>JAZHRO010000016.1:27220979-28593099 GCA_037157565.1 Thalassia testudinum
TGTTTCTTTATCTCAAGACGGGTTCCGGGAATCTGTAGGTCCTTAGGCTAGCCCACTTAAGGATAGGTTTGATTGCTTGTATTGTAGGGCGCCTTTCTTCCTCCCATTTATCATGAATCCTTCCACATATTATATGCATTCCCGCTCTTTCCCACCTATTTTGAATTATCCTCAACATGACGATTATCTCGACTTGTACTGTAATCAACCATCAGTTAGTTAGGATAACTTGGATTGGGGATATAGTTTCGGACCTCCATGTTTAGGGTCTAACCTTGATTGTGATTTCTATCCTTCTCAGAGCCACATCGATTATTGATCGTCAACCTTTCATGCACAACCTAATGCGATCTATAATCAAGAAGGATACACTGATCCTTACCTATCCTCTAATTACACTGCCTTTAGGTCATCACCACCTTTTGAACAATCCGAAATGTCCTATTATTAGGAAGGGTATAACAAATCTCAATTTGTTAACTCCTCTACACTGAGCCCAAACCCACCCAATCCTGAACCAACTCATTTGGTTCAGGGTAACCTGGTTCAAGATAAGGTTCTGGCTAACTTGAGGGATATCTTACAATCTTTTGAAGTTCAACCAATACCTTGCATTGAAAGATTGGAGCTCCTGATTGAAATGATTGATAATTTGAACAAGTATTTGTTGGATTGGCTCTAAGATGTTAAGGATAAGAACCCGGGTGAGTTTCTACTTGGGAAGTTAGCGAAATTGAGGATGAGATTTGTGCTTGCTTTAGTTCAATCATGGGATGATTCACAGGATGAACTCCCTTTAGGAGAGCCAATGTTAGAACCCGCTCAAGCACCTGTTGGGGGGACACGTGTTACGAGGCTGACAAGATTGAATTAGAGCAACTAATTAAGGATGATCTGATTTGTTCACTTAAGATCCATGAGACAGGGTACGAGGAAATGTATGTCTCCTTGGATCAGAAAGAGACAGATGATTTTGGGACATACATTAATACAAATCTTGATTTCTTTGATTATGATGGTGAAGATTCAAGTTGCGACGTCTCACGTCAGTTTATAGAACATGATTTCTATGAGACGATTGGGCCTGAGGAATCTGATAGGTCATTTGATGGCCCAATAACTAAGGAAACTAATCTTATTGGGGCTCACATTATGGATCCAGAGTTGCATTTTCTGGAGGATTCAATCCAATGCCCTGTTTGTCAGTTACACCCCATTGAGCTTATCGATGATTCTATTTTTGAGATAACTAGACCAAAGTCAATTCTGATTCAGCCACATTTTTAGACTTGGAAATTTCAGATGGGGTGATTAGTGTGTAGGGGGTCTTGAAACTTGACATTCTGAATGAGGAAAATAGAAGATGGGAAGTTCTGATTTGGGAAGCAAACTTTGGAGGAAATAGAGGACTAAGTCTAGGTGTTCCAATTCATCTGAAACCATCAAACCAAAACCATTACAACAATTATTCTGAGGATGTCCAACCCAAGAATACATTCGTTGATTATCTTTTCGATATCGAATTCTCTATAACTCGACTCTTTGGTCTTGGGTTGCATCCTCATAAATCGCAGGCTGGATCCCACTTGCATGCTGATTTTAGGCTTTGGGTAATTTTTATCTAGAACCTTAGATATTCTCGATTATGGGGTATGGGTCTACACAACAATCTGGTCAACATCTATGGACATCTGCTAGTAGGTCAGAGGTTTCTTCTTTTTAATCTGATTCTGATCTGCACTTGCGAATTCTTTTCTCTTCTTTATATAGTGTGCCTAGCTGAAGGCACTAAATTCAACACATATACAATTTTTGTTATCTCGGAGTAGACCCGACATTCACTCAATTGAGGTGCTTTCTACTCTATTCCACTATATTTTATGTCTTTTTAATACAATGAGGATATTACATTAGATAGGCATCGGGGGGTGGATATTCATCTCTAAATTTATTCGTTAGCTCCATAGATTTATTTTATTTTCTTTTATTTATATTAAAAAAAATTATGGAATTAGGAAAGAGAACTTGGGTTTAAGAAAATTTTCAATCTTAGGAAATACTACATTATGATCTGAACACAAAGACCCTTCAGGTCTTTGGACTTAATCGGCCCATGTATCAAATAAAATGTGGATTTGTTTTTAGAGTCCTCACCAACCTTAATTCTATTGTAATTGGAGTAAATAAGTTTGGGTGATAAGTACACGACTTATCAACCCGCCCTCTGATTTTAGGGAATTTTGAGTTTTAAGCATCTACACACTTTCTTTGCACTACCTCCTTGTTCGGTGATTTTAACGGAAATTGGGTAGCTAATGAACCTTTTAGGGTGATATTGATGGCAAGTTATCGTGGGTAACAACCCATAGGCAGGTTGTCCAGAGCCCACTCACTGGACCATTCTCTTTTTGTTGCCTTTAAGTAAATCTTAGACTAGGGAAGCCACCTACTTAAAAAAGAGAGAGAGAGAAAAAGAAAGTCAAAAAGAAACGAAAAAGAAAATAAAATAAAAAAAATAAGACACCCTTCGCTACGCGAGTATGGCTGGCAAGTTGTCGGTGGTAACAGCTCATTGACCGGTTGTCCAGAACCCATCTCAATAAATGCACTGAAAATTCCCAAAACACCTAGGAAGAAGCAGAGAACTAGAATAAACTAAGGACATATACACTGGATTCACCCTTGTGTTGACCCCATAAAAATAAAAGTACGGAGAAAGCTACCAGTTGTAAAGATACACCTTTAGGCAGAATTCTCCTTTTAAGGTCACCTAGAGGCATAGAAACCCAAAGTTCATTTTAACTATCGATCAACGAGTCTATCACATTCACAATAAGATGCTTAGAACTTAGGATTCTCATCAAATCTTGAGTGAGTTGAATGGCCGTAGAAAGTCACTCCTAAACCCTAAAACTCAAAAATAAAAAAAAATCAGAAAAGAAGAAAAAGAGAAAAAGAATTTTTTTCTTTGAATAAGGTGAGGGCTTGAGGCAGTCTGCATTTTAGCAGATACTCGGGCACTATTGTGTCTTTGAAAGTTCAGATCCTAAGTAGACATTTTCTTAATGATTGAAAATAACTCATGTCCAAATATCCCAACCTAATTCTTTTATAAATAGCATATAGTTTTGCTAGGGACAAGCAAAAGATAAGCATGGGGGTGTGATGTAAACATGTTTACACTACATAAGATATCCATTTATGCATGTTCTTAAGCATAGAATTGCATTGCATACTATAAATATTGCATAGTATGCATCATCTTGCATTTAGATTAGTTTGAATAAAATGGAGGTTAATTCTCTCCTTTTATTTCAGGGACAGGGCAGAATTTTTATCATATCCTCGGATCGATGATCCAACCATACAGATTTGATCAGGGTGACGATTGGAGTTCAACGACTCCAAGATCGCCTTAATCATACATCTGTAGCATCAGATTGAGACCAGGGACCCTAGAAGATCAAGGGCCAAGATGGTGTGAATCCACACTTTAAATGACAAATCTGACTGCATGGATAGATTTGGATCGACGATTGTAGCCTAACGGCATGGAAATCGACTTAATCCGACACCCATGGCACCATCAACATCATCCAGAAGATAGACGGCCATTATGGCGCCACGTGGCGCCATCTCAACCGCCAAACCAACCACCCTCAACCACTGAAGCTTCTAGCACCCACGCATCTCCGTCGTTGGATCAAGATCAAACGGTTGACAGAGGAGATCAAACGGTTGAGCATTGAAGGATCGCTGGAAGGAGCTGTCTCGACCGTTGGATCTCAATCCAATGGTTCGGATCATGCACTCAGAGATTGGCACGCCCACCCATCCACGCACGTAGTGCAGTGGATAGAGCGCTCGCTCGCGATCGAGCACTTGTTCGAGTCGCTTGGAGCAGGCGCTAAGGTGCGGAGGTGCGGGTGCGATTGATCACCTGATGCTAGTCCAGCAGCCTTGAGTGCCTAATCGAGACACACACCTACGCACGCCCGTGCGTAACGCGAGATTACACGCGGTGAGCATGCGACGAGGAGGCGTGGCGAGGAGTGCTCTCAGCCGTTCGATCTCACGATCGAACGGCCAAGATTTGATGAAAGTGGAAAGGCATTGCATGCACTGGAGGAGAGCGGGCGGTGCAAGTCGCCCATGATGGGGCTTTAACGATGGTTTTATCCATCACTAAAGACCCCTGATTTAATGTTTTGAGATTAAAAAGACCAAATTACCCTCATTCCTTGCAACTATAAAAGGAGACCCCCTCCATACGAAATTCTCATCCCTTCTTTCTCTCCTCTACCTCTCCAAAGCTCAAGAGAAGCTTGTCCCACACCTAGGATGCTTCTCAAGAGATAAAGTCCAATTTTTGTCCCCCTTTCAGAAGTGGATCCCATGATGACAACGTGCTACCCCGTTCCTGTTCTTCCCACTTTGGCCTCTTTCATCCTACTCCGTTCCTTGTCTTCCAGGCGTCATCCCGTCCGGCTCGTCCTCCAAGTGACCGTTGAGGAGGATAATTCTCTCTCCATTCTTTTTAATGCTTTCTAGAGTAGATTTACTGCTTTCTAGTGTAATCATTTTCTACTTTCTAGTCGTAATGTTTAGTGTAACGAACAATCTCTTTGATAATGAATTCCATGTTCATTTTACATCTCTTTTTGGTTTTTGTTTGTAACATCCTCTCTCTTTCTCTCATTCTCTCTCTCTCTTCTATTTAGTGTAAATAGATGGATAGTTTCTAATCAATTAATCTACTTCGTGACAAATAAATTAAATGCGTATTTTTAAATCAAACGTCCGCCTCCCTGAGTTCAACCCAAGATTTCTATTCCGGTATAAATTTTATTTGTTGAAAACAAGTTCTTTGCTTTCAAACTACGACGACATGTTTTTCAAAACTAAATACTTTAGCATAGCAACTCGTACTTTCAACATTTTACATTCTCGAGAAGTTCTATTTTAAGCTCATCATCATAGGTGTCGATGAAATCTAAGCTCGATGGACTAGTTTTCTGGTTTCCTAGGGCCAATTCAGAATTAGGAACACCTGCAAATGGAACCTCCCAACCCATCTCAACATCAGGAATATCAATTGCTACGAAATTTAAATATGAATTCAATTTGGTTTGGGGTTCATAACAACCTTGATTCTTGAACCTAGGATTTAGGAATTTATGCTGATCACTAGAATCACTCCAAGATGTTTTGTTAATTTCTGACAGGTATTTTGATCAATGGATCGGTATAACCTATTCAGAAATTCTCCCCATATTTCCAAAAATTTATGGAGGTCTTCTGGAAATAAACGATTTGAACAACATTGCAGACAATCATTTTGTAATTTCACCAATTCATTGTGTTCAGCTAAGAGATCATCTCGGGTTGAACCGTGGTTCATTTGTTTCCATATTATCAACATACGGTTCATGATGTGGTCCATTATTTTCTAAAATTTAACTTGAATGTCCCTTTTAAAGTATTCCTCATGGTGTCTATAAGCACCCTCAATTATCTTTTCTTTCATGCTCATTTGGGACTCAGGTTTCCTAAACTGTCTTCCTAGATTGCCAGGTTGCATTTTTGAATCAAATGGTGGAATCAAGATGTTGAATCAAGCTTAGGATAGATTGAAGTTGATCAGATCTGAAAGAGATTCCTAAGAAGATCTAATGACGTCTCGTAGGTTAAAAACCTACTAACCTTCCTGTGTATGTGTTCTATAGAAAAGATGAGGGACTGTATATTATTTGGACCCAATCAAGGCACCCAAAGATTTTTGGATAACTAAGGCAGTTTCGAGGTGGATGAAACCTCTAAATCAGAAATCCACGCACACGAGAAATAGCTAGGCAGCTAGAAAGGGAGAACCCCACAAAGACCCCTACATGGTAGAGCATCCACATGGGTTACAGGGTTTCCCCCACCTGACCTTGTCACTACAGTTCCAAGTAGATCAGAATGTATGAACTTAAGACCTTAAGTCTACCAATTTTAGCCTAATTTGTGCCTTGAATTTCACTTGAAAAGAAATTCATTTGACTTGTGCATTAATTTGGAGGTTGATTGGCCCACAAAGTAGACCAACATCACCTAAACTATCATAAAGATGGCAGAATGAACTCTAGGTCGACCTAGTAATCACCCTGAATTGACTCTTAGGTTATTAGGTCTAAGATTTTATGGTTCAAGTTAAATTGGAGACTGATTTTAAGGTTCTACTTGATTAGATCTTTTCAAATAGGGGCTTGGGTAGCACACAAATGTGAGAGGGTTAATTCTCTTTAGTGCAAGAAAATGTGTACTAACACTTCAAACCCTAATGTTGAAACCCTAATTGGCTCTATTTCAAGTCCAATTAAAACTCAAGATGTTCTTCTTGGACTTCAAACAAGAAGTGCACAGTCCAAGAAGATTAGGAATTAAGCATAATCCCTAGTAGGTACAGGAGATCAAGGTTGGGATTTTTAAATAAATTCGCATCAAGCTTCAATCAGATATTGATTTTTTTGCAAATCAGGAAACTTGCCTCTTTAATGATGATTACTAACAAAATAAGGCAGGTAGTTCCTAATTGATTTGTTTCCTTTTCTCTCTTCCAAGGATTAGGAGATTAGGGAAGAAGAGAGATTACCTGCCCTAAGAGTGGCTGATTTGATCCGAAAATCCCCTCGTGATGTACCTCGCAAAATCACAAGAAACAAATGGTGTAAGTTAGTGCTCAAATTTAATCAAATAAAGCAAAGAATAGAGGTGAATTGTGCATTGATCCCCGACAACGGCACCAAAATGTTGAAGGAGCGAAATTGATGTTTTAAAATTGTTGCGTTGCAGTATACCCAAAATCGCTTGTCAACAAATAAAATTTATAACTCAAATATCTAAATGAAGTCCAAGGTCGAATACAGGGAGCAAATATGAAATTCACGTGCTAATCTCAATTAAAATATAAGTGAGAATAGAAATAGCTAAAGAATAATGATATTAAATGAAGGCTAATCTGTCACATTAGATGTTCAATGAATAATATAAGTATCTCAAGAGTTTAATGAAGCAAAAAGATGTCTAAGATAAAATAATGGTGATTTGAATTACCAATTATTAGTCCAAGCACCTATATATCAAATACTCAAATGTGTTAAATAAGTGAACAATAACTAGATGCCTGGCTCAATAATCAGACGACTTAACTGTCGCCTGCTATAGTGCTTTGAGAGCCTTCTTCCTTGCTGCTGTTGCTATCTTCTTCTTTTTCTCTTCTTTTCTCCTTCTGGCATTGTCCTTCTTCTTTCTTTCCTTGCTCTTCTTCTCTTAGGCACAACTCTTCTCTTTATCCTCTTCTTCTTCTTCCTTCTGCTCACAACCAGTAAGTGTTGGCTCTCTCTCTAAATAGCAAAATCCTCCCCTCCCCTGCTCTCTTTCTTTCCTTCCTCCTCTCCCCTTTCTCTTAGAGAGTCAGGTTAATTGGGTATTTGGGTTGTGTAACCAGGTCCAGGCCTGTGGCCGTGGGGTTGCAGCCGAGGAGTGATAGAGCTTAGGTGGGCCAAGTCAGGTGCGGGTGTGAGGGACCCCATGTGTTCGAGGTGATAAGGCACTATCACAAAATCAACTTATGCGCATCCATGTGCTCCTCTCCCAACGATGTAGGACTATCTTCCGACTCTTCTTTCCCGAGCACCTGCAGCTGAAGATGTGTCTTCAATTAGAGCAGCAGCAAATGATGTGGTCTTCAATTGACCATGTGGGCAAGTTCTTGGACTGATTCCGCACCACCTGGAGATGCAACCTGGGGTGGGCGTGGCTTGAACTTGAAGAACATGGTGACATTGATGGTGGTAGTGGAGGAGAGCAATGACCTCCTGAGAATCAAGAACATAGCCTCTCGACCACATTAAAATATTCATGAGCATCGCCGGAGGGTGTGGAGTGCGATGGTGGTGGTTCCGTGAAGAATTAGGGCATGAGGTGGCCGAACAGAGTCGGGAACGGAGGCGAGAAGGTAGGTTGTTTGGTGGTGTTCATGAGTGCGTGGAAGGTGAAATAAATATGGGGGTTTTGTGCAGGTGGTTGTGGCAGAGGTGTGTAGCTTGTTGGTGAGGAAGTTGATAGCTTGTGGTGTAAGATGGGCCTCGCCAAAGAGGTGGCCGGAGCGGAGAACGAAGGTCCCTTGCATGTGCGTCGATGGTTATTTTTAGGTTTTGAGTAAAGGGATTTAACCTAAAGATATAACTAAACTAACTACCTAATCTAATTAGATGAAGGGGGTAGGATCCATGTCGACTTTGGCACATCGGCGATAGAGAAGATGAAGCTTCCGGTGATGAAGGAGCGGCGAGGAAGACGTGGAAGATGTTTACTAGTATTGCGAGACACAGACGAAGTTGGGGAAGAAGAATCCACCCGCTATTGTCTGTGAGGGTGGATGAGGAAGGTGGTTGGAGGACTTGCTAGAGTTGGTGGAGAAGGAGGTCTGGGAGAAGGGAAGAGGGGGTATCCGGCCTCCAAACTAAGCTAAGGAGCACGGCCTTGAGACCCGGGTCCTTAAATAGGCCTCAAGAGAGCTTTCCAAGCTTGGAAGTTACAAAGATTGGAGAAATAGGGGACCTACTCCTTCAAATGATTTGCACGAGCTTTGGAGTAGGATTCAGAGACTCATATATGGCTCAAATGGAAGGCAACTTCTTAAGGAATCTCCCTTTCTATTTTTGAAGAAATTCGTCAATCAATCAGGGAGAACACTCCAATCAAAGGTCACTAGAGCAGGACTCCCTCTAGGAAAAGGGTGGAGGGACCTGATTGCAAAGATAGGGACCTATTTGCAATTATTTAGCAAGCTAAGGGCATAAATGTGAGAGAAAAGAATCAGATCGGACTGGAATGCAAACTAGGTCAAGAAGATCTCTGATTGGGTCCAAATTTTGGCACAAACCTAATTTGGACTCAAGAAATTTGATGGTGAACTTATATTTAGGTTTTGGCAATGTTTGATTGGGTAAGTTGCATAGAAACCCAAATTAGGGCAATTCTCTATCTGAGACTATTTTAAGTCAAAATGGGTTTTAATGGCCAAATCAAAGGTACCAATCCTTAGGGAATAATTTTTTATAAATTTTAGAAGGTTTAGGTGAATTTTATCCTAACCATAACCTCAGTTAATTAAGCAGGTCTGCTTTTAGGGTTTTAAATGCCCATTAATTCTCAAAACACGCGAAAACCCATTTTGTTCTGCATGAACCAACTTATTAGACAATTATGAACATTTAACCTTTAATTAACCTCTAGGAAACCCAGTGGTTGTTCCACATTTAAGATATTCTATTAAAATTACAGATTTACCCCTGTTTTCATGTTTATCTCTTAGAAAGGATGTGTAGTGAATTACGGTCTTCTTGCAATTGTGTAGGAGCATTTAACTGTTGATTATGACTAAATAAAGGTAGATATGGGTGATGATGATGTTATAATTAGTTCACTATCTTCTGGAGATGTTCAATTTGGTCCAAAATAGCCTACCTAACATTAGGTAACCTCTATCTAACATTAGGTCAACTACCTAAGGTTAGGTAACCTATATCTAATGTTAGGTACAAAGTTTGATGCAAGTTTATTATTCCCTAGAGCTCATGGTGGCCTCAGCCTTGCTACCTAATGTTAGGTATATACTACTTAACATTAGATGGACTGTAAAATGTCATCTAACTACCCAAATGAGTCTTGATGATTCTATAGGGTTCTTGGATGATCCTTTAAAACCTAATGATATGTTTTATCATATTTTGACCTATTTAGGCTATGTGTTGTGTTCTTGTGAGAATTACATATGAACCCCTTATGTTTATGCTAATATGAGATCTAATTAGGGTCTCCTTACATTCTGAAGAATATAAGATTACAACTAAATTCCTATAATACAAGAAGACCTAAAGTTGAAGAGCATGATCTCCTCCTTCTTCTTGGCTTTTGATTTCATCAAGAGAGCTTCAATTTGAAAATCAATCTTGCAATATCTATGCATAAGATCCAATTTTAATCTCAATTACTTGAGATGTTTGTTATCATCAAAGCCATCATTAAAGCCTAATGTGGTTCCCAATTGCTTATGCACCAACATACCCATCTCTTAGTCAGGATAACTTTGATTGGGGATATGATTCTGAACCTCAATATCCAAGGCCTAACCTTGGACATCGTGATTATGATTATTATCCTTCCGAGAGCTACATTGATTGTAGCTCTCCACCCTTCGATGATCAAACCAACCCGATCTACAATCGGGAAGGATATGATGATTATACCACCTACCCTCCCCAGGATTATGTCGAATATTGGTCACCAGCCCTCTTTGAAAAACCTAAAATGACCTATTATCAGGGAGGAACCCAAGAACATCAATTTCTTGACTCCCCTAGTTTTAACCCAAACCCACCCAACCCTGAATAGAACCATTTGGTTCAAGTGAACCAGGTCAAAGATAGGGTGTTGGCCAATTTGAGAAACACCATACGATCTTTACAAACCCAACCAATAGCCTACAATAAAGAATTGGAGCCCCTAATTCAAATGATTGACGATCTGAATAGTTCAATATTGGATTGGCTCTAACATATTAAGGATAAAGGCCAGGGTGAGTTTCTACTTGGGAAATTGTCAAGATTGAGGATGAAATTTGTGGCTGCCTTAGTCCAATCTTGGGATGATTCTTAAGATGAACCCTCTTCAGGAGAGCCAATGTCAGAAACTGCTTAGGCACATATCGAGGGGACAATTTTTATGAAACTGGGGATGACCAGGCTAGTCTAGAGCAGCCAATTGAGGATGAATCGATTTTCTCGCCTGAAATCCCTAAGCCAGAGAGTGAGGAAAAATGTCTCCATGGGCCAAGAAATGACATACGATTTTGAGACATATATAAATGAGGGTAAAGAATTCTTTCATTCTGAGGGTAAGGAATCTCTTAGTGAAGTCTCACTTAAGATTAAGGAAGATGATTTTAGTAAGAGAAATGGGCTAAAGGAATCTAATCAATCATTTGATGGCCGTGTAATTAAGGAATTTGATTCGGTTGAGGTTGACATGGAGGATTCAAATCAAGATTTATTGGATGATTCAACCAATATCCCCATTCCTCAACCACACCACAAAGAACTGAATGATGATATTTTTGAAATCAATGTACCCATGTCAATTCTGATTCAGCCACGATTTTTGGACTTGGGTAAATCATATGGGGTGAATAATTTGCTAGAGGTCCTAGAAACCAAACACTTGATTTTGGAGGAGAGGAGTTTGGAAGTTAAATTATGGGAAGTGAATTCCGAGGGAAATGGAATGTTGGATTTAAGGGTTCCTATTGACCTAAAACCACTTACATTCTATCTGGACCCTTATGATATCTTTGACGTGAAACCCAAGCTCAGAATAATTCACTATCTTTTCAACCCGTACTCTAAGTGGACACCTGAATCTAGTGAATCAAATCTACCAATTGTCTGCCACTTTTGACTTGGGTTGCACACCATAAAATTGCAGGCTTGGCCCTGCAACCACAACAATCTCCGGATTTGGGTGATTTTCATCCAGAACCTTAGAACCACTCGACCCTAGCACATGGGTCTACACCACAATATGGTCCACATTTGTCGACACTTGCTGGCAAGTCCTGAGATCAATATTTTTATTTTGATTTTGACCTGCACCTGTGAATTCTTAATTTCTTTCTTGTTTGTATACTATAGCTAGTTAAAGGCAATAAACTTAGCACATGTGTATACTCCACTTTCTCTACGGAGCTGACAAGATTTTTACGAAATTCAAGTGATATTCTGTTGATTCTGCCCTTTTCATGTCTTTATTTTCACAATGAGGACATTGCATCATTTAGGCAACGGGGGTGGATACTTAATTCTGAAATCAATTTGTTAACTCGGTGGAATTTATTTTATTTTATTTTTAAAAAGCTTAAAAATTAAAAAAGATAAAAAAAATTAGAATTAGGAGAAGAGAACTTAGGCATTAGGAGTTGTTAACTTTAGGAAATGATACTTTAGGACCTGAACACTTAGACTCTTCAGGTATTTGGGTTTAATCAGCTCGGGTGTCCACTAAAATGTCGACTAGGTCTAGAGTCCTCGCTAGGTTAATTTCATTTTAATTTGGTTAATAAATTAGGGTGATAAGTACACGACTTATCAACCTGCCCTCTGATTTAAGGGGACTTTAAGTTTAAAGCATCTACACACTATTTTCACTAACTCACTTTTCTTTGATTTTTACAAAAGTTAGGCAGCTAGTGAACTTTCTATGGTAGAATGGCTGCCAAGTTATCATGAGTAACAACCCATTGGTTGGTTGTCTAGAGCCCTGCTATATGACCATTATCTTTCTACTGCCTTTAGGTAAATCTTAGATCAGGGAAGCCACCTACTAAGAAAAGGAAAAAATATATATATACTCTAAAAAGAAGAAAAAGGAGAAAAAACAAATAAACGACACTTCACTACATGAGTATGGCTGGCAAGTTATCATGGGTAATAGCCCATTGGCTGGTTTTCCTGAAACCAACTCATAAAAATGAATAAATAATTCTCAAAACACTTACTGAAGAAGCGGGGAAGTAGAATAAACTGAGGAGCTATACACTTGGTATGCCCTTGAGTTGACCCCATAAAAAAATAAAAAAATATGAAGAAAGCTACCGGTTGAATACATAAACCTTTAGGTAGAAACTCTTAAGGTCACCTAGGGTCATAGAAACTTGAAGTCCGTTTTAATAGCCGCTTAGTGAGTCTATCAGTTTCTCACATTAAGATGCTTAGAACTTGAAGTTCTTTTCGAGTCTTGAGTTGGTTGGTAGCCATAGAAAGCTACCCCAAAACTGTAAACACAAAAATCGAAAAAGAATAGGAAAGATGAAAACAAAAAGAAAAACAGAAAAAAATGTATCTTCCCTTTTCAAAATAAGGTGAGGACTTGGGCGGTCTGCATTTTGGCAGGCACTTGGGCACTGCTAAGTCTTCGTAGTTTAGGACCCTACCAGAAATTTTGTATTATTAATAAACAACTTAGGCCTAAGTAATTAAATCCTAATTCTATTTTTATAGATAGCATTTAGTTTGATTTTGATAGGAACTAGCAAAAGATAGGCATGGGGTACGATGTGTACACATTCATTTAGGATAAAATGCCTATTTTTGCATGTTCCTAAGCTTATAAATGCATTCCATGTTATAAATATTGCATAGCATGCATCATTCTGCATTTAGAATAGTTTGTATAAAGTTTACGTTAATTCATGTCCTTTTGTAGCAAGGAGAGAAGGAGATATATTTAAGGCCCTCAGATTGACGATCCAACCATAAGGATTTGCTTAGGACAACAATCGGAGTCTAATGCCTCCGAAATCATCTTGATCTGAGTATCATAGCATATTATGCAATCCGAGGAAGATCAAAGGCCAATGGGATAGGTGACATAATTTGGAGCTTCAAACAACAAATCCAATTGCATATATGAATTTGAATCAATGATCGCAGCCTAATAGCATGAAAATCAATCCAATCTGATATCCGTGGAGTCAACTACAAAGCAAAGAAGATGGACGCCCATGATGGCACCACGTGGCACCATCACAGTTGCCCAAACCCACTCAGGCCCCTTCGCTCATCTTCATCAAGCAATCCCAGCCACTGGATCTCAATCCAATGGCTGAGATTCACGCACGCGCGTGGCATTCATACTTAAAGGAGAGGCGGAGATACGATCTGGACTGTTGGATCGAGATCCAACGGTCGAGAGCGCTTGCACAAGATTCCAACCGCACGATAATCCACACCGATGGCACACTGGCTCGTGCCTTCACCCAAAACACACGGAGACACGTTTGAGACTCCCCTCATGCCCCACAGCGTGCCCTTTTGAAATTGGAGCATTCAATGGAGATCGAGCAGTAGAGAAAGCGGCAACATGGCACTATGAGCACCGCATGATCTTCATGCCCGAGATAATGCAATAACGAACACGCGATCGCCAACACGGGTGGCCTTGATCTCAAGTACGCGATGCACACAAGATCTAGAGCATCCATTACAGAGCTAACGGCCATGATTCATCCACACCTGATCTCGCTTGCATGCGTGCACAGACACCTACGGTGGAGATTAAAGGCCTTTAGCAATGCTTACAGTGGATCTTCAGCAACGACTTTACTGTCTCTATAGCACATGGATGGATTTTTGCCTCTTCTCCACTACAAAGGGGCCTATATCCCTTCATCCATCATCAACCCTTCCTATGCTCTCCTCACATACTCTAGAGCTCAAAACACACCTTGAGCTTATGTCCCAAGACTTTGGGATACTCCACTAGAGAAAAGAAAATTATTTTCTGCCACCTCACCACTATTCATGAGCTTCCATTGACTGCCTTCTCAACCCAATTCCAGGAAGTGGATCACACCATGACGTCGCCCATCCTCCCCTCCTTTTCCGACGTCACTCTTCTTCTTCCAACTCCTCATCCCCATTGTCCAGGCCTTATAAATGCAGCTTCATCCTCCAAGTAGTCGACAAAGAGGATTTAGCTCTCCCCCTTTCCCTTTTACTACTTTCATAGTGTAGAAGCATTTGCAATAAACATTTTCAAGAATTTATCTTGAAGTAATTTTCTATCATTTGCAAGCAGAATAGCTCTTTCCTACTTTCTAGAATAGCTTAGTGTAGATAATATTCTTGCTTGTTTCCTTTCTATCACAAAATACAAAAAAAATAGTAAATAGAAAATAGGAAAAAGAAACAAAGTGAAGTGCATTTTCGAAGAATCAAACGTCACCTCCCAAAATGGTGACATAGTAAACCATGAGTTTCCCAACATTCACAAGAGTAGCAAATCTCCGTAGTGGTAGAGGAGAATGGAACTAGATAATTTTTCTTCAAATTGGATGGTGTGTTTTCTTCATTAACAACACATCGCCTCTTTAGAACATCAAAGTTCTCAACAGATTGCACAACAATATAATCAATCCTTGTGTAATATATAATCGAGGACAACTCTTTTTCGAATTTTTTGGATATACAAAGACTATATATCTTTGACACTTGATACTCCATCTACATCTCTGAAATTAACTTAGGCCGCTTATCTATACTCTCAAAATCAGCTTTTGCTTCCTTTCCATACTTTGCTTTTAAATCTACTTTATATTGAGAAACAAAGACAAGAAGAGTTGTCTTTGAGTTAACAAATCCATCGAAGAATGCATTCATACTCTTAAAACAATGTGCTGTCATAATGTCGACCAAGAAATGGTCACTTACAAATGTTAGAACCCAAGTTTACAGATTGCATACATACGTGACATCCAAGTATTATCATGTACATTTTTCCTTTCATCCAAGTCCATTCATCTACACTCAAATTGTTTTACTAAATTGGATTGGTGGACAATTTTCTTAATCTCATCTCAGTTTTCACAATCATTACAAAATTTATGAGGCAATTTCTGCATGATATGGCACAAGCAGAAACATTATTTTGCATTTGGGAAAGCAATAGCTATGGCATTTATCATCGCTTGGCACTAATCAATCATGAATGCTTTGGAGTGGACACCTTCATTTTTGTAAAAAAGTTAGCTCAAGCAGCATTGACATAAACAATATATATACTAAAGGCAAACAAGAAAGAAACTGAGAGGAAGAGATATAGAATGTATTAGATAGAAATGCCATCAGTATCAAACCCTTTGTTTTAGTAAATGACATTAATATAAGGTTTATCTTTCATTTTTGGAAATTTTTATGATCCCGACAAGCATATAAGAAGATGATCTCAACATCTCTATAGTTGTACACTATCACATCTAGAACATAGATTGTTGTCTGCATCTAGGGTTGGTGCCATTGGCATCAACCAAGATGATACATGGACATCTTGTGTCATCGGGATCAATACAACTGCTATTTATTTTATAATTAGTCATAATATAGAGTGCAATACACAAAGATGGTTAAAAAGTGGTGACCTTAGATAAGATGATTAAAAGCGCATTGAAGGTTTATTAAAAGGACAATGTTGACGGCATTATGAGAAATACTAGAGAGAAAAAATTTAGACACAATATAGTAAAAAAAATGCCTTAATCATCATAGGCGATGCTTAGTAAAAGAAATTAATATAGAGTTTATCTATGGTTGTTTGAAGTTTGTATTATCCTAGCAAGCATATGAGAACTACTATGTATAGTACGTAGATATGCTGTCAACATCCACGGTCAATGCCGTTAGCATCAATGAAGAGTTGCGCACTGGTCGGGCATGTTTTGCGTGTTAGAAATCAAGGCTACAAGTAACCCATCATCGTAGTTGCAAAACAGGTCGATCAGATAAAATTTATACCAAAACTCCAAGGGAGTCCCGACTCGAACACAGGGAGGTGACGTTTACTTTACGTGAAAACTGCACTTCGATTCGTTTCCTTTTGGTAGTTTATGGTTTAGTTATTTTTTTGTGTTTTTGAAATAAAAGACAATCAAATGAATCACAAGATAGAGATGTGGAACAAATCTGATATATATTACTTCCAATGTCAATTACAATAAACTATGAAAGAATAAAAAGAGAGGGGGTGAGAAGAAATCTCCAGAATCGACTATTCAGCGAGATGACGGCGCTTGGCGGAAGCTCGGACGAAGGAGGTGAGAAGCAGGATGATGGAGGTGAGATACAGGAGGACATTGGGTCAAGGAAAGCTTCGCCGTGGCTCCGTAATGGAGGTGAGAAGATGGAGATGATATGCTACTGGAATGGAGTTGGGAGGATAGCTCCAAGGCGACCTATTAAGGGAGATGGGAAGTTGGAGGAGTATTTGGTGGGGCAGAGGTTTGCTACACTAATAGGCACCTTGGGAGCTTGAGAACAAGCTCTAATAGAGCATTGGTAGGCATGCTAAAGCTTGGGAGTAGGTGGGAGTAGAGTAGGTAGAGATGGCTTGGAAGGGAGGAGGTGTAGGTCCTTTTATAGTGGAGGAGAAGAGGCTAAAAATTGATAAAGGACATTTAGTAACCTCCAGATTGTTGCTGGAAATGTTATTGTAGACAACTCACATCCGCTCACGCCCTTAGCTGGCTCTACTGGCATGCAATGAAGTAGCGACGGCTGTAAGCGTCGCTGTAGGACAGCCCAGCTGTCGCTAAAAGCTGGCCCCAACCACACTTGCACCCGCGTTGCGCTGCCCGCCTATCACACGCGCTGATTGCACGGCCCCTACTGTGTGCGCGCTACCATGCATTGCCATGCACGCGCACTCACTGCACTGTCGTTATAAATGCGCTGCTGCCACTACTATGTGCCCAGCCGAATTACGAATTTATGGGCGGCTGTAGGTATTCGAACCCCTCCCTTGCAAACCGGTGCTCTAACCGTTGCGCTAGATTTTCCCTTATGTCGCGAGGAGCAGCTTGGTGCAAATGCTTCCCAGCCATTGGATCTTGATCGAACGGCTAGGATTCAAGGGCGCGGATGAAGAAGGAATTGGGTGGTGCTGCTAGCCGGTGTTGGGTGGCTTGGATAACGCCACGTGGTGCCATCTGGGCCATCTGTCTTCTTCTTCTTGTAGAGGGTGCTTCAGAGTTCAGATATGGGCGATTCTAGCATTGATAGACTACTATCGTTGCTCTGAATCCATCCATACGGTCGGATTCTTCATCTGAAGCCAGTAAAGATGTCGCGTTGCCTCCTGGCCATGTAAAATGATGGAATTAATGTACATAATATACAACTACCCTAAATGCAATGCAATGAATGTTTATGCAATATTTATATCATGATATGCAATGCTATGCCTAGGAACTATTATAAATAAGCATTTTATGATGAATTTATATGTGCTTATCATAACCTAATGCTTACTTTTCGCTAGTCCCTAGCAAAAATGAATCTAAATGCTATGATAAAAGTAGAATCAGGGTTCGAGTATTTAGGCAAAATTCATTGGTTGCTTTAGAAAATCTCAACCCTAAGACCTAATTACAAAAATCAACAGTGCCCGGGTGCCTGCAAGAATGCAGACCGTCCAAGCTCTCGCCTTATATAAGAAGAGAAGATAATTTTTTTTTTCATATTCTTCCTCTTTTCTAATCTTTTTTTTTACTTTTGGAGTTTGAGAGTTACAGGATAACTTTTTACGGCTATCCGACCCACCCAAGACTCGAAAGGGACTCTAAGTGCTAAGCATCTTGTGAAAGTAGTGAAAGACTCACTAGACGGCCATTAAAACGGAATTTAGATTTCTTCTACCCTAGGTGACCTTGCCTAAAGGTTTATCTTGATTATCAGTAGCTTTCTCCCTACTTTCTTTTATATGAGTTCAACACAAGGGCGAACCCAGTGTATATCTCCTCGGTTTATTCTACTTCCCCGCTTCTTCCCTAAGTGTTTTGGGAATTATTATCTTTTTTTTTTTTGTGAGCTGAGTTCTGGACAATCGGCTGGTGAGATGTTACCATCGACAACTTGCCAGCCATGCTCCTATGGTGAAGTGTGGTTTTATTTCTTTTTTTATTTTCTCCTTTTTCTATTTTTTTTTATGTAGGTGGCTTTCCTGATCTAAGATTTACGTAAAGGCAGTACAATGAAAATGATCTTGTGGCTGGGCTCTCGACAACCGGCCGATGAGTTGTTACCATTGACAACTTGCCAGCCATACCACCCAAGTCGGTCCATTAGCTACCCAATTTCCATCAAAATCACCGAAAAGTGAGTCAGTGCAAAAAATGTGTGTAGATGCTTAGGCTTAAAGTCCCCTCAAATTAGAGGGCGGGTTGATAAGTCACATACTTATCATCCCAAATTATTTACCAAATTAAAATAAAATTTAATTAGCGAGGACTCAAGAGTAAATCTACATTCGAGTGGACACTCGGGCTAATTAAGCTCGAAGACCTGAAGAGTCTAAGTATTCAGGTCTCAAAGTATCAACTCCTAAAGTTTACAACTCCCAATGCATAAGTTCTCGTCTCCTAATTCTAAATTTTTTTTTATCTTTTTCAAATTTTCATTTTTTTTAACAAGAATCAAATAACTGGAAATCACAGTTACAGCTGATAAAATGGTTATAAAATTGTCCACCCCCTATGTTTAGCTATTGCAATGTCCTTATTGTGAAAAATGAAAGCATGCAGGAGAGAAGATAAAGAATAGCACTTGGTTTCCGTGAGACTTTGGTCAGCTTGGAACAGTCTTTACATGTGCTAAGTTTAGTGCCTTCAGCTGGGCAATGATTAGCCTGCGGTGGTTACAGCAAGGTAGGAGCAACCTTGTCCAAGACGAGTTCAGGGAGCACATGGTCAACAAAGGGTTTGAGATGCTATCCATTGACCTTGAAAATATTACCCGTCTTTGGGTCAGAGATATCGACAACCCCGTTAGGGAAAATCCGCTCAATAACGAACAGGCTACTGCACTTAGACCTGAGTTTACCAGGGAAAAGCTTCAATCGATAATTGAAATGCCAGACATTCTGGCTCGGCTCGAAGCTCTTACATGAAATCATATGGTCATGAATAGCTTTGGTCCTTGCCTTATAGATTCTGGCATTTTCATAAGCATCATTTCGAAGCTCCTCCAACTCAGATAGTTGGAGTTTCCTGGCTTTCCCAGCCAACTCAATGTCCATATTACATTTCTTGATGGCCCAAAATGCCTGGTGTTCAAGTTCTATGGGTAAGTGACACGCCTTACCAAACACCAGACGAAACAAAGACATACGGATACGCATTTTGTACGCCATACAGTAAGCCCATAATGCATCATCTAGCTTTTGGGGACAGTCCTTCCTATCAAACCTAACGATTTTCTGCAAAATGTTCTTAATCTCTCGATTGGGGACCTCGGCCTGTCCATTCATCTGAGGGTGGTAAGGTGTGGAAATTCGATGGCTCACCCCATATTTCCCTAGTAAATTCCGAAACTGGGCATGAGTGAAATGTGTGCCACCATCACTGATAATTACCCTAGGAACCCCGAACCGACTGAAGATATTTCTCTTCACAAAATCGTTGACCACCTTGTGGTCATTGGTCCGGGTGGGAATTACCTCAATCCACTTGGACACGTAATCAACAACGACCAGAATATACTGATGTCGAAATGAAGGAGGGAAGGCTCCCAAAAGTCGATGCCCTAAATGTCAAAAATTTCGATGGAAAGAATTGGGTTCAGGGGCATCATATCTCTCTTAGCCATGTTCCCGAGTGTCTGGCATCGGGTGCATGACTTAGAGAATTCTTGGTCATCGTTAAATAATGATGGCCAAGAGAATTCGGATTGCAAAATTTTGCTGCCATCTTTTTCCTGGAAAAGTGTCCACCACACGTAGATGTGTGATGGAACTCAAGTATGCTATGGAACTCGACTTTTGAGATGCATCGGTGAATAATCTGGTCTGCACCAATGCGGTACAGCTCGGGATCATCCCAAAAATAATATTTGGCCTCAAGCACATGTCTATCCCGTTGATGTTTTGTCCAATCCTGGGGGATTTGACCAATGGCCAAATAATTGACAATATCCACAAACTAGGGGGTTCGGATACCCAAGACTGTAAAGATAGTTTCATCCAGAAAAGTATCAGAGATTAGGGCATCCAGATGAGGTGAATCAATTAGGATTCTCGAAAGTGATCCGCCACTAAATTTTGTGCCCTGGCTTTATCCCTCATTTCAAGATCAAATTCTTGAAGCAGCAGAATCTAACGAATAAGCTGAGGTTTGGCATCCTTTTTTGCCATGAGATGTTTCAAGGCCGAGTGGACGGTATGTTTGATGACACAAGAACCTAACAGATTAGCACTGAATTTTTTTAAAGTGAAAACTACGGCTAGCAATTCTTTTTCAATAACGGTGTAGTTCCTCTGGGCCTCGTCCAGAGTTTTGCTAGTGTAGTGAATCACAAAGGGCTTTTTCTCAATCTTTTGACCCAAGATAGTCCCGACGGCATAATCAGATGCGTCAGCCATAATCTCAAATGGGGCTATCCGGATCGATGGTTGCAATACTAGGGCACAGGTGACTGCCATTTTCAATAAATCAAATGCCTTACGGCATGATTCATCAAAGTCGAACGGTGCATCTTTGGCAAAAAGGTTACTCAAGGGTCGAGCAACCTTCGAGAAATCCTTAATGAATCTTCTATACAAGCCCACATGCCCAAGGAAAGAGCGAATTTGCTTTACGAATGTGGGTGGAGGAAGTCTAGAGATAGCATCCATCTTAGCTTTATTAGCTTCAATTCCCCGACTAGAGACCATGTGACCCAAGACGATGCCTTCCTGAGTCATAAAGTGGCTCTTTTCCCAGCTTAGGACTAGTCGTGTTTCGATGCATCTCTGAAGGATCAATTCTAGGTTAGCCAGGCAAGACTCAAAGGAATCTCTGAAAATGGAGAAATCATCCATGAACACCTCAAGACAATCTCCCACCATGTTAGAAAAGATGGCCAGCATACACCTTTGAAAAGTCGCAGGCGCATTGCAAAGCCCGAACAGCATTCTACAGAATGCAAAGGTTTCGTAGGGACATGTGAAAGTTGGCTTTTCCTAGTCTTCAGGATGGATAGGGACTTGGCTATATCCCGAATAACCGTCTAGGAAGCAAAAATATTTTTTCCCAGCTAACCTTTTGAGGATTTGATAGATGAATGGTAAGGGAAAGTGATCATTTTTAGTGGCTGTGTTCAGCTTCCTATAGTCAATACAGACCCTCCAAGTAGAAGCTGAACGAGTGGTGAGGGTTTCCCCTTTCTCATTAGTCATAACGGTTATTGCCTCCTTCTTAGGTACAATTTGAGCGGGGCTAACCCACAGACTATCTGATATTGGGTAAATAATCGTAGCATCGAGCCACTTGATTATCTCCTTGACCACTTCTCACATATTCGGGTTTAGTCTCCATTGCATTTAGCGAGAAGGGAAAGATCCATCTTCCATGAAAATATGATGATTACATTAAGATGGCTCGATCCCCCTAAGGTCGTGGATTATCCAACAAATTGCCTCCTTGTTGTTCTTAAGGACCTTAATTAACCTCAATTCTTGCTCCTTACTCAAATCAGCACTAATAATCACAGGGAGCATGTTTTCAGGTCCTAAGAACTCATATTTCAAATTTTTGAGCAATGGTTTTAATTCCAGCTGGGGTGGGTTTGGAATAGAAGGAAGGGAGGATGCTAATGAAGATTCATCAAGACAATCCAGTGGAAGAGGCTGGGAATGAACAAAATCAACAACCTCTTCAGGATGTGGCAAGTATACCATGGAGGAGGGTTGTGGGCTGGGTTTGCTAAAGCTAATGCAGTCCTCGAGTGCATTGATTGTCATACACATCTCAAGATCCTGATCCTCGAGTTCCTCAATGAATCCACAATCCTTAAATCCTCTTATAGCCTTAAAAATATCCATAGTTAATTTCTTATCCTTAAAGGCGATCTCCATACTACCACTTTCACAGTTTATGTTGGCCTTGGCAGTAGCTAGGAGCAGACGTCCCAGAATAATGGGTGTGTTCCTCAAATCATTAGGTACATCCATGTCAAGGACTAGGAATTCTGCAGGAAAATAGAAATCCTTGACCTTAACAATTACATCCTCAATAATGCCCCTTGGTGTGGTGACCAATCAGTCCGCTAATTGTAGCATTGCTGAGGTTGGCCTGAGTTCACCTAACCCAAACCACTCATAAATAGAAGTTGGGATTAGGTTGGTGGATGCACCTAGGTCCAGTAGTGGCCTATCAAAAGCGTATTCCTCAATAATGCATGATATCAAGGGGGCACCTGGATCTTTCTTCTTTTGAGGAAGGTGATGTAGGATCACAGAACCTACCTGCTCAGAGAGAATCACCTTCCTTAGAGTGGGCTCTCTCGGCTTACACTTTTGGGTACACAGTTCTTTCAATAATTTAGTGTAAGTCGGGATGTGCTTAATAGCATCGAGGAGCGAAATATTGACCTCTACACTCTTGAATAAATTCAAAAGCTCCTCGTTGCCTTCTAGGGTTTTCTTCTTCTTGGTTTTCAATAGGGCCTTAGGGAATGGGATATGCGTGGAATTTTCAATTTTCAATCCTTGGGCCTTATTGTCCTCTTCGACCTCCTCCTTCTCTTTCTCAAGCTCCCTAGGATTTTGAATTCAAGAAGGTAATTCTGGGTTCTGGGTCTGCTTCCCAGTTCTCAAGGTGACAAAGTTTGCAGAGGCATAAGGGTTTGGGTTTTGAGGCTGATTAGTGAAGATTGGAGGGCCTTGGTTGGTCATGTAACCAGAAGTAGAAGACGGACCCAGTTCAACCACCTGAGCATGTGCGTGTGGGTCCCTTTGATTCCCATACCATTGGGCTCTATTGCCCTGATTTTGCACATTACGCAGGTTGGGTACGGGTTGAGATGGTAGGGATCCGGGTTGTCAGGTGTTTGCAATTAACCCAGATTGCAAGTTATCCAAGGATGTCTTCATTTGTTGCATAAGCTGAAGCATGAACCCTTGCATTTCCACCATCTGCTGGTTTAAATCAGCCTACCCCACGGATTGTTAGGCATTCCAAGATGGCTAATTAACTGATCTTGGGGGCAACTAGGTGTATACTTGACCCTGACCCATAGGTTTTTGAGATGCATAGTTGCTGGGTCGAGATTGGGTCTGTTGCCCATGATTTTTCCAGGAGAAATTAGGGTGGTTCCTCCATCCCAAGTTAAAAGTGTTGGAATATGGGTTGGACCTAACATTCTCCTACATTGCATATGCATCCTCATAAAACGAGGATGAAGAGAAGGATCAGAGAAACTGGGATCAAAGGCCCTAGTTTGGAACCCATATGGTTCCGAGAAATCCTAGCTCACAGGTTGAGCCAAATCGAGTTGGTTCATGAATTCCCATCTCGTGGGAGCTCGTGAGGAATGGAATCCCAAATTCTGGGATTGAGTGGGTAAAGAAGTGTTTCCTGAATTCCGAGACATCCATTCTTCCATTTTCTTAGCAACCAAGTCCATTTTATCTAGTTTATTACAAATTAATTCCATGTCAAATGAATGAGAATCTTGGATCTCATTAACACTTGACCTTGGTTTTTGAGACTGGTTGAATGCATCCATGGAGGCATGATTAATTTAGTTCTCTCTCATTTCCTCAAATAGGTCGTATGCACCATCTACATCCTTGTTGAGGAAATTGCCTCCGCAAGAAGCGTCCACGTGATTACGGAGTTACTTAACCAACCCGTGATAGAAAATCTGCATGAGTTGTCAATTCGGCACCTCGTGGTGTGGACACCTCCTCAAAAGTTCCTGGAATTGCTCCCAGGCACCATGAAATGGTTCCCCCAGCCACTGGGCAAAAGTTGTAATCGCCCATCTCAAGGCATTGGTCCTTCCAATAGGAAAGAATTTCTTCAAGAAAGCTGATTTAAGAGCAGCCCAAGTTTCAATCAGCCTTCCTATAGTCCGGTACCAATGTGCGACCTTATCCCTGAGGGAGTGCGGGAAAAGCCTCATGATCATTTGCTCTTCGTTCACATTCCTTGCTCTGGTGGTCTGAACCAAAGTGGGCAGATCCTCCAGGTACTGGAATGGGTCCTCTGAGGCAAGCCCATGGAAATGCTTAATCAAACTTAAGACTTGGGGATTGATTTCTATGTCTCTGGCAATAATCATGACTCCAGGACATTCCCCATAGTTTGAAGGATCGTAAAAATCCTTCAAGGGACGAGCGCTATGACCATGCATACATTGGAACCATTACTGCATCTGCTGCAATTCTTCCAACTGCCTCTGAATCAGGTCCTGCTGGTTCGGAGGCGAGGGACGTAGTTGTTGATTAGCCATGGGATTTCCTTGACTATAGCTCAACCACTGCCTCCCAGAATGGTCGAAAGGTCCTTCAAATCTAGGGTTCAATGACCTCCTCCCAAGCATACACTAGAAGGAAGTCGGAAGGACAAGGAAATGAGGGAACCCTGCAGCACAAGAATACAAGCATGTCCTTAAATGGGGTAGCCTAAGGTCTACTGACTCTCAGAATCCATCCTAAGATTATGGACAATTTACTCTACTTATGTCCAAGCAATCCAACCAGTTAGAAGGAGGGACTGGGGAGAAGGTTCTTCCTTTGGCTTGCGCCTCCGATTCATAGTGTACCCCCCAGCCACAGTGCTTTGATGCTACTCCCCTAGCTAGACATCCGATTGACTAGTATAAGTAGGTTAATCGTGAATAATCTCAATCTGGATCCCGACGAGCGAATGAATCCTTAGGGCCAATGTCTAATTGATTTTAGTTAGGCTTAGGAAATTGGTGCTCTGGAATGTGATGGGCCCTAATGGGTTGTGCCCTTAATGATTTGTTTGAGAACGTGCGAATGTGCACATCAAAGAGGTTTTCAAGCAAGATTATTAATGGTGAGGTGAGTTTTAGGGTTCGGATCTTACTTAATAGCTTTTAGGATTCAAATATTAGGTGTTTTCAACCAAGTTTTGTGAGGCAAACCAAGTTTGTTGTTGAAAGCATGTGTTCAAGTATTTTCCTCTAGAAATCAAGAAAAATATGGAGTGCCTAGGTTGACCTAATTATTGAATCCTATGGGGTAGCTAGAAAGTGAACCTCTTTTAGTTTAGGTGGTGTGGCCCAAACAATTCAATCAATTAGCTCAAATGCACCGCCGATTAAGGCACACAAAAAGGTGGTTAACCTAATATGATTTCTACTCTTTTATGTGTTGAATTCGTGTACCGTGTCCACAGGTCGGAAGCCCAGTTGGGTAGATGAAAATCAAGTCCGATTATGTGCCTCAAATGTGGGTGCATAGAGTGTGTATATTGATTTATCCCCCAAAAAGTATCTTTTTCTTTATTTTTTTTATATGTGGGGGTGAGGTCGGTGAAGGTGAAAAACAAGACAAACAATGCTATCCTAGGGTTTATGAAAACACCTAAGTAGATTAGGTCTTGATTATGAGTGTGGCAAAATGAACTAGTGGGGGGATATAGGGGACACTTACAGAGTACTCTACCCGCACTTTACTCCGATCTACCACACTTGGATATCCATGCTAGGGTACCTGCAAGATAGTAGATCAAAGACAAGTAGGGTTAGTGCAATGTAAATGCAAAGAAACGTAATAAAAAATAAAGTATATTCCGTTCCCTCCCCGGCAAAGGCGCCAAAATGGCCAGGCGTGTTTCATGTGTTAGAAATCGGGGTTACAAGTAACCTGTTGTTGTAGTTGCAAAACACGTCAATCAGATAAAATTTATACCGAAACTCCAAGGGAGTCCCGGGTCGAACACAGCGAGGCGACATTTACTTTACGTGAAAACCGTGCTTTGATTCGTTTCTTTTTGGTATTTTAGGCTTTTCTTATTTTTTTGTGTTTTTGAAATAAAAGACATGCAAATGAATCACAAGATAGAGATGTGGAGCAAATATGATATATATATATATCAGTTCAATGTCGATTACAATGAAATATAAAAGCATAAAAAGAGAGGGAGGTGAGAGGAAATCTCCCGAATCGGCTATTCTGTGAGACAACGGTGCCTGACAGAAGCTCGAATGAATAAGGTGAGGAGTAGGACGTTAGTGGTGAGATGCAAGAGGACATCGTGTTGAGGAAAGCTTCGATGTGGCTCCAGAATGGAGGTGGGAAGATGGAGATGATCTGCTATTGGAATGGAGGTGGGAGGACGGTTCCAAGGTGACTTATGAAGGGGGATGGGAAGTTGGAGGAGTATTTGCTGGGGTAGAGGTTCGCTACACTAATAAGTGCCTTGGGAGCTTGAGAACAAGCTCTAATGGAGCGTTGGTAGGCTTGCTAGAGCTTAGGAGTAGGTGGGAGTAGAGTAAGAAGAGATGGCTTAGAAGGAAGGGGGTGTAGGTCCTTTTATAGTGAAGGAGATGAGGCTAAAAATGGATTAAAGGACCTTTAGCGATATCCAGACTGTCACTGGAAACATTGCTGTAGATGGCTCACATTCGCTCACGCCCTTAGCTGGCTTTGCTGGCTTCCAATGAAGTAGCGACAGCTATAAGCCTCTCTGTAGGTTAGCTCAGCTGTCGCTGAAAGCTGGCACCAGCTGCACTTACGCCTGTGTTGCGTTGCCCCACCTATCATGCGTGTGATCAGTGCGGCACCCTACTGTGTGTGCGCTGCCATTCACTGGTGTGCATGTGCACGTGTGTGCTGCATTGTCGCTATGCATGTGCTGCTGCTACTGTTGCTATGCACCAGTCGAATTGAGAATTGTGGGGGTGCAACGGGGATTCGAACCCGCACCCCTCCCTTGCAAACCGACACTCTAACTGTTGTGCTAGATCCTCCCTTGTTTAGCGAGGAGCAGCTTGCTGCAAACGCTTCCCAACCATTGGATCTTGATCCAACGACTAGGATTCAAGGGCGCAGATGAAGAAGGAATTGGGTGGTGCTGCTTGCCAGTGTTGGGTGGCCTGGATGGTGCCATGTGGCACCATCTAGGCCATCCGTCTTCTTCTTCTTGTAGAGGGTGCTATAGAGCTCAGATCTGGGGAATTCTCACGTCGATGGACTACAATTATTGCTCTGAATCCATCCGTATGGTCGGATTCTTCATCCAAAGCCCATAAAAATGTCGCACTACCTCCTGGCCATATAAAATGATGAAATTAGTGTACATAATATACAACTACCCTAAATGCAATGCAATGGATGTTTATGCAGTATTTATATCATGATATACATTGCTATGCCTAGGAACTATTATAAATAAGCATTTTATGATGAATTTATATGTGCTTATCAAGCAAATTTGTTGTCGACTTAAATGGCCGTACGTGTCATGTGCATCAAAAAGAAAGCTAAAGGCATCAAAATTGGTTTTATGCTAGAGTGAAATACACATACCTCCCATACCTTACAGCCAAGCACAAAAAAGCCAAAGGAATGAATTAATTGTCCCACACAAATCAAACTACATCCAAGAATAATGGAATTCCCATGATGATTTACACCAACAACTGGTGCAAATGGGATCTCATATTTATTTGTAAGATATCCTGCATCAAAGGTGACAACATCACCAAAGAACCGATATGCAAGGTGAGAATAAATGTCCACTAATAAACGCCAGTTTATCGTCATTTTTATGCCCTAAAACAAACCTAGCTCTTAGGATTTTAACTTCACAAATGGGTTTTTGGGCTGCATTTAGGCATCAATTAAGTTAGTCATGCATTACATATTTTGTTGTATTTTTATACATTTCTTTGAGTGTTAGGGATGAACAGATAGTCAGATACCTAAAACCATAGCACTCAAGAAGGTAGAAGATGAAGAAGAAGCTCCTTTTAGTTGGATTCCAACTAGATCCAGCTCATCTCAAATGGATCCCGGCTCCTTCTAGCTAGATTAACTCATCCCTAGCTCCATTCAGCTCATGTCAGCTGAATGGTAACTCTAGCTAGTTCACCTCATCTCCATTTAGCTCACCTCAGCTAGATGGCAGCTCAAACTAGCTCTAGTTAGTTGATCCTAGCTCTATTCTAGCTCCTCCAACACAGAAGAGTTCACTGGAAGTTCAACCTAACTAGATCTAGGTACTAGCTAGACCTGGTCAGCTAAAGATGACCTCAACTAGCTCAAGCCAACTCAAGTCCAGCTCCAGGAGGCTCTACTCAACTCAACTTTGTTGAGTTGAGCTACTTGACCTAAGCTAGCTAATCTAGCTAGCTAAGTAATCTCTGGGAAGACCAGACCCAGCTTACCTTAGCTCACATCAGCAGATGCCAGCTCATCTTTTCTTGGCTTAGCAGCTAGAAAAGAACTAGCAAGTTAAGCTAGCTAAGGTAGCTCCTTACAACACACTTTAGCAGCCACCAGCTCCAGTGCAACTCAAGACAGCTTCCTCCAGCTCATCACCTCCAAAACCCTAGCTCCCTCTACCTTTATACCCTACTCTCTACTAGCTAAGCTAGCTTAGCTAGCTTAGCTAGTCCACTCCATTGGCAACCTAACCTAACCCTAAAACCTGCCTAGCTAAACCTAGTCCACCTAAGCTCCTGGTCTTAAACCTATTTTGGCACCAACTCCTTTACAACCCTTCAACCCACTACCCCCACCAAGAGACACCACAAACGTGGCGCCAAAACCACCTACAACCAACCTTAAAGTTGGCACCACTTTTCCCTCCAAAACCCCCACATCCTAGCCATACACCTACCTTACAAAGCCATCCCTACCCTACACATAACCCCCATCTAGAACCCTCCTTGGTGGCACCAAAATGGAGACTTCTCTTCATTTTCGGTGCTGCTTTTAGGTGCCCTTCCACCACATAACCTCCACCTATGCACCCCTCTACTTGGCACCAAACGACCCTCCACCATAAGATCATCTAAGCACCTTCTAAAGCCCATCCTAGCCCAACACCTAATCCCCACACCAAGCACCACTCCCCACTTCTATAAATACCTCCTATCTACCACCAAAAAATCATCTCTTCCATTAATTAGGTTCCACCCATACCACCATCATCCACTCCAATCAAGAAGGAGAGAAGAAGATAAAGGGGGCAACCTACCTGCCCCCATGATGTAAACACATTTATTGAGGGTAAAATGCCGATTCACGCATGTTCCTAGGCTTAGATTTGCAATTCATGTTATAAATATTACATAGCATGCATCATTCTGCATTTAGAGTAGTTGTATATATTTTAGGTTAATTGCATCCTTTTTGTGGTTAGGGGAGAAGGATATTTATTTCAAAGACACAGATTGACGATCTGACCGTATGGATCTGATCAAGACAATGACCAGAGTCTAACGGCTCCGAAATTGCCTTGATCGAAGTCCCATAGCACCATATGCAGTCCGAGGAAGATCAACAGGCAAGGGACTAGGAGACATAATTTGGAGCTTCAAGTGATAAATCCGACCACACGGATGGATTCGGGTCGATGATCGCATCCTAACGGTGTGAAAATCGACTCAATCCGACCTCTGTAGCAGCCCCTACAACAAGAAGAGGATGGATGGCCTAGACTGTGCCACGTGGTGCAGCCCAGGCCACCCAGCATGCCACTCACTGCATGCGTGCAGCAACGCGGGTGCACACGCGCACGCAGGCGTGCATGCACACAGCGCAGTGCCAGTGCATGGGTGCACGCGCACGGCAGAGGCAGGGGAGCGTAGCACCAACTATTCATGGCCTGGACCAACAGTGACACATGAGTTGGACCTATAGTGACACTTACAGCCATCGCTAATTCTGTGCGTGACAACAAAGATAGTTGTGGGCGTGAGCGGGCATGAGCAGCCTACAGCGACGCTTCCAGTGACGGCCTGGACGTCACTAATGGTCCTATACATATTTTTGACTCTTCTCCTCCATTATAAAAGGACCTACACCCCCTCCCTTCCAAGCCATCTCTACCTACTCTACTACCACCTACTCCCAAGCTCTAGCAAGCCTACCAACGCTCCATTAGAGCTTATTCTCAAGCTCCCAAGGTGCCTATTAGTGTAGCGAACCTCTGCCCCACCAAATACTCCTCTAACTTCCCATCCGCCTTCATAGGTCGCCTTGGAGCCGTCCTCCCACCACCATTCTGGGAGCAGCTCATCTTCATCTTCTCACCTCCATTCTGGAGCCATGCCGAAGCTTTCCTCAACCCGGCATCCTCTTGCACCTCATCTCCATCGTCTCGCTCCTCACCTCCTTCGTCCAAGCTTCCGCCAGGCACCGTCGTCTCGCCGGGCAGCCGATTCGGGAGATTTCCTCTCACCCCCTTCCCCTTTTTTGCTTTCTTAGTTTATTGTAATTGACATTGGAAGTAATATATATCAGATTTGTTCCACATCTCTATCTTGTGATAATTTGCTTATTTTCTACTTACAAAAATACAAAAAAAATAACAAAACCCTGAAATACCAAAAAGAAACGAATCGAAGTGCGATTTTAACGTAAAGTAAACGTCGCCTCCCTGTGTTTGACCCAGGACTCCCTTGGAGTTTCGATATAAATTTTATCCGATCGACATGTTTTGGAACAACGACGACAGGTTACTTGTAACCCTGATTTCAAACTCGCAAAACTCGTGCGACCATTTTAGCGCCGTTGCCGGGGAAGCAACAATATTTACTTTATTGTTTATTGTGTTTCTTTGCATTTACATAGCACTAACCCTACTTATCTTTGATCAGTTATCTTGCAGGTACCCTAGAATGGAGATCCAAGTGCGGTAGACCAGAGTAAAGTGCGGGTAGAGTGTTTTGTAAGTGTCCTGCACACCACCCCCACCTTTGTTTTCATTCCATAACCTAATAACTCAAACCCAAATCAACTTAGGTGCTTTTTATAAACCCTAGGATAGATTTGGTTGTTTGTTTTCCACCTCCACTCACCTCTACATCGACGTAAATAAAAATAAAAAATAAAAAAAAGTGTTATCTGATTGTGGAATTTTCTGAAAGAGACACACCTTAACACCCACAACTCTTGACTTAAGGTGCAGCACTCCACTTTGATTCAACCACTTAATCGGGATCTAGCCTATGGACCCGGTACACTTCAGCTCAAAACAAAAAAGTGAGTAGAAATCTGATTAAGCTAAGACAATGTGTGGCTTAATCTGTGGTGCAAATAGGCCAGTTGATTGATTTGCTTGGGTTGCACCACTTATGATAAAAGTGATTCATCAAGTAGCTTTCCACTTAGGGTTGATTTCTAGGATTGAATCAAGCACTCCACTTAGAGTTGATTTTTAGGACTTGTAACCTTGATTTCAAACTCGCGAAACGTGCCTGACCACCCCTTGGTGCCTTCTTCCTCTCTCTCTTCTCCCTTAGCCACGCCAAGGAGGAGATCTTCTTCACAAAGGGGAGACGGCCAGGAAAGAGGGGGAACAAGGGTTGTGGACATCAACCCTTGGAGGAGGCTTAGAGGACGACGACTTGATGGAAGAAGCCAAAGAGGAGTTCTTTTCAATTGCGGGAGCAGCCACAGTTGGAGCAAGGATTTCTTAAAACTTCTACTGGAGGATCTTCATCTTGTTCATCACTTTCAAATTTTGTATTAGCTCGATTTTGTTTATGTTTCAAGCATTCATCTACTTGTGACTTTGTATATCTAGTTATTATAAAGCTTTTTGCCTTCCAAATTCTTTTTCTACTTAGTGTGTTTTTCCTTGTAGTTGTAGTGCACCACAACTCTCTTCTAATTACTCTAGGTGCACTTTCCTAGGGTGAGCTTAGAAGAGAGGTCATTCTTGTCACTCTAGAGTAGTTGATAGGTGTAGCTTTGTCATGCTTTCATCTTCACATCCGTTACCCAACTATTTCTAAAATTCTTAAAAATAAGAAAATGAAAAATATGAAAGTACATGGGTTGATTTGAGAGGTGAGAGAGAGAACCAATTCATGTGATTAACAAATTGGCCTCCTTGGATGACCCAAGATACTCCACTATCTAGGTATTATAAATGTAAAAGTTTGATTGCGGATTTACACATTGCAACGACACTAATTATATCATTTAACAAACTGCGTGTTTTTCGTATCATCCACCCAAAGTACATTCCATAGACGATCATCGTCATCAGGATCCAATGCATAGAAAAAGTTTGAATTCTTTACCTGCATTGCCACAAAGTAATCATGTAATGCCTTTGCATCACCCTCCCTCACCCTTAAGACCCTGAACTCCCTCAATGAGTTACGTGCATCACTTTTTTTAAATGGGAAGTTCTTGTAACCATCATATTCTGTAACAAATGATGACATTATCTTTGCTAATGGCATACCCGCCTGATCATTCATGCCTATACACTACTTTTGTTGGTCAGGAACTCTCCTCTTGCATTAAAGAAATCACAACTGCGATGCATCTAACAAAGGATGGTTATGTTCATCCATGAAAGCAAAAACATGATACTCCATATCAAATAATTGATGGAATGAAAACTTCATAGGACATCCACTTCTGGAGGTTAGCTTCTTCCTATAAAGAACATCAGCAGTTTAGGTTGGTCCACTCCCAAATTTACAGCAAGCAAGTGTTCCATGTATAAGCACTCCATTATTATAAGAAGTGTTTTTCTTGATAACACCAAAGCCACGAACATCAGCATATGATACATACACATTGTAAAGTTGCTCATATGTAGCAAACGAAGAACCAACTATGATATCTATGGGAACCCAACTTCCATCAACATTCACAAGTGCATTCTCTTAAAAAAGTCCATCCCCTTCAATGCACAAAGGGTAGAAAATGAACAAGAAGACTAAAACATGATACATTTTCAGGAAGTAATGCTCTACGTTCATACATTCTATCCCTGTCAGCGAATCTTCGACAATAACAACCATCTTGACGAAATAACACTTCGTGAGATACCGACAACACCAAGCATAACAGATGCTTTCTCACATACGGTAGCATATGAGTGACTAAAACATAAGGGCCTTCTCTTCAGCAAGAAGACTCCCTTATACCGAGTGACAGTGAAAGAGGACTGACACCATTCATGATTATAGCATTGTTAGATAAAAGAAGCAACATGCAAGCATGCCAACTGACCACCACCATTTCTCATTGAAGGATGGGATATCTGATGCAAACAACCACTCACATGCAAGGATGTAGTGGTCGACACATGAACCATGGCCTATGCACAACTGCATAGTGGGATGCCAACTCACCAACAACATGGCTGACTTGTCAGCTAGGTATGATTCTGGGTATATGGAAGAGTAGCTGATTAGCCCATATTTGTGGGCTATTATGTATTTAAGTGCCTAGACATTAAGTTAATTCTAGCATTTATTTAGCATAAATTAGGATGTAAATAGACTAATTCATATTTCTAATTTAATTACATAATTCTTGCATCACATTCATATTTAAAAGCATTTAGAATTAACTTAGAATTGCATTCATTTAATTAGTTAACCAATTAGGTGTATTGCATGCATTAATTTAAGTTAACATAAAAGTTGAGGGTTTGTGTATAAATAACCATAATATTTTATCATTATTTTTTTCTTCTTCTTTCAACAACGGCTGCAACGCCACCAGCTGCCGCACTAAAACCTACATTCATGTACTAGCGGAGAATGTGGATCTGCTCCCGCCTCTCCATTCAAATCCATGCAAGTAGCTAACAAAAAAGGAAGAGGTAGCCGAGCTCTAGAGGCCACCATCCCAACGATCCACCACTGTGTAGAGAGTTGACCTCTCGTCCGTTCCACCACCACCGACCTCAACCGCAGCGACGAGCCTCCACCACCGTGGGCGTGTGGCGTGACAGGCCACACCGCTAGCTGGAGCTCATCTGCATTACTGTGAGCACCTCAACGTGCACCACCCTCGCCGTCATCACCAACAACCACCACTGCAACTTCACGTCCCCGTCAGTTAAGACATTCTATGCCATTGTCAACTTTTAATAATATTTTATTAGGCTGCATTGCAAAAAATATCCTTTAGTTGTTCAAAATTGCCATTTCAGCATGTTCTCTTGATGCTTTCTTAATCTGAAGGCAGATTTAGCTCGATTCTTATCGAAACTAACTGTGAACATGCGTTTTTAACCGGTGTGAGTTTAAATACGTCATTGCCTCCCTATGGACATGGCCCGCTCTTCTACGAGTGGTTATTTAAATAATTGATTAGCCTATTTTTCCACCACATAGAACTACAAATGGCTTTAAAAGTGAAGAATTGACTCAACAAATGGCACAGTTGCCGAGGAGGCAACAGACGCAATAATTTCACTTGATTTTATTTTTGATTATTTCTCATTGCACAGTGATCTGACAATTTATTATTTTTTTCTGTGCGAGAAATTTATGAGAGGAATCAGCCATCGTGAGGGGCGACTCTTGATGTCACTAGAGGAGAAATTGATCGAGCTACCTTGCAAAGGAGGGGAAGGACGAGGACGCGAAGATCATCTAGTCGCTGATTTAATTAGATTAGGATTAAGACTTTAGACTTAATTTTTCATTGCACATTTGGTTTGAAGCCCTTATTCTGGGGTATATTTTGAGGGGTTTGTTCCCCAATTTTGTTTTAGGCCCGTGTTGGGTAATTTTTGGGAGCCTGTTCCCTTTTCTTTAGATTTAGGTTTTTAAATTTATTTTGTGGATTGTTTACCTTTATTTCCTTATGCATAAGTAGTTAAAAATAATTAATAAAAAAAAAAGGAGCTGCCTGCCCCTAGGATGAATCATTTAGGTCTGTATGGGCAACCTCTAGATTTACTTCTCTGCATTGCGTGCATTCTCGCATCGTTGATTGCTGGAAGCAAGGTACGCATTCTCTTACTTTGCATCCTATTCTTGATCACGCATTGCATTTGGACTTAATTCGAAGACCACAAAATTTATCTTGAAGCGATCTAACAAGTCGTCACATATATTCTTGAAAAAGGACTAATTAAAGGAGGGACATCTAAAAACCAAGGATTTGATTTTCAAACTTGACATGCGATTCAAAATCCAAAATCTATTGCGGTGTATGCACACTTAATTCGCTTGCACCACAGCATGCTTTTAGACACTCCTTAGGTTTGGAAATACTAGGACAAGAGCCCTCCTATCGTTGGATTCTAAAGTGTTTGGAACTTGAGATCAAAGGTTTTGTAAATCCAATGAGGGGGATACCCTGTCACGGATTTTTGGGGGTAGTTGAGAAGCACCGCGAAAGCACAGCTTCAAAGGAAGGCTTAGGCGTAGTTGCATCCCTCGATCTTCCATCTTTGGAGTTGCTCTACCATTTGAGATTTAGGGAAGAACACCTAAGCACCAACTAGGCCTTCTTAGGCAAGCCGTAGGTCGACAGTAAGCACGTAAATTGATTGAACAAATTGTATTGTCACCTAGAATCTGACTTAAATCAAAAGCCTAAATTGGGAAAGACCTAAAAAGTCCTTTTTGAATTATGTTTTGCTTGGGGAATTCTGATTGAGGTGTGATTTAGAATGGACCACATTGATTTTCATCCTTTCACATCTTGCCCACACCCTCACCCCCACTCTGCATTCTTCGATCCCATATGCTAAGATGGTCCATCCCTTGATGGACATAATGACAATCATTGGGATTCGTTTTACTTCTATTATAGGAGTATTGGCCTAGTTAAGCCCCAAATCAATGAGCAGAACCTAGGAGCGGGATTTGCTTTGCCCAATATCCCACACACCATAGAAATACCCAACCCACCCTTCCTGAAAAATTATAATGGTTGGACAGACACTCCTGGGTACTATAAGCCTGAGCCTGACTTCTCTCATGATAGAAATGACCTCTCCTCTTTGAAGATGGAAATACAGAAAATGCAAAATGAAATGATTGAATTGTTAGGAGAATCTTCGAGAGTAGGCCAACAAGAAAGAGATGAAATTAGCCACCCAATCTACCCCATTGAGGATGACGTACACCCCTCAACAATAGATGCATCTCCCGTGGGAAAGCTACACTTTAAGTTGGAGGGAAATTTTGGGGGGAATAGCAACTTTTCGAGGATCGATTTTGAAACCTCCCCATTAGATGATAGTTCCTTGAGAGATCCATGCCTTAAATGGGAGGAAGATACATATGAAAGTAGCTATGCATTGGATGAAGAAAGGTGGCAACCCGAGGAAGATGATGATAAGGTTGAGTATCCACTTGAATTATATTGGACTCAAAAGAAGGGAATGATGATACCATTGGAAGACCTCGACCCAGATGATAGTATTTTCGTGACATTTGATGAAGTGGGTCGAAGTCAAGTTGTTAATCCTACCCTCCCTTTTGATCACAAGATGGAACTCAAGCCCACCCTTAGGGAACCTAACCCTGAAGAAATTGACCTATCTGAGTAGTCCGATGTTGCCAGTGTAAATCATTTACCTCAGATAGAGTACCCTAGGGGATTTGCTAAGATATTAAATGATTCTAGACCTCGGGTATATGATGAATCATATGATGAGGAGAAAGACGAATTATATGAGGAACCTACATTCAAGATTTGGAGTGACATTAAAGGTGATTATGTCTTATTTGAAGAGTTAGCCCCTGAGGATGTCACAAATTTGACCAAATTAGGTTTCCTTAGCACACCCATTGATGATATTTCTCCTCATGATGAAATGATGGAAAATTTGGAAGCAACTTCTAAGATTTATGTGGATTCACAAATAGAATCCGGGGAAGATTTGAGTAAAGAACAAAAACCTGAGGATGGCATTGATAGGATAATCCCTAGATCTGTCGCTTCCAACCTGCCTTCATTTTTTTCGAAGTCACCCTCTGATTCGCTTATGTCTGAAGGTGAAATTGTGACTCCAGATGCAGGGCAAGAAGATACATGTGATGGTGCAAGGAATGCTAGGGATGCACTTGAGGATTTAGAAAGAGTGTTAGGGATGGACACCAAGCTGATTAAACCCAACCAAGATCTTATGGCCATCCCGCAACCTCGAAACTTGGACACCCTAGACGATCCTTGCCTTAGAGAATTGCTCACTTTTGTTCTGATCGGGGGGCTTAACAAACCAGTATTTCCCGTAATGAAGTATCGAGTATGGATTGATGATTTCTTTAGTCAGTCCATTGCCCTGGGGGTTTATCTCTGCACCATTCCTTCCCCATTCCTTTTGGAGGATCCTTGTCATCCTCCCCCTACTCCTTTGGAGGTTGTTATACCAATTTTTCCTTAGAACATCCTCTGGTGACCTGGGAAGATTTTATTCCCATCTTGGTTGGGCAAGCATTTGCTATCGGGATTCATCATCAGCTCGCCAACATCCTAGATTACCTATTTTCTAGGCCAGCATTACTTTGCTCATTTTTAGGGACTATTTCTGCAATCCTTGAACCTAATTTGTAGGTTCGTTGGCTACTCGGCTGCGGCTGACCCAGGTAATATCCTTCTATGCAATGAGGACATTGCAGATTTTAGGCATAAAGGGTGTACTTGGGGATATACATAGCATAGTGCATTCATTGCATCAAAAAAAAAAATCTAAATAAAAAAAAAGAGTTTTAAGCTTAACTGGCTAGGTCCTGCATTCTTAAGCAAATCAGAACTCTAGGTTAGACTAAGATAATTCTAGGGTTAAACTTTAGAAGCTAAGAGAGCAACTAGCTTTAGACCTTTAGGGTCCTTTGTGGACTTAAAAACTTAAGTAGGAGTTAAGTTGCGGACCATTCCTCAAGTTGACGAAGGAAATCTAGGGTTTGAGTTAAAAGGTGGGGTAGTACCTAGAGTCTTGTTCTTCCTTTAGGTTTACGGGTCCTTGTAACTCAAGCATCCAAATTTCACACACTTGGTCTGGTAATCAACTTAATTTCTTTCTTTTTTAAAAGGGATTTGGTTCTCTTAGTTTTGACTTAGGAGAGGCTTGAAAACACAATTTGATTGGAAGAGTTCCCGCCGCAGGAGAGGTAGAGTATATACTCACCTTAAGGATGTGATGATAACATATTACCTCCTCAGCGCTTGTCTCTTAGGATATCCATCCTACTGGGGGCATGAAAGCGCAGTGTGCAGTTTAGGTACCATGGGCGGCCCTATCTTGAAGTGCCGATTGCCACAGGCCTGAATTCTCTTTAGAAATCCATGGGCGATACTATCTCGAAGTGTCAATTGCCAGGAGTTCTTGGGGTCGCTATGCGCAGTGCTATCTCGAAGCATTGAAAGCCAGGCACCCTTCGAGGTATGGTAATGGGGACAATGAATCTGACACAGACCATGTTGATAGCTGATCTGAGGTTAGACTTAGGGGAATCAAACAAGAAAGATATATATATATAATAATAATAAATATATATATATAAATCCTTTTTCCTTTAACTCAAATAACTCAGACCAAAGCACATGCACAGATGCTTTAATCTCAGGGATCAATAAACTTCAGGGTAGAGTCAGAAATTAGGGAAGCTTGTGCCTACAACTCGTCATTAGCCGACCTTGTCTGTAACCTAGCAACTACTTGGAACCCTTGGTCAAGAGTCTGAACTTAATATGTTTCTAATGGAAGACCAATTGGGTTGACTAGTCTATTTGAAGTGCTAGGTTTTGCTTGGATTTGCTAGGGACTAGCAAAAACTAGGCATGGGGGTATTTGATTACCCCATATTTGTGGGCTATCTAAGTATTTAAGTGCCTAGACACTAAGTTAATTCTAACATTTATTTAGCATAAATTAGGATGTAAATAGGTTAATACATATTTCTAATTTAATTACATAATTCAGGCATTGCATTCGTATTTAAATGCATTAAAAATTAACTTAGAATTGCATTCATTTAATTAGTTAACCAATTAGGTGCATTGCATGCATTAATTTAAGTTAACATAAAAGTTGAGGGTTTGTATATAAATAACCATAACATTTTATCATTATTTTTATTCTTCTTCTTTCAACAACAGCTGCAATGCCACCAACTGCTGCACTAAAACCTACATTCATGGACTAGCAGAGAATGTGGATCTGCTCCCGCCTCTCCATTCAAATCCATGCAGGTAGCTACAAAAAGAGGAAGAGGCAGCCGAGCTCTGGAGGCCACCATGTTAAGAGAGAGGCATCAGACGGGCCTTTAAGATGCCTGGGAAGTGTCCCAGATGTCTGGCTAGACGTCTGGAACCCTTTCCCGATGTCTAGTAATCAATTTTTGCGGCGTACGGGGTTGCGTCTGCGTGCCTGCACGTGCAGACTACACCCGCCTCTCTCGCCCCTCTTTTTCTCTCTCTCCTCCTGCAGGCACGCCATCTCCCTCTTTTCTCTCTCCCCTCGCTGCCTATATAAGCTCTCGCCCTCACCCTCACCTCCTCCGCTCTTCTCTTCTCCTTCTCCCTGCCAGTGTGAGACCACGAGCGAGTGGGGGAGCAGCGGGCATGGAGTGTCGCGGAGGGGCTGCTGCAGCTCGGGCAACAGGTGGACGGGGTGCGGCGCGACCGTGCGTCGCTGGTGGAGAGCGATTTAGGCTCTGATTCTGGAAAATTTTCCAGAATCAGACGTCTGGGCTTACGACTAGACGAAGGTGAAGACGTCTTGAGAACTGTCCAGACGTCTGGCCGGTAAGATATTTCTATCTTCATCCTTTTCGCCCGTACGGCCATGCGGCCATCCGCCATGCCTTCGTCTGCGAACCGTCATGCTAAGAGTAGGGTAGGTGCATGCAGGTTCTGCTCGGGAGGGCGCGAGGACTCGCCATCCCACGTGAATCGGACATCTGGCCGCAGTGCCAGATTTCGGGAAGGACTTCCAGATGTCCAGGGTGACCATCGGACGTCTGGGAACTAAGCCAGACGCCCCCGCAGGCTTCTAGATGTCTGAAGGACTACACAGAGCGAAGGTACACTCTGACCCACATTTTAAGACGTCTGGAAGAGGTTCCAGACGTCTGATTTTGGGCAGTTTCGACATTTTCGACCCGTTTAGGGCCCGTTCGGAGTCCGTTTTTCGCGTTTTGAGTTGCGTTCTTTCCAGAATAAAATCCTCTACCTGTTTACAGTAATTATATACCATTCTGAGAAACTCCTTGTGTTTGATCCTTGTGTTAGGACCCCGTTCCATTAGAGTCTTGGGGGTTGCGGAGGTGAGTAGGATTTCCAACCACGCCCCCAGTACTCCCGTTGTAGCTGGTAGAGTGGCTTTTAATTTATTTAGCATAATTTGTTACAATTGTAGAACAATTAATAGAGTCTAGGGTATTGCATGAACCCTAGGACTGAGAATTAGATTGAATGATAGATCCTAGGGTTTTACATGAATCCTAGGACTGGAAAACTAAATTAAATGATAGATCGTAGGGTAAGGCATGAATCCTAGGACTAGAAAACTAGATTGAATGATAGATCCTAGGGTACGGCCTGAATCCTAGGACTAGAAAACTAGTGGAATATATATATATTGCAGTCTTGGAAAAGTGGAAAGGAATTAATAGCTGCCTGTAAATTAATAGCTGCCTATTATGAATGAATAAATATGATTAAGAGTATGGGTTGCATGAACGTAAGACTGGAACAGTGAAACCAACAATGGCCAAACAAAAAGAATACGATCCCTACGGGGAATTAGGAGTAGAACTCCTGGAAAGAGAATAGAATGGAACTGAGAAAGTGAAACGTGGAAGTGTGTTGTTTCTTGGGTACGTGGTACCAAAGAGAGCATACATTACCTCTTAGTGTAGAGGGGAGCTTGCCGCCCTCAGGTTGAGACCGGGGTGGGTTTGGCCACTATACACGGACTTTCTGGCCCTCGCGTACGCAGTACTGAGGAGAGCTACTAGTGTAGGGAGAGCACTAGCTACCCCACGGGCCCTGGGGTTCTGCTAGCCTCCTACACCGACTTGTTAGGCCCACTGGGCAAACCAGGGTAGTCAGGCGAGGGTGCGCGGACTGTGGAGGGGTTGGACCCCTGTTACCGAGAAGGCTCTGCCCTATACTAGTTCCATGCTATGTTTCAAGCGCACCCGCTAACGGAAACGACTGACCGCATGCCAGTGAGGGGTAGCTACCCATGCGCTTATCGCGCATACCGTAGTCACCGTTACGTCTGTCAGCGACCTTGGGGTGGTTGACTGAGGGTAGGACCACCACGGGGGACTCTCTCGGACAGGAGAGCACCACATGTTAATTCTACTTTTCGGAAAAGACTGCAATCAAGATCGTTCCCACGAGGAACATTCAAGATCAAGTGAAGGATCTGAGAAATAAATAAATCGTGAAATAATAGAAGGACGTAAAGAAAGAAAGTAAAATATAACAGCTACTGTACACTCTACTGCTTCCTTAGTTTTTAGCTGCCACTCTACTCAGCGTTTCGCTGACGTGTTACACTCGTTACTTTTCAGGACCAGGTGTTGAGCAGCCAGGGTCAGCGACTGCAGAGGACGCTGGGCCGAGTAGGGTCCAGTAGCGTTACTCACAGTTCATTTTGTACTTTCTGCCACTGTAGTGAGTAGTTTCCTTGTTACTCCTTGTACTTCGTTATTGTAAACTTCATGTTATGTACATATTTGTTGTTCTAATGTTGTGGTGGTGTATACTGTAGTAGTTCCTTTCCTTACTGCTGTATTTTACTACTGCTAGTTATATTCATGCTGAATGTGGTTTATTTTACTGCTCTTTTGGTTACTTCCTCGTTGGACGACTAGGTCTTGGGATTAGTCGAGTCGGTCCGATTCTCATGTCTCGTAGGGACTCAGGAATCGGGTCGTTACACACCATCCCAACGATCCACCACTGTGCAGAGAGTTGAGCTCTCATCCGTTCCACCACCAGCGGCCTCAACCGCAGCGACAAGCCTCCACCACCGTGGGCGTGTGGCATGACAGGCCACACCGCCATCTGGAGCTCGTCTGCATTACTGTGAGCACCTCAGTGTGCACCACCCTCGCCGTCATCACCAACAACCACCACTGCAACTTCACGTCCCCGTTAGTTAAGACGTCTGGGAAGTTTCCTAGACATCTGAAGCTCCTACAGCACACCTTCATCTTCCTCCCCTGTCCTTAGTTTTCTTTCCAGCCACTAGTCACAGCTACACCGCACGCCTCTTCATCTCCTCCAGCCTGCAGCAGCGCCATCCCCAGCCCACACGTGCCCCTGCCGCACGCCTGCTGCAGCAACCACCTTCACACCTGCGCCTTCCTTGCAACCTCAGAGCGCCGCACCTCCTGCAGCATCCACGATGCTTGCCCTTGCTGCGCCTCACCTCCTTCACGCCCGCGCCCTTCCGACTGCACAAGCCTCTAGCACCTTGCACCACCTCCACGTGCACCTTGCAGTGCCTCCAGTCACGCACGTAGCCGACGCGCCCACCAGCGTGCAGCAAACCCACCAGCTCCCCTCAGCGCACCTCATCTCCTCCAGTGCGTCCACTTCCGCGCGCCTACTCTCGCGCCTGCGCATGCCCTTGCTGTGCCTCACCTCCTTTAGCCCCTAGCGCTCCCGCCTCACCTCCTGTAGTAGCGCCTCCAGCCTACCCACCGTGCGCCTTCCTTGCAGTGTGCGACCAGCAGCAGCAGCTACGTCCGGCTTCAGCACCAACCTCCACGCGCACGCAGTCCAGTGCGTCCGCCTCCTCGCCAGGACCTCAGCTGCACCCGTCCATGCCACATGGCCTGTAGCACTTCAGCAACCACTGGAACCCACCACCACCGTTCCTCCATCCGGCCACCTCGAGGCATCTCGCACGTCACCACGATCGCCACCACAGAGCCCTCGGTCTAGAGATCCTCCTCCGAGCTTCACACCTCCGGTCGTTCCCTCCTCCTCGCGCACGGACAAGGGGAAGAAGATCCCATATTTTGCTACCGTAAAAGCCCTATTAAAATTTACATTCTATGCCCTTGTCAACTTTTAATAATATTTTATTAAGCTGCATTGCAAAAAATATCATTTAGTTGTTCAAAATTGCCATTTCAGCATGTTCTCTTGATGCTTTCTTAATCTGAAGGCAAATTTGGCTCCATTCTTGTCGAAACTTACCGTGAACATACGTTTTTAACCGGTGCGAGTTTAAATATATCATTGCCTCCCTGTGGACACGACCCACTCTTCTGCGGGTGGTTATTTTAATAATTGATTAGTCAATTTTTCCACCACATAGAACTACAAACGACTATAAAAGTGAAGAATCGACTTGTCAGTAGCACTCCCATTTTTCTTATATAAGTCACTTAAGTCTAACTTATGTTATTTATTAAGTTATAATATGTAGTATTATATATAGTATCTAAGCCTAATTATATTCTATATAAATATGTATATAACTTATATAGATATACTTATATATTATGCATGTATAATAGCATATATATACATACAACATAGTATATTATATGTAATAATAACATATTTATGTTAGACATACTTAATTATGTATTGTATGCATACATTAATATAAGTTAATAAAGTATATTAAAAATTAAGTTAATTTAAGTTAATAATTTAAATAAGTAACATCCTAATTTATTTTTTATTTTAGTAATCTATATTTTAACTTATTTTAAATATATTTATTAAAAGTATCACTAGTAGAAAGAAGAGATCTATCGTCAGTTCAACAAGCGATGACAAATATATATTTGCTGTCACTTCTCTTATTAAGTGAAGGTGAAGGAGCGGTGTAAATTTGGCCCCCCTATTGCTAACAAGGAAGACACATGGCAGATTTATTATGTATATTTGTCATCTTTTGGTTAATAAAGAGACGACGAATGTCCATTGCTAAAAAAGCGGCACATTTAGGCGGGTAGTGAAATTTTTGAGGCGACATTTGTTGTCACTTGTTAATTAAACTGACGGCAAACGTCGATTCATCTATGTGCAGGCAGAGCCCAGTTCCCTCATACTCTTCATCTTACTCCTTGCATCTGCACCATTCCTCATGACTACCTGATAAACACGTATAAATTCATCGTAAAATGCTTATTTGTGATAGTTCCTAGGCTTAGCACTACATATCATGATATAAACATTGCATAGCTTGCATCATTCTGCATTTATAGTTGTTTATATTTTAGGATAATTAGGTCCTTTTTATGGTCAGGAGAAAAGAGGATTTATTTCAAAGCCTCGGAAAGACGATCAGACCTTACGGATCTAATCGGGACGACGATCGGAGACTAACGCCTCTAAAATCATCCAGATGAGAGTCCCGTAGCATCACATTAAGCCCGAGGAAAATCAACGGCCAAGGGGGCAATGCAACATCCCTATGGGTTTCGGATGGATAATCTAACCGTACGGATGGATCCGAGGCAACGATTGCAGTCCGGCATCGTGGGAACCATCCCGATCTAAGCACCGTGGCACCCTCTACAAGAAGAAGAAGATGGGCTGTTTAGATGAAACCACATGACTCCATCCAGGCCGCCCAACACCGGCCAGCAGCACCGCCCAATTCCTTCTTCATCCACGCCCTTGAATCCTAGCCGTTGGATGAAGATCCAACGGTTGGGAAGCTTTACACCAAGCTCCTCCTCACGACGCATCCATACAGGTGGCGTAATGGTCCAGACTACAGTTCTCAAGGGTGGGGCATGGGTTCGAATCCCCGCAGCCCCCCAATTTCCAATTTGGCTGGCCACTCAGCAGCAGTAGTGCAGAGAGTAGTAGCAACAGCACAGCATACGAGCACGTCCATGCCAGCGCACGGCAGCACGCGTGCGACATGGGTGCGCGAAGTGTGCAGCGCCAGCGGAGCGTACACTAGCAGGGAGATGTGTGGATCTTCAGCAACATTTATGAGGGCCTTTAGTGACACTTGTAGATGTCACTAAAGGCTCGCACGTGCCAGCAAGAGGAATTAAAGGGCGGATCTTCAGCGACAGCTGCAGCGACGTTTGTGGACATCACTAAAGGCCTGTGCGTGCCAGCAAGAGCAATTAAAGATCGGATCTTCAGCGATGTTTGTGGATGTCAGTAAAGACCTAGATATGATTTTTGGCTCTCCTCCTCCACTATAAAAGGACCTATACCCCCTCCCTTCCAAGCCATCTCTACCTGCTCTACTCCCACCTACTCCCAAGCTCTGGTAAGCCTACCAACACTCCATTAGAGCTTGTTCTCAAGATCCCAAGGTTCCTATTAGTGTAACGAACCTCTACCCCACCAAATACTCCTCTAACTTCCCATCTCCCTTCATAGGTCACCTTGGTGCTGTCCTCCTACCTCCATTCCAGTAGCAGATCGCCTCCGTCTTCTCACCTCCATTCCGGAGCCACGCTGAAGCTTTCCTCAACATGACATCCTCCGACATCTCACCTCCATCGTCTTGCTCCTCACCTCCTTCGTCCGAGCTTCCGCCAGGTGCCGTCGTCTCACCGAACAGCCAATTCGGGAGATTTCCTCTCACTTCCCTCTCTTTTTATGCTTTCATAATAGATTGTAATAAACATTGGATTGATATTTATACCATTTTCGTTCCTCATCTCTATCTTGTGCTTCATTTGCTTGTCTTTTATTTCAAAAACACAAAAAAATAACAGAACCCTAAAATACCAAAAGGAAACGAATCGAAGCACGATTTTCAGGTAAAGTTAACGTCGCCTCCTTGTGTTCGACTCGGGACTCCCTTGGAGTTTCAGTATAAATTTTATCTAATCGACACGTTTTGCAACTATGATGACAGGTTACTTATAACCTCGATTTCTAACATGTGAAACACGATTGACCATTTTGGCACAGTTGCCAGGGAGGCAACAGAATTTACTTTATTGTTTATTGCATTTCTTTGCATTTACATAGCACTAACCCTACTTGTCTTTGATCTACTGTATTGCACGTACCCTAGCATGGAGATCCAAGTGAGGTAGATCGAAGTAAAGTGCAGGTAGAGTACTCTGTAAGTGTCCCCCACATCCACCCACTAGTTCATTTCGCCACACTCATAACCAAGACCTAATCTACTTAGGAGTTTGCTTAAACCCTAGGATAGAATTGTTTGTCTTGTTTGCCACCTTTTTCCACCTCATCCCCGCATTTAAAAAAAAGAAAAAGAGAGATACTTGCTGTGGGACGAATCAATATACATACTTTATATACCCACATTTGAGGCACATAATCAGACTTGATTTTTATCTACTCAACTGGGATTCCGACCTGTGGACCTAGTACACGAATTCAACACATAAAAGAGTAGAAATCATATTAGGTTAATCACCTTTTTCTGTGCCTTAATCGGTGATGCATTTGAGCCAATTGATTGAATTGCTTGGGCCGAACCACCTAATCTAAAAGAGGTTCATTGTGTAGCTGCCCCATTGGATTCAATACTTAGGTGAAGCTCGGCACTCCATATTTTCTTGATTTACAAAGGAAAAAAACTTGAACTCATGCTTTCAAAACTTCGATTGCCTCACAAACTTTGTTTGGAAACACCTAATATTTGAATTCTAAAAGCTATTAAGCAAGATTTGAGTCCTAAAACTAATCGCATCATTAATAATCTTGCTTGAAAACCTCTCGGTTGTGCACATTCACACATTATCAAATGAATCATTAAGGGCCCATCACATTCCAAAAGCACCAATATCCCATGCCTAACTAAATTTGAGTAGATGTTAGCCATAAGGACTGGTTCGCTCTACGAGATCCAGATTGAGATTATGCCCAATTAACCTACTTATACTAGTCAATCTAATGTTTAGCTAGGGGAGTAGCATCAAACGACCTCGGCTGGGGGGTACACTAGGAACCGGAGGTGCAAGCCAAAGGAAGAACCTTCTCCCCAGTCCCTCCTTATAACTGGTTGGATTACCTGGACATAAGTAGAGTAAATTGTCTATAATCTTAGGATGGATTCTGAGAGTCTGTAGACCATTAAGCTACCTAACCTAAGGACAGGCTTGTATTTTTTGTACTGTAGGGTCCCTTCTCTTCCTCGTCCTTTAGACTTCCTTCCAGTGTATGCTTGGAAGGAGGTCATTGAACCCTCATTTGGAAGGACCTTTGGACCATTCCAAGAGGCAGAGGTTGAGCATTAGCCAAGTAGATCCCATGGCTAATCAACAACCACCTCCCCCGCCTCCAAACCAGTAGGAGCTAATTCAGAGGACGTTGGAAGAATTGCAGCAAATGAAGCAATGGTTCCAACTAATGAATGGTCAAGGCACTCAACCCTTGAAGGATTTTTATGATCCTTCAAAATATGACGATCATCCAAACATTGTGATCCCCGCTGGAGATGATGAGATCAAGCCACAGGTTTTGAGTCTAATTAAACACTTTCACGGGCTTGGCTCAGATGACCCATTCCAACATTTGCAAGACCTGATCACTTTGGTTCAGACTGCCAAATCGCAGAATGTGGATGAAGAATAGATGCTCATGAGGCTTTTCCCCCATTCACTCAGGGATAAGGCCGCACATTGGTATCGTACCATTGGAAGACCGATTACTACTTGGATAGCTTTGAAATCGGCCTTCCTGAAGAAATTCTTCCCAGTTGGGTGAACCAATGCATTGCGACAGGTAATTACCACTTTTGCCCAACGGCAAGGGGAACCATTTCATGAGCCTAGGAGAGATTCTAGGATCTGTTGCGGAAGTGTCCACACCATGAGGTGCCTAAATGGCAGCTTGTGCAGATTTTTTGTCACAGGTTGAATGATCAACTCCGTAATCATGTGGACGTTTCTTGCGGAGGCAATTTCCTCAATAAGGATGCAGATAGCGCGTATTATTTGTTTGGGGAAATGAGCGAAAATTCTTTAAACCATGCCTCCATGGAAACCTTCAACCGATCCCAACAAATTAGATCAAATGCCAATGAGGTCCAAGATTCTCGTACATTTGATATGGAATTGATCTTCAATAGATTAGATAAGATGGATCTGGTTACTAAACGAATGGAAGAGTGGATGTCTGGAAACTCTAATTTTTCTTGATCCGCTCAATCCTAGGGATCGGGATTCCATTCTTCGCAAACTCCTACGAGACGGGAATTTGTGAACCTACTAGAGACGACTCGACCTTCTAGCCAACTCTTCTCGGAACCTTATGGGTTCCAAACTAGGGCCTTTGATCCCAGTCTTTTTGATCCTTCATCCTCATCTTATGAGGATGTTCATGATGTGCAAGAGAATGTTAGGTCCAACCCTTATTCGAATTCCGACAATTCTGGTTGGAAAAATCATCCTAACTTCTCTTGGAAAGATCAAGGGCAGCAGACCCAATATCAACCCAACAACTATGTATCACAAAAACCAATGTGTCAAGGTCATGTATATACTCAGTTGCCCCTAAATCAGGTTAATCAGCCCATGTAGAATGCTCAACAACCTGCCGAGTAGGCTAACTTGAACATAAAAGTGGTAGAAATGCAAGGGTCAATGCTCCAGCTCATGCAACAGATGAAAACTTCACTGGACACCTTGCAATCCGGACTTAATACAAACAATCGGCAGCCCGGATCTCTACCATCACATTCTGTACCAAACCCAACGAATGTTCAGAATCGAGGCGTTGGGCCTTAAGGGTTTGGTAATGATGGGGAGTCTCATGCTCAAGCTCATGCTATCTATCAGGCTACCTGAGCCCCTCCCGGAGCTAACCAAGTTCCTACCATAATCAACCAGGAACCTCCTATTTTGCCCAACCCTTCCAAGGCACTAACCAACAGCATTTTGCCATGGCAAACACCATCCCCTTGAGGAGTGGTAGTAAACGCAAGGGACCTACCCAACCCCATGTCAACCCCATTAGGCCCCGTAGCAAGAATTCCAAACTCCCAACTAAGAATGTGATCAACAAAACATCAGGGTTTGATTTGGGAGTATGTTGTTGTTGTATGGGCAAACAGAAAAAGTCGAAGGAGAAATTGGAGGAAAGGATGTCCTTACTTCAAGCTTTCAAATTAACAATCATTTTACTCCTCACGGCTATCGAATCAATCCCTGCCTAAGCCTTAGGTTTACTGAATGCATATAAAGAAGGCATAGAGCAAAATCTGAAATCAATAGGAGAGTAGTTTTGTCCGATAACACAAGCACATTGATCATAAACAAGCTACCTCCTAAGAAGCAGGACCCGGGAGCCCTGCTGATTTCCTGCACAATAAGAAACGTTACTTCTGACTGGGCCCTCCTCGACTTAGGCGATTCCATTAATGTGATCCCCACCTCACTGCATATGGAATTGGGTCTAGGCTTGCTAAAACACACTGACATAACCATGCAGTTAGCCGATAAGTCCATTACAAAACCAAGGGGTATTTTGGTGGATGTTTTAGTCAAGGTTAATGATTTACATTACCTCGTTGATTTCATGGTCCTGGACATGGAAGCCCCAAAACAGCTCAACCACACCCCGATTATTTTAAGAAGACCTTTCCTGGCTAATGCCAAGGCGAGGATTGATTGTGAATCGGGAAATATAGAAATGGCCTCAGGGGACAAGAAAAATTAATTCAATATTTTTGAGGTCTCGAAGAAGAATAAAACTAAGCGTGGTTCAATGGAGGAGCTTGGTAGAATAGAGGAAGTAATGGCTATACATACCTTAGACAACCTTTTAATGGCCAACTCAACCCAAACTCGGGAAGAAGATCACATATTTGCTGAAATAATTGAGGACAAAGCAAAAATGCAACCAATTGTAGCAACACGGGATGAGGAAGATATACATGAAATCAAAAAATTGTTGGACGATTCACATGATCAAGATAAAATCCAACAATATCCTTATCCTGAATGCTTAAAGGTTGAGGTCCAACTTGTGGGTGGGAATTCTGAGGATCAGGATGGTGGGTTTAAGAACGTAGAGTGTGAGGATGAAATTGAACATTGGGGAAGAACTCTTCAAACATTAGGTATTCTAGAGTACCCACAAATCCCCAACACATCACAAAACCCTCATCGTCCTTTTTCACCCAACCACTGCATAAATTCTATACCCAACTACCCTTTTTTCTGTAATAAATCAACAAAACTCCTATTGGAGAACATTTGGGCTCTCCCTGCACCACCAGCTTACCACTTTCATTGTTCATCTCTTTGGTAAGCCCATTTTCACTTCCCGGGACCCATACCTGGGGGCCCGGAAACCGTGTTGTTGTGGCTTGAATGTTTAGTTATTGTTGATTGAGAACCTCGCCTAGCTAAAGGCACTAAACTTAGCACATGTAAAGACTGTTCCAAGCTGACTAGTGTCTCACGGAAACCTTTTTGTCAGCTATAACAGTAATTTCCTGTTATTTGATTCTTGTTAAAAAAAAAATCAGAATTAAGAGATGAGAACTTAGGCATTAGGAGTTGTGAACTTTAGGAATTAATACTTTGAGACCTGAATACTTAGACTCTTCAGGTCTTTGTGCTTAATTAGCCCGGGTGTCCACTCGAATGTGGACTTAGTCTAGAGTCCTCGCCAATTTAAATTCATTTTAAGTTGGTAAATAAATTGGGATGATAAGTATACGACTTATCAACCCGCCCTCTGATTTGGGTGGATTTTAAGGCTAAGCATCTACACACTATTCGCACTGACTCACTTTCCGACAATTTTTACGAAAATTGGGTAGCTAATGGACCGACTTGGGTGGTATGGCTAGCAAGTTGTCGATGGTAACAGCTCATTGGTCGGTTGTCCAGAGCCCAACCACAAGACCATTTTCATTGTACTACCTTTAAGTAAATCTTAGATTAGGGAAGCCACCTACTTAAAAAGAAAAAAAAGTAAGAAAAAAAAAAAGAAAATGGAGAAAATAAAAAAAGAAAATAATAAAGCCACACTTTACCACAGGAGTATGGCTAGCAAGTTGTCATGGGTAACAACCCATTGGCTTGTTGTCCAAAGCCCAGCTCATAAAAATGCATAATAATTCCCAAAACAAGTTGGGAAGAAGCGAGGAAGTTGAATAAACTGGGGAGATATACACTCGGTTCACCCTTATGTTGACCACATAAATAAAAGAAGTACGGAGAAAGCTACTAATCATGAAGATAAACCTTTAGGCAAGGTCACCTAGGGTCGTAGAAACCCGAAGTCCATCTTAATGGCCGTTTTGTGGGTCTATCACATCTTTACAAGATGCTTAGCACTTAGAGTCCTCAAGTCTTGGGTGGGTTGGGTAGCTGTAAAAAGTTATCTCGAAACTCTCAAACTCCAAAAATACAAAAAAATTAGAAATGAGAAAAATAAATAAACTTCTATTCAAATAAGGAGAGGGCTTGGATGGCCTACATTCTAGCAGACACTCGGGCACTGTTGAGTCTTTGTAATTAGGTCTTAGGGTTGAGATTTTCTAAAGCAATCAATGAATTTTGCCTATATACTCGAACCCTGATTCTAATGTTATAGATAACATCTAGGTTAATTTTCCTAGGGACTAGAAAAAAGTAAGCATGGGGGTATGATAAACACGTATAAATTCACTGTAAAATGCTTATTTGTGATAGTTCCTAGGCTTAGCACTACATATCATGATATAAATATTGCATAGCATGCATCATTCTGCATTTAGAGTAGTTGTTTATATTTTAGGTTAATTAGGTCCTTTCTATGGTCAGGAAAAAAGAGGATTTATTTCAGGGCCTCAGATGGACAATCTGACCATACGGATCTGATCAGTACGACGATCGGAGACTAACACCTCTGAAATCATCCAGATCGGAGTCCCGTAGCATCACATTAAGCTCGAGAAAGATCAACGGCCAAGGGGGCAATGCGACATCCATATGGGTTTCAGATGGATAATTTGATCATACGAATGGATTCGAAGCAACGATTGCAGTTCGGCATCGCAGGAACCATCCCGATCTAAGCACCGAGGCACCCTCTACAAGAAGAAGAAGACGGACGATCCAGATGGCACCACGTGGCATCATCCAGGCCGCCCAACACCGGCCAGCAGCACCACCCAATTCGTTCTTCTTCCGTGCACTTGAATCCTAGTCATCGGATCAAGATCCAACGGCTGGGAAGCTTAACACCAAGCTCCTCCTCACGACGCATCCACACACTTGGTGCAATGGTCCAGACTGCAGTTATCAAGGGTGGGGTGTGGGTTCGAATCCCCACAGCCCCGCCAATTTCCAATTTGGCAGGTTGCTCAATAGCAGTCAGGTAGCGTGCAGCAGTAGTAGTGCAGCGTACACGCACGCGCATGCCAACACACGCTAGCGCGCGTGTGACACGGGCACGCGAAGCGCACAGCGCCAGCAGAGCACACGCAAGCAGGGAGACACGCGGATCCTCAGCAACATTTATGAGGGCCTTTAGCGACACTTGTTGCTGTCACTAAAGGCCCGCGTGTGCCAACAAAAGGAATTGAAGGGCGGATCTTTAGCGATAGCTGCAACGACGTTTGTGGACATCACTAAAGGCCCGTGCACGCCAACAAGAGCAACTAAAGGGCGGATCTTCAGCGATAGCTGCAGCAACATTTGTGGACATCAGTAAAGACCCAGATATGATTTTTGGCTCTCCTCCACTATAAAAGGACCTACACCCCCTCCCTTCCAAGCCATCTCTACCTACTCTACTCCCACCTACTCCCAAGCTCTAGCAAGCCTACCAGTGCTCCATTAGAGCTTATTCTCAAGCTCCCAAGGTGCCTATTAGTGTAACGAACCTCTGCCCCACAAAATACTCCTCTAACTTCCCATCTCCCTTTATAGATCACCTTGGAGCTATCCTCCCACCTCCATTCCAGTAGCAGATCACCTCTGTCATCTCACGTCCATTCCGGAGCCACGTCGAAGCTTTCCTCAACACGATGTCCTCCTGCATCTCACCTCCATTGTCCTGCTCCTTACCTCCTTCGGTCGAGCTTCCGCCAGGCACCGTCGTCTCACCGAACAACTGATTCGGGAGATTTCCTCTCACCCCCCTCTCTTTTTATGCTTTCATAGTAGATTGTAATAAACATTGGATTGATATTTATACCATTTTGTTCCTCATCTCTATCTTGTGCTTCATTTGCTTGTCTTTTATTTCAAAAACACAAAAAAATAACAAAACACTAAAATACCAAAAAGAAACGAATCGAAGCACGATTTTCACGTAAAGTAAACGTCGCCTCCCTATGTTCGACCCGGGACTCCCTTGGAGTTTTGGTATAAATTTTATCTGATCGACATGTTTTGCAACTACGACGACATGTTACTTGTAACCTCGATTTCTAACATGTAAAACACGATAGACCACTACCCCTCCACCTGGCTAGCCCCCTCCTCCTCACTACCTCTCCTCACCATCCCAGGTGAGACCCTCCACCTCTATTTTTCCTCCCCACCCCCTCCATCTCTCCTCCTCGACCATCATCCTCCCTACCCCCTCTGCCTCTCGTCCTCCTCCTCCTATGATCCACCCCCTCCCTCTCCTCTTCCCTAATTCATCCCCCTCCTCCTCATCTGCCAACTCTCCCTCCTCGTCCCCTCCCCGTCCACCTCTCCTCCTCCTCATCCTCCTTCTGTAGCCACCACCTCCTCTCCTCCTCCCCACCTCGTCTGCCTCCCCTCCTCCTCATCCTCCTTCTACAGCCGCCACCTCCTCTCCTCCTACTCCTACTCCTCCTGCAATCAGTCCCCTCCCCCTCATCCTCCTCAACACCTCCCCCTCCTCCTCCTCGATTCTTGCCCCTCCTCCTTATCCGCCAATGCCCCCTCCTCCTCTCTACCCATTCTTCCATTCCTTCTCCTCGTCCTCCCCTATAGCCGCTACCGCCTCTCCTCCTCCTGCTATTCGCCCCCTCCCCCTCGTCCTCCTTGACTCCTTCCCCTCCTCCTCCTAGGTTCTTGCCATTCCTTCTCATCTGCTAATGCCCCCTCCTCCTCTCCTCCTCCTTATCCAACTCTTGCAACTGCCACCGCCTCTACTCCTACTCCTACAATCTGCCCCCTCCCCCTTGTCCTCCTTGACTCCTCCCCATCCTCCTCCCTGATTCTTGCCCCTCCTCCTCCTCCTATAATCAGCCTTCTCCTCCTCTTCCACTGTACCTCCTCCACCACCTGCGAGTCCTCCTTCCCTCCCCCTTCTTCCCTTCCTCCTCCCTTCCTCCCTACCTCCTACTCCACGTCCTCCTCCTTAACTCCTACTCTACCTCCTCCATCCTACCTCCTTTGACTATGTGCCCCCTCTTCCCTTCCTCCTCTACTTCCTTGCTTGTTCCATCGCCTCCCCCTCTTCCCAATTGCCACCCGCCCCATCATCCCCTCCCTAATCCCTCTCCACCTCTTCTCAACTACCACCCTCCCCATCATCCCCTCCCTCATTCCATCTCCATCTCCATCTCCTCTTCCTTAGTTTTATTCTCATCAATTTTAAATTAGGCATTTAAGTTTTTAAAACCATTACAGGTAGGCATTTAATTAATTTTTGGTTATTGAAATTGAAGGTAGTTGACGATGATCACTCTTGGATGCTTTAGAGATATATTTTCAATTTTTTTATAGTTATTTTCATGATATTTTAGGATAATGTTAGATGTGGGGTGTGCCCACATATTGTCTTTTATGTGTTTTTGTTAAATTGATGGTGGGGTGTGCCCACTTTTATTTGTGTTTTGAATGGCAATTTGGGATTTTAATAGTTGTGGGGTGTGCCCACATATTTCCTTTTATGTGCTTTCATATCCATTTATGCATTTTATTTGTTCCACTTTTACGATGGGGATTGCCCACTTTTATTAGGTGGTGTGATGTTTTGAAATGCACTTTTACATGATAATGAAATATTTAAGGAGAAACTCTGTTAAAATTTTATAAAATTCATTAATGTTCAATATGTTAGTTGGTTGGGGTTTTATTAGGTTATAGTCAGGTTTTATTAGGAATTGGATGTAAGTGTGTGCCCTGCGGATTTTACTTAGCCACAAATACAAGATCGAGTGTGATATCGATTGTAATAAAAATATATCACACAAAAACAATCGCACAATATACACAAAGATTTATAGTGGAAACCCCTATAGGTAAAATCCATTACCTAAGCCTCCTAGCTTAAGATTTTCCCGACTAGGCAACACTAGTCAATCCACTGACATACCACTTGAACGAGGGTGGCACAACCTCTTACAACCACTTCCCTTTTTATCTTGAAGAGAGGCAAAAACAATAACACAAATCTTCCAAACAAACTTGGAATCCATAAATCAAAACAACGAAATAGTATAAAAAGAAAATGAATTCTATGGAACCTCAATAAATGATCAAATCAATTTTTCGCAGAGGTTCAAGATGTCATGCTTTTGAAGAACGTTAAGAATAGGGCGTGGAAGCCTTTGAAGATAAGCATGAGAAGCTCTATTTTTTAATGGTATTTCTATTAAAAAGTTGTAATGGAATGTGTTGTGTGCGACCTCTATTTATACAAAAAGTTTTGCCTGAATAGGAAATTAAATTGGTCAATTAATTAAGGTTAATGGGTTAATCAAAAGGTAATTTTCTCGATCAATTAAGAAGGTTGGTCGATCACTGATTGATCAATCAATTTGCTTGGTTGGTTGATCAAGAGGATTTTTCTCAACTTCCTAAAATGAGCTGGTTTTATCGGTCAATTAATTTTGTTGGTCGATCATGGTGATTTGGTTGATCAATTATCTAGATTGGTTGATCAATAACCCTAAAAGTTTGGTTTTGAAAAGATGCACAAAAATTTGTATTTGAGTTTTATTTAAGGTTCCTTACAATAATGTCCTAGACTCAAATAAATGTAAAAGATGCACATTAGCAACTATCTTCTCTTATCTTGAAAGACACTTTGATGCTTTAATTAAAGATAGTCCTGAAATGTTAGTCTAGCAATAAACATAATTTTGGTGTATCAAAACAGAGGTGCTTATATTGGATAGGATGATGCCTGGGATAGGGATGGAGTTGGATGATGGCTACGAAGTTGCATGGGGTTTAGCTTAAAGTTGGGGTTTGGGTTGGATGATGCTTCATTTTTGTTGGGTTGGGTTGGGTTTAATATATGTTGTTTACACTTGGTAGTAGGTTGTGTATAGGGTGCTTGGGGTAGGATTTTAGGGTTTGGGTTGGGCGAGTGTTAGGGTGGTTGGGTTAAGCTAGGGTTTAGGATTTGACTTGGGCTAAGGATTGGACGATTGCATTGTGTTAGGGTCTAAGAATGTGGTTGGGTTTGTTATGATTTTAGTTATTTAATATTTTTTGTAATTAAAGTGATATTTAATATAATTGTTAGATATCTACACTTGGAATGAAGGTTTGCTCCAGAAATTTGGTTTGAAGCTAAAATACGTAGGAAACGCATAAACAATTTTGAAATAGATTGTGGGTTTCTTTTTTATTTTTTTAAACTTTGTTGATTAACGGTGTGATTAACATAGGATAAGGACTTGGTGATTCAATTTCACCAAGAATGGATGTGCATTTGGGGAGGATATATACAATTCAACATTCATCCCCCAAGCAATCGTCAGGAGGGATTTTCTATCGATATCTCTTTTTATCGATTTTGTAGTGTAGATTTATTTTCCACATTGACTCTGTAACAAACATTGTTTCATTATATAAATATTTTGTTCTCTCTCTCTCTTTCTCTCTCTCTATTTCCCTCTTTAATTACTCTATTTTCTAGACTAGTGTTGCTTAGCTAAGATAAATTTCTACCTATTACTCTACCTATCTAAAATCCCAAAAAAAATATAAAGGCAAAAATGCCAAAAATAAGTACAATCTAACATGGTTTCCAATCAAACGTAGCCTCCCCATGTTTGACTTGGGACTCACCATCTCGATTATAAATTTTATTTGATAGTGAAATTTTGCACGTATTGTGACGAGGACTTCTCTTTCTTGAAACCCTAATTCTCATTTCCTCATCGAATTTCCACACATCATGTATGAACCATGGACCACTTAAATCAACAAATAGGTCCAACGCAAATTTAACCAAAGGTGTAACTGATACGAAAATTTACATGCTTTTATAAATGCAGGATTTTGTAGTCATAATGCATAAAATTCAACCAACTTTTAAATTTATAGACCTAGATAAAGTATCTAGGGTCATACAATGAGGCAATAGGTGTTTTTAGTAATGTTTCTTCCCTTGCAAAAACTCAAATCATCTCTTTTTTTTTTGTATTTTTGTTTTGGTGATTTTAGGATTTTAGGATAAATTGGGGCAAAGAGCTAAAGTAAGCCTACACCTAACTACAACAAGTAATTCTACACCTCTAAGCTCACCCTAGGAAGATGTACCTAGGGTAATTAGAGGGTAGAAGTGGGTGCAACTAGAATCTAAATAGCTAGTGCAAGAAAAACACATAAAATGACAAGCTTAAGAATGGAAGACACATGAACTTATATTGCTACTTGAAAGGTCAAATGTAAAGGAATGCTTCTATAGGAATGCTTCCTACAATTAAAATACCTAATACAAGAAGTAAATGAAATAGAAAGAGATGTAATCCTCCAGGTGAAGCTTTGGATAAACCTTGTTCGAAATGCAGCTGCTCCCATACTTCAAAAGGTTTCTCCTCTGCTCCTTCCTTCAGGTGCTCATGGATGGTATTCCTCTCTAGTCTCCTCCTTAATTTCCAATGGTGGATGTCCACCACCCTTGGACTTGCTCCTCCTAGTTGTCTTCCTTGAGGTGGATGCTCCTTAGCTTGGAACCAAGGAAGAGGGTAGAAGAAGATGAACACCAAAGAAATAAGATGTTCTCTTTGATCACCTTCTCTTCTCCTCTTCCTAGGCTGACTATTATGGGTGGAATATAGAAAGTATTTGTAGATTCCAAGGATGTCTTGGAATGGTGGGTAGGGGCCTCCTATAGGCTAGGATGGGTGGTGGTTAAGGGGTAGAAATGGGTTCTTGGGTGGCCGAATATGGGGTAGAAAGGCACCATGCTTTGGAACCATATTAAAATGCTTCTAGAAGGTGGTGTCCTTGGCCAAAGATGGATGGTTGGGATGGCATTTGATGGTGGTTGGATGGTTGAGATGGAGAGGTGATTTGGCACCAAGGTGAAGAGGTGCCTTGGTGGTGGTTATTACACCACCTTGGCGCCATTTTGAAGAGGTTCTTAGGGAGGTGTTTTGCCGCTAAGGTGAAAGGGTGCTTATGAAGGTGTTTTGGCACTAATTGAAAGGGTGCCGAGGGAGGTATTTCGGAACCATTTTAAAGTGTACCAAGGGAGGGTGGTGATTACCCTCTTTTGGATCCGAAATAAGGAAGGGTTGGTGGTGGTTTTAGGGTAGGTTTAGGGTAGGGTGGATGACCATAGGGTAGAGTACGGAGTAGAGGTGGAGCTAGTTGAGGAGCTAGCTAAGTTAGGTAGTAGATTACGTAAGTAGATGGAGGAGCTGATTGGAGCTTTCCTGAACTGGCTTGGGCTTGCATGGAGCTTGTAAAACTTGATGAAGAGGTGCCTGTGAACTCCACAACTAGCTTAGCTAGCTAGTTCTTTACTAGCTACTAAGTTGAGCTGAGTAGAGCTAACTTGAGGTATCCACATCTCTTCACGAGTTGGGATGAGCTGACCAAAGTTGAATGATGATTCTTGATAGCGAAAATGCGTGATTTATGAAAATCAAGCTTTTAAGTCATTGCAACATGCAAATCCGATCGCTTTTAAATTTGTAATCCTAGAGAGCAGTGGTATCTAAGGTCATCCAAGGAGGAAGAATGTAATTTTTGATATTCTCTTACAACATAGAAATCAACTTTATTTTTAGGTTTTGAAATATATATTTTTTAGGATTTTTGATTGGGCGAAAAGTGGATGCAAAAAAAGATAAGAATTACAAATATTAATTTAGCAGCAAGAAGTGCCTTGCTTCTCCAACTCACTGCAAGCATAGGGGCTTGAAGTAATGGAGCGGCAAGAACACAACAAATACTCACAAAGTCAAACTAAAAGAAAAACTACAAAGGAATGCTTCTTCCGCAGAAAAATTGTTTACAAAATGTGGAGAACTCACAAATGAGAAGGGTTCTCACTTGTAATCTCCAACAAGGAAACACATACTACAATGCAAAAATAAGAATAAAAGTAGAGAAAGGCTTAGTGATGAAGATGATGCTACCCAGAACTCCTGCTCCAGTTCTGGTTGCCCTAGAACCAAAAGGAATTCCCTCTCCTAGACGTCCACCTCATGGAAAACCCTAAGTGGTCTTGCCTCTGCCTAGCAAGCCTATATGGCTTGCTTCCTTGCTTCTCCTAGTGTGGATGTGGACCACCCTTGATTCTCCTCCTCTTTGGTCATCCTCCTGCCTAGCTTGACTCCTTCGCTCAGCATGGGCACAAGGTAGAAGAAGGGAGGAAGTTGAAGGCACCAAGAGGGTAAGAGAATCCCCTTAATCTTCTTGTTCTCCTCCTCTTCTCCTTTTCCATGGGCTATGGTGGAGTGATGGTGGATGTATGCTTGTATATGTGTAGCCAAGGGTGGAATGCAAGTGGGTGGTTGATGCCTTTTCATATAGTAGATGGGTGATGGTTGGTATTAACTTGAGTTAAGGGTGGCATGGTGTTGTGGATGGCTAGGATTATGTAGTTAATGGATGAAGGGTGGATTAAGGTTGTCGTGGGCTATAGGGTTGTCTTGAGTGGTGGTAATGATGGGGTTCAATGGAGTTGGCACCAACTCTTGTTGGGTTTAGGAGGGTTGGCATGGAGGTGGACGTAGGGTTAAGATTAGGTCTTTTTGTGGTAGTTGTGGGATGAAGGGTGGAGGTAATTTGGTGCCATGTGGAAAGGTGTGGGTAGGCATGGTTAAAGTAGTGTTGGCAGCACATTTGATGTTGTTAAGGGGGTTGATGGGGATAGCTAGGTTGGAGTTATAGGGTTGTTAAAGGATCCAAGGGTTAGGGTGTATTGGTGCCAACCCAAAGGATACCCAAGGTGGTAGTGTCCCATAGGTTTGGCACCAAAACATGGGTTCTAGAAGGGGGTTGAGGTGGATGGTGGAGATGGCCTTATGGGGATAGGTGTATGGTGAAGATAGGCATCTAGGTTGGAGCCAAAATGGGGAGGTGTGTGGCATTTTTTTGGTGCCACCTTAGTTGGTGGTTATAGGGTAGTTAGGGGAGTGGTTATGAGAGGAAAGGGTGCCATGGTTGGCGCCACTTTGAAGAGGTGCTATTGGTGTGTTTTGGCACCAACTAGGGTGGTTTAGGGTCAGGTCTAGGTAGGGTTAAGGTGGGGTTAACTGAGGAGGGTGGACGTCCATGGAGTGGAGATGGTGTTGAGATTAGCTAAGCTAGCTTAGCTAGAAGGGTAATAGTGGAGGAGCTAGGGTTTAGCTAAGAGGAAGCAGCCTTGAGCTTCTCTAAAGCTTGTGGGAGCTGATAGTTGCTAAAGAAGTCTTCTTAGGAGATCAGCTACTCAACTTTAGCTAGCTAGTTCTTTGCTATCTACTAAGTTGATTATGTTGAGCTAGTCTCAACTATTCTAGAGCTGGGGGAAGCTGGTTGTGGACTTCCTTGCTGACCTAGCTTACCTAGCTGAAGACTAGTAGCTAAGCCAAGTTGACTAGAGCTCCTGTGGCTGAGTAGAGCTAGGATGACCTAGGATGAGTTGAGCTGGAGCTGGAATGAACTCCAATCAACTAAGTTGAGCTAGCTTAAGCTCCCAATGAACTGATTGGGGCTAGGATAAGCTAGACCCAACTAAGTTGAGCTGGATCTAAGCTGAGTTGAGCTACCTTGAGCTACATCCAACTATGATGAGCTAGACCTAATTGGGATCCAGTTGAATTGATCTTCTTCTTCACCTTTTGCCTTCTTGAGTGCTAGGGTTTTAGAGGTATGGTTATCTGCTTATCCTTAACACTCAAGTAAACATGTTAAAAACAAAAAAATATGCAATGCATGCCTAACCTAAGTAATGCTTTAATGCAACCTGAAAACTCATTTGTGAAGTTAAAATCCTAAGAGCTAGATTAGTTTTAGGGCATAAAAATGATGATAAACGGGAATTTATCACAACCCCATGCTTATCTTTTTCTAGTCTCTAAGCAAAAGTATTTTTGCAAACTGGATTTTTAGGAAAGACTATCTTTTTTTTACTTTTGAGGAAAAGGAGATCATGGGACTTTGGTTTATTAGAACATGAAAGTCACGGGAATTGTTAAAGGTAAGCATCGGTATTCTTCTCATCAAAAAATTAGATGAATCGGGATCAATGCATCCTTTATAAATTTACAAGTTAGCTCCATGATAATTCAAATGACCTGAAATTGTTTTATAGTTAGGATTTCTTTGGCTCTTGAATCCGACTCACAACTTGCATAATCTTTTGAAACCTTGTGTCAGTGATTGTGAATGCCAACATTTATAAGGCCATGTTTTTGAAACTTTTTTTTGTCTCCCCTATGCTTATTCCTAGCTTAATCCAACAACAGATGTGTCAGGATCATCGTTACTGTTACCAATCCTCGAGGGGACTCTGGCACCAGGACTTTGAGATAGTACTATCCAAGACACCACCCAAGAGCTCACAACCCCAAATACAACTTTGGCACTATGGGTAGATGATGTAAGCACATTTATTGAGGGTAAAATGCCTACTTATGCATGTTCCTATGCTTAGATTTGCATTTCATGTTATGAATATTGCATAGCATGCATCATTCTGCATTTAGAGTAGTTGTATATAATTTAGGTTAATTATGTCCTTTTTTTGGTTAGGAGAGAAGGATATTTATTTTGGAGCCTCGGATTGACGATCCAACCGTACGGATTTGATCAAGATGGCGATCGGAGTCCAACGCTTCTAAAATGGCCTCTATCGGAGTCCCATACCACCATATGCAGTTCGAGGAAGATCAATGGTCAAGGGACTAGGAGACATAATTTAGAGCTTCAAATGACAAATTCGACTGCGTGGATGGATTTGGGTCAACGGTCGTAGCCTAACGACATGAAAATCGACTCAATTCGACCTCTGTAGCAGCCCCTACAACAAGAAGAAGATGGACAGCCCAGACTACGCCACGTGGCGTAGCCCAAGCCGCCAACGCACGCACACGGCACCGCTCGTGCGCAGCAGCGCGGATGCACATGTGCACACATGCGGCACCGCACGCACGCAGCAGTGCGGATGCACGTGCTCACACCGCAGCGCCAACATGTGGGTGCGCGCGTGTGGCAACGCAGGAGTGCGGCGCTAGCGCAACGTGAGCTGGACCTATAGCAACGCATGAGCTAAACTTACAGTGATGCTTACAGCCGTCAATAATTCATTGCATGCCAGTAAAGCAAGCTGTGGACACCAGCGGGCATGAGCTACCTATAGCAACGTTTCCAGCGACGGCGTGGATGTCACTAATGGTCCCATCCCTATTTTTGCCTCTTCTCCTGCACTATAAAAGGACCTACACCCCCTCCCTTCCAAGCCATCTCTACCTACTCTACTCCCACCTACTCCCAAGCTCTAGCAAGCCTACCAACACTCCATTAGAGCTTATTCTCAAGTTCCCAAGGCTCCTATTAGTGTAGTAAACCTCTACCCCACCAAATATTCCTCCAACTTCCCATCCCCCTTCATAGGTCACCTTGGAGCCATCCTCCCACCTCCATTCCGGTAGCAGATCAACTTCATCTTCTCACCTCCATTCCGGAGCCACGCCGAAGCTTTCCTCAACCTGACATCCTCCTGCATCTCGCCTCCATTGTCCAGCTCCTCACCTCCTTCATCCGAGCTTCCGCCAGGTGCCATTCTCTCGCCAAACAGCCAATTCGGGAGATTTCCTCCACCCCCTCACTTTTATGCTTTCATAGTAGATTGTAATAGACATTGAATTGATATATATATCATATTTGTTCCATTTCTATCTTGTGATTCATTGTGCTTGTCTTTTATTTCAAAAACATAAAAAAATAACAAAACCCTAAAATACCAAAAAGAAAAGAATCGTAGTGTGATTTTCATGTAAAGTAAATGTCACCTCCCTGTGTTCGACCATGGACTCCCTTGGAGTTTCAGTATAAATTTTATCTGATCGACGTGTTTTGCAACACGACGATGGGTTACTTGTAACCCTGATTTCTAACACGCAGAACACGTCCGACCATTTTGGCACCATTGCCAGGGAGGCAACGGAATTTACTTTATTTTTTATTGTGTTTCTTTACATTTACATAGCACTAACCCTACTTGTCTTTGATCTACTGTCCTGCAGGTACCCTATCATGGAGATCCAAGTGTGGTAGACCAGAGTAAAGTGCGAGTAGAGTGTTTTGTAAGTGTCCTCCACACCACCCCCACCGTAGTTTTCATTCCATACCCTAATAACTCAAACCCAAATCAACTTAGGTGCCTTTTATAAACCCTAGGATAGATTTGGTTGTTTGTTTGCCACCTCCACTCACCTCGCCATCGCCATAAATAAAAAGAATAAAAAAAGTGTTGTCTGATTGTGGGATTTTCTGAAAGCTATACACTTAACACCCACAACTTCTTATCCTAAGGTGCATAATTACTTCGATTCTACCACTTAACTGGAATCTGACCTGTGGACCCGGTACACTTCAACTAAATACACATAAGTGAGTAGAAATCTAAATAAGTTAAGCATTCTTGTGTGCCTTAACTAGGTGGTGCACCAGGCCAATTGATTGAGCTATTTGGGCCGCACCACTCAATCTAAAACTAGTCCATCAAGTAGCTTGCCACTTAGGGTTGATTCTTAGGGTTGAACCAGGCACTCCACATTATTTTTGACTTTTAGAGGAACATATCATCACCCGTGCTTTCAAAACATGGAGTATTCTACTAAACCCTGATTGAACCAACCTAAGAATTAAACCCTAAAAGATACTAAACAAGGTTAAATCCTAAAAGATACATCATCAACTAACCTTGTTTGAGAACCCTGCTTGTGCATGTGCACACATTTTAACTGATCATTAAGGGCACAACCCACCTAAAGGGCCCATCACATTCCCGATGCACCATTGTCCCAAGCCTAACTAAAATTGATTAGACGTTGACCCTAAGGATTGGTTCGCTCGTCGGGATCTAGATTTAGATTATTCACAATTAACCTACTTATACTAGTCAATCTGATGTCTACCTAGGCGAGTAGCATCAAACGACCATGGCTGGGGGGTACACTAGGAACCGGAGGTGCAAGCCAAAGGAAGAACCTTCTCTCCAATCCCTCCTTCTAACTGGTTGGATTGCCTGGACATAAGTAGAGTAAATCGTCTATAATCTTAGGATGGATTCTGACAGTCTGTAGACCTTTACGCTACCCAAACGAAGGACAGGCTTGTATTTTTGTATTGTAGGGCTCCTTTCTCTTCTGATTTCCCTCATTACTTCACCATGTACCCTTCTACATCCTACACACATTTCACATCCTATCCTCTTACCATCACTTATCCCCAAGATGATTACTATCTCGACATGACTTGTAATTACCCATCCACTAGCTGGGAAGACTTTGATTGGGGGTACGAATCCGGAACTCAGTGTCTAGGGCCTAACCCAGGACAAAAAGACTATGATTATTATCCTTCCTAGAGCTATAATGATTATGGATCTCCATCCTTTGATGACCAAACCAACCTGATCAACAATCAAGAAGGATATCATGTTTATAACACCTACCCTCCCCAGTATTCCACTGAATATAGGTCGCCACCATTCTTTGAACAACCTAGAATGACCTACTTTCGAGGAGGGACCCGAGAACCTTGACATCTTGACTCCCATAGATTCAACCCAAACCCACCCAAACCTGAATCAAACCAATCGGTTCAGGTGAACCAGATCCAAGATAGAGTGTTGGCTAATTTGAGGAACACCATACAATCTTTAGAAGCCCAGCCAACACCATGCACTGAAGCACTGGAGCTTATGATCAAAATGATTGATGAACTTAATTGTTCTCTATTGGATTTGCTCCAAATCGATTGGGATAGGGACCTGGGTGAGTTTCTACTTGGGAAGTTGTCGAGGTTAAGGATGAAATTTGTGGTTCCCTTGTCAAATCATAGGATGATTCTCAAGACGAACCCCCTTCAGGAGAGCCAATGTCTGAACCTACTCAGGTGCCTATCGGGGGGGATACATTTTTTGAGACTGGGGTTGACCAGGTTGGGCTAGAGCAACCATTTGAGGGTGAATTGACTGATTCACCCGCGATCGCCAAGTCATGAAATGAAGAAAATTATGTCTCCTTAGATCATGAAATGATTTATTATTTTGAGACATATATAAATGAGGATCATCAATTCTTCGACTCTGAGGGTGAAGAGTCTTTAGGTGAAGTCTCACTTGAACATAAGGAAAATGATTTTAATGAGACAAACGGGCATGAGGAATCTGATGAACCATTTAATAGCCCGTTCATTGAAGATTTGTATTCGATTGGGGTTAACTTGGAGGATCCGAATATTGATGATTCAATCAGTGACCCTAGTCCTCTTCTGCACCCCGAAGAGCTGACTTATGAGATATTTGTGCCTGAGTCAATCTTGATTCAGCCACGATTTCTAGATTTGGGAGAATCATATGGGGTGAATATATGCTAGAGGTCCCGAAGCCTGAGCCCTTGATGTTGGAGGTTAGGATTGTTGAAATAAAAATTTGGGAGGCTAATTCTGAGGGAAGTTTCATTTTGGATATAAGGGTACCTATTAACCTGAAACCACCTACCTTCTTTACGGACCCTTATGATATCTTTCATGAGTGACACAAGCCTGGAATAACTGATTATTTTTCTGAGCTAAATGTTAAGTGGACATCTAAAACTAGTGAACCATATCTACCTATTGTCTGCCATTTTGGTCTTGGGTTGCACACCACTAAACCGCAGGCCCGGCCTCCCAAACACAGCAACCTTCGGTTCTGGGTGATTTTCATCTATAACCGGAGAACCACTCGACCCTTGGGCATGGGTCTGCACCATAATCTTATCCATGTCTGTGGACATCTTCTGCAAACGGGTTTTAGGATCAATATTTTTATTTTGATTCTGAACTGCACTTGTGAATTCTCAATTTCTTCTTTGTATGTATGTTATGCCTAACTGAAGGCATTAAACTTAGCCCATGTGTATACACTCTTCTCTCTGAGGAGTTGACCAGATTTTCACGACACTCAGGTGATTCTGTGTACTCCGCCCTTTTCATGTCTTTATTTTTACAATGAGGACATTGCATCATTTAGGCATGGGGGGGTGGATAATCGATTCCTGAAATCATTATGTTAACTCCGTAGAATTTCTTTTAGTTTCTTATAAAATTAAAAAAAATTAAAAATTTGAAAAAAGATAAAAAAAAGAAAGAAATTAGGAAAAGAGAACTTAGGCATTTGGAAGTTATTAACTTTAGGAAATGATACGAGAGGACCTAGACACTTAGACTCTTCAGGTCTTCGGGCTTAATTAGCCTGAGTGTCCACTCGAATGTGGACTTAGTCTCGAGTCCTCACCAATTAAAATTTATTTTAATTTGGTAAATAATTTGGGATGATAAGTATATGACTTATCAACCCGCCCTTTGATTTGGGGGGACTTTAAGCCTAAGCATCTGCACACATTTTCTGCACTGACTCACTTTCCGATAGTTTTTTTAGAAATTGGTTAGCTAATGGACCGACTTGGGTGGTATGGCTGGCAAGTTGTTCATGGTAACAGCTGATCTGCCGATTGTCCAGAGCCCAGCCATAGGACCGTTTTCATTATACGGCCTTTAGGTAAATCTTAGATTAGGAAAGCCACCTACTTAAAAAGAAAATAAAAAAAAGAAAAGAAAAAGGAGAAAATAAAAAAATAACTAAAATCACACTTCACCGCAGGAGTATGGCTAGCAAGTTATCGGTGGTAACAGCTCATTGGCCGATTGTCCATATCCCAGCTCACAAAAAAAAAAGCACAATAATTCCCAAAACACATAGGGAAGATGTGGGGAAATATGATAAATCGGGGTGATATACACTAGGTTCACCCTTGTGTTGACCCCATATAAAAGAAAGTAAGGAGAAAGCTACTGATCGTAAAAATAAACCTTTAGGCAAGGTCATCTAGGCTCGTAGAAACCCGAAGTCTGTCTTAACGGCAGTTTTGTGAGTCTATCACTTTTTCACAAAGATGCTTAGTACTTAGAGTCCTTTTTGAGTCTTGGGCAGGTCGGGTAGCCGTAAAAAGTTATCCCGAAACTCTCAAACTCCAAAAGTACAAAAAAATTAGAAACAAGAGAAAAAAATGCATCTTCCCTTTTCAAATAAGGCGAGGACTTGGGTGGTCTACATTCTGGCAGGCACCCGGGTACTATTGAGTTTTCATAGCTTGGGACCTTAGTTGAAATTTTCTATTATTAATAAATGACTTAGGCCTAAATGATCCAATCCTAATTCTACTTTTATACATAGCATAGGGACTAGCAAAAATAGCCATGGGAGTATGATGTAAACACATTTATTTAGGGTAAAATGCCTACTCATGCATGTTCCTAGGCTTAGATTTGCATTTCATGTTATAAATATTGCATAGCATGCATCATTATTTATTTAGAGTACTTGTATATAACTTAGGTTAATTGCATCCTTTTTGTGGTTAGGAGAGAAGGATATTTATTTTGGAGCCTTGGATTTATGATCCGACCGTACGAATTTGATCAAGATGACGATTGGAATCCAACGCTTCTGAAATCGCCTCGATTGGAGTCCCAAAGAACCATATGCAGTCTGAGGAAGATCAACAGCCAAGGGACTAGGAGACATAATTCGAAGCTTCAAATGACAAATCCAATCATGTGGATGGATTTGGGTCGACGATCATAGCCTAACGGCATGAAAATTGACTCAATCCGACCTCTGTAGTAGCCTCGACAACAAGAAGATGGATGGCCCAGACTGTGCCATGTGGTGCAGCCCAAGCCGCCAGCGCACGCAGGCATTCATGCACACACTGTAGCGCCAGCGCATGGGTGCACACGCGTGCAGAAAGGCAAGAGCGTGGTGCCAGCACAGCGTGAGCTAGACCTACAGCGACGCATGAGCTGGACTTATAGCAGTGTTTACAGCTGTCGATAATTCATCACATGCCAGCAAAGCCAGCTGTGGCCATCAGCGGGCATGAGCTACCTATAGCAACGTTTCCAGCGAGGACCTGGATGTCACTAATGGTCTCATACCTACTTTTGCCTCTTCTCCACTATAAAACGATCTACATCCCCTCCCTTCCAAGCCATCTCTACCTACTCTACTCCCACCTACTCCTAAGCTCTAGCAAGCCTACCAACTCTCCATTAGAGCTTGTTCTCAAGCTCCCAAGGCTCCTATTAGTGTAGCAAACCTCTACCCCACCAAATATTCCTCCAACTTCCCATCCCCTTTCATAGGTCGCCTTGGAGCCATCCTCCCACCTCCATTCTGGTAGTAGATCAACTCTGTCTTCTCACCTCCATTCCGGAGCCACGCCAAAGCTTTCCTCAACCCAACATCCTCCTGCATCTCACCTCTGTCGTCCCGCTCCTCATCTCCTTCATCCGAGCTTCCGCCAGGCTCCATCGTCTCACCAAACAGCCGATTTGGGAGATTTCCTCTCACCCCCTCTCTTTTTATGCTTTCATAGTAGATTGTAATAGACATTGATTTGATATATATATATCATATTTGTTCCATTCTATCTTGTGATTCATTCTACTTGTCTTTTATTTCAAAAACACAAAAAAATAACAAAACCCTAACCTACCAAAAAGAAATGAATTAAAGCACGATTTTCTCATAAAGTAAACGTCGCCTCCCTGTGTACGACTTGGGACTCCCTTGGAGTTTCCATATAAATTTTATCTGATTGATGTATTTTGCAACTACGACGATGGGTTACTTGTAACCCCAATTTCTAACATGTGAAACATGCCCGACCAGTAGAGCACCATCCAAGACTCTTGAGTTGCAAAATGCGCCTTAGTGCTCTGTCTAACATTATGAAATATTGATATAGAGTAGCGTTGAGGCAGTAACATGTTGACCTCACGTTCTTAAAGGAGGCATTTTTCTCCTTCTCAGCAGTGGAAACTCAAACCAATCATCTACTTCGTATTTCACTAAGACTAAAGAAGGGGCTTTTTTATTTTTATGTGTTGGCTTTGTGTGTGAAATTTCAAATAAGAATTTTGCAAGGAATGTAAGTTTTTGAGTCAGAAACTAAGCCAAATAGTTTCCAGATCACTAAAAGAGATCAAGTCACCCAAATTGTGATGAGTTTAGGTGGATTTAGAGAAGGATACTTAATCTAGTCTAAAAATAGATCCAGAGATTCTAATAATCAAATCTGCATCCTAATCCCTAGTTTGTTAAAGATTAAATCCCATTTTATCTTGAAATGATTCCTAAACCTTAGTCCCAATTTCAAAATTTCCTCGAATGGTTTTCAACATTTTTATGTTTTTTTGGGTATGCATGCAAAAAATGAAGCAAAAATTTAAATGTTTTTAGGTTTTGAAAACCCTGAATCAATCATCAAAATTTAAAAACACCCCCCCATGCTTAAGATATGGCATGTCCTCATGCAATAGGAAGGGAAAAGAAATCGCCTTGGTTAAGGTAGTCAAAATCAGGATAGTCAAATCCTTTGAAAAAGAAAATGAAAAACAAAAAGCCGGAAAATTGATGGGTTACCTTCCATCTAGTGCTATCTTTTTTGCCATTCAACCAAGCGTGAACTCACTATTGGGTACAACATGGAGGTCTTGAGAATTAGATTTCACGTTAATGGTGTTATCAAAATAGGGCTTAAGCCATTGGCCGTTGACTTTGAAAGTCTTATTTATTTTAGGATCCAAAATTTCAACAGCATTGTGGGAAAAAGATTTGAATTACAATATATGGATCGGTCCATTTAGATTTAAGCTTACCAGGAAAAAGTCTTAACCTCGCATCAAAAATCCACACACGTTGATCAAGTTCAAATGATTTTCGAAGAATGAATTTGTCATGAAATTTCTTTGTTCGGTCTTTGTAATTACGTGCATTTTCATAAGCCATGTTGTGAAGTTCTTCAAGTTCGGTTAGTTGCAATTTCCTATGTTTTCCAGCTACATCCAAATTGTAATTAAAATTTTTTATTATCTAATAAGCCTTGTGTTCCAATTCAACCAGGAGGTGACATGCCTTGCCAAAAATTAAGCAGAAAGGTGACATGCCGATCAAAGTTTTGAAAGCTATACGATAAGCCCATAAAACATCGTCAAGTTTGATTGGCCAATCTTTTCGGGTGGGTTTTACCGTCTTTTGTAAAACATTTTTAATCTCTTGATTGGAGATTTTGACTTGGCCATTTATTTGAGGGTGATATGGTGTAGACATTTTATGATTCACCCCATATTTAGCGAGAAGTTGATAGAATTGAGACTACGTAAAGTGTGATCCTCCATCACTAATTATGGACTTAGGAACACCTAAACACGAAAAAATGTTTTTCTTAATAAATTCCATGACAACCCAATGGTCGTTACTGCACATGGGTACTGCTTCGATCCACTTTGAAACATAGTCGACCGCGACTAAAATAAACTAGTACCCAAAAGAAGTGGAAAACGGTCCCATGAGATCGATGCCCCACACATCAAAGATCTCAACTTCTAAAATCATGTTGAGGGGCATCATATCCTTAGGGTTCATGTTGCTGATGCCCTAGCAATGCATGCAGGACAGTGAAAATTCATAAGCATCCTTGTGTATGCTAGGCTAATAAAATCCAGCATTTAAAACCTTGGCCATCATTTCCTTCCCCGAAAAGTGTCTGCTGCAAGCCATTGAATGACAGCGGTTCAGAATGTCATGTGTTTTAGAATCGGGAACACATTGTCTAAAGACTTAGTCAGCATAGATGCAGAACAGATCAGGGTCCTCCCAAAAGTAATATTTGATCTCGACAAAGAACTTATCCCTTTTTTGTTTAGGCCATTCAAAAGGGAATCATCTAGTGCTGAGATAATTAGCATAATCAGCATATCAAAGGAGGGACTTCAATGCAAGGAGCATTTCATGTAGAAACATCTCTTTCTGGGTCAAAACATCACTAGTCTCAAGTCTCGATAGGTGATCAGCGACAACATTTACGAACCCACTTTATCTTTGATCTCCAAATCAAATTCTTATAATAATAAAATCCATCGAATTAAGTGGGGTTTTGCATCTTTCTTGTTAAGCAAATATTTCATGGTCGAGTAATCAGTGTAGACAGTGATGTGTGACCCTAGGAAATATGAACAAAATTTTCAAGGGAAAAAATGATTGCAAGTTCTTTCTTAGTAAGCATACAATTTCATTGTGTTTCATCAAGAGTTATACTGGCATAATAAATCACAATAGGTTTCTAGTGGGAACACCACTATGAGCCATAAACTAGCTCATCCTGATCCAATTAAGTCAGTAAATGCTCCTACATAACATAACTCACTGTATAATCATTCTGAGGGAAAAATAAGAATCTAGGATTAAAACTACCATTTTACCATCATATCTTGAATGCAGTACAACCACTGGTTTTCCTAGGTGTTAATTAAGGGTCAAATGGTCCTAAAAGGCTAACAAGTGGGTTAGAACAATCAGAAAAGGATTTGCATGTGTTCTGAGAATTAAATTACTTTTGAAAACCTAAAAATAGACCCACTTAATTAACTATGGTTCATCTCAAGATAAAATTCACCTAAACCTTCTAAAATTAATAGAAAAATATTCCCTAGGGTTTGGAACCTTCAATTTGACCATCAGAACCCATTTTGACCCAAAATAGAGTCTCAGACAGACATTTGCCCTAATTTGGGTTTTTACATAAATTACCTAGCCAAACAAGATTAAAACCAAAATATAACTTCGCTATTGGATTCCTTAGGTCCAAAATAGGTTTGTACCAAAATTTAGACCCAAGATTAGTTCGTCTTGACCTAGTTTGCAACTTGATCCTGTCTGATTACATTCATGCCCTTAATTTTCAAAATTTCAAACAGACTCCTAACTTTGTCATTGTTCTCAGAAAAAGGTCCCTACTGCCATTAAACCTATTCCAACTTGCTTTGGCGACCTTAATTTGGAAAGAACTCCTTGATTTCTTGACGAATCGATTTTAAAATTGAAAGGGAAGTTCAACAAGAAATTCCCTTCCTTTTTAGCCAAATTTCATGCCCTAAAACCTTTGCAATCTCTCATGCGAATGCATGAGAGATTTGGGTATCAAGGAATTACCCAACTCCAGTAAGCTTTCCAAGCATGGGAACCTTGCTTCCCAAGCTCAAAACTTCTTCCTGAGGTCTATAAAAGACCTCCTGATCAGACCATTCTCCCTACGCTCGAAATTGGCCCCGCATTTCCTCTCTCTCTCTAGGCTGAAAGCTCCTCGATGTCCGACGAGCTCCTTCGTCCTTCTTCATCCTATGTTTGCAATACTAGCAGTGGAGTTATCTTCCTCATTTCTTCCTGCGTTGAGCCATACCAACCGGCACCCTAATCACCTTCTTCCTCGTCGATTCCCTCTCTCTGGAGCTGTTCTCCTCTCCAGGGCAGGCAACACCACAACCGGCACATTCTCCTTCCCACTTCGTCTGTTACTACCTTCAACTGCTCTCTAACCTCTTCCTCATCACAACAACACTTTCGACGCATTGTTTCGACCTCGAGCATGCCTCCATGACTCCATCGTCTTCACCTCCGGCCACACCTCCGGTGAAGTACATCTCACTCTGCACACCATCAAACCCCTCGCCGACTACCTCAAAACCTCTGCCACACCTCTCCACTCATTTCCCCTCTCTCATTTCAATCGATCACCCACTCGAACACCGCCTCGAACAAACCCATCATCTCTAACCTAACCCATCACCGTCAGACCTCCACCCTCACTCGCTCCACGCCACACAACTACCACCACACTCTCGACTCCACGACGAATCTGCTGAGCCTTTTGACACAGCTGCAAGACCCTTGTTCTTGGATTTCAGGTTCCACCCTTCACCACCATTAACGAAGGAGCTCCAAGCAAGCTTGAAGCCATGTTCTTGTGGAGAGAGCTCCAGGCTATATCCCCAGGTGGCACGGAAATAACTCGCGCACACATCCAGGTGGGCAATTGGACGCATTGACCATGCTAGCTATGCCAATTGAAGGAAGAAGTGCTACTGCAGACGCGCGAAGGATAGGGACGCAGATAGTCCCACATCGGAAGCCACTAAAGTGGAACATACACTTAAATTGATTTTCTGCATATGGCATATTGGCCCAGAACACGGGGTGAGGTCCCTCTCACCCATGCACCTGTGCCTCATCTGTGACCTCTGCCCGCAGACCTAGCCTGACCCGTTAACCCACCTAAGCCTCACTCCTCGCTCACCACCCACTGCCAGTGAGCCTGGATCGGGGCACGCTAGGTTCAATAACCCGATTACCCCTATGGCTCTACGAGAGCGGATCCTAAAGAGAGAAAGGGAGAAGGAGAGCCTGCAAGTGTAGGGGGAGGGTTTTGCTCTTGGTGAGAACCGGCTAACACTTAGCCGAATTCAGAAGCTTCCCCTACTATGTGAAGAAAGCTAGAGGAAGAAGGGCTGAAGGAAGAAGAGTTGCAGAGACAGAGAAGGAAAGTAAGAGAAGAACACAAAGAAGAGGAAGGGCCGTAGCTGAAAGAAGGAGAGAGGCAGAAGAAAAGAAAGAGAAAAGAAGAAGAAGAACAGGGAAAGGCTTAAGTAGTTTAAGCCATCTGATTAGTAAATCAGATGATTGGTTTGATTGCATTTCATACATATTTGCATTGAGTTCATTAGCTATCATTGTAAGGAGTACTTGGTGATCTAAATCACCATTTTTTTTTTTTAAACAAAAAGGAAAGCTATCGTCTTACGATAGCAATCCGAGAAGGTATATCATATAATCAAGTAAGAGGAATTACAATTCAGATCCCCAAGTATGTATGAGGGACCAACACTCTCTTACAATTTGTTCACAACACATCGGTCTCTCCTAAAAAAGCCTCGCATTTCTCGCCTTCCACACACACCAGAGAGTGACAGCCATGCGCACATGTGGCTTCTCTCCCACAACAAAACCATGCCAAATGGAAGCCCATGTTGGTAATGGCTCCTGGCAAGTCCACCTCCAAGCAGCATCAGTGACCAGGCAAGAGGAGAAAATGTGATTAATGTTGTCAGTGTGCATCCCACATAAGTAACATTCATGAAGGGCAGCTCCCATCCTTCTATGTCGCAGATCACCTGTAATCAAGCCCTCTCTCTTACACAGCCAAAGAAATATTTATACCTTAAGGGGGATCTTCAAAAGCCAAGTTTTCTTGTCAATGAAGTCATAGCTCCACCCACTTCCATTTTCCATGATTCTGTTATAACCACAATGCACAGTGTAAAGCCCATCCCAGATGTAGTTATTCTCCACTCCAAGTCTTAGCCTAAAGCTTTCAAGATCTAAGAGCAGATTCCTCCTTTCATCCCACAGCTGGGTGGCTCTTCTAGTGGAGTCTTCTTCATTCAGTCTCCAGCTGCAACTACTGCTAGACCAGAATCTGCTAATAGTTCCCTCCTTATCAGAGGCAACTGTAAAGCCCTTGGATAGATCTCCTTTAGAACACCTAGCTGGGACCAACCATCACTCCAGAAGCAGAAGGTCCTGCCATCCCCAAGAGTCAGCTGTAGCAGATGCATGTTATCAGCCAATGCTTTGATCATTGAATTCCAAAAGGGTGAGGGTCTGCTGGGCTGCAACCTATAGAGCACACCATTTGAAGATCCATAGTTGTCCCTGATCAAGGCAGTCCAAGGCTTCATCTCTCCTTGCAAGAATTTAATTACCCACTTAAGCAATAAAGCGTCATTGAACTGTTTCAGGGATTTAATCCCAAGTCCTCCCCTATTCTTTGGCTGGTAGATTTGCTCCCACTTTAGTGGTTGCATAAATCTACCCTCATGTTTGGACCCCCTCCAAAAGAACCTCTTCCTCAATACATCCAGCCGCTTCCATATAGATCTAGGAGCTTTAAAGATGGAAAGGTAGAAAACAGGGATAGAGGCGATCACTGAATTGAGCAAAATGAGTCTTCCACCCTTGGATAGAAAGTTGCTATGCCATCCATCCAACTTCACTGAAATTTTATCAAAGAGACAATTCCAATCTCTTTTCTTCATTCTAGAGCACCTCAGTGGCAAACCCAAGTATTTGATAGGGAGGCTGATGCGGGGGGTCCCCAAAATAACTGAAATATCACCTTGCTCAACCTCTGCTAAGCCAAAACAGACCAAACTTGACATCTCTCTATTCAGCATAAGGCCTAAGATTTCACCAAAAATGTTTACCATATGATATGACACAGAGCTTGGGCTTCATCAATAGATCCTTTCACAAAAAAAATCGTATCATCCGCATATTGAAGTATAGGGGCCAAAGTACTCCTACAAGATATGGAATATCCTCTAATAAGGCCTGCTTCAAGAAGTTTGCAAGAATACCAGGACAAGTTGTCCACTGCCAGGTTGAAAACCAAAGGTGCCAGAGGACAACCTTGTCTGATCCCAAATTGGGGCTGAATCCATGCACCACAAGGTTTCCCATTTATCAATGGAGTGAAAGAGGCAGTTGTGATACACCTTTTCATCCATTGAATCCAAGTAGAGGGAAAACCTCTTTGTTTAAACACTTCCCAAAGATATGGCCAACAGATGGAATCATAAGCTTTGCAAAAATCAACTTCCCACAAAAAAGCTTTACAGCTCCTCTTGTGCCACCCACAAGCCATCTCCTCGGCCATGATAAAAGACTCTTGTAAAGATCTGTCAGGAAGGAAGGCAGTTTGAATAGGGTGGATCAGCTCTTGCAGAATAGGTCCCAACCTATTGGCCAAGACCTTGCTAATCACCAAATAAATAGAGTTTAAAAGGGCAATGGTCCTGAATTCCTGAAATGATTCAACTCTCAGAGTCTTTGGCAAAAGGAATAAAAAGGACTTATTGATTTTTTCAAAGCCAAAGTTGCTAATCTTAAATTCTCTGATCACCTCCATCTCCTCAGTGCCCACAACATCCCACATCTCTTTGCAAAAGAAGACTTGAATTTCATCTGGACCAGGTGAGCCTTCACAGTTGAGATCCTTGATGGCAGTCAAGATTTCGAATTCAGATACAGTAGCAGTTAGGCTGGAAGCCTTATCTTCAATGATTTTGGGAAGGTCACTTGCTACCATCCTCCAACTGCCCCGTCCAGCAGATCTTAACGATTCCTTGAAGTATCTGACAGCCTCAGCTCTGATATCAAAGATAGAGGTAGTTCTCTGCCCATCTTTAACAATTGAGGAAATCAAATTGATTCTTCTCCAAGAGCTGGCAGCCAAATGAAAGAACTTAGTGTTTGCATCCCCCTCTTTTAGCCACAACTGTCTTGAACGTTCCCTCCAATCCATCTACAACTTCATAACTACTTCAGCCACCACCCCCTGCCATCTTTTCTATCAAGGAGATCCATCTCAAATAACAGGTCATTGGCTTCTCTAGAGTCCAATTCCTGAACCTTCATCAAGACTTCTCTGTGGCTCTGATGCCTCATGACAGAAAAAACATCACCATATTCCTTTAACATCACTCTCATAGCCGACAGTTTGGAAGCCAGCTTGATGGTAGTCGTGTCCTCAACCTGTTGAGCCCTCCACCAACCTTCAAGCATCTCTCTGAAGCCCGATTCCCTCAACCAGGACTTCCTAAATTTGAAATAGGATTTAGCCAACACTTATTCCCCATTGTCCCAGACACCATTTTACTCCATTATTTTTACAGTCTAACACTTGATCCTAGTGCTACTTTATTCAAAAATAGTTTTTGTTTGCAATTTCATAGCTTTCTTGTCTTAAATTGCAATTTTGAGAACTGAATTCCATATTGCTCCCTATGTTTGACATCGGAACTTTTTCGAGTAATAAATTTATTTGTTTGAGTGTTATTTTGGCAATACTGCAACGTGACAATTTTAAAACACCAATTTAGCACATGAACAGTTTCCTGTCGATTCAGTGCCTTAAGATTGCTCCTACTGCAAAATCTGAGGCATCTATCATTAGCTCAAAAAGATGAGCCCAATCGGGTGCTTGTAGAATAAGTGCCTTAGTAATCACTTGTTTTAAAATATTGAAACTCTCCAAGCAATTTTCATCAAAATCAAAAGGTTGGTCTTTAATCGAAAGGTGGCTTAGCGGTCGGGAGATCATGGAGAAATCCTTTACGAATCATCAGTAGAATCCCACATCCCCCAGAAAATATCGTATTTGTTTCACCGAACTAAGCGAGGGAAGTTTTGAGATTATATCAACCTTAGCTTTATCTACCGAGATTCCCTTTCTAGAAATAACATGGCCCAAGACAGTGCCTTCCTGAATCATGAAATGGCTCTTTTCCTAACTAAGTACCAGGTTAACCTTAATACATTTTTGGGGAGTTCTTTCTAAGTTTCGAAGACAATGATCAAAATAATCTCCAAAAATGAAAAAATCATCCATAAAAATCTCCAGGCAATCACATACCAAGTCAGAAAAGATTGCTAACATACACCGTTGAAAATTCTCAAGTGCATTACACAATCCAAAGGGCATCCTTCAAGAAGCAAAGCTTCAGAAGGGGAAGGTGAAAGTGGTATTTTCCTAGTCCTCAGGGTGGACTCCCACTAGATTGTAGCTAGAATATCCATCTAAAAAGCAATAATATTCTTGTCCAACTAGCTACTCCAAAATCTAATCAATAAAGGGAAGCAGAAAATGATCCTTTTTTGTGGCGGTATTTAATTTCTGATAATCAATACAAACACATAATGAAGAGGCAATTCTAGTTGGGATTTCTTCACCCTTATCATTTGTAATAACAGTGAAGACAACTTTCTTGGGTACAACCTGTGTAGAGCTGACCCACTGGCTATTGAAGATAGGGTAAATAATTCTCGTGTCGAGCCATTTAATGTTCTCCCATTTTACAACCTCCTCCATATTAGGTTTTAAACAACATTGTGGTTAGCAGGATGGTCTAAAGTCATCCTTAGGAAAAATGCGGTGTGAGTAATAGGATGCGTCAATGCCTTTTAAATCATTTAAAGTCCAACCAATTGCTTTTTGATATTTGATTAGGACTTGGAGTAGGTTTTCCTCTCGTACCCCAGAAAGATGTGCATTAATAATAAGGGGCATTGTGTGGTTGGGATCCAAAAACACGTATTTTAAAGAATCCGGCAAGTATTTCAGATCTAATTGCAGGACAGGTTTTGGAATGGGGTTAGTGGTTAACATGAAATTAGCTGTAGTGGGTAAGGGTGGGTTAGATGATTATTGCAGCATAGGAGAAGAATCTATCGCAAAACACATGTCCACAGAAAACATTTCCTCAACAAGATTTGAGGTTTCAAAATCCAAGTCATCGAAGAAATTTGGCTCGTGGAATCTTTTGGATGCCCTAAAAATATCTAATGTGAGTGTCTCGCCACCGCAAGTGATGCCCATTTTACCAAAATGGCAGTTTATATTAGCTTGAGCAGTGGCGAGGAAGGGTCTTCCAAGAATGATAGGTGCATTTTTAAGTACTTCGGGTACAACAATGTCGAGGACCAAAAAGACCACAACGAAGAGGCAATTCTATACCTGAACAATAACATCCTCTACGAAACCTTTCGGGTGAATTACAGATTGGTCAGCAAGTTAAAGGGTTACCTTCACCGGTTTAAGTTTGCCGAACTGGAATTCATCAAAAGGTAAGGTAGGAATAAGGTTTATAGATGCAGCAAGCCTAAGAGGGTGCGATCAAAAGTAGTGTCATTATTGACAACTGATATTAGTGGGGTGTCCGTATCGTTTCCTTTGCGAGACATCTTGCTCTGGACAACAGAGCTAACTATCTCATAAAGGACCACCTTTCCTAGATTTTTAGGTTACCCTTTTGGCGTACAAATTTATTTTAAAAATTTTGCATAGGTAGGAATATATTTAATTGCATCTAGGAGAGGAATATTGATTTCCACTTGGCCAAATAATCCATGTATTTCTTCTTCAGATGGCTCAGCTTTTTTAGTTTTCTTTTTCTTGGAGTTTAATGCCTGTGGGAAAGGTGTCATGTTTGTGTGTTGTGTCACTTTCATTGAGTTTTAAGAAAACATGAATTGTAACACATTTAGTAAAAGCAAGTAAAATCTTAAATTTATAATCTTGAAAATCAACCTGAGTCCGAGGTCACTTGCAGGGAGAAAATTGGAAAATTCAACCCACTGGTCACAATATCAAGAATAATATGCAATTGAAACCAAAATGATGCCCAATATAAAATAGGAGAATATCTCAAAATGTCAGGCATAAGAGTGTGAAAAGATTGGGTTAAAATGGTGGTTTGAACCTCCAGTTTAACCCTAATGTTAAGCTATACAATTAACTCAAATATTTGAATAATACCCATAATAAAAAATGTCAATGCTAGAACCAAGCTATTCAGGGCCAATTAGACGACAGGTCAAAGCCTCGGATGCCTTAACCTCAAGACCTCGACAGAAGCTAGGGTAAAGTACCATAGAAGTGGCACAAGGGCCTCGCAAGCCACAAAATAGCTAAGTGTTGTGCACGGGAGTGGGGTGGTGTAGACCCGGATAGGTTGTGTTAATATGGTGATTTAATCATTGAAATGAGTATAGTGGTTAACCTAAATCGAGCCTAACCATCCTTTTACAAAAAATTTTTTTTAACCTGGCCTACTTGATTTTATCTTGGTCACTTTTAGGCCCAGGGTCGAACTCAGGGAGGCGGAATTAAAGGTGAATAAGTTTCTATGCCTTTCCTACAACGAATCTCTTCCGTTCGTTTATTATGTTTTTGGTGCTTTCTATTTAAGATTTTTTTTTGATAATTTTATCCTTAAGGTACACCCTCAAAATCAGGTCCTTGGCTTAGAGCCAAATTGTTTCTGGTGTTGAGCCAAATTAGGGTTCCAAAACTGGTCTTGCTATCTGCAAGACCGAGTACCTGCAAGACAAGGATTATCTTTTCCCTTTTACTATTTTTTTTATCTTTTTAATAGTAGGAAAGAGAAATAGAAATAAGATAAATATAGTATATATATATATAGGGCTGGGGGTGGAGGTGGAAATGGTGTGTTGCACGGTGTCGAGTTGATCGACATCTAGGAAGACGTAACCAATAGGACGAAGTGCCGCGTGGAGTGTAGGATGGATAGGTGGAAGGTGTGTGCGGAGATGCTTTCTGTATGCGTCTCGGGGAATATCAGCAACTGGTGCAGATATTCCTGCGATATAACGTGTGGTAGGTGATATGAAGGTAAGTATATATTTATATGTATATATATAGATAGGGTTATAATTATATAGGTGTATATGTAGTTATATATATATATATAGATATGTAAATATATATGTAGATAGATGTATGCGTATATATATATATATGTATTTATATCTATAGATATGTATGTATATATGTATATGTGTATATATATATATATACGTATAAATATTTGTGTATATATATGTATATATATATATTTATACTTACTTGTATAGGTAATAATATATGTATATGCATATTTATATATATATATATGTATATAAATGTATATATATAAATATATATAAGTATATATGTATATATATAAGTATATAGTCATGTAGAAGTGAGTGTGTGTGTGTACACGAGTGTGTACAAGTGTGGTGTGTGTATGTGTGTGTCTGCAGGAGGGAGTGAGAGAGTGACTTTGAGAGAGGGAGCGGCAAGTTAAGGTGTCTGGAGCTCGCAGCCAACGTCTGGACACCCACGTGCAGGCGCAAGCGTGCACAAGCGCAGGCGTGCGAGGATGTTCACAGGCGCTAGAGGCTGCAGGCGTGAGGGAAGAGTGTAGCGCAGCGTGCTGCAGGATAGAGTGACGCGGGTGAAGACACGGATGTAGGAGGGGTCGCAGATGGGCGCGGGTGCTGGCGTATGCGGGAGCAGGCACGCGGACGGGTTGGAAACGGTTGCAACGCGGAGAGAGAGCATGCGATGACCGGATAAGTGAGAAACTTTCCGATCACCGCATTGTAACTACAGTGTTTTGCTGAAATGCGTGAACAGTAGCTACAATGCACGCTTGTCTCGGACGACCAGTTTGTGGCCAGTTCTGCGTGCGCGGGCGTTGTGGGGTAGGCCTACGCATGTGGATGGAGCTACGCCGACTGCTGGCGTGCGCGCAAGGGCTTGCACGCGCGGAAGGAGATGTCAGTGCCGTGCTGCTGCTGTGGTTGGGCTTCAAAGATCGAGTCTGCGGCAATGGCAGAAGTGCTTTGAGTGGGTGAAACAGTGAAGTGAACCACCATGCCCACCAGCCCTTTGATGAGCTTGGTGGTGGTGGGAGTCACAGTGGTGGTTATCGACCACTGTGAGTTGCTCCTGCCTGCAGCATATCTCTTCAGGAGGAAGAGATGCTACGTATGGAGGGGAGAGGGGAGGAGATGGCCTGGAGAAGGTGTGCAGGTGTGTGTTCTGTGGACCAGGCTCCCTTGCGCAGTGAAGCAAGGATGGATTTTTAAAGAAGATGGAGGCAAGCTTAGCCATGCCCTGGGCTGCGCATGACTAAGCATGCGGCTAGCAGGGCATGCTGTGGCCAAGAGTGGCGCGAAGAAGAAGCAGCCCTACCCTGTAGCCGCCGGAGAAGAAGAAATTCAAAGCCAAATAAAAAATGAAGATGGAGATTTTGCGAGGCAGGACTTGAAGAATACCTTAATTACAAGGCCAATTTATTCACTTTCCTCCCCTCTCAATTAAATGCATGTATGCGTTCATTTTTGCAAATGCACTGTGGCTACCTAATATGCAATGGCAATGCTAGGAAATAGCACAAGATGGCACAATTGTTGGTGTATTTTTGTAGTGCAATCATACCCCAATGCCTATCTTTTGCTAGTCCCTAGCAAAACATTTTTGTATTGTATTTAGAAATGATCTTAAGCTGAAGATTTTCTTCTGAGGCAACATAGGTGTGTTTATGTGTTTGATATTGTGCGAACCAATTGTAGAGAAGACTACCAGTAATTTAAGTCTTTTGTGACATAGACCATCTCTCAACTAACCTGGACTCTTGATATTTAAACCTTAAGTATGATTTCCAGGACCTAGGAGGTTTTTGCCATACTTGAGAGCTCAAGAGATTTTGGCTTGTGCATATTGAAGGATCAAGACTGACCAGATGAACATTAAGACTTAAGCCCAGGGTTTCACGAATTTTTAAGTGCAGGTTGGTCTCAGTTTCACCTTGTGTCTTTTGGATTGACCCTTAAAAAGATGACAGAAAACTCAACTCCCATTTTATTACATTTGTGGCTCAAAGAAAACAGGGTATTTGTAACTTGCCCTGAATAACTTTTGTAGGGAGAAGACTTTACAGACATTTGCGAGATATACTGAATTATTTGCATCTTCTTTTTTCTTTTTTTTTAAACACGTGTCAGTATATCTCTTACAACTTTATTTGGAGCACACTTTTCTTTTTGGTGGGAGAGTTCCTGTTTGGTGGAAAGAGTCTCTCCTAAACATAAGACTAAAGCCTGGGATAAAAGGTCTACCTGCACGCACAGGTAAGGACTCCACCTTCCATAATGAACACTAGGGTTGGATCTTATGTTCACCTGGTCTTTCTTGATATGTGTAGTGTGAACCAAGATTACTTAAGCTTTTGAGTGGAAGCAAACCAACGGATCTTGTACTGATGTCTCAGGGACAAGAATACATCCTTAGTTAAGAGAGATTCTAATCTATCTTGTCAATGCTCAAGTGAATTAAGTCGAGCCTGAGCGAATCAAGCTTCTGTGGCCAGGAAAGTCTTCAAAACAGTGGTTGAATATCCATAAACACTTATTGTATTTTTTTTTTTGTTTCAGCCTTCAAATCATTACTAAACACCTTTTTTTTTTTTTACATATTTATAGATAGATGGAGACTGCATGATACCATAAAATACCCAGATCCTATAAATGCCTATCCACCCCCCATGCCAAATGATGCTATGTCCTCATATGCATGTAGGGTAGGGTAGAGGAAAGACCAAAGATTGGGCAATGACAGTTGAGGTGCAAGGTATATAGTAGGGTGGTAGGGTGGGTGGATGGTGGGTGGTGTAGTGAAAAGTGAAGTGAGCGTGACAGTGGCGGAGTGTTGTTGGGGGCCTCCCAACGAGCGCTGAATTTAACGTCCCCAACTGGACTCAGAATGAGGCTCAACCTTAGTTACCCTCCAGCAGGGAAACAGTTTCTCCAACGGGGGCAGGTTCATGAGTAAGATAGGGTTTCAAACGCTGCCCATTGACCGTAAATTTATGCCCAAATTTGGGATCTTCAATTTCAATGGCCTCGATGGGAAATGGTCTTGAGACCAGGAAAGGACCAGTCCATTTGGACTTCAATTTCCCAAGAAAGAATTTGAGCCGGGCATTGTAGAGCCAAACTTGCTGAGATGGCTCAAATTCCTTCCACCGAATACAGCTGTCATGAGAAGCCTTAGTGTGTTGCTTGAAAGTTAAGGTAGAATTGTAGGCTTCATGACGAAGCTCTTCCAACTCTTGGAGTTGGAATTTCCATTCTCGACCACACAGGTCTGGGTCGAGGTTACATTGCCGAACCGCCCAATAAGCGTGGTGCTCTAACTCCACAGGCAAATGACAAGGCTTCTCGTAAATGATTCTATAAGGAGACATACAAAGGGGAGCCTTGAAGGCGGTCTGATATACCCAAACTGCATCAATCAGCTTGTCGGACCAATCCTTACGGTCAAGCCGAGCCGTTTTCTGGAGAATTTGCTTGATTTGCCGGTTCGACACCTCTGCTTGGCCGTTCGTCTGAGGATGAACGGAGATGCGATACGATGGTGGACTCCGTATTTCCTCAGAAGCACCCAAAAAGAAGCATGGGTAAAGTGGCTTCCTCCATCCGAGATAATGGCTCGAGGGATCCCAAAGCAAGCAAAAATGTGGTCTTTGACAAATCGAGTGGATATAACATGGTCAGCACGGCATGTGGGAATAGCCTCGATCCATTTCGAAACATAATCAACAGCCACAAGGATATATTCGAAGTCGTTGGAAGGAGGAAAGGGACCCATGAAATCAATTCCCCAATTGTCGAAGGTTTCTGCAACTAGGATGGGTTGCAGGGGCATCATGTCACAATGTGACATTGATCTAATGACTAGAACCTAGTGCAATGTTTGGCATAATTGTGTGCATCCTGGTGAAGGGAGGGCCAAAGGAAACCACACTGCAACACCTTGGCTGCAGTTTTCCTCCTAGAGAAATGGCCTCCGTAGGCCTGATCGTGGCAGAAAGATAGCACACTGGGGAATTCGCTGTCAGGAATACAGCGACGGATGATTTGATCAGCACCTATTCGAAAAAGAAGTGGATTATCCCAAAAATAATACCTTGCTTCTGCCATGAGACGCTCGCACTGGTTTTTAGGCTAGCCACGTGGAAGGGATCCAGAAGCAAGGTAATTGGCAATGTCGACATACCAAGGTCCACTTGCCACATTAATTGCCAATAGGTGCTCATCGGGAAAAATCTCATTAATCGGCAGAGTAAGTCCAATATGGTCAAGGTCCAGTATAGAAAGATGATCAGCCAAAACATTCTGGGCTCCGGCCTTATCGTGGATCTCAATGTCAAATACTTGGAGCAGAAGGATCCAACGAATCAGTCTAGGCTTGGCATCCTTCTTATGCAAGAGATGGCGAATGGCCGCGTGATCAGTGAAAACAATAACGTGTGAGCCCAGAAGGTAAGAGTGGAATTTCTCCAACCCAAAGATGACCGCCAGTAGTTCTTTTTCAGTGGTAGTATAATTACGCTAGGCCTCGTCCAACATCTTACTGGCATAGTACACCATGAAGGGGTGTCCATCATGTCTTTGTCCCAGGATGGCTCCGACTGCAAGGTCGGAAGCGTCACACATGAGTTCAAAGTCGAGGGACCAATCAGGTGGATGGAGAATAGGGGCCTTGGTGACAGCATTACACAACTGCGTGAATGCTCATCTGCAGTCGGGGCCCATATCGAAGGGTACGTCAGTCGATAGGAGATGAGTCAAAGGTTGAGAAATCTTAGAGAAATCTTTGATGAATCTCCTATAGAAACCGACATGTCCAAGGAAGGAGCGGATTTGTTTGACAGAGCCAGGCACAGGTAAATCAGCAATTACATCAAGCTTAGCTCTGTCAACCTTGATACCCCTATTAGAGATGATATGCCCGGGAATAATTCCCTCGTGTACCATAAAATGACTTTTTTCCCAAGAAAGCATGAGGTTTACAACAGTACATCTCCTAAGCATACAGGTCAGGTTGGCAAGGCAGTCATCGAAAGATGGTCCAAAGATCGAAAAGTCATCCATGAAAACCACGAGAAAGTCACCCACCATGTCATGAAATATCGCTAGCATACAACTCTGGAAAGTTGCTAGCGTGTTTCAAAGTCCGAACAGCATCCTTCTAAATGCAAAGGTGCCGAAGGGGCAGGTAAAAGTGGTTTTCTCTTGGTCCCGGGGGTCAATTGCCACCTGGCTATATCCTGAGAATATAAAAAAATTTATTTCCCGCACACTGCTCCAGGATTTGGTCAATGAAAGGTAGCGGAAAGTGATCTTTCTTTGTTGCAGCATTGAGTTTCCTATAATCTACACACACTCTCCAAGATGTAGGAGTGCATGTAGGGATGGATTCGCCCCTATCATTGACACGGATGGTGAGTCCCACCTTTTTGGGCACGACATGAATCGGACTCACCCAAGGGCTATCGCTGATCGGGTAGATTATACCCGCATCTAGCCACTTAATAATTTCCTTCTTAATGACCTCCCGCATGTTAGGGTTGAGACGTCGCTGCATCTCGCAGGAAGGTCGAGCCTCCTCCTTCATATATATATACGGTGGGTGCAGTAGGAGGGCTAATGCCAGTTAAGTTTGATAAAGACGATCCAATGGCTGCCTTATGTTCCATAAGGACCTACGTTAGTTTGCACTCTTGCTCCCAGGTCAATTTTGAACTGATGATTACAGGGAGCGTTTCATTTGGTCCCAAGAAAACATACTTAAGTGTACTAGGCAGCTCTTTCAGCTCGGGAGTGGATGGTGAAAGATCTGGCATTTCTTGGGACGAGAGTGCCCCAGGTGGATCGGAAAACAAGTCAGGAGGAAGAAGTTGGCCCTCAGATTGGCCAAGAGGAGGGCTTCCTGGATAGATGGATCAAAAAAGGAATAGCCCCAGTGAGTAGTATATGGGATCAAGGTCCCAATGTGGAGTTGCAACTCCGCCTAATTTGGCGGGAAAGAAAGGGCAATCCAGTCTTGTTGAGCGCTACGAACCTACGCTAACGTGTTCGATTTTGGAAAACCTGTCATTGTAGTTCGAAAGCGAAGGATTCGTGTTCAACAAATAAAATTTATACCGAAATTAAAATTCCTGGTCGAACACAGGGAGGCGAACGTTTGATTTAAAAACTACGCGTTTCTTTTTATTTGTTACAGAATAATTCAATTTAGTACTATCTAATTATTTACAATAAATATAAGAGAGAGAGAGAGTAAGAGAGAAAAAGAATATTACACAAAGAAATCAAAATGAGATGTAGAATAAACAACGAATTTTTGCATTGAAGTGATTGTTCATTACAACTAGAAAGGATAAAATAATTACTCTAGAAAGCGATAAATTTACTCTAGAAAGCATTAAAAGAATGGAGAGAGAAATGTCCTCCTCGATGATTGCTTGGAGGACGAGTAGATTAATTTAGAAAGCAGTAAATCTATACTAGAAAGCGGTAAAAAGAATAAGGAGAGAGAAATCCTCCTCGACGGTTGCTCGGAGGACGAGCCGGACGGGACGACGCCTGGACGAAGGAGAACGAGCAGGACGAAGGAGGACGAAGCAGAAGAACGGGAACGGAGCAGCACGCCGTCGTCGTCGCGGGATCCACTTCCGAAGGGGAACGAAAATTGGACTTTATCTCGTGAGAAGCATCCCAGGTGTGGGACAAGCTTCTCTTGAGCTTTGGAGGGGTAGAGAAGAGAAAGAAGGGATGAGAATTTCGTATGGAGGGGGTCTCCTTTTATAGTTGCAAGGAGTGGGGGCAAAATAGACACTACATCTCCAAAATAATAAATAAGGGGTCTTTAGTGACGGATAAATCCGTCACTAAAGCCCTGACGTGGCCGTCGCCGTCGCACCCAAGCACGCCCGCTCGGCTGCCCGCGTGCGTAATGCCTACGCACGTCCGCAAAGTCTCAGCCGTCCGATCGCGAGATCGGACGGCTTAAAATCGCGCCTTCACCGCTGCCACCCGCCCGCCTGTGCGTGCGATCGTGCGTTCACGCGCACGTCCAATCGCGCGTCGGCACTATCGGGCGCGCGCGGCCATTGGATCACAATCGTGCGGTCGATTGGATCGCAATTTTTGCGGGGTGCGGCTCGAACGCGCGTCCCTGCATCTCGTTAGAGCGCTCGACCGTTGCGCTGCGGTCGCGTTTGTGTCAAGCGCTTGACTTCAGCGCGGGCACGTCGCAGCCGTTGGATCGAGATCCAACGGCGGAGAGGAGACGGGTGCGCGTTCTTCACAAGATGCAAGCGGCCGTTTGGGCGGCTGAGATGGCGCCACGTGGTGTCATCTTGGCCGTCCATCTTCTGGAAGTTGTAGACGGTGCCACGGATGTCGGATTGACTCGATTTTTGTGTCGTTGGGCTGCGATCGTCGATCCGAATTCATCTGTGCAGTCGGATTTGTCATCTGATGTGCGGATTTACACCATCCTGGCCCTTGATCTTCTAGGGTTCCCCGATCTCTATCTGATGCTACAGATGCCTGATTAGGGCGATCTTGGAGTCGTTGAACTCCAATCGTCGCCCTGATCACATCCATACAGTTGGATCTTTGATCCGAGGCCCCGATAAAATGTTTGCCCTGCCCAAGCACATAAAAGGAGACAATTAACCTCCATTTTATTCAAACTACTCTAAATGCAACATGATGCATGTTATGCAATATTTATATCATGAAATGCAATCTTATGCTTAAGAACATGCATAAATAGACATTTTAAGTAGTGTAAATGTGTTTACATCATACCCCCATGCCTATCTTTTGCTAGTCCCTAGCAAAAACCATATGCTATTTATAAAAGAATTAAGTTAGATTATTTGGACCTGAGTTATTTTCAATCATTAAAAAAAAAATTGTCTACTTATGAACTAAACTCTCAAAGACACAACAGCGCCCGAGTATCAACCAAAATGCAGACCGCCTTAAGCCCTCGCCTTATTCAAAGAAAAATTTCTTTTTCTCTTTTTACTCTTTTCTAATTTTTTTGGATTTTCAAATTTTAGGGTTTAAGAGTGGCTTTCTACGGCCATTCAACTCACCCAAGATTTGATGAGAACCCTAAGCTTTAAGCATCTTATTGTGATTGTAATAGACTCGTTGACCGGCAATTAAAGCGGACTTCGGATTTCTACGCCTCTAGGTGACCTCAAAAAGAATTCTGCCTAAAGGTGTATCTTTACAACCGGTAGCTTTCTCCCTACTTTTATTTTTTTAACGGGGTCAACACAAGGGTGAATCCAGTGTATATCTCCCTGGTTTATTCTACTTCTCCGCTTCTTCCCAAGTGTTTTGGGAATTTTTAGTGCATTTTCTGAGCTGGGTTCTGGACAACCGGTCGATGAGCTGTTACCACCGACAACTTGCCAGCCATACTCGTGCGGCGAAGTGTGGCTTATTTCTTTTCGTTCTTTTCCCCTTTTTGATTTTTTTTTCTTTTTTCTTTTTTTTTTTTTGAAGTAGGTGGCTTTCCTGGTCTAAGATTTACCTAAAGGCAGCAAAAAGAGAAAGGTCTAGTGACTGGGCTCTGGACAACCTACCTATGGGCTGTTACCCTAGATAACTTGCCAGCCATATCACCCTAGAAGGTTCATTAGCTACCCAATTTTCGTTAAAATCGCCGAACAATGAGTCAGTGCAAAGAAAGTGTGTAGATGCTTAAGACTCAAAATTCCCTCACATCAGAGGGCGGGCTGATAAGTCGTGTACTTATCACCCAAACTTATTTACTCCTATTAAAATAAAATTCAAGTTGGCGAGAACTCGAAAAACAAATCCACATTTTAGTGGATACACGGGCTGATTAAGTTCAAAGACCTGAAGGGTCTTTGTGTTCAGATCTTAATGTAGTATTTCTTAAGATTGAAAATTTTCTTAAACCCAAATTCTCTTTCCTAATTCTGATTTTTTTTTTTATATAAAACAAATCTACGGAGCTGACGAATGAATTCAGAGATGAATATCCACCCCCTCATGCCTATCTAATGCAATGTCCTCATTGTATTAAAAAGACATAAAACAGAGTGGAAAAGTGTAGAAAGCACCTGAATTGCGTGAATATCAGGTTCGCTCCAAGATGAAAACGAAAAAGAACTGTATAAGTGCTGAGTTTAGTGCCTTCAGCTAGGCACACTATACAAAGAAAAGAAATGAAGAATTCACTTGTGCAGGTCATAATTAGAATGAACAGAAGAATCTTCTGACTTGTCAGCAGAGGTCCACAGATGCGGACCAGATTGTGGTGCAGACCCACACCCCATAATCGAGAATATCTTAGGTTCTGGATAAAAATTACCCAAAACCTAAAATCAGAATGTAAGCGGGATCCGGCCTACGATTTCTGAGGATGCAACCCAAGACCAAAAAGTCGGGTTACAGAAAATTGAAGCTCAAAAGGATAATCGTTGAATGTGTGCTTGGGTTGAACATCCTCGAAACAAATGTCGTAAGGGTTCTGATTTGATGGTTTCAACTTAAAAGGAACCCTTCGACTCAATCTTCCATTTCCTCCTGAATTAACTTCCCAAATCAAAACTTCCCAGCTCCTATCCTCCTCATTTAGCATATCAAATTCCAGGACCTCTTGTATATTCATCACCCCGTCTGAAATCTCCAAGTCTAATTGATGTGCCAAAATCAAAATTGACTTGGGTCTAATTATCTCAGAATTAGAATCATTAATAAGCTCAACAGGGTGTAACTGATAATCAGGGCATTGAATTGATTCCTCCAGAAAATGCGATTCTGGATCCGTATCGTGTGCCTTAATAAGATCAGTTTCCTCAGTTATTGGGCTATCAAATGATCTATCAGATTCCTCAGGCCCAATCGTCTCACAAAAATCGTGATCTGAAAACTCGTGTGAGACTTCGCAACTTGAATCTTCACCATCAAAGAAATCAGGATCCGTATCAATGTATGTTCCAAAATCGGTTGTCACTTTGTGTTCCCAGGAGACATACGTTTCCTCGTAACCCAGCTCAGGGATCTCAGGTGAAGAAATCAGGTCATCCTTAATTGGTTACTTTAATTCAATCTGGTCAGCCTCGTAACAAGTGTCCCCCCCAACAGGTGCCTGAGCGGGTTCTGTCATTGGCTTTCCTGAAGAGAGTTCATCCTGGGAATTATTCCAAGATTGAATCAAAGAAATCACGAATCTTGTCCTCAATTTCGCTAATTTCCCAAGTAGAAACTCACCCGTGTTCTTATCCTTAACATCCTGAAGCCAATCCAACAAAGACTTGTTTAAATCATCAACCATTTCAATCAGGGGCTCCAATCTCTCAATGCAAGATATTGGCTGAACTTCTAAAGATTGAATGATATTCCTCAAGTTAGCCAGAACCTTATCTTGAACCTGGTTAACCTGAACCAAATGAGTTGGTTCAGGGTTGGGCGGGTTTGACTCAATGTAGGGGAATTAACGAATTGAGATTCGTTATACCCTTCCTAATAATAGGTCATTTTAGATTGTTGAAAAGATGGTGATGACCTAAAGGTAGTGAAATTAGAGGATGGGTAAGGATCAGTGTATCCTTCTTGATTGTAGATCGTATTATGCTGTTCATGAAAGGAAGACGATCTATAATCGATGTAGCTCTGAGAAGGATAAAAATCAAAATCAAAGTGTTCAGGGTTAGACCCTAAACATGGGGGTCCGGAATTGTATCCCCAATCCGAATTATCCCAACTAACTGATGGTCGATTACAATACGAGTTGGGATAATCGTCATGTTGAGGATAATTTACAACAGGAGGGAAAGAGCGGGAATGCGTGAAATATGTGGAAGGATTCATGATACACGAGAGGAAGAAAGGTGCCCTGCAATACAAACAATCAAACCTGTCCTTAAATAAGTTAGCCTAAAGACCTACAGACTCTCAAAACCTGTCTTGAGATAAAGGAACGATTTGATCTACTTCCATCTGTTCAATCCAACCAGTTAGAAGGAGGGACTGGGGAGAAGGTTCTTCCTTCGGCTTGCGCCTCCGGTTCCTAGTGTACCCCCCAGCCGCAATCGTTTGACTCTACTCCCCTAGCTAGACATCAGATTGAACAGTAGAAAAAAACTAATCGAAAATAATCTCATTCTGGGTTTTGAAGAGCGAGTCCAACCTTAAGGCCAACGTCTACTCTGTTTTATTTAGGCCTAAGTTTGAATGTGCTTTGGAATGTGATGGGCCCTTTAAATGGGTTGTGCCGTTAATGATTGATTGATTCGTGTGTGAGTGCACAACCAGTGGTTTTCAAGCAAGATTATTTTTGATGTCGTGAATTTTAAGATTCAAATCTTGCTTAGTAGCTTTTAGGATTCAACTTTAGGTGTTTTCAATCAAGTTTCGTTGGCACACCAAGTTTTACAAGCACAGGTGAAGATGTTTTCCTTTAAAATTTAAAAAGAATGTGGAGTGCCTGGTAAATCCCTAAGAGTTGAACCTAATTGGCAGCTACTTGATGAGTTGATTTTATTTGAAGTGCTGCGGCCCAATCAACTCAAACAATTGGCCTGTTGCACCACTTAATTAGGCACACAAATGATTACCTAATCTGATTTCTACTCAATTATGTGTTTGGATGTGTGTACCGGCTCCTAAGATTGGATTACCGGTTGAGTTTGAAAATCAGATGAGGTTGTGTACCTCTGTGAGATTTTTTTTTTCTTTTTTTAATGTGGGGGTTGGAGTGAGTATGGATGTTAAATAACAAACAATCTGACCTTAGAGTTTATAACAACACCTATGTTGATTGATGTTTGAATTATTATGTTATGAAATGAAATCTAATGGGTGGGAGGTGGGGGATAACTTACAAAACCTTCCACAGCACTTTACTCCGATCTACCGCTTTTGCCTATCTCGAAAGAGTACTTGCAATTACAATAAAAAATGAGAAAAGTGAGGCAAATGATTTATAAGTTACAAAATGCGAAGAGAAATCAAAGAGCGTTGCCTCTCAACATTTTGGCACCGTTGCCTCCCAGGCAACGGTGCCAAAATGTTGAGCGCTACGAACCTACGCTAACGTGTTCGATTTTGGAAAACCTGTCGTTGTAGCACGAAAGTGAAGGATTCGTGTTCAACAAATAAAATTTATACCGAAATTAAAATTCCTGGTCGAACACAGGGAGGCAAACGTTTGATTTAAAAACTACGCGTTTCTTTTTATTTGTTACAGAATAATTCAATTTAGTACTATCTAATTATTTACAATAAATAGAAGAGAGAGAGAGTAAGAGAGAAAAAGAATATTACACAAAGAAATCAAAATGAGATGTAGAATAAACAAGGAATTTTTGCATTGAAGTGATTGTTCATTACAACTAGAAAGGATAAAATAATTACTCTAGAAAGCGATAAATTTACTCTAGAAAGCATTAAAAGAATGGAGAGAGAAATGTCCTCCTCGACGATTGCTTGGAGGACGAGTAGATTAATCCAGAAAGCAGTAAATCTATACGCGAAAGCGGTAAAAAGAATAGGGAGAGAGAAATCCTCCTCGACGGTTGCTCGGAGGATGAGCCAGACGGGACGACGCCTAGACGAAGGAGAACGAAGCAAGACGAAGGAGGACGAAGCAGAAGAACGGGAACGGAGCAGCACGCCGTCGTCGTCGCGGGATCCACTTCCGAAGGGGAACGAAAATTGGACTTTATCTCGCGAGAAGCATCCCGAGTGTGGGAGAAGCTTCTCTTGAGCTTTGGAGGGGTAGAGAAGAGAAAGAAGGGATGAGAATTTCGTATGGAGGGGGTCTCCTTTTATAGTTGCAAGGAGTGGAGGCAAAATAGACATTACATCTTCAAAATAATAAATAAGGGGTCTTTAGTGATGGATAAATCCGTCACTAAAGCCCCGACGTGGCCGTCGCCACCGCGCCCACGTGCGCCCGCTCGGCTGCCCGCGTGCGTAATGCCTACGCACGTCCGCGAAGTCTCAGCCGTCCGATCGCGAGATCGAATGGCTTAAAATCGTGCCTTCACCGCTGCCGCCCGCCTGCCTGTGCGTGCGATCGCGAGTTCACGCCCGTGTCCAGTCGCGCGTCGGCGCTATCGGGCGCGCGCGGCCGTTGGATCGCGATCGTGCGGTCGATTGGAGGCGTGCCACCGCTCCAATTTCTGCGGGGCGCGGCTTGAACGCGTGTCCCTGCATCTCATTACACTGCTCGACTGCTACGCTGCAGTCGCGTTTGTGTCGAGCGCTTGACTTCAGCACGGGCGTGTCGCAGCCATTGGATCAAGATCCAACGGCGGAGAGGAGACGGGTGCGCAGTCTTCACAAGATGCAAGCGGTCGTTTGGGGGGATGAGATGGCACCACGTGGCGTCATCTTGGCTGTCCATCTTCTGGAAGTTGTAGATGGTGCCCGGATGTCGGATTGACTCGATTTTTGTGTCGTTGGGCTGCGATCGTCGATCCGAATTCATCCGTGCGGTCGGATTTGTCATATGAAGTGTGGATTTACACCATCCTGGCCCTTGATCTTCTAGGGTTCCCCGGTCTCTATCTGATGCTACGGATGCCTGATTAGGGCGATCTCGGAGTCATTGGACTCCAATCGTCGCCCTGATCACATCCATACGGTTGGATCTTTGATCCGAGGCCCCAATAAAATGTTTGCCCTGTCCAAGCACATAAAAGGAGACAATTAACCTCCATTTTATTCAAACTACTCTAAATGCAAGATGATGCATGTTATGAAATATTTATATCATGAAATGCAATCTTATGCTTAAGAACATGCACAAATAGACATTTTAAGTAGTGTAAATGTGTTTACATCAAGTCTTCAAGAGTGTGGACCGATAGTGAGTAGCCCGGATATGACTCAGACCATGAGGTATGGGAAGCGGAGAAAACCTCGTCAGAAGTCTGGTCAGGAGAAGGTACGAGAATACGGAGGGATGGGGGAATGTCACAATATGTATTGGTCAGGCAATCGTCAATGTTTAAAGGCAGTCCGCAGCAGTAAGAATAGGTCCCACTTAGTCCGATACATGCACTGACGGCCATGTCCTCGTCAGATGTGTCATCCTCGATGCAATCGCAATCAAAGTTCTTGGCTACTTGAAGATGTTAAGCTTGAGCTTCTCAGATCCAATGGCAATCTCAATACAGCCTGACTCACAATCGATATGGGCGCGGGATGTGGCCAAGAAAGGTCAACCAAGGATGATCAGACAATCAGGAAGTGAGCTAGGAACTTCCATATCTAAAATAAGAAAGTCAACAGGAAAACAGAGACTGTTGACCCTAACCACCATGTCTTCCACCACACCCTTTGGAATTTTGATAGAACGATCTGCCAACTGCAACGTAACAGGGGTGGGTTTCAGATTTCCCAAGGAAAATTTTTCGAGCATGATGGTTGGTATAAGATTGATGGAAGATCCTAGATCAAGTAGGGCACGGTTAAAATTGCAGCCTTGGATGCAACAGGAAATAAGTGGTGTGCCCGGATCTTTCTGCTTCGGTGGTAGATTTGACAGTATAGCACAACTCGCATGAGCAAGAGAACCACCGAATTCTTAGTTTTCTTTGACTGTCGCCTGGGTATTGTGCAGTCTTTGAAAAATCAGGCGACAGTAGGCATGTGGTCGATTGCCTCTAGCAGGGGTACCTTGATTTCAACATCCCTGAATAAATTACGCAGGTTATCAAAGGCCTGCATATCCTTCTTCTTGCCTTTTGTCTCCCTCAGTAGAGCCTTAAGGAATGGGACTGATTCTGGCACCAATTTGGGTGTATCGTCCTCTCGCGAATGTGGCGCACATACCGAATGAGAGGGTAATGAAGAAGAAGGGCCAGGATCAGGTCAAGGCGGATCAACGATCTACTTACCGCTCCTTGTAGTGATCGCATTGGACGATGCGAGTCCAGTGGGATCATAAGGCGGAGGTGGGTTCACAATAGGGACATAAGAGTGAGGTGCTGCAGTGGGATTAGCCTGAAATCCTGCTGGAATGCTCGGAGCTTGCAGAGTCTGATGAACCTACCCCTGAGAAGGTCGTACCTGTGGTTGAGGACAACGGGGTATGAAATTTCGTGGATTGGGAATAGGTTGGGCTAGGAGAGTGCCCTGAGATCGAGTCGCCATGCGTAGTTGACTGATCTCAATATTCTGCTATAACAATTGGTGCTGAAGAGAGGTCATGTTCTCTTCATGGCGCTTTGACATTTCCGTCATCATTCGCATCAATTTATCAAGAGGACTTGATGTGTGTTCTGTTTGCGGTACATAAGGACCCGATGGTAGATTCGCCATAGGATTAGACTAGGCCCTTGGGATGACGGGGGTGGACGGTCGCATTGGTCCACCCGCGGGGTTTTGGCACTGTGGGTTGCTGGACCATGCGAAGTTTGGATGATTTCACCAACCTGGGTTATAAGTGGCAGAGAACGGGTTGTTCCCCAGGGTGTAAGCGTCTTCTATTCCAGAAGACGCATCCGCATGTAAATATGCTTTTGAGCACACGGAGGCTTGGTCCTCCGTGTCAAAATACTAGCTTGCAGAAGCCAGATCCACATGACTTACCAAATCGCTCGGCACGATACTCGGTAAGGAAGGTCTTACGGGGTTTCTAGGGATAAGCCTGGTGTTGGAAGAATTGGGATTGTGACGAAGTGGTGAGGTGGGGGTGTTTGCCATAGAACGGGCAGGATTGGCCAGAAACTCATCCAGCTTCTTGTGCACGATGGAGACTTCATCCAATTTCTATGCGATAAGGCTGAGATCTGTGGATGAATGGGAGGGTCCCGTGTCAACTTCGTGGACATTACGGAGCAGGCTGGTACGATTAAAGGCGGCAATGGAAGCATTGTTCATTGAGTTTTCGCTCATATTTTCAAATAATTCGAATGCTCCATTCTCGTCTTTATTCATGAAATTCCCTCCGCAGGAAGCGTCTGCAATCTGCTTCAAAGTCTCATTTAGCCCATAGTAGAAAATCTGGGCTATATGCCACTTAGGCATACCGTGATGCGGACACTTCCTGAGGAGGTCATTATATCTCTCCCACGCCTCATGATATTGTTCGCCGTTTTATTGCGTAAAGGAAGTGATAGCACGATGAAGCACATTGGTTTGCCCGATTGGGAAGAACTTCTTGAGAAATGCTGTTCGCATCTCTTCCCAAGAGTGGATGGTTCTCCCAAGGGTGCGTAACCACTGCGACGCTTTATCTCCAATGAAAATGGGAACATTTTCATGAGGACTATAGATAACTCGATGTTTCTCAGTTTAACTATTTCAGCCAATCGGGTTAGGTCTTCCAAGTGGAGAAAATGATCTTCACTTGCAAGACCATGGAAGTGAAAATTTATCAGGCCAATTACATTAGGTTTCAATTCAAAGTCGTCCCTACCCATGGGGACCTGAATTTGTCCTGTGCTCCCTATAGCAGAGGGATTTTGATAGGAGCTAAGAGACCTAGGCTCCTCCCGTTCGGGAGGGTTCTGCATTTCCTCAAATGTTTCCCTAATGGCTTCAATTTGTTCATTATACATTTCCATTTGGGCTTGGAGGCGGGTTAAGGGATCTAAGGCTCCACCACCTGGTGGGTTTTAAGGGCAGTTTCCTCGATCGGGATTTGGGGGTGGGCGTGCAGCCATGTTTGTGGAGGAGGAGGACAATTCATCTTCTTTCCTAAAATTATCAGACAATTCAAACAGTTCAGGGTTTTGTGACCTCCTCCCAAACATGTACTACCGCAGGAAGAATTGTGGGGATACAAAGGGAAAAGGAGATGAGAGAAATGACATCACAACGGTACACTTGATGAAAAATCAATACAATCAAATTCCTAACCTCTACAGTGTGCCCTTAGACCTAAAGATCTAAGTTACCTACTATAACGACCTACGGAACTGAATGCGAGCACCACGGAACCACCGGGCTAGATTGAAAAGCTGTTTGCCCCAGTCTTAGACACCCGATAGCACGCAGGAACCCTTACCAGCACGTAGGTGCCACACGCAAGTAGTTAGACCTCCAATCCTTAATAAGGGTCAAGTTGCTACCAGTTTTAGTTAGAGGCTTAGGATCAAGTGCTTCTGGAATGTGAAGGGCATTATTTACGGGTAATGCCCAAGTGGTTCATTTTATAAAGTGTGTAAACCAAGCATGCAACAGGGAAATCTCCCCGAATTGAAGTTTTAATTGGTGAATAGTTTTTAGAGTTTCTGCCTTAAGTAGTATGGATTTTAGGATTTCGCCGAATTACCAATTCAACCAATCTTCGGGTTTTGAGAGAATACAAGTTCTTTTCTAAGCCCAACAAACCCTTCTTCAATGTCAGTTGGTTAATGCATGCTAAAATGCAATGGGCTTCCCTAGATGGAGATTTCTATGTGTGGATGCACAAGTCAATTTTAGATTAGTGTGAAAGGGAGCCAAAGCACTTCAATTCAAGTGCTCCCAATCACCAAAATGATTTTCCACACACAAGGCTCAACCAAAAGATAAAGAAAATCAAATTATTGGGGTTGAAGTATTCAGGATCAAATCTTAGGCACGTGAAAGGTCGTGGTGGGGTTGGAATCAACTCAATTCCAATCTCCCCACCAAAAAGGTGATCCCGAATTGCAGATAAATGAGGCAAAGAGGGATGGCAATCAATCTATTTATCTTTGCCTCGAAGAATACTTCACACGGCGAAAGATTCAAGAATCAACATTCTTGGATCTTCGCTATGCGAAGTTTGGCCGGAAATCCTCGGGTGGTGGGAGTGATGGCAAACAATCGAACAAGTGATTTTTAATCCACTTGCCCCAAGAGATCCCAAGAAGTGTTTTTTTAGTTTTTTTTTTATTAAGGTCACATGTTGACCTAAGTTGCTAAGAAAGAGAGACCTACCTGTTCAGCAACATGGGCGAAGCTCCAGTGCGGTGCCGGTGACTTCACGCTCTCATTCCTGCCTTGGATCTGCCCAAGACTCCGACTTCGTCTACCTACCTTCTCCTTGCAACTGGTTCACCTACACACCAACAAATAGAAACACCTGTAAAGAGAAGGGTGTGAAAAGAGAAAAATTAAAGGAATGGAGTAGAAACTTACCTGAATGCACACCTCCCCAGCAATGGTGCCAGAAAAAGTGTGGTGTAGACCCAGATAGGTTGTGTTAATATGGTGATTTAATCATTGAAATGAGTATAATGGTTAACCTAAATCGAGCCTAACCATCTTTTTGCAAAAAAAATTTTTTAACCTGGCCTACTTGATTTTATCTTGGTCACTTTTAGGCCCAGGGTCGAACTCAGGTATGCGGGATTAGAGGTGAATAAGTTTCTACACCTTTGCTACAACGAATCACTTCTATTCATTTAATATGTTTTTGGTGTTTTCTATTTAAGATTTTTTTCTGATAATTTTATCCTTGAGGTATACCCTCAAAATCAGGTCTTTGGCTTAGAGCCAAATTATTTCTGGCGTTGAGCCACATTAGGGTTCCAAAACTGGTCTTGCTATCTGCAAGACCGAGTACCTTCAAAACAAGGATTATCTTTTCTCTTTTACTATTTTTTTTATCTTTCTAATAGCAGGAAAGAGAAATAGAAATAAGATAAATATAGTGTATATATATATAGGGGTGGGGGTGGAGGTGGAAATGGCGTGTAGCACGGTGTCGAGTTGATCGGCGTCTAGGAAGATGTAACCAACAGGACGAAGTGCCGCATGGAGTGTAGGATGGATGGGTGGAAGGTGTGTGCAAAGATGCTTTTTGTACATGTGTATCGGGGAATATCAGCAACTGGTGCAGATATTCCCGCGATATAACTTGTGGTAGGTGATATGAAGGTAAGTATATATTTATATGTATATATATAGATAGGGTTATAATTATATAGGTGTATATGCAGTTATATATATATATATGTATATATATGTATATATATAGATATGTAAATATATATATAGATAGATGTATGTCTATATATATATATGTATATATATATATATATTTATACTTAGTTGTATAGGTAATAATATATGTATATGTATATGTATATATATATATGTATATAAATGTATATATATAAACATATATATGTGTATATGTATATATATAAGTATATAGTCGTGTACAAGTGAGTGTGTGTGTGTACACGTGAGTGTGTACAAGTGTGGTGTGTGTATGTGTGTGTCTGCAGGAGGGAGTGAGAGAGTGACTTTGAGAGAGGGCGCGGCGAGTTAAGGCGTCTAGAGCTTGCAGCCGACGTCTAGTTGCCCACGTGCAGGTGCAGGCACGCACAAGCGCAGCCACGTGAGGATGCGCACGTGTGCTAGAGGCTGCAGGCTTGAGGGGAGAGTGTAGCGCACCGTGCTGCAGACCGCAACGCACCGCACTACAAGCTAAAGTGACACGGGCGAAGACGCGGATATGGGAGCGGGCGTAGATGGGTGAGGGCACTGGCGTACGTGGGAGCAGGCGCATGGATGGGCTGGAGACTGTTGCGGTGCGGAGAGAGAGCGTGCGGTGATTGGATAAGTGAGAAACTTTCCGGTCACTGCACTGTAGCTACAGTGTTCCGCTGAAACGCGTGAACAGTAGCTACAGTGCACGCTTGGCTCGGACGACTGGGTACGGCCGGTTCTGCATGCGTAGGTGCTGTGGAGCAGGCCTGCATGCTTGGAAGGAGCCACATTGGCTGTTGGCATGTGGGCAGGGGCTTGCGCGTGTGGAAGGAGATGCTAGTGCCATGCTGCTGCTGCGGTTGAGCTTCAAGGCTGGAGTCTACGGTAATGGCAGAAGAGCTTTGAGTGGGTGAAACAGCAAAGTGAACCACCATGCCAACCAGCTCTTTGATGAGCTTGGTGGTGGTGGGACTCACAGTGGTGGTTATCGACCACTGTGAGTTGCTCTTGCCCGCAACGTATCTCTTCAGGAGGAAGAGATGCTGCATATGGAGGGGAGAGGGGAGGTGACGGCCTGGAGAAGGGTGTGGGGGTGTGTGTTCTGTGGACCAGGCTCCCTTGCGCAATGAAGCGAGGAGGGCTTTTTAAAGAAGATGGAGGCAAGCTTAGCCATGCCCTGGGCTGCGCATGACTAAGCATGCGGCTAGCAGGGCATGCTGTGGCAGAGAGTGGCGCGAAGAAGAAGCAGCCCTACCCTGTAGCCGCCAGAGAAGAAGAAATTCAAAGCCAAATAAAAAATGAAGATGGAGATTTTGCGAGACCACACTTGAAGAATACATTAATTACAAGGCCAATTTATTCACTTTCCTCCCATCTCAATTAAATGCATGTATGCGTTCATTTTTGCAAATGCACTATGGCTACGTAATATGCAATGGCAATGCTAGGAAATAGCACAAGATGGCACAATTGTTGGTGTATTTTTGCTGTGCAATCATGGGGGCATGATTCGCGAGGTATGAATAGTGCAAAAACCCCCTTCTTCCTTCTCAGATTTCTTCACTTTAGAACCATAATGGACCTGGGTATCCAGGTATTCAGATACAGCCCAGACCCGTGTGGCGTGAGCCGTGGGCAAGGGCACATGCGTGAGACCTCACCACGGTGCTCTCAGAGGCAACTGGCTGACAAATTTTCGTAATATATGTTGTTGAAAGTCCCAACGTCCCCAATGTAGGACTAAATCTAATCCTTACTCTTCGCATAAGTGAATGTAGACTATAGATAACTGCCTTGCCAAATTGGAGCCGTGGCTACTGCTCCATTGCTTGATTGAAGACCTGGGTAGCTGCAGCAGATGATTCCACATCCAGCGAGGTCAGCAACTGGAAGGATGGTGGCTGGAGTGGTGCTGCAGAGGTTGGAGAAGATGACTGCAGAGCTGGAGATCCGATTAGCACCTAAAAAGTGAAATACGACCTTGCATCCTTGTCAAAAATGTTTAGGAGCCTCGCCTGAGTGTGGCGAGTGTCAAGGCACTCATGGCATGATGCGCGGGTGTGTGTAGCAGTGTGGAAAACTCAGAGAAGGTGGTGCTATTGTGGGTTGTCTGGTGGGGAGGTTGAGTGAGCGTGTGAAGAAATTGGGTGAGGGATTATGATGGTGGAGTCATGGTGGAGCTTCTGGGAATCGTAGCTAGTGGATTGGTGGTCTCTGGTAGTCGTGTGACACCGCCGGAGCTTCATTGGTGCTAGGGAAGACAAAGGTGGGGCAGTGTGTTCGGTCGTTGAAAGTGATGTCTAAGTAGGTGGAAATGAAGAAGAGAGGGAGAGAAAGAGATTGAGGGAGGTTAGGATTTGAAACAGGGGAGGACATGATTGGCTATGATAGGTCAGCGTCAAAGAAGATGTAGATGACAGCGAGGGAGAGACGGGGCAGGAGAAGGTGAAAACAACTGGTCATTAACTGGACAAAGCCACGAAGAAGAGGTGAGGAAGAAGACCCGGTCAATTTGATCGTCAGCCGGCTCGATGAAGGGGGCAGAGGCACTTGCCGGAGCTCGAGGATGGATCAATAGGAGGAGAGAAGAAGAGGATGTTTTGGTCTTTTCTGAGCTAACCTGGTTGCTGGGACCTTCTAAAGCTTATATAGAGCTCGTCCATGCCTAAATCAGAAGGAATTATGATGATTTCATCGTGATTTGGCTAAGGACTTCTCAAGGATTTCTAGAGTTTCGCCTGAGGTCCCTGCTTCATAAGGAAGGCCGAGATCATGCTTATTTGATGGAGGATCTCTTGGTTAACAATCCTTCCAAGTTGGGAAGGATTTTGTTGCAAATTGATGGACGAATCTTTGATTGAAGATCGCTGATGTTGGGTTCAAGGATTCTATTCAGGCGAAGGCACCGAGGGCTTAATTGTGAAGAAGATGACGAAAGGTAGGGGGTTTTTGTAAATAATTTGGAAGTTGGGGTTTTGGATGTGAGGAACAAGGAATTTAAGGATTGAATTGCAAACTAGGTCAAGATGGACTTTGACCAAGGAATCTAATGATGAATTTGGATTTTAGTTTTAACGATGTTTTGTAGGAAAATTTGCATAGAAGCCAAAATTAGGGCAATATCCCATCTAAAAGTCCATTCTAGGTCCCAGTGGGTTCAAATGGTCAAACCAAAGGTATCAAACTTCTTGGAATACTTTTCTATGAATTTTAGGAGGTTTAGATAAATTTTATCCTAAACAAAACCTCTTCAATCAAAGCAAGTTGATAATTTGGGTTTTGTGCTCTAATTTGGTTCTAAAAATGCGTGAAACCCTCTTCTGTCAGCATAGACCCTCTATTTGGATTTTAATGCTCATTTGACCTTCAATTAACCCTTGGGTGACCCTGTGGTTACTCTTCATTCATTTTGTAATGTGAAAATTGTAGAATTAACCCTTTTTTTTATTTTCTTCCAAAAATGGATTTGAGTGGAATTATTGTCCCCAAGCAATTATTCAGGAGCATTTATCTCTTAATTCCAACTAATTGAAGCAAGTAATGGTAAATGATGGTGTTACCATCATACCCCCATACCTAACTTTTGCTAATACCTAGCAAAATCTTATGGAATGAACATGACCTCTAGACCATGCTTTGATGTTCATATGCTTGATTTGTGGAACATCTCTAGAAATTATATCAAAATGCCAAAAATAGGCCTAAAGGTACTAAATACCAACCAAGATCCAGACTTGACTAGCTGAAGCTTGGGTCTACCGCGAAGGTTTCTAAGGCCCGCAAAAACTACCCAAAGGTTCGTTGACCCTAGCGGTTAAAGCACCCATGCATATAATGTATCAAGTCAAAGTTTAGTTTGCCAGTGCATTTTGGTAAGAGAGAGATAGAGAAAGATTTTTCATTCTGAGAGTTTTCTCTATTTTCTTTTTATATTTCCCTAAATATAGCCTCGAATTGGTCCTAAACATGGTCTGTATCGGATTCCTTATCCCCATTATCAATTCTTGAATGGTCCTTGGCTTTCGATGCCTTGGGATAGCACCGCCCATGGCAACCCCTAGAACTCCTGACTTTCGACACTTTAGGATAGTGCCACCCATGATGTTCTGTAGCTAAATTCAGGCCCTAGCAATCGACATTTCAGGATAATCCCACCCATAGCACTTGAACCAACACAGGATGCTTTACATGCCCTCGGTAGGATATTTAGATATCCTAAGACACAAGCACCGAGGAAATGATATGTTATTATGCATCTTTGAGGGGAGTATTCCACCTCTTGGAGTCGGGAACTGGTTCAATCAATTTGTTTCTTCGAGCCGCTCCTAAGCTAGATCTTCGAGACTACTTTTTAGAGCAGAACACTTTTGGCATTATTTCTTTGTTAAGTGCACTGAATTAGACTAGTGTGTGATTTTGAGTGCTTAGGTTACCAAGTCCTAAGCCTTAGACTTAATACATCAGCCTAGCACTTTCCTCAACCTCTTGTGGACTAATCTGGATCTTAATAAATACGTGAGTGTTTAAGCACTAAAATAAGCACAAGAGGCCTAAGATTAGCACTCTTTACAAATTTCGTTATCTCTAGCACTTCAGGACTTAATTTTTTATTTTGATTTGGTATAGAACTTAAGTACATCCCATAATCAATTGCTAAGACTATCAAATTTTTCTTGATTTTGCTCTTTTTGACATTTTATATTTCCTCCTCTTTTCCCCCTCAAGAAAGATTTTCAGCCATTTCCCAAAATTCTCCTCCCTTTCTCCATTTTTTTTAATATGTATTTTTTTGTGAGAAACCCCCAGAGAATTAAATTTCCATTATTGTGCATTTTAACACCCCCCATTGTTCAGGGCGTAGATCGTGTAAAAGATGAATATGTCATAATATAGCACGAAATACATCTCGACAAATAAATTTAACGGAACTGGGAGTCCTGGTCGATCACAGGGAGGCAGAAAAACCCTTTTGATTTCATGCACTTATTCTAAATCTAATCACTAAATAATAGATGCAATGAATCATAATATATATATCACATAGAGCATTTGAAGATGAATTTCATACATGAAACTAAACTAAATGATAACATGAATATATGCTACTTATGGAATAGAACAAGGGCACCATAGGTAGATCGTGGCGGCCTTTCGGAGAGGTTGAGAGAAGTAGCGATAATCTAACAGGGTGGTCTAATGAATTTTTTAGACGGAGGCAGAGAAGACAAGAAGAAGAAGAAGAAGAGAGAGAGGTAGAAGGAAGAAGAAGAAAAAGAATGAAGAGAGAGATGTCTTTCCAAGGGAGCCCCTTATGCTCTTTTGTAAGCTTTGTTTTCTCGTGCAAATCCTTCCCCAAATACTTCTTCTTGGTTGGTTTATTCTGGTGCTACCACATGGCGCAATCTACGCCCTCAGATCCACATCTCACGGCTCCCGCGATTTCGCACCGCTTCTTCGCATTTTCATCTTCAAATCTCACCTCATCATCTCAGTCGTCCGATCTTGCAATTGGATGGCTTAAATGCACACTTATCGTGCCATTCAAATCCTACACGCGGTTCTCACAATAACCCGCACGATCGCGCCACATGGATGCCTCTGGGCCCTCTAATCGTGCACACCTACCTGCATGCACCTGCCCACGACCCACACCAATTTTTGCGCAGTGCAGGTGATGAGAAGCTCATCATGATCTCTAATTACCCTTATTAACTAGTCTTCCTAGTTAATTAGCTAGGAATATGTAAATATGTGGGTTAATTATTAAATAAAGACTAAATACTAAAGGACCTTAAAATAAGTTTAAAATGCTACGTTATTATCCAAATATTATTATTAATAATTTAATTAATAATTCGACTCGAAATATTATCAGTAATTTATCTAATTAATGTGTTAACTAACTTAAGTATAATTTATAACTAAGTATGTAATAACTTAAGTAACATTAAATAAATTAAGCTAAAAAGTTCAAAAATGTAAATTCAAGGTCTAAATATAATAATTGTCTTATCTATAATCACATATAAAATGTTGAAAAAGATTTAAATTAAAATAAACCTTGAAAACCTTAGTTTACATTTTCGTCCTTATGTTTTATTTCAATCGAGTCCTTATTCTTAACTTAGGTCTCAATTTTTGTTACAAATAAGTCCCTGAAAACTTCTTTCATTCTTCAGCCTCCTCAATAGCTAATGTAAGCATGTTTATATTACATAAAATGTCTATTTATGCATGTTCTTAAGCATATAATTGCATTACATACTATAAATATTGCATAACATGCATCATCTTGCATTTAGATTAGTCTGAATAAAATATAGGTTAATTGTCTCCTTTTATGGCTAGGGACAGGGTGACCTTTTACCAAGGCCTCGGATAGAAGATCCAACCGTACGGATATGATTAGGGCGACGATTGGAGTTCAACGACTCTAAGATCGCCCTAATCGGATATCCATAGCATCAGATAGAGATCAAGGAACCCTAGAAGATCAAGGGCCAAGATGGTGTTAATTTGCACTTCAGACGACAAATTTGACAACATGGATGGGTTTGGATCGATGATCACAGCCTAATGATGCAAAAATCAACCCAATCGATACCCGTCGCACCATCTACATCACTCAGAAGATGGACAGCCAAGATGGTGCCACGTGGCGCCATCTCAGCTGCCCAACCTGCCCCATGCACTCGCTGAAGCACTTTGCGCTAGCACTTCTTTGCTGTTGGATCAAGATCCAATGGCTGCGAGGAGTGAGTGCTTGAGTTAAGCTCTCGACACAAGCTTGCCCGTCGCGCGTTGGTCGAGCGCCTTAGTGAGGTGATGAGACACGAGATCGAGCCCCCACACACCTCAAATTAGAGTGGGCGCGCGAGGACGATCAACCGCACGATGAAGATCCAATGACTCTACACGATTGATAGCGTCCACGCGCCATCTGACACCCCCGCGTGACACAGGATCTCATGCACAAGGCATGCGATTGAGGCACGGTTAGGAGTGCTCTTAGCCGTTCGATCTCACGATCGGACGACCAAGATCTAATGGATGTGGGTGCATGTTGAGGTGTGGGTAGGCGAGCGGGTGCTCGCACGCCGCCCACGAAGGCCACGTTCTGGCCTTTCGTGACGGATTTGTCCGTCACTAATGGTCGTGAATTATTGATTTTCAACATGTAATGAAAAAAATACCCTCACTTCTTGCAACTATAAAAGGAGACCCCCTCCATACGAATTTCTCATCCCTTCTTCTCTTCTCTCACCCTTCCAAAGCTCTAAGGGCTTGTCCCAAACCTGGAATTCTCCTCTAGAGTAAAAATCTTAACTTTTTCCACCTTCGTCCCCCTTCATAGAGTATCTTACGGTTGTCCTCTCTCTAAATTCGAGAAGCAGATCCCGTGACAACAACGACGTGCTACTTTGTTTGCGTTCTTCTCACTTCGTCCTCCTTCCTGCTCCATTCCCTTTCTTCTAGGCATCATCCTGTCCAGCTCGTCCTCCAAGCGATCGTCGAGGAGGATATCTCTCTCTCCATTCTTTCTACTACTTTCTAGAATAGATTTACTGCTTTCTAGTGTAATCATTTCCCACTTTCTAGTCATAATGGGTAGTGTAATGAACATTTTCTGATAATGAAATCCATGTTTATTCTACATCCCTTTTACTTTTATTTGTGATAATGTAATCCAGCATTTTTGGCACCATTGTCGGGGAGGTGACGCTCTTTGATTTTTTTCGCATTTTCCAACTTACGAATCATTTACCTCACTTCTCTCCTTTCTTATTGTGACTGCAGGTACCCTTTTGAGACGAGCAAAAGCAGTAGATTGGAGCAAAGTGCTGTTGAAGGTTCTGTAAGTTTTCCCCCACCTCCCACCCATTAGTTTTCATTCCACCACGTAATAACACAAACATAAGTCAACCTTGGTGCTCTTATAAACTCTAAGGTTAGTTTTGTTTGTTTGTTTGACACCTACACCCGCTTCAACCCCCACATTTAAAAAGAAAAATTTTAAAAATCTCACAGAGGTACACAACCTCATCTGATTTTCAAACTCAACCGGTAAATCGATCTTTGCAACCAGTACACACATCCAAACACATAATTGAGTAGAAATTAGATTAGGTAATCATTTGTGTGCCTAATTAAGTAGTGCAACAGGCCAATTGTTTGAGTTGATTGCACTGCATCACTTCAATTAAAATCAACTCATCAAGTAGTTGTCGTATAGGTTCAACTCTTAGGGATTTACTAGGCACTCCACATTCTTTTAAGTTCCAAAGGAAAACATCTTCACCTGTGCTTTGAAAACATGGTGTGCCAACAAAACTTATTTGAAAATACCTGAAGTTGAATCATAAAAGCTACTAAGCAAGTTTTGAACCCTAAAATTCACCGCATCAAAAATAATCTTGCTTGAAAACCACTGGTTGTGCATGCACACACACATCAATCAATCATTAAGGGCACAACCCAGATAAAAGGCCCATCATATTCCAAAGCACATTCAAGCCTAGCACTAAATAAAATAGAGTAGACATTGGCCTTAAGGATTCGACTCGCTCTTCGAAGCCCAGAATGAGATTATTTTCGATTAGTCTATTTCTACTGTTCAATTTGATGTCTAACTAGGGGAGCAGAATCAAACAATCATGGCTGGAGGGTACACTAGGAACCAGAGGTGCATGCTGAAGGAAGAACCTTCTCCTCAGTCCCTCCTTCTAACTGGTTGGATTGAACGGACAGAAGTAGATCAAATTGTTTCTTTATCTCAAGATGGGTTCTGGGAGTCTCTAGGTCTTTAGGTTAGCCCACTTAAGGATAGGTTTGATTGTTTGAATTGCAGGGCACCTTTCTACCTCCCGTCTATCATGAATTCTTCCACATTTTACGCGCATCCCTGCTTTTTCCCTTCTGTTATGAGTTATCCTCAACATGACAATTATCCTGACTCATACTATAATCAACCATTAGTTAATTGGGATAACTCGGATTGGGGATATAGTTCTGGACCTCCATGTTTAGGGTCTAACCTTGAACACCATAATTGTGATTTCTATACTTCTTGGAGCCACATCGATTATAGATTGCCACCCTTTCATGGACAACCTAATACGATCTACAATCAAGGAGGATACACTGATCCTTACCCATCCTCTGAATACATTGCCTTTAGGTCATCACCACCCTTTGAACAATCCGAAATGACCAATTATCAGGAAGGGTATCACGAATCTCAATTTGTTAACTCCTCTGCACTGATCCCAAACCCGTCCAACCCTGAAACAAGTCATTTGGTTCAGGGTAACTAGGTTCAAGATAAGGTTTTGGCTAACTTGAGGAATACCATACAATCTTTAGAAATTCAGACAATACCTTGCATTGAAAAATTGGAGCCCCTGATTGAGATGATTAATGATTTGAACAAGTGTTTGTTGGATTGGCTCCAAGATGTTAAGGATAAGAACCCGGGTGAGTTTCTACTTGGGAAGTTAGCGAAATTGAGAATGAGCTTTATGGTTGCTTTAGTTCAATCGAGGGATGATTCCCAGGATGAACCCCTTTCAGGAGAGCCAATGTTAGAACCCGCTCAGGTACCTATTGGGGGGGACACGTGTTACGAGGCTGACCATATTGAATTAGAGCAATCAATTAAGGATGATCTGATTTCTTCACCTGAGATCCTTGAGCCAGGGTACGAGGAAATGCATGTCTCCATGGATCAAAAGGTAACGAATGATTTTAGGACATACATTAATACGGATTTTGATTTCTTTGATTCTGATAGTGAAGATTTAGTTTGCAAAGTCTCACGTCAGTTTACAGAACATAATTTCTATGAGACGATTGGGCCTGATGAATCTGATAGATCTTTTGATTGCCCAATAACTGAGGAAACTAATCTTATTGGGACTCACATGATGGATCCAGAATCGCATTTTTTGAAGGATTCAATCCAATGTCCTTATTGTCAGTTACACCCCATTGCGCTTACTGACGATTCTGTTTTTGAGATAACTAGACTGAAGTCAATTCTGATTCAGTCACATCTTTTAGACTTGGAAATTTTAAACGGGGTGATTAATATGCAGGAGATCCCGAAATTTGACATTCTGAAGGAGGATAGGAGCTGGGAAATTTCGATTTGGGAAGAAAACTCTCGAGGAACTAGAAGATTGAGCCTAACGGTTCCAATTAAGCTAAAACCATCAAACTAGGACCCTTATGACATTTGTTCTAAGGATGTCCAACCCAAGCACACATTCATTGATTATCCTTTGGAGCTTGATTTCTCTGCAACCCGACTTTTTGGTCTTAGGTTGCATCCTCATAAATCGCAAGCCCGACCCCACTTGCACACTGATTTTAGGTTTTAGGTAATTTTTATCTAGAACCTAAGATATTCTTAATCATGGGGTATGGGTCCGCATCACAATCTGGTCCACATCTATCGACATATGCTGGCAGGTCCTAAAGTGAATTTTTTATTTTGATTCTAACTTGCACTTATGAACTCTTTATTTCTCTTCTTTGTATAGTGTGCCTAGCTGAAGGCACTAAATTCAGCACATATACAGTTTTTGTTTATCTCAGAGTGAACCCATCATTCACGCAATTCAGGTGTTTTCTACTCTATGCCACTTTGTTTTTCGTCTTTTGAATACAATGAGGACATTGCATTAGATAGGCATGGGGGGTGGATATTCATCTCTGAATTAATTCGTCAGCTCCATAGATTCATTTTATTTTCTTTTATTTATATAAAAAAATTGAAATTAGGAAGGAATACTGGGACATTAGGGCTTTTCAATCTTAGGAAATATTACATTAGGATCTGAACACAAAGACTCTTCAAGTCTTTGGGCTTAATCAGCCCGGGTATCCACTAAAATGTGGATTTGCTTTTTGAGTCCTCGCCAACCTAAATTCTATTTTAATTTGATTAAAGAAGTTTGGGTGATAAGTACATGACTTATCATCCCACCCTCTTATTTCAGGGAACTTTAAGTCTAAAGCATCTACACACTAACTTTTCACCGACTTGTTGATTAGCGATTTTAAAGGAAATTGGGTAGCTAATAAACTTTCTAGGGTGATATGGTTGGCAAGTTATCGTGGGTAACAGCCCATAGGTAGGTTGTCCAGAGTCCAGTCACTGGACCATTCTCTTTTTACTGCCTTTAGGTAAATCTTAGAGCAGGGAAGCTACCTACTTAAAGAACAAAGAAAAAGAAAGTCAAAAAGAAAAGAAAAAGAAAAGGAGAAAAGAAAAAAAAGAAAACAAAAGAAATAGACCACACTTCGCTGCACGTGTATGGCTAGTAAGGTTGTCCAGAACCCAGCGCAAGAAATGCACTGAAAATTCCCAAAACAATTAGGAAGAAGTAGAGAAGTAGAATAAACTGGGGAGATATACACTTGATTCACCCTTGTGTTGACCCCATAAAAATAAAAGTAGGGAGAAAGCTGCCGATTGTAAAGATACACCTTTAGGCAAAACTCTCCTTTTAAGGTCACTTAGAGGCATAGAAACCTGAAGTCCGCTCTAATTGCCAATCAGCGGGTCTATCACATTCACAATAAGATGCTTAGAACTTAGGGTTCTCATCAAATCTTGGGTGAGTTGAATGGCTGTAGAAAGCCACTCTTTAACCATAAACTCAAAAATCCAAAAAAATTAGAAAAGAAGAAAAAGTGAAAAAGAAATTTTTCTTTGAATAAGGAGAGGGCTTGAGGTGGTTTAGATTTTGGTAGATACCCGGGCACTATTGTATCTTTGAAAGTTCAGATCCTAAGTAAAAATTTTCTTAATGTTGGAAATAACTTTTGCCCAAATAATCCAACCTAATTCTTTTATAAATAGCACTTAGTTTTTGCTAGGGACTAGCAAAAGATAGGCATGGAGGTGTGATGTAAACATGTTTATATTACGTAAAATGTCTATTTATGCATGTTCTTAAGCATAGAATTGCATTACATACTATAAATATTGCATAACATGCATCATCTTGCATTTAGATTAGTCTGAATAAAATGGAGGTTAATTATCTCCTTTTATGGTCAAGGACAAGGTGACTTTTTATTGGGGCCTCAGATTGAAGATCCAACCATACGGATCCGATCAGTGTGACGATTGGAGTTCAACGACTCCAAGATCGCCCTAATTGGATATCCATAGCATCAGATAGAGACTGAGGAACCCTAGAAGATCAAGGGATAAGATGGTGTTAATCTACACTTTAAACAACAAATCTGACCTTACGGATGGGTTCAATTCTATGATCGCAGCCTAACGGCGCGAAAATCGACCCAATCCGATACTCGTGGCACCATCAACATCACTCAGAAGATGGACGGCCAAGATGGTGCCATCTCGGCTGCCCAACCGACCGCACGCACTCGTTGAAGCACTTCGCGCCAGTGCTTCTCCGCCGTTGGATCAAGATCCAACTGCTGCGAGGTGCGCGTGCTTGAGTTAAGCACTCGACACAAACGCACCCGTAGCGCATTTGTCGAGGGCCTTAACAAGGCGATGAGGTGCGGGATAGAGCCCCAGCACACCTCAAATTGGAATGGGCATGCAGGCACAATCAATCACATGATGAAGATCCAATGGCTGCGCGCGGCCGATAGCGTCCACGCACCATCTGACACCCCCGCATAATGCGGGATCTCATGCGCAAGGTGCATGGTTGAGGCATGGTGAAGAGTGCTCTCAGCCGTTCGATCTCACGATCGAATGGCCAAGATCTGATGAACATAGGTGCAGGTTGAGGTGCGGAGAGGCCAGCGAGCGCACGCGTCGCCCACGAAGGCCACGTTCAGGCCTTTAGTGACGGATTTATCCGTCACTAAAGGTCCTAAATTAATGATTTTCAACATGAAATGACCAAAATGCCCTCACTCCTTGCAACTATAAAAGGAGACCCCCTCCATACAAATTTCTCATCCCTTCTTCTCTTCTCTCACCCCTTCCAACGCTCTAAGAGCTTATCCTAAACCTGGGATTCTCCACTAGAGTAAAAATCTTAATTTTTTCCACCTTCATCCCCCTCCGTGGAGCATCTTGCGGTTGTCCTCTCTCTACATTCGAGAAGCGGATCCCGTGATGACGATGACATGCTACTTCATTCCTGTTCTTCCCTCTTCGTCCTCCGTCCTGCTCCGTTCCCCATCTTTCGGGCATCGTCCTGTCCGGCTCGACCTCCAAGCAATTGTCAAGGAGGATATTTCTCTCTCCATTCTTTTTACTAATTTCTAGAATAGATTTACTGCTTTCTAGTGTAATCATTTCCCGCTTTCTAGTCGTAATGAGTAGTGTAATGAACAATTTCTGATAATGAAATCAATGTCTATTCTACATCCTTTTTACTTTTATTTGTAATATCCTCTTTCTCTCTCTTCTATTTATCATTTGTTAAATAGTTTTCAACCAACTATTCTATTTCGTGATAAATAAAACAAACATGTATTTTTAATCAAACGTCCGCCTCCCTGAGTTTGACCTGGATTTCTATTCCGGTATAAATTGTATTTGTTGAACCTGAGTTCTTTGCTTTTCAAACTACATTGACAAGTTTTCGAAACCAAATTCGATAGCATAGTACTCCGGTGTTTCAACAATGACTGATGATAGGAGGTGCTTTCACCCACCGATCACCACATATCCGACATCATTTCTTCCTCTCCAAGCTCCTGGACCTTGTGCTCACTATCCCCTTTTCATCCACTAGTCTGGATGAAGCCACAATCCTATTTTAGGGTTGAAGATAACCTCACTAGCGTCAGAGAAGATGCCAGTGGTTACTCCCCTCCTAGCCTCTTCTCCATCCAGATGCACCCTCCTTCTCATTCGCCGCAACCAATAAATAACCCTCCACACATTCGATTTCACCAAGATAGCTCCCTTCCCTCTTCTTCACTGAGCTAACCGATAAGCTATTCTTTCCAAACTCCGACAACCTTCCTCTGCTTCCTCTGTCTTCCTCCGTCCATGTTTGCTTGCTCTGGGTCTTCGCCGGCATCAGCCAAGTCTCCTGATGCAGTGCTGGTAGTAGGAGTTCCTCTACTTCACTTCGCCACACCCGCCGAACTTCTTCCCTGATCCTCTGATTTCATCCTCTGTTAAGGACCATCGACGGAGATCTTCTACCTCCTTCGTCCAGGTTATAGTAGGTTAGGTAAGTAGATTAGTTAGAATAGTTAGTTAGGTAGATTAGATAGGTGTAATGACATATCCATTCATCTTCTTTAGCTCCGGCGAGCTCATTGAGCTTGTCTGAAGCAACCTTGTCTTTTTAAATCATTAATCACCTTCTTAAATCTTTCATGAATATTTCTATAACCTTAATTCACTAATTTGATCATCTATTCATCTAAACCACCTCCACCTTCTCCACTGCTTCCACTGTCCATGTTGGAAGTGGCTGAGCTTACTCCACCTCCATTGGGCCCTCCATCGCTTAACCATCACTTAAGGGCCCCTATCCTCACTTTAATTTAAATAATAATCATCTATAACTTAAACGCCTAATTTCATTTAATCTCATGAGCTTGCTGTCAATGGCGGCTCAGGAGGAGTTCATATCATTAATTAATCACTTATAATCCATCGCAACTTCCTTTTGACTTGTTTTCTCCACTCAATTGTGTGGGAAAATAGGTCCTCAGCCAAATCAAACTCAAAATCTGTTCACTGGGAATTCAAAGCATAACTTTCAATTTAATGGATAATTGAAGAAATTAATGTGTTCCTGAGGTTTATTGTGACATCAGGAAGGTTTCCAGATCATCAACGGCATGTTTTAGTGACATTTGTACATTTTAGCCTTTTTCTGGACTCACCGGAGCTCCGGTAAGTCAAAAGAACTTAGCATGAAGTTCCAGATCACTGATTTGAAGGTTACTAATCATTTTGAAGCAATTTATTTGAGGTTTTAATACCTGGAGCTTCTGTTAGACCATTATCATCTCCAACTCTGGCAAAGTTGGAGATGACTATTATTTAGGGTTAAGCTTCATTTTAATGGTCTAGAAGCACCAGAAGGATAGCTCATGACCAGTCCAATAAGTTAATCTCTGAGATTAACTTTGGCTTGTTCTTTCGAACAAACTCATCTAGGATCTCAGGCGACAGGCCTCGAACCCTAGATATCCTAATTGAAACATCCTTCTGTGGTCCTGAATCTATTCCTGAGGTGTAAGAGAAGTTAACTAAGGCATTAATTTCATCAGAAATGATTAAATTTAGAAATTCAAATTTTTATGCTTAATGGTCATCCTTAAGTTTGATTCTTGGATTTTGGACTCAATCAAAAGAATTAAGGAGTTCAATCTATTCCTGAGATGTTTTTAAATAATTTAAAATCAATTTGGATGAGCTTTAATTGATTTTATAGAGGAAATTGATTTCTATTCAATTTGGGTTGTTTTTGAACCCAAACTGACGATAGTAAGCTTTTAGTGAAATTCAAGTGAATAATCTACCTAGACAGATCCTTAACAACCTCTAGAGGTTCTTTGATTTGATTAAATAGGTCTCTAGCCATTTGTTGGACCAAACAGAACTTGAATTGAAGTTCTAAAGCCCTATAGCGAAGCTTTTTAGCTTCACCATCCTCAGGCTTCTTGGAGTTTCTCTCCTTCACTAACAGTTGCAGAAACTCCTTCTGAATCTCTTCAGCATCTTGCCAAAGGTTAGAAATCCATTCTGCAAGACCTTAGAGCTGAAGCACCCTTTTGCAAGCAAGATGGCCATAGCGACCTAGACCCCTTCGCCCTTTAAATCGAAGAGCTAAACCTTCCCTGAGTATCAAACTGATACTACAATCATGTAGAGCAACCTTAGAGCTTTCTAGCAAGCCTTCACTTGCTCGAATTGGAGCTCTGAGCTGGCTGGATTCATCAATTGAAATTTTGTCTGGGAAGGGAATATATAGTCCCACATCGATGGAACTGAAGCATTCGCCTTAGTATAAAAGTAAAAAGTGAATAAGGCCCTCCAGTCGTCAATGCAGGGCACATGAAAGAGCATATGGGTGTGTGTGTGGGTGTGTGCGATGTGCATGCTCGGGTGTGTGTGCACCTATGGGGGTGCGAGTGTGGGCCCGTGAGAGCATATGCATGTGGCTTGGGAAGACATGGGCCAAATGGGCTCGAGACTATGCTGAATCAGAAATAAACCAAACCAAATAAAAACTAGGCTCGGACCTAGTAGGGTCTGGTCCCACCCTGAGAGGGGTGCTATGTATCCCCGACCGGTCCAAGCTACCAACCTTAAAACCTATTTTTTGGTTCAGACAAAGGTCAAACCAGTTCGGTTCAGAAGAGTTGCAAAGGAAAGGAAGGGCTGCAAAGGAAGGGAAGGAGAAGAAGGAGAGAGCTCATAAAGATTAAATAAGGTAGACAGGAAAAAGAGCTAAAGAAAGGAAACAACCAGAACAAATAATAAGAAGAAAGAAAAGAAAGAGAAGACATGCATAATAGAAGAGCTCAAGAAAGATTAAGGAGAAGTAATAAGAGAAAAGTAAAAAGAGAAAAGAGAGTGAGAGAGAAAGGTAAAAGAAGAAGAGAAGAAAGAAAGAGGTTGAAGACAAAGAAGAATAATTATGGTTTAATTTCTTGCATTTTACTAATTTCTTTTTTAGCTTAATGTTGTAATAAGTCATATATTCATTAGAATTACTTTTTCTTGCATTAATCTCTAGTAAATAAAAAGAAATTATAAGAAATAAACATGTTTACTTGTTTGTAAAAGTAAATCATATGTGTAAATGTGTTTTCTTATGTAATTTTGCATTCATTTAATTAGAAATCCTTAAGCAAAATTCATATTCTTAAAGTAAATTTAATTATAATTCCCATAAGTAGCTTAGGATTAGTGGTGAATTTTAATTAGGTTATGCCTCTTAGCGAACGACCTGGACTCAACCAGTTAAAAAGAAATAAAATCTAAAATGTTAGGTTAACTTGACCCTATACTACTTAATCGACATAAATTCAAGTTGACCTAAGTTACTTTCTTGTGCAGATAATTAAGCATAATTAACTTAATTAACTATGTTGAGAAAGTTAACAATAATTTTAACGGTGCTATTGCTGAGGACGTAACTATAAATTATATTTGCCATTGTTAATATTTTCAGTTATTTTGTACTAATTAGTTTTGTTTTTTTTTTATTTTCTATCTTCTTTTCAGGTTTACCTCTGCGGGTATTCTCAAGAAAGAAGGTAGGTTTTCTTTTTCTGTTTTGTTTTTCACTATAAATACCATTGTAAGTATTCTTTTCTTAATCTCTAGTTTAGTTGTATTGTTGCATTTAGTTAGTAAAAAAATTAAAAAAACACAAAAATACACACTTTCTGACTAGCAGTAGCATGTGATAGGCATACACTCTTAGGAGTGCATTCATCTACTAGTAACATTACAATCTGACTTGAGAAAAGTTTTATACTTTTTTTCTCGCATCAGTGGGAAAACATGTGAAGAACCGCGTAGATCCCTGTCCTGGAGTTAATAACAAGGCCATATTTCTTTGTTTGAAAATACTTAAAAAGCGGTCACTTTACTTCTTTCTATTATTTTTGAAAAGATTAAGTAAAAAAATAGGATAATAAAAACTGTGACTTAAATCTATTTGCAGAATGCATGTGGGTTTTATCTCTATCGTCTGTTGCATGCTATTGCACACACAGCACGATCACTAGAGTCACACAAGTCTAATTTTCTATCTCTCCTCTTTGCAGCTCTTAGGGCTTTGGTTGAAGATCAATAAGTCTATCTCACTACTAAAGCCTGGGAGCCAGTAGTGAGTGGTCTCGATCCTCGACCTTAGGCCTTTGAGCTTTAAGGATACGCACTTGTGCAGACACAGGTTTAGGACACGTACTTTGATACTGATATTATACTTGTTTGCATCCAAAGTATTTTGCGTATTCTAGGACTATCTTCTTTCCTTTGAAAAAAGAGAAAAACCCATTTTTTTCGCATTGTTTTGTTGGTTTTGTTGCTGCTGATTTTTGGTGGTGTGAGTGTGCCTTTTCACATTCTTTTCTTTTTGGTGGTGTGATCCTTGAAATCGCCTCTTGTAACTCCGTTGACAAGTACTCCTAAGCCAGTTGCAACTAAGCAACCAATAAAATTCCCATCTGATTCATTTGTTTCTTCTGCATTTGATTCTATGGATCAATTGTAGAATCAGAACCCCAAGATCCCTTCTTTTGGTCAGGGGGAGATAACATCTTTTGATATTCATGAGGTGCTTCTGAACCAGAATCTTAGAATGCTCGAGCAGAATCGCCAAATTAATCTTTTGACGACTGCTCTAAATAACTTGCAAAATCTTCAAGCCCGTCCTCCACCTCAACCTGAGGTTGGTTTTGACCTTCCTGATTTATCGATCCCTCATCCTAGGCCTCAACTCTGAGACTATTATAATCCATCTAATGTACAAGTAGAGCCTAATGTTAGGATTCCCATTAGGGAAAATGACCCAGAATTAAAGCCAAACGTTATAGGTCTAATCCCTCATTTTCACGGATTTGCATCTGAGGATCCATTTCAACATATTGAAGATCTTAAAAATCTATCTCAAACTCTTGGACCTCAAAATCAAAATAAGGAAATCCTACTCATGAAATGTTCTCCTTTAGCCTTAAAGATAAAGCTGCATATTGGTATAGAACTATTGCAAGACCAATCTCAGCTTGGGCTGAACTCAAATCTGCATTCTTAAAGAAATTCTTTCCTATTGGTCGCATGAATGCTTTAAGGCAAGCTATCACAACTTTTAATCAAAATCAAGGAGAGCCAATTCATGAGGCGTGGGAACGCTTTCCTGAATTACAAAGGAAATGCCCACATCATTACATCCCTCGTTGGCAACTAATGCACATCTTTTTTATGGATTGCAAGAGGGCATTCACAATCTAGTCGATGCCTCTTGTGGAGGGAACTTTCTAAACCGCTACGTAGAATATACTTCAGAATTATTTGAAGGGATGGCAACAATGCATCCATGTCGCAATTTATGTGGGGCACGAATACAGCACACCAAAATCTGCATAAGGGCATTCATGAGATTGGTAATCCGTCCAATTCAAAGGATTTAGAGATTATTGCAGGAAAATTGGACAAAGTCGACATCGTAGCAAAGCATCTTGATGAGGTCTGAAATACAGTGAAAACTCTTACACCTCTACTTACCATGTAAAATCTTGTGCATTCACCTATTTCACAAATTCCCACACGGAGCGAAATTTATGAATAATCTGGATTCTAGAGATCCATCTTCCTTAGGTTTTCTATCTACTCTTGCACCAACCCAAGGAGGGACCTTTGTCCCACAATCTTTCCCACCCTTTTCCCTACCCTTTCCTATTGTAGAAAACACGCCATATCTTTTTACGTTACATGCCATCCAGGAAAACATTCCAAGATCAAATCCTTATTCTAATACCTGTAATCCTCGATGGAGAAGCCACCCATATTTCTCTTGGGCTAATCAAAATCAAAGACCAATTTATTCTAATCAGACTCATCGAACCAATCTCCGTTGCCTTCTTAGCAACCAAATGTGAGGCCTAATTCCATGAGTACGCATAATTACTCTAGGCCGATTAGAGAAACACAACTCGATCAGATTTTGCGAGCTGTTACAAAGAGTCAGCAACAGAATACTGAAGCTCTCGCCGAGATTCAAAGGCAATGTAAGATAGAATTGGCTAATTTACGAAATTAGATCACACTTTTGGTTGAGTTGCGTCAGCCAGGTACTCTTCCATCTCAGCCAATTTCGAATCCTAGGAATATGCAAAACCCTAGGCAACATCAAGGCAAAGTATATTTCGTTAATCAGGCCTTTGATACTAATCAAAACCCATCTTCTATACTCCCTGAAAGTAATCCACCAAACTTGCATTAGCAGCCTTTATTGTATCAAAATGATCCACCTATTATTGAGAATCAGAATTGACTTTGTTGATCTTCTGAACTTGGTTGGAATCACTTCTTAGATTGCCTCAATCTTTAATATTTTACATCTCAACCTAAATTGGAAATGACCTTCACAAGATTCACCTTGATCTTTCTAAGATTTTTTATAGGAATTTGATTTTGGTTCTGCGAGATCTATTTTAGGCAATCTCATGATGAGTTTTTATCAGGTGGTCTTATCAGTTTTTCTATTTTTCTTGAACCAATTCTTCCATAACTCCTTTGTTTTTACCATGCATATTCTTTTTAGGAGTTCGTTACTAGGGTTGATGCCTAGCTAAAGGCGTAAAACTTAGCATTCTGTACACAGTTGTTTCCTATTTTCTACACTTTTCTCTTCCTATACACTTGAATCTGTATCTGATTTTTCACTTCATCTTACACTGATTACCTTCATTTAGTCCGACTGTCCACCCTGACCTTTGGTCAGAATTGAAATCATCCGCATAGAGATCTTTGATCTCCTCCATCCGATTCCTTCCATCACCCTACACTAAATGAAGTGTAATATCTTTTCACCTTTCTTACAATGATGACATTGTAAAATCTTGGCTTGGGGGGGTGTGAAGTGAAATTTTCACTTTAAGTGTATTTGTAGAGAAAATAAAAAAAAAACACATAAAAATTAAATACCGATGAAATTTTTTAAAAAATGGAAATACCAAAAGTTTTAAAATTTTAAAATAAAAAATATTATAAAAATTTGTTAAAAAAATCAGAAAAATTGGAAAATTTTATAAAACATAAATACAAAAAAATATATAAATAAAAAAAATTTAAAAATTACAAAATTATAAAAATAAAAAAAGGGGTGTTTACATCTAGAATAAAGAAGAAAAGAAGAAAAAATATATATATTTATATCAATAGTTAAGAGCTTAATTTTTCTTTTAGGTCAGAAACCAAAACATAAAAAGAATATATAGTATATATATATAAGAGCATTAAATCCTTATTTAGACTTTTACTTATAATATTTTGTGAAAACACACTTTTATTTGCAAAATCTTAAAATAGGATTTTATTTGAATTAGAATCTTTAAACCTTAAGGCTTTGTTTTTCTATTCTTACCCTAAAATTAAGTAACTAAGGTGTATTAAGCTTAAAACTTAAGTTTTGGAATTAAATTGTAACTTTTTGAGCAATTAGATTAAATAATCCTTTTGCTTTTTGAATATTTGATTTTATCATCAAGTTAAGTAAAAAGACCAGATATTCAGAGTTAATTAAGTAAAGGGTTAGTAGAATCTTAGTCTTCAAGTCTATCAGGCTATAGTTAGCTTAATAAACTAAAGGACATTTGGCTAGACTTAGTAAGTTTTTTCTTGACAGATCCTATAGGAGGAAACTAAAAGTTTAAAGAACCTGAGAGTGAATGGCTTTGTTATCCAAGCTCTAGTTTGAGAGCTAAGTAACCTAGGCATCCAAAAATCACACACAGAGAATTGTATTGATGGCATCTGAGACCGCGAAAACATAGAGGTTAAGAGATCGATTCTAAATCCTCTTTATTCTAAGGATTTCCGTAGGGCGGTTCTTGAAACGGTGAAGGATGTGTCACTCACCTAGAAAAAGGATTTGGAGTATAAAGATAGTAAGAAAAATGAGAAGGGGGAGAAAAATAAAAAATTAAAATAAAACACCCTATAGTTAAGTACCTCACTACAAATAGGTACTTATGCTATTTTTCCAGAAAAATAAAGCATCTCGGTACAAATAGATGCTACCCTTCCTTCCATCAAATAAAATAACACCTCGCTACATATGGGTGTTCTAACCTATAGAAAAAGTTGAAAAAAAATATGGAGATAAAAATTAGGAATAAGAGACACAGTGGTCCACCTAGAAAATATACACAAAAAGTGTTGACCTCAGGAAAGAAAACTGGTGAGGAGAAAGCAACCAAACCTGAGTAAGGCCAAGCCAAATGCTTGAATTGGAATAATCTGGATTGGAAATTGATGTCTTAAGATCTGGATTTTTGCAAATTTGGATGCCTTTAGGACAATTCTCTTCACAAGCACAGATGTTTTAAAATCATAGCTACTGAACCTTTGTATTGGGCAATGAAGCCTAAGAAATCAGGTTTTGAGGATTTGCAGTTGAGACCTAAGGGAGAAAGATTGACAAAATCCTAGGGCTAGAAGTTTGTCCTTAGTGTTGTATGCTGGCAGATTAAAGTTTTACTACTCTAAGTTTGGTTAATAATGAATATTTGGCTAATTTGCATAAAGTTAGATTGATAGAAGTCAATATTAATAAACAAAGGATTAACTTAAGTCTATTGAGTTTTTGAGTTAAAATTTAATTGCCAACTCCTAGGTTTTGTTTTCTTAAAGCACTTTGAATTCTAAATTTTTTTTAGGGTTAACAATGATGGCAAAGAATAAGTGATTTTTGAGATTCTAATTTTTGATAAAATTCTTGTTAAAAACTCTATTTTTAATAAAGTAAGGAAAATTTTCACAAAATGCTCTATATATCACTTATTTATATATTTATGTTAAATCTAAAAAAATTTAATTCTGACCTAAGCTTTTGTCTACTTGGTTCTTATTTATATTAATTTAAACCCAAGTACTTTAAATCATCATATTTCTAGTTAATTTTGCTAGGGACTAGGAAAACTTTGGCTTTGGGGGTATGATGAGAAGCTCATCATGGTCTCTAATTACCTCTAATTAACTAGTCTTCCTAGTTAATTAGCTAAGAATATGTAAATATATGGGTTAATAATTAAATAAAGACTAAATAGTAAAGGACCTTAAAATAAGTTAAAAATGCTATATTATTATCCAAATAATATTATTAATAATTTAATTAATAATTAGAATCGAAATATTATCAGTAATTTATCTAATTAATGTGTTAACTAACTAAAGTATAATTTATACCTAAGTATGTAATAACTTAAGTAACATTAAATAAATTAAGCTAAAAAGGTCAAAAATGTAAATTCAAGGTATAAATATAATAATTGTCTTATTTATAATCATATAAAAAAAGTTGAAAAAGATTTAAATTAAAATAAACATTGAAAAGCTTAGTTTACATTTTAGTCCTTATGTTTTATTTCAATCGAGTCCTTATTCTTCCCTCAGGTCCACAATTTTCGTTACAAATAAGTCCCTAAAAACTTCTTTCTTTCTTCAACCTCCTCGATGCCTGATGATAGGAGCTGCTTTCACCCACCGATCACCACGTATCCAACGTCATTCCTTTCTCTCCAAGCTCTTGGAGCTTGTGCTCGCCATCCCCTTGTCAACCACCTGTCTAAATGAAGCTGCAATTATATTTTAGGGTTGAAGATAACCTCAACAGCAATGGAGAAGACGCCGATGGTTACTCCAATCCTAGCCTCTTCTCCGTCCAGATACACCCTCCTTCCCAGCCGCTGCAACCTATAAATACCCCTCCACACCCCTGATTTCACCAAGTTAGCTCCCTTGCCTCTTCTTCACTGAGCTAATGATAGGCTATTCTTTCCAAACTCTGGGGACCTTCCTCCACTTCCTCAATCTTCCTCCGTCCATGTTTTCTTACTCTGGATCTCCGTCGACGTCATCCAAGTCTCCTAATGCAGTGCTGACACTAGGAGTTCCTCTGCTTCACTCCGCCACAACCGTCGAACTTCTTCCCTGATCCTCTGATTTTGTCCTCTGTTAGGGACCATCGATGGAGATCTTCTACCGCCTTCGTCCAGGTAACAGTAGGTCAGGTAAGTAGATTAGTTAGAATAGTTAGTTAGGTAGATTAGATAGGTGTAATGACATAATTCCATTCATCTTATTCAGCTCCAGCGAGCTCATTGAGCTTGTCTGAAGGAACCTTTTGTCTTTTTAAATCATTAATCACCTTCTTAAATCTTTCATGAACATTTCTATAACCCTAATTCACTAATTTGATCATCTATTCGTCTAAACCACCTCCACCTTCACCACTGTTTCCATTGTCCATGGTGGAAGTGGCTGAGCTTACTTCACCTCCACTAGGCCCTCCATCACTTAACCATCACTTAAGAGCCCCTATCCTCACTTTAATATAAATAATAATCATTTATAACTTAAATGCCTAATTTCATTTAATCTCCTGAGCTCGCTGTCAATGGAGGCTTAGGAGGAGTTCATATCATTAATTAATCACTTATAATCCATCGGAACTTCCTTTTGACTTGTTTTCTCCACTCAATTGAGTGGGAAAATAGGTCCTAAGACCAATCAAACTCAAAATCTATTCACTAGGAATTCAAAGCATAACTTTCAATTTAATGATAATTAAAGAAATTAATATGTTCCTGAGGTTCCTTGTGACCTCAGGAAGCTTTTCAGATCATCAATGGCACGTTTTAATGACATTTGTACATTTTAGCCTTTTTCTAGACTCACCGGAGCTCTGGTGAGTCAAAAGAATTCTTCACCCATAAAACATATCGTGAAGCTCCAGATCACTGATGTGAAGCTTACTGATCATTCTGAAGCAATTTATTTGAGGTTTTAATACCCGGAGCTTTTGTTAGACCTTTGTCTTCTCCAACTTCGGTGGAGTTGGAGATGCCTGTTATTTAGGGTTAAGCTTCATTTGAATGGTCTAGAAGCACCAGAAGGATAGCTCGTGACCAATCCAATAAGTTAATCTCTGAGATTAACTTTGGTTTGTTTTGTCAAACAAACTCATCTAGAATCTCAGGCGACAACCCTTGAACCCTAGGAATCTTAATTGAAACATCCTTCTGAGGTCCTGAATCTATTCCTAAGGTGAAAGAGAAGTTAACTAAGGCATTAATTTCATCGAAAATGATTAAAGTTAGAAAGTCAAATTTTAAGGCTTAATGGTCAACCTTAAGTTTGATTCATGGATTTGTGACTCAATCAGAAGAATTGAGTTCAATCTGTTCCTGAGATGTTTTTAAATGATTTAAAATCAATTTTGATGAGCTTTAATCGATTTTATAGAGGAAATTGATTTCTGTTCAGTTTAGGTTATTTTTGAACCCAAACTGATGATAGTAAGTTTTTGGTGAAATTCAAGTGAATAATCTACCCAGATAGATCCTTAACAACCACCATAGGTTGTTTGATTTGATTAAATAGGTCTCTAGCCATTTGTTGGACCAAGTAGAACTTGAATTGAAGTTTTGAAGCCCTTTAGCGAAGCTTTTTGGCTTCTTCACCTTCCAAAAGCTTCTTAGAGTTTCTCTCCTTCACCAACAGTTGCGGAAACACCTTCTAAATCTCTTCACCTTCTTGTCTATGGTCAGAAAGCCATTTTGCAAGACCTTAGAGATGAAACACCCTTCTGCAGGCAAGATGGTCGTAGCAACCCAGACCCCTTTGCCCTTGAAATCGAAGAGCTAAACCTTCTTTGAGTATCAAATTGATACTACAATCATGTAGAGCAACCTTAGAGCTTTCCAGTAAGCCTTCATTTGCTCGGATTGGAGCTCTGAGCTGGCGGGAATCATCAACTGAAGTTTGGTCTGGGAAGGGAATATATAGTCCCACATCGGTGGAACTGAAGCGGCCGCCTTAGTATAAAAGTAAAAAGTGAATAAGGCCCTTCAGTCATCAGCGTAGGGCACATGAATGAGCATATGGGTGTGTGTGTGGGTGCGTGCGGTGCGCGTGCCTAGGTGTGTGTGTGCCGAAGAGCGTGCGAGTGTGGGCTCGTGAGGGCGTGCGCATATGGCTTGGGAGGCCATGGGCCGGATGGGCACGAGACTATGCTGAACTGAAAATAAACCAAACCAAATAAAAACCAGGCTTGGACCTAGTAGGCTCTGGTCCCACCCTGAGAGGGGTGATGTGTATCCCTAACCGGTCCAGGCCACCAACCTTAAAACCTAATTTTTGGTTCAGACAATCGGTCAAGCCGATTCAATTTAGAAGAGTTGCAAAGGAAAGAAAGGGCTACAAAGAAGAGAAGGAGAAGAATGAGAGAGCTCGTAAAGATTAAATAAGGTAGACAAGCAAAAGAGCTAAAGAAAGGAAACTAGTAGAATAAATGATAAGAAGAAAGAAAAGAAAGAGAAGAAGACATGCATAAGAGAAGAGCTTGAGAAAGATTAAGGAGAAGAAATAAGAGAAAAGTGAAAAGAGAAAAGAGGGTGAGAGAGAAAGGTAAAAGAAGAAGAGAAGAAAGAAAGAGGCTAAAGACAAAGAAGAATAATTGTGGTTTAATTTCTTGCATTTTACTAATTTCTTTTTGAGCTTAATGTTGTAATAAGGCATATATTCATTAGAATTACTTTTTCTTGCCTTAATCTCTTGTAAATAAAAAGAAATTAAAAGAAATAAACATGTTTACTTGTTTGTAAAGTTAAATCATATGTGTAAATGTGTTTTCTTATAGAATTTTGCATTCATTTAATTAGAAATCCCTAAGCAAAATTCATATTCTTAAAGTAAATTTAATTATAATTCCCATAAGTAGCTTAGGATTAGTGGTGAATTTTGATTAAGTTATGCCTCTTAGCGAACGACCTGGACTCAACCAGTTAAAAAGAAATAAAATCTAAAACGTTTGGTTAACTTGACCCTATACTACTTAATCGACATAAATTCAAGTTGACCTAAGTTACTTTCTTTTGCACATAATTAAGCATAATTAACTTAATTAACTATGTTGAGAAAGTTAAAGATCAGCATGGCTCGAACCCATGGCCTGCACATACGTAGACGTGTGCGTAAGCCAACACGCTGCGTAAAGCCTTTGTCAAATATGCTTAATTATATTTATATTAATTTCTTCTGGGTGGCAATGTGGCACGTTCGTGGTTGTTGGACGAAGATCCAATGGCCCATGCTGTGAGGTGAGGTGCCTTCAGGGGTTGGGGGCACGGCGAGAAGCGGCTGTGATGGTGCCTCGTGGCGCCATTGTGGTCATCCATTCTTCTTTTTATATCTGATGACGTAGGCCTCCAATTAAGTTGATTTATGCATCGTTGGACTGCGAACGTCGATCCGGATCCATTCGTATAGTTGGATTTGTCATCTGAGATCCAGATCTTCTTCAATTTACTCCTTTTCTCTTACTCTTCTGCGGACTCCCTGGTGTGCTACAAGAGTCTGATTGATGAGATCCTGGATGTGTTGGACTTCCGTCATTATTCCAAACAAATCCATAAGATTGGATTGGTCATCTGCAACCTGGATTACCTGCAATCATTAATACCTCTCAAATAACAAGTTTAATACGTAACACACATATATCATGTATGATGCAGAATACGATGCGTATGCATGCAAAATGTTCATGTTAAGCTAAGTTCTGGCTTAATTCAGGCGAGTTAGAACCTATGATTGTTGCGCAATCATACCCCCATGCCTAAATCTTATTAGTCCTTAGCAAGTGCAAGACTAAATGCTTTTTATCAAGAGTTAAACTAAAGATTTATTTCTTTCTATTCCATCTAAAAATTCAGAATCCAGATACTATGAATATATAATGTTGTAGCTTCTACAACAGATCCAAGTGAAGAGTCGATATACATTTAAAGCTTGTACTAGACCCCTAGTAAAGTTCTATTGGGATAGGCGAATCTCTTCCCTCGAGGTTATAAAATATTTTCTTATTTTGGCCTCGGTGTTTGGTTTGGGTAGGAGATATCAGAGTTAACTGGATTGTATTTGGTGGCTCACTCTCTTCTGGTGCTTCCTAGAGACTAGTATTTCAGAAATTAGATTTCCAGATTATTGAATAAATCAACTTAGAGAGGGGCTGGAAAAACTATGCTCTCTTTAATCTTTTGTACTCTTCTATCTTTCTTTCTTTTTCTTCTTGAGCTTACATCTCACTAGATTTGCAAATGTATTTGGTGGTCTTACAAGGCATGACATTTTTTTTTTGAAATAGTGAGGACTGCTATCGTAGACCGATAGTAATCCAGAGGGTATTGTATTGCATATCAAAAAAGTATTACAAAAAAGTTGCCCAACTATGTGTGAGAGACCAAGCTTCCTTTACAACATTCTCACATCTCACCAGTCTCCCCTGAAACAGCTTATCATTCCCTGCCCTCCACACACACCACAGAACGGCTACCATAGACCCCAATGGTTGAACAGGATTGATGAACCTCTGCCATATAATATCCCAGGGAGGAAGGGGTTCAAAGCACACCAACCTCCAGATTTTATCCGTGACCAACCAAGAGGAGAAGATGTGTGTTGCACTATCAGAGTGCAATCCACAAAGAGGGCAGGCATTCAGATCAATCCCCATTCTTCTGTGCCTAAGATCGCCAGTGATCAGCCCTTCCCGTCTACAAAGCCACAGGAAAATTTGGACCTTCAGAGGAATTCTCAGAAGCCAAATCTTTTTTTCGATAGGATCCCACTCCACAACATTGTTGGATCTAGTAATTTTTTCATAAGCTTGCTTCACAGAGAAGACCCCCTGCCAGCAGTAAGTGTCCTTCACATCTGTCATAAGATATAACTGTTGCAGTTTCTCCATCAGATTTTGCTTCTCCTCCCATAGTCAAGTGCTCGGCCTGCACTGTTGTAGCCTTTCCAGCTGCCAGTAGCCTTTATCCATGGACCACAGACTGCTAACTGTGGCATTTCTGTCAGCAGCAGCCCCATACACCCTCGGGAAGGTCTCTTTCAGTTGACCCAGTTCAGACCACCTCTCATTCCAAAAGCTAAAGCATCTGTTGTCTCCAAGCTTAGGCTGTAGCAGATGCCAGTAGCAGGAGACCGCAGAAATCACAGATCTCCATAAGGGTGAGGGCCTCTTCGGCTGAACACTTTGCAGACAGCTATTGGATCCCCCATAGCTGTCCCTGATCAGATCATCCATCAGCCCCTCCTTGCAATCCAATATTCTTATGGCCCATTTCAGCAGTAGGGCCTCATTGAACTCTTTTAAAGCTTTAATTCCCAACCCCCCAGCCTCCTTTGGTTTACAGATAGTGCTCCATCTGATAGGTTGCATGAACCTGCCCTCGTGCCCTGCTCCTTTCTAGAAAAACCTCTTCCTCATAATGTCCAATCTCTTCCGGATGCATTTAGGGGTTTTAAATATGCTGATGTAAAATTCTGGTATGGTAATGATAACTGAGTTGAGCAAAATCAGTCTCCCACCCTTAGATAGGAATTTACTACTTCACCCTTTCAGCTTTCCAGCCACCTTCTCGAACAGGATATTCCAGACTGATTTTTTCAGCTTTGTAGCCCTTAAAGGTAATCCAAGGTATCTCAGAGGCAATTTAGTACGGGGTGAGCCCAAAGTACCTTCCAATTCCGTTTGTTCCTGTTCATTCATACCGAAATAGATCAAAGCAGACTTGTCTTTGTTCAAACAAAGACCTGAAATATCACTGAAGATCTTCACCAATAATTCCAAAGCATGTGCCTTAGACTTGGACCCTTCCACAAAGAACACAGTGTCATCTGCATATTGTAAAATGGGGGCCAAATGTCTCCTGTTTGATAACGAGTACCCTTTAACTATACCCACCACTGCCAATTTGCAAGCGTACCTTGCAAGCCCATCTACTGCAAGGATAAAAACCAGTGGGGCCAAGGGACACCCTTGTCTAACCCCACGTTGAGGCTGAATCCAAGATCCACATGGCTTCCCATTGATCAAAGGAGAGAATGAAGCAGTGGTGATACAACGTTTCATCCATTGAATCCAAATGGAGGGGAAGCCTCTTCTTCTAAACACCTCCCAAAGATATGGCGAGGAAATCGAGTCATAGGCTTTCTGGAAATCCACTTTCCACAGGAAGGCCTTCGATTTCCTCCGGTGCCAGCCACTAACCATTTCCTGAGCCAATATAAAGTACTCCTGAAGTGATCTCTTGGGCAAGAAAGCAGCCTGTACTGGATGAATCAGGTCATGTAGAACAATTCTTAGCCTGTTAGCCAAGACCTTGCTGATGATAAGATAGATAGAGTTAGACAAGGCAATCGTCCTGAAATCTGAAAATTGTTCAGCTCCCATTGATTTAGGGGAGAGGAAAAGATATGACTTATTAATCCTCTCGAAACCAGCATTACCCACCTCAAATTCTCTGATAACATCCATCACCTCCTTACACACTACACTCCACATCTCTTTGTAAAAGAAAACTTGTATTCCATCTGGGCCCGAGGAGCCTTCCGCATTTAGTTCTCTGATTGCTTGTAAGGTTTCCTGTTCTGTAATTAGTGCAGTCAGTTGCTCAGCTTGTACGCTTGTCACCCTGGGACCAATGTCTCCTGCCATTCTCCATTTCCCCCTCCTAGTTGCCCTAGACGCTTCTCTGAAAAACCTGATGGCTTCAAATTTAATCTCCTGATTAGAGGTGACCCTATGTCCATCACAAAGAATAGAGGAAATGAAGCTAAACCTCCTCCGAGAGCTAGCTGCAAGATGAAAAAATTTCATATTGGCATCCCCCTCCTTAAGCCATAACTGCCTGGATCTCTCCCTCCAATAGATTTCTTGTTTAAGATCTTCATCCAGTACCACACCTTGCCACACTTTCCTGTCAGCCTATTCATCTTCAGACAGAATGCCAGCAGCTTCCTTGGAGTCCAGCTCCTGGATTCTGCTCAACGCTTCCCTTCTCCTTTGTTCCCTCACCAAGGTAACAGTAGATCCATATTCTTTTAAGATCGCACTCAATCTAGCCAGCTTATTTGATAGTTTGATAGTAGCAGATCCCTGTACCTTTCTAGCTCTCCACCAAGAACAGATCATCTGGAAGAAACCTAGTTCAGCTAGCCATGACCTTTTCAGTTTGAAATAGGTGCCAGCCAGAGTTTCCTCCCCACTGTCCCAAACCAGGGGGCTATGATCAGAGAAAGGTCGGTTCAACCCATTCAATGTCGACAGTTGGAATCTGACAAGGATATCCACATTCCCAAAAAATCTATCAAGCTTGGAAGCTAGCCCATTACCATTACGCCAAGTAAATTCCACACCAGAGTATGGATATTCACTCAACTGCAGCGACTGAATCGACATCTGAAAACCAATGGCCGATCTGTCAATGCAGCCAGTAGGCCTATCAGCCCCTGTCAAAACACAATTAAAATCTCCTCCCGTTAGCCACATTTCCCCCTACACCAACACAGCTACTGTGGACCATTCCTCCCACAGCTCTTGCCTGGCAGAAGCATTACAAGGTCCATAAACCCCAGTAATCCAGATACACTCCTGTCCCTGCTGAATCTGGAAATTGCATGTTAGCATATGTCTGGCTTTGTGAACTTCCAAGCACTGAGCCCACCTCTTCCTCCACCAGATAGCAATGCCCCCTGACCTCCCATGCGCATCAATCTGTACACATTCATTCAACCTTGCAGCTAACAAATCGAACCAAAGTCTATCAGAATTACCTTCAATGTGTGTCTCTTGAATGAGCGCACAATCAATTTCCCATTCTCTCAAGTATCTCATCAGAGATGCCCTCTGGCATTTTTCGTGCAACCCACGCACATTCCAAGTAAGGATTCTCATCACTCCTCATTGAAACCCTCTCTCCTGAGGGTCTGGCAACTGCACACTTGCATAACTTTGGCAACTTCTTCTTCATCCATCAGAGTGATAGCCTTTGATTTTCTTTGTCGAAGGCTGTTTGGTGATCTCCCCTTAATGATCTTTGTGCAAGATCCCCCTTGACATTCAGGATCTTCCTTCCCCTGCAAGACCTGTTTGCCCTTCGGTGATTTAGGCTGCATATCAGGGTTCCCCTGCTCCAAAGTCTCCCTACCACCTGACAGCACATCCCCTGCCACCGAGGTCGACTGTCCTGCCAATTCTCGGCCTCCCATTTCCTCCATTTCTTCATTCTGAAGCATCCCTGTCTCCCCATCACACAGGTCCTTACACGTCTCGGCAGCCAGGGATTTATCGCCAAGATCCATGTACAGCTCTTGTGCAATCACCCCCTCATCAGTTGCAGGTTCAGACGACTTATGCTGCTTTGCTACACCATCCCCCACCAAGAACCTCAGCCTTAGCATCCAGGAACTTCCGCCACATCTCAAAATCAGACGATCAGGTATAGAGCCAGCGATGAAGACATTGACCATCACACTCAGTAAATGCCCATTCCCCTCAAGTAGTCTGACAACCACGTCCTCTGCCATAGTTGCAAAGCCTGAGATCATTGAGGATACAACCTCCTTCAACCGCAGATGCAGAGGAGGTCCCTCAATCTCAAGATTTCCAGACCTAGTTCCCACTCTCTGTGGCGGTCTCTCTGACAGGGCTCCATCAAAAGGAGAAACCAGCCTCCAGATCACCGTGACTCCATAGTTACATGAAGTATGGAATCGTAATTTTTCAACATCCCCCGCACCCAAACCAAAGAGCACAAAATGTGTACTTGACAGAAAAGAGATCTGCCAGGAATCAGTCGAGAGGGACAGAGAGGTTACCAAGGCACGGACACTCTCTGCCGTCGGTCATCTAGTCATAACCTCCCCAACCAGAGCTTCCTGTAGGGCCATCTCTGCAGCTCTGATGCTCGCCATCATAGGAACCTCCACATCAGCCATAAGCCCTACCGAGTTGCGCAGAAGTGGGGGCGAAGGCGGCATCCTCCCAGCCCTGGAATTCAAATTTCCAGAGCGTGGGAAATAGCGATAACCCATCTACCCCCCCAAACCCCTACATGAATCCCTTTTGTGGCCGAATCCCCCACACCCCAGACATACCAGAGGAGATCGACAGGTAGCTGCCAAGTGTCCCTGCCATCGGCATCGGAAGCAAACAGTCTTGTCGGTTGGCTTTGTTCCTCTTCTTTCAGACCACCTTTCCACCATCCCCCTTTGGCCGTATGCACCAGGCTTCCCCTGTTCATTCCTCCTCCATCCTTTCGATCTCCAAGTATTTCACCCCTCACCCTCCCTGAACCCACCAGCCGTCGCACCTAAACCGCCGGCCACCGGGATCGACCTCTTCATTCTTCTCTAGATCAACAAGGCCAGTTATGCTTATTACAAGGCATGACATTTTAATTAGGTTCTGATAACCCTACGACTAAGTTAGACTCCTCAGCCCGTATTCAGGTGGTCAGAAATACAGAAAAAGTAGGTTAAGGCTATATTGGTGAGGGTGGTAGGTGTTTTTGCCTCAAAACATTTCAAAACATTTAACTTTACTCAAATTACACAACTGTTTTACATAACACCCTTTTTTTTCTTTTGTTTTTTTCTTCTTTTTTTATTTTTTTATTTTTTTTTTCAAGCAAACAACTCTTTTGTATGCAAATCTATTGGCACAATCCCACAACATGACATACTGCTGTATTTATCAACACAACATAACACGACATACATACTTTTATACGCGAGGCATTCTTGGGAAATTTTGGGATGACCAAGAGGATTTTGGGTGGCTTATTTGGTGGAAGTGCCTCTTCTCGGCACCAGGCAGGGGACAAATAGGATGACGTATTTCTGACCTTGACATTAGTACCCTCCTTCAGCCGAGGATTCCGTAGACAACGGTCGTGACCATCCACCTTAGTCATAGTTTTATCAGAACCCGCTCTCTGTGTTTTTGCCTTATTTGGTGGCTCTCATATGGAATTTCTCACAAATTTAGTATGCAAGAACTGAGAGTGAAAACTATGACCAACTTCAAGTGTCATTATTCAATTATTAAAGATTCTTTATACTAGCCTTAGAGCACCAGTACTCTCTACTCTCACCTCACATATGGTTTGGTGGATCAACTAGAAGATAGTTCACCTAACTCCCTAATTACTATCTAAGGGTTCAGGAGAGGAAGCGATGCTTCTTTTCAACAAACTAGAAATGTCTATCGATTTTCACAGAGGATCCATTGCAAAATCTACATGCAGGTATGAAATTATACTGTATTCTAGATCTAGGAATTTACTAAAGAATAAATATTTAATAAGACCTCTTGGTAAAACGATCTAATCCCCCCAATTGTTGGCAGAAAATTTTCAATTCTTTTTTAAGAACTACCCCCCGATGCCTAAGTGTTTGCATGTCCTCATGCATGAATAAAAGAAATAAGGCTGGGTGTATGTGGATAGAAATCACCTAGAACTGCTTCTGAGTTATCATTTAGCTCATGCCATTGCTACAATGCCATACACAATATGTAGAACAATATGCAAAACATTATGCGAAAATGGAATATGCTATGTATGTATGGTATGCATATATGTATACGTGCTAAGTTTAATGCCTCTAGCTGGGAAAAACTCATCAGATGGATCAATAACTGCAGGAGATAGACTAAAGATAGATAGGAAGATGTGTTCCGTTGTCATAAACGGGCCACGAATGTAGAGTAGTTTCCCGTGAATACCAAGGCCACAAGGTCGATAGAATAGAATTACAAGTCCTGGAACAGGTTGTAGCCAGGTGCTACAAGAGAAATAAATCTAGGTGCTAGAGTGATAGGGAGCAAGTAGCAGCCATGCGGGATCCAGAATGGGACACCAATCATACGGGTCCTGAAAGTGGTGAAACAGGAATGGAGGGACCCATGTGATGTAATTAGAAATGGTGCAAAGAACCATTTCATGATTGGATCTAGGTGTTGGTGGTTGCAGAGTAGGTGTGTCAAATATGATTTTGTGTTCCATCCTAAGAGCTGTATTTTCACCCAAATCATTCTCATCCTTGGGTTGATCAGGAATCTCGTACGGATCGCCCAAATTCTGCTCATGGTGTGAATCCTCAAATGTATTGGATAGCAATTTATTTATCCTAAGGTGTGAAGAATCATAATACAGTAAAGCCTTTAATTCTTTCATTTTCTGCTCTGTGGCTTTAGTGAAATCCTTGATATCTGAAAGCAATGATGTGAAAGAATCTGTGATAAATTCGTCTGACTCCAAATCTAAAAATTCGTCCAGATTTTTCATATTATCTTGATAATCGGCAATGGAGTTTTTAGTAATTATTTCTCAGCTTCAATTGGATTCTCTAGTAATTCAAAATTATCCTCATTGATTTCAACATATTTATCATCTAAGCTTGTCATGAGGGGTTTAGGCAATTTCACTCCAGATTTCTCATAATCCAAATCATGGGCCTCATTAAGTGTATATACCCAAGTCTCAGAATGTACCAAGTCTTGGGTGTCATGATCCTCTATCTCTATCTCCCAAGATTCAGGATTTTTAGATTGAAAATCGATCATGGGACTTTCCTCACTATTTTCTAGGCTAGGGCTCTCAACTAATTTCTTTTCAGATATGCCAAGAACATTTCCCTTGATTCCATCCAATATCTCATCTCTCACTTGAAAATCACCTACATCATCTACTTCAGGCATGTGAGTTGAAGAATCCCTATAAGGCATCTTAAGTTCCCTAAAATCCTTTAAGCTAGTCTGAACTTGGTACTGCAAAAGGAGTATATCTTGAAGTGTGTGAGTTTGTTGATTCATCCTAGCCACAGATTCTAGTTCTTTAAGGGCTTCCATCAGAGATTCTTCAGTTGCAATCAAAGTCTGTCTCTGCCCTGGATCAGTAGTGATCTGGATTTGATGTAGCTATCTCACAACTGTGTCCTTGTACTTTGCTGTTGTTTATTATAGTCTGAGAAGTAGTTGCAAGTCTATTGGTGGCTCCCTAGTGGTGATCTGTGTGGACATGGCCTCAGATGCGAGTCTCGGGGAAGATGGAGGGTTATAATATATTTGGTCTATGGAATCAGAAGGGTAGTGGGTGGGTTCAGTACAGTTATAGGTTGCGGTTGATTCCTTAACCTTGAGTGGCTCACCATCCACCTGCGGTACATTCTTTCTGAATTCAGGGCCCCTAGAGGTGATGTCTTGGGTTCTTTGTCTTTCATCCTAAATTGCTTTTCTTAAGGCTTCATATTCCCTTTTTCTAACCTCCTTTTCTTCCTGGACTATGTGAATCAATTTAGCGATCTGAGAGTTCCTGTAAGATGTAGGAGCTTGCTTTTGGTGGGACTGATCAAGATAATCATTCATCATGATGAGATCTCGATCCTACATGGAGAGTCTCTAAGCATTGCGAGATCTGTGTGGATGTCCAAGAGGTTGAGGTGGGTAAGTCCCAGGCTTGAGAAGCATGCATATCTGAATAATGAGGAGCAATCTCCCACCCATAAAATGTTGGGGCAAGAGAACCCCAATAATGGTAAGACGAGAAGGAGTATGAGTCCATGATTACTATGGTCAAAGGACACCAGAAGGGTCCTAGTGACCTTACACTAGTTACAATGGATTAGTGGCAGAATAAGGCAAGGGCCTTGTAATCAAATTGGTCCTTAAAATCATATGACTAGATTTTTCGTTCAAGTTCAAGTTGAAGAAAATTCAGCAAGAGACCGACTGCAATGAATTCCCACCTCTCAGGCTATCCTGACCAGGTTGGTTACGAGGGGACTACAAGGAAGGTTTTTCCTTAGGCTTTTGCCTCCGGTTTCATTACCCCACAGCTGCAATCGTTTGACGCTACCCCGCAGCCTGAGACACCAGGTATTGCAAGAGAGGTTGAAACTACTCAGTAATTTCAAGCCAAATGCAGGTTATTTGATGTGTTCTTTGTGAATTTTAACCTATTTCTTCAATTAAGTAGATGGTGGGCGGTTCACAAGGTTACTTGCCTCACCGACTAACTCTTGGGCTCATCAGAGTCCAAGTTAGTCAATGTGGTCCTAGTGGCTCATGCACTTCTATGTTGTTTCAAATTAAAGACCTCAAGTCAAATATAAACTCTCAGGTAAATATGGAATCCAAATGATTTGAAACTTGGTAAGAAGATTCCTCTTTTAATAAGCTTTTCAGAGAGTATATTTTCAAAATTTTAACTATTCCCAACAATTAGTCATGAATTTTTAACTGTCAAGGGGTCAATGATGAGAGCCTCATCATGAGCCCTAACTAGCTCATTTTGACCTAAGAAAGAGAATAAAAGCTCCTACATAACCTAGAGAAGGGATTAATTGAAGGAATAAGTGTTCTAAGAAGAAAACATGAAATAAAGGGTAAAACTACAATTTTACCATTGCAGTACATAAATGAGATTTCTCAGAGGCAAAACATAGGTCAAATGGTCCGAATAAGATAAAAAGTGGGTTGGTTCAATCAAAAATGGGTTTATATGCAATCTAGGAATTAAATAGCATTCTGTAACTTGGTCAGGATAAAAATCAACTAAATCCACTAAAATTCATGGAAAAATATCCCCTAGGATTTAGAACCTTCAATTTGACCTTTGGAACCTATTTTGACCTAGATTGGGGTCCAAGATCATCAATTGACCTAATTTAGGTTTTTACGTAAAATATCCAGTCAAACGTGGTCAAACCTAAAATCCAACTTCACCATTTGATTCCTTAGGTCCATATTAGGTTTTTACCAAAATTGGACTTAAGGGGAGGTCATCTTGACCTACTTTGCAAATTAGTACGACCAATTACATTTTGGTCCCTATCTTATGAAAACCATTACATAAACCCCCCAACTTCCTCGCCACTCTTACAAGAAGGTCCCTCCGCCATTAATGGGGAGAAATCCTACTCCGGTGAGGAATGGAGGGGGAATACTCCCTGATTCCTCAGGGATCGATTCCCAGATTTGGAAGGGAGATTCTCTGAGGAATTCCCTTCCATCTGAGCATGGTCCTGATCTATGATTTGCACCCAATCTCTCGTGCGAACACACGAGAGACTCGGGTACCTAAAAGACTTCCATCTCCAGCAAGGATTCCCGCACTTGGAAGCTTGTCTTCCAAGCACAAGAGTCCCTGCCAGTGCTTATAAATTGACCCCCAACTCCGGTCGTACCTCCTCAGCTCGACTTGGCCGGAATTCCATCTCAAATTCTTCTTCTTCTCCTCTGGCCAAGTGCTCCAGCGAGCTCTGGCGAGCCTCCCTCCTCTTTCTCATTGCTCTGCCACAATACCAGTGGCAGAGCTGTCCTCCCCTTCCTCCTCCGCGTCGCACAACACCTGCGCACGCATCCCTATCCCCGTCGTCGTCGCTGTCTTCCTCCACTGGATGCCTTCTTCTCCGACGACAGTAGGTACTGCCAGCCGCCCATCCTCCCCCTTCGTCCAATTAATTAGGTTAGAACCGTTCGTCTCCATCCCCCCTTCAATTCCCCTCAACATATTTCACAAAACACCCCTCGATAGCCACGGTCCATCGCCATCTTCCCCATCTCCAGTCACCCTCCGGCGAGACGCATTCGTCACTCCACACCCCCACACATCTCGCCACCCACCTTACAACCTCCACCACACTCCACTAAACATCTTCCACTCATCCATAGACCGCCTACAACACCACAACCACCCCCCAACCTAACCCATCAATTCGACCACAGAGCGACCTAGGCACGCATGCCTAGGCCACTCCGTGACCTGTCACCTACCACCTCACCTTCGCCGTGACACGACGAAGGTCCTCCTATGGTCTGATAGAGCTGCAAGGCCCCTTTTGTGTCGTGCATGGTCTGAGCTCCAACTGCCATTAGCGATGACTCGAGGAGGTTGAAGCTCACTGCAGGCTGAAGTGCTTCAAGGTCCCAGGTCCAGCAGGTTCGGGGAAGTCTCGTGCATCCAGCTATCCAAGTAATTGGCGCTGCGAGGCCTGCAGCTACTGCAACTGGACGAAAGATCTCCTGCGGGCGTGCGAGAAATAGCCGGTGGAACATTAGTCCCAACTCGTGAACCTATGAGTGAGGTGTGCACAATAAATTTGTGATATTAGCTGTTCGACTCGAAAACACATGGGGCGATGTCCCTCACCTATACATGAGCCTCGTCTATGACTTCATCCCGTGGACCTGGTAACTCGACCCGACTATCCTCCTGAGCACTTCGTACACACCACACCCACGTGACCCGACCCGATTACCCGGCTCTGTGAGAGCGTGCTGAAGAGTGATATACAGAGAAAGAGAGATGCGGGTGTGGGTAGAGGGGTAGGTTTTGCTCTCTTCGATTTGTGTAGAGAAGAAGGAGAAGTGAAGCTGACACTTAGTTGTAGAGGAAAAAAAGAGAAGGAAAGGCAAAGCAGAGGGAAGAGGTGAAGCCAAAGATAAGAGGAACTGAAGAAGGAAGAAGAAAAAAAGAAAGGGAAAGACAAGCAGAAGAAGAAGAAAAGCTGAAGCCAAGGGAAGCAAATCCAAGGAAGGAAGAAGAAGAAGACCTGCAGAGAAAAGAAGGAGAAAGAAACTGAAGAAGAGAGGCAAGGCAGAAGATAGAGGAAAGAAGAAGAAGGGCAAGAGCAGAGAAAGGAGCTGCAGAGAAGAAACAAGGAAGAAGAAGCACATGGCCAATGAAGAAAAGAAGAACAGAGGAAAATCAGAAGTCAGAAGAAGAAGAACAAGAAGCAGACAGGAGAAAACATCTTCTTAAGGGATCAGACGTCCAATTCCTCTATTTTTACCCCAATTAACTTTTAAACTCATGCATATATATTCTACATTAAGTTTTGAGTAATTAAGTGTACAATTACATTATTGAGATTAGTGAATAGATTCCAATTGCCCCCTGTGTTCGACCTCGGATACTTATGTTTTCAAGTAATAAATTTTTATTTGTTAACAACGCTTGGTCACCTATAATATGACGCAACTAACTGTTAAAAATGCGCTTAATCTCCACGAACATTTTGGTTCCATTGTCGGGGAGCAACGCACAATTTGCCACTAGTCCTTGCATTTTTCTTGATCATATTGAACACTAACTTGCCCTACTTTGCTTTGTTGTGATCTTGCCGGTATTTCATGAGAAGATCCCTCCCGCAAGTCAACTACTCCAGAGTAGGTAATTTCTTTTCTTCCTTTAACCATCCCCTAATCCTTGAAAGACAAAAGGAAGAAATTAATTTATGAATCAATTGCCTTCTTTCTATAGTAATCACCTTCCTTAAGGTAAATGTTTCCGTATTTTGCGAAATTTTTTTAAATCTTATTGAAGTTGGAGTAATTTTATTTTAGATCCTATCCCACAAAATTCCTATGCCTAATAGAAATCACGTCTAATCTCTGCGGACAATGCATTTCTTGCTCTTAATTTCAAAGAGAACCTTTTCCAAGAAGAAAAGAGGATTGGAAATAGAACCAAATTAGGGTTTCTACAGTAGGGTCTTGGAGTGCTAGTCACACATGCTTGTATAAAAGGAAATGAACCCTCCCGCATCAGTGTGCAACCCAAGGCCTTGGTTGAAGAGATCTAAACAAGACAAACCCTAAGAAAAATTGAGCTCTAAAATCACTTGAATCTTAAAATCTTGGACCTAATAAACTAGGAGTCAAATCAGGGTGATCTCTAGGTCCCAAGCCTAGAATTATTCTGCCATCTATAGGACAGATCAGGTGAAGTTGACCCCTTGGGTCAACCAACCTCTAAATTAGGTCACAACATCAAAACATCTAAATTTCAAGTTAGAACCCTAAGGCACCTTTGAAATAAAAGTGGTAGACTTAAGAGGTCAAGGTCCCCATTCTGGTCTACCTGGAATCTCAGTGACAAGAGAGGTCAGGTGGGGGAACCCCTGTAACTTGTGGGGACTCTCTACCATGTAGGGGTCTTTGCGGGACTCTCCCTTTCTAGCTGCGCAGGTAATTCTCAGGTGGACGACCTTTTGATCCTGGGGTATCATCCGCCCTGAACCTCCACAGTCATCCAAATGTCTTAGGGTGTCTTGATTGGGTCGAAATCATCTCCAGTCCCTCATCTTTTCTCTTTAGAGCACACACAAACATTTTCAGTTGGACTCTTTATTTAGATTCTAATCACTTAATAACTTGAGTCTACATCTTGATTCAAACTCTGATTCTACATCTTGATTCCACCACCTAATCGAAATATGCAGCCAAACCACCTAGGACTACCATCAAAGAAACCTGATTATCGGAGATCCATGAGAGATAGGATGATTGAGGATACCCTGAAATTCTATGAAAAAGACAAAACCGCAACACCAGTAGAAAACATTCAAGTTGATGTACCAACAACCACAACCTTTATCATAACTTGTGCCCAAGTACTATTGGCAGAAGCCACAAAAGGATCAACCCAAGACTTGCTCATCATAGGATACATTAAGATAGAAAAATTGCACAATCTTGAATACCTTCAATGTATGACAAATCCTCGACTTTGGAAGCAACACCAAGATGATCTTGAAAAATGGGAAGAGATAATGAGATTAGTAAAACAAATTATCAACCAAAAGTACTCGTATATGCCACAAACAGAGGATGAACCATCCTGGGACAACATCAAGGATCAATCTGATCTCGGGTTTGAGGGACAAAATGGTTGTGGATTCCCAACCCAGATGGAGTACAATGTGCCTGATATTGAAGAAGGTTGGGAAGCTCCAAATGCAGGAAAACATAATGTTGAGCCCACTCTATACCAAGAATCACCAGGCTTATTATACCAAACTCCTGCAATAATGAGAGTAGAACTGAACCTCTCGAGGGTGTAAATTCCGTCCCTTATTCTGATAAGGTGACCCTCGAAGGTTATTCAGACCTAGATTCTAGTGTTTCAACCCACATCCTAAGCCCAAAATCTAGATCTAAAACCTATTGGGAAGATTTCAAGGCCCCATATGAGGAAGATCAATCTTTCAATGAAGAATATGATTTTGGCCCTCTATTTGATGAATATCCCTCGCCAACATCCTCAGAGGAAATAATCGATTTTTCGGAAGTCATGCCAATTTACGATATAGAAACTGAGGAGTTGGACGAGTGGGGTTTCAATTGGGTCTATCCTACTAGCTTAGAACCTGAGCCTCTACCAAATAAGGACACCTTTTTAATCTCAGAATTAACATATAGGCTAGACCCCAGTCAGGCTGCTGAATCTACAGCATATGATTTATTCTATGGTGGAACTCATGATCTTGAATCTCATTCAGATTTTGATTTTCTCAAACTCTCCGACAATTTCAAATCTGACCATAACAACGGAGAAAATATGCTTCTTGATTATAACAAGCCAATTGAAGCCACCTCCTCCACATATACAGAACTGATCAAAACCTGTTCTCTACCCCAACCCGCAATCGGATTCAATTTCTATTCTGATTCACCTCTCACTGAGACGTTTGCAGATGATTCAACTCCATATCTATACCAGGTATCGAGTATCGATCAGACTAAAAAATAGGAGCCATCATTCTCTGATCACCCCTGTAGGGTTTCCACACCATGCACTGATTTTTTTGCAGAACCCTACTCTGACCAGGCTGATTCGACTCAGCCCAAACCCGAGTTTTCACTTCCATATCCATTCAAGCAGCATTGCATATGGTTGGTTTCGCATCTATTGATCTACATCTATCAACCCACCAGACTTATTGGGTTTGGGCTGCATCATCTGCCCATTGATCTTAGCAAGCACCTAGTTGGACCAACCAGGCTCTTAATCAAGGTGCATGTTTTACAAAACTCCGCTGATTTGACCACTCCCTCTCCACCCCATTTTTTGCTCGGCTAAAGGCGTTGAATTTAGCGCTTAAGGAGAGGCAACCCATCATTCCAAAAAATAAAGACTCACCTGATTATCTGTCTGTACTCCACATCCATTGCACATTGAGTTCAGCCTTAGACAGTTGAGCCCACCTCTGGTACATGTATCAGAGCTTGAAATTGTCTGCATCTGTCATTTCCGACCCATTCACCCACCCGATATATCCTGTTCTAAGTCCCTGACCTCAACACTATTTCACACCCTCTGTTTACAACGAGGACATTGCAAGACTTAGGCATGGGGGGGTGATAAAGTGCATACACATAGAACCAAGAAAACGTCAGAAGGATTCTCACAAAAAAATTCACATTTGTCAACACAAAAAAATTGAAAAATTATGAAAAAGAACAAAAAAATGGAGGGAGGAAATTTTGTGAGCCACATAATTATAAGGAGGAGAAAAAGAGCAAAAATGACAAAAAGGAGCATAAAATGAAAAAGAAAAAGAGATAGTCATTAGTAAGAGATTAAGGGATTAACTGAACTTGTAGACCAGATCAAGAAAAGAGAAAGGAAAAGTGCTAAGGAGACATAAAAAGAGATTAGCAAGAACACTGATCTTAGGCCTTCTGAGCTAGACTCTTAGGCTTAAAAATTCACGTACCTACTAAGATCTGGATAATCCTCATGAGGTTGGGGAAAATGCGAAGCATAAGTATTAGGTCTAAGGCTTAAGAAGTATTCGGCATCGTTAACTGACCTTCAATTTGTGGGATTCGGTAACCTAACCACCCTAGTTCACACACAATCTAGTTCAGTGCGCATAAATATCAAAACCGCACAAAAAGAATTTCAATGTTCTGAAAAAGTCACCTAGATTAGGAGCGGCCGATCAACACAAGTTGATTTGGACAAGTTCCTGATGGGGAGAGGCAGGAAATTCCCCTTGAAGATGCGTAACAACATATCATCTCCTCGGTGCTTGTCTCTTAGGATATTCAAATATCCTACTGGGGGCATGTAAGCGCTCTGCTGGTTCAGATGCCATGGGCGGAATTATCACGAAATGTCAATCGCCAGGGTCTGAATTCGGCCATGGAACGCCATGGGTGAGATTATCTCGAAATCTTGAAAGCCAGGGTTCTGGGGGTTTCCATGGGTGGTGCTATCACGAAGCATCGATTGCAGGGATCCTTGTGGATTTTTGATGGGGACGAGGAATCCGATACAGACCGTGTTGAGAAGCTAATCCGAAGCTAGAAATAAAAAGAAAAGAGAGAGAAAGCTCTCCAAACAAATAAATCTTCTATCTCTCTCTTACAAAAACGCACTGCAAACTGAACCTAGGCTAAGAATGTCTCAAGCATGGGTGCTTTAACCGTGGAGTCCAACAAACCCTAGGATAGTTTTTGCGGGCCTTTAAAACCTTTGCGAAAGACTGAGGCTAAAGTGGGTCAGGTCTAGATTTTGGTTGATACTTGAGTGCCTCTAGGCCTACTGTCGGCATTCTGACCTAATCACAAAAGAAAAAGAAAGGCAATTATCATAACTGATGACAGACACTCAGGGTCAAGAACAGAAGTTAAAACCTTGAAATTTTGCTAAGGGAATAGAAAAAGCTAGGCATCGGGGTATGATGAGAGCCTCATCATGAGCCCTAACTAGCTCATTTTGACCTAAAAAAGAGAATAAAAGCTCCTACATAACCTAGAGAAGGGCTTAATTGAAGGAATAAGTGTTCTGAGAAGAAAACATGAAATAAAAGGTCAAACTGCAATTTAGCACTGCAGTACATAAACGGGATTTCTCAGAGGAAAAACATAGGTCAAATGGTTTGAATAAGATAAAAAGTGGGTTGGTTCAATCAGAAATGGGTTCATATGTAATCTAGGAATTAAATGACATTCTATAACCCTAAAAGAGACCCGCTTAATTCAACAGGGTTCTGGCTAGGATAAAAACCAACTAAGCCCTCTAAAATTCATGGAAAAATATTCCCTAGGGTTTATAACCTTCAATTTAACCTTTGGAATCTATTTTGACTTAGATTGAGGTCCTAGCACATCAATTGACCTAATTTAGATTTTTATGCAAAATGTCTAGTCAAACATGGTCAAACCTAAAATCCAACTTCACCATTGGATTCCTTAGGTCAAAATTAGGTTTGCATGAAAATTTGGACCTAAGGAGAGGTCATCTTGACCTACTTTGCAAATTAGTACACATAATTACATTTTGGCCCCTATCTTTTGAAAACCATTACATAAACCCCACCTAGCTTCCCTGCCACACTTACAAGAAGGTCCCTCTTCCATTAATGGGGAGAAATCCAACTCCGGCGAGGAATGGAGGGGGAATACTCCCTGATTCCTCAGAGATCTCCTCCCAGATTTGGAAGGGAGATTCTCTAAGGAATTCCCTTCCATCTGAGCGTGGTCCTGATCTATGATTTGCACCCAATCGCACGAGAGATTTGGGAACCTAATAGACCTCCATCTCAGGTGAGGATTCCTGCATTTGGAAGCTTGTCTTCCAAGCATAGGAGTCCCTACTAGTGCTTATAAATTGACCGCCAACTCCGGCTACACCTCCTCAGCTCGACTTGGCTGGAATTCCATCTCGAATTCTTCTTCTTCTCCTCCGGCCAAGTGCGCCAGAGATCTCTGGCGAGCCTCCCTCCTCTTTCTCGTCACTCTGCCACAATACCAGTGGCAGAGTTGTCCTCCCCTTCCTCCTCCGTGTCGCGCAACACCTACACGTGCATCCCTAGCCTCGTCGTCGTCGCCGTCTTCCTCCACTGGATGCCTTCTTCTCCAATGACAGTAGGTACTGCCAGCCGCCCTTCCTCCCCCTTCGTCCAATTAATTAGGTTAGAACCATTCATCTCCATCCCCTCTTCAATTCCCTTCAAACTATTTCACAAAACGCCCCTTGACAGCCACGGTCCACCGCCATCTTCCCCATCTCCGATCACCCTCCGACAAGATGCATCCGTCACTCCGCACCCCCACTCATCTCGCCACCAACCTCACAACCTCCGCCACACTTCACTGAACATCCTCCACTCGTCCACAGATCGCCTACACCACCACAACCGCTCCCCGACCTAACCCATCAATCCAGCCACAGAGCGACCAAGGCACGCACGCCTAGGCCGTGTCATCTACCACATCACCTTCGCCGTGACATGGCGAAGGTCCTCCTGTGGTCTGATAGAGCTGCAAGGCCCCATTTATGTCATGTAGGGTCTGAGCTCTAGCCTCCATTAGCGACGACTCAAGGAGATTGAAAGCTCGCTCCAAGCTGAAGTGCTTCAAGGTCCCAGGTCCAGCAGGTTAGGGGAAGTCTCGCGCATCCAGCTGTCCAAGCAATTGGCGCTGCAAGGCTTGCAGCTACTGCAATTGGATGAAAGATCTCCTGTGGGCGTGCGAGCAATAGCGGGTGGAACATTAGTCCCACCTCGTGAACCTGTGAGTGAGGTGCGCACAATAAATTGAATTTATGATATTAGCTGTTCGACTCGAAAACACATGGGGTGATGTCCCTCACCTATACACACGCCTCGTCCGTGACTTCATCCCGCGGACCCGGTAACCTGACCCGACTATCCTCTTGAGGACTCCACGCGCACCACACCCACACCGGTGCACCTGTACCCGAGCACGTGACCCGACCCGATTACTCGGCTCTGGGAGAGTGTGTTGAAGAGTGATATATAGAGAGAGAGAGATGCAGGTGTGGGTAGAGGGGTAGGTTTTGCTCTCTTGGATTTATGCAGGGAAGAAGGAGAAGTGAAGCTGACACTTAGTCGCAGAGGAAAAAAAGAGAAGGAAAGGCAAGGCAGAGGGAAGAGGTGAAGCCAAAGAAAAGAGGAAATGAAGAAGGAAGAAGAAATAAAGAAGGGAAAGACAAGCAGAAGAAGAAGAAAGGTTGAAGCCAAGGGAGGAAGAAGAAGACCTGTAGAGAAAAGGAGAAAGAAACTGCAGAAGAGAGGCAAGGTAGAAGACAGAGGAAAGAAGAAGAAAGGCAAGTGCAGAGAAAGGAGCTACAGAGAAGAAACAAGAAAGAAGAAGCACATGGCCAAAGAAGAAAAGAAGAACATAGGAAAATCAGAAGTTAGAAGAAGAAGAACAAGAAGCAGACAGGAGAAAACATCTTTTTAAGGGATCAGATGTCCAATTCCTCTATTTTTACAGCAATTAACTTTTAAACTCATGCATATATATTCTAAATTAAGTTTTGAGTAATTAAGTGTCCAATTACATTATTGAGATTAGTGAATAGATTCCAATTGCTCCCTATGTTCGACCTCGGATACTTATGTCTTCGAGTAATAAATTTTTATTTGTTGACAACGCTTGGTCACCTATACTACGACGTAACTAACTGTCAGAAACACAATCAAGCCACGCGAACAGTCAACTCTAGGATTTATATCCCGTGTTGGTTTTTCTGTTGGAAACAGTATCAAATATGCTCCAAAAATTTTGTAAAAATATGATAATGAAAGCTAATTTGATTATCTTTCAAACCCCACCAGTTGTGAGTAAATCAGATTTGTATGTTGGTCAGAATTGATTTTCAAGGTTCATAAAAGTTCTATTTTTATGTAATCTGACACATATGTACTCTACAAATTTTTAGAAATTCCACATATGGAATTTCTTTTTCACAACAGTGACATTTGAAAGATAATTTGAAAATCTAATTTCAGTCCAAATTTCAAGATTTTTGGAGCATTAGAAACACAGCTATTGAATTTTGAAGATAACACTTACTTTCTGGCCAAATTTCTAATAGCAATGTGTGCACCTGATTTCCGCAGCACCTACTTTGATTCATTTACTGCTTCTCTGGTTTAATCCTACACACAAAAATAGTATGTTATAGATGAAATCAAAAGTCGCCTTGCCTCCCTGGCAACGACGCCAATTTGTTTGGGAAATAGATCGCGTAAAAGATGAATACGTCATAGTATAGTGTAAAATACATCTTGACAAATAAAATTAACAGAACTGGGAGTCCTGGTCGATCACAGGGAGGCAGAAAAATGGTTTTGATTTCATGCACTTATTCTAAATCTAATTACTACATAATAGACACAATGAATCACGATATATATATCACATAGAGCATTTGAACATGAATTTCATACGACAAACTAAACTAAATGATAACATGAATTTAAGCTACTTATGGAATTGAACAAGGGCAACACAGGTAGATCATGGTGGCCTTTCAAAGAGGTTGAGAGAAGCAGCGACAAACCGATAGGGTGGCCCAATGGATTTTTCAGATGAAGGTAGAGAAGACAGGAAGAAGAAGAAGAGAGAGAGGTAGAAGAAGGAAGAAGAAGAAAAAGAATGAAGAGAGAGTTGACTTTCCAGGGGACCCTTATGTCCTTTTATAAGGTTTTTTTATCGTGCAAATCCTTCCCCAAATCCTTCTTCTTGGTTGGTTTATTCTGGTGCGGCCACGTGGCGCAATATATGCCCTCAGATCCGCATTGCACGACTCCCGTGATCCCACACCACTTCTTCGCGTTTTTGTCTTCAAATCCTGCCTCATCATCTCAGTCATCCAATCTTGCAATCGGATGGCTTAAACATGCACTGATCACACCATTCAAATGCTACGCGTAGTTCTCACAACAACCCTCACGATCACGCCACGTAGACGCCTTTAGGTCCCCCGAAATGTGCACGCCTGCTTGCACGCGCCCACCTGCAACCAGCACCAATTTTTATGCAGTGTAGGGCTCGAACCCATGCAACATGCATATGTGGATGCACGCGTGACCCAACACGCTACTCAAAGCCTTTGTCATATATGCATACTTAACTATATTTATATTAATCTGTTCTGGGTGGCGATGTGGTGCATTCATGGCCGTTGGATAAAGATCCAATGGCCCACACTGCGAGGTGAGGTGCCTTCAAGGGTTGGGGTCATGGTGAGGGGCAGCTGCGATGGTGCCATTTGGTGCCATAGTGGCCATTCGTTCTTCTTCTCTTTATATCTTTTGACATAGGCCTATGATTAGGTTGATTTCTGTACCGTTGGATTGCGAGTGTCAATCCTAATCCATCCGTACGGCCCGATTTGTCATTTGAGGTCTGGATCTTCTTCAATTTTCCCCTTTGCTCTTGCCATTCCGTGGACTCCCAAGGGTGCTACTGGAGTCTGATTGATGCAATCTTGAATGCGTTGGACTCCCGTCGTTATTCCAAATAGATCCATAAGGTTGGATCAGTCATCTGCAGCCCTGGATTACCTGTAATCATTAATACATCTCAAATAACATAGTTTAATAAATAAAACACATATATCAACTATGATGCAAAATACGATGCGTATGCATGCAAAATGTTCATGTTAAGCTAAGTTCTACCTTAATTCAGGCAAGTTAGGACCTATGATTGCTGCGCAATCACCCATGCCGAAGTTTTGCAATGTCCTCATTATAAAACTAGGTGGTTACAAATTTAGCTTGGTCCAAGGTTTTGAATAGGGTCAAAGGGTGGGCGAACGGGTTAGGATTATTATTGTGAATGATTTCAAGCTCTGATATATGTATCAAAGGTAGAGTCAGCTATTCTAAAGTTGAATCGTAAAGTGCAATAGGAGTGTAGTTCAAAAGGATGATCAGAAGGGTCTCAGGTTTTTGGAATGATGGGTTGCCTCCCATTAAGCACTAAATTCAATGCCTTCAGCTGGGCAGAAGTTGGTCAAGGAGAAGGGGTGGCCAGATCAGAGGAATTTTGTAGAACAAGCACCTTGATGAGTAGCTTGGTTGGTATAACTAGGTGCTTGTCCAGGTCAACAGGCCGATGATGCAAACCAAACCTAATCAGTCTGGTGGGTTGATGGATGTGAATCAATAGGTATGGTGCCCACCAGATAATTTTTGGGTCAAAAAGATATGGAAATGCAAATTTAGGGTATGGCTAAACCAGCTTAGCTAAATCACAGTAGGGGTCCTCAAATGATAATGGATCTGTGGAAAATGTACGAACCCTACTAGTTGGATCAGAAAAGGATAAGATGTGGTTGCCAGTCTGATCAGTATTCGATTTCTTTTCAAAAGATGGAGGTGAATCATATGCAACTGGATTAGAAAAAGGTGAGTCAGAGTAGAAATTGATTCCAGTGGCAGGACAGGGTTGGGTTTTGAAGGGCTCTGTAAGAGATATGGCTGCTTTGAGTTCTAAACCATCGACATCAGAATTAGAATCAAAGAACGGATCATGGATACTGAGGTCGTAAACTGGTTCATAATCATCTGGAAACAAAGGTTCTTTGAAAATAGAGTATGATTCAAAATCATTGGAGAATTGGCGACAATCAGTTTCTGAACCTGATTCAAATCAAGATTTCCAGCACAGGACAACAAAGATTCATGGAATTAACAATCGGACATTGGTCTAACCTTGTCTCAAATTCCAAGATCAAAGAGTTGTCTTTATTAGGCATAAGCTTGGGTTTTGGGCACCTAAGGTAGAGCCATTCAAATCGCAACTCTTCCAACTCCTCTATTTCTCTATCATAAATCAGTGTGACTTTCAAAAAATCAATTTGTACCTCTGAGGAGTCTGAAGAGGTATAATAACCAAATACTGGCCCAAAAACATAATTCAAATCTAAAATCTGGTTCTTATCACATTGGGCCTCATTATCATCCCAAATAGACACTGATCTAGATTTTAGGTCAAGGGTAGGAATTGGGTCACTAGAATCTAGACACAGTTCTATTGGGATGTCAGAATCACTCTCGAGGATTACCTTAACAAGATAAGGTGCAAGAATTACATTCGTGAGAGGTTCTAACTCTAGCTCATCATGGGTATTTGGTAAATCAAGGCATGATAGACCGGCTTCATGGTTCTTTATGGCTAGTTCATAATCAGGAACTCCTGCAACTGGATCCTCCCAACTCATATTTTGATCAGGTATGTCGTTCTACACAAGGTTCGAATCAGATTCCATTTGGGTTGGGGGCCCACAACAACCTCTATTTTCAAACTTGGACTCTGGGAAATCACATTGATCCTCAAAATTGTTCCAAGATGCTCATCATTTTTTGAATTTTGATATGGGTATCTCTAATCAATGCTTGGTGTAACATATTTAGAATATACCTATGTTTATTAATGACACCCTAGTGTATCTCCCAAAGTTGTGGATTTGACAAACAATGTACATAGTCAGTATTGTGTAGTCTCCATAATTCAATATATTCTGATAAAAGATCATCCCGAGTTGAACCATGTATCATTTTTGTTAACATCATTCCAGCACAGTTCATAATGAGGTTTGTTGTTTCTGACACATTAACCTGAACTCTGCTAAATGGATCTGAGGTCAAGTCAAATTCTTCTCTATGTCTAAGGGTAGCCTCGATTATTTTCTCTTTAATGCTCATACTTATTTCAGGTTTATTAAAAATCTTTCCCATGTTGTCAGGTCACATTTCCAAATCGGGTGGTGAATCAGGATGTAGAATCAAATTCAGGACTATATTGAGTTATCAGATCATATCAGAATTCTCCCAGAAGATCAACTCTAATAGAGGCTCTAGGTCAAACCTAGGATTGTTTCTCGAAGCAAAATCGGGTTTAAAGTAATGCGTCTTAGTATAGTTGAAATCACTTTGAAAACAAATAAATTTTATTAGTCAAAGTTTAAGTCCAAGGTCGAACACATAGAGCAAATGGAATTCATGCACTAACCTCAATAATAGAGGCAATTTGAACACATAAAATTACTCAAAATCTAATTCAGAATGTAAAGCAAGAGTATATGGTTAATAAAATGTAGCTAGAAAATATATAAAAGAACTTTAGAAAGAATTGGACGTCTGATTATAGAATCAGATGTCTTAAAAGTGATTGATTTTTCCTTCTTCTTTTGCTTCTTTCTTGGGTTCGTTCTTCTCTTTCTCATCTTTCTTCTCTATCATTCTTTCCTTCTTTAGCTTCTTTCATTCCTGCCTTCTTTCTTCTCTAACTTCTCCTTCATTCTTTATTCTGTTCCTTCCTGCCTTGTCTTTTGTCTTCTTCTCTATGCTTTATTATTCAGCTCTTCTTCTTCCTTCTTTCTTTGGCTTCAGCTTCTCTTCAGCTTCTCTTTAGCTTTGCCTTCTCTTCAGCCGTGCGTTCTCCTTAGCTTTTGCTTTAGCTCCCTCCTCTTCAACCAAGCCTTCTCTTCAGCCTTCTTCTTCTCTGTGGCTTCCTCCTTCGTCTTCCTTGGCTCTACATCCTTGGCTTCTTTCTTTCCTTTCCTTGCAAAAGCAAAACCTACCCCTACCCTCCCCCGTGAACTCTCTCTCTTTTCTCTCTTAGGCTCGCTCTCCTAGAGCCATCTTGGGTAAACGGGTCGGGTTAGAGCACCTAGGACCAGGGCCACCAACGTGGGTGGTGGGCGAGGAGTGCACGGGTAGTCAGGTTGAATACCAGGTCTGCGGAGTGTGGGGTGTGGACGAGGCGTGATGGGCGAGTGGGACCTCACCTCGTGTCAGGAGACAATAAGCCCCTGACAGTTTTTCAATTTATGCCACACCACCCACTCGAAAACAACTGAGGTGGGACTAAATGTTCCACCTGCTTTCTCGTGCAAGCCCGTAGGGGTTGCGCTCAATTGCTGAAGCTACAGAGCCCTCCAAAGCCTATTACTTAGCGTGAGTTGTTCGCGAAGAGTGCCCGTGCATCTGGGACCTGGGAACCTGATGCTTGAGGCTGTATCTGAAACTTGCAAGCTTCTTCACATCTACTCCAATGGCAGCCATTGTCCAAACCTGCACTCATGTAAAATGGCCTTGCAGCCTCATTAAAACTTGCAAGAAGCTTCATTGTGGCACAGTGAAGATGCCTCAATGGTCAGTGTGGCATGGGATGGCCTGGGCGTGCGTGCCTAGGTCGTTCTGTGGTCGTGGAGTTGGGTTTGTTCGGGGGAAGATTGTGGAGCATGTGGCGATCAATGGAAAGGGGGGAAATGATCAGTGAGTCATGGCGGAGCTTTGAGGTGTTTGGCGAGTGATGAGAACCTCATCATGAGCCATAACTAGCTCATTTTGACCCAATACAAAGGATAAAAGCTCCTACATATCTCAAGGAAAGGCTTAACTCAGAGAATTCTGAGTTTGAGAAGAAAACCAGTCATAAGGGGTAAAAGTGCAATTTTACCAGTATAATCTGCATACAGGGTAATTCAGGGCCCAAACACAGGTCAAAACAGCTTAATAAGAATAAAAGTGGGATGAGATGATCTAGCAAGGGCTACAGCACTTCCAAGGAACCAAATGATAATCTGTAACCCTAAAACAAACCACTTCAATTCACAAGGTTCGAGGCAAAGTAAAAATAGAATAAACCCTCTAAAATTCATAGAAAAATAATCTCTAGGGTTTAGAACCTTCAATTTGGCCTTTAGAACCCATTTTGACCTACATTGAGAACCATGCCCAATTAATAACTTAATTTGGGTCTTTACGCAAATTGACCGGTCAAACAAGGTTTAATATGAAAATGAAATTTACCATCAGATTCCTTAGGTTCTAATTAGTCATGTATAAAAACTTGAGCCTAAGAAGAAACCTCCTTGACCGACTTTACACTTTGGTCCTCATATATTTACTCTTTGGCCCTCAACTTTTGAACCCTCGCATTTAGGCCCCTAACTCTCCTTCGTTCTTTGCAAACAGGTCCCTCCTGCAAAACCCTGCCAGCGCCATGCTCCGGCGACCTTGCGCGGAGCATGGCGCCGCGCAGGGTGAGGTGGAGGACCTGGCAAGTGTACCGGGGGTACCCTGCGTCGTCAGCCGTCGCAGGAGCACCCCCATGATCATTGCAGCCCCCCATACCGGCCGTGCGAACGCACGGACGGTATGGGTTCGTATTCCGACCATTCTCCGGCGAGGGAGACACGTCGTCTCCCTCCGCCTTCCTCCCTGCTTCAACCCTATAAATACCCCCCGCCGCTCCACCGACGAAGGCAGCCTGGATCTGACGGAGAAAACCCCCAATTTTCCTCTCTTCTCACTCCGGCAGACGCCCACCAGCTCCGGCGGTTCTTCCTCCTCCTCCTCTTCGCTCTGCCGCAATACCAGCAGCAGAGATTTCTTCCCCTGCTCTTTCCGCGTCGCGCAATACCGGCGCACGCTGCCTCTGCCCCGTCGTCACCGCCGTCCTCCCCCCACTGGGCATCGTCTTCTCCGGCGACAGTCGATACGACTGTCGCCCTGTTCCTCCCCCCTTCGTCCCTGCAGTTAAGTTAGACCTACTCCCCTTCTCCTCCTCTTTCTTTCCCCGCTTTCAATTTAGTCAATTAAACCCTCGACCGCTCCTGTTCACCCTCATCCTCTCCGCCTCCGACCACCCTCCGGCGAGCCGCTCCCATCACCTCAGCGACCCACACGGCTCGCCGACCACCGCAGAACCTCCGCCTCCTCACCCTGATCCTCTTCCGCCCCTCCACTTCCCACCAAACACCCTCTGCAGATCCACCGAACACACCCACTCCCTCGCTCACAGTTTGACCTAGGACGACCTGACAGCTCCATCTCGCCCCCTGCAGACCCCCTGACCACCTTCGCCGTGCCACGGCGAAGGTCCCCCGCCTGTCTGATTTGGCCGAGAGGCCGTGCTATTGATTTCAGGTTCCAGGCCTTGACCGCCATTGGCGAGGAAGCTCGAAGCTTGCTCGAGGTTGCTCCAAGCCTAGATATCCCAGGTTGAAGAGCCACGGCCAGCGCGGAAGAGTCTTGCGCACACACCCCGGCCCTCAATTGGAGTTGCACGCCTCAACAGCTGTTGCAATTGGAAGCGCCATCCCTGCTGCAGGCGTGAGAGAAACGGGTGCGCGGATAGTCCCACCTCGGAACCTTCTGAAGCCACGCACCCACATAAATTGAAAAAGTGCCACCATCTGTTTGCCTCAGTTACCACGGGGTGAGGTCCCTCTCACCCGACCCGACCCGACTCGGCCTCGTCCGTGACCACGCTCCGCGGACCTGGCCCGACCCGATTAGACTGACCTGCACTCCTCGCCCACCACGCACGCCGGTGGGCCTGGACCCGGGCCTGACCCGAACCCGATTACCCGGTAGCGCTCTGGGAGAGCTTCCGAAGAGTGATTTCAGAGAGAGAGATACGCGGGGGAGGGGGGTAGAATAGGTTTTTGCCTCTTGACGAAAAAACTCCGAAGTGTGCAGGCCAAAGAAGAAGAAGCAGACCCGCTGAAGAAGAAGGAGCTGCTGCACTGTAGCGAAGGCATCGTTAAGTCGTCTCAGCACCGGGGCAGACGACGGAAGGTCAGCAGCCAGAGCAGGAAAGAAGACAGGCTGAAGAAGAAGGAAGAGCAACGGCCATCGCGAAAGAAGAAAAAGAGAGGTCAAGGCAGGTGAAGACAAAGAAGAAGAAGGAATGAAGAGAAGCAAGAAGCAAGAAAAGAAGAAGACGATCTGAAGAAAAAGAAAGAAAAGAAACAAGGAAGAACAGAAGAAGAAGAGCACGAGGGGAAGATCTGAAGAAAGCAGAAGAAGAAGAAGAAGAAGAACAGGAAGAACCAAAGACAAAGAGGAAGAAAGAAGAAAAGAAGAAGAAGCCAAATTTTCATCTCTCTCTCTCTCTCTCTTTATTTTTGTAATAGAACTTGTATATCTCTAGAATACAACTTGCTCCCTGAGTTCGACCTCGGGAACTCTTTTAATTTTCCGAGTAAAAAATTTTATATGAAACGTTGGTAACAACCGGCTTTACTACAACGATATAACTGAAACCGACGTTCTCATCATTTTGGCGCCGTTGCCGGGGAGCAACGGTTATTCTAGAGGTAAACATTCCTGTACTTTTTTATTTCTGATAATCTCCTCTCTTTTATGCAGCTACAGGAACGCAAGAAGACAAGCAACCACACCAAAGACAGGTAAATTTTTCCTCTCACTATTAACCCCTAAGCTCTAAAGAGGAACAAAAGAAAAGAACAAGCAATATAGGGCTAACCTGTCTTCCATATTTAGTAACCATAAAAGTTGCATGTTTTCAACTCATTATTTCTGCACACTATTAAGGGTATTTAAGGGCTAACACATTCTTGCTTGAGCCCTAATTACCCAACAAAGAATTAACTGGACCAAGTAGAGCCAACCTAGGATCCAACACTAGGGATTTAGAGACACACTCCTTAAGCAAGAATTGAGAAAACCAAATGAAGTGTGCCCAAGCCCTTGTCTGAAAATACCTATTCAAAGAAAATCTAAAACAATTGGCTCTCTCTAAACACTTGAACCCTAAAAGACAGGACCTAAAAAGCTCTCAAAGAAAACAAGAGGTAAAGTTGACCCCTTTTGGGTTAACCAACCTTAAATTAGGTCACTCTTTGCACTTAAAAAGACTAAAGTTCAAGTGAAACCTTAAGCACCCTGATCTTAAAATTGGTAGACTTAAGAGGTCAAGATCCCCATTCTGGTCTACCTGGAACCGCAGTGACAAGAGAGGTCGGGTGGGGGAAACCCTGTAACCCGTGGGGACGCTCTACCGTGTAGGGGTCTTCGCGGGACTCTCCCTCTCTGGCTGCCCAGGTAATTCTCAGGTGGACGATCTTTCTGATCAAGGGGTCCATCTGCCCCGAACCTCTATAGTCACCCAACAATTTTTGGGTGTCTTGATTGGGTCCAGCACCTGCTTATCTCATCCAGCCCTTCAGTATTTTTCAGGAGGTCCTTGAAACCTCCAATAGAAGTTCACTCTCCCCGAGGCTAAGCCTCGGCTCCTTTGTTTTTGCAGAAATCATTCACATAGCCCCTCTTTCCTCTGATTCTGAACAAAATCCCCTTCTTCCATCTTAATTCAAACTTTGATTCCACCACCTGATCCAATTATGCAGCCTAATTACCTAGCAAGACTACCATTCAAGAAACCTGAATATCGGAGATCTATGAAAGATAAAATGATCGAGGATGCCATAAAATTCTATGAAAAAGAAGAAAAAACCTCAACGCCAAAAGGAGATATTCAGGTTGATGTCCCAACAACCACATCCTTCATCATAAACTGTGCCCAAATTCTATTGACTGGAATTTCAAAAGGATCAACCCGAGATATGCTCATCACAGGATACATTGAGATGGAAAAATTACACCAATCTGAATACCTTCAATGCTTAACAAATCCTGTACTTTGGGAACAACACCAAGATGCCCTTATAAAACGGGTAGAAATGATGAAATCAGTAGAACAAATTATCAACCAGAAATACCCGTATAAACCAGAAACAGAGGATGAACCATCTTGGAACAGTATTAAGGAACAATTCAGTTTCCCAGATCCCGGGATTGAGGCACAAAGTGGTTGTAAAATCCCAACCCAGATAGAAGACAATGTTGAATTAGGTTGGGATATTGCAGGAGAACACAATGCTGAGCCAACCCTAGGCCATGAATCACCAAGCTTAGAACTTCAAGACTCCTGCAATAACAAGATTAGAATTGAACCTCTGGAGGGTATAAATTCCACCCCTTGTTTTGATAAGGTGACCCTCGAAGGTTATTCGGACTTAGGTTCTAATAATTCTACCCACATCCTAAGCCTAGAACCTAGATCTGAAACTTATTGGGAAGATTATGAGGCCCTTTATGAGGAAGATCAAATTTTTACAGAATATGATTCCGGGCCTCTATTTAATGAATATCCCTCTCCAACATCCTCAGGAAATCTGATCGATTTTTCAGAAAACATGCCAATTTATGATACAGAAACTGAGGAGTTGGATGAGCAAGGTTTTAATGGGGTCTATCCTACCAGCTTAGAGCTTGAACAGAACATCTTTTTGAGCCCAGAAGTGATATATAGGCTAGAACCCAATCAGGCTGCTGATTCCACATCTGATGATTTCTGCTGTGGTGGAATTCATGATCATTTTCGCCAACTCTCCGACAATTTCAGATCTGACTATAATTGCGGAGAGATTCCCCTTCCTGAACACGCCAGGCCTATCTACGACCTCAGTTCACATGACTCTGACTCTGACTCTGAGGTCCTGATTCCCGAGATCACCGATAACACAGAATCATTCCTTTTCGATCCTCAGGAACCAAAAACAGAAAATGCCAAGAGTGATTGCAACCAAGAATCCAAATTTTTTCTCGAATCCGATTTCTTTCATCCTACAAACACTCTTCCGGCATTTGATAGTTACCCAGAGGACTCTCTACAGAAAATCACCTATCATCTGTTTCTAGAAGAGCCCTCATACACAATGGCCACCTCATCCGCACACACGGAACGGATCAAAACCTCTTCCAAACCCCGACCCGCAACCGGACTCAATTTCTATGCTGATTCACCTCTCACCGAGCCGATTGCATTTCCACATCGGGTTTCGAACATTGATCAGACTACATACCATGCTCTATCATTCTCTGATCACCCCTGTAGGGTTCCTGCATCAACCACTGATTATCCTACGGGTCCCTACTCTGACCAGGCTGATTCGGCACAGCCAAACCCTGCGTTTACACTTCCACATCCATCTGAGCTTCATAATTTCTGGTGGGCTCCACACCTTTTTATCCACATCTATCAACCCACCAGATTGATTGGGTTTGGGCTGCATCATCAGCCTGTTGATCTGAACAAGCACCTGGTTGGACCAACCAAGCTCTTAATCAAGGTGCTTGTCTTACAAAACTCTGCTGAGTTGACCATCCCCTCTCCATCGCATTTCCCACTTGGCTGAAGGCATCAAATTTAGCGCTCAACGGGAGGCAGCCCGTCATTCTCTTTGAAAACCTGAAACTTGTTCTGACAGCTTTTTGCACTTGAAGTTCACACTTTAGGACAGCCGACTCCACCTCAGGTGCTTGCATCTGAGATTAGAAATCGTCCGCAACAGTCACCCCGACCCATTCACTCATCAAAACAGCTATCCTAATGTATGAACTTAGTTGAATAAAAACCCCTAGGTTACAATGAGGACATTGCAAATCTTAGGCATGGGGGGGTATGAAAGTGCAAAAACTCGTAAGAAAAGGTTTCAAACAAAAAATTCACATATGCCAAAAATACCATAAAAATTAAAAAAATTTTCGAAAAAGAATAAGAGGAAAAGAGGAGAATTTTGTGAAGGAGAGAAGAAACAAAATGAAAAAGGAGCACAAAATTATAAGAAAAGTTGATAGTCATTAGTAAGGAACTAAGGAATTAACCTAAGTTCTAGACCTCATTCAAGAAAATAACTGAAAAGTGCACAATAAGATTAGTAAGAATGAAAACTTTAGGCATTCTTGAATAGACTCTTAGTACTCATTAAGATCTGGACACTCCTCAAGAGGTTGAGGAAAATGAAAAGCTGAAGTATTAGGTCTAAGGCTTAGGGAGTATTCGGCCTCGTTAACTAATTTTTGGTTTACGGGACTCAGTAACCTAAGCACCCTAATCTCACACACAGCCTGGTTCAGTAAGCGTAAAAATCAGAATCACGCAGAAGCGTCGCAAAAATCTGAAAAGAACACCTAGAATAGGAATGGCCGATCAACACAAGTTGATTTGGACGAGTTCCCAGCGCGGAGAGGCGGGAAATCCCCTCGAAGATGCGTAACAGAATATCATCTCCTCGGTGCTTGTCTCTTAGGATATTTACATATCCTACGGGGGGCATGTAAGCACTCTGCTGGTTCAGATTCCATGGATGGCATTATCTCGAAGTGTCAATTGCCAGGGTCTGGATTCGGCCACGGAATACCATGGATGGGATTATCTCGAAATCTCAATAGCCAGGGTTCCGGGGGTTGCCATGGGCGGTGCTATCCCGAAGCATCGATCGCCAGGAACCCTTGAGGATTGATGATGGGAGCAAGGAATCTGATACAGACCGTGTTGAAAAGCTAATCCTAGGCTAGAACTAAAAAGAAAAAGAGAGAGAAAACTCTCCAAACAGAAAAAAACTTTCTATCTCTCTCTTACAAAACGCACTGCGAACTGGGCCAGGGCTAAAATCATTTCAAGCACGGGTGCTTTAACCACGAAGTCCAATAAACCTTAGGTTAGTTCTTGCGGGCCATAAAAACCTTTGCTAAAAGACTGAGGCTAAGGCTAGACAGATTTGGATCTTGATTGGTACTAGAGTATCTTTTAGGCCTATGGTCAGCATTCTAACCTAATCTATGCTCAAATAAAAAAAGGCACTTATCTAAAACCATTAAAAAACTTCATGGTCTAGAACAAGGGTTGAAACCTTAAGTTTTTTGCTAAGGGACTAGCAAAAGCTAGGCATGGGGGTATGATGAGAACCTCATCATGAGCCATAACTAGCTCATTTTGACCCAATACAAAGGATAAAAGCTCCTACATATCTCAAGGAAAGGCTTAACTCAGAGAATTCTGAGTTTGAGAAGAAAACCAGTCATAAGGGGTAAAAGTGCAATTTTACCAGTATAATCTGCATACAGGGTAATTCAGGGCCCAAACACAGGTCAAAACAGCTTAATAAGAATAAAAGTGGGATGAGATGATCTAGCAAGGGCTACAGCACTTCCAAGGAACCAAATGATAATCTGTAACCCTAAAACAAACCACTTCAATTCACAAGGTTCGAGGCAAAGTAAAAATAGAATAAACCCTCTAAAATTCATAGAAAAATAATCTCTAGGGTTTAGAACCTTCAATTTGGCCTTTAGAACCCATTTTGACCTACATTGAGAACCATGCCCAATTAATAACTTAATTTGGGTCTTTACGCAAATTGACCGGTCAAACAAGGTTTAATATGAAAATGAAATTTACCATCAGATTCCTTAGGTTCTAATTAGTCATGTATAAAAACTTGAGCCTAAGAAGAAACCTCCTTGACCGACTTTACACTTTGGTCCTCATATATTTACTCTTTGGCCCTCAACTTTTGAACCCTCACATTTAGGCCCCTAACTCTCCTTCGTTCTTTGCAAACAGGTCCCTCCTGCAAAACCCTGCCAGCGCCATGCTCCGGCGACCTTGCGCGGAGCATGGCGCCGCGCAGGGTGAGGTGGAGGACCTGGCAAGTGTACCGGGGGTACCCTGCGTCGTCAGCCGTCGCAGGAGCACCCCCATGATCATTGCAGCCCCCCATACCGGCCGTGCGAACGCACGGACGGTATGGGTTCGTATTCCGACCATTCTCCGGCGAGGGAGACACGTCGTCTCCCTCCGCCTTCCTCCCTGCTTCAACCCTATAAATACCCCCCGCCGCTCCACCGACGAAGGCAGCCTGGATCTGACGGAGAAAACCCCCAATTTTCCTCTCTTCTCACTCCGGCAGACGCCCACCAGCTCCGGCGGTTCTTCCTCCTCCTCCTCTTCGCTCTGCCGCAATACCAGCAGCAGAGATTTCTTCCCCTGCTCTTTCCGCGTCGCGCAATACCGGCGCGCGCTGCCTCTGCCCCGTCGTCACCGCCGTCCTCCCCCCACTGGGCATCGTCTTCTCCGGCGACAGTCGATACGACTGTCGCCCTGTTCCTCCCCCCTTCGTCCCTGCAGTTAAGTTAGACCTACTCCCCTTCTCCTCCTCTTTCTTTCCCCGCTTTCAATTTAGTCAATTAAACCCTCGACCGCTCCTGTTCACCCTCATCCTCTCCGCCTCCGACCACCCTCCGGCGAGCCGCTCCCATCACCTCAGCGACCCACACGGCTCGCCGACCACCGCAGAACCTCCGCCTCCTCACCCTGATCCTCTTCCGCCCCTCCACTTCCCACCAAACACCCTCTGCAGATCCACCGAACACACCCACTCCCTCGCTCACAGTTTGACCTAGGACGACCTGACAGCTCCATCTCGCCCCCTGCAGACCCCCTGACCACCTTCGCCGTGCCACGGCGAAGGTCCCCCGCCTGTCTGATTTGGCCGAGAGGCCGTGCTATTGATTTCAGGTTCCAGGCCTTGACCGCCATTGGCGAGGAAGCTCGAAGCTTGCTCGAGGTTGCTCCAAGCCTAGATATCCCAGGTTGAAGAGCCACGGCCAGCGCGGAAGAGTCTTGCGCACACACCCCGACCCTCAATTGGAGTTGCACGCCTCAACAGCTGTTGCAATTGGAAGCGCCATCCCTGCTGCAGGCGTGAGAGAAACGGGTGCGCGGATAGTCCCACCTCGGAACCTTCTGAAGCCACGCACCCACATAAATTGAAAAAGTGCCACCATCTGTTTGCCTTAGTTACCACGGGGTGAGGTCCCTCTCACCCGACCCGACCCGACTCGGCCTCGTCCGTGACCACGCTCCGCGGACCTGGCCCGACCCGATTAGACTGACCTGCACTCCTCGCCCACCACGCACGCCGGTGGGCCTGGACCCAGGCCTGACCCGAACCCGATTACCCGGTAGCGCTCTGGGAGAGCTTCCGAAGAGTGATTTCAGAGAGAGAGATACGCGGGGGAGGGGGGTAGAATAGGTTTTTGCCTCTTGACGAAAAAACTCCGAAGTGTGCAGGCCAAAGAAGAAGAAGCAGACCCGCTGAAGAAGAAGGAGCTGCTGCACTGTAGCGAAGGCATCGTTAAGTCGTCTCAGCACCGGGGCAGACGACGGAAGGTCAGCAGCCAGAGCAGGAAAGAAGACAGGCTGAAGAAGAAGGAAGAGCAACGGCCATCGCGAAAGAAGAAAAAGAGAGGTCAAGGCAGGTGAAGACAAAGAAGAAGAAGGAATGAAGAGAAGCAAGAAGCAAGAAAAGAAGAAGACGATCTGAAGAAAAAGAAAGAAAAGAAACAAGGAAGAACAGAAGAAGAAGAGCACGAGGGGAAGATCTGAAGAAAGCAGAAGAAGAAGAAGAAGAACAGGAAGAACCAAAGACAAAGAGGAAGAAAGAAGAAAAGAAGAAGAAGCCAAATTTTCATCTCTCTCTCTCTCTCTTTATTTTTGTAATAGAACTTGTATATCTCTAGAATACAACTTGCTCCCTGAGTTCGACCTCGGGAACTCTTTTAATTTTCCGAGTAAAAAATTTTATATGAAACGTTGGTAACAACCGGCTTTACTACAACGATATAACTGAAACCGACGTTCTCATCAGCGAGGTGGATGGGTGCGTGGAATGATGGGAGCACCTCGCTGGTGGTCTGCCGGAGGAGGAGAAGATGGTGGTGATCTGTGAGCATCGAGGGGTGAAAATAGAAATAGATGAAGGGAAAATAAAGAGAATAGAGGGGGGAAGTACCTAACCTAGTTTAAGGATGAAGGGGGAAGAGATGGCGGTCGTCTCGTGTCTGTCACTACTGGAGACGAAGATCCTAGTTGGAGTGGGACGGCGATGACGAGATGGTAGCTGGAACGTGTGTAGGTACAGGGCGATGCGGATGAAGGAGGTAGAGAAAACTCTTCCGCTAGTATTGTGGCAGAGTGACGAGAGGAGGAGATATAGGTTGTCGAATCTCCCTGGGTGTTTGGTCAGAGGAGAAGAGAAGAAATTGGGGGATTGTCTCCAGCCAAACCAAGCTGAGGATGAATGGTAGGGTCAAGGGGAGCTTTTATAACCCCTGGCAGAGGGCCTTGTGCTTGGAAGGCAAACATCCAAGCTCGGGCAAGCCACCAGAGTTGGAAGGTTGAGAAATACCCAAATCTCTCATGCATTTGCATGAGATTGGGTGGAAATCAGAGCTTGAGATTGGGTTCACATGATCGGGAATTCCTCAAAGAATCTCCCTTTCAAATTTAAGAGGGATTCTCTGAGGAATCAAGGAGATATCCCCCTTGAACCCTTGCTAGAGTAGGATTCCTTCGCTGTAATGGCAGAGGGACCTAATTGCAAAGAACGACGAGGAAGCTAGGGAGGTGTCTGCAAGGGTTTTCAAAAGCTAAGGGCATAAATGTAATTGGATTGGATTATTTTGCAAAGTAGGTCAAGGTGAACTCCCCTTAGGTCCAAATTTTGGTATAAACCTAATTTGGACCTGAAGAATCCAATGTTGAAGTTGGAATTTAGGTTTGACCATGTTTGACTGGCAAAAACCCAATTTAGGGTAAATATTTGGCTAGGACCCCTATTTAGGTCAAAATAGGTTCCAATGGCCAAATTGAAGGCTCTAAACCCTAGAGGAAAATTTTCCATGAGTTTTAGAGGGTTTAGTTGAATTTTATCCTGACCAGAACCTTGTTAAATTAAGTGGATCTATTTTAGGGTTACAAGAAGTCTTTTAATTCCCAGATTTCACATTAACCCTTTTCTGATTAAACCAACCCAATTTTTATCTTGTTAAGACCATTTGACCTATGTTTATCCCTTGAGAAATCCCGTTGTTGTGCTGTAATGGTAAAATTGTAGTTTTACCCTCTATTTCTTGCCTCTCTCAGAATGATTATTCCTTGAGTTAGGCCCTTCATTTGGTTATGTAGGAGATTTTGTTCTCTTTTCTAGGTCAAAATGAGTTAGTCAAGGCTCATGATGTTGTTCCCATCAAGAACCTTTCCTATGTGTGTGCACTAGAGAATAGATGAGGGACTGTATGTGTATTGGACCCAATCATGGCACCCAAAAAATTTTGGATGAGTAAGGAGGTTTGAGGTGGATGATACCTCTGGAATAGAAAGTCACTCACCCAAGAATTACTTAGCCAGCCAGGAATGGGGAGTCCCGCAAAGACCCCTACACGGTAAAGCATCCCCACGGGTTACAGCGTTTCCCCCACCCGACCTTCCTTGTCACCAAGAATCCAAGTAGACTGGAATAAGCAAGCTTGACTCCTAAGCCTACCAATTTTATTCCTGAGTATGCACTTTGATTCACTTGAACTTTAGGATTGATTTAGATTTATGACCTAATTTAGAGGTTGGTTAACCCATAATGTGGGTCAACTTCACCTAACCTACCCTAAAGTTTCAGATGAGTTGGGTAAAGAACCTAAGATCACCTTGAGTGGTTTGCAAATAGGTTATCAGATCCCAAACTTTTAGGGTTTACTTGATTATGTCAATTCAACCACAGCTTAGATAACACATGATGCGGGAAATCAATTCTCTTTAAATCATGCAAGTGTGTTTTCTTGAAACCCTAAAATGGAAGCCCTAATTTGGCTCTATTCCAAGTCCAATTCTATCCAAAGTTGGCACCTAGGGCTCAGTCAAGGAGGTAAATTTCCCTAGGAACCTTAAGTCCCTAATAGATGTAGATATCAAGATAGGGATGTCTAATCAAATCAAACCAAATGAGGCAACTCAGGTGATTAATTATATGAAATAATGCAAATTGATACTAATTGATTCTTGTTTTTAACCCTTTCTAGAAATGAGGGGCTTAAGAAGAAGGGAATGAAATTACCTGCCCCTGGAATGGTCGTTGTGTGGTCGATCTTCCCCTATGTATCTTGCAAAATCACAGCAAATCAGAGAAATCAAGCTAGTATCAATTCAGGTTTGTAATCAGTGAATGAAATGTACGTTACTCCCCGGCAACAACACCAAAATGTTGCATCACTTTAATCGAGTTTTAAGAAAATGTGCATTGTAGCACAGTCAACAAAAGCAATTCAACACTTAAATTTATAATGTCGAAAATCAACATGAGTTTGAGGTTGTTTGCAGGGAGCAAATTGGACAATTCAATCTCCTAATCATAATATCAAGAATAATATGCAATTGAAACCAAAATGATGCTCAATATATAACAAGAGAATATCTCAAATGTCAGGAATAAGAGTGCAAAAAGATTGGGTTAAAATGGTGGTTTGAACCACCAAGTTAACCCCAATGTTAAGCTCCACAATTAACTTATATATATGAACAATATCCACAATCAAATGTCAATGCCAGAACCAAGCTATTCAAAGATAATTAGATGACAGGTCAAAGCCTTGAATGCCTTAACCTCAAGACCTCATCATAAACTAAGGCAAAGCACCATAGAGGAAGCACAAGGGCCCCACAAGCCACAAAATCGCTAAGTGTTGAGTGCGATAGAGGGGGCAAGATTCTCGAGGGATGAATAGTGTAAAAACCCCCTCTTCCCTCTCAGATTTCTTCTCTTTAGAACTAGAACGAACCTGGGTATCTGGGTATTCTAATCCAGGCTTGACCCACGTGGCGTAAACCGTAGGTGAGGGCACATGCGATGGAGTGTGCGAGAGGGACCTCACCCCGGTGCTCTCGTCAGGAACTGGCTGAGGACACATTTTCATAATATATGCTGCTGCAATTCCTTACGTCCAAAATGTGGGACTAAATCTAATCCTTCCTCTTCATGCAGCTAAATGTGGACTACAAGTGACTCCTTTGCTGAATTGAAGAAACGGTTGCTACTCCTTTGCTTGATTGAAGACCTAGGCTACTGTAGCAGATTATTCCACGTCCAGCGAGGTTAGGGATTGGATGGATGGTGGCTGGAGTAGTGCTGCCAAGGTTGGAGAAGATGACTGCAGCATCGGAGATCTGGTAAGCACCTAAAAAAGGAAATATGGCCTTGCGGCCTTCTCAGAAATGTTCAGGAGCCTTGCCTAAGTGTGACAAGTGTCATGGTGGCCGTGGCATGGTGTGAGGGTGTGTGTAGTGGTGCGGTGAAGTCGAAGAAGGTGGTGCTGTGTGGGTTGTCCGACTAGGAGGTTGAGTGAGTGTGTGATGAAATTGGGTCAGGGCTTTTGATGGTGGAGTCATGGTGGAGCTTCTAGGGGTTGTAGCTGGTGGATTGGTGGTTTGTGGTGGTCGCACGATGTCATCGGAGCTTCACCGGTGCTAGGGAAGACGAAAGTAGGGTAGTACATTCACAGTTGAAAGTGATGTCAAACTAGGTTGAACTGAAGAAGAGAGAGAGAAAGAGATTAAGGAAGGTTGAGTTGAAATAGGAGAGGAGACAACCGGCTATGATAGGTCAGCGTCAGAGAAGAGGAAAACGACAGCAAGGGAGCGACGGGGCAGCAGAAGGCGAGAATAGCCACTCTTTGACTAGACACTACTACGAAGAAGAGGTGAGAAAGAAGTGCCAGTCAATTTGACCATCAGTCCTCTCAATGAAGGGAACAGAGCTGCTCGTTGAAGCTCGAGGAAGCATCAGTCAAAGGAGAGAAGAGGATGTTTTGTCCTTTTCTGATCTAATCTGAACGTTGGGACCTTTTAGAGCTTATATGGAGCTCGACCATGCCTCAATCAGGAGGAACAATCATGATTTCATTGTAATTTGGCTTGGGACTTCTCACAAATTTTTGGAGCTTCCCCTAAGCTCCCTGCTTCATAATGAAGGATGAGATCATGCCTATTTAATGGAGTATCTCTTGCTTGACAATCCTCTCAATTTTGTAAGGATTTCATTGCAAGTTGATGGAGGAATCTTTAATTGAAGACTGTCAATGTTGGGTTCAAGGCTTTTGTTCAAATGAAGGCAGCGATAGCTTAATTGTAATGAATATGATGAAAGGTAGGGGGCTTTTATAAATAATTCGGAAGTTAGGGGCTTTGATGTGAGGAATATGGAATCTAGGGATTGAATTGCAAACTACTCTGATTGGGCCTAAATTTTTACCTTAACCTAATTTGGATCCATGGAATCTAATGGTGAATTTAGATTTGATGTTTGACCATTTTTTATGGGGCAATTTACATAGAAGCCCAAATTAGGGTAAAATCCCATCTAAAACTCTATTTTAGGTCAAAATGAGTTCAGATGGTTAAACCAATGGTATCAAACATCTTAGAATATTTTTCAAAGAATTTTAGGAGGTTTAGATGAATATTTATCTAGACTAGAATGATATTGATCGCACGTGTTTCGTGAGTTTGAAATCAAGGTTACAAGTAACCTATCATCGTAGTTGCAAAACAAATAATCAAACAAAATTTACACCAAAACTCAAAAACTTAGTCCTGGGTCAAACATGGGGAGGCAAACGTTTGGTTTTGAAAATTCATATTTCTCTTTCTATTTGTTTATTTCATTTTTTATCTTTTCTAACTTTTTGGTATTTTTAACAAGCAAGAGATTAGGTCGAAAACTTTATCTACCTGCAAAATTATAAGAGAGAGAGGGAGAGGAAGAAAGAAAGAGAAACAATCATCTATTCATGAACAACTATCTGTTACAACAATGAAAGTAGGAAAACTAAACTACAAAAGCATAAAAAGATAGAAAAAGGTGCGAGAAATCCCCCTCGACGGTTGCTCGGAGGACTTGGCTTGACGTCGCCTGGAGGAAGGTGGTGAGGAGCGAGACGAAGGAAGATAGAGCTAGAGGATGGGGCAGGACGGTGTCGCAACGAGGATCTTCTTATCGAAGGGTGGTGAGAGGACGGCCACGGGATGCTCCACGAGTGGGGATGAGGGGAGGGAAAACTATTTAGTTTTACTATAGAGGAGCATCCCAGGCTTGGGACAAGCTCTCTCTAGAGCCTTGGAGGTGGTGAGGTGAAGAAAGGAAGAGGTGGTTTGGAATGGTGGTGGGTAGGTCCTTTTATAGTGGAGGAAGAACAAATTCGCATTTGGGTCATTACTGACGTCCATAAACGTCGCTGCAGTTTTCGTTGAAGATTCTCCCTCCAAATCCTCTAGCTGGCACGCGCAGACCATTAGTGACAACTGTAAGCATCACTAAAGGCGCACGTCGTTGAAGATCTGCACCTGCCTCGTTGGCTTGCGCATTACGCGATGCGCGCTTCACGCACCCATGCTTCCTGGATCGTGCGTGCATGCACGTGCTGGCATGCACTTGGCTGCTGCTGTGCGCAACTACGCTATGCACGGTGCGTGGCTACACTATGTGCTGCTGTGGCTATGCGTGTGTGCTACGCACAGCTGCGGCAGCACATGTGCGCTACTGCTGGCCAGCATTGGGTGGCCTGGATGGCACCACGTGGCACCATCTAGGTCATCCATTCTTCTTTCCTTTGTAGAGGCTGCCACGATGCTCAAATCAAGATGATTCCCACACTACTGGACTACGATTGTCGCTTTGGATCCATCCGTACGGTCGAATTTTTCGTCTAGAACCTATATGGATGTCTCATTGCCCCTTGGCCGTTGATCTTCCTTGGACTTCGTATGATGCTACGGTTCTCCAATCTAGACGATTCCAGAGGCATTAGACTCCGATCGTTGTCTTAATCAGATCTGTACAGTCTGACCATCCATCTGAGGCCTTTAAATAAGTCTCCTTCTCTCTTGACCATAAAAAGAACCTAATTAACCTAAAATATATACAATTACTCTAAATGCAGAATGATGCATGCTATGTAGTATTTATAGCATGAATTGCAAATTTAAGCCTAAGAACATGCACAAATAGGCATTTTAACCTAAATAGATGAGTCTACATTAGATAACAATTGAAGGGAGTTGATAATTAGGGTTTTGTGCTCTGATTTGGTTCTCGAAATGCGTGAAACCCTACTTCTGTCAGTGTAGACCTACTCTTTGGATATTAATGCTCATCTGACCTTCAATTAACCCTTAGGTTACCACATGATTACTCTGCATACATTTTCTATGTTAAAACTGCATAATTAACACTTTTTATTATTTTCTTAAAAATGATTTATGTGGAATTACTATTCTCAAGCAATTATTCTCGAGCATTTATCTCTTGATTCCAAATAGTTATGGCGAATGATGGTGTTACCATCATTGTGTTATCTCCTTTATCTTGAGAGTGGATGAGGGTGTGAAAAATTAGCTCTAGATCTAGTTTGTTTGCCTGTGAGGGTTCCTCTTTGTGTGTAGTTTTGCCACTTCTTAAAGTTATTGCATTGGCATTGTGATTATTTCAGTGTGGAAAACATTCATTTTGCTGCAGGTTTTGCAAACCAGGTGGGAATTGGGGTGTAGGATTTATTGGTTGTTGATTTTGTTGACCCTGATTATTTCCTCTTGGAAATTAGGTCCATTGATTTCGAGGGTTTGGGATAGGATGGGAAGGTAAATTTCCCATAGGCATTTGATCGGGCATTACCATGATTTTGTTTTGTAAATAGAAATGGCATAGGTAATGTCGTTCATCTATTATTGCATTCCTTGCAGGATTTTCATTAATTGGTTATTAATATTAGACAATGGGCTAAACAGGAGTGCCTGCTATCTGAAATTGAGGCTTTCCAGCCGGTGGGAGGGGCAGACTACGAAAATCTGATAGCTAGCTCTAACATTGATCTGTCAAGGGAAGACAGGGAGTGTGCCAAAATTTGGTCCTTGAAGATTCCACTGAAGATCAAAATCTTCTTGTGGTTGTGTAGGCACAATCGCTTGGTGATTGGAGATCTAAGAATAAGATGGTTGGGCAGTCCCTTTCAAAATTTCCCTTTGTGTAACCTCCCTTCAAATAGTAGGAAACATTTATTTTCCTCTTGTCTCTTGATAGATCAAGTTTGGAGGAAAGTGTGCAAGGAAGCTCTCCCCACATGGGAAGAATTATGGAGAAGAATTCTGACTAAAGGGGAGTGGCAAGTGAAGATGGCTAGAGTAATGTGGTGTGTGTGGCGTGCTCGAAACGAGCGTTTGTTTAAAGGGAGCTCTATTAATGTTGGGAACGTGTGTTGGGAGTGTTGGAATTTTGTAAAGGAGTGGAGTGATTTAATCTATTTTTAAAAAAAAAATAAATTTTAAATAAAATGTCCCCGGTCTACTATCGTCATTGATAGCATTCCTCACTTTTTCAAAAAAAAAAAAGCTTGCAATGGTTGTGGCCAAAATTCCCCATTTGATTTTGAAATTGCGAAACTTGATTGGTATTTTTCTAGGAAAAATTATGGTTATCCCTCCAAGTGGGATTATAGAAGGTGGAGGAATTGTTTCTAAAATAATCATGTAGAGAGGAAATGTTTTCATTGACTGGGAGAAACATAGTAGAATTATCAAAAGTCCTAGTAGATTCAGGTGTAAGGTCTGGGTTTTGAAATCCGCTTGTGTCAATTTGTTGCAATTTTTCTTTCAGAGTTAGAAAAGCGAGAGTTAGGGTTGGTAGGAATAGGGTTTTGTGGTCATGCATTAAACTTTTCTTCCATTTTCTTTTGATTGATTTGCATTTGGGTGAGCCTTTGTGCAAAAGGTTGCAAATCGTCTTGTGTAATAGGGAGAAATTGTTGTTGTCTGCCTACTTCGTGGACACCTACACAAGTATTGGCATTTCTACCAAAGGTATCAATGGACAAATGGTTGAAAGAATTTTTGCACATTTTGTTAAAAAGTTCGTAGGCACTTTCGGCATCTTTATTTGAAAAATTGCGCCCACATGAGGTGTCAACAAATCACCTCAATTGGTCATCAAGACCATGGTAGAATATTTTCACGAGTTGCCAAAGTGGTACCTCATGGTGGGGGCAACTTCTTAATAAATCTTGGAATCTTTCCCATGCGCCATGCATAAGCTTGCTGGATTTTTGTTGGAAGGTGGTTATTGTGCGACGTAAATAAATAGTTCGACCAATTCGGAAGTATTTTTGCAGAAATGCGCTCTTTAGTTGTCTAAGTAGTGATGGGTTTTCCAACCTGATAGGTCCACTTTAATGGTCTAAATTAGAGATTAAGAATATTGTAATTGGAAGAAGAGATTAATTTAAAGTAGGAATGTTATTAACAAAATCATGTAAATGTTATATTTATCATTTCATGCATTAATTGCAATAATCTTTATATGGAGGGATTAATTATTCACCTTAGAGGCAATGGCATCATATCAATCTCAATTTGAGATACAATAATGTCGTGATTTTGTTTTAACAAAACTAGCAAGGGAATCATTTTTTGGTGCATCCCTATATATCTCTAAATTAATCAATGGCATTCCCTTATTTTCCCTAAAACCTCTCTCTTGATTCTTTTGATCACATAAAATATCGAGCATGCTTTCAACTTTTTCTCTCTCTTCTTTTTTGGCAACATAAAGTCATGATTCTCTCTCTCTGATTCTTTCTCTTTCTCTCTATATATGTAACAGGAAAGAAGACGGTAAGGAGGCATCTCCCTCTCCAAGGGGAGGAAAACTACCTCTCGACCAGAACCTTCCACCACTACGAGCCACTAACAGCCACATTCACCACCGTGTCTCACCCATGACATTCTCATCACCACAGTTGGTGGTGACAGTGCGACATCATCACCGTGACCACCACTCCAACACTGCAAGTTCATCACCACTGTGCTCCGACCGACATTCCTGCCATTGCGATCCTCCACTGCAACAATCACCACCAAGATCCACCTCATCCTCAACTGCATCCACCGACTAATAAGGAGCACACTCCCCCTTTCCCTTTAATTTAAGATGTCTCGGAACCTTCTTTGACACCTAGAGACCCATGACCCCTTGAGCTCTTCTTCATTCTGCCTTCACTACTCCTCCATCCAGAAGACACTAACATCAGCCTCCTCCTCCTCCACAGTGCACGCCCACAGCCAATGGTGCCCACTCATGTGTCCACCTCCTCGCGTCCACTGTGCGCCACCAGTGCATCCTACCTCCTCCACCAACACCCATGTGCACCACCCTTGCGCATGGCCTACCTAATGTGCAGCCACCATGCGGTCACGCACTCGTGCGACCATGACACTATGCGAGTGGCCACCTCGCGTGCACCCAGCATCCTTATGAGCAACCACACCTGTGTGTGCAACCAAATTGCACGCCCACAACCACAAGGCCTGAGCCCTCTTCTTCTTCATCTTCTCCTGCACTGACAGAAAAGAACCCAACGCCAATGCTGCCCCTCTCCACATAGTAGTTAACATAGCCATCCGTTCGATGCGCCATTGACTTCACCACACTCACCTCGACTGCACGAGCTCCACCATATCATCGGAAATGCCGACTACAGTCCATGCACATGAGAGGAGAAACCCATCGCTGGTGACCTCCATCTCGCCATCCGATGAACTCCGACAACCGCTCAACGTGGGACCATCGCCATCAGAACCCTTTCCGCGACTCGACCTCCTCCAAGCATGGCAAGGCTAGCCATCCTCTCCTCCTCCACGCACGTGCACGGGTAGCAAATGCCTTGTTCTTGGTTCTCTTAGAAATTACCCCAAATGCCATTGCCAGAAACACTATTGTGATATTTGATGAGTTAAATTATTTAAGTGAATTTGCTTACAAGCCCTCATATTTCTCTTCTTTTCTCTCATGCACTCAGCTCTTTAGATATTTAGTTAGATTCTTGACATGAATGCATGAAATATCACCACATGCTAACACGACCTAGAGGAAAGACTCCAAATGTCATGGATTCTAATTTTATTTACATTACATGCCATTGAGGGTTATTTTATGGAGGTGAATTTGCCTAGGTGACCCTTGCAGTATCACATTCTTACCTCTTTATGTTACTCTATTTCGCATGATATTCTTATTTCTGTGGCAATATGGACCTCGCATCTATGATCAAGAATAATATGTATGTGTGATTTTCTTACATTTGTGCCTTCTTGTGGATATGACCTAACTCTTTGCGGTTAGTTTTATTGATAAATATTTTTGTTCGGGATTTTCCACTACGCTTTACATACTGCGATGACATATTTTTCTGAAAAGCAAAATATTCTGATCAAACGGCACCATTGTTGGGGAGGCGACAGATGTAATAGGCTCACCTGATTTTATTTCTAGTTATTCTGAAGTGCACATTTTTCTGACCAATCTCTACTTTTTTCTATGTATGGAATCTAACGAGGTGACAAGTGCAGCTGAGCGACAAAGTCGACCTTGAGTGATGCCCAAACATACAGAGAGGATGCGAAGAGAGGGAGACCGGAATCCTACTTTCATAGTGGATTCTCCTTCATCATCGAGTTTATTTCATTTGTCTTCTCTCTCTTGTAGTAATTGGGGCTAATTTTTAGGGGTCTGTCCCCACTTTCTTTAGTAGCTAGGGGCTATTTTTTGTGTGTGTGTGATTCATTTTCTACCTGCGTGATCTAAAAACAAAAAAAAACAAAAATATAAAGCTGTCTATTTAGGAGTTGCATACCCTTAGGTGCACGCATTTAGGGGTGATTGAGCAGCACGTTATTTATCATTTTTGCATTATGTACATATCTACACGGAGATTACTGGAGTCAGGTATACCTTTCTATTTTTGCATCTAGCTCCTGTTCACGCATTTGCATTTGGATTAAATTCCAAGACCACAAAATTAATTGAATTAATCCAATTCAGTGGTTGCCTAACTGAAATTGGGATTGCTAATCAGATTTGACCTTAAAATCAAAATCATAATTGATCTGATCAAAAAGAATTTGTCTACGATTCTTCTCAGAAACAAATTTATTTACAGTGTGATGCACACTTCTGTCACTGAGCACACACACTAGGCACCACACTAGGTCTCGATCCCTTAAGGCTATAAGCACCAATCTCTTCATCAATGTAGACCCTCCTATTTCACTTTGTGATGGTGATTTTTTTTTTTTAAATTGTGAGGAAAGCTATCATGAAACGATAGCAATCCGAAGGGCATTTTATTTCATACTAAAAAAATAAAACACAAGTCTCAAATGAAGGGTTTGATTCTTGTTATCAAGTGTTTTGATTCTTCACGGAAGGGGACACCCCTTAAAGGAACAAAAGGGTAATTAAGAGGCACAACATTCACATCGCCTCAAATGAAGGGTTTGCCCTACTTGTATCCCTTAGTTTCGTCCTTGGAGTAACTTCTCACTAGGTCACTTAAGAGTATCATTGAAGCATGGTATAGGTCCTAAGACATGCTAAGGTCAACTTATGGCCCATAATTGATTGTGCAACTTCATTGGCCACCAAGAAAGAACGTAAACGACCTCTATTCTTCTCCAAAAAGCTTGTCAAGGATCTCAAGTCACAGCCCCTCTTATACCACTAAAGTAGGAACTGACTGGTGCAAACTTGACCCCATTTGACAACTTTAAGGTGTAGGTTTGAGGGTGGCTCAAATCTTCTCTAAGAGAAAAGAGAGTCACGTTGCCTTGCATTTGATTGGGGTGATTTTTTCAAGTCATGGATTACAATAACTACTTCACTTCTTACTTCACCATAGAACACCGAATCCCAATCCCATGACTGGTAGTTATCCATCATCTGATGAACATTCCGATCCTTTCTACTCCTACTATAGGAGCATTGGTCTGATTAATCCCCAACCCAGTGATGATGAGCAGAACCTAGAAGAAGGGTATCCCAACCCTAGATCTCCCAGGACTATACCAAACTCACCCACCCTTAATGATTTTTCTTATTGAGGTTGGACTGATACTCCTAGGAAATTTGAACCTAAGATTGACTATCCTCCCGAATATAATAGTAGCCTCTCTTCCTTTATGATAGAAATGCAAAAACAACATAATGAAATGATGGATTATATGGGAGAGATTTTGAGGAATAGTCAAAGATTAACTAAAGAGATTAACCAGCTTAATGACCCTCCTACAGTCAATTCTGATCCCTACCTCTATACCCCCAATTACCAAGATAATTTCGAGGAAAATAATGTCAACAAGGATCTTGTTTTGAGGAGTAGCTATAACTTAGATGTCCCCCATGAGATATACCCACCGAATGGCAATCTTGGTGATTATCCACCTGATCTTATTTGGAGTCAAAAAAAGGGGAAGATGGTCCCATTAGATGAGCTCGACGCGAATGATAGTTTCTTTGTTACATTTGATGAAATGGGTCGCAGTCAAATAGTCAACCCAACTCCCATTATGAATTTTGAGGTGGAATTTTTACCCCATCCTAGGGATTCCAAACATTTACCTTACACTTATGATGACCTTACACCTCAGTTAGATCTCCCTGAGGATTGTGATTATGAAGTTAACAAATTCTAGGATTCTTGGATGTCAAAAGAAATTATATTAGAAGGAAGTGCTAATAACCACAACCTGCTACCTAGGGTACCAACACCTGTCGTTGAATATTATGAGGATTAACAGATAACCAATGACAAAGCGATTTTGGCGTGTGTTTTGAAATATGTTGGAATTGTTGTATAGTTGTGCTAAACCCTCAATCAAGAATATTTGTTCTATGAAACTCGCATTGATTTTTATTCTTTTGTAACATGAGACTCAATAGTTTGTCTCTGGGAGGTGCGAGAAACGAGTTTTACATTCGGATCCACTTTTCTGACCTAAATCTAACCTAACATAATCTTTTTAGTCTTTTTTGTATTTTATGATTTTTTTTGTGTTTTTGGTTTTTGTTTTGAAAGGCGAAATGAAACCTAGATCTAAATATGCTAGTGAAAGCCTAACCTTAACCTAACTAATGGGCATGTATTCACAATGACAAACAAAAGCATATCACTAGTTATTCAAGGAAAATGTAATCATGAATTAACTAATTATATGAAGTTGCAGAAGAATACATAAAAAGAACTAAACTAAGAGAATGCTAGGAGCAACCAGGAGAGGCTATGAAGAAGCCTTCTTGGTCATCCAAGAGGAGAAAGAGAGGGAGGGCATGGGCTCATCTTCCAAGGAGAGAGAAGAGGGAATGTCCATGAAGAAGAAGAGGAGAAGAGGGTGGTGGACCCTTTTTCTTCTAGCCATCCTTGAAACCTTAGAGGAGGGCACCTTGGAGCTTCACTTGGTCATCCATGGAGGGGCACCTTGGAGGAACTTCTGTAGGCATCCATGGAGGATGCCTTAGAGAGAAGGAGGAAGAGGATGACCTTGGAGGGTGGAAGGGAGGGTGTTGGTTGTCACAAGTTGAGGTGGAGAGAAGAGAATGGAATGGAATGTGTGACCTCTCTCTTTTGCTTAAATGGGGTGTGGCTTCCTAACATAGGGAGCTGCCACCTATTTTGGATCTAGGTTTGGTGCATAGGTTTTATTGTTTGTTTTTGGTGGGAATAGAATAGGAAGTTGTGTGTGTGTAGTTTAAAATTTGTAGAGCTATGTTGTGGGTTTTTGGTAAATCTAGGTTAGGTCAACCTAGATTTGGTGGGTATGGACCTAATTGGGCTTAGGAGGGTCAAACTGGATGGGGGTGAACCTATTGGATCTAGGTCAAGTCTAATTGGATGTGTGTGTGTGATTAGGCAAAGGCAATCCTATTAGGTATGAGTCAATTAGTTCCTGGGTGGGTCTAATTGGGTTCAGGTGCACCTAATCAACTGTAGATGCACCCAATTAGGTATGACGTAGTTTAATTGGGTTCGGGATAGGATAACTAAGGGTATGAATAGTGGGATAGGCTTAGGAGGTCTCTAATTAGGTTTCCTAATGTGTTTGGTGGGGTTTCTAGGTCAAAAGAGGCAAGCTCGGGCTTCTAGCACCAAAAACAAGAACCAGAGATGACCTCCAAACTTCCAGACAAGTTATCAAACGTCTTATACTCCAAAATTGGATGTCTGGAACTTAGGTTGGATGTCTAATTCCGTGTCAGTGAAAGTTTTGGCTTCCTGGATTGAGTTTCTGCAGAAATCAGACGTCCAACCTAATATCTAGGCATCTAGAAAGGTGCTAGAGAGTGGGTTTTGGGTTTTCTAAGGTAGGTTTTTGTTTATAAGTGTTTGGGAGAGCGTAAGGTGGATAAGAACATGGATAGTGCTATCCATGTTTTGGGTTCTAAGGCTAAGATGTCCTAATGGAAATGGTTTCAGGTTTAGGAAGGCTATCCTAGGGTTTCTAAGGGTATAGATTAGGCTATCCTCCTTACTCCTCTTGTCTGGATCAATCTTCTCTCTTAATTGCCTTGTTCCACTCTATCACTTTAGTACCTGCAAATAATAACAAAACATTAAATAGCAAGAAATATCATCTTATTTTATATAAAACGATGCAATGCATGATATTCATGATATGAATGCAATATTTACAAATTAAGCTAGGTTCTAACATTATTTAGGTTGATTAGGACCTATGACTGCTGCACAATCATAACCCCATGACTAAACTTTGCTAGTCCCTAACAAATGCAAGACTAAATGCATGACTAAGTTTGGTCCCTCAAGGACTACTTATTCTCTTTATCAAAGAGTTTGACTAAAGATTTTTCTCCTTTTATTTCATCCAGAAATCTAGAAATCCAAATAATCATGAGATTGTAGTGATGGTAGCTTAAGCAATGGACCCAAGTGAAAAGCCAATTGTCACTTAAAGTTCATACTTGACCCTTAATAAAAATTCTATCGGGATAGGCAAACTCTTCCCTCAGGGATATGTAACAAATAATCTACAATTTTACCCCAGCTTTTTAGCTTAGGTAGAAGATTTTTGAGTTAAGTGGTTTTATATTTGGTGGCTCACCCTCATCTGGTGCTACATATAATCTAGTACTATAGATTCTAGATTTCCAGACAATCAAACAAATCAACCTAGAGAGAGGCTAAAAACTATGTTCTCTTTAATTCCTTCAAACTCTGTTTTTCTTCACTTTGTCTTTTCAAGCTCACAATCTCACCATATTTTGTCAATGTGCTCAATATTTGGTGGCCTTACATGGCATTAATATCTTGATTAAAATTTTGATAACCATTCAACTAAGTCAGAATTCCTCAGCTCATATTCAGGCAGTCAAAAATACATAAAGTTAGGTATGGGCCATATTTGGTGCATCACAATGGTAATGGATTTTGTTGCCTCAATATAAGTGACACATAAACACAATTATGAACTCAACACTTTTTCTTGAGACTCTTCTCCTTTGTTTTTCTCTTCTCTTTTTCTTCTTCTTTCTTTTTTTTCATAAATAAATAAATATATATATATATATATTGTTTCTTCTTATTTTTTTTCTTTTCATGCATATCTATGAACACAACACTCAAATTTTATTCAAGAGACATTATTAGGGATTGGTGATGTTTAAGAGGATATCAGGTAGATTATTTGGTGGAAGTGCTTACTGTTGACACTGGGAGTGGAACGAATAGGACAACGTATTTTTTGACCTTTGACACTATTACCCTCCTTCAATCGAGGATTCCGTAGAGGATGGTGTGACCATCCACCTTATTCATAGTTCTATTAGAGTTGGATCTCTACGCATCTACCTTATTTGGTGGCCCTCAAGAATTCTCACAAGATTCGTTTGTAGGAACTTGAGAGAGAAAACTATACCTAACTCCAAGTATCATTATCTAACTATCTAGAGACTAAGAATCCTTGCACTAAACTTAGAGCACCAGTAGACATTCTACTCTCACCTCACAGCTGTTTGGTGGATTTACTAGAAGATGGCTTGCCTGACTCCCTAACCACTATCCAAGGCTTTAGGAAAGGAAGAATTGCTTTCTCTCAACAAACTAAAGATGTTTATTGATTTTCGCAATGGATCCATTGGAAAATCTACGTGCAAGTGTAAACATTGTACTGGATTCTAGATTCAGAATTAACTCAAGAATAAAATCCCTGATAAAACTTCCTTGATAAAAATTAATGCATGAATATATATAAATAATATGCATAATCTTTCAAAGTTGCACTTCGAAGATTTTCCTAATTCGGGTTACATTCAGCTCGACCCTAAATTTAGAATAAAAACTTGAGCTAACTGATATAGGCACATCTATTTAGGTTAAAATGCCTATTTATGCATGTTCCTAGGCTTAGATTTGCATTCCATAGTATAAATATTGCATAGCATGCATCATTCTACATTTAGAGTAGTTGTGTATATTTTAGGTTAATTGCGTCCTTTTTAGTGGTCAGGAGAGAAGGAGATTTATTTTAGAGCCTCAGATTGACGATCCAACCGTATGGATCAGATCAGGACGATGATCGGAGTCCAACGCCTCCAAAATCACCTTAATCGAAGTCCTATAGCATCATATGCAGTCCGAGGAAGATCAATGGCCAAGGGACTATGTGACATAATTCAATGCTTTAAACGATAAATCCGATCATGCAGAAGGATTCAGGTCGACGATCTCACCTCAACGACGCAAAAATCGACTCAATCTGACCTCTATAGCAGCCCCTACAACGAAAAAAAGATGGACGACCTAAATCGTGCCACATGGCACAACCCAGGCCGCCCATGCACGCGCACGTACCACCGCACGAGCATAACAGCGCGGGCACGCTTGTGCGCAGTAGCAATGCACGCAGGACCGTAGCGCCCGGAGGCATGTAGAGCACATGCCAACGTAGTGGATCTTCAGCGACGTTTGTCGTGGATCTTTAGCAATGTTTATGACCATAAGTAAATGTCCTATATATGAATTTGATTCTTTCCTCAACTATAAAAGGGCCCCTACCCCTCCCATTTTTCTTCATCTCTTCCTTTCTTCCTCTCACCATTTCCAAGGTTCTGGAGAGAGCTTGTCCCAAGCTCAAGATGCTCCTTTACAGTAGAAAATCAAATAGTTTTCCCTCCCCTCATCCCCATTCATGGAGCATCCTGTGGACATCCTCTCACTGCCCTTTGGGAAGAAGATCCTCGCCGTGACACCATCCTGCCTCACCCTCCGTCCTCCAGCTATGTCCTCCTTTGTCCCGCTCCTCACCACCTTCCTCCAGGCGACATTAGAGCAAGTCATCCTGTGAGCGACTGTCTAGGGGTATTTTCTCATCTCCTTCTATCTTTACTACTTTCTACTGTAGTTTTTCCCACTTTCTTAGTTGTAGAAAACATTGGATTCAGAAATATATGTGATTGTTCCTCTCTCTCTTTCTTTCCTTTTTATTTTGTAGGTAGATTAGCTAGATTTCATCAGCATAATCTCTTGCCCTATTAAAAATACAAAAAAATTAGAAAAGACAAAAATGACCAAAAATAAATAAAAGAGAAACGTGGATTTTCAAAACCAAATGTTCGCCTTCGCGTGTTCAACCTGGGATTCACTTTTGGAGTTTCAGTTATAAATTGTCTGATAGATGTGTTTTGCAAGCTACAACAACAGGTTCTCCGAACCCCTAATTCTAATACATGAAGCGTGCCTGCATCATTTTGGTGTCATTGCCAAGGTGGCAGTGCTCTTTGGTTTTTCTCGCATTTTTTTCTCCTTACCTAACTTTTATCACACTTTTTCTCTGATCATACTATGATTGCAAGTACTCTTTTGAGGTAGGCCAAAGCAGTTAGATTGGAGAAAAGTGTAGATGAAGGTTCTGTAAGTTTCCCCCCACCTCCCCACCCACTAGTTCATTTCACCACACTAATAACTCAAACCCAAATCAACTTAGGTGCTTTTTATAAACTTCTAGGTTAGATTTGGCTATTTGTTTGCCACCTCCACTCATCTCACCCTTGCATATTTAAAAAAATAAAAAAAAAACTCTTCTCTTGTGGGATTTTCTAAAAAATACACACATTAACACCCACAACTCTCCACTTAAGGCGCACCACTCCACTTTGATTCTACCGCTTGACTGAGATCTGACTTGTGGATCTGGTAAACCTTAACTCAACACATGCATAAGTGAGTAGAAATATGATTAGGTTAAGACTTTTTGTGTGCCTTAATCAAGTGGTGCAATAGGGCAATTGCGTGAACTATTTGGGTTGCAGCACTCAATCTAAAACTGATCCATCAAGTAGCTTGCCACTTAGGGTTGATTCTTAGGGCTAAACTAGGCATTGCACAATATTTTTGATTTCTAAAGGAATATATCAGCACCAATGCTTTCAAAACTTGGAGTGTTCTACTGAACCTTGATTGAGTGCACCTAAAGATTAAACCCTAAAAGCTACCAAACAAGGTTGAACCCTAAAAGACACATCATCAAATAAAATTGCTTGAAAACCTTGGTTGTGCACGCACACACATTTGAATTAATTACTAAGGGCACAATCCATCTAAAGAGCCCATCACATTCCAAGGGCACAATCATCCCAAGCTTAATTAAAACTAAGTAGACATTGGCCTTAAGGATTGATTCGCTCTTCAGGGCTCAGACTGAGATTGTTTTCGATTAATCTGCTTCTGCTAATCCATCTGATGTCTAGCTAGGGGAGTAGTGTTAAACGACTGCGGCTGGGGGATACACTTGGAACTAGAGGCGCAAGCCAAAGGAAGAACCTTCTACCCAGTCCCTCCTTCTAACTGGTTCTATTGATCGGATAAAAGTAGACTAAATCATTTATAATCTCATGACGAGTCCTGGGAGTGTGTAGGTCTTTAGGCTACCCACATAAGGACAGGTTTGGTTGGTTGTACTACAAGGCACCTTTCTCTCTTCTATTTTCCCTCCTACTCCACAATGTATCCTTCCACATGTTCTACACATTTCCAATCCTATCCTCCTACCACCACTTATGATGCGTGGTTTTCACTCAACTCAGTAATTATGTTAAATTCACTTAATTAAGAGTAGAAGAAATCACTTAGGTTAACTCGAACTTGTGTCGGTTATGTAGTATAGGGTCGAATTAACCTAACATTTTAGAAATTTTTACTGGTTGAGTCCAGGTCGTTCATTGGGAGGCACAATAATTTTCTCCAAATTCACCAAGTCTCTTTAATTTCTATAAGTTTAGGAGGTATAACTAGTTTAATTTTCAAAACATGAATTTTGTCAAAATATTTAAACTATAAAGAATATACAAAATTCCATATGCAAAACATATTTACTCAAAATGATCTACTTTATTAACAAGTAAACATGCTAGTTTTTCAATTTTATTTTATTCTAAGAAATTAAGGTAATTAAAAAGTTATCTAATTAAAACATGCCTTTTTACATTTAAGAACAAAAATATAATGATGCAAGAAAAATTCATTTATTTCTTCAACAAAGTATTGATGCCTTTTTATTTTCTTCAGCCTCTCATTTTCTTCTTTCTTTTTTTTATTTCCTTCACTATCCCTCGAACTCTCTTTCTTCTATTTTCTTGTGTTGTTCCTACCTTCTCTTCTTTTTCCCTTAGTCTCCTACCTTATCTTCTTCCCTTAGTTTTCTCCTTTGTTCCTTAGTCTCTTTTCCTTAATACTCCTTAGCGCCTATGCCTTCTTCTTTAGCTTTCAGCTTCAACACTTAGCATCCTTCAGCGACTTCTCTTTACCTTAAGCTTTCAGCTAAATTGGGTTTTTTTACTTTTTTAACCAAAAGTTATTTTATTTGCGATGATGTCCTTTCGAGGATACACAGCACCCTGAGACCAGGGTGGGACCAGACCCTACTCGATCCTCGCCTAATCTCAATTAGGTTCATTTTGGTTCATTTGTTTATCAATTCATAGTCTCGAGCCATTTTGGCTCAACCTGGCCTCCCAGGCCACTCTTGCCCTCCCAGGGCACAATCACTTTCGCACACCCCCAAGGGTGCACACCTACAGGCATAAGCCTGCACACTCAGACATGCAATGCTCAGATCAGAACAGATGGAATTGGAACCGATGCACCGAGCACTGACGACTGCATAGCCAAGGAAACGAATTACTTTTATCCCCAGGCGCCTGCTCGTGAACAACCGAGGCGGGACTATCCTACCCCTCTCAGAACCGAATTCAAATGTTCGTAACTTTCTACCCAGATCTCCAAATTGAGTGATTTCAAGTTTGTTGGAAAGCTCTAAGGGTAATCTACACAATTACAGGGTCAATTTAATGTTTTAATGATGTTTTTCTCTTCAATTTAAAAGATGAAATCAGGGGTTCCTATGGGGTTTTTAACCCTGGAAAATGAAATTTATGTCAGGAGAGTCTTCAGATGGACTTCTCTCATCTATTAAAAGGTCTATACATGTTATATAAGTGATTCTACTTCTGTTAGAATAGATTTTAAACTCTTAAGACCTTCATAACCACCAAAGAAGCTACTCACTTCTTTGAAAGCTTCAGAGTTTGATTTTTCAGATTTCAATAAGTGCAACAGACACTTTAAAGTGTTTCTAATCAATTTAGATTAATTCTAAGGGTTATAATAGATCAATCTGGGCAAGTTTTAAGTTTAAATTTCATCAGAATAGTACTCCTGTTGGTTTGGGTTCGAAAGTAACCCAAATTTGCAGAAACTAGATACTCACACATTCATTCATCTGAGGTTACTTTAATTACTTTCTTAAAACATCAAAGAGGATCTCAGAAACAATTTTCACTCCTCAAAATCTCAATTCAAGCTTAGAACTCCATTAAAAGACTCATGTTTGACTATGGAAGCTCGAAAATTGACTTTCTATTCAAAGCTTCCTCCCAAGAAATTAATGCCTAGAATAGAGTCTTCTCATCATCTAGAACTTATTCAGATCTTCAGGAAGTTATTTCAACCTTGATTCCTAGGGTTTCAGGCTCGCCACTTGAACTTAAAAACATGTTTGTTCAACAGAGTCATGGAAAGATTGCTACAGTGTTTTGAAAACTTAATCAGCTTCAGTGCACCGCACTGAAGCTTCTGAGCTCTTTAAATGCTTCTCAGATCATTCCTAACAGACTTCTCCAACTCCACCGGAGTTGGGGAAGATGAAGTTAAATCTATAACTCTAGTGGTTAAATTCTCAAACAAATTTCTTTAAAACAGTCAGTAATCCTTATTATATTATTCTGGAGCTACTTAGCAACTTCTAGAGGCCGTAACACAAAAATGGCTCACCGGAGCTCACCGGAGCTTCGGTGAGTCTAGAAAATATAAAATTGTATATATAGATTGACAAAACTAACCATTTTTTATTCAAAAAGGATCCTGAGGTTACAAGGAACCTCAGTATCGCATTTAATTCCTCATTTATTCATTAAAATTAAGATTTGACAGTAAGTTTGTTTTCTTAAAAGATTTGAGTGGTTAAAGCTCAGGACTTCTTTAACCACTCGATTGAGAGGTTAAATCAAGTCAACAGATGTTATTATTCATAAATATATATTTAATTTATAGTTTGAACTGTTCCTGAGCCACCATGGACAGCGAGCTCAGGAACTTAATTAAGATTTAGGCATTTAATTATAGATGATAATAATAGGTATTATAATGTCGATTAGGGTTCATTAGTGGTGATAAGTGATGAAAGAACCCAATGGAGGTGGAATTAGGTCGATTACTGTCACCATAAATAGTGATAGTAGTCGGTGAAGGTGAGATATGAATTAGGCGAATAGGTGATTCAATTAGCAATTAAGTGACTTAGAAATGGTCATGGAAGATACAGGAAGGTGTACAGTGAATTAAAAGATAAGATTGAAGCTCTGGCAAGCTCAAGGAACTCATTGGAGTCGGAGGAGATGAAACTAAATTCTAACGTTACTCTAATCTACTAACTAAACTAACTAACTAAGCTAGCCTACTCCTACTCCTACTCCTAGTCTACTATTACCTGGACGAAGGGGTCAATAGGGTTCCACCGAAGGTTCATAGCGGAAGACAAAATAAAAGGGTGGAAGAAAGATCTCAGGTAGGCGGATTTGAGGTGGAGTGGAGGAATCCTTAGGTCGATGCCTGTGTCAGAGGTGCGGAAGAGCACGGCAGATCTCCTCGGCTACTTATGATGGACGGAGGAAGTCGGAAGATGGAATGGAAAATCGCCCGAGTTTTGGACGAATAGCCTATTGGGTCGACTGCAGTGTTAGAAGAGGGAAGGGAGCCAACTTGAATAAAATCAGAGGTGTGAGGGGTTATTTATAGCAGCTTACGGCGAAGAGAGAGGCGGGGTTTGGCCAAAGAAGGAGCTCGAGAAGCTTAATCTCCGTCATCGTCTCTGACGATGGCGAGGTTATCTCCCATTGAAAAATAGGATTCTCGGTTAATCCAGACCGATGGATCAAGTGGAGGTGCTGAGCGCAAGCTGCAAGAGCTTGGACAAAGAGGAATGATGTCGACAGGGCGGTGATTGGGCAGTGGGGTGACTCTCTGCTGCCAGCCGTTCATTCGGTTGAAGAAGACGAAGAGGGACTTAGAATTAATAAAACTTAAGGACCTGTGTGAGAAATAAGGACCCGACTGTAATGAATATTAAGGACTAAAATGTAAACCCAGGTTTTAAAGGTTTATTTTAATTTAGATCTTTTTCAACATTTTATATATGTTAGTAAATAAGGTAAATATTATGTTTACACCCTGAATTTACATTTTTGACCTTTTTAGGTTAATTTATTAGATTAAGTAAAATCACTTAAGTTATTACATACTTAGGTATACAATATATTTAAGTTACTTATCTTATTAATTAAGGAAATGATTAATAGGATTTCGAGTCCAATTATTATCTAAATTATTAATAATGTTAATTGAATGATAAAATGTCATTTTTAACTTATTTTAAGGTCCTTAACTAAATATCCCTTATTCTATAATTAACCCTTATATATTCATAACCTTAGCTAATTAACTAGGAAGACTAGTTAATTAGGGGTAATTAGAGATCATGATTACTGTCTCATCAATCCCCAAGATGATTACTATTCCGACTTGGCTTGTAATTACCCATCCACAAGCCAGGATGATTTTGATTGGGGATATGAATATGGACCTCAGTGTCCAGGGCCTAACCCTAGATAACAAGACTATGATTACTATCCTTCCCAGAGCTACATTGATTATAGATCTTCATCCTTTGATCACCAAACCAACCCGATCTACAATCAGGAAGGATATAATGATTATAACACCTACCCTCCCTAGTATTCCACTGAATATAGGTTGCCACCATCCTTTAAACAACTTCAAATGAATTACTATCAGGGAGGGACCCAAGAACTTTGACATCTTGACTCCCCTATATTTTACCCAAACCCACCCAAACCTAAATCAAACAAGTTGGCTCAGGTGAACCAAATCCAAGATAGGGTGTTGGCTAAATTGAGGAACACCATACAATCTTTAGAAGCCCAGCCAACACCATGCACTGAAGCATTGGAGCCTATGATAAAAATGATTGATGAACTTAATAGTTCTCTATTGGATTTGCTCCAAAATGTTAGGGATAGGGACCTGGGTGAGTTTCTTCTTTGAAAATTATCGAGATGATGAAATTTATGGTTTCCCTGGTCAAATCTTGGGATGATTCTCAAGATGAACCCCCTTCATGAGAGCAAATGTTAGAACCTGCTCAGGCGCCTGTCAGGAGAGATACATATTTTGAGATTGGAGATGACTAGGCTGGGCTAGAGAAACCCATTGAGGATGAATCGATTGATTCACTCGAGATCCCCAAGCCAGGGAGTGAGGAAAAATATGTCTCTTTTGAACTAGGAAATGATAATCAATTTTGAGACATAAATAAATGAGGATCATGAGTTCTTTGACTTTGAGGGAGAAGAATCTTTTGGTGAAGTCTCACTTGAACTTAAGAAAGAGGATTTTAGTGAGACAAATGGGCTTGAGGAATCTGACAAACCAGTTGATAGCCCAATTATTGAAGATTTGGATTTGGTTGGGGCTAACTTGGAGGATTCGAATCCTCATTTACTAGAAGATTCAATCAATAGCCCCATTCCTCATCTGCACCCTGAAGAGTTGACTTTTGAGATCATTGTGCCCAAGTCAATCTTGATTCAGCCACAATTGTTGGACTTAGGAGAATCATATGGGGTGAATGATATGCTAGAGGTCTTGGAGACTGAGTTCTTGATGTTGGAGAATAGAATTGTTGAAATAAAATTTGGGAGGCTAATTCTAAGGGAACTTTGATTTTGGATCTAAGGGTACCTATGGACCTGAAACCACCTACTTTTTACCAGGACCCTTACGATATCTTTCACGTGCAACCTAAGCTTGAAATAAGTTATTATTTTTCTAAGCTGAATGTCAAGTGGACATCCGAACCTATTGAACCATCTTTACCCATTATCCGACACTTTGGTCTTGTGTTGCACACCACAAAACCGCAGGCCTAGCCCTGCAAGTTTCACAACAATCTTAGGTTCTGGGTAATTTTCATCTAAAACCTTAGAATCACTCGACCCTGGGGCATGGGTCTACATCATAATTTGGTCCACATTAGTGGACATCTTCTATTAGCAGGTTGGAGGATCAATATTTTTATTTTGATTCTGACCCACACTTGTGAATTCTCAATTTCTTCTCTGTATGTATATTATGCTTAGCTGAAGGCATTAAATTTAGCACGTGTGTATATTCCCTTCTCTCTGCGGAGCTGATCGGATTTTCATGATACTCAGGTGATATTCTATTTACTCTACCCTTTTCATGTCTCTATTTTTACAGTGAGCACATTGCATCATTTAGGCATGGGGGGATGGATACTTTATCCTGAAATCATTTTTTTAACTCAGTAGAATTTCTTTTAGTTTCTTTAAAAAGAAAAATTCAGAAAGACAAAAAAAAAGAAGAAAATAGAATTAGGAGAAGAGAACTTAGGCTTTTAGGCGTTGTTAACTTTAGGAAATGATACGATAGGACCTAGACACTTAGACTCTTCAAGTCTTCAAGCTTAATTAGCCTGGGTGTCCACTCGAATGTGGACTTAGTCTCAGGTCCTCGCCAATTCAAATTCATTTTTAATTTGGCTAATAAATTGGGATGATAAGTATGCGACTTATCAATCCGCCCTTTGATTTGAGGGGATTTTAAGTCTAAGCATCTACACACTACTCGCACTGACTCACTTTTCGGTGGTTTCTTTGGACATTAGGTAGCTAATGAACTATCTAGGGTGGTTTGGCTGGCAAGTTGTTGGTGGTAATAGCTCATCATTCGATTGTCCAGAGCCTAGCCATAAGACCATTTTCGTCGTATTGTCTTTAGATAAATCTTAGATCAGGGAAGCCACCTACTTAGAAAGAAAAAAGAAAAGGAAAAAAACATAGAAAAAAAATAGAAAAAGGAGAAAATGAATAAAAATAAACAAATAAAACCATACTTCACTGCATGAGTATGCCTGGAAAGTTACCGTGGGTAACAACCCATTGGCCAGTTGTCCAGAGCCTAGCTCATAAAAATGCACAATAATTCCCAAAACACCTAGGGAAGAAGCGGGAAAGTAGAATAAACTAGGGAGATATACATTGGGTTCGCCCTTGTGTTGACCCCATAAATAAAAGAAGTTGGGAGAAAGCAACCGTTCAAAAAGATAAACCTCTAGGCAAGGTCACCTAGGGTCGTAGAAACCCAAAGATCATTTTAATGGACCCCTAGTGAGTCTTTCACTCTATTCACAAGATTCTTAGCACTTAGAGTCATTTTCGAGTCTAGGGCGGGTCGAGTAGACATAAAAAGTTATCCTAGAACTCTCAAACACCAAAAGTATAAAAAATTAGAAAAGAATAAAAGCAAAAAAATCTATCTTCCCTTATCAAATATGGCAAGGACTTGAGCGGACTACATTCTGGCAGACACCCAGGTACTGTTAAGTCTTTGTTGGTTAGGACCCTTAGCTGAAAATTTTCTATTGTTAATAAACGACTTAGGCCTAAGTGATCTAATCCTAATTTTGATTTTATACATAGCATGTAGTTTAATTTTTCTAGGGACTAGCAAAAGATAGGCATTGGGGTATGATATGGATACATCTATTTAGGTTAAAATGCCTATTTATGCATGTTCCTAGGCTTAGGCTTGCATTCCATAGTATAAATATTGCATAGCATGCATCATTCTGCATTTAGAGTAGTTGTGTATATTTTAGGTTAACTGTGTTCTTTTTATCATAAGGAGAGAAGGAGATTTATTTCGGAGCCTTGGATTGATGATCCAACCATATGAATCTGATCAGAACGATGATTGGAGTCCAATGCCTCCAAAATCACCATGATCAGAGTCCTGTAGCACCATATGTTGTCCGAGGAAGATCAATGGCCAAGGGACTAGGTAACATAATTTGGAGCTTCAAACAACAAATCCGATCATGCGGATGGATTTGGGTCTACGATCACAGCCCAACGACGCAAAAGTCGACTCAATCTGACCTCTGTAGCAGCCCCTACAATGAAAAGAAGATGGACGGCTTAAATCGTGCCACATGGCGCAACCCAGGCCACCCATGCGCACGCACGCGCCACCGCACGAGCACAGCAACGCAGGCATGCATGTGCGTAGCGGCAGCGCACGCAGGCACATAGCGCCTGGAGGTGTGAGTGCACGCCAATGCAGTGGTAGCGTGGGCACGTAGGCTGTCTTCAGCGACATTTGTATTGGATCTTTAGCGATGTTTATGACCATCACTAAATGTCCTATGTACAAATTTGATTCTTTCCTCCACAATAAAACGACCCCTACCCCTTTCCTTTTTCTTCATCTCTTCCTTTCTTCCTCTCACCACTTCCAAGGCTCTAAAGAGAGCTTGTCCCAAGCCCAGGATGCTCCTCTAGAGTAGAAAACCAAATAGTTTTCCCTCCCCACATCCCCACTGGTGGAGCATCCGTGGTCATCCTCTCACCGCCCTTTGGGAAGAAGATCCTCGCCGCAGCACCGTCCTGCCCCATCCTCCATCCTCTTGCTCCATCCTCCTTCGTCCCACTCCTCACCATCTTCCACTAGGCGATGTCAAAGCTAGTCATCCTCCGAGTGACCATCGAGGGGATTTCTCTCACCTCTTTCTTTCTTTTTCACATTCGTAGTATAGTTTTCCTGCTTTTGTAGTTGTAACAAACAGTTGTTCATGAATAGATGATTGTTTCTCTCTCTCTCTCTTTCACTCTCTCTATCTCTTATATTTTTGTAAGTAGATAAAGTTTTCATCGACCTAATCTCTTGCTTGACAAAAATACAAAAAAATTAGAAAAGAAAAAAATGACTAAATGAAATGAAAGTGAAGCATGAATTTTTATAAAACCAAACATTCTCCTCCCTGTGTTCGACCTGGGACTCACTTTTCGAGTTTTGGCTATAAATTTTATTTGATAGACGTGTTTTGCGAGCTGTAAGGATGGGTCCTCCAAACCCCCAATTCTAATACGCGAAACACACATTGATCTGGATGATATGGGTTCATGAATATTCGAGAAAAGAAGAGAATATAGAGAAGAGGTCTTCCTCAGGAAGACACAACCAGCTACAAGGGGCTAGTGAAAATAAGGCAAAGGACTAAAATGAGAGAATGCCCCAAATAAAGAAAACAAGCTAGCCCTAAATTGTATAGCCTAAATGGACCTAAACCTGGCACCTAAAATTGGAGTTGGGTTAAACCAACCCTTGAATTACATGGCTGGCCAGAAGGGTGGGATGCCCTAGGACACCCCACATGGTGGGACACCACTAGAGGTTAACATGGTTACTATATCAACCTTTTGTCACCAGTTGGTCCAAATAAACAAGGCCTTGATTTTCACCCAATTAAACTTTGGTTACTAAGTAAGTTAGTCCTGCCTAGGGCACATCAACTTGGTTTCAGGCTTGGGCTTGAAGTGCTCTTGGAATGTGATTAGGCGTTGAATGTGATTGGGCATTATGGGGGTGTTTCCCTTAAAATTAGATTTAACAGTGTGAAGTGCACAGACAAAGGGTTTGCAATACAAACTTTAATTTGTGTAGTGGATTTTAAGGTTCAAGTGCTCATATTAATTTCTTTTACGGTTTCCCTATTTAAGTCAATTCAAACAAGGTTGTAGTGAAGAACACAACAAGTTTCTCAAGTCCCAATTTGTTTTATGAATTTCCTTTAAGTATGAAATGCAAATGTGCTCTACCTTAATGTGGAAACCCTAATATCAATAGGTCTATATGAAGATTTTAAGTCCAACAAGGTAGAAGTGGTGCGACCCAATCAGAGAAAACAATGATCCTAGTGCACCACTACTAAGCGAAATAGACCAAAGTGATTACCTAACTTGAAATGTAAATCAATTTAATTCAGGTAGGTGAGGGGGTCAATCAAGAAATAAACCTCACCTACTAAGCAACTAAGTTTACTCAAGCCAATTTAGTTCTCTAGAAAAAAATTAAACCCTAAAGTTTTATGTCCTAAGGTTTATGCTCTTCTAAAAACCTATAGTCAGACCTGTTCTGGCTTGAAATCACTCCCCAGATCAGTAAAGGAATCCAAATAGGATGAAATTTGATAGAGATTTTCCTTCTCAATAAGGATTTCAAGGAATATTTTTTGGAGATTTTTACTATTTCATACAATCTTTCATGAATTTTTTAGTGTCAGGGGGTCAAAGAGGCTAGATGGACCCCCTGCGTGTAATTTAGTTTGAAACAATATCAAAGAAAATCCAAAAATTCTTGAAAACCTATATAACAAACTATGTTTCAGTGGCTTTCCAACTCCACAAATTTTAAATCAATCTGATTTATATAGAGGTCAGAATTAATGTTTAAAGTTAGATAAAATCAATGTACAAGTTGTTTTGGCCCCTATCCTCAGTACAAATTTTTAAAATTCGTATAGTGTGAATTTTTAGTCATAAAAGATGGATTCGAAAGCTGGTTTGAAACCCTAATACCAGATCGAATCCCAACATTTTTGGATTCCTAATTCTATGGTAATTAATTTTTGAAAATCACAATCAATCGCAGGTCGAGTGCCTAAATATAGAGTTGGTGTATTTTAGGTAGTTTCCAAGTCAAATATACACCAAACAAAGATTTTTCCTTTTTGTAAATTCAAATTCGAAAATTTGAATTTGATTTTTTTTTCAAATCTAAGAAATAAACCAAATAGAGGATCAAGAATAATACCTATGATCTTCACCACTAGTTGATGCGTGGATAAATACTCATCTTGACCTACAATCAAAACAACCACAAAAGTGTTAAGCAAATACAAATCCAAATCTAAAAACTCGCTCGTTGCCTCCCCGACGATAGTGCCATTTGACAAAGCGATTTTGGCATGTGTTTTGAAATACATTGGAGTTGAGTATAGTTGCACTAAACCATCAATCTAAAATATGTCTTACAAAACTTGCATTGATTTTCATTATTTTATAACATGAGTCTCGGCTATTCGTCTCTGGGAGGCGTAAGAAACGAGTTTTAGATTCAGATCCACTTTTCTGTCCTACATCAAACCATACCTAATCTTTGTGGTCTTTTTGTATTTTACAATTTTTTTCGTGTTTTTGATTTTTGTTTTGAAAAGCAAAATGAAACCTAGATCTAAATATGCTAGCGAAAACCAACCTTACCCTAACTAATGGGTGTGTATTCACAATGACAAAAAAAAGCATATCAGTAATTATTCAATGAAAAACTAATCATGAATTAACTAATTATATGATGTTGCAAAAGAATACAAAAAAAGAACTAGACTAAGAGAATGCTAGGATCAACCAAGAGAGGCTATGAAGAAGCCTTCTTGGCTATCCAAGGGGAGAAAGAGAGGGAGGGTGTGGGCTCATCTTCCAAGGAGAGGGAAGAGGACACATCCATGAAGAAGAGGAGATGAGGGTGGTGGACCCTTTTTCTTTTAGCCATCCTTGAAGCTTTGGAGGAGAACACCTTGGAGCTTCACTTGGTCGTCCATGGAGGAGCACCTTGGAGAACCTTCTTTAGGCATCCATGGAGAACATCTTGGAGAGGAGGAGGAAGAGGATGGCCTTGGAGGGTATAGGTGGTTGCAAGTTGAGGTGGAGAGAAGAGAATAGAATAGAATGTGTGACCACTCTCTTTTGCTTAAATGTGGAGTGGTTTCATAAAATAGGTAGTCCCCACCTGTTTAGGATCTAGGTTTGATACAAAGGTTTTAGGGTTTGTTTTTGGTGGGAATAAAATAGGAAGTTGTGTGTGTGTGTGTAGTTTAAAATTTGTAGAGCTATATTGTGGGTTTTTGGTAAATCTAGGTTAGGTCAACCTAGATTAGGTGGGTATGGACCTAATTGGTCTTAGGAGAGTCTAATTGGATATGAGTGAACCTAATTGGGTCAGGGTCAAGTCTAATTGGATGTGTGTGTGTGATTAGGCTAAGGTAATCCTAATAGGTATGAGTCAATTAGATCTTGGGTGGGTCTAATTGGGTTCAGGTGCACCCAACCAGTTGTAGATGCACCCAATTAGATATGGGCTAGTTTAATTGGGTTAGGGATAGGATAACTAAGGATGTGGATTGTGGGATAGGCTTAGGAGGTCTTTGATTAGGTTTCCTAAGGTGTTTGGTGGGGTTTCTAGGTCAAAATTGGTAAGCTCGGGCATCTGGCACCAAAAATAGGAACCAGAGAAGTCCTCCAGACAACTAGGCAAGTGATCAGATGTCTTCTACTCCAAAATTGGACATTTAGAAGTTAGGTTGGATGTCTAATTTTGTGTCAGTGAGAGTTTTGGCTTCCTGGATTGAGTTTCTAAAAAATTAGATGTCTAGCCTAATATCTGGACGTCTAGAAAGGTGCTGAAGAGTGTATTTTGGGTTTTCTATGGTAGGTTTCTGTTCCTAAGTGTTTGGGAGAGGGGTAAGGTGGATAAGGACATGGATAGTGCTATCCATGTTTTGGGTTCTAAGGCTAGGATGTCATAATGGGTGTGGTTTTGGGTTTAGGAAGGTTGTCGTAGGGGTTCTAGAGGTAGGGATAAGGCTATCCTCCTCACTCCTCTTGTTTGGATTAGCCTTCTCTCTTTATTGCCTTATTCCACTATCACTTTAGTACCTGCAAATAACAACAAAACATTAAGTTGTAAGATATCTCATCTTATTATATATAAAATGATGCAATGCATGATATGCATGATATGAATGCAATATTTACAAATTAAGCTAGGTGCTAACATTATTTAGGTTGATTAGGACCTATGATTGCTGCACAATCACCCAACACAGGTGACTATAAGGAAATTGATACTGAATTGGAAGACTTGGATCAATATTGGTCTCAGGGACATGAAGAGTTGATTTTTGAGGAAGACAAGGAAACAATTGATTCTAGCATGGAAGTTTTTCTTGAGTCTCAGGGGCAAGAGGGATGAAATGTAGAAGAGGATGATGATGACTTCAAGGGCCACAGACTCAGTGTATGGAGTGACTGTAGGGGAGAATTTGTTTTGTTTGAGGACTTACCCCCTGAGGATCTTACTGATTTAGCCAAATCTAGATTCCTACATACCTTTGACTATCAAGATCATCCTCTCAAACATTTAGAAGAAATGGAAACAATTACTACTCTTGAGGAAGGAATCTATACACCCCAGGGGTAGGATCTTAGCATTGAACAAGAACCTGGGGCATCGTTGTTGAGGACACTCACAACCCTATTGCTTTCAACCCACCTTTACATGAGAATCAAATAGGCGACAACCTTGATCGGTTCAATTTGAAAGATGAACATTTGGGCCCATTCCAAGATGAGCACACCAATGATAGGTAGCATGGAAGTCAATTAGTAACTAAGGCTACTTCTGATGAACTAGAATGGTTATCGAGGAACAATGTTGAACCTCTCAAGCCCTCTTTGACCCTCGTGCCTAGACCACAACTGAGAGACTTCAACTCCTACAGAAATAGCTTCCTAAAATCTCTACTCAAATTCCTATTTTACAGGGGGATAACCAAACCAATACATCCTGTGGTAGAGTGGAGAGTGTGGATCGATGCTTTTCCATGTTAGCCCATCAACCTTAGGGTATCCTTCATCGCACCCTCCTATTTCCACACATATCTGCTAGAGAAGCCTTTGCATCCTCACCGCATACTCCGGGAGGTCACTACTCATGTGTATTTTGTGATCTCTAACAATAGCTTAGGAGTACCCTATTTTCACCTGCTTCTGGTGAGCATTTGGCCTCACTATCCATCACCAGCTTGCCAACATCTTGGATTACTTACTTGCCAGGCCAGGTTTGTTACGTATCCTTTTTGGGTCTCCTTCTGCTTCCCTTCTACAACCCAATTTGCAAGACATCCCAACTCCACCTCAATTATTATCTTTCCGTACTTTTTCTTTCCAATGACGACATTATCAAATTTAGGCATCGGCGGGTATAACCTGAGATTGTCCATAGCATTTATACATATTCTACATGTAGATAGGGCATCCATCTTGCATGCATAAAGAAAGGAAATAAAAAAAAAGGAGAAGAGAGAGAAAGGAGATGGAATCTTTGTAAGCTGAATTACAAATATGTTGAAAAGGAAAAAGGGAGAGCTGACGATAGATAAGAGAGCAGAAAATGTGCAAAATTATGCTGGTCCTAGCATTTGATTATGGAACAGTTTACCTAATTAAGCACGATTTCGTACGGAAAAAGATTTGAGTTAGAAACCCATCACCATAGTGCATAGAAATCCACTAACCAAATAAAATTTATAACCGAAACTCGAAAGGAAGCCCCAAGTCGAACACGTGGAGGCGAACATTTGGTTTTGAGAAATCTATGTTTCGCTTTTATTTATTTTTGTTGCTTTTTATCTTTTGCTACTTTTTAGGAATTTTTATAAGACAAGAGATTAGGTCGACAACATAGTTATCTACCTAATCTACATCCAAAGTAAGAAAGAGAGAAAGAGAGAAAATATCAATACTTAGCTAAACAATGTTTGCTACAGATATGAAAGCAGAATGCTACACTAGAAAGCAGTAAAAGATAGAATGGGTTGAGAAGAGTCCCCTTCAGCAGTCGCTTGGAGGGCGGCTTGCTCTAACAACGCTTGGATCAAGGTAGTGGGAAGCTGGAGGAAGAAGAATGGCCACGGAGGAAGGAGGATATGATGGGATGGCATCACAACAAGGATTTTCTTCCTGAAAGGTGGTGAGAGGACAGCCATAGGATGCTCCACAAAATGGGATGAGAAGTGGGAAATTTTGGTTTTCTGCTATAGAGGAGCATCTTAGGCTTAAGACAAGCTCTCTCTAGAGCCTTCAAGGTAGTAAGGGAGAGAAAGCAAGAGATGAAGGTGGATAGAGGGGTGTTGGTCCTTTTATAGTGGAAGGGGGGAGGACAATTCATATATAGGGCATTTAGTGACATCAAAGGCATCATTGAAGCTCCACCTTGAATGTCGCTGAAGGATCTGCTTGCGCTAGCGCACTGATGAACGGGTTTTAGTGAAGTAAAATTAGGGTTTCGAGAGCCCATCATCATAGTCTGCAAAACAAGTTATCAAATACAATTTTTAACCAAAACTCCAAGGGTGTCCTGGGTCAAACACAAGGAGGTGACGTTTACTTTCATTGAAATCCGCACTTTGTGTTGTTTCTTTTTAGTGTTTTAGGTTTTGTGATTTTTTTGTGTTTTTGTAAAGGAAAGGGCAAGCAAGATAACTCACAAAGGAGATGAAAACAAATCTAATATATCATGCAAATGTTTATTACAATATGCTAAAAAAAAAACAAAAGAGATAAAGGTGGGAAGGAATCTCGCAAATTGGCTGTTTGGTGAGAGACGGAGCTTGGTAGTAGCTTGGACAAACAGGGTAAGGTGTTGGACGATGGAGGTGAGATGCAGGAAGACGCCGTGTAGAGGAATACTTCACCAAGGCTTTGAAATGGGGATGAGGAGAAGGAGATGATCTTCTACTGGAATGGAGGTGGGAGGACGACTCAAAGGCTTCTTAGAAGGTGGTGAGATGGAGGACAAGTATTTGGTGGGGTATAGGAACATTACACTAATTAGAGACCTTTGGAGTTTGGGAGTAAGCTCTAATGGAGCTTTAGTAGCCTACTAGAGCTTAGGAGTAGGTGGGAGTAGAGTAGGTAGAGATGAAGAGGAATGGGGGGATGTAGGGATCCTTTTATAGTGAAGGTGATTTCGTTGCAGGCGATGATTATGTCCATCTTATGGATTACGAAAGAAGGTGTGATTTATTTCATTACACCGTGGCACCCTCTGCAACAGAATGGGGGAGTGATTATGAGGAGCGTTTCATTTGGTCCCAAGAAAACATATTTAAGTGTACTAGGCAGCTCTTTCAGCTCAGGAGTGGACGGTGAAAGGTTTGGCATTTCATGGGACGAGAGTGTCCTAGGCGGATCGGAGAACAAGTCAGGAGGAAGAGATTGGCCCTCAGATTGGCCAAGAAGAGGGGCTTCTTGGATGGATGGCTCCAAGAAGGAATAGCCCCAGTGAGAAGCATGTGGGCTCAAGGTCCCAGTGTGGATTTGCAAATCCACCTGATTTGGCAGGAAAGAAAGGGCAATCTGGTCTTCAAGAGTATGGATTGGCGGTGAGTAGCCTGGATATGACTCAGACCACGAGGTATGGGAAGCGGAGAAAACCTCATCAGAAGTCTGGCCAGGAGAAGGTACAGGAATAGGGAGGGATGGGGGAACGTCACAATATGTGTCAGTCAGGCAATCGTCAATGTTTACAGGTAATCCGCAGCAGTCAGAATAGGTCCCAATTAGTCCGATACACATGCAGACGGCCATGTCCTCATCAGACGTGTCATCCTCGATACAATCGCAATCAAAGTTCTTGGCTGCCTTGAAGATGTTAAGCTTGAGCTTTTCAGATCCAACAGCAATCTTAATACAGCCCGACTAGCAGTCCGATAAACAACAGTTTATCATCATTCTTATGCATTAAAACAAACCTAGCTCTTAGGATTTTACTCCGCAAATGGGTTTTTGGGCTGCATTTAGGCATAAATTAGGTTAGGCAGGCATTACATTTTTTATTGTCTTTTTGATATGTTTTTGTGAGTGTTAGGGATGAACAGATATACAGATCCCTAAAACCCTAGCACTCAAGAAGGCAAATGGTGAAGGAGAAGCTCAGACTAGCTGGAACTCAGCTTGATCCAGCTCACCACATCTTGAACATAGCTCACTTGAACTAGGGTTATCTCATCCCAGCTCCATTCAGCTAATCTCAGCTTAATGGCAGCTCAAGAGAGTTCATCTTAGCTCACCCTAGCTCAAGTCAGCTCAGATCCAACTCAACTTAGCTGAGTCTAGCTCATATCAGCTCCCACTAGTCCACAGGGAGCTCTAGCTAGCTCAGCTGAGTTGATAGGAGTTCACCCCAGATCAAACCCAGCTACATCCAGCTCCACTCAACTCCAGCCAGCTGAAGAAGAACTCATCTCAGCTCAAGAAGCTCAAGTCCAGCTCCCAAGGATTCAGCTTAGCTCAACTTAATTGAGATAAGCTACCTTAACTGCCTCAACCAGCTTGATCCTCCCCAGGAGCACCAGACCCAACTCACCTCAGCACATTATGGTAGAAGCCAGTTCACTTTAGCTTGGTTTAACAGCTAGAAAAGAACTAGCAAGCTAAGGCAGCTAGAGTAGCTCTATGCCAGCCTCTTCAACAGCAGCCAGCTCCAGTTCTAGCTCCAAACTTCTCCTCAGCTCCTCTCTTCAAACACTAGCTCCAATACCTCCTCCTCTACTCCATAGCTAGCTAAGCTAGCAACCAGCTCCTTGGCCATCCACCACCTTCAAATTCAACCCTAGCTAGCTCCACCAACTTAAGCCCTACCTAAGCTAGCTATCCTACTCAAGTTCGCGCCATCTCCTAGCCACCCCTTCACCCCATTATCACCACCAAAACGCACCAATTTTCGCGCCAAAACCTAACCCTAACTACCCCACTTTTTGGCGCCAACATCCACCCCCACATCCACCATACACCTAACCCTACAACCCATCCTAGCCATCCACCTACCCCTCCTTCTAGAACTCTTCTTGGTGCCAACTAAGACCCCCTTCTAGAAGCCATTTTGGCGCCAACATCAAGGGGTGTCACCACCCATAACCACCCCCTAGGTTTCCCTTGGGTTTGCACCAATTGACCTTAGCCACTGGATCCCCAACCACCTCCATCTCTTCATCTTAACCCTCCATTCCAAGAGTCACCTTAGCCTCCTTCCTATTCTATAAAAACCCACCACCTACCACCATTTGAGGGCATCCTCCATTTCTGTATTTAGCTACCTATACCACCTACACCTACGACCAAGAAGAAGGAGTAGAGAAGGAGATTAAAGGGGCACATCACCAGCCCTTTTGGTGCCTTCTTCTCCCCACTCTCTTCAACATGGGCCATGCCAAGGGGGTGGGCTTTTCTACTTCAAGGAGGAAGGACAGGAAAAGGAGAAGGACATAGGGTGGACATCCACCCTTGGAGAGAAGCCTAGGGCATGCCCCTTTAGGGCTTGCCTTGGAGGACATCACCTTGGCGGAGCACAGCAAGGAAGGAGTTGGAGGACTCTTTTCAAGCTTGGGAGCTACCAAGCTTGGAGCAAGAAGCCCTCTTCTTCACCATCTATCTAGAGGATTTGTGTTTGCTTTTATTATTTGCAATTTTTCTAGTAGTAGAAGCATTCCACTACTAGGCATTTTTGTAAAACACTTTTTCATTAATCTAGTTACCTTCTTTGCAATTTCTTATTTGCATTTCTAATTGCTTTGTTTTTAGCATTCTTCACTCCCTCTCCCTAATTATTCCAGGCCTCCACTTGCCTAGAGTGAGCTTAGGGAGAGGCTCTACTTGCCACTTTGAAAGTAGTATTTTGAATTTGAAGTGTAAGTCACTTTCCTGCCACAATTTCGCACGTTGCCTTAATTCAAAAAATAAAAAAGTGATATATTGAAAAATACCAAAAAGAAAGTTGAGATTTGTATTCCAAGCAAGAGAATCAATTTTGCAAACATTTGGCCTCCTTGGTCTACCCTAGATACTCCCCTATCTAGGAATATAAATTTAAGAGTTGATCAATTTTGCGCGTTACAATGACGTATTTTACAAACCGCATAAAAATCGCCATCACTTTTTGGCGCTGTTGCTGGGGAGGCACAGCTTTGCTTATTCTTTCTTCTCTTTCTTGAAGTGGATCTCATCCCCTTCTCTTTCTTTTCTTTTGTGTGTGCAGGAACTATTGCAGGAAGAAAGTGGAAATTTGGAAGCGAGAGCTCCAAGTTCCTTTTCTTCCTGCGAAATTCAGGTTGGTTCCCCATTTCTTGTCACATTTAGGCTAAAAGACTACCAAAAAAATATTAAACTTGGCTTTTAGGACCCAAAACACTTTAATTAAGTGGAGTGGTGCCCATATAAAATCCATTGTTTGCTTGAATGCCTCTTTAACACCACTCCATTACAAGTATTGATGTTCTATTTTTCCGGTCCAGATTTCTATCCGAACTTGAAAAATCGATTCATAAAACCACAGGCCTCGTAAAATCATAAAATTTCATACAGTGATTTCCAATTAATTTAGGAATATCTGTTCCAAATTTCTGATCACTTGGATTTGTATTTAATTTTTAAAAATTCGTGGACTGCAGAGGGGTCACACCCTCTAATCTTCCTATTTTGCAACAGTCCACGAATTTTTAGAATTTTTATACTCATCCAATCTTTGTAAAATTTAGCTTGTTGGAATCCTTGAGAAATTTTACATATCATATAAAATCACAAAAAATTTCGGAGGTTAGTGGTAATACTGAAAAGTCCAAAATACCCATAGGTATCATTTCTGAACTTTAACACCAGTATAATTAAAAATTCAAAATAATTGTCAAACAAAGGCCTAAAATCTTACAAAAATCTTTTTTGGAATCCTTGTTTGATTTTATTTAATGTAGTGGTGTTGTTTGACTTGCTTGGGCCACTACTTAATACAGAAAGCCTAAAATTAATTCATTGGTAGTAATTTTCTATCTTAAGGATAATTGGCTTAGGGTTTCTTTCTTTCTTTTTAGAGACTCACATTAAGGGAAATTAACCATCACCAATACAAATTGTCTTTCCTTTGATTATGGAATTTCAAACTTGTTTGAAAATTTAAAAAGAAAAACCCTAAAACACATTTAATTAAATCGAATCGTAAAAGACAAAAGTACAAAAAAATTGCGTGACAACTTGATTTTCATTGGAGCCACTCTCCAATTCTTGCACACACACAAAAAAAATCGAAATAACAGGGCAACAACCCAATTAGCGCCCTCCACATTTCATGTGCACTGTAGTAACCTAGACCTAATTAAAACTTGTAGCAACTTGACCCCTAAGGCTTCATCAACTTAGGCTTGCTATCTAGGTCTTAAGTTTTCTTTAGTTAGTACCAATTCTGTCATCTATATCTGGTGTTCAGGTTGAGGGGCCCTGTCAAACAACCAGGCGCGGGTTTGTACAAGCACCTGGGGTTTTCCTTGGGAAACGTTTGGGCCCAAACCTCCCCTTAAGCAACTTGGCTAGATTTGTTGACAGAACGGGTATTCACTATTGACTACTTATTTCTTACATAGACCAAGTCTTAGGTTTATTTTTAGGGAGTCACACTTAAGTTAGGTCTAGTTTTGTTTGTTTGAATTGCACACTTTCTCTCATCTCCTCTTCTCCTCCCCTCCCATTCTTCCATTTTATGCACAGGCGACGGTCTCAAAATCTACAATTGGAAGGACCATTTGATTTTGTCCCCCACGCAAAAAGACAACTTTTTCTATCTTCTTCTCCTTCTAAAAAAATGGAAACTCAACAAAATAGGTCCACTGACCCTTCCACTTCCACCTCTAACCTTACCTCTAATCCCACCACTAACCCTAATTCTGACCTTCCACCCAAAACACAAACCTACCCACCTTTAACTTCCCACACTTGGAGCTCCCTAATCTTGAGTTGCTCCAAACACAACATCAAGACCCCCTTCCTGATCTTTTAAAATTGATGGTGAGCAGATTAATACATTAAATTCCAATCAATAAACATTGACTAGGAACATCCAAAACTTAGCCAATCCGAGGCCACACCCACCACCCTGTCAGCAACCTGTTATTCCTCTAAAAGATTTCTATGATCCGTCCTATTTTGAGGAACGACCAGGGGTGGTCATACCAGAGGGGGACTTTGAGATCAAGCCTACAGTCTTGAACCTAACTAAACACTTTCATGGCCTTCCTAGGGAAGACCCTTTCAGCCACCTTGAAGAGCTAACTCTTCTTGCACAGACAACCCATTCTCGAAATGTGCAAGAAGACAAATGGCTGATGCGGCTTTTTCCATTATCTCTTAAAGATAAGGCCGCTTATTGGTTCAGGACCATTGGCCGACCCATCACAACTTGGCCCCAGCTCAAGTGCTCCTTCCTCAAGAAATTCTTTCCCATAGGTCGTACCAATTCCTTGCGAAGATCTATTATGACCTTTCACCAAAAATGTGGTGAGACTTTCCATGATTCTTGGGAAAGATTTCAAGATCTTTTAAGAAGTTGCCCGCACCACGAGATTCCTTTATGGCAGCTCGTGCAAATCTTCTATCATGGATTAGAAGATCAAATCTGATATTTTGTCGACGCCTCGTGTGGCAGCAACTTCTTAAATAAAGATGCTGAAAGTGCCTACGACCTATTTGAAGAAATGAGTGAAAACTAATTTAATCAAGCTTCCATGAACACATTTTGTAGAACCCAAAACCCGTAGTTTGGTGTTCATGAAATAGGCACTGAATCTATCCCTGTCACCCAAGATGATCTTCAATTGATCGCTCAAAAACTCGACCAGATGCATATTAATCAATAGAAAATTGAGGAAAGACTGGCCACATCAACCCAAGCTCCACACCCACATCTAACCCAACCTAACTTTCCACGAAGAGAAAATTTGCACAATCTCAATACTACTCCTGCTGATTATTCGGAGGTTGCCCATGATTCACTGTGGAATTACAACTATCCAGATCTTAACCCCACTCAAAATATTTCTGCCATCCAGGAGCCCTTTAAAAATTCTTCCAATTGGAAAAATTACCCAAACTACCCCCGGAATAATCAAGTTTCTTCCCAACCATATCATTTTAATGAGTATGGGCCGAATCCAATCTTCCATCCTGGGCCATCCCAACAAGACATCAATGCCCAGATGATGAGAACCCTGCAGGAAATGCAAACAAAAATGACGGAAGTAACCCGTACCATCACAAATTTGAACAATCAGATTGGGGTTACTCCCACACAAAGACCTGCAGGACATCTTCCGTCCCAACCCATGCCCAACCCTAATCACCAAGGGAACCATTATATGGGCAGAACTCCACACTATCCAAATCAGCCTCCTCCTAATCCACCACCTCAGCAGCCTCCCAGATTTCTGCAATCACAGGCCCCCCCACCTCCTCCAAATAATAATTCAATGGGAAAACCACCACTGATCCCAGGCCTTCACACAAACCTGGTGAAATACCTATGCAAATTGACTCCCCACCTCCCCATCAGGAAGAAAAAGAAATAAAAAAATCTCAAGACAAGATTCCTATCCCTTTCCCACAAGCTCTCTACCCTACCACCAACAAAAAAAAGAAATCTAAGCCCACTACAGAAGAACTCATGGATTTATTTGGGCAAGTTCATATTAATATTCCTCTCCTAGATGCCATCAAATATATACCTGCCTATGCCAAATTTTTGAAGGAGATTTGTACTCCTAAAAGGCAGGCCAAAAATCTAGGATAGGTGCATCTTTCGAAGACAGTAAGCTCTATCATACAGAGTAAGCTGCCTCCTAAGATGAAAGATCCGGGGGTGCCTTTAATTTCTATAATTATTGATGACACTACCTTTAATCGCACCCTCCTTGATCTTGGTGCCTCAGTTAATATTATTCCCACAAGTTTATTCGAAGAATTTCAGATCGGTGAACTAAAACCCATCGAGGTTACCCTGCAATTAGCCAATCGATCTACAATCAAACCTCGTGGGATTGTCGAGGATGTTTCGGTCAAGGTCCAGAATTGTGTCTTCCCTGGAGACTTTCTGGTTCTTGACATTGAGGTACCTGAATCATTGCTGGACTCCCCAATAATCCTTGGACGCCCTTTTTTGGTCACTGCAAAGGCAAATATCAATTGCCACACAGGCAAAATGGATATCACTTATGCAGGCCAAACTCTCACTTTAGATATTTTCAAATCCTCCAAGAAATTCCATGATGATGACTTTTTTGAGGACTCAGATACTGAAATTTCCAATATGGTGGGGGAGACAATGTTAATAGATACCCTTACCGACCATAATTTTTTTGAGGACTCTGATTTAGAATCAGTGGTTGGCAAAATCTGTGATCTGGAGACTTGTTCTGACCCCAAATTTATTCCTGATACACCCCTTAAACACCCTAACCCACCCACTATTCACGCACCTAATTTTTCCACACTAACTTCACCCAATCCTCACCATTCCTTCCATGACTCCTTTCTTACGGACCTGCCACCAACCCCGCCCAAGTTTGGCATCCAACCTGATTTAACACCATGGCCAGACTCAGGCTATACTTATCATTTTCCATCCAACTTTGATCCCAATACTGCTTCTAATCAATTTTCTATGGATCTAGAAGAAGACACCTTTTTTGCGGGCATCCAAGTGTCCAATTATTTACATGATTTTACGTCTTCCATGCATACCTTCACGCCCGGCTGAATGGCATAAAAGATAGCATTGGATGGGAGGTAACCCATCATTTTTTCTTACTTTCCTTTTCTCTTCTTTTTTTAGGTTTTGTTCATCCTAAACCTGACCATTCTTCACTAAGGTGATCCCTTTTCCCTCCTAATGCATGAGGAAATGGCATATCTTAAGCATGGGGGGGTGTGTTTAAATTTGACGATCGATTTAGGATTTTCAAAACCTAAAAATATGCATTTTTCTTTAATTTATTTCCTTCTTGCATACCGAAAAAAATAGAAATGTTGAAAACTTTTTGAGGAAAAATTTTGAAATCAGGACTAAGGTCAAAAAATTTACTTTTGGTATAATGGGATTTAATCTTTAACAAACTAAGGATGAGGTTATGGATCTGATCATTAGAATTCCATGGTCTATTTTAGACTAGATCAGATATCCTTCTCTAAAATTCCACCGGAACTCAAGATAGTTCAGGTGACTTGATCCTATTTTGTAATACGAAAAGTATTTGACTTAGTTTCTGATTCAAAAACTTGCATGTCTTGAGAAACTTCTTGTGTCAATTTTCACACACAAGCCAACACTTAAAAACAACTAAAAATTTGAAAAACTCCCTTGTTTTGACTTAGTAAAAGTCTGAAGCAAATCATTGGTTTGAGTTCCCACCGCTGAGAAGGAGGAAAATACATCCTTTGAGGATGCGATGTCAACATGTTACCGCCTCGGCACTGCTCCATATCTATATTTCATATCTTTAGATGGAGCATTAAAAAGCATTTTAGCAGCTCAAGTGTCTTCAACGGTGCTCTACCTATAGTGTCAGAGCAAGAGCTTGAGTTTGCTTGGAGTGCCCCTTTACACCGCATCGTGTTTTGGGGTTGTGAGCTCCTGGGTGGTTTCATGGACAGTGCTATCCTAAAGTACTGGCGCCAGAGCCCCCTCGAGGAATGGTAATGGGAATGATGATCCTGACACATCTATTGTAAGACTAAGCTAAAAATAAGCATGGGGGAGAAAAGAAAAGTAATAATAAATAAATTAACATACCCTTATAAATGTTGGCTTTTCACAAGCACAGACAAGATATTAAAGGATTTTGCAAGTTGCGAATCAGATTCATGAGCCAGAAAAATCCTAAAATCAAAAATTTCAAGTCATCTGAAATAACAAGGGGTTAATTTGTGAATTTTCTGGAGGATATATTGATCCCGTTCTGTCTAATGGTTGGATCCAATAACAAATCTAGATGTTTATCTTTAACAAATCCTGTACCTCCTATGTTTTAATATACCAAGGTCCCTTAATCTCTTTTTCTCCACAAAAGTCAAAAAAATTAGATTTCCCAAAAATTTTATTTCCCAAAAAATTGAAGTTTTGCTAAGAGACTAGCAAAAGATAAGCATGGGGGTGTGATAAACACCAGTTTATCATCATTCTTATGCATTAAAACAAACCTAGCTCTTAGGATTTTACTCCACAAACGAGTTTTTGGGTAGCATTTAGGCATAAATTAGGTTAGGCAGGCATTACATTTTTTATTGTCTTTTTGATATGTTTTTGTGAGTGTTAGGGATGAACGGATATACAGATCCCTAAAACCCTAGCACTCAAGAAGGCAAATGGTGAAGCAGAAGCTCAGACTAGCTGGAACTCAGCTTGATCCAGCTCACCACAGCTGGAACATAGCTCACTAGAACTAGGGTAAGCTCATCCCAGCTCCATTCAGCTAATCTTAGCTTAATGGCAGCTCAAGAGAGTACATCTTAGCTCACCCTAGCTCAAGTCAGCTCAGATCCAGTGCAACTAAGCTGAGTCTAGCTCATCTCAGCTCCTACTAGCCCACAGGGAGCTCTAGCTAGCTCAGCTGAGTTCATAGGAGTTCACCCCAGCTCAGACCCAGCTACATCTAGCTCCACTCAACTCCAGCCAGCTGAAGAAGAACTCATCTCAGCTCAGGAAGCTCAAGTGCAGCTCCCGGTGTTCAACTTAGCTCAACTCAATTGAGCTAAGCTACCTTAACTGCCTCAACCAGCTTGATCCTCCCCGGGAGCACCAGACCCCTCTCACCTCAGCACATTATGGTAGAAGCCAGTTCACTTTAGCTTGGCTTAACAACTAGCAAAGAACTAGCAAGCTAAGCCAGCTAGAGTAGCTCTATGCTAGCCTCTTCAGCAGCAGCCATCCCCAGTTCTAGCTCCAAACTTCTCCTCCTCAGCTCCTCTCTTCAAACCCTAGCTCCAATACCTCCTCCTCTACTCCATAGCTAGCTAAGCTAGCTTAGCTTAGCTTAGCTAGCAACCAGCTCCTTGGCCATCCACCACCTTCAAATTCAACCCTAGCTAGCTCCACCAACTTAAGCCCTACCTAAGCTAGCTATCCTACTCAAGTTCGCGCCATCTCCTAGCCACCCCTTCACCCCATTATCACCACCAAAACGCACCAATTTTCCCGCCAAAACCTAACCCTAACTACCCCTCTTTTTGGCGCCAACATCCACCCCCACATCCACCATACACCTAACCCTACAACCCATCCTAGCCATCCACTTACCCCTCCTTCTAGAACTCTTCTTGGCGCCAACTAAGACCCCCTTCTAGAAGCCATTTTGGTGCCAACATCAAGGGGTGTCACCACCCATAACCACCCCCTAGGTTTCCCTTGGGTTTGCACCAATTGACCTTAGCCACTGGATCCCCAACCACCTCCATCTCTTCATCTTAACCCTCCATTCCAAGAGTCACCTTAGCCTCCTTCCTATTCTATAAAAACCCACCACCTACCACCATTTGAGGGCATCCTCCATTACTGTATTTAGCTACCTATACCACCTACACCTATGGCCAAGAAGAAGGAGTAGAGAAGGAGATTAAAGGGGCACATCACCAGCCCTTTTGGTGCCTTCTTCTCCCCACTCTCTTCAACTTGGGCCATGCTAAGGAGGAGGACTTTTCTACTTCAAGGAGGATGGCCAGGAGACGGAGAAGGACCTAGGGTGGACGTCCACCCTTGGAGAGAAGCCTAGGGCACGCCCCCTTAGGGCTTGCCTTGGAGGACATCACCTTGGCGGAGCACAGCAAGGAAGGAGTTGGAGGACTCTTTTCAAGCTTGGGATCTACCAAGCTTGGAGCAAGAAGCCCTCTTCTTCACCATCTATCTAGTGGATTTGTGTTTGATTTTCTTATTTGCAATTTTTCTAGTAGTAGAAGCATTCCTCTACTAGGCCTTTTTGTAAAACACTTTTTCATTAATCTAGTTGCCTTGTTTGCAATTTCTTATTTGCATTTCTAATTGCTTTATTTTTAGCATTCTTCACTCCCTCTCCCTAATTATTCTTGGCCTCCACTTGCCAAGAGTGAGCTTAGGGAGTGGCTCTACTTGCCACTTTAAAAGTAGTATTTTGAATTTGAAGTGTAAGTCACTTTCTCGCCATAATTTCGCACGTTGCCTTAATTCAAAAAACTAAAAAAATGATATATTGAAAAGTACCAAAAAGAAAGTTGAGATTTGTATTCCAAGCAAGAGAATCAATTTTGCAAACATTATGCCTCCTTGGATGACCCTATATACTCCCCTATCTAGGAATATAAATTTAAGAGTTGATCGATTTTGCATGTTACAACGACGTATTTTACAAACCGCGTAAAAATTGCCATCACAGTCGATATGGCCACGGGCTGTGGCCAAGAAAGGTCGACCAAGGATGATCGAACGATCAGAAAGTTAGCTAGGAACTTCCATATCTAAAACAAGAAAGTCAACAGGAAAACAGAGACTGTTGACCCTAACCACCACGTCTTCCACCACACCCTTCGGGATTTTGACAGAACGATCTGCCAACTGTAACGTGACAGGGGTGGGTTTCAGATTTCCCAAGGAAAATTTTTTGAGCATGATGGTCGGTATAAGATTGATGGAAGATCCTAGATCAAGCAGGGCACGGTTAAAATTTCAACCTTTAATGCTACAGGAAATAAGTAGAGTGCCTGGATCTTTCTGCTTCGGTGGTAGATTTGATAGTATAGCACAACTCGCATGAGGAGAGAGAACCACCGGATTCTTAGTTTTCTTTGACTGTCACTTGGGTATTGTGTAGTCTTTGAAAAATCAGGCGACAGTAGGTATGTGGTCGATAGCCTCGAGCAGGGGTACCTTGATTTCTACATCCCTGAACAAATTACACAGGTTATCAAAGGCCTGCATATCTTTCTTTTTTCCTTTTGTCTCCCTCAGTAGAGCCTCAGGGAATGGAATTGATTCTGGCACCAATTTAGGTGTATTGTCCTCTTTGGAATGCGGTGCGCATCCCGAATGAGAGGGCGATGAAGAAGACGGGCCAGGATCAGGTCGAGGCGGATCGACGGTCTGCTTACCGCTCCTCGTAGTGATCGCATTGGACGATGCGGGTCGAGTGGGATCATACGAAGTAGGGGGGTTTGCAATAGGGACATAAGAGTGCTGTGCTACAGCGGGATTAGCCTGAAATCCCGGTGGAATGCTTAGAGCTTGCAGAATCTAATTAACCTGCACCTTAGAAGGTCGTAACTGTGGTTGAGGACCACGGGGTACGAAATTTTGTGGGTTTGGAATAGGTTGGTCGTGAAGAGTGACCTGAGATCAAGTCGCCATGCGTAGTTGACTGATCTCAGCATTCTGTTGCGCCAATTGGTGCTGAAGAGAGGTCATGTTCTCTTCATGGCACTTTGACATTTCCGTCATCATTCGCATCAATTTGTCAAGAGGATTTGATGCGCGTTCGGTTTGCGATGCGCAAGGGCCTGATGGCAGATTTGCCATAGGATTAGATTGGGCCCTTGGGATGACGGGTGTGGATGGTCTCATTGGTCCACCCACGGGGTTTTGGCACTGTGGGTTGTTGGACCATGCGAAATTCGGATGATTTTGCCACCCTGGGTTATAAGTGGCAGAGAATGGGTTGTTCCCCAGGGCGCAAGCATCTTCTATGCCAGAAGACGTGTCCACATGTAAATATGCATCCGAGTACACGGAGGCTTGGTCCTCTGTGTCAAAATACTGGCTCACAGAAGCCAGATCCACATGACTTACCGAGTCGCTTGGCGCGACCCTCAGTAAGGAAGGCCTTACGGGGTTTCTCGGGATAAGCCTGGTGTTAGAAGAATTGGGATTGTGATGAAGTGGTGAGGTGGGGGTGTTTGCCATAGAACAGGTGAGGTTGGCCAGAAGCTCGTCCAGCTTCTTATGCATGATGGAGACTTCATCCAATTTTTTTGCCATAAGGCTGAGATCAGTGGATGAATGGGAGGGTCCCGTGTCAACTTCGTGGACATTACGGGGCAGGCTGGTACGATTAAAGGCGACAATGGAAGCATTGTTCATTGAGTTTTTGCACATATTTTCAAATAATTAGAATGCTCCTTTCTCATCTTTATTCATAAAATTTCCTCCGCAGGAAGCGTCTGCAATCTGCTTCAAAGTCTCATTTAGCCCATAGTAGAAAATCTAGGCTATATGCCACTTAGGCAGACCGTGGTGCGGACACTTCCTGAGGAGGTCATTATATCTCTCCCATGCCTCATGAAATTGTTCGCTATTTTGTTGCGTAAATGAAGTGATAGCATGGTGAAGCGCATTGGTTCGCCCGATTGGGAAGAACTTCTTAAGAAACGCTGTTCGCATCTCTTCCTAAGAGTGGATGGTTCTCCCAAGGGTGCGTAACCACTGCAACACTTTATCCCACAATGAAAATGGGAACATTTTCATGAGGACTATAGGTAACCCGATATTTCTAGGTTTAACAGTTTCAGCCAATCGGGTTAAGTCTTCCAAGTGGGGAAAAGGATCTTCACTTGCAAGACCATGGAAGTGAAAATTTATTAGGCCAATGATGTTAGGTTTCAATTCAAAGTCATCCCCGCCCATGGGGACCCGAATTTGTCCTATGGTCTCTGTAGCAGCGGGATTCTGATAGGAGCTAAGAGACCTAGGCTCCTCCCATTCGGGAGGGTTCTGCATTTCCTCCAATGTTTCCCAAATGGCTTCAATTTATTCATTATACATTTCCATTTGGGCTTGGCGGCGGGTTATGGTATCTAAGGCTCCACCACCTAATGGGTTTTAAGGGCGGTTTCTTCCCTCGGGATTTGGGGGTGGGCGTGCAGCCATGTTTGTGGAGGAGGAGGATGATTCGGCTTCTTTTCTAAATTTATCAGGAAATTCAAACAGTTCAGGATTTTGTGACCTCCCAAACATGCACTACCGTAGGAAGAATTGAGGGGATAAGAAGGGAAAAGAGATGAGAGAAATGACGCTGCAAAAGTACACTTGATGACAAATCAATTCAATCAAATTCCTAACCTCAATAGTGTGCCCTTAGACCTAAAGATCTAAGTTACTTACTATCACGAACTACGGAACCGAATGCGAGCATTGTGGAACCACCAGGCCAGATTGAAAGGCCGTTTGCCCCAGTCTTCTACACCCGATAGCACGCGGGAACCCTCACCAGCATGTAGGCGCTGCACACAAGTAGTTAGACCTCCAATCCTTAATAAGGGTCAAGTTGCTACGAATTTTAGTTAGAGGCTTAGGATCAAGTGCTTTTGGAATGTGAAGGGCATAGTTTACAGGTAAGGCCCAAGTGATTGATTTTTCAAGTGTGTAAAACAAGCATGCAACGGGGAAATCTCCCTGAATTGAAGTTTTAATTGGTGAATGGTTTTTAGAATTCAGCCTTAAGTAGTATGGATTTTAGGATTTCGCTGAAATACCAATTCAACCAATCTCCGGGTTTTGAGAGAATACAGGTTTTCTTCTAAGCCCAACAAATCCTTCTTCAATGTCAATTGGTTAATGCATTGTAAAATGCAATGGGCTTCCTTAAATGGAGATTTCTATGTGTGGATGCACAAATCAGTTTTAGATTAGTGTGAAAGGGAGCCAAAAGCACTTCATTTCAAGTGCTCTCAATCACCAGAATGATTTCCACACAAGGCTTAACCAAAAGATAAAGAAAATTAATTTGCTAGAGTTGAAGTATTCGGGATCGAATCTTAGGCAAGTGAAAAGTCATGGTGGGGTTGTAATCAACTCAATTCCAAGTCTCCCCACCAAAAATGTGATCTCGAATTTGCAGATAAGTGAGGCAAAGAGGGGCGCAATCAATCTTTTTATGTTTGCCTCAAAGAATACTTCACACGACGAAAAATTCAAGAATCAAGATTCTTGGATTTTCGCTATGCGAAGTAAGGCGGGAAATCCTGGGGTGGTGGGAGTAAAAGCAATCAATCAAACAAGTGAATTTTAATCCACTTGCCCTAAGAGATCCCAAGAAGTTTTTAGTGTTTGTTTAGTTTTTAGTTTTTTTTTTTTTATTAAGGCGACAAGTTAACCTAGGTTTCCAAGAAAGAAAGACCTACTTGTTCAGCAACGTGTGCGGAGCTCCAGTGCGGTGTTGGCATCTTCACGAACTCGTTCGCACCTTGGATCTGCCCACGTCTCCGACTTCGTCTGCCTGCCTTCTCCTTGCAATAGGTTTACCTGCACACCAAAAACAAAGACACCCGTGAAGAGAGAAGAGAAAAATTAAAGGAATAGAGTAAAAACTTACTTGAAGGCGCACTTCCCCAGCAACGGTGCCAGAAAAGGGGTGATGTTGGTCGGGACCCGGTTAGGTTGTGTTAATATGGTGATTTTATCGTTGAAGTGTGTATAGTAGTTAACCTAAATCGAGCCTAACCATCTCTTTACAAAATTCTTTTACCTGACCTACTTGATTTTATCTTGGTCACTATTAGGCCCAGGGTCGAACTCAGGGAAGTGGGGTTAGAAGTCAAGTTTCTATGCCTTTCCTACAACGAATCTCTTCCATTCCTTTATTGCATTTTTGGTGTTTTTCTATTTAGATTTTTTTTTTTGATAATTCTTGCTCTTGAGGCACACCCTCAAAATTAGGTTCTTGGCTTTGAGCCAAATCAGGATTCCAAAACGGGTCTTGCTATTCGCAAGACGGAGTACCCGCAAGTCAAGCATTATCTTTTCTCTTTTATATATTTTTTTTATCTTTTTACTGGCATGAAGGAGAAACAGAAATAAAGTAAACATAGTATATATATATGTATATACTATATATGTATAAAGGGGTGGGGGTGGAGGCGGAGATGGAGTGTAGCACGGTGTCGAGTCGGTCGTCATTTAGAAAGACGCAACCAACAGGACGAGGTGTTGTGTGGAGTGTAAGGTGGATGGCGGAAGATGTGTGCAACCACGCTTTTTGTACGCATGTATCGGGGAATATTAGCAACTGGTGCAGATATTTCCGTGATACAACGCATGGTAAGTAATGTGAATATATATATATGTATATATGTAAATATATCTATATCAGTATATGGTTATAAATATATAGGTATTTATGTACTCATATATGTATATATGTATATATACATAGGTATGTAAATATATGTATAGATAGATATATGCATAGATATATATATGTATATGTATGTATATAATACTATATAGATGTATATATATATGTGTATGTATATAGTAATATATGTATATATAGATATATGTAGATAGATATATATATATATATGTATATATATATAGTTATAGATATATATGTATATATGTATGTATATTTGTATATATTTATATATAAGTATATGTGTATATATATGTATATATATGTTTACGTATATAAGTATATGTATATATGTAAATATATATGTGTATATATATATATATATATATATATATAAAAGTATATAGATATATATATATGTATATATGTATAATAATACTTAGTTATATAGGTACTACTATATGTATAAATATAAGTATATATATATATATGTATATAAATACATATATATATAAATATGTATATGTACGTATATATCCATAAGTATATAATAGTGTATAGGTGAGAGTGTGTGTGTGCGAGAGTGTGAGTGTGTGTGTATGTGTATTTGCAGAGACAGAGGAAGAGTGTGCTGTGAGAGAGAGAGAGAGAGAGAGCGCTTGGTTCTGCTGGAGCTGGGAGTTAAGTCGGCTGGGTCCTCCAAGCGTCGTCTGCTGCCAAGCGCACAAGGGTGTGCACACGCTCTTCGCGCGCCTACACGCATGCGTGTAGGCGCGCGAAGAGGCACGCGCTGACAGGTGGGAGTGGCACGGAGGAAGGAACCATAGAACACAGCGCTGCGCAGAGAGGCATACACGAGCGAAGGGAGCAGGTGGGCGTACGCGGGCGAAGGGAGCGGGCGCTGGAGCGGGCGCGGGGCTGGACGCGAGCGCGGGCTGCGGCCGGTTGTAGCACGCCGGGTGACCGGATAAGTAAGAAACTTACCCGTCACCCCACTGTAGCCATAGTGTTCCGCTAAAACGCATGAACAGTGGCTACAGTGCCCGGGAGAGCCGCGCAACCACCTGCGTCCGGTGCTGAGTGCGGAGGGCGTGGATGGCTTGGCACGCGCGCGGAAGAGTGGCATTGGCTGCTGGCTTGTGGTGAGGTGGTTCGCGACAGAGCGCACTGAGAGGGCTGGGTCGCAGGCGAAGGATCACAACAGTGTGCGCGGTGGCCTGCGGGTGTTCGCTGGCGTGCACAGTGAAGCTTGGTCGGCTGCTGTAGGGGCGTGAGGTGGCCGGTTGCAGGCGGAAAGGTGGGTGCAGTGCGAAGAAGCGGGAGGCGAGGGCGCCTGCAGGTGTGCACTGGAGGGCCTTGCAGCTGCTGCCGCCTTGCTGCTGCTGCGTGAGGAGCTTTGAGCTTCAAAGCTTGAAGCTCCTGCTCCAATGGCTGAAGTGGCTTGGACGTTGAAACAGGGAAAGAACCACCACGTCCATTGGCTCTTTGATGAGCTGGGCGGTGGTGGACTCACGGTGGTGGTTGTGCACCACCGTGAGGTACTCCTGCCCGCAGAGTGTCTCCTCAGAGGAGGAAGGCCTGCGTATGGAGGGAGAGAGGAGGGGACAGCCTGGAAGGAGAAGTTGCTGTGTGTTGGGTTTTTCTTTTTTGTGAGGACTAGGCCTCCTTGCAAATAAGGAGCCGTGCTCTTTTTAAAGAGGAAGAAAGCATGCACAGCCATGCCCTATCTCATGCATGGCTTGTGCATGGCTTGGCAGGGAGTGGCTTGCATGCGGCAGGTAGGGAGAGCTGCTGCAGAGCATGGCACAAGGAGGAAAGTCCAGAAATGCCATGCAGCCACGAGAAGAAAGTCAAAAATCAAAAAGAAATAAAAAATGAAGATGGAAATTTTTCAAGGCAATACTTGAGGAATTTGTTAATTGCAAGGCCATTTTATTTCACTCTCTTCCCCTCTTAATTAAATGCATGCATGCGTGTATTTTTACAAATGCGACTATGGAAACCTAATATGCACTGGTAATGCTAGGAAATAGAACATGACGACACAATTGCAGGTGTATTTTTGCGGTGCAATCAGTAAGATAACTCAGAAAGGAGATGAAAATAAATATGATATATCATGCAATTTTTTATGATAATATGCTAGAAAATATACAAAAGAGATAACGGTGAGAAGGAATCTCCCAAATTGACTGTTTGGTGAGACAACGATGCTTGGCGGTAGCTTGGTTGAAGAAGGTGAGGTGTTGGACGACGAAGGTGAAATGCAGGAAGATGTCGAGTAGAGGAATGCTTCACCAAGGCTTCATAATGGGGATGAGGAGATGGATATGATCTTCTACCAGATTGGAGGTGGGAGGATGGCTCCAAGGCTTCTTATGAAGGTGGTGAGACGGAAGATGAGTATTTGGTGGGGTATAGGAACATTACACTAATAAGAGACCTTTGGAGCTTGGGAGTAAGTTCTAATGGAGGTTTGGTAGGCTACTAGAGCTTAGGAGTAGGTGGGAGTAAAGTAGGCAGAGATGAAGAGGGTGGGGGGGTGTAGGGGTCCTTTTATAGTGAAGGAAAGAAGGGCTTCCCGTGCACAGGCAGTTAGTGATAGCTGCAAGTGTCACTAAAGACCCACCTAGGCTGTCGCTGAAGATCCATGCCATTCAACACCCTTGCTGGCCCGCACATCACGTGCCTGTGCCTCCCATGCCGTGTCGCACAAGCTCATGCTGGGATGCACTGCATTGCTGTTGCTGTGCGTGCTTGTGCTCATGGCTGTGGTGCTGAGCATATGCAAGCGGCCGTTGCTATGCACCTCCAATTGCTGATTTGGGGGGCTCCACGGGTCTCGAACCATGCACCCCTCCCTTGATAGTGCACACCTCCATCAACGTTTCATGCTATCACAACTATTGTGAAGGAGGGTCGAGGGCACGCAGTGAAGGAGGCTTCTCAGCCATTGGATCAAGATCCAGTGGCTGGAAATGGAGCTCGTAGATGAGGAGTGGTGTGGGCATGGACTGTTGGCCGACGTTGGGTGCCTAGATGGTGCCACATGGTGCCATCTAAGTCATCCATCTTCTTTCTATTGCAGAGGGTGCCACGGTGCCTAGATCAAGGTGATTTCTACATTGCCGGACTACGATCGTTGCTCTTGGTCCATCTGTATGGTCAGATTTTTCATCCGAAGCCCATATGGATGTCGTATTGCCCCCTGGCCATTGATCTTCCTCGAACTTCATATGATGCTACAAGATTCTGATCTAGATGATTTCGGAGGCATCAGACTCGAATCATCATCTTGATCAGATCCATATGGTCAAATCGTCCATCTAAGGCCCTAAAATAAATCTCCTTCCCTCCTGGCCATAAAAAGGATACAATTAACCTAAAATATACACAGCTACTCTAAATGTAGAATGGTGCACGCTATGCAATATTTATAATATGAAATGCAAATCTAAGCCTAGGAACATGCATGAATAGGCATTCTAAACAAATTAAATGTCTACATCATGCACGCTGGCACTCTGACGCACACAGAATGCGTTGGTTTAATTATGCCATTGTAGCATGCATTCGCGACGGCGCTTTTATTTTAAGATTTGGATTTGGTGAGTCCAAGTGTCAATCTCAAGGAGGCATGAAATCAGATTAGTTTTAGTCAGTTTGAGTGTCACAAAATGGTAGAGTGGTTTGCTTGCGAAAATGAGAGTGAAAGAGAGAGAGAGAGTAGGGTTAGAGCTTGCATTTAAAACATGTTACTCACTTAAGGAGATGTGAACCATGATATAAGAAGCAACATCAACATATAGCATGCAATTAAAGATCGTTTACAACTACAACAATAGATGAAAGCTTAAAATAGTGCAACATAAAACTAGAGTAAGAGAGAGTGCGAGGAGGAGGCGAGGTGGCCACAACAATGGATGGGGGCTCCATCGGTAGCTCGACAACTCCGGGGCGGATATGGAGTGTTTGGTGGAGCTAGGAGAGGGCTAGTGATGCATGGAGAGTGTGTGTGAATTGAGTGCCCTTGAATGGGGTGGTTGAGGGGGATTTATATAGTAGAAAAGGGCTTCCAAAAGAGGTACGAGTCTTTAGCGACATTCAGAAAGTCGCTAAGACCTTTCCAGAAGCATCGCTAAAGATTTGCGCCCGCCAGTCTGTGAGTTCGTGCTTCTTCTCAAGCTGTGTCTATGCATCCTTAGCCATTAGATCTGAGGTGCAGATCGCCATCGAACAATTGAGGACACGCCACGTCGCCCCCCCCGCCGCGCCCATGGATGCTGCTTCCCCCTGTGATCCGCATGCTCTCAACAGAGGTCATTCGATTGCACATCTAGAGCGACCGGGCAAGCTGGATCGAGCCTCACATGCGATAAGCGCACGTCATCACCTGTGTTTACGTTGGATGCTCGAGATCGCACCACGTGCCTCCATCTGATCCGTCCGCTCACCAATCAGCGACTATTCGTGCAAATTGAACGTGCGTCGTGCATTCCTGTGGTGGGGCGCTGACCGCTACATTGTGTCACCTCTTTGTCTTAGTTGTGCGTGAATGCTCAGCCGTCCAATGGCAATCAGACAGCCAAGATTGAAACTTAGCGCGATGAAGAGTGCGTTGGCGAGGCTCGATGGTTTTCAGCCATTTGATCCTTAGATCGGATGGCTTATATCATCTCTTGGGGCTTTTGCGATGCGTGCACGCGGTGGATGGTGCCATGTGGCTGATTGTGGGCCATTGATCATCAAATCAATGGCCAGAACTTCTTGGGCTTCTTGGGGAAGATTTGAATGTCAGATTTAAGCGATTTCGAGTTCGTTAGACTCCATTTGTCAATCTGAATCCATTCGTACGGTACGATTGCTCATCTAATGCTTGTTCCAACATGCACGTGTACATATGGCCATTAATCAATGATTTATAAGCAATTTTAATTCGCAATGCATGCAGTGCTCCCATGCCCATCATGGTATGTTATTAGTGCACATATACCCCTAAACTAAACTCTGGTTGATGGAATTATCATCATTAAATGCAGAGTTGTCATACTCCCATGCCCATCCCTTGCTAGTCCCTAGTAAGGTTATCCTAGCCATTATTTTCAGTTGGAATTAGGAATTGATTGCTTGGACATATGTTACTTGTCAACAGGAGGAAACATATACTAAGAGCCTAATCCACAGAGACTAAACAATACCCGTGTGTCTACCAAAATGCAAATCGCCTGAGTCCATTCTTTAAAGCATATATATTTTTTATTCTTTTTCATCTTTTGTATTTTTTTTGGAATTTTGGAGTTGAGAGTGTGTACGTAACTTTTTACTACTACCCAACCCACCCATAACTCGAAGAAGACTCTAAATGCTAAGCATCTTGGTATGAAGATTATGATAGACTCACTCAGTGGTAATTAAAACAAATTTCGGGTTTCTACGCCTCTAGGTGAACGTAAAAGAAAATGCTTGCCTAAAGGTGTATCTGTCCGATCGGTAGCTTTCTCCCTACTTTTATTTTGTGCGGGGTCAACACATGGGTGCTTCCAGTGTATATCTCCCTAGATTTCTCTACTTCACCTCTTCTTCCTTAAGTGTTTTGGGCTTTTTTGTACATTTAGTGAGCTGGGTTCTGGACAACTGGCCAATGGGCTGTTACACATGATCACTTGCAAGCCATACTCATGTGGTGAAGTGTGGCTTATTTATCCCCTTTTTTTATTTTTTTCTCCCTTTTTCTTTTCTTTTTCTTTTGTTGTTTTAGTAGGTGGCTTCCCTGATCTAAGATTTACCTAGAGGCAATAATAGAAGAGAATGGTCCTGTGGCTAGGCTCTGGACAACCGGCCAATGGACTGTTACCCACGACAACTTGCCAGCCATACCACCCTAAAAGGTTCATTAGCTACCGAATTTCTGTTAGAATCTCCGAGGAGTGAGTCAGAGCAAAAATATGTGCAGATGCTTAGACTAAAAGTCCCTTGGAGTCAAAGGGCGAGTTGATAAGATGTATACTTATCACCCTGCTTTCTTGATCAGATTAATGTAAATTAAGGTTGTCAGGATTCGAGGCTAAATCCACATTTTAGTGGACACCTGGGCTGATTATGCTTGAAGGCCTGAAATGTCCAAGTGTTTAGGTTCTTCTCGTATTATTTCCTACAGTTGACAAGCTCCTAATTGCTAAGCTTTCCTTCCTAATTTTCTCTTTATATATATATATATAATTCAGGCTGATAATATAAACTCAGAGAACGCGAATTACCACCCCCCCAATCTTAAGTTGCACAATGTCCTCATTGTCAAATAAATGTATGCATGGGGGTACAGAAGGAAATCACCTGAGTGCCACCGTGTACCTGATCAATCTGAATCTTCTGGGTTGCCTCCAAGGAAGCGCTGAGTTTATTGCTTCCAGCTAGGTGAAGCTCCGTGTCAACACTCATTGTGGGTGATTACTTCCTTTGGGGGAACCTGGGCAAGAAAATGTTTTAATCTCTGGCTATTTACTATGAAGGCTTGCCCAGTGTTAGGATCTGCAATTTCAACTACCCTGTTGGGATAAGGTTTGACCACCTGATATGGTCCTATCCACTTTGATCTCAGCTTCCCAGGGAAAAGTTTAAGTCTTGCATCAAAAAGCAAGACTTGCTGACTGGGCTTGAATGCTTTCCTATCAATGTGTCTGTCATGGATGGCTTTTGATTAGCCCATAGTTGTGGGCTATTTAAGTATTTAAGTGCCTACACATTAGGTTAATTCTAACATTTATTTAGTATAAATTAGGATGTAAATAGATTAATTCATAGTTTTAATTTAATTACATAATCCATGCATTGCATTCATATTTTAAGTGCATTTAGAATTAGCTTAGAATGACATTTATCTAATTAGATAACCAATTAGGTACATTGTTTTTATTAATATAAAAGTTGAGGGTCTGTATATAAATGACCCTAATATTTTAACATTATTTTCTTTATTCTTCTTCTTGTAGGAACGGATGGCTGCCGCTCCAACGCCGAACGGCCATAGTGAAGAACCCATTCAAGGGAGAGTGGATGTGGTGGATCTGGTCAGGCGGATGATTTCAAATGTGTGCAGGCCACTACAAAAGGAGGAGGTAGGCAGCCGAGCTCGGGAGGCCTCCACCACCGACCCACCACTGTGTAGAGAGACCTTCTCTCTTCCACTCCATACTACCAGCCTCTACTGTGGCAGCGAGTCTCCACCACCATAGGCTTGTGGTGTGACAGGCCACACCGCCATCCGGAGCTCATCCGCATCACCGTGAGCACCTTAGCGTGCATCTCCCTCACCGTCGTCGCCAACCACCACCACCGCAGGTACTGATTCAACCACCCTTTAGTAACTTAAGACGTCTGGGAAATTTCCCGGACGTCTGAAGCTACCCGCTCACCTCCACCAACTCGCCTGCGTACCCATCTGAAGTCCACCCGCAACTGCTCTCCACGCAGCACCCTCTTCCTGCGCCTACAGAGCCACCCGCTCACCTCCAACAGCTCACGCCCTCCTTAGCCTGCAGCACTCTCCAACCACACCTGCTCTCCACGTGCCTGCAGCCCATGCCATCCTCCCGCGCTTGCAGACCAGTGCACACCTTCGCCCATGGGCCCGCCAGCAGCAGCAGCCACCCGCGCACAGCTGCAGAACTCCAACCGCCCTTCCCCGCGCCTGCAGACCAGTGCAAACCCTCTTCCCCGCGCCTGCAGACCCGTCCAACCGCGCCTGCAGAACTTCACCTGCACCTGCTCCCGCGCCTGCAACACCCTCCGCCCGCGCTTGCAAAACCGCTGCAGTGCCCTCCGCCAGCGCTGCAGACCCGCACAACTGCGCACGCCTCTGCCCGCGCCTGCAGCACCCTCTGCCCGCACCTGCAGAGCTGCCAGTAGCAGCGTGCGGCAGTTCTCATGCCAACAGGCCACGCACGCTCACCGGCTGCAGCACCTCCGCCGGAGCTCATCCGGTCACCTCCGGCCGCTGCACGACTCGCCGCCACCACCGATTCGAAGCCCTTGGTCCGAGGGACCTCCTCCGAGCTTCTCGCGCCCGACCATCCACTCCTCGTCACGTAAGACAAAGGGGAAAAATTCCCCTGTTTTGCTACAGTAAACCATCAATTAGAAATTACATTTTCTGCCATTGTCACTTTTTAATCGTATTAAATTGATTCTACATTGTGGAAAATATCCTCTAGTTTCTCAGAATTGCTATTTCATCATTGTTTCTTTCTTAAACCTTAATTTGAAGGCAATTTTGGCTTGATTCTTGTCCAAACTAACTTGGAACAAACATTTTTAACTGGTGCGAATTTTAATACGTCATTCTCACTGTGGATTCGACCCGCTCCTCTCCAAGTGGTTATTTTTTTCTTAAATATTGATTAATCGATTTTTCCACCACATTAAACTGCAAACGACTTTAAAGCGAAAGATCGACGAGTCAAATGGCGCCGTTGCCGGGGAGGCAACAGACGCAATAATTTTTATTGATTTTATTTTGATTATTTGCCAATTGCACAGTGATTTTACCATTTATTATTTTCTTTTCTGTGCGAGAAAATTTGTGCAAGAATCCGCCACTGTGAGAGGCGACCCTTGACGTCGCCAGAGGAGAATTGGACGAGCAATTTTTAAACGGAGGAGAAGGACGAGGACGCGATAGACACCATTGTATTTAGTCGCTAGTTTAATTAGACTAGAATTAAGACTATAGACTTAATTTTTCATTGCAGTTAATTTGAAACCCTTATTCTGGGGCATATTTTGAGGGGTCTGTTCCCCGATTTTGTTTTGGGCCCGTGTTGGGTAATTTTTGGGAGTCTGTTCCCTTTTCTTTAGATTTAGTTTTTTTTTGTTACTTTTATTTGCTTGTGCATAAGTAGTTCTAAAAAAAAAAATAAAAAAAAAATGAGTTGCCTGCTAGAAACTGCCTGCCCTAGGACGAACCATTTAGGTCTGTATGAGCAGCCTCTAGATTTACTTCTCTGCATTGCATGCATTCTTGCATCGTAGATCGCTGGAGGCAAGGTATGCATTCTCTTACTTTGCATCCTATTTTTGATCACGCATTGAATTTGGGATTTAATGCTAAGACCACCTAATCTGTACTGAATAAATCTAACAAGTGGTCACATTTTTTTTTTAGAAAAAGGACTAATTAAAGGAAGGACATTTTAAAAACCAAGGATTTGATTTTCAAACTTGGCATGCAATTAAAGTTCAAAATCTTTTACGGTGTATGCACACTTATTTCACTTGCACCACGGCACGCTTCTAGACACTCCTTAGGTTTGGAAATACCAGGACAAGAGCCTCCTTTCATTGGATTCTGAAGTGTTTAGAACTTGAGATCAAAGGTTTTGCAAGTCCAAAGAGGGGGATACCCTGTCACAGATTTTTGGGGGTAGTTGAGAAGCACCATGAAAGCACAGCTTCAAAGGAAGGCTTAGGCCTACTTGCATCCCTCTATCTTCCGTCTTTGGATTTACTTGACCATTTGAGATTAAGGGAAGAATACCTAAGTTCCAACTAGGTCTTCTTAGGCGAGCCGTAGGTTGACAATAGGCGCGTAATTGATTGGGCAACTTGTTTTGTCACCTATAATTTGAACTAAATTCAAAAGCCTAAATCTGTAAAGACCCAACAAGTCCGTTTAAATTATGTTTGTAGTGCATGCTTGTTAGGCGTTCTCTTAGGAAACAACTTGTATTTGATCCTAACCCTAAAAGAATCCTAAGAAAAGACCTCCCAAGGGTAGAAATGGCCGGTCAAAGGAGCCTTAAGGAATATTTCATCCCAACCAATCAAGCTGGCCCAGCACTACGTAGACCTGGAGGGGACAATCCATTTGAGATCAAAAGTAGTACCATATCCTTGCTACCCTCCTTTTATGGTACTACTAGGGAAGACCCTTACAGGCATATTGAGGAATTCACCGAGGTCTGTTCCACGGTGAAGCTGCTGGGCGTTACTGATGACGCTCAAATGCGGACCCTCTTTCCCTTCTCCCTAAAGGACAAAGCCAAGTATTTTTATTACACCCTTGATAATATAAATACTTGGGATGCCCTGAAGAAGGAGTTTTTGAAAAAGTACTTCCCCATGAGCAAAACAAATCACTTTAGGAGGGAAATTATGAGTTTTGCTCAAAAGGATGGGGAAGCATTCCATGATGCGTGGGAGCACTTTAACGATTTGCTGAGACTTTGCCCACATCACCAGGTGCCTAAATGGCAACTGGTTGAAAGGTTATACACCGGACTTAATGATTCGCATAGGAAAACTATGGATGGTGCCTGTGCAGGAACCTTTCTATCTAAGACTGAGGATGAAGCTTGGAACTTATTTGATACTTTGAGTGAGAATTCTATTCACTTGAATTCTGCCTACATGGATAGAAAGCCCACTCTCATGCAAAGAAAGTTGGAGGCGAATGAAGCAAGGGACACCCAGAATTTAGCCTATCAAATTCAATTATTAAATCAAAACATGGAAAGGCTTATGTCGAACCCGAGTTCATTCGTACCTAACACCTCCACATCCCAAGCTTCCGAATGCGTAATTTGTCAAGGCAATACACATGCCACTGTGGATTGCCACTTGGCCTCCCAATTCCCTGAGCTTGTACAAGCGGATTTGAATGCTGCTCAAGGGTTCCATCCAAGACCTCGTAATGATCCTTTGTCCAACACTTATAATGAGGGATAGAGGAACCACCCAAACTTTTCATGGAGACAAGGAAATGTCTCAAATTCAGGGAATTACAAACCACAATCCTTTCAAAACCATCAAATGAACCAACCTCAGACCTTTGCCCAACCTAAAACCTCTGAGATGGATGAATTGAAGGCAATGTTGAAAACTATGCAAGAAAGTATAAGTGCCATCATCCAATCTCATGGCAAGGCTATACATGAGATGAAATCACAAATTGGACACCTTGTTGAGGCCGTTAGACAAAGGGAGACTGGGAAGTTTCCCAGTGCTGCTGAGGAAAATCCTAAAGGAAAAGGGATTGCCTTTAGGGAGCATGCTCAGGCAGTGACTATTCTAAGGAGTGGGAAAGAAATTTCCAAACCCGATGCTCCTATAGTCTCACCCCCTAAAAAACCATGCACCTCGACTTTCACCCCCACCGAAGAAGATTTTCCCAAATCTTCTCCACTTGAAATCACCTCACCGGAAAAAGTTGCCCCCGTTCCACCCCTCACTCGACATGACAACCCTTCCACCCAGAGATCGAGAGTGCCTTTTCAAGAGCGCTTATCCACCTCTGGGCAGACTTCTGCTGGCTCATCTGGAGCCAAAGATAAGACAGATGAGATTATGGAAACTTTCAAGCAAGTGCAGATTAACCTACCTTTGCTTGAAGCTATTAGGCAGATTCCGTCTTATGCCCGCTTCCTAAAGGAACTTTGCACGAAAAAGCGATAATCTAGAAAATAGGTCCAATCAAAAGTTGTCCTACCTGATTCTCTTAGCTCAATTGTTCAACATGGCACACCCCCGAAACTTAAGGACCCAGGAGCCCCATATATCTCTGTAGTTATTGGTGACTTACAAATTGATGAGGCTCTACTTGATCTGGGTGCAGAGGGTGAACATCCTTCCAAGCTACATTTATGAACAACTTGGGGGAGGCAATCTGAATCCTAGCCCTGTAATCCTTCAAGTTGCTAATCGATCACTTAAGACACCACGGGGAATTTTGGAAGATGTCCTCATAAGAGTGGAGGATTTCTTCTTTCCCGTTGACTTTTTAGTTTTGGACACTGACCCTACCAACAAGCCAACCAAACCCTCCATCATTTTGGGCCGCCCTTTCCTTGCAACTTCCCATGCTTCAATTAATTACAATACTGGGGCATTGAAAATGGGCTTTGGGAACAGGAAAATCCGGCTTAATGTGTTTGATGCTTACAAACAAGCCGGACTTGAGGATTGTTCTCAAGTTGAGGTGATAGATGACCTGATTGAAGAGGCAACGCCTGCAATGTTATGTGATGACGCCCTTCAGCATGTCATGCTAAATGAGCATTCCCATCTCTTGAAGGAATGTAAAGGGGATATACTAGAACTAGAGGAATTGCTAGGAGTTTCTGCTGAGTCTCTTCCCCCATCATTTTCACCGAAGGTAGATTTGCTACCTGAGATGGGGACATCTATTATGAAACCCTCAACCATACAAGCCCCCAACCTTGAGTTGAAACCCCTCCCTGACACTCTCAATTATGTTTTCCTAGGTGCCAATGATACGCTCCCCGTTATCATTTCGGCTGTGCTGTCTGAGGCACAGGAGGGAGCCTTGATTGAATGCCTGTCTAGGCACAAGGAAGCTATTGCTTGGAGCATTGCTGACATTAAGGGTATAGACTCTACACTCTGCATGCACCACATTTATACTGATGATTCCATCAAGCCTTTTAGGGACATGCAGAGACGTCTGAACCCTAATATGAGGGAGGTTGTGAAAAAGGAAATCCTAAAGTGGTTGGACGCTGGGATGATATATCCCATTGTTGAAAGTAAATGGGTCAGTCCCATTCATGTGCTGCCAAAGAAGGCAGGCTTTACTGTGGAACTCAATGACCAAGGTGAACAAGTTGTCACTAGACCCTCAACTGGATGGAGGGTCTGTATTGATTACCACAAGCTGAACACCGCGACCCAGAAGGATCACATTCCTTTGCCTTTTATTGATCAAATTCTCAAAAGATTGGCAGGGAATAAGTATTATTGCTTTCTCGATGGATATTCTAGGTACAATCAGGTGGCAGTCTTTCCTGATGACAAGGAAAAGATGACATTCACGAGTCCTTACGGTACCTTTGCATTCAGGCGTATGCCATTTGGATTATGTAATGCCCCTGCAACTTTCCAGTGGTGTATGACGTCTATCTTTTCGGACATGATTGACGAGTGTGTCGAAGAATTTAGGGATGACTTCTCCATTTATGGCTCGTCTTTCGACCAGTGTCTCCTACAGTTGGAGAATGTGTTGAAACGATATAAGGAGACTGGTTTAGTCCTCAGCTGGGAGAAAAGTCACTTCATGGTACAGAAAGGAATTGTACTTGGGCATGTTGTATCCGAGCAAGGTTTGGAAGTAGATAAAGCCAAGATTGATTCTATTTCCAAACTTCCATTGCCTATGAATGTCAAACAGATTAGATCCTTTCTGGACCATGCTGCCTTTTACAGGCGCTTTATTAAAAATTTTAGTAAGATTTCTAGGCCACTTTGTGACTTGTTGGCGAAGGAATCTTCCTTCAGTTTTGATTCAAAGTGTGCCGAGGCCTTTCAAACTCTAAAGGAAGCCTTGATCTCTGTGCCTGTTCTCCAAGCTCCTGATTGGACACTCCCATTTGAGCTTATGTGTGATGCTTCGGATTATGCAGTGGGAGCAGTCCTTGGACAAAGGGTTAAGGGAAGACCTCATGTGCTGCATTATGCAAGCAAGACTTTAACTGAACCTCAGCAAAACTACACCGTCAATGAAAAGGAATTACTTGCTGTAGTTTTTGCTCTGGAGAAGTTTAGGTCATATTTACTTGGGTCTAAGGTGGTTATTTTTACTGATCATGTAGCAGTGAAACATCTCATTGCTAAGAAAGATTCTAAGCCACGTCTGATTAGGTGGATCTTACTCCTTCAAGAATTTGACTTTGAAATACATGAAAAGAAAGGAGTAGAAAATGTTGTGGCTGACCACCTGTCTCGCCTTCCTCTTAATGACTCTCTTTCTGAAGACATTCGCGAGACATTTCCCGATGAAACTCTGATGGCGGTAACACCAACTTTACCTTAGTATGCAGACATTGTAAATTACTTGGTCTCTGGACAAACTCCTGGCTCTTGGGATGAGAAGAAAAGAAAGAGATTCATTTCTCAAGCAAGATATTTTCATTGGGAAGAGCCAGAATTATTTAGAATTGGATAAGACCAAGTATTGAGACATTGTGTGCCTAAAGAGGAACAACAAAGTGTGCTGACAGTTTGCCATGAACTTCATTGTGGAGGACACTTTGGTGCTAAGAAAACTGCTTTTAAGGTTCTCCAGTCCGATTTTTGGTGGCCTTCCTTATTTAAGGATTCTCATAATTTTGTTAAGGCCTGTATTAGATGTCAACGGACTGGAACTATTGGGAAGAAGAATGAAATGCCTCAACATCCTATTCAACCTGTTGAAATTTTTGATGTGTGGGGAGTTGACTTTATGGGCCCCTTCCAGTCGTCCCATGGTTTTGAATATATCTTGGTCGTAGTTGATTATGTCTCTAAATGGATAGAGGCCATTCCTACGCGCACAAATGACCACTTTGTGGTTTTGAAATTTGTGAAGGCAAATATCATATCCCGTTTCGGCTGCCCCAAGACTATTATAAGTGATGGGGGACCTCATTTCCGAAACCACCACTTCAATCGGTTAATTAAGAGTTTGGGAGTGACTCACAAGGTTGCTACCCCTTACCACCCTCAGACAAGTGGCTAGGTTGAAGTATCAAATAGGGAGATAAAAAATATTTTGGAAAAGACCATTAGACCTGATAGGAAAGATTGGTCCCAAAAGCTCGATGATGCTTTGTGGGCTTATCGAACGGCCTATAAGACCCCTTTGGGCACTTCTCCCTTTCGGATTGTGTATGGAAAAGCATGCCATTTACCTGTTGAGTTGGAACATAAAGCACTTTGGGCCATTTGAAGTGTTAACATGGATTTAGAGAAGGTAGGTAAGGCACGATTTCTAGAATTAAGTGAGCTTGAGGAGCTGAGGAATGATGCTTATGACACCTCTCAAGCTTATAAAGAAAGAACTAAGGTCTTGCATGACAAGTTTATTCTTTGAAAGATATTTGAGCCCAACCAACAAGTCTGACTTTTCAATTCCAGACTTAAGCTTTTTCCTGGGAAGTTAAAATCTCATTGGGATGGGCCTTATATAATCACCAAAGTATTTCCGCATGGAGCTGTGGAGATCAAAAATCCTTCCTCTTCAACAACTCCCTTTATCGTCAACGGTTAAAGCCGTACATAACTTTAGACGGCCATCTGGTTGACGAAGTCACTCTTGAGGAGCCTTAGCACCTACCATTCTCTGCCTCAGGTAATATCTTCCTTTAGCTATTTTTGTTTTCAATGAGGACATTGTTTTAACTAGGCATGGGGGAGAGGACCTGAGGCATTTTGTTTATAGCATGCATATAAAAAAAGAGAGAAAAAGAGAGAAAATGAAAAATAAAAATAATAATAATAAATAAATAAAAAGTTTTGAGCTTAATTGGCTAAGTCCTGCATTCTTAAGCAAATCAGAACTCTAAGCTAGACTTAATTAATTCTAGGGTCAAACTTTAGAAGCTAAATGAGCTGCTAGCGTTAGACTTTTAGGGTCCTTTGTGGACTTAAAAACTTAAGTAGGAGTTAAGTTGCGGACCATTCCTCAAGAGGTTGAGGAAGGGAAGCTAGGGTTTGAGTTAGAAGGTGGGGTAGTACCTGGAGTCTTATTCTACCTTTTGGTTGACGGGTCCTTGTAACCCAAGCATCCAAATTTCACACACTTGGTCTGGTAATCAACTTAATTTCTATCTTTCTGAAAAGAGATTTGGTTCTCTTAGTTTTGACTTAAGAGAGGCTTGAAAACACATTTTGATTGGAAGAGTTCCCGCCGCAGGAGAGGTAGAGTATATACTCACCTTGAGGATGCGATGATAACATATTACCTCCTCGGCGCTTGTCTCTTAGGATATCCATCCTACTGGGGGCATGTAAGCGCATTATGCGGTTCAGGTACCACGGGCGGCCCTATCTCGAAGTGCCGATTGCCATAGGCCTGAATTCTCTTAAGAAATCCATGGGCGATACTATCTCGAAGTGTCGATTGCCAGGAGTTCTTGGGGTCGTTATGGGCGGTGCTATCTCGAAGCATCAAAAGCCAGGCACCCTTCGAGGTATGGTAATGGGGACAATGAATCCGACACAGATCGTGTTGATAACTGATCTGAGGTTAGACTTAGAAGAATCAAACAAAAAAAAAAGAAGTATATATATATATATATATAAAATCCTTTAACTCAAATAACTCATACCAATACACAGGCACGGATGCTTTAATCTCAGGGATCAATAAACTTTCGGGTAGAGTCATAAATCAGGGAAACTTATGCCTGCAACTTGTCTTTAGCCTACCTAGTCTGTAACTTAGCAACTACTTAGGAACCTTGGGTCTAGAGCCTGAACTTAATATGCTTCTGAAGGAAGACTAAGTGAGTTGACTAATCTACTTGGAGTACTAGATTTTGCTTAATTTTGCTAGGGACTAGCAAAAACTAGGCATGGGGGTATTTGATTAGCCCATAGTTGTGGGCTATTTAAGTATTTAAGTGCCTACACATTAGGTTAATTCTAACATTTATTTAGTATAAATTAGGATGTAAATAGATTAATTCAAAGTTTTAATTTAATTACATAATCCATGCATTGCATTCACATTTTAAGTGCATTTAGAATTAGCTTAGAATGACATTTATCTAATTAGATAACCAATTAGGTACATTATTTTTATTAACATAAAAGTTGAGGGTCTGTATATAAATGACCCTAATATTTTAACATTATTTTCTTTATTCTTCTTCTTGCAGGAACGGATGGCTGCCGCTCCAACGCCGAAAGGCCGCAGTGAAGAACCCATTCAAGGGAGAGCGGATGTGGTGGATCTGGTCAGGCAGATGAATTCAAATGTGTGCAGGCCACTACAAAAGGAGGAGGGAGGCATCTGAGCTCGGGAGGCCTCCACCACCGACCCACCACTGTGCAGAGAGACCTTCTCTCTTCCACTCCATACTGCCAGCCTCTACTGTGGCGGCGAGTCTCCACCACCGTGGGCGTGTGCTGTGACAGGCCACACCAGCATCTGGAGCTCATCCGCATCACCGTGAGCACCTTAGCATGCATCTCCCTCACCGTCGTCGCCAACCACCACCACCGTAGCTACTGATTCAACCACCCTTTAGTAACTTAAGACATCCGGGAAATTTCCTGGACGTCTGAAGCTACCCGCTCACCTCCACCCACTCGCCTGCGTACCCATCTGAAGTCCACCCGCAACTGCTCTCCACGTAACACCCTCTTCCCGCGCCTATAAAGCCACCCACTCACCTCCAACAGCCCACGCCCTCCTCAGCCTGCAGCACTCTCCAACCGCACCCGCTCTCCACGCGCCTACAGCCCACGCCATCCTCCCGCGTCTGCAGACCAGCTCACACCTTCGCCCGCGCGCCCGCCACCAGCAGCAACCACCCGCGCATAGCTGCAGAACTCCAACAACCCTTCCCTGTGCCTGCAGACCAGCACAAACCCTCTTCCCCGCGCCTGCAGACCCGTCCAACCGCGCCTGCAGAACTTCACCTGCACCCGCTCCAGCGCCTGCAGCACCCTCCGCCCGGGTTTGCAGAACCGCCTGCAGTGCCCTCCGCCCGCGCTGCTGACCCGGACAACTGCGCACGCCTCCGCCCACGCCTGCAGCACCCTCTGCTCGTGCCTGCAGAGCCGCCAGCAGCAGCGCGCGACAGTTCTCACGCCAACAGGCCATGCATGCTCACCGACTGCAGCACCTCCGCCGGAGCTCGTCCGGTCACCTTCGGCAGCCGCGCAACTCACCGCCACCACCAATTCGAAGCCTGATGAGAACCTCATCATGAGCCATAACTAGCTCATTTTGACCCAATACAAAGGATAAAAGCTCCTACATATCTCAAGGAAAGGCGTAACTCAGAGAATTCTGAGTTTGAGAAGAAAACAAGTCATAAGGGGTAAAAGTGCAATTTTACCAGTATAATCTGCATACAGGGTAATTCAGGGCCCAAACATAGGTCAAAACAGCTTAATAAGAATAAAAGTGGGATGAAATGATCTAGCAAGGGCTACAGCAATTCCAAGAGACTAAATCTGTAACCCTAAAACAACCCACTTCAATTCACAAGGTTCAAGGCAAAGTAAAAATAGAATAAACCCTCTAAAATTCATAGAAAAATAATCTCTAGGGTTTAGAATCTTCAATTTGGCCTTTAGAACCCATTTTGACCTACATTGAGAACCATGCCCAATTAATAACTTAATTTGGGTTTTTGCGCAAATTGACCGGTCGAACAAGGTTTAAGATGAAAATAAAATTCACCATCAGATTCCTTAGGTCCTAATTAGTCATGTATAAAAACTTGAGCCTAAGAAGAAACCTCCTTGACCGACTTTACACTTTGGTCCTCATATATTTACTCTTTGGCCCTCAACTTTTGAACCCTCGCATTTTGGCCCCTAACTCTCCTTCGTTCTTTGCAATCAGGTCCCTCCTGCAAAACCCTGCCAGCACCATGCTCCGGCGACCTTGCGCGGAGCATGGCGCCGCGCAGGGTGAGGTGGAGGACCTGGCATGTATACCGGGGGTGCCCTGCGTCGTCAGCCGTCGCAGGGGCACCCCCCTGGTCATTGTAGGCCACCATACCGGCCGTGCGAACGCACGGACGGTATGGGTTCATGTTCCGACCATTCTCCGGCGAGGGAGACACGTCGTCTCCCTCCGCCTTCCTCCCTGCTTCATCCCTATAAATACCCCCCGCCGCTCCACCGACGAGGGTAGCCTGGATCTGACGGAGAAAACCCCCAGCTTTCTTCTCTTCTTCCTCCGACAGACGCTCACCAGCTCCGGCGCCTTCCTCCCCCTCCACCTCTTCGCTCTGCCGCAATACCAGCAGCAGAAACTTCCTCCCCTGTTCTTCCCACGCCACGCCGCACCCAGCTGGCGCCTCTCCAGCCCTCTGCTCTCCGCCGCCCCTCTCCCTGAGCATCGTCTTCTCCGGCGACAGTCGATACGACTGTCGCCATATTCCTCCCCCTTCGTCCCTGCAAGTAAGCTAGAGTTACTCCCCTTCTCCTCCTCTTTCTTTCCCCGCTTTCAATTTAGTCAATTAAGCCCTCTACCGACCCTGTTCACCCTCACCCTCTTCGCCTCCGACCACCCTCCGGCGAGCCGCTCCCATCACCTCAGCGACCCACACGGCTCGCCGACCACCGCAGAACCTCCGCCTCCTCACCCTGATCCTCTTCTGCCCCTCCACTTCCCACCAAACACCCTCTGCAGATCCACCGAACACACCCACTTCTTCGCTCACAGTTTGACCTAGGACGACCTGTTGGCTCCATCACGCCCCCTGCAGCCCCCCTGACCACCTTCGCCGTGCCACGGCGAAGGTCCCCCGCCTGTCTGATTTAGCCGAGAGGCCGTTCTTCTGTGACCAGGTGACTCGCCCGCCGTCGCCATTACTGCGCAGGCAGAGCTGCTTCACCTGCAGGTGCAGGCACGCCTTCGCCCAGGGTTGACTCCCAGGTTGCGCAGGGACTCTCCGCGAAACGTCCCTGGTTCACAGACGGGGCGAAGGCCGCGCGGGAAGCCACGATCGCCCACTGCTCCATCCGCGACGCGTGCTCAATTGGGGTGGGACATTTAGTCCCACCTCGGAACCTCTCGGAGGCGCGCGGACGCATAAAGGCAAAAAGTGCCTTATGCTGTCTGCCTCCTGACCACGGGGTGAGGTCCCTCTCACCCGACCCGACCCGGCCTCGTCCGTGACCACGCTCCGCAGACCTGGCCCGACCCGATTAGACTGACCTGCACTCCTCGCCCACCACGCACACCGGTGGGCCTGGACCCGGGCCTGACCCGAACCCGATTACCCGGTAGCGCTCTGGGAGAGCTTCCGAAGAGTGATTTCAGAGAGAAAGAGAAACGCGGGGGAGGGGGGTAGAGTAGGTTTTTGCCCTCTGATGCTGAACTCTTGAGCGTGCAGGCACAGGTGAAGGACTGCGGAAGAAGAAGAACTGAAGCGGCACTGTACGTCCTGAAGACAGGTGAAGACAAAGAAGAAGAAGAAATGAAGAGAAGCAAGAAGCAAGAAAAGAAGAAGAAGATCTGAAGAAAAAGAAAGAAAGAAAACAAGGAAGAACAGAAGACAGAAGAAGAAGAGCACGAGGGGAAGATCTGAAGAAAGCAGAAGAAGAAGAAGAAGAAAAAGAAAAAAAGAAAACAAGGAAGAACAAAAGCCAAAGAGGAAGAAAGAAGAGAAGAAGAAGAAGCCAAATTTTCATCTCTCTCTCTCTCTCTCTTTATTTTTGTAATAGAACTTGTATATCTCTAGAATACAACTTGCTCCCTGAGTTCGACCTCGGGAACTCTTTCATTTTTCCGAGTAAAAAAATTTTTATATGAAACGTTGGTAACAACCGGCTTCACTACAACGTTATAACAAATACAAAACCGACGTCTTCATTTTTGGCGCCGTTGCCGGGGAGCAACGGCTATTCTAGAGGTAAACATTCCTGTTTCTTTTAAGTTCTGATAATCTCCTCTCTTTTGTGCAGCTACAGGAACTCAAGAAGACAAGCAACCACACAACCACTCCGAAGACAGGTAAAATCTTTTCTCTCACTATTAACCCCTACACTCTAAAGAGGAAGAAAAGAAAAGAACAAGCAATATAGGGCTAACCTGTCTTCCATACTTAGTAACCATAAAAAGTTGCATGTTTTCAACTCATCACTCCTGCACACTATTAAGGGTATTTAAGGGCTAACACATTCTTGCTTGAGCCCTAATTGCCCAACAAAGAGTTAAATGGACCAAGTAGAGCCAACATAAGGTCAAACATTAGGATTTCAGTAGAGACACACCCCTTAATCAAGAATTGAGGAAATCCAAAAGAGGTGTGCCCAAGCCATTGATTGAAAATAATTAACAAGAAAAATCCTAAACAATTGGCTCTCTCTAAACACTTGAACCCTAAAAGACAGGACCCAAAAAGCTCTCAAAGAAAGCAAGAGGTAAAGTTGACCCCTTTGGGTTAACCAACCTTAAATTAGGTCACTCTTTGCACTTAAAAAGACTAAAGTTCAAGTGAAACCTTAAGCACCCTGATCTTAAAATTGGTAGACTTAAGAGGTCAAGATCCCCATTCTGGTCTACCTGGAACCGCAGTGACAAGAGAGGTCGGGTGGGGGAAACCCTGTAACCCGTGGGGACGCTCTACCGTGTAGGGGTCTTCGCGGGACTCTCCCTCTCTGGCTGCCCAGGTAATACTCAGGTGGACGATCTTTCTGATCAAGGGGTCCATCTGCCTCGCACCTCTATAGTCACCCAACACATTTTTGGGTGTCTTGATTGGGTCCAGCACCTTCTAAACTTACCTCTCCCAACTGTGCATGTACGGAAGGAGGTCTCTAAGACCACCCTTAAGACCTCCATTAGAAATTCGCTCTCGTCAAGGCCAAGCCTCGACGCCCGTATTTGTGCAGCAACACCCTCACATTATTCTCTCTTCTGATTCAGAACCAAGTTCTTCTTCTTCCCCCATCATGGCTCAGCCAGTTGAGGAAGAAAATAATCTGGAACACCAGCTCCAGCGACTCAATGACCTCTTCCAAAACTTCGTGCACCCACCACAGCGTCCTATGATGCGGGACCACTACAATCCTGCTGCGGTGGCCATTGAGCCTCGAGTTAGAATCCCGATTGGAGGACCTGATTCCGAACTAAAGCCCAACATGATTCACGCTATACCTAAATTCCATGGGCTTAATTCTGAAGATCCCTTCCAGCACATCAAACAGCTAAAGCATCTGGCCCACACTTTTGGATCAGATGCGCAAAATCGGGATATTCTTCTCATGAAGATGTTCTCCTTTTCTCTTATGGACAAGGCCGCCCATTGGTATCAAACTCAGACCCGGCCGATCAACACTTGGGAAGAACTTCAATCCGAGTTTTCGAAAAAGTTCTTTCCCGTTGGTCGGACCAACGCCTTGCGCCATCAGATTACACACTTCACTCAACAATCAGGAGAACCTCTCCATGAGGCATGGGATCGTTTTCAGGATCTCATGAGGAAGTGCCCCCATCACGGAGTTCCTAAATGGGAACAAGTCCAATCTTTTTACCAGGGACTCCGTGAGGACATCCGCCTTTTCGTCAATGCAACCTGCGGAGGAAACATCATGGGTCAACATGAAGACACCGTATGGGAGATTCTCGAAAACATGTGCGAGAACTCCATCAACAATGACTCCATGGGATTATTCGACAGGACGAATACCCGCGCAGCGACGAATCTTAAGGGAGCACATGAGACGCAGGACCTGTCCGCATCAGTCGACCTGGAGTTAATGGCCAGTCGATTGGACAAGGTCTCAATTATTGAAAAGAAGGTGGATGAGCTGACTCAGCACTTGCAGCGAGCCACCTCTGCGCGTAACTCCTTTGCACAACCTCCTTCCACACAGGAGACTGTGCAAAACATCCTCCACCGATCCTCCCCTGGGATGGATCCATATCCATCCCCATCTGATTCTTGGACTGGAAGATCATCCGATCCTTTCTTCACCAGCCGGGGGAACTCCATTCCTCCTTTCCCTGATTCTCAGGAGGTTCCTCAGACCTGCGAGGACCTCAACGCCATCCCGAACGACCCATTCTCCAACACTTACAACCCTGGATGGCGAAACCATCCCAATTTTCAGTGGGCGGGAAATCCCCAAACCCAAAGACCACCTTTTCAGTCCCGCCCACAGCCCTCTCATCACTACCAGCCGCCTCAGCCTCGGCCCAACCCTACTTATCCATCAGGGCCAAATCAAGATCAAATGTCCTTAATCCTTCAGACTCTGGCTGACATTCAAAAATCGAATGCGGCCATTCAAAAACAGCACAAGGACGAGCTTACTGAAGTTAAAACTCAACTGGCCCAGTTGGCAAATTCTCGCCAGCTAGGCACACTCCCTTCCCAACCCCTTCCTAACCCAAATAACGTGCCAACCCAGAAGCGCGTTATGAATCCAAATTTAGGCCACGCTCAATGGATTTATCAGGCCCCTACTGCCCCATCTCCAGACGAGATGGAAGCCTCAACTTCGCGTGCGGGATTTCAGCAGCAACCACCCCTCCTACCAAACCCAAACCAAAATCAGGCCGGATTAAATTCTGTAACAACACGTAGTGGTAAGACAACTCAGGACCAGCATTATCCAAACCACTCCCAGCCTGATAACCATGACCCTAGGATAGTTAGCCAAGGTACCGCTGCTCCAGACCCACAACCTGGACCTATCCTAGAGGAACCAACCAAGATCCCGTTTCCCGAGGCCCTGACCAAGGGAAAGAAGACCACCAAACCCGTGGCCCCTGAGGAGGACCTGGTCAAGCTCTTTGAGCAGGTCCACATAAACATCCCCTTAATGGATGCAATCCGCCACGTACCAGCTTACGCACGATTTCTTAAGAATATATGTACACCCCAGCGTAAGCCGCGAACCAAGGGAGGGAGCCCAATTGTTCTGTCAGAGCAAGCCAGCTCTGTAATCCTTAGTAGACTCCCACCCAAGGCAAAAGATCCTGGAACTCCCCTGATCTCCTGTAAGATAGGTGGTACCCAATTTGATAGAGCATTGTTAGACTTAGGTGCATCTATAAATCTGATACCCACATCCTTACTTGACCATCTGGAAGAATCTGAGCTGAAACCAACCGAGGTGACATTACAATTAGCAGATCGATCTATAAAGTCACCAAAAGGGATTCTCGAGGATGTTATCGTGAGAGTGCGGGATTTCTATTTTCCAGTGGACTTTATAGTCTTAGACATGGATGCACCTGAGAACCCTAGGGATACACCAATCATTCTAGGGAGACCTTTCTTGGCTACTGCTAGAGCCAACATCAGCTGTGAGGAGGGCCAAATAGAGCTTAAGTTTGGAGATCAAACACTGAAAATTGATATATTTAAGGCCCAACAAGGAATTAATTGCGGCGTCATCGAGCAAATTTGTGACATCAAGACTTTGGTTGATGAATCACACCTCCAGAATGACTTGAGTATGCCTCATCAACCACAGAAGGATCTTGACCCGCAAACAGAGGAGTCCAATCCGGATGTGAACAACCCAGTAACTCCCACCCTTGAACCTCACATCTATACTGAACCACCCGCTGCTGCTGAAAACCCCATCCTCGAACTGAAACCCCTTCCTGCTCATTTGAAATACATCTTTTTGGGTTCTAATCAGACCCTTCCTGTGATCATCAATTCCAACCTCAATCCTGAACAGGAATCCCGTCTGATTGTTGTCCTCCAGCAACATCGCAGAGCCATCGGATGGACCCTCGATGATTTGACTGGAATAAGTCCCTCTTATTGTACTCATCATATCTATTCAGAAGAGGGCACACGACCTTCTCGTGAAATGCAGAGACGCTTAAACCCCAATCTGCAGGAGGTCGTGAAAAAGGAGATCATCAAGTGGTTAGATGCCGGGATCATCTACCCGATCTCCGATAGTCGTTGGGTGAGCCCAATTCAGGTCGTGCCTAAGAAGGCAGGACTCACCACTATAACGACTGAGACCGGAGAAATCATTCCTACCCGATTAGCCAACTCGTGGAGAGTCTGTATAGATTACCGTCGACTCAATTCCTCCACGAAGAAGGATCATTTCCCACTACCCTTCATTGATCAAATTCTCGAAAAACTAGTGGGAAATAGGTTCTTCTGCTTTCTTGACGGGTACTCCGGTTATAACCAGGTGGCAATCCATCCTGAGGACCAAGAAAAGACCACATTCACCTGCCCCTTCGGAACATACGCTTTCCGAAGGATGCCTTTCGGTCTTTGCAATGCACCCGCTACTTTTCAGCGATGCATGCTTGCCATATTCTCAGATATGGTAGGTGATTATCTGGAAGTCTTCATGGATGACTTTTCAGTTTTCGGAGCATCATTCGACGATTGCCTCCAACACTTGGTCCAGATACTCAGGCGGTGCATCGACGTGAATTTGGTTCTTTCTTGGGAGAAGAGCCATTTCATGGTGCCTGAGGGAATTGTCCTGGGACACTCAATTTCGGAGAAAGGTATCCAAGTGGATCGAGCTAAGGTTAATCTAATTTCTCACCTTCCTATGCCTAGCTCGATCAGGGACATCCGATCCTTTTTAGGGCATGTCGGTTTTTATCGACGATTTATCCCTGATTTTTCAAAAATCGCACGCCCCCTGACCACTCTTCTCTCCAAGGATGTTCCCTTCAAAATCTCCAAGGAATGCACTCAAGCATTTGAAATCCTGCGTGACCGAGTCACCCAAGCCCCGATCCTACAGTCCCCTGATTGGTCTCAACCCTTTGAGATCATGTGTGATGCATCCGACTTCGCTGTAGGAGCGGTTTTGGGGCAGAAAAATGACAAGAAACCTGTGGTCATTTACTACGCTAGCAAAACACTCGATGAGGCTCAGCGTAACTATACAGTTACTGAGAAAGAACTGCTAGCTGTAGTATTTGCCCTAGAGAAGTTCAGATCGTACCTTCTGGGTTCCCATGTCATCATATACTCGGATCACACGGCTGTGAGGCATCTCCTTGCAAAGAAGGACGCGAAACCTCGATTGATCCGATGGATCTTGCTGTTGCAAGAGTTTGACCTCGATATTCGCGATAAAGCGGGAAAACAAAACGTGGTAGCTGATCACTTGTCCCGTCTTCCTTCTGAAATGATAGACCCTTCCCGACCCATCACTGAGCATTTTCCCGATGAGCACCTGCTGACTATTGGTACTAGCCTTCCATGGTTTGCTAATATTGTAAATTACTTGGCATCTCATCAAACCCCGTCCGATTGGCCGAAGGCCAAGAAAGACAAATTACGCTCCGATGCCAAGTATTACATTTGGGAGGACCCGTACCTCTTCCGCATAGGTGCCGATCAGATCATCCGGAGATGTGTCCCGGAAGGGGAAGTCAACAATATCCTCTCTTTCTGCCATGACCAGGCATGCGGTGGCCATTTTGCCAGGCATAAAACCGCATCAAAAGTCCTCCAGTGCGGCTTTTACTGGCCCACACTGTTCAAAGACGCATACAGTCATTGCAAGGCATGCAGTCGTTGCCAGACTTTGGGCAACATGAGCCATCGCGACATGATGCCTATGCAACCGATTCTAGTATGCGAAATCTTTGATGTTTGGGGGATTGATTTTATGGGCCCCTTTCCTGTTTCGGATGGTTTCGAATACATTCTATTGGCTGTGGACTACGTGTCCAAATGGATCGAAGCCATACCGACCCGAACCTGTGATCACAAAATCGTTCTCAAATTCATTCATCAACACATTTTCTCAAGGTTCGGGATTCCTCGTGCAATAATCTCTGATGGGGGGACCCATTTCACAAATGCTCAGTTTAGGTCACTGATGACCAAATACGGGGTGTCTCACCGAATCTCTACTCCTTACCACCCCCAAACTAATGGTCTAGCTGAGCTGTCGAATCGGGAGATCAAGAAAATCCTGCAGGTCACTGTTCGACCTGACAGGAAGGACTGGTCGTCCCGACTTCCGGAAGCATTGTGGGCCTATAGGACCGCCCACAAGACCCAATTGGGCATGTCTCCCTTTAGATTGGTGTACGGAAAGGCATGCCACCTTCCCGTCGAACTGGAGCATAAAGCCTATTGGGCAGTACGGAACTGTAATCTAGATCTTTCTAAGGCTGGGACCCACAGAAAACTCCAAATCAGCGAGATCGATGAATTGCGCATAGACGCGTACGAGAACTCGCAAATCTACAAGGAGCGGGTTAAAGCCTTCCACGACAAACACATCTCAAGAAAGATCTTTCATCCTGGTCAAAAGGTCCTACTCTTTGATGCCCGACTCAAACTCTTCCCAGGAAAACTGAGATCTAAGTGGGTCGGACCATATTTGGTCCGACAGGTTTTTGGAAATGGAGCAATCGAAATCAGTCCACTCAGCCACGATTCTGAACCTTTCATCGTGAATGGTCAAAGACTCAAGCCGTTCATTGATGTAACTTCTACTGATTTGGCTGAGGCATCTTATATCCTCCTTTCCCCTTGAGCTTATTGCGCCCAGCCGATGGCGTAAAACTCAGCGCTTAACGGGAGGCAGCCCGTCATTCTCTTTGAAAACCTGAAACTTGTTCTGACACCTTTCAGCACTCGAAGTTCACCCTTGTAGACAGCCGACCCCAACTCAGATGTTTGCATCTGGGATTTGAAATCGTCCGCAAAAATTCAACCCGACCCATTCACTCATCCAAATTTCTGTCTTAAGGAATGAACTAAGACCCCCTAGGTTACAATGAGGACATTGCAAATCTTAGGCATGGGGGGGTAGGAAAGTGCAAAAACGTGTAAGAAAAGGTTTCAAACAAAAAATTCACATACAAAAAAAAAAAAAAAAAAAAAAATTCTTCGAAAAAGAATAAGAGGAGAAGAGGAGAAGGAAAATTTTGTGAAGGAGAAAAGAAACAAAATGAAAAAGGAGCACAAAATTATGAGAAAAAAAAGAGTGATAGTCATTAGTAAGAAACTAAGGAATTAACCTAAGTTCTAGACCTCATTCAAGAAAATAACTGAAAAGTGCACAATAAGATTAGTAAGAATGCAAACCTTAGGCATTCTTGAATAGACTCTTAGTACTCATTAAGATCTGGACACTCCTCAAGAGGTTGAGGAAAATGAAAAGCTGAAGTATTAGGTCTAAGGCTTAGGAAGTATTCGGCCTCGTTAACTAATTTTTGGTTTACGGGACTCAGTAACCTAAGCACCCTAATCTCACACACAGCCTGGTTCAGTAAGCGTAAAAATCAGAATCACGCAGAAGCTTCGCAAAAAGCTGAAAAGAACACCTAGAATAGGAATGGCCGATCAACACAAGTTGATTTGGACGAGTTCCCAGCGCGGAGAGGCGGGAAATCCCCTCGAAGATGCGTAACATCATCTCCTCGGTGCTTGTCTCTTAGGATATTTACATATCCTACGGGGGGCATGTAAGCACTCTGCTAGTTCAGATTCCATGGATGGCATTATCTCGAAGTGTCAATTGCCAGGGTCTGGATTCGGCCACGGAATACCATGGATGGGATTATCTCGAAATCTCAATAGCCAGGGTTCCGGGGGTTGCCATGGGCGGTGCTATCTCGAAGCATCGATCGCCAGGAACCCTTGAGGATTGATGATGGGAGCAAGGAATCTGATACAGACCGTGTTGAAAAGCTAATCCTAGGCTAGAACTAAAAAGAAAAAGAGAGAGAAAACTCTCCAAACAGAAAAAACTTTCTATCTCTCTCTTACAAAACGCACTGCGAACTGGGCCAGGGCTAAAATCATTTCAAGCACGGGTGCTTTAACCACGAAGTCCAATAAACCTTAGGTTAGTTCCTGCGGGCCTTAAAAACCTTTGCTAAAAGACTGAGGCTAAGGCTAGACAGATTTGGATCTTGATTGGTACTAGAGTATCTTTTAGGCCTATGGTCAGCATTCTAACCTAATCTATGCTCAAATAAAAAAGGCACTTATCTAAAACCATTAAAAACTTCATGGTCTAGAACAAGGGTTGAAACCTTAAGTTTTTGCTAAGGGACTAGCAAAAGCTAGGCATGGGGGTATGATGAGAACCTCATCATGAGCCATAACTAGCTCATTTTGACCCAATACAAAGGATAAAAGCTCCTACATATCTCAAGGAAAGGCGTAACTCAGAGAATTCTGAGTTTGAGAAGAAAACAAGTCATAAGGGGTAAAAGTGCAATTTTACCAGTATAATCTGCATACAGGGTAATTCAGGGCCCAAACATAGGTCAAAACAGCTTAATAAGAATAAAAGTGGGATGAAATGATCTAGCAAGGGCTACAGCAATTCCAAGAGACTAAATCTGTAACCCTAAAACAACCCACTTCAATTCACAAGGTTCGAGGCAAAGTAAAAATAGAATAAACCCTCTAAAATTCATAGAAAAATAATCTCTAGGGTTTAGAATCTTCAATTTGGCCTTTAGAACCCATTTTGACCTACATTGAGAACCATGCCCAATTAATAACTTAATTTGGGTTTTTGCACAAATTGACCGGTCGAACAAGGTTTAAGATGAAAATAAAATTCACCATCAGATTCCTTAGGTCCTAATTAGTCATGTATAAAAACTTGAGCCTAAGAAGAAACCTCCTTGACCGACTTTACACTTTGGTCCTCATATATTTACTCTTTGGCCCTCAACTTTTGAACCCTCGCATTTTGGCCCCTAACTCTCCTTCGTTCTTTGCAATCAGGTCCCTCCTGCAAAACCCTGCCAGCACCATGCTCCGGCGACCTTGCGCGGAGCATGGCGCCGCGCAGGGTGAGGTGGAGGACCTGGCATGTATACCGGGGGTGCCCTGCGTCGTCAGCCGTCGCAGGGGCACCCCCCTGGTCATTGTAGGCCACCATACCGGCCGTGCGAACGCACGGACGGTATGGGTTCATGTTCCGACCATTCTCCGGCGAGGGAGACACGTCGTCTCCCTCCGCCTTCCTCCCTGCTTCATCCCTATAAATACCCCCCGCCGCTCCACCGACGAGGGTAGCCTGGATCTGACGGAGAAAACCCCCAGCTTTCTTCTCTTCTTCCTCCGGCAGACGCTCACCAGCTCCGGCGCCTTCCTCCCCCTCCACCTCTTCGCTCTGCCGCAATACCAGCAGCAGAAACTTCCTCCCCTGTTCTTCCCGCGCCACGTAGCACCCAGCTGGCGCCTCTCCAGCCCTCTGCTCGCCGCCGCCCCTCTCCCTGAGCATCGTCTTCTCCGGCGACAGTCGATACGACTGTCGCCCTATTCCTCCCCCTTCGTCCCTGCAAGTAAGCTAGAGTTACTCCCCTTCTCCTCCTCTTTCTTTCCCCGCTTTCAATTTAGTCAATTAAGCCCTCTACCGACCCTGTTCACCCTCACCCTCTTCGCCTCCGACCACCCTCCGGCGAGCCGCTCCCATCACCTCAGCGACCCACACGGCTCGTCGACCACCGCAGAACCTCCGCCTCCTCACCCTGATCCTCTTCCGCCCCTCCACTTCCCACCAAACACCCTCTGCAGATCCACCGAACACACCCACTTCTTCGCTCACAGTTTGACCTAGGACGACCTGTTGGCTCCATCACGCCCCCTGCAGCCCCCCTGACCACCTTCGCCGTGCCACGGCGAAGGTCCCCCGCCTGTCTGATTTGGCCGAGAGGCCGTTCTTCTGTGACCAGGTGACTCGCCCGCCGTCGCCATTACTGCGCAGGCAGAGCTGCTTCACCTGCAGGTGCAGGCACGCCTTCGCCCAGGGTTGACTCCCAGGTTGCGCAGGGACTCTCCGCGAAACGTCCCTGGTTCACAGACGGGGCGAAGGCCGCGCGGGAAGCCACGATCGCCCACTGCTCCATCCGCGACGCGCGCTCAATTGGGGTGGGACATTTAGTCCCACCTCGGAACCTCTCGGAGGCGCACGGACGCATAAAGGCAAAAAGTGCCTTATGCTGTCTGCCTCCTGACCACGGGGTGAGGTCCCTCTCACCCGACCCGACCCGGCCTCGTCCGTGACCACGCTCTGCGGACCTGGCCCGACCCGATTAGACTGACCTGCACTCCTCGCCCACCACGCACGCCGGTGGGCCTGGACCCGGGCCTGACCCGAACCCGATTACCCGGTAGCGCTCTGGGAGAGCTTCCGAAGAGTGATTTCAGAGAGAAAGAGAAACGCGGGGGAGGGGGGTAGAGTAGGTTTTTGCCCTCTGATGCTGAACTCTTGAGCGTGCAGGCACAGGTGAAGGACTGCGGAAGAAGAAGAACTGAAGCGGCACTGTACGTCCTGAAGACAGGTGAAGACAAAGAAGAAGAAGAAATGAAGAGAAGCAAGAAGCAAGAAAAGAAGAAGAAGATCTGAAGAAAAAGAAAGAAAGAAAACAAGGAAGAACAGAAGACAGAAGAAGAAGAGCACGAGGGGAAGATCTGAAGAAAGCAGAAGAAGAAGAAGAAGAAGAAAAAGAAAAAAAGAAAACAAGGAAGAACAAAAGCCAAAGAGGAAGAAAGAAGAGAAGAAGAAGAAGCCAAATTTTCATCTCTCTCTCTCTCTCTCTTTATTTTTGTAATAGAACTTGTATATCTCTAGAATACAACTTGCTCCCTGAGTTCGACCTCGGGAACTCTTTCATTTTTCCGAGTAAAAAAATTTTTATATGAAACGTTGGTAACAACCGGCTTCACTACAACGTTATAACAAATACAAAACCGACGTCTTCAAAGCCCTTGGTCCAAGGGACCTCCTCCGAGCTTCCCGCACCCGGCCATCCGCTCCTCGTCACGCAAGACAAAGGGGAAAAATTCCCCTGTTTTGCTACAGTAAACCATCAATTAGAAATTACATTTTCTTCCATTGTCACTTTTTAATCATATTTTATTGATTTTGCATTGCGGAAAATATCCTTTAGTTTCTCAGAATTGCTATTTCAGCATTGTTTCTTGCTTAAACCTTAATCTGAAGGCAATTTTGGCTTGATTCTTATCCAAACTAACGTGGAACAAACATTTTTAACTGGTGTGAATTTTAATACGTCATTGTCTCCCTATGGAATCGACCCGCTCCTCTGCGAGTGGTTATTTTTTTCTTAAATATTTATTAGTCGATTTTTCCACCACATTAAACTGCAAATGACTTTAAAGTGAAAGATAGACGAGTCAGCTTTCATCTTCTCTTTGTAAAGTCAGCTATTCTCATAAGACTCCTGATGGATTTCCTCGAGCTCAAAGAGCTGGAGTGCCCTTTGTGCTCCGGCCAACTGGGAGTCCATATTGCACTGCTTAATAACCTAGTATGCTCGATGTTCCAAGTCGATCGGAAGGTGGAAATCCTTGCCAAAGACCAATTGATAAGGTGACATGCCTATGGGGGTCTAAAAAGCAGTCCGTATGCCAAAAGGGCTTCATTCAATAATGTGGACCAATCCTTCCGGTCAGGTCTCACAATCTTTTGTAGAATATTCTTGATCTGCTTATTAAAGACCTCAGTTTGCCCAATTGTTTGCAGGTGATACGAGGTGGCCATGCTGTGAGTAACCCCATGTTTTCTAAGTAAGGCACAAAATTGGGCATGAATAAAGTGACTCCCACCATCATAGATCATGGCCTTCGGTATCCCAAACCGAGAGAAGATGTTTTGCTTAACAAAGTTCATGATAGCCTTATGGTCACATTTTCAAGTGGCTATGGCTTCGATCCATTACAATACATAGTCCACTGAGACTAATATGTACTCAAAGATATTGGATGGTGGGAAGGGACTTATAAAATCGATGCCCCAGACATCAAAAATTTCGACAATAAGAATGGGTTGTAGGGGCATCATATCCTTTCTGGTCATAGTCCCTAATGTCTGGCAGTGAGAGCAAGTCTTCGGAAAGCTATGTGCATCCTTAAATAAAGATGTCCAGTAGTATCCGAATTGTAAAACTTTTGCAGCCGTCAGCTTCCTATAGAAATGGCCACCACAGGCTTGGTCATGACAGAAGGATAGCACAGTTTGGACTTCCTCTTCAAAAATACACTTCCTAATGATCTGATTAGCACAAAGTATAAATAGCATAGGATCATCTGAGAAATAGTGCTTGACTTCAGCCAAGAATTTATCCTGTTGTTGTTTTGACTAGCCATGCGAAGTCTGACCTACTTCCAGATAGTTGACTAAGTTTGCATAGTAGGGTAGTGATGAGAACCTCATCATGAGCCATAACTAGCTATTTTTGACCTAATACAGAGAATAAAAGCTCCTACATAACCTTAGAAAGGCTTGGCTCAGAGAGATTCTGAGTTTGTAAAGAAAACATAAACTGAGGGGTAAAAATGCAATTTCACCAATCCGATCTGAAAATAAGGTAACTCAGGGCCCAAACATAGGTCAAAACAACCTAATAAGAAGAAAAGTGGGATGAGATGACTCAATAAGGGCTACAGCAACCCCAAAGAATTAAATGACAGCCTGTAACCCTAAAAACAAACCCACTTCAATTCACATGGTTTGAGGCAAGGTAAAAATCAACTAAGCCCTCTAAAATTCATATAAAAATAATCTCTAGGGTTTAGGACTTTCAATTTGGCCTTAGGAACCCATTTTGACCTACATTGAGAACCATGCCCAATTAACAACTTAATTTGGGTTTTTACGTAAATTGACCGGTCAAACAAGGTTTAAGATAGAAATAAAATTCACCATTTGAATCCTTAGGTCCTAATTAGTCATGCATAAAAACTTGGGCCTAGGAAGAAACCTTCTTGACCAACTTTACACTTTGGTCCTCATATATTTAGTTTTTGGCCCACAACTTTTGAACCCTCGCATTTTGGCCCCTAACTCTCCTTCGTTCTTTGCGTTTAGGTCCCTCCTGCAAAACCTTCGCAGCACCATGCTCCGGCGACCTTGCGCGGAGCATGGCGCCGCGCAGGGTGAGGGAGGGGCCCTGGCAAGTCAATAGGGGGTACCCTGCGTCGTCAGCCACCGCAGGGACACCCCCTGGGTACTGCGACCGCCCATACCGCCCGTGCGAACGCACGGACGGTATGGGTCTCCTTCCTCCGGCATCCTCCGGCAAGGGAGACACGTCGTCTCCCTCCGCCCTCCTCTCTGATTCCACCCCTATAAATACCCCCGTCGCTCCGCCGTTCTTCGCAGCTCGGATCTAACGGAGACACCCCCCTAAATTCCTCCCTTCCCACTCCGACAGACACCCCCTTGCTCCGGCGGCCATCTCCTCCTCCTCCTCGTCGCCCTGCCGCACTACCAGTAGCAGGGTTACCTTCCCTCGATCCTTCCGCATCACACTGCACCCAGCTTGCGCCTCTCCGGTCCCTTCCTCGCTGCCGCCCCTTCCTCTGGGCAATTTCTTCTCCGACGACAGTCGATACGACTGTCGCCTGCGCCAACCCCTCCTCGTCCAGCTTAGCAGGTAGAACTTCTCCTCTTCCTCCCCTCTTTCTTTTCCATACTGAAACCCTTACTGTCGGCCCCGATTTCCCACCGATCACCCTCACCTTCTCCACCTCCAGCCAAACTCCGGCGAACCTCTCCCATCGCTCCAGCACCCCACACGGATCGTCGACCTGTGCATAACCTCCACCTCGTCACCCTGATCCTCTCCCACCCATCCTCTTCCCACCAAACGCCCTCTGCAGATCCACCAAACACACCCACTTCTCCGCCCGCAGTTTGACCTAGGGCGATCCGTTGGCTCCACCACGCCCACTGCAAACCATCCGACCACCTTCGCCGTGCCACGGCGAAGGTCCCCCGCCTGTCTGATTAGGCCGAGAGGCCGCTCTTCTGTGACCAGGTGACTCGCCTGCCATCGCCATTACTGAGCAGGCAGAGCTCCTTCGCCTGCAGGTGCAGGCACGCCTTCGCCCAGGTTCGACTCCCAGGTTGCGTGGGGCATCTCGGCGAAACGTCCCAGGCTCGCAGTTGGGGCGAAGGCCGCGCGTGAAGCCACGATCGCCCACTTCTCCCACCGCGACGGGCGCTCAATTGGGGTGGGACATTTAGTCCCACCTCGGAACTCTTCGAAAGCGTGCGAGCGCATAAAGGCAAAAAGTGCCTTATGCTGTCTGCCTCCTGACCACGGGGTGAGGTCCCTCTCACCCGACCTGGCCTCGTCCGTGACCATGCTCCGTGGACCTGGCCCGACCGGATTAAACTGACCTGCACTCCTCGCCCACCACCGTACGCCGGTGGGCCTGGACCCAGGCGCGACTCGTACCCGATTACCCGGTTGCTCTGGGAGAGCTGTCCTAAGAGCGAACTTTGAGAGAAAGAGACGCGCGGGGGAGAGGTGTAGAGTAGGTTTTGCCCTGACTCTAAACTCTTGAGCGTGCAGGCACAGGTGAAGAAGGAAGCTCAGGGAGACACTGTAGCAACAAGAGGTTTAAGTCGTCTGATTTTCAAATCAGACGACGTCCTGAAGACAGGTGAAGGCAAAGAAGAAGGAAAGCGAGGAAGAGGAAAGAGAGGAACACAGAGCAGCCAAGTGAAGACTCTACAGACATCAGAAGACAAAGAAGAAGAAGAAAAGAAGAGAGAAGGAGCGACCAAGTGAAGAAACAGAAAGCAGAAGAAGAAGAGCATGGGAGGCAGATCTGAAGCAGGAAAAGAAGAAACAAAGAAAATAAAGAAAAAGACAGGATCGTCCAACCAAGAAATAGAGGAAGCAAGAAAAGAAGAAGAAGAAGAACAGGAAGAACAAAAGTCAAAGACAGAGAAAGAAAGAAGAGAAGTAGAAGAAGCCAAACTTTCATCTCTCTCTCTCTCTCTTTATTTTTGTAATAAAACATGTATATCTCTAGAATACGACTTGCTCCCTGAGTTCGACCTCGGGAGAACTGTATTTTCCGAGTAACAAATATTAGCAAATGATGGCAATAACTATCTGTACTACAACGACTTAAGAAAAGCTAGTTGCTGCCACCGTTCCGCCAGTTGGCGCCGTTGCCGGGGAGCAACGGCTATTCTAGAGGTAAACATTTCTGTTTCTTTTTAGTTCTAATAATCTCCTCTCTTTTGTGCAGCTACAGGAAATCAAGAAGACAAGCAACCGCACGACAACCACTCCGAGGACAGGTAATTTTTTTTTTTCCTCTCGCCATTAACCCCTAAACTCTAAAGAGGAAGAAAAGAAAAGAACAAGCAATATAGGGCTAACCTGTCTTCTATACTTAGTAAACCATAAGAAGTTGCATGTTTTCAACCCATTATTCCTGTACACTATTAAGGGTATTTAGGGGCTAACACATTCTTGCTTGAGCCCTAATTACCCACCAAAGAACTAACTGGACCAAGTAGAGCCAACATAAAATTCAACATTAGGGATTTAGAGACACACTTCTTAAACAAGAATTGAGAAACCTTAAAAGAGGTGTGCCCAAGCCATTATCTGAAAATACCTATCCAAAGAAACCCTAAAATAAGATTGGCTCTTTAAACACTTGAACCCTAAAAGACAAGACCTAATAAGTAAAACTAGCAAGTAAAGTTGACCATTTGGGTCAACTAACCTTCAAATTGGGTCACTCTTTGCACTTAAAAGACTAAAGTTCAAGTGGAACCCTAGGCACCTTGCTCTTCAACTAAAATTGGTAGACTTAAGAGGTCAAGATCCCCATTCTGGTCTACCTGGAACCACAGTGACAAGAGAGGTCGGGTGGGGGAAACCCTGTAACCCGTGGGGGTGCTCTACCGTGTAGGGGTCTTCGCGGGCCTCACCCTCTCTGGCTGCCCAGGTAATTCTCAGGTGGTCGATCTTTCTGATCAAGGGGTCCATCTGCCCCGCACCTCTATAGCCACCCAACACATTTTTGGGTGTCTTGATTGGGTCCAGCACCTTCTAAACTCATCTCTTCCAATAGTGCATGTACAGTAGGAGGTCCTTAAGACCACCCTTAAGACCTCCTTTAGAAATTCACTCTCGTCAAGGCCAAGCCTCGACGCCCGTGTTTGTGCAGCAACCCCCTCACATTATTCTCTCTTCTGATTCAGAACCAAGTTCTTCTTCTTCCCCCATCATGGCTTAGCCAGTTGAGGAAGAAAACAATCTGGAGCACCAGCTCTAGCGACTCAACGACCTCTTCCAAAACTTTGTACACCCACCGCAGCGTCCCATGATGCGGGACCATTATAATCCTGCTGCGGTAGCCATCGAGCCTCGAGTCAGAATCCCGACTGGAGGACCTGATTCTGAATTAAAGCCCAATATGATTCATGCTATACCTAAATTCCATGGGCTTAATTCTGAAGATCCCTTCCAGCACATCAAATAGCTAAAGCATCTGGCCCAAACTTTTGGGTCAGACGCACAAAATCGGGATATTCTTCTCATGAAGATGTTCTCCTTTTCTCTTATGGACAAGGCCGCCCATTGGTACCAAACTCAGACCCGGCCGATCAACAATTGGGAAGAACTTCAGTTCGAGCTCCTAAAAAAGTTCTTCCCTGTTGGACGGACCAATGCCTTGCGCCATCAGATTACACACTTCACCCAACAAACAAGGGAACCTCTCCATGAGGCATGGGATCGTTTTCAGGATCTCATGAGAAAGTGCCCCCATCACGGAGTTCCTAAATGGGAACAAGTCCAATCTTTTTACCAGGGACTCCGTGAGGACATCCGTCTTTTCGCCAATGCAACCTGCGAAGGAAATATCATGGGTCAACAAGAAGACACCATGTGGGAGATTCTCGAAAACATGTGCGATAACTCCATCAACAATGACTCCATGGGATTATTCGACAGGACGAATACCCGCGAAGCGACGAATCTCAGGGGAGCACACGAGACGTAGGGCCTGTCCACATCAGTCGACTTGGAGTTAATGGCCAGTCGATTGGACAAGGTCTCGATTATCGTAAAGAAGGTGGATGAGCTGACTCAGCATCTGCAGCGAGCCACCTCTGCGCATAACCCTTTCGCACAGCCTCCTTTCACAAGGGAAACTGTGCAAAACGTTCTCCATCGATCTTCTCCTAGGATGGACCCATCATCCGAATCTTTGCCCGGAGGTCCATCCGATTCCTTCTACACCTGCCAGGGGAATTCCATTCCCTCTTTCTCTAACTCTCTGGAAGTTCCTCAGACCTGCGAGGACCTCAACGCCATCCAGAACGACCCGTTCTCCAACACCTATAATCATGGATGGCATAACCATCCTAACTTTCAGTGGGCGAGAAATTCCCAAACCCAAAGACCATCCTTCCAACCCCGCCCACAACCTCCTCGTCCTTACCAGCTGCCTCAGCCTCGGCCCAACCCTACTTATCCATCTGGGCCAAATCAAGATCAAATGTCCCTTATCCTTCAGACCCTGGCTGACATTCAAAGAACGAATGCGGCTATTCAGAAACAACACAAGGACGAACTTACAGAGGTCCGAAAACAATTGACCCAGTTGGCAAACTCTCGCCAGCCAGGTACTCTTCCTTCCCAACCTCTGCCTAATCCTAATAACGTGCCAACCCAGCGGCGCGTTATGAACCCAAACCCAGGCCATGCCCATATGATTTATCAGGCCCCCTCTGTTCCTTCACCTGACGGGATAGAGGCCTCCACTTCTTTTGCAGGTTACCAGCAGCAAGCTATCTTACCCAATCCCAACCAAAACCAGGCAGGACTTAATTCCGTAACGACCCGTAGTGGTAAGGAAACCCAAGACCCACCTCATCCGAACCACTCCAAGCCGGGTATTGATCCCAAGCCTAGGACAGTAATCCAGGACGTCCCCACCCCTGTCCCAGATCCACAACCTGGACCAATCCTAGAAGAACCAACCAAGATCCCGTTTCCCGAGGCCTTGACCAAGGGAAAGAAGACCACCAAGCCCATGGCACCTGAGGAGGACCTGGTCAAGCTCTTTGAGCAGGTCCACATAAACATCCCCTTGATGGATGCAATCCACCACATACCAGCTTACGCACGATTTTTAAAGAATGTGTGTACACCCCAGCGTAAGCCGCGAACCAAGGGTGGCAGCCCAATTGTTCTGTCAGAGCAAGCCAGCTCTGTAATCCTCAGCAAACTCCCATCCAAGGCAAAAGATCCTGGTACTCCCCTGATCTCCTGCAAGATAGGTGATGCCCAATTTGATAGAGCTTTGCTAGACTTGGGTGCATCCATAAACCTGATACCCACATCCTTACTTGACCATCTAGAAGAATCTGAGTTAAAACCAACCGAGGTGACAATACAATTAGCAGATCGATCTATAAAGTCACCAAAAGGGATTCTCGAGGATGTTATCGTAAGAGTGCGGGATTTCTATTTCCCAGTGGACTTTATAGTCTTAGATATGGACGCGCCTAAAAACCCTAGGGATACACAAATCATTCTAGGGAGACCTTTCTTGGCTACTGCTAGAGCCAACATCAGCTGTGAGGAGGGCCAAATAGAGCTTAAATTTGGAGATCAAACCTTAAAAATTGATATATTTAAGGCCCAACAAGGAATTAATTGCGGTGTCATCGAATAGATTTGTGACGTCAAGACTTTGGTTGATGAATCACACTTCCAGAATGACTCGATTATGCCTCATCAATCACAGAAAGATCTTGCCCCGCAAACAGAGGAGTCGAATCTAGACATACACAACCCAGTAACTCCTACCCTTGAACCTCACATCTACACTGAACCACCCGCTGCTGCTGATAACCCTATCCTCGAGTTAAAGCCTGTTCCTGCTCACTTGAAATACATCTTTTTGGGTTCCAATCAGACCCTTCCTGTGATTATCAATTCCAACCTCAATCCCGAATAGGAATCCCATCTGATTGCTGTCCTCCAGCAACATCGCAGAGCCATCGGGTGGACTCTCGATGATTTGACTGGAATAAGCCCCTCTTATTGTACTCATCATATCTATTCAGAAGAGGGCGCGCGACCTTATCGTGAAATGCAGAGACGTTTAAACCCTAATCTGCAGGAGGTCGTGAAAAAGGAGATCATTAAGTGGTTAGATGCCGGGATCATCTACCCGATCTTCGATAGTCGTTGGGTGAGCCCAATTCAGGTTGTGCCTAAGAAGGCAGGACTCACCACCATGACGACTGAAATCGGAGAAATCATTCCTACCTGAGTAGCCAATGCGTGGAGAGTCTGTATAGATTACCGCCGACTCAATTCCTCCACGAAGAAGGATCATTTCCCACTACCCTTCATTGATCAAATTCTCGAGAAACTAGCGGGAAATAGGTTCTTCTGCTTTCTTGACGGGTACTCCGGTTACAACCAGGTGGCAATCCATCCTGAGGACCAAGAAAAGACCACATTCACCTGCCCCTTCGGAACGTATGCTTTCCGAAGGATGCCTTTCGGTCTTTGCAATGCACCCGCTACTTTTCAGCGATGCATGCTTGCCATATTCTCAGATATGGTAGGTGATTTCCTGGAAGTCTTCATGGATGACTTTTCAGTCTTTGGAGAATCTTTTGATGATTTCCTCCAACACTTGGTCCAGATACTCAGGCGATGCATTGAGGTAAACTTGGTTCTTTCCTAGGAAAAGAGCCATTTCATGGTGCCTGAGGGAATTGTCCTGGGACACTCAATTTCGGAAAAAGGCATCCAGGTGGATCAAGCTAAGGTTGATCTAATTTCTCGCCTTCCTGTACCTAGCTCGATCAGGGACATCCGTTCCTTTTTAGGGCACGTCGGTTTTTATCGCCGTTTCATTCCAGATTTCTCGAAAATCGCACGCCCCTTGACTTCTCTTCTCTCTAAGGATGTACCTTTTGAAATTTCCAAGGAATGCATGCTAGCCTTTGAAAACCTGCGTGACCGAGTCACCCAGGCACCTATCCTACAATCCCCTGACTGGTCTCAACCCTTTGAGATCATGTGCGATGCATCTGACGTCGCTGTAGGAGCGGTCCTGGGGCAGAAAGCTGACGGGAAACCCGTGGTCATCTACTACGCTAGCAAGACACTTGACGAGGCTCAGCGTAACTATACGGTTACAGAGAAAGAGCTGCTAGCTGTAGTATTTGCCCTTGAAATATTCCGATCGTATCTTCTAGGTTCCCATGTCATCATCTACTCGGATCACACGGCTGTAAGGCATCTCCTTGCCAAGGAGGACGCGAAGCCCTGACTAATCCGTTGGATCTTGCTGTTGCAAGAATTCGATCTTGAGATTCGCGACAAGGCGGGAAGGCAGAATGTGGTAGCCGACCATCTGTCCCGTCTTCCTTCTGAGATCATCAACCCTTCCGGACCCATCACGGAGCATTTTCCTGATGAGCACCTGCTTTCTATTGGTACTAGACTTCCATGGTTTGCTGATATAGTAAACTACTTGGCATCTCATCAGACACCGTCTGATTGGCCGAAGGCCAAGAAAGACAAATTGCGTTCTGATTCCAAGTATTACATTTGGGAAGACCCATACCTTTTTTGCATAGGTGCTGATCAAATTATTCGGAGATGCATCCCGGAAGAGGAAATCAGCAATATCATATCTTTCTACCATGACCAGGCATGCGGTGGCCATTTCTCAGGCCATAAAACAGCATCCAAAGTCCTCCAGTGTGGCTTCTACTGGCCTACACTTTTCAAAAACGCATACAGTCACTGCAAGGCATGCAGTCATTGCCAGACTTTGGGCAACATGAACCATCGTGACATGATGCCTTTGCAGCTGATTCTCGTATGCGAAATCTTCGATGTATGGGGGATTGATTTTATGGGCCCCTTTCCTGTTTCGGATGGTTTCGAGTACATTCTGCTTGCGGTGGACTACATGTCCAAATGGATCGAAGCCATACCGACCCGAACCTGCAATCACAAGATTGTTCTTAAGTTCATACATCAAAACATTTTCTCAAGGTTCGGGATTCCCCGTGCTATTATCTCTGATGGGGGGACCCATTTTACAAATGCTCAGTTTAGATCACTGATGGCCAAATTTGGGGTGTCTCATCGAATCTCTACTCCTTACCACCCCCAAACAAATGGTCTAGCTGAGCTATCAAATCGGGAGATCAAGAAAATCCTGCAAGTCACTGTTCGGCCAGACTGGAAGGACTGGTCGTCCCGACTTCCGGAAGCATTATGGGCCTATAGGACCGCCCACAAGACCCAATTGGGCATGTCTCCCTTTAGACTGGTGTACGGAAAGGCATTCCACCTTCCCGTAGAACTGGAGCATAAAGCCTATTGGGCAGTACGGAACTGTAATCTAGATCTTTCCAAGGCTGGAACCCACAGAAAACTCCAAATCAGCGAGATCGATGAATTACGCCTAGACGAGTACGAGAACTCGCGAATCTACAAGGAGCGGGTTAAAGCCTTCCACGACAAACACATCTCGAGAAAGATCTTTCATCCTGGTCAAAAGGTCCTACTCTTTGATGCCCGACTCAAACTTTTCCCAGGAAAACTGAGGTCCAAGTGGGTCGGACCGTATTTAGTCCGACAGGTTTTTGGAAATGGAGCAATTGAAATCAGTCCACTCAGCCATGATTCCGAGCCTTTCATCGTGAACAGTCAGAGACTCAAACCGTTCATTGATGTAACTTCTACTGATTCGGCTGAATCATCCCTCATCCTCCATTCCCCTTGAACTTACTGCACCCGGCCGATGGCGTAAAACTCAGCGCTTAACGGGAGGCAGCCCGTCATTTCTTGAAAATCTAAAACCTTTTTTTTTCTGACACCATTGTGCAATTAAGGTTCACCCTTTAAGACAGCCGACTCCACCTCAGATGCTTGCATCTGAGATTAGAAATCGTCCGCAGAATTCATCCCGATCCATTCACTCACAAAAATATCTGTCTTAAGGAATAAATTAACTAAATAAAAACCCCTAAATCACAATGAGGACATTGCAAGTCTTAGGCATGGGGGGGTATAAGTGCAAAACTTGTAGAAAAAAAGGTTTTAAACAAAAAATTCATATATGCCAAAAACACCATAAAAATTAAAAATTTTTCAAACTAAAAAGAATAAGGGGAGAAAGGAAATTTTGAGGAGAAGGAAAAGAAACAAAATGAAAAGGAGCACAAAAAGATGAAAGAAAAGAGTAATAGTCATTAGTAAGAAGCTAAGGAATTAACCTTAGTCTAGACCATTTTTTCAAGAAAAGAAATGAAAAGTGCTTGGTAAGATTAGTAAGAATGCAAACCTTAGGCATTCTTGATAGACTCTTAGTACCCATTAAGATCTAGACAATCCTCAAGAGGTTGAGGAAAATGAAAAGCTTAAGTACTAGGTCCAAGGCTTAGGAAGTATTTGACCTCGCTAACTAACTTCTGGTTTACGGGACTCAGTAACCTAAGCACCCTAACCTCACACACAGCCTGGTTCAGCAAGCGTAAAAATCAAAATCACGCAGAAGCGTCGAAAAAATTCTGAAAAGTACACCTAGAGTAGGAGCGGCCGATCAACACAAGTTGATTTGGACGAGTTCCTAGTGCAGAGAGGTGGGAAATCCCCTCAAAGATGCGTAACAAAATATCATCTCCTCGGTGCTTGTCTCTTAGGATATTCACATATCCTACTGGGGGCATGTAAGCACCCTGCTGGTTCAGATTCCATGGATGGCATTATCACGAAGTGTCAACTGCCAGGGTCTAAACGCGGCCGCGGAACACTATGGATGGGATTATCTCGAAATCTCAATAGCCAGGGTTCTGGGGGTTGCCATGGGCGGTGCTAATTCGAAGCATCGATCGCCAGGAACCCTTGAGGATTGATGATGGGGATAAGGAATCTGATACAGACCATGTTGAAAAGCCAATCCTAAGCTAGAATTAAAAAGAAAAAGAGAGAGAAAACTCTCCAAAAATAGAAAAATTTTCTACCTCTCTCTCTTACAAAACGCACTGCAAGGACTGAGGTTAGTTCTTGTGGGTCTTAAAAACCTTTGCTAAGGACTGAGGCTGAGGCTAGACAGATTTGGATCTTGATTGGTACTAGAGCACCTTTTAAGCCTGTGGTCAGCATTCTAACTTAATCTAAGTTTAAATGAAAAAGCACTTATCTGAAGCTATTAAAGAACTTCATGGTCTAGAACAAGGGTTGAAACCTTAAGTTTTTACTAAGGGACTAGCAAAAGCTAGGCATGGGGGTATGATGAGAACCTCATCATGAGCCATAACTAGCTCTTTTTGACCTAATACAGAGAATAAAAGCTCCTACATAACCTTAGAAAGGCTTAGCTCAGAGAGATTCTGAGTTTGCAAAGAAAACATAAACTGAGGGGTAAAAATGCAATTTCACCAATTCGATCTGAAAATAGGGTAACTCAGGGCCCAAACATAGGTCAAAACAACCTAATAAGAAGAAAAGTGGGATGAGATGACTCAATAAGGGCTACAGCAACCCCAAAGAATTAAATGACAGCCTGTAACCCTAAAAATAAACCCACTTCAATTCACGTGGTTCGAGGCAAGGTAAAAATCAACTAAACCCTCTAAAATTCATATAAAAATAATCTCTAGGGTTTAAGACTTTCAATTTGGCCTTAGGAACCCATTTTGACCTACATTGAGAACCATGCCCAATTAACAACTTAATTTGGGTTTTCGCATAAATTGATTGGTCAAATAGGGTTTAAGCTAGAAATAAAATTCACCATCAGAATCCTTAGGTCCTAATTAGTCATGCATAAAAACTTGGGCCTAAGAAGAAACCTTCTTGACCAACTTTACACTTTGGTCCTCATATATTTACTTTTTGGCCCTCAACTTTTGAACCCTCGCATTTTGGCACCTAACTCTCCTTCGTTCATTGCGTTTAGGTCCCTCCTGCAAAACCTGCGCAACACCATGCTCCGGCGACCTTGCGCGGAGCATGGCGCCGCGCAGGGCGAGGGAGGGGCCCTGGCAAGTCAATGGGGGGTACCCTGCGTCGTCAGCCACCGCAGGGACACCCCCCTGGGTACTGCGACCACCCATACCGCCCGTGCGAACGCACGGATAGTATGGGTCTCCTTCCTCCGGCGTCCTCCGGCGAGGGAGACACGTCGTCTCCCTCCGCCCTCCTCTCTGATTCCGCCCCTATAAATACCCCCGTCGCACCGCCGTTCTTCGCAGCTCGGATCTGACGGAGACACCCCCCTCAATTCCTCCCTTCCCACTCCAACAGACACCCCCTTGCTCCGGCGGCCATCTCCTCCTCCTCCTCGTCGCCCTGCCGCACTACCAGCAGCAGGGTTACCTTCCCTCGATCCTTCCGCGTCACGCCGCACCCAGCTGGCGCCTCTCCGGTCCCTTCCTCGCCGCCGCCCCTTCCTCTGGGCAATTTCTTCTCCGGCGACAGTCGATACGACTGTCGCCTGCGCCAACCCCTCCTCATCCAGCTTAGCAGGTAGAACTTCTCCTCTTCCTCCCCTCTTTCTTTTCCATACTGAAACCCTTACTGTCAGCCCCGATTTCCCACCGATCACCCTCACCTTCTCCACCTCCGGCCAAACTCCGGCGAACCGCTCCCATCGCTCCAGCACCCCACACGGCTCGTCGACCTGTGCATAACCTCCACCTCGTCACCCTGATCCTCTTCCACCCCTCCTCTTCCCCACCAAACGCCCTCTGCAGATCCACCAAACACACCTACTTCTCCGCCCGCAGTTTGACCTAGGGCGATCCTTTGGCTCCACCACGCCCACTGCAAACCATACAACCACCTTCGCCGTGCCACGGCGAAGGTCCCCCGCCTGTCTGATTAGGTCGAGAGGCCGTTCTTCTATGACCAGGTGACTCGCCCGCCGTCGCCATTACTGAGCAGGTAGAGCTCCTTCGCCTGTAGGTGCAGGCACGCCTTCGCCCAGGTTCGACTCCCAGGTTGCGCGGGGCGTCTCCGCTAAGCGTCCCAGGCCCGCAGTTGGGGCGAACGCCGCACGTAAAGCCACGATCGCCCACTGCTCCCTCCGTGAGGGGCGCTCAATTGGGGTGGGACATTTAGTCCCACCTCGGAACTCTTCGGAAGTGTGCGAGCACATAAAGGCAAAAAGTGCCTTATGCTGTCTGCCTCCTGACCACGGGGTGAGGTCCCTCTCACCCGACCCGGCCTCGTCCGTGACCACGCTCCGCGGACCTGGCCCGACCTGATTAAACTGACCTGCACTCCTCGCCCACCACCGCACGTCGGTGGGCCTGGACCCGGGCGCGACTCGTACCCGATTGCCCGGTTGCTCTGGGAGAGCTATCCTAAGAGCGAACTTTGAGAGAAAGAGACGCGCGGGGGAGAGGGGTAGAGTAGGTTTTGTCCTGACTCTAAACTCTTGAGCGTGCAGGCACAGGTGAAGAAGAAGGAAGCTCAGGGAGACACTGTAGCAACAAGAGGTTTAAGTCGTCTGATTTTCAAATCAGACGACGTCCTGAAGACAGGTGAAGGCAAAGAAGAAGGAAAGCGAGGCAGAGGAAAGAGAGGAACACAGAGCAGCCAAGTGAAGACTCTACAGACATCAGAAGACAAAGAAGAAGAAGAAAAGAAGAGAGAAGGAGCAACCAAGTGAAGAAACAGAGAGCAGAAGAAGAAGAGCACGGGAGGCAGATCTGAAGCAGGAAAAGAAGAAACAAAGAAAATAAAGAAAAAGACAGGATCGTCCAACCAAGAAATAGAGGAAGCATGAAAAGAAGAAGAAGAAGAACAGGAAGAACAAAAGCCAAAGACAGAGAAAGAAAGAAGAGAAGAAGAAGAAGCCAAACTTTCATCTCTCTCTCTCTCTTTATTTTTGTAATAAAACATGTATATCTCTAGAATACGACTTACTCCCTGAGTTCGACCCCGGGAGAACTGTATTTTCCGAGTAAAAAATATTAGCAAATGATGGCAATAACTATCTGTACTACAGCGACTTAAGAAAAGCTAGTTGCTGCCACCGTTCCGCCAGGTAGCTTCCTTCCTTGCACGAATAGAAGTTGTTCATCCGGGAAGGTGTTAGTTAAGGGTAATGAGGGTAGAATGTGGTCCAGGTGAAGTCTGGCCAAGTGGTCGGCAACAATGTTCTTGGGCTCATCCCTGTCGCATATTTCCAGGTCAAATTCCTGCAAGAGCAGAATCCATCTGATGAGCCTGGGTTTAGTGCCATTTTTGGCCAACAAATGTCGGATAGCCGAGTGGTTGATGTAAACCGTCATGTGGGATCTTAAAAGGTATGATCTGAACTTTTCTAACCCAAAGACTGTGGTGAGCTGTTCTTTTTCTGTGATAGTGTAATTTCGTTGAGCCTCATCCAATGTTTTGCTTGCATAGTAGATCACCACGGGTTTCTCCTCTCTTCTATGTCCTAGGACTGCATCGACAACGAAATTTGATGCATCTCTCATTATCTCAAAGTCTTGGGACCAGTCTAGGGTTTGTAAAATAGGTGTAGTGGAGACTGTTTGCCGAAGGGTGTTGTAGGCCTTCATGCAATCAGGTGTCATGTGAAAAACAGCGTTGATGAACACACATGAATTCATGATAAACTACTTATTTATGATAGTTCCTAGGCTTAGCATTGCATATCATGTTATAAATATTGCTTAATACTACATGGCATTTAGGATAGTTGTATGTTTTGCATGTTAATTCCTTCATTTTATATGGCTAGGAGGCAATGCGACATCCTTACAGACTTCGGATGAAAAATCCGACTGTATGGATGGATCCGGAGAGTCAATCGCAGTCCAACAACCTAAAAATCACCTCGATCCAAGCACCGTGGCATCCTCTGCAAGAAATGAAGTGTGGACGGTCGAGATGGTGCCACGTGGCATCATCTCGAGTGCCCACAGCCACCCACCACATCTTCAAAGGCTGCCCATCAAGTGATCTCAACCATTGGATGCAAATCCAACGGCTGAGAGCTTGCCGCACCACGTAGCTGCAAATTCCTCCTCGTGACGCACATGAAGGCTTGGCATAGTAGGTGGGGCTGCAGTTAGCAAGGGAGGGGTGCAGGTTTGAATCCCCACAGCCCCCACCATTCATAATTTAGCCCGTATGCCAGGGCATGCCAGAGCACACACCATCAACCTGTCGTGCAATCCGCGCTCATGAACGTGCACAACACAGGTAGCGCCAACGGAGCATGGGGTGGACGCGTGCTCGGTTGGGGCCAACCTACAGCGACGCATAAGCTGGACATATAGCGACGCTTAAAGTCGTCGCAATTCTTCGCTCACTAGCAAAGCTAGCTGTGGGCATGAGCGGGCATGAGCTGTCTACAATGACAATTCCAGCGATGGCCTGGAGGTCACTAATGGTCCCATACCAATTTTTTGCCTCTTCACTATAAAAGGACTTACACCGCCTCCCTTCCAAGCCATCTCTACCTACTCTACTCCCACCTACTCCCAAGCTCTAGCAAGCCTACCAATGCTCTGTTAGAGCTTGTTCTCAAGCTCCCAAGGCACCTATTAGTGTAGCTAACCTCTACCCCACCAAATACTCCTCCAACGTCCCATCCCCATTCATAGGTCTCCTTGGAGCCATCCTCCCACCTCCATCTTCCTCCATTCTAGAGCCACGCCGAAGCCTTCCTCTACCCGACGTCCTCCTGCATCTCACCTCCATCATCTCGCTCCTCACCTCCTTTGTCTGAGCTTCCGCCTGGCGTCGGCGTCTCATCGAATAGCTGATTCGAGAGATTTCCTCTCACCTCCCTCACTTTTTATGCTTTCATAGTTTATTGTAATCGACATTGGATTGATATATATATCATATTTGTTTCATATCTATCTTGTGATTCATTCTGCGTGTCTTCTTTTCAAAAATACAAAAAAAATAACAAAACCGTAAACTATGAAAAAGAAACAAAATGAAGCGTGGTTTTCAATTAAAGTAAGCGTTGCCTCCCTATGTTAGACCCGTGACTCCCTTGGATTTTTGGTATAAATTTTATTTGACCATAAGTTTTGCAAATATGATGACGGGTTACTTGTTACCCAAATTTCAAACTCGCGAAACACATGCGATCATTTTGGCACCATTGTCAGAGAAGCAATGGAATTTACTTTATTGTTTATTACACTTCCTTGCATTTACATAAAAGTAGCCCCACTTGTCTTTGGTCTACTATCTTGCAGGTACCCTAGCATGGAGATCCATTTGCGGTAGACCGGAGTAAAGTGCAGGTAGAGTACTCTGTAAGTGTCCCCCACATTCCCCCCCACTAGTTCATTTCACCACACTCATAACCAAGACCTAATCTACTTAGGTGTTTGCATAAACCCTAGGATAGAATTGTTTGTCTTGTTTTCCACCTTCATCCACCTCACCCATGCATTTAAAAAAAAAAAGTGACTTTTTGTGGGATGAATCAATATACACACTCTATACGCCTACATTTGAGGCACATAATCAGACTTGATTTTCATCTACTCAACCGGGCTTCCAACCTATGGACCCAGTACATGAATTCAGCACATAAAAGAGTAGAAGTCATATTAGGTTAATCACCTTTTTGTGTGCCTTAAACGGTGGTGCAATTGAACTGATTGATTGAATTATTTGGGTTGCACCACCTAATCTAAAAGGGGTTCATTTAGTAGCTACCCCATAGGATTCAATAACTAGGTCAAGCTAGGCACTCCATATTTTTCTTGATTTCTAAAGGAAAATACTTAAACACGTGCTTTCAAAAACAAACTTGGTTTGCCTCACAAAACTTGGTTGAAAACACCTAATATTTGAATCCTAAAAGCTATTATGTAGACTGGTTGAAAACACCAAAACTTGGTTGAAAACACCTAAAAGCTATTAAGCTATTGAACACAGAAAAGTCTACTCTGATATGCTTTGGCATGAATGAGTAAGAACAGGAGCTGGAGACTACATTGGGCTCACCTCGAGCTAAGCTACCAATGAAGTATCTGGGACTGCCATTGAGAGCTGCAAAACTGAAGAAAAATGATTGGAATATATTATTTGACAAAGTTTCTGGCAAACTGAGAGGATGGAGTAGTAAATTCTTATCGAAGGATGGGAGATTAATCCTCCTAAACTCAGTCATAACATCCATCCCGGTCTTCTATTTCAGCATCTTTAAGGCCCCGAAATCTATTTGGAAATGATTGGATGTTATGCAGAGAAGATTTTTTTGGAAAGGAGCTGGTCATGAGGGAGGTTTTATGCAGCCCGTGAAATGGGAAAAGATATGCAGGCCAAAGGAGACAGGTGGTATGGGGATTAAGGCGCTCAAGGAGTTCAATGAAGCTCTTCTAATCAAATGGGCCATCAAGGTCTTAGAGGGCAAGGATGAAATAATGATAGACTTAATCAAAGACTATTATGGTGGCTCTAATAGTGCACTGAAGAGTCTACAACCAGTGAAACCATCCCCTTTTTGGAGATTTGTTATCCTTGCAATCAAAAGCAATTGTCCCCTACTGTAGCCTAGGCTTGGAGATGGCTGTGACTTCAGTCTGTGGAATGAGTAATGGTCAGATTTGGGGATACTAAAAGATGCATATCAAAGGGCATATGCAGCAGTTGCAGATAAAGAGGCCATTGTCAACAGTTTGTGGTATGCTGCAGAAGGCTGCTGGAGGCTGGAAGGCTCTGAGCAGTGTAGGTCAGGCACTCGATTATGGGAGGACAGGCAGAATATGTTGGCTGCACTGCAGCAGATGCATCCTAGGAAGAACGCGGCTGATACTTATTGCTGGAATGGGATCTTTTCAGTGTAGCAGGCCTATGAGAGGATCATCAGGTCAAACACAGATATGGAGAGTGATCCAATTGACAAGAAAATGTGGCTATTAAAGATCCCTTTGAAGGTTCAAATTTTCTTGTCGCTATGCAAGCGGGAAGGCTTGATCACTAGCGATCTTAGACATAGAAGAATGGGGACTACGTTGAACAGCTGTCACCTCTGTGGATTACACACTGACAGTGCATCTCGTATTTTTTCTTCATGCTTGGTCACTGACAAGCTTTGGAGGAAGATTTTCCAGGAACCTCTACCTAGCTAGGACTCCCTTTGGCAGAGGTTTGACACACCTAGACGACTGTACAGGTGTATGGCTACCACCTTGTGGTGTGTGTGGAGGGCGCGAAATGAAAAGTTTTTTCAAGAGAGACCGGTTAGATGTGAGAAAATTGTAAATGAGTGCTGGTCCCTCATACACAGTTGGGGGTCTATTTTGTAATGTTTTGTTTGATTTGAAATATATTGCCCTCTAGATTGCTATCGCCTCAAGATAGCTTTCCTCACTGCTTCAAAAAAAAAAAAAGCTATTAAGCAAGATTCGAACCCTAAAACTCACCTCATCATTAATAATCTTGCTTGAAAACCTCTTGGTTTTGCACATTCACACATTTTTAAGCAAATCATTAAGGGCACAACCCATTAAGGGCCCATCACATTCCAGAGCACCAATTTCCCAAGCCTAACTAAAATCAATTAGACATTGGCCCTAAGGATTCATTTGCTCATCGGGATCTAGATTGAGATTATTCACGATTAACCTGCTTATACTAGTCAATATGATGTCTAGCTAGGGGAGTAGCGTCAAACGATCATGGTTGGGGGGTACACTAGGAACCGAAGGCCCAAGCCAAAGGAAGAACCTTCTCCCTAGTCCCTCCTTCTAACTGGTTGGATTGCCTGGACATAAGTAGAGTAAATCATCCATAATCATAGGATGGATTCTGAGAGTCAGTAGACCTTAGGTTACCCGATCTAAGGACAAGCTTGTATTCTTGTGCTGCAGGGTTCCCTCTTTTCCCCATTATTTCGACTTCCTTCTAGTGTATGCTTAGGAGGAGGTCATTGAATGCTAGATTGGAAGGACCTTTAGACCATTCTAGGAGGTGGAGGTTGAGCTATAGCCAAGCAGATCCCATGGCTGGTCAACAACCACCTCCCCCACTTCCAAACCAGCAAGAGCTGATTCAAAGGCAGTTTAAAGAATTGCAGCAGATGCAGCAATGGTTCCAACGTATGCAGGGTCAGGGCACTCGACCCTTGAAGGATTTTTACGATCCTTCAAACTATGAGGGTTCCAGTGTCATGATGTCCGCTGGAGACATAGAAATCAAGCCCCAATTCTTAAATTTGACTAAGCATTTCCATGGGCTTGGCTTAGAGGACCCATTCTAGCACCTGGAGGATCTAACCACTTTGGTTCAAACCACCAGAGCAAGGAATGTGAATGAAGAGCAATTGATCATGAGGCTTTTCGCCCACTATCTCAGGGATAAGGCCACACATTGGTAGCGGACTATAGGAAGGCTGATTGAAACTTGGGGTGCTCTTAAATCAACTTTCTTAAAGAAATTCTTTCTTCCCTATCAGAAGGACCAATGCCTTGTGACGGGCGATTACCACTTTCACTCAGCGGCCGGGGGAATCGTTTCATGGTGCCTGGGAGCAATTCCAAGAACTTTTGAGGAAGTGTCCACACCATGAGGTGCCAAAATGGCAACTCGTGTAGATTTTCTATCACGGGTTTGTTAAGCAACTTCGTAATCACGTGGATGCCTCCTACGGAGGCAAGTTCTTCAACAGGGATGCAGATAGCGCATACGACCTATTTGAGGAAATGAGAGAGAACTCAATTAATCATGCCTCCATGGATGCATTCAACTGGTCCAACAACCTATGTCAAGTGCTAATGAGATCTAAGATTCTTATTCATTTGACATTGAATTAATTTGTAATAAACTGGATAAAATGGACTTGGTTGCTAAGAAAATAGAAGAATAGATGTCCGGGAATTTAGGAAACACTTCTATACCCACTAAATCCTAGAATTCGGGATTCCATTCCTCACGAGCTCCCACTAGGCGGGAATTCATGAACCAACTCAATTTAGCTCAACCTGTGCGCTAGGATTTCTCGGAATCTTATGGGTTCCAAATTGGGGCCTTTGATCCCAATTTTTTTTATCCTTCTCTCGATCCTCGTCTTATGAGGATGCTTATGCAATGCTGGAGAATGTTAGGTCCAACCCATATTCCAACACTTATAACTCGGGATGGAGGAACCTGATCGTGCTACTCCTCAACACAGTTAATTGAGCTTAATTATGTGTAGAAGAAAGTAACTTAGGTTAACTCGAATTTGTGTCGGTTTAGTATAGGGTCAAGATAACCCAACATTTTAGATTTGATTACTTTTAACTTGATTAGTCCAAGTCCTTCGTTGGGAGGTATATAGCTTATTCAGAATTCACCAAGCTATTTATGCTCCTCATAGGAGGTATAATTAAGTTAATTTTAACAACAAGAATTTTGCCTCATGATCTAAACTTAAGAAATATGCAAAATTCCATAAGAAAATATATTTACTCAAATGATCTTATTTAATAGCAAGTAAACATGTTAATTTTCTATTTATTTCAAAGAAATTAACACAATAGAAAGTTCTATTTGAAACATGCCTTATTACAACATTAAACTCAAAAAGAAATTAAAAATAATGCAAGAATTAAAATCATTTATTTTTCTCTTTGTTTCTTCAGCCTCTCTCTCTTTTTTCTTTTACCTTTCATTCTTTCTTTCTTCTCTCTTTCTTTTTTTTTACTTATCTTTTCTACCTTTCTTCTCTCTAGTGCCTGTTTAGCCTTCTCTTTCTTCCTTCTATGCATTCTCCCTATCTTCCTTCTCCTTTCTTCTCTTCCTTTGCCTTTCTTTCTCTTTGCATTTTTCTTTAACTTCTTCCCTTAGCATTTCCTTACCTTCTTAAACTTCAGTACTTAGCCTTAGCATTTCCTTCTTTCCTTCTTAACCTTTCTTCCTTAGCCTTCTGAACTGGACTGGGTTTTTCTCTCTTCAACCAGAAATTAGTTCATTTATTGGCAGCTAAGACCTTTCAGGGATATGCAGCACCCTTTTCAGGGTGGGACCAGATCCTACAAGGTCCAAGCCTGATTCAATTAGTTTGATTTATTTTCCAGTTCAAAGATTCAAGCCAAATCGGTTCACGTCTCCAAGGCCTTGCATACGCCCTCCCAGGGCCACACATTCGCATGCCACAGGTGCACACACTCGCAGGCACACACGCGCCCACACACACACACTCATGTTCATGCTCAATCGATAACCATGTGCCGAGCGCTGACGACTGAACTGCCTATACAACAAATTCATTTTATTCCCAGGTGGCCGTTCAGAGATACTCGATGTGGGACTATCTTAACCCCTCCCAGAGCAAACTTAAAGCGATGATTCCTAACAGCTCAGAGCTCAATTTCAAGCAAACAAAAGCTTGCTGGAAAACTCTTGAGTTGCTCTACAGGATTGTATTATCAATTTAATGAGAAAGGGAAGTTTTACTCTTCAATTTGAAGGGTGAATCTATTGGTTTTCTACTGTATAAAATGGCCTAGACAGTGGTTTCCTTTACTTTAAGTCCTCAGACTAGACTTTCCCTTCCAGTTGATGTTCTAAATGAGTCATTAAGTGAATTCTACAGCTACTAGTGAGAATATCAAGCTCTCTTGAGCTTCAGGAAGTGACATAAGCTCAGAGATTCTCTGAAAGCTTTAGGAAGTTGAAATCAAACATTGTAATGACCTAACCGTCATCTTAAGATCTATTTAATTGATTGAAACAACTTCTAGAGGTTGTTACCAATTCATCTGGGTAGAATTTGCAATCAAATCTCATCTAAAATCCACTGTAATCAATTTGGGTTAAAAAATAACCCAAACTAGCAGTAATTGAAATCTAATCAAATTATACATCAGAGCTCAACCAAATCACTTTAAAATCATTCACATATATCTCATAATCAATTTAAACTCTTCAACACATTAGATTGAATCCAGAAATGAAGAATCAAACTCAGGTTTGACTAGAAAGCCTCGAATTTTGACTTTCTATTTTAAACATTTTCTCAGGAAATTAACACCTTGAATTACATCCTTCCAACCTCTGAAACATGCTCAAACCCATCAATAAGTGTTTGAACTGAAGATTTTAGGGTTTTAGGCTCATCGCCTGAGAATCTGAAGTGGTTTGTTCGTCAGAACAACCAAGAGGTTGTTACACTAATTTAAACACAGAAATGAGTTCAGTACACTGTACTAAAGCTTTTAGACCTATTAATTGCAACTTACAACTATCTATCAAACTTCTCCGACTCTGCCGAAGTTGGAGAAGATGAATACCTAACTCAAGCTCCATTCAACAAAATCTCAAAGAAACAAACTCAACATGATGAGTGAACCTCAATTCATCAATCTAAAGCTTCACACCAAGTTCTTCACGCTAAAGAACAATTTTGGCTTGTCGGAGCTCGCTAGAGCTCTGGTGAGTCTAGAAAAAGTGAAAATTATGTACAGAATGAGAATTTAAGCCATTAATGATTTGAAAAGATTCTTGAGGTCACAAGGAACCTCAGGATCAAGTTAATTTCGTCAATTGATCATTAAAATTAAGATTTATCAGTGAATTCCATTCTCAGAGAATTTGAGTTGGTTAAAGCTCAGGACTTGTTTTCCCACTCAATTGAGTAGTCAAAACAGGTCAACAGATATTTGCGATCATAAATGTATATATAATTAAGAATTTCAACTACTACTGAGCTGCGATTGATAGTGAGCTCAAGAGCTTAATTAGATTTAGGCGTTTAAGTTATATGTTGTATTTAATCAAATTATAGTGATGATTAGGATCCTTTAGTGATTAAAAGATGATGGAGGACCCAATGGAGGTGGAGATTAGGTCAACTACTGCTACCATAGACAGCAGAAGTAGTCAGCAGTGGTGGAAATGATTTAGGCGAATTAATGATTAGATTAGTAATTAATGATGATAGAAATGATCGTGGAAGATAGAGGAATGTAGACTCGTCGGAGTTGAGGAAGACAAAATCTAAATCTAACATTACGGTTAACTAGGCTACCTAACTAACTAACTAAACTATCCTACTCCTACTCCTACTCCTAGTCTACTATTACCTGGACGAAGGGGTTAGAGGATCTCCATCGACGACTCATGACAGAAGAGGAAATCAGAGGGTTGTCAAAAGATCTTCGGCGGCAGTTGTGAGGTGATGTAGAGGAGAGCTCCTTAGTCAGCACTTGTGTCAAGAGACGCAGCTAACTTCAGCGGAGTTCCAGAGCTGATAAAAATGGATGGAGGAAGTCGGATGGGGTGGTGGAAGTTTGTCAGAGTTGCGGAGTGAATAGCCTATTGGGTCGTCTTAGTGAAGAAAAGGGAAGGGAGCCAACTTACTGGAAATCAGGGGGGTCAAGGGGTATTTATAGCCGACGGTGACTAAGAAGGAGGTGGAATCTGGACGCAATTGTGGCTAGGAGGAGGATAACCACCGACATCTTCTCTGACACCAATGAGGTTATCTCCAACCCTAAATTAGGATAAAGGCATCATCCAGACCGGTGGATGAAATTGGGATGGTGAGTGCAAGCTCCAAGAGCTTGGAGAAGAAGAGATGACGTCGGATTGGTGGTGATCAAACGGTGGCTGCACCTTCAGTCATCAGCCGTTCAGTCGGGTGAAGAAGAGTAGAAGAAGAAGAAGTCCAGGGACCTATTTGCAGTGAATCCTAAGGACCTAAGTGGAAAATAAGGACCTGATTGAAGTGAAATATAGGCACTAAAATGTAAACTCAAGTTTTAAAGGTTTACTTTAATTTAGATATTTTTCAACTTTATATATATGATTATAAATAAGGCAATTATTATATTTAGACCTTGAATTTACATTTTTGACTTTTTAGACTAATTTATTTAATTAAGTAATGTTACTTAAAGTTATTACATACTTAGGTATATATTATGCTTAAGTTAGTTAACATATTAATTAGATGAGTCATTAATAATATTTTGAGTCCAATTATTAATTAGATTATTAATATTTTTAATTGGATGATAATATAGCATTTTTAACTTAATTTAAGGTCCTTTACTATTTATCCCTTATTTAATAATTAACCCATATATTCACATATTCTTAAATAAATAAACTTGGAAGACTAGTTAATTAGGGGTAATTAGAGACCATGATGAGCTTCTCATCATACCCCCAAGCCAAAGTTTTGCTAGCCCCTAGCAAAATTAACTAGGAATATGATGATTTAGAGCACTTGGGTTTAAATTAATATAAATAAGAACCATGTAGAGGAAAGCTTAGGTCAGAGAATTTTTTAGATTTAATATAAATAATTAATATACAGTGCATTTTGTGAAAATTTTCTTACTTAGATTTGTACTCAAAACATTTTCAAAACACACTTAGAAAATAGTGTTGTTAAGAAGAATTTTATCAAAAATTAGAATCTCAAAAATCTCTTATTCTTTGTAACCATTCTTAACCCCTAAAACTTAGAATAAAAAGTGTTTTAAGAAAGCAAAACCTAAGAGTTGGAAATTAAATTTTAACTCAAAAACTTAATAGACTTAAGTTAATCCTTTGTTTATGATATTTGACTTTTATTAATATAAGTTTAAGCAAATTAACCAGATACTCATTATTAATCAAACTTAGAGTAGTAAAATTCTAATCTACTAGTCTACAGCACTAAGGACAGCTTCTAGACCTAGGATTTTGTCGATTCTTCTCCTTTAGGTCTCAACTGCAAATCCTCAAAACCTAATTTCTTAGGCTTCAGTGCTCAATACCAAGGCTCAGTTGCTATAATTTTAAAACACCTGTGCTTTGTGAAGAGAGTTATCCTAAAGGCATCCAAACTTGCAAAAATCCAGATCTTAAGACATCAATTTCCAATCCAGATTATTCTAATTCAAACCTTTGGCTTGGCCTTATTCAGGTTTGGTTGCTTTCTCCTCACCAGTTTTCTATCCCGAGGTCAACACTTTTTGTGTATATCTCCCAAGTGGACCACTAGGTCTCTTATTTCTAATTTTTTTATCTCCATATTTTTTTTCAACATTTTCTATAGGTTAGAAAACCCATATGTAGTGAGGTGTTCTTTATTTGATGGAAGGAAGGGTAGCATCCATTTATATCGAGATGCTTTATTTTTATGTGGAAAAATTACATAAGTACCCATTTGTAACAAGGCACTTAACTCAGAGTGTTTTATTTTATTATTTTTTACTCTTTTTTCCCTTTCTCATTTTTATTATTAACTTTATTCCCTAAATCCTTTTTCAAGGTGAGTGGCACATCCTTCACCCTTTCAAGAACTGCCCCGCGGAAATCCTTAGACTATAGAGGATTTAGAATCAATCTCTTAACCTCTGTGTTTTCGCGGTCTCAGATGCCAACAAGACAATTCTTTGTGTGTGAATTTTTGATGTTTAGGTTACTTAGCTCTCAAACTAGAGCTTGGACAACAAAGCCCTTCACTCACAAATTTTTTAAATTCTTAGCTTCCTCCTATAGGATCTACCAAGACAAACATTACCAAGTCTAGTCAAATGTCTATAGCCTGAAAGACTTGTAGACTAAAATTCTACTAACTCTCTATTTAATTAACTCTGAATATCTGGCTTTTTTACTTAACTTTATGATAAAATCAAATATTCAAAATGACAAAGGATTACTTAATCTAATTGATTAAAAAGTAGCAATTTAATTCCAAAACTTAGTTTTAAAACTTAATACACTTTAGTTTCTTAATTTTAGGGTAAGAATAGAAAAACAAGGCTTAAAAGGTTTAAAGATTCTTATTCAAATAAAATCTTGTTTAAAAATTTTTGAAAACAAAAGTGTGTTTTTTACAAAATGATATAAGTAAAAGTCTAAATAAGAATTTTATGCTCTTAAATATACTCTATATGTATTCTTTATATATATTTTTAGTTTCTGACCCAAAAGAAAAATCAAGCTCCTAATTATAATATATATATTTTTTCTTCTTTTCTTCTTTATTCTAGATGAAAATACCCCTTTTGTTTTTTTCTTGTTTTCAAAATTTCAAATTTTTGTATTTATATGTTTTCATTTTTATGTTTATAAAATTTTCCAATTTTCATGAATTTTTTCAAAATTTTTCAAACTTTTATGAAATTTTTGATTTTGAAATTTTTATAATTTTTTAATTTCTATTTTTCAAAATTTTCTTGGGTATTTAATTTTTATGTGTTTTTTATCTTTTCTTTTCACAAACACTTAAAGTGAAAATTTCACTTCATACCCCCCCAAGCCAAAATTTTACATTGTCATTGTAAGAAGGGTGAAAAATTATTACACTTCATTTAGTATATGGAGATGGAAGGAGTTGAATAGAGGAGATCGCAGATCTCTGTGCGGATGATTTCAAGTTTGACTAAAGGTCAGAGTGGTCAGTCGGACTAAATTAAGGTAATCAGTATAAGATGAAGTGAAAAATTAGAGAAAGTGTATGGGAAATGAAAAGTGTAGAAAGTAGGAAATAGATATGTTCAAAATGCTAAGTTTTACGCCTTCAACTAGGCATAAACCCTAGTAAAGAACTCCTAAAAAGAATAGGTATGATAAAAACAAAGGAGTTATGAAAGAATTGGTTCAAAAATAGAAAAACATATAAAACCACCTGGTAAAAGCTCGTCCTGAAATTGGTTAGAATAGATCTCACAGAACCAAAATCAGATAAAAATCTTAGAAAGATCATAATGATTCTAGTGAAAATCAGATCTGATTTAGGTTGAGATGTAGATTATTAAAAGATTAAGGCAATTTAAGAAGTGATTCCAACCAAGTTCAGAAGATCAGCAGAGTCAATTTTTATTCTCAATAATAGGTTGGTCATTTTGATACAATAAAGGCTGCTGATGCAAGTTTGGTGGATTATTTTCAGGAAGTACAGAGGAGGGATTGTGATTAGAATCAAAGGCCTAATTAGGGAAATGGACTTGGCCCTGATGTTGCCTAGGGTTTTGGAAATTCCTAGGATTCGGAATTGGCTAAGATGGAAGAGTACCTGGCTGACGAGATTCAGCCAAAAGCCAGATCGGATTTAGTAAATCAGCCAACTCTACCTTACATTGCTTTTGAATCTCAACGAGAGCTTCAGCATTTTATCGCTGACTCTCTAACATAGCTCTCAAAATTTGGTCTAGCTGCTTATCTCTAATAAGCCTAGAGTAATTCTACATAGTCATAGGATTAGGCCTCATATTTGGCTGCTGAGGAGGCAATGGAGTTGGGTTTAAATGGGTCTGATTTGGATAAAGTGGTCTTTGATTTTGATTTTGATTTTGATTAGCCCAAGAAAAATTTGGGTGGCTTCTCCATCCAGGATTATAGGTATTTGAATAAGGATTTGATCTTGGAATATTTTCTTGGATAGCGTGTAATCCAAAAAGATATGGTGTGTTTTCTGCAACAGGACAAGGTGGGGAAAAGGGTGGTAAGATTGTGGGACAAAGGTCCCTCCTTGGGTTGGTGCAGGAGTAGATAGATAACCCAAGGAAGATGGATCTCTAGAATCCAGATTATTCATAAATTCCCTCCCTGTGGGAATTTGCGAAATAGGTGAATACATGGGATATTGCGTAGCAAGTAGAGGTGTAAGAGTTTTCATCGTGTTTCGAACCTCGTCGAGATGCTTTGCTACGGTATTGACTTTCTCCAATTTCTCTGCAATAATTTCCAAATCCTTTGAACTGGATGGATTACAGATCTCGTGAATGCCCTTGTATGGATTTGATGTGTTGTATTCATGCCCCGTGTAAATTGCGACATAGATGCGTTGTTGATCGAGTTTTTCACCTTCCCTTCAAATAATTCTGAAGTGGATTCTGCATCGCGATTTAGAAAATTCCCTCCACAAGAGGCATCGACTAGATTGCGAATGCCCTCTTGCAAACCATAGTAGAGGATATGCATTAGTTGCCAATGAGGGATGTCATGATGTGGGAATTTCCTTTGTAATTCATGAAAGCATTCCCACGCCTCATGAATTGGTTCTCCTTGATTTTGATTAAAAGTTGTAATTGCTCGCCTTAAAGCATTTGATCGACCAATAGGAAAGAATTTCTTCAAAAATGCAGATTTTAGTTCAGCCCAACTTGAGATTGCTCTTGCTATAGTTCTATACAAATAAGCTGCTTTATCTTTAAGGCTAAAAGAGAACATTTTCACAAGTAGGATTTCCCCATTTTGATTTCGAGGTCCAAGAGTTTGTGATAGATTCTTAAGATCTTCAACATGTTGAAATCGATCCTCGGATGCAAATCCATGAAAATGTGGGATTAGGCCTATAATATTTGGCTTTAATTCAGGATCATTCCCCCCAATAGGAATCCTAAAATTAGGCTCTACTTGTGCATTAGATGGATTGTAGTAGTCTCTGAGTAGAGGCCTTGGATGATGGATCGGTAAATCAGGAAGGTCAAAACCTGCCTCAGGTTGAGGTGGAGGACGGGTTTGAAAATTCTGCAAAATATTCAAGGCTGCTGTTAAAAGATTAATTTGTCTATTTTGTTCAAGCATCCTAAGATTCTGGTTCAGGAGTGCCTCATGAACATCAAAAGGTGGCATCTCCCCCTAACCAAAAGAAGAAGGGATCTCGGGATTCTGATTTTACATTTGTTCCATAGAAATAGATGAATCAGTCGAGAATATAAGTGGTTGCTTATCTGCAACCAGCCTAGGATCACCTGTCAAAGGAGTTACAAGAGGTAGATGCAAGGATCGCATCCTGTCCATAAAACGAAAAGAATGCGCAAAGGCACAATCACACCACCAGAAAATAGCGACACAAAAACCCGCAAAACAATGTGAAAAATGCGGGTTTTGCACTTTTCTCAAAGGAAAGAAGAGATTCCTAGAATATTGAAAAATACTTTGGATTCAAACAAGTATAGTAACGGTATCGAAATACTCATCCTAAACCTGTGTCTACGAAAGTGCGTATCCTTAACGCTCAAAGGTCAAAGGTCTAGGATTGAGACCGCTCACTACTGGCTCCCTGGGGCTCCAGTAGCGAGAAAGACTTGTTGATCTTTGGCCAAAGCCCTAAGAGGTGCAAAGAGGAGAGATAGAAAATTTCAGACTTGTGTGACTCTAGTGATCACGCTGTGTGTGCGATAGCATGCAACAGATGATTATGATAAAACCTGCATGCATTCTGCAAATAGAATTTAGCCATAATTTTTATTATCCTCTTTTTTTAGTTAATCTTTTCAAAAATATGATAGAAAGAATTAAAGTGACCGCTTTTTAAGTATTTTCAAAGAATATATGTGTGGTCTTGTTATTATTTCCAAGATTAGGATCTACGTAGTTTTTTATGTTTTCACGCTGATGAGAGAAAAGCAATAGAAATTTCCTGAGTTAGATCGAAAAGTACTAGCAGGTAAAATGCGCTCCTAAGAGTATGCCTATACCATGCTACTGCTAGTCAGAAAAGTATGTATTTTTGTATTTTTTAATTTTTATCAAAACTAAATGCAAAAATTCAAACTAACTAAAGATTAAGAAAAGAATTACTTACAATGATATTTATAAGGGAAAATAGAACTACGAAAACTTGCATTCTTCCTGAGATTACCTGCAAAGGTAAACCTGAAAAGAAGACAGAAAACTAAAAAAAATAAAACTAATTAAAACAAAACACTAAAAATAGTAGAAATAGTGAATATAATTACAATTACCTCCTTATCACACCAAAATGATTATTACAAAATTATACCAGGGAGTATTTTGGGGAATTAAAAGATAGCTGACAAGTCGATTGTTCGCTTTAAAGTCGTTTGTAGTTTTATGTGGTGGAGAAATCTACTTATCAATAATTAAAAATAACCACTCGCAGAAGAGCAGGTCGTATCCACAGGGAGGCAATGACATAATTAAATTTGCACCAGTTAAAAACGTTTGTTCGTAGTTAGTTTAAACGAAAATCAAGCCAAATTTGCCTTCAGATTAAAGTTGAATCAAGAAAACATGCCGAAATAGCAATTTTTAATAACTAGAGGATATTTGTTGCAATGCAGATTCAAAAAAATATCATTAAAAGATGATAATGGCAGAAAATGTAATTATTAATGGGATGAGTACTATAGCAAAACAAGGGATTTATTCCCCTTGGCCGTGCGTGAAGAGGAATGGATGGCCGGAGGCGTGAAGCTTAGAGGAAGTTCTTTGGATCGAGGGCTTTGCAGCGGTGGTAGTGGCAAGTCGCGCGGTGGCCGGAGTCGGCCGGACGGAGCTCCAGCGAAGGTGGTTGCCAACGGTGGCTGTAGCTACTGAAAGGGCGGCTGTGCAGGGAAGTTGAGCACTGCTGCAGGTGGTGCGTGCGCATGCACTGGTGGCGGCACTGCAGGTAGTGGTGGGGGATGCTGCAGGCAGAAGGCGCGGAGAAGAACGCGTGCCTGCTGCGTGCATGAAGAGGGGCTGCAGGGTGCTATCTGGCGCACACTGCAGGGTGTGGGCTGGCACGCACTGCAGGGTGCTGGCGGGCACGCACTGGAAGCTGGAGGTGATGCGTGTGCGTGGACTGGCGGTCTTATGCTGCTGGAGGGACGAGGGTGTGAGGGAGCGGCCGGTCCTGCTGTTGTGTGCGCGGGTGGTGTGATGTGGGCATGGAGTGAGCGGGTGGGTGGCGCTGGAGTAGATGCTGTAGGAGATGGTTCAAGCATGAAACTGGAGGGGCACGGGCGTGGAGTGAGTGGCCGGTTGCTGCTGAAGTGTGGGCCGAAGCTTCAGACGTTCGGGAAGCTTCCCGGATGTCTTAACTGACTGAGGAGTGAAATTTCAGTGGCTGCGGTGGTGGTTGTTGGTGACGACGGTGAGGGAGGTGCACAGCGAGGTTCTCACGGTAATGCGGACGATCTCCGGATGGCGGTGTGGCCTGTCACACCACACACCCACGGTAGTGGAGGCTCGTTGCCACGGTTGAGGCTGACAGTGGTGAAATGGATGAGATGGACTCTCTGCACAGTGTGGATTGGTGGGGTGGAGGCCTACTCTGCTCGGCAGCCTCTCTCCTCTTTTTGTAGCTGCCTGCACGAATTTGAATGGAGAGGTGTGAGCAGATCCACCTTCTTTGCTAATCCATGAATGTGGGCTTTAGTGCTGCAGGTGGCATTGCAGCGGCAGTCGAGTTGTTACTGAAAAGAAGAATAGTAAAAGATATTGTTAAAATATTATGGTTATTTATATACAAACCCTCAACTTTTATGTTAACTTAAATTAGTGCATGCAATGTACCTAATTGGTTAACTAATTAAATGAATGCAATTCTAAGTTAATTCTAAATGCATTTAAAATATGAATGCAGTGCGTGAATTATGTAATTAAATTAGAAATATGAATTAATCTATTTACATCCTAATTTATGCTAAATAAATGTTAGAATTAACCTAATGTCTAGGCACTTAAATACTTAAATGGCCCACAAATATGGGCTAATCAAATACCTCCATGCCTAGTTTTTGCTGGTCCCTAGCAAAATTAAGCGAAACCTAGCACTCCAAGTAGACTAGTTAACCCAATTGGTCTTCTTTCAGAAGCAGATTAAGTTCAGACTCTAGACCCAAGGGTCCTAAGTAGTTGCTAAGTTACAGACTAGGTCAGCTAAAGACAAGTTGCAGGCACAAGTTTCCCTGATTTCTGACTCTACCCTAAGGTTTATTAATCCCTGAAATTAAAGCATCCGTGCCTGTGCATTGGTCTGAGTTATTTGAGTTAGAGGAAATTTTTTTTTTAATATTATATATATATATATATTTTATTCTTCTAAGTCTAACCTCAGATCAGCTATCAACATGGTCTGTGTCGGATTCATTATCCCCATTACCATACCTCGAAGTGTGACTGGCTTTCGATGCTTCGAGATAGCACCGCCCATAACGACCCCAAGAACTCCTGGCAATCTACACTTCGAGATAGTATCGCTCATGGATTTCTTAAGCGAATTTAGGCCTATGGCAATCGGCACTTCGAGATAGGGCCGCCCATGGTACCTGAACCACACAATGTGCTTACATGCCATCAATAGGATGGATATCCTAAGAGACAAGCGCCGAGGAGGTAATATGTTATCATCTCATCCTCAAGGTGAGTATATACTCCACCACTCCTGCGCCGGGAACTCTTCCAATCAAAATTTGTTTTCAAGCCTCTCCTAAGTCAAAACTAAGAGAACCAAATCTCTTTTCAGAAAGAAAGAAATTGAGTTAATTACTAGACCAAGTGTGTGAAATTTGGATGCTTGGGTTACAAGGACCCGTAAACCAAAAGGTAGAACAAGACTCCAAGTACTACCCCACCTTTTAACTCAAACCCTAGCTTCCCTTCCTCAACCTCTTGAGGAATGATCCACAACTTAACTCCTACTTAAGTTTTTAAGTCAACAAAGGACCCTAAAGGTCTAAAGCTAGCAGCTCATTTAGCTTCTAAAGTTTGACCCTAGAATTAATTTAGTCTACCCTAGTGTTCTGATTTGCTTAAGAATGCAGGACTTAGACAGTTAAGCTCAAAACACTTTTTTTTTTTATATGCATGATATAAACAAAATGCCTCATGTCCTCTCCACCATGCCTGGTTCAAACAATGTCCTCATTGAAAACAAAAATACTAAAGGAAGATATTACCTGAGGCGGAGAATGGTAGGAGCTAAGGCTCCTCAAGAGTGACTTCGTCAACCAGATGGCCATCCAAAGTTATGTACGATTTTAACCATTGATGATAAAGGGAGTTGCTGAAGAGGAAGGATTTTTAATCTCAACATCTCCATGCAGAAATACTTTGGTGATTATGTAAGGCCCATCCCAACGAGATTTTAACTTCCCAGGAAAAAGCTTAAGTCTGGAATTGAAAAGCCAGACTTGTTGGTTGGGCTCAAAGGTCTTTCGAAGTATAAACTTATCATGCAAGACCTTAGTTCTTTTTTTATAGGCTTGAGAGGTGTCATAAGCATCATTCCTCAGCTCCTCAAGCTCACTTAATTCTAGAATTTGTGCCTTACCTGCCTTCTCTAAATCCATGTTAACACTTTGAATAGCCCAAAGTGCCTTATGTTCCAACTCAACAGGTAAATGGCATGCTTTTCCATATACAATCCGAAAGGGAGAAGTATCCAAAGGGGTCTTATAGGCCATTCGATAAGCCCACAAAGCATCATCGAGCTTTTGGGACCAGTCTTTCCTATCAGGTCTAACGATCTTTTCCAAAATATTTTTTATCTCCCTATTTGACACTTCAACCTGGCCACTTGTCTGAGGATGGTAAGGGGCAGCAACCTTGTGAGTCACTCCCAAACTCCTGATTAACCGATTGAAGTGGTGGTTTCGGAAATGAGGTCCCCCATCACTTATAATAGTCTTGGGGCAACCGAAACGAGATATGATATTGGCCTTCACAAATTTCAAAACCACAGAGTGGTCATTTGTGCATGTAGGATTGGCCTCTATCCATTTAGAGACATAAGCAACTACCACCAAGATATATTCATAACCATGGGACCACAGGAAGGGGCCCATAAAGTCAATTCCCCACACATCAAAAATTTCAACAGATTGAATAGGATGTCGAGGCATTTCATTCCTCTTCCCAATCGTTCCAGTCCGTTGACATCTAATACAGGCCTTAACAAAATTATAAGAATCCCTAAATAAGGAAGGCCACCAAAATTCGGACTGGAGAACCTTAAAAGCAGTTTTCTTAGCACCAAAGTGTCCTCCACAATGAAGCTCATGGCAAAAACTCAGCACACTTTGTTGTTCCTCTTCAGGCACACAATGTCCCAATACTTGGTCTTGTCCAATTCTAAATAATTCTGGCTCTTCCCAATGAAAATATCTTGCTTGAGAAATGAATCTCTTTCTTTTCTGCTCATCCCAAGAGCCAGGAGTTTGTCCAGTGACCAAGTAATTTACAGTGTCTGCATATGAAGGTAAAGTTGGTGTTACCATGTTTGCACCTCAAAATACGCTTGCAATAAAGCCTTCTCATGCTATTTCCTAGCATTAACGTTGCATATTAGGATTCTATAGTTGCATTTGTAAAAGCACTTGCATTCATGCATTTAATTAAGAGGAGAGAAGATTGAAATAATGGTTTGCATATTTACATTTTTCCTCAAGTGCCTCATTGCAAAATCCACATCTTTTTTATTTTCTCCTCTTGATTTTCTTTTTTCTCTTCCCGCGGTTGCACCTATCTTCCCGCAGCAGTTGCATGCATTTACTCCACGTCATTTCTCCCTACCAATGCCGCTCCCTACAGCTGCCAATCCCGTGCCCTGTCCTTGCTGCAAGCCGGCATGCCACTCTCTCCTCCTCTATAAGAAGTTGCAGCTTCTTCCTCGCGAGACACACGCTGCTGCACGAAACAAAAACCTGCAGCCACCTCTTCCACTGTCTTCCCCTCCCATACGTCAGCCCTCTATCGAGGAGGCACTCGGCGAGTAGGAGTACCCACTGTGGTGCACACCACTACAGTGGGAACACCACCGCCTAGCTCTTCGACGAGCCGGTGGGCGTGGTGCCTTCCCTCGTTTCATTTTTTTCCTTTCACACCATTGCCACCGCTTCAAGCTCCGAAGCTTGAAGCTGCGGCAGCAGCAGCAGTAGGACCCCCCGCCTCCTCCGCGACCTTCCCCGCAGGTGCTCAGCCCTCCGCACACGCCGGCAAGGCCTCCTCCGCTCCGTTCTCCGTTCTGTCGCCTCCGCCCTTGCACCCACGACCGGCCGTTGCGCGCACTGCAGCGGCCGGCCAGGCCCTCTCGCAGTCCCCTGCCAGCCCCCGCGCCCCTCCGCGACCACCTACAAACCTCCTCCACGTTCACTTCCCCGTGCCATCACCCGTTTGTCGTCTTCGCGTCGGCCTGTAGAATCCTCACGCGAAGGCGCGCCTGCACCCGAGACGTCCAGATGTCCGTCGCCATCTCCAGACGACGCGACGTCCGGACGTCCGCCGCCTCCAGCAGACGTCTTAACTCGTGCCATCACCCGCTCTCTCTCCAACTCCCGCCAGCTCTCTCTCTGGTGCGAGTACTCCTACCCACTCTCTCTCTCTCTCTCGCTGTCTCCCTCTCTCTCTATCTCTCTCTTTTTCACTCACTCTCAGTACACTACACCAATGCACACACACATCTTCACCGACACTTCCACACACCCACACACACATAAACACTAGTATAAACATATATATATCTATACGTATACATATATATAGTAACATATATATATATGTACATATATCTATATATATATATATATACATACTTATATACATAGTATATCTATATAGTTATGTATACAAACATATATATATAATATATATATATCTATATACTTACACATATACTTATATATATATATACACATACTTATATACATATATATATATACATATCTATCTACTTATATATATACATATTTATCTAGATACATATACTTATATACATATATATATACATCTATATAGTATTATATATATATACATATATACATATATAGCTATATACATACATATATCCATATATACATATACACCTATATATATATATACACATATATATATCTATATATATCTATACATATATACCTATACATTTATATATATATATATATAGATATATTTACTTATATACATACACATATATATATTTTCACGTTATTTGCCATACGCGGTATTGCTGGAATATCTGCACCAGTTGCTGATATTCCCCGATACACGCGTACAAAAAGCGTGGACCCATTCATCATCCATCCTCCATACACATTCCACGCGGCACCTAGTCGTGCTGGTTGCGTCTCTCTAGACGTCGACTGACTCGACATTGTGCTACACTCCATCGTCACCTCCACCCCCACCCCTTTATATATATAATACATATATATACATATATATCTATAGATACTATATTTACTTTCTGTCTGCTAGCTTCCTTCTTAGTAAAAAGAAAAAAAATATATAAAAGAGGAAAGATAATCTTTGATTTGCAGGTACCCCGTCTTGTGAGTAGCAAGACTTGCTTTGGAACTCTGTTTTGGCTAAAAGCTAAGGACACAATTTTGAGGGTGTGCCTCAAGGACAAGGATTACCAGAAAAAAATCTAAATAAGGAAAAACAGCAAAAACATAATAAACGAACGGAAGAGACACGTTTTAAGGAAAACATAGAAACTCGACTTGAACCCACTTCCCTGAGTTCGACCCTGGGCCTAAAAGTGACAAGATAAAATCAATTAGGCTAGGTTAAAGATTTTGTAAAGAGATGGTTAGGTCCGAATTAGGTTAACCACTATAGACATTTCAACGATAAAAACATCATTTTAACAACCTATCCGGGCCAACCCAACATCTTTTCTGGCACCGTTGCCGGGGAAGTGCGTCTTCAAGTAAGTTTTTATTCAGTTCCTTTCAATTTTTCTCTTCTCTCTTCACGGGTATTGTTGTTTTTGGTGTGCAGGTGAACCTGGTGGAAGGAGAAGGAAAACAGACGAAACCGGAGATGTGAGCAGATCCAAGGCGGGAACGAGAGCGTGAAGACGCCGACACCGCATTGGAACTTCGCACACGTTGCCGAACAAGTAGGTTCTCTTTTTCTTAGCAAACTAGGGTTAACTTGCCACCTCAATAAAAAAAAAAAACTAAAAACTGAAAAACTGGAAAAACTTCTTGAGATTTCTTTGGGCAAGTGGATTAAAATTCACTTGTTTGATTGTTTGTCTTCACTACCACTGCCCCAGGATTTCCCGCCCTACTTCGCATAGCGAAAATCTGAGAATTTTGATTCTTTGATTCTTCGTCGTGGGAAGTATTCTTTGAGGCAAATAAAAGGATTTTTTACATCCCTCTTTTGCCTCACTTATCTTTAATTCAGGATCACATTTTTGGTGGGGAGACTTGGAATTGAGTTGATTCCAATCCCACCACGACTTTTCAACTTGCCTGAGATTCGATCCTGAATGCTTCAACCCCAACAATTTGATTTTCTTTATCTTTTGGTTGAAGCCTTGTGTGTGGAAATCATTTCTGGTGATTAGGAGCCCTTGAATTTAAGTGCTTTGGCTCCCTTTCACACAGATATAAAACTGATTCCTGCATCCACACATAGAAATCTCAATTTAGGGTAGCCCATTGCATTTTAGCATGCATTAACTAATTGATAATTGAAGAAGGGTTTCTTGGGCTTAGAAAGAAAACCTGTATTTTTGCAAAACCCGGAGATTGGTTAAATTGGTAATTCAGCAAAACCGTAAAATCCATACTACTTAAGGCTGAACTCTAAAAAACCATTCACCAATAAAAACTTCAATTCAGGCAGATTTCCCCGTTGCATGCTTGTTTTTGCACACTCTGAAAATCAATCACTTGGGCATTACCCATAAACAACGCCCTTCACATTCCAAAAGCACTTGACCCTAATCCTCTAAATAAAATTGATAGTAACTTGACCCTTGCTAAGGATTGGAGGTCTAACTAGCTGCGTGTAGCGACTACGTGCTAGTGAGAGTTCCCGCATGCTATCGGGTGTTTAAGACTGGGGCAAATGGCCTTTCAATCTGGCCCGGTGGTTCCGCAGTGCTCGCATTCGGTTCCGTAGTTCGTGATAGTAGGTAACTTAGATCTTAAGGTCTAAGGGCACACTGTAGAGGTTAGGAACTTGACTGTATTGATTTGTAATCAAGTGTACCTTTGCAGCATCATTTCTCTCATCTCTTTTCCCTTCTCATCTCCCCAACTCTTCCTCCGGCAGTGCATGTTCGGGAGGAGGTCACAAAACCCTGAATTGTTTGAATTGACTGATAAATCTAGAAAAGAAGCCGAATCATCCTCCTCCTCCACAAACATGGCTGCACGCCCACCCCCAAATCCCGAGGGAGGAAACCGCCCTCAGAATCCACCAGGTGGTGGAGCCATAGATCCCATAACCTACCTCCAAGCCCAAATGGAAATGTATAATGAGCAAATCAAAGCCATTTGGGAAACATTGGAGGAAATGCAGAACCCTCCTGAACGGGAGGAGCCTAGGTCTCTTAGCTCTTATCAGAATCCTACCGCTACATAGACCATAGGACAAATTCGTGTCCCCATGGGCAGGGACGACTTTGAATTAAAACCAAACATAATTTGCCTAATTAATTTTTACTTTCATGGTCTTGCAAGTGATGACCCATTTCTCGACTTGGAAGACCTAACCCGACTTGCTGAAATAGTTAAACCAAGGAATGTCGAGTTATCTATAGTCCTCATGAAGATGTTCCCATTTTCATTGCGGGATAAAGCGTCGCAATGGTTACGCACCCTTGGGAGAACCATCCACTCTTGGGAAGAGATGCGAACAGCGTTTCTCAAGAAGTTCTTCCCAATCGGGTGGACCAATGCGCTTCGCCGTGCTATCACTTCATTTACTTAACAAAATGGTGAACAATTTCATGAGCCATGGGAGAGGTATAACGACCTCCTCAGGAAGTGTCCACACCATGGTCTGCCTAAGTGGCATATAGCCTAGATTTTCTACTATGGGCTAAATGAGACTTTGAAGAAGATTGCAGATGCTTCTTGCGGAGGGAACTTTATGAATAAAGACGAGAATGGAGCATTCGAACTGTTTGAAAATATGAGTGAAAACTTGATGAACAATGCTTCCATTGTCGCCTTTAATCGTACCAGCCAGCCTCGAAATGTCCACGAAGTTGACACGGGACCCTCCCATTCATCCACTGATCTAAGCCTTATTGCGCAAAAATTGGATGAAGTCTCCGTCGTACACAAGAAGCTAGACGAGCTTCTGGCCAACCCCGCCCGATCTATGGCAAACACCACCACTTCACCACTTCGTCACAATCCAAGTTCTTCTATTACCAGGCTTATCCCAAGAAACCCCGTTAGACCTTCCTTACCGAGTGTCGCGCCAAGCGACTTGGTAAGTCATGTGGAACTGGCTTCTGCGAGCCAGTATTTCGACACGGAGGACCAAGCCTCCGTGTGCTCGGATGAATATCTACATGCAGACGCGTCTTCTGGCATAGAAGACGCTTGCGCCGTGGGGACCAACCCGTTCTCTGCCACTTATAACCCAGGGTGGCGTAATCATTCAAACTTCGCATGGTCCAACAACCCGCAGCGCCAAAACCCCACGGGTGGACCAATGCGACCGTCCGCACCCGTCATCCCAAGGGCTCAGTTTAATCCTATGGAAAATCTGCCATCAGGCCCTTGCGTACCACAAACTGAACACGCATCAAGCCCTCTTGACAAATTGATGTGAATGATGATGGAAATGTCAAAGCGCCATGAAGAGAACATGACCTCTCTTCAGCACCAATTGGCGCAGCAGAACGTCGAGATCAGTCAACTACGTTTGGCGACTCGATCTCAGGGCACTCTTCCCGCCCAACCTGTTCCAAACCCGTGAAATTTCGTACCGCGTGGTTCTCAACCACAGGTACGACATTCTCAGGGATAGGTTAATCATGTTCTGCAGGCTCCGAGCATTCCACCGGGATTTCAGGCTAATCCCGCTGCAGCACCACACTCTTATGTCCCCATTGCAAACCCTCCTCCTCTGTATGATCCCACTAGACCCGCATCGTCCAATGCTATCACTACGAGGAGTGGTAAGCAGACCGTCGATCCGCCTCGACCTGATCCTGGCCCATCTTCTTCCTCACCCTCTCATTTGGGATGCATACCACATTCGCGAGAGGATGATGCACCAAAACTTGTGCTAGAATCAGTCCCATTCACTGAGGCTCTACTAAGGGAGCCAAAATGCAAAAAGAAAAATACGCAGGCCTTTGACAACCTGCGTAATTTATTCAGGGATGTAGAAATCAAGGTACCCCTGCTCGAGGCAATCGACCACATACCTACTGTCACCCGATTTTTCAAAGACTACACAACACCCAGGCGACAGTCAAAGAAGACTAAGAATCCGATGGTTCTCTCGCCTCATGCAAGTTGTGCTATACTATCAAACTTACCACCGAAGCAGAAAGATCCGGGCACACCACTGATTTCTTGTAGCATCCAAGGCTGCACTTTTAATCGTGCCCTGCTTGATCTAGGATCTTCCATCAATCTCATACCGACCATCATGCTCAAAAAATTTTCCTTGGGAAATCTGAAACCCACCCCTGTCACATTACAGTTGGCAGATCGTTCTATCAAAATCCCGAAGGGTGTGGTGGAAGACGTGGTGGTTAGGGTCAACAGTCTCTGTTTTCTTGTTGACTTTCTTGTTTTAGATATGGAAGTTCCTAGTTCACTTTCTGATTGTCCGATCATCCTCGGTCGACCTTTCTTGGCCACAGCCCGCACCCATATCGACTGCGAGTTGGGCTATATTGAGATTGCCGTTGGATCTGAGAAGCTCAAGCTTAACATATTAAAGGCAGCCAAGAACTTTGATTGCGATTGCATCGAGGATGACACGTCTGACGAGGACATGGCCGTCAGCTCGTGTATCGGACTATTTGGGACCTATTCGGACTGCTGCGGATTACCTATAAACACTGATGAGTGCCTGACCAACACATACTGTGACGTTCCCCAATCCCTCCCTTGTCCAGTACCTTCTCCTGGCCAGACTTCTGACGAGGTTTTCTCTGCTTCCCATGCCTCGTGGTCTGAGTCATATCCGGGCTACTCACTGTTGGTCCACACTCATGAAGACCGAATTGCCCTTTCTTCCCTGCCAAATCAGGCGGATTTGCAAATCCACACTGGGACCTTGAGCCCATATACTTCTCACTGGGGCTATTCATTTTTGGATCCATCTATCCAAAAAGCCCCTCTTCTTGGCCAATCTGAAGGCCAGTTTCTTCCTCCTAACTTGTTCTCCTACCCGTCTGGGACACTTTCGTCCCAAGAAATGCCAAATCCTTCCCCATCCACTCCTGAGCTAAAAGTGCTGCCAAATACACTCAAGTATGTTTTCCTGGGACCAAATGAAACGCTCCCTATAATCATCAATTCAAAATTAACCAGGGAGCAGGAGTGCAAACTAACTAAGGTCCTCCTAGAACACAAGGCAGCTATTGGATGGTCTTTATCAGACTTATCTGGCATTAGCCCCTCCTACTGCACTCACCGTATATATACGGAAGAGGAGGCTCGACCTTCCCGCGAGATGCAGCAACGTCTCAACCCTAACATGCGGGAGGTCGTTAAGAAGGAAATCATTAAGTGGCTGGATGAGGGTATAATCTACCCGATCAGTGATAGCCCCTTGGTGAGTCCGATTCACGTTGTGCCCAAAAAGGCAGGACTCACCATTCGTGTAAATGATAGGGGCGAATCCATCCCTACACGCACTCCTACATCTTGGAGAGTGTGTGTAGATTATAGGAAACTAAATGCTGCAACCAAGAAAGATCACTTCCCGCTACCATTTATTGACCAAATCCTGGAGCGGTTAGCGGGAAATAAATTTTTCTGCTTCCTGGATGGATTCTCAGGATATAGCCAGGTGGCAATAGACCCTCGAGACCAAGAGAAAACCACTTTTACCTGCCCTTTCGGCACCTTCTCCTTTAGAAGGATGCCGTTCGGACTTTGTAACACGCCAGCAACTTTCCGGAGATGCATGCTGGCGATATTTCATGACATGATGGGTGACTTTCTCGAGGTCTTCATGGATGACTTTTCAGTCTTTGGACCATCTTTCGACGAATGTCTTACCAACCTGACTCGCATCCTTAGGAGATGTATTGATGTAAACCTCATGCTTTCGTGGGAAAAAAGTCATTTTATGGTGCACGAGGGAATTGTTCTCGGACATATCATCTCCGATAGGGGTATCGAGGTTGATAAAGCTAAGCTCGACGTCATTGCTGATTTACCTGTGCCTGGTTCTGTCAAACAAATCCACTCCTTCTTGGGACACGCCATTTTCTATAGGAGATTCATCAAAGACTTCTCCAAAATTTCTCGACCCTTAACTCATCTCCTATTAACCGACGTGCCCTTCGACATGGGCCCCGACTGTATACAAGCATTCACGCAGCTGCGTAATGCTGTCACCAAGGCCCTTGTTCCCCAGCCGCCTGATTGGTCCCTTGACTTTGAACTTATGTGTGACGCTTCAGACCTTGCAGTCGGAGCCATCCTGGGATAAAGACGCGATAGACACCCCTTCGTGGTATACTACACCAGTAAGACGTTGGACGAGGCCCAGCGTAATTATACTGCCACTGAAAAGGAACCACTGGCGGTCGTCTTTGGGCTGGAGAAATTCCGCTCTTACCTTCTTGGCTCTCACGTTATTGTTTTCACTGATCACGCAGCCATTCGCCATCTCATGCACAAGAAGGATGCCAAGCTTAGACTGATCCGTTGGATCCTTCTGCTCCAGGAATTTGACATTGAAATTCGCGATAAGGCTGGAGCCCAGAATGTTGTGGCTGATCACCTTTCCAGACTGGACCCTGACCATATTGGACTTACTCTGCCAATTAATGAAATTTTTCCTGATGAGCACCTATTGGCAATAAATGTGGCAAGTGGACCGTGGTATGCCGACATTGCCAATTACCTTGCTTCTGGATCTCTTCCACGTGGCTGGCCTAAAAACCAGCGTGAGCGTCTCATGGCAGAAGGAAAGTATTATTTCTGGGATAATCCACTTCTTTTTCGGATAGGTGCTGAACAAATCATCCGTCGCTGTATTCCTGACAGTGAGTTCCCCAGTGATGCAAACACATTTACACTACTTAAAATGTCTATTTATGCATGTTCTTAAGCATAGGATTGCATTTCATGATATAAATATTGCATAACATGCATCATCTCGCATTTAGAGTAATTTAAATAAAATGGAGGTTAATTGCCTCCTTTTATGTGCTTGGACAGGGAAAACATTTTATCGGGGCCTCGGATCAAAGATCCAACCATATGGATATGATCAGGGCGACGATTGGAGTTCAACGACTCCAAGATCGCCCTAATCAGGCATCCGTAGCATCAGATAGAGACCGGGGAACCCTAGAAAATCAAGGGCCAGGATGGTGTAAATCCGCACTTCAGATGACAAATCCGACTGCACGGATGAATTTGGATCGACGATCGCAGCACAACGACACAAAAATCGAGTCAATCCGACATCCGTGGCACCATCCACAACTTCCAGAAGATGGACAGCCAAGATGGCACCACGTGGCGCCATCTCAGCCGCCCAAACGGCCGCTTGCATCTTGTGAAGACCGCACACCCGTCTCCTCTCCGCCGTTGGATCTCGATCCAACGGCTGCGACGCGCCCGCGCTGAAGTCAGGCACTCGACACAAACGCGACCGCAGCGCAGCGGTCGAGCGCTCTAACGCGAAGCAGGGACGCGCGTTCGAGCCTCGCTACGCAGAAATTGGAGTGGTGGCGTGCCTCCAATTGACCGCACGATCGCGATCCAACGGCCGCGCGCGCCCGTTAGCACCGACGCGCGATTGGACGCGCTCATGAACGCGCGATCGCACGCACAGGCGGGTGGGCGGCAGCGGTGAAGGCGCGATTTTAAGCCATCCGATCTCGCGATCGGACGGCTGAGACTTCGCGGACGTGAGTAGGGGTTACGCACGCGGGCAGCCGAGCAGGCGCGCGTGGGCGCGGCGGCGACGGCCCCGTCGGGGCTTTAGTGACGGATTTATCCGTCACTAAAGACCCCTTATTTATTATTTTGAAGATGTAATGTCTATTTTGCCCCCACTCCTTGCAACTATAAAAGGAGACCCCCTCCATACGAAATTCTCATCCCTTCTTTCTCCTCTCTACCCCTCCAAAGCTCAAGAGAAGCTTGTCCCACACCCGGGATGCTTCTCGCGAGATAAAGTCCAATTTTCGTTCCCCTTCGGAAGTGGATCCCGCGACGACGACGGCGTGCTGCTTCATTCCTGTTCTTCTGGTAAATCCTCCTTTGTCTAGGCGTCGTCCCGTCTGGCTCATCCTCCGAGCAACCGTCGAGGAGGATTTCTCTCTCCCTATTCTTTTTACCGCTTTTTAGTATAGATTTACTGCTTTCTAGATTAATCTACTTGTCCTCCAAGCAATCGTCGAGGAGGACATTTCTCCCTCCATTCTTTTAATGCTTTCTAGAGTAAATTTATCACTTTCTAGAGTAATTATTTTATGCTTTCTAGTTGTAATGAACAATCACTTCAATGCAAAAATTCCTTGTTTATTCTACATCTCATTTTGATTTCTCTGTGTAATATTCTTTTTCTCTCTTACTCTCTCTCTCTCTTCTACTTATTGTAAATAATTAGATAGTACAAAATTGAATTATTCTGTAACAAATAAAAAGAAACGCGTAGTTTTTAAATCAAACATTCGCCTCCCTGTGTTCGACCCGGAATTTTAATTTCGGTATAAATTTTATTTGTTGAACACGAATTCTTCGCTTTCGAATTACAAGGACAGGTTTTCCAAAACCGAACACGTTAGCGTAGGTTCGTAAACGTTCAACATTTTGGCACCGTTGCTGGGGAGGCAACGCTCTTTGATTTCTCTTCGCGTTTTGTAACTTATAAATCATTTACCTCACTTTTCTCCTTTCTTATTGTAATTGCTGGTACTCTTTCGAGACAGGCAAAAGCGGTAGGTCGGAGTAAAGTGCTATGGAAGGTTTTGTAAGTTATCCCCCACCTCCCACCCATTAGATTTCATTTCATAACATAATAATTCAAACATCAATCAACCTAGGTGTTCTTATAAACTCTAAGGTCAGATTGTTTGTTGTTTGACATCCATACTCACTCCAACCCCCACATTAAAAAGAAAAAAAAAAATCTCACAGAGGTACACTACCTCATCTGATTTTCAAACTCAATCGGTAAACCAATCTTAGGAGCCGGTACACACATCTAAACACATAATTGAGTAGAAATCAGATTAGGTAATCATTTGTGTGCCTAATTAAGTGGTGCAACAGGCCAATTATTTGAGTTGATTAGGCCGCACCACTTCAAATAAAATCAACTCATCAAGTAGCTGCCAATTAGGTTCAACTCTTAGGGATTTACCAGGCACTCCACATTCTTTTTAAACTTTAAAGGAAAACATCTTCACCTGTGCTTGCAAAAACTTGGTGTGCTAATGAAACTTGATTGAAAACACCTAAAGTTGAATCCTAAAAGCTACTAAGCAAGATTTGAACCTTAAAATTCACCACATCAAAAACAATCTTACTTGAAAACCACTGGTTGTGCACTCACACACGAATCAATCAATCATTAAGGGCACAACCCATTTAAAGGGCCCATCACATTCCAATGCACATTCAAACCTAGCCCTAAATAAAACAGAGTAGACATTGGCCTTAAGGATTGGACTTGCTCTTTAGAACTCAGAACGAGATTATTTTCGATTAGTCTGTTTCTATTGTTCAATCTGATGTCTAGCTAGGGGAGTAGAGTCAAACGATCGCGGCTGGGGGGTACACTAGGAACCGGAGGCGCAAGCTGAAGGAAGAACCTTCTCCCCAGTCCCTCCTTTTAACTGGTTGGATTGAACAGACGGAAGTAGATCAAATCGTTCCTTTATCTCAAGACGGGTTTTGAGAGTCTGTAGGTCTTTAGGCTAACCTATTTAAGGACAGGTTTGATTGTTTGTATTGCAGGGCACCTTTCTTCCTCCTGTGTATCATGAATCCTTCCACATATTTCACGCATTCCCGCTCTTTCCCTCCTGTTGTAAATTATCCTCAACATGACAATTATCCCAACTCGTATTGTAATCGACCATCAGTTAGTTGGGATAATTCGGATTGGGGATACAATTCCGGACCCCCGTGTTTAGGGTCTAACCCTGAACACTTTGATTCTGATTTCTATCCTTCTCAGAGCTACATCGATTATAGATCGTCCTCCTTTCATGAACAACATAATACGATCTATAATCAAGAAGGATACACCGATCCTTACCCATCCTCTGATTTCACTGCCTTTAGGTCATCACCATCTTTTCAACAATCTGAAATGACCTATTATCAGGAAGGGTATAACGAATCTCAATTCGTTAATTCCCCTGCATTAAGCCCAAACCCGCCCAACCCTGAACCAACTCATTTGGTTCAAGTTAACCAGGTTCAGGATAAGGTTCTGGCTAACTTGAGGAATATCATTCAATCTTTAGAAGTTCAGCCAATACCTTGCATTGAGAGATTGGAGCCCCTGATTGAAATGATTGATGATTTAAACAAGTCTTTGTTGGATTGGCTCCAGGATGTTAAGGATAAGAACCCGGGTGAGTTTCTACTTGGGAAATTAGCAAAATTGAGGATGAGATTCGTGGTTGCTTTGATTCAATCTTGGAATAATTCCCAGGATGAACCCTCTTCAGGAAAGCTAATGATAGAACCCTCTCAGGCACCTGTTGGGGGGGACACGTGTTACGAGGCTGACCAGATTGAATTAAAGCAACCAATTAAAGATGATCTGATTTCTTCACCTGAGATCCCTGAGCCAGGTTACGAGGAAATGTGTGTCTCCTTGGAACACAAAGTGACAAATGATTTTGGGACAACATTGATACGGATCCTGATGGTGAAGATTCAAGTTGCGAAGTCTCACGCGAGTTTTCTGAACACTATTTCTGTGAGACGATTGGGCCTGAGGAATCTGATAGATCAATTGATAGCCTAATAACTGAGAACACTGATCTTATTACGGCACACATTACGGATCCAGAATCGCATTTTTTGGAAGAATCAATTCAATGCCCTGATTATCAGTTACACCCTGTTGAGCTTATTGATAATTCTAATTTTGAGATAATTAGACCCAAGTCAATTTTGATTTTGCCACATCATTTAGACTTGGAGATTGCAGACGGGGTGATGAATAAACAAGAGGTCCTGGAATTTGATATGCTGAATGAGGAGGATAGGAGCTGGGAAGTCTTGATTTGGGAAATTAATTTTGGAGGAAATGGAAGATTGAGTAGAAGGGTTCCTTTTAAGCTGAAACCATCAAATCAGAACCCTTACGACATTTGTTTCGAGGATGTTCAACTCAAGCACACATTCAACAATTATCCTTTTGAGCTTCAATTGTCTGTAACCCGACTTTTTGGTCTTCGGTTGCATCCTCATAAATCGTAGGCCCGACCCCGCTTGCATTCTGATTTTAGGTTTTGGGTAACTTTTATCCAGAACCTAAGATATTCTCGATTATGGGGGATGGGTCTGCACCACAATCTGGTCCACATCTGTGGACCGCTGTTGATAGGTTGGAGGATTCTTCTGTTTATATTAATTCTGACCTGCACTTGTGAATTCTTCATTTCTTTTCTTTGTATAGTGTGCCTAGATGAAGGCACTAAACTCAGCACTTATACAGTTCTTTTTCATTTTCATCTTGAAGCTGACCTGATATTCAAGCAATTCAGGTGCTTTCTTCGCTCTTCCACTCTGTTTTATGTCTTTTTAATACAATGAGGACATTGCATTAGATAGGCATGGGGGGGTGGATATTTATCTCTGAATTCATTCGTCATCTCCGTAGATTTGTTTATTTTCTTTTATAAAAAAAAAATTCGAAATTAGGAAAGAGAATTTGGGTTTAAGAAAAGAAAGAGAATTTCGGTTTAAGAAAATTTGCAATCTTAGGAAATACTACATTAGGATCTGAACACAAAGACCCCTCAGGTCTTTGGACTTAATTAGCCTATGTATCCACTAAAATGTGGATTTTTCTTTGAGTCCTCGCCATCTTAATTCTATTATAATTGGAATAAATAAGTTTGGGTGATAAGTACACGACTTATTAACCCGCCCTCTGATTTGAGGGAATTTTGAGTTTTAAGCATCTACACACTTTCTTTGCACTGACTCGTTATTCGGCGATTCTAACGGAAATTGGGTAGCTAATGAACCTTCTAGGGTGATATGGCTGGCAAGTTATCGTGGGAAACAGCCCATAGGTAGGTTGTCCAGAGCCCAGTCACTGGACCTTTCTCTTTTTGCTGCCTTTAGGTAAATCTTAGATCAGGGAAGCCACCTACTTAAAAAAAAAAAAAAATCAAAAAGGAGAAAAGAACAAAAAGAAATAAGCCACACTTCGCCGCACGAGTATGGCTGGTAAGTTGTCGGTGGTAACAGCTCATCGACCGGTTGTCCAGAACCCAACTCAGAAAATGCACTAAAAATTCCCAAAACACTTAGGAAGAAGCGGAGAAGTAGAATAAATCGAGGAGATATACATTGGATTCACCCTTGTGTTGACCCCATTAAAAAATAAAAGTAGGGAGAAAGCTACCGGTTGTAAAGATACACCTTTAGGCAGAATTCTTTTTGAGGTCACCTAGAGGCGTAGAAATCTGAAGTCCGTTCTAATTGCCGGTCAACGAGTCTATCACAATCACAATAAGATGCTTAAAACTTAGGGTTCTCATCAAATCTTGGGTGAGTTGAATGGTCGCAGAAAGCCACTCTTAAACCCTAAAATTTGAAAATCCAAAAAAATTAGAAAAGAGTAAAAAGAGAAAAAGAAATTTTTTTTTTAATAAGGTGAGGGGATGACGCGGTCTGCATTTTGGCTGATACCTGGGCACTGTTGTGTCTTTGAAAGTTCAGTTCCTAAGTTGACAATTTCTTAATGATTGAAAATAACTAAGGTCCAAATAATCTAACCTAATTCTTTTATAAATAGCATATAGTTTTTGCTAGGGACTAGCAAAAGATAGTCATGGGGGTATGATGTAGACACATTTACACTACTTAAAATGTCTATTTATGCATGTTCTTAAGCATAGGATTGCATTTCATGATATAAATATTGCATAACATGCAACATCTCGCATTTAGAGCAGTTTGAATAAAATGGAGGTTAATTGTCTCCTTTTATGTGCTTGGACAGGGAAAACATTTTATCGGGGCCTCGGATCAAAGATCCAACCGTATGGATATGATCAGGGCGACGATTGGAGTTCAACGACTCCAAGATCGCCCTAATCAGGCATCCGTAGCATCAGATAGAGATCGAGGAACCCTAGAAAATCAAGGGCTAGGATGGTGTAAATCCGCACTTCAGACGACAAATCCAACCTCACGGATGAATTCGGATCGACGATCGCAGCCCAACGACACAAAAATCGAGTCAATCCGACATCTGTGGCACCATCCACAACTTCCAGAAGATGGACGGCCAAGATGGCGCCACGTGGTGCCATCTCAGCCGCCCAAACTGCCGCTTGCATCTTGTGAAGACCACGCACCCGTCTCCTCTCCGCCGTTGGATCTCGATCCAACGGCTGCGACGCGCCCGCGCTAAAGTCAGGCGCTCGACACAAACGCGACCGCAGCGCAGCAGTCGAGCGCTCTAACGCGAAGCAGGGACGCGCGTTCGAGCCTCGCCACGCAGAAATTGGAGCGGTGGCCCGCCTCCAATCGACCGCACGATCGCAATCCAACGGCCGCGCGCGCCCGATAGCGCCGACGCGCGATTGGACGCCTGCGTGAACGCGCGATCGCATGCACAGGCGGGCGGGCGGCAGCGGTGAAGGCACGATTTTAAGCCGTCCGATCTCACGATCGGACGGATGAGACTTTGCGGACGTGCGTAGGCGTTACGCACGCGGGCAGCCAAGCGGGCGCTCGTGGGCGCGGCGGCGACGGTCACGTCGGGGCTTTAGTGACGGATTTATCCGTCACTAAAGACCCCTTATTTATTATTTTGAAGATGTAATGTATATTTTGCCCCCGCTCCTTGCAACTATAAAAGGAGACCCCCTCCATACGAAATTCTCATCCCTTCTTTCTCCTCTCTACCTCTCCAAAGCTCAAGAGAATCTTGTCCCACACCCGGGATGCTTCTCGCAAGATAAAGTCCAATTTTCATTCCCCTTCGGAAGTGGATCCCACGACGACGACGGCGTGCTGCTTCGTTCCCGTTCTTCTGCTTCGTCCTCCTTCGTCCCGCTTCGTTCTCCTTCGTCCAGGTGTCGTCCTGTCCGGCTCGTCCTCCGAGCAACCATTGAGGAGGATTTCTCTCTCCCTATTCTTTTTACCGCTTTTTAGTATAGATTTACTGCTTTCTAGATTAATCTACTTGTCCTCCAAGCAATCGTCGAGGAGGACATTTCTCCCTCCATTCTTTTAATGCTTTCTAGAGTAAATTTATCACTTTCTAGAGTAATTATTTTATGCTTTCTAGTTGTAATGAACAATAACTTCAATGCAAATATTCCTTGTTTATTCTACATCTCATTTTGATTTCTCTGTGTAATATTCTTTTTCTCTCTTACTCTCTCTCTCTCTTCTATTTATTGTAAATAATTAGATAGTACAAAATTGAATTATTCTGTAACAAATAAAAAGAAACGCGTAGTTTTTAAATCAAACATTCGCCTCCCTGTGTTCGACCCGGAATTTTAATTTCGGTATAAATTTTATTTGTTGAACACGAATTCTTCGCTTTTAAACTACAACGACAGGTTTTCCAAAACCGAGCACGTTAGCGTAGGTTCGTAAACGTTCAACACCCAGTGTGCTATCCTTCTGCCACGATCAGGCCTGTGGAGGCCATTTCTCTGGGAGGAAAACTGCAGCCAAGGTGTTGCAGTGCGATTTCTTTTGGCCCTCCGTTCACCAGGGCACACACACTTATGCCAAGCATTGCACTAGGTGCCAGTCGTTAGGGTCAATGGCACATCGTGACATGATGCCCTTGCAACACATCCTAGCTGCGGAAATCTTAGACATCTGGGGAATTGACTTCATGGGTCCCTTTCCTCCATACAACGGCTTCGAATTCATCCTCGTGGCCGTCGAATATGTTTCGAAATGGATCGAGGCTATTCCCGTGCGCCATGCTGACCATGTTATCTCCACCCGATTCGTCAAGGACCACATCTTTGCACGTTTTGGGATCCCTCGGGCCATTATCTCGGATGAAGGAAGCCACTTTACCCATGCTTCTTTTCAGGCACTTTTGAGGAGGTATGGAGCCCACCATCGTATCGCATCCCCGTATCATCCTCAGAAGAACGGCCAGGCGGAAGTGTCGAACCGACAAATCAAGTAGATTCTCCAGAAAACGGTTCGGCCTGACCGTAAGGATTGGTCCGATGAGCTGACTGACGCACTTTGGGCGTATCGGACCGCCTTCAAGTCTCCCCTTGGTATGTCTCCATATAGAATCGTTTACGGGAAGCCTTGTCATTTGCCCGTGGAGTTGGAGCACCGCGCTTATTGCGCGGTTCGCCAATGTAACCTCGACCCAAACTTGTGTGGTCGAGAAAGGAAACTCCAACTCCAAGAGCTGGAAGAGCTCCGTCGTGAAGCCTATGATTGTGCTCTAACCTTTAAACAGCGCACTAAGGCTTTTCACGACAACCATATTCGGCGGAAGGAATTTGAGCCATCTCAGCAAGTTCGGCTCTATAATACCCGACTCAAATTCTTTCCTGGGAAATTGAAGTCCAAATGGACTGGTCCTTTCTTGGTCTCAAGACCATTCCCCATTGGGGCCGTCGAGATCGAAGATCCCAAATCTAGGCGTAAATTTACGGTCAACGGGCAGCGTTTGAAACCCTATCTGACTCATGAACCTGCCCCCGTTGGAGAAATCGTTGCCCTGTTGGAGGGTAACTAATCCTTTGCCTCATTCTGAGTCCAGCTGGGGATGTTAAATTTAGCGCTTGTTGGGATGCACCCTAACAGCACTCACCATCCACCATCACTTTTCATGCCTCTATCGCGATCACTTCACCACCCACCATCCACCCACCCTACCACCCTGATCTATACCCTGCACTTCAGCTCTCGCTACCCGATCTTTCATCCTTTCTCTACCCTTCCCTGCATGCATATGAGGACATAGCATTGTTTAGCATGGGGGGGTGGATAGGCATCCTTAGGATCTGGGTATTTTAGGGTATCATGCAATTTCTATATATACATAAAAAAAAATTAAATAAATAAAAACAGAGAGGGAAAATGGTGTTTAGTAATGATCTAAAAGCTGAAACAAAAATACAATAAGTGTTTATGGATATTCAACCTCTGTTTTGAAGAATTTCCAGGCCACAAAAGCTTGATTTGCTCAGGCTCGGCTTAATTCACTTAAAGCATTGACAAAATAGATCAAAATCTCTCCTAACTAAGGACGTATTCTTGTACCTGAGACACCAGTACAAGATCCGTTGGTTTACTTTTACTTGAGAGCGTAAGTAAACTTGGTTCACACTACACATATCAGGAAAGACCAGGTGAACATAAGATCCAACCCTAGTGTTCATTAGGGAAGGTGGAATCCTTACCTATGCGTGCAGGTAGACTTTTTATCCCAGGCTTTAGTCTTGTGTTTAGGAGCGACTCTTTCCACCAAAAAGAAACTCTCCCACCAAAAAGAAAAAAAAAAGTGTGCACTTTCAAAATGTGTTGTAAGAGATATACTGACACGTGTTTCAAAAAAAAAAAAAGTGCAAAAGAGTCAGTATATCTCATAAATGTCTATAAAGTTTTTGCCCTAGAAGAAGTTCATCAGGGCATGTTACAAATCCGTTGTTTTCCTGTGAGCAAAAAAAAAAAAAAATCAGAAAATGGGAGTTGAGTTTTCCATCATCATCTTAAGGGTCAATCCGAAGACATGAGCTGAAACTGGGACCAACCTGTACTTAAAAATTCGTGAAACCCTGGGATTGAGTCTTAATGTTCATCTGGTCAGTCTTGATCCTTCACTATGCACAAACCATAACTTCTTGAGCTCTCGAGTACGGCAAAAACCTCCTGGGTCCTGGAAATCGTACTTAAGGTTTAAATATCAAGAGTCCTAGTTAGTTGAGAGATGATCTATGTCATGTGAGACTTAAAGTACTGGTAGTCTTCTTTACAATTGGTTCTCACAATATTCGATAATAAACACACCTATATCACCTCAGAAGAAAATCTTCAGCTTAAGATCATTTCAAAATACTGTTTTGCTAGGGACTAGCAAAAGATAGGCATGGGTGTATATGTTTGCACCTCAAAATACGCTTGCAAAAAAGCCTTCTCATGCTATTTCCTAGCATTAACATTGCATATTAGGATTCAATAGTTGCATTTGTAAAAACACTTGCATTCATGCATTTAATTAAGAGGAGAGAAGATTGAAAATAATGGCTTGCATATTTACATTTTTCCTCAAGTGCCTCATTGCAAAATCCACATCTTTTTTATTTTCTCCTAGTGATTTTCTTTTCTCTTCCCGCGGTTGCACCTCTCTTCCCGCAGCAGCTGCATGCATTTACTCCACGTCATTTCTCCCTGCCAACACCGCTCCCTACAACTGCCAATCCCACGCCCTCTCCCTGCTGCAGCCGGCACGCCACTCTCTCCTCCTCTATAAGAAGCTGCAGCTTCTTCCTCATGAGACACATCCTGCTGCACGAAACAAAAACCCGCAGCCACCTCTTCCACCGTCTTCCCCTCCCATACGTTGGCCCTCCGTCGAGGAGGCACCCGGCGAGCAGAAGTACCCATTGTGGTGCACACCACCACAGTGGGAACACCACCGCCCAGCTCTTCGATGAGCCAGTGGGCGTGGTGCCTTCCCTCGTTTCATTTTTTTCCTTTCACACCATTGCCATCGCTTCTAGCTTCGAAGCTTGAAGCTGTGGCAGCAGCAGCCAGCAGCAACAGCAGCAGGACCCCCCGCCTCCTCCGCAACCTTCCCTGCAGGCGCTCAGCCCTCTGCGCACGCCTGCAGGGCCTCCTCCACTCCGTTCTCCGTTCTGTCGCCTCCGCCCTTGCACCCGCGACCGACCGCTGTGTGCACTGCAGCGGCCGGCCAAGCCCTCTCGTCGTCCCCTGCCAGCCCCCACGCCCCTCCGCGACCACCTGTAGACCTCTTCCACGTTCGCTTCCCCGCGCCATCGCTCGCTCATCGTCTTCGCGCCGGCCTGTAGAATCCTCATGCTAAGGCGCGCCTGCACCCGCGACGTCCAAGATGTCCGTCGCCATCTCCAGACGACGCGACGTCTGGACGTCCGCCGCCTCCAGCAGACGTCTTAACTCCCGCCAGCTCTCTCTCTGGCGCAAGTACTCCTACCCGCTCTCTCTCTCTCGCTGTCTCCCTCTCTCTCTATCTCTCTCTTTTTCACTCACTCTCAGTACACTACACCAATGCACACACACATCTTCACCGACACTTCCACACACCCACACACACATAAACACTAGTATAAACATATATATATCTATACGTATACATATATATAGTAACATATATATATATACATACTTATATACATAGTATATCTATATAGTTATGTATACAAACATATATATATAATATATATATATATCTATATACTTACACATATACTTATATATATATATACACATACTTATATACATATATATATATACATATCTATCTACTTAGATATATACATATATTTATATACATATATACATATATAGCTATATACATACATATATACATATATACATATACACCCATATGTATATATACACATATATATATCTATATATATCTATACATATATACCTATACATTTATATATATATATATATAGATATATTTACTTATATACATACACATATATATATTTTCACGTTATTTGCCATACGCGGTATTACAGGAATATCTGCACCAGTTGCTGATATTCCCCGATGCACGCGTACAAAAAGCGTGGACCCATTCATCATCCATCCTCCATCCACACTCCACACGGCACCTAGTCGTGCTGGTTGCATCTCTCTAGACGTCGACTGACTCGACATAGTGCTACACTCCATCGTCACCTCCACCCCCACCCCTTTATATATATAATACATATATATACATATATATCTGCAGATACTATATTTACTTTCTGTCTGTTAGCTTCCTTCTTAGTAAAAAGAAAAAAAATATATAAAAGAGAAAAGATAATCTTTGATTTGCAGGTACCCCGTCTTGCGAGTAGCAAGACTTGTTTCGGAACTCTGTTTTGGCTAAAAGCTAAGGACACAATTTTGAGGGTGTGCCTCAAGGACAAGGATTACCAGAAAAAAATCTAAATAAGGAAAAACAACAAAAACATAATAAACGAACGGAAGAGACACGTTTTAAGGAAAACATAGAAACTCGACTTGAACCCACTTCCCTGAGTTCGACCCTGGGCCTAAAAGTGACAAGATAAAATCAATTAGGCCAGGTTAAAGATTTTGTAAAGAGATGGTTAGGTCCGAATTAGGTTAACCACTATAGACATTTCAACGATAAAAACATCATTTTAACAACCTATTCAGGCCGACCCAACATACCGCCATCAGAGTTTCATCAGGAAATGTCTCACGAATGTCTCCAGAAAGAGAGTTATTAAGAGGAAGGCGAGAAAGGTGATCAGCCACAACATTTTCTACTCCTTTCTTTTCACATATTTCCAAGTCAAATTCTTGAAGGAGTAGGATCCACCTAATCAGACGTGGCTTAGAGTCTTTCTTAGCAATGAGATGTTTCACTGCTGCATGATCAGTAAAAATAACCACCTTTGGCCCAAGTAGATAAGACCTAAAGTTCTCCAGAGCAAAAACTATAACAAGTAATTCTTTTTCAGTGACGATGTAGTTTTGCTGAGGTTCGGTTAAAGCTTGCTTGCATAATGCAACACATGAGTTCTTCCCTCAACCCTTTTCCAAGGACTGCTCCCACTGCATAATCCGAAGCATCACACATAAGCTCAAATGGGAGTGTCCAATCAGGAGCTTGGAGAATAGGCGTAGAGATCAAGGCCTCCTTTAGAGTTTGAAAGGCCTCGGCACACTTTGAATCAAAACTGAAGGAAGATTCCTTCGCCAACAAGTCACAAAGTGGCCTAGAAATTTTACTAAAATTTTTAATAAAGCGCCTATAAAATCCAGCATGGTCCAGAAAGAATCTAATCTATTTGACATTTGTAGGCAATGGAAGTTTGGAAATATAATCAATCTTGGCTTTATCTACTTCCAAACCTTGCTCAGATACAACATGCCCAAGTACAATTCCTTTCTGTACCATGAAGTGACTTTTCTCCCAACTGAGGACTAAACCTGTCTCCTTACATCGCTTCAACACATTCTCCAGGTGCAGGAGACACTGGTCGAAAGATGAGCCATAAATGGAGAAGTCATCCATAAACACTTCAACACACTCATCAATCATGTCCGAAAAGATAGACATCATACACCGCTGGAAAGTTGCAGGGGCATTACATAATCCAAACGGCATACGCCTAAATGCAAAAGTACCATAAGGACTCGTGAATGTCGTCTTTTCCTGGTCATCAGTAAAGACTGCCACCTGATTGTACCCAGAATATCCATCGAGAAAGTAATAGTATTTATTCCCTGCCAATTTTTCGAGAATTTGATCAATTAAAGGCAGAGGAAAGTGATCCTTCTGGGTAGCAATGTTCAGCTTGCCGTAATCAATATAGACCCTCCATCCAATTGAGGGTCTAGTGACAACTTGTTCACCTTGGTCATTGAGTTCCGCAGTAAAGCCTACCTTCTTTGGCACCACATGAATTGGACTGACCCATTTACTATCAACAATGGGATATATGATCCTAGTGTCCAACAACTTCATGATTTCCTTTTTTACCACCTCCCTCATATTAGGGTTCAGACGTCTCTGCATGTCCCTAAAAGGCTTGATGGAATCATCAGTATAAATGTGGTGCATGCAGAGTGTAGAGTCTATACCCTTAATGTCAACAATGCTCCAAGCAATAGCTTCCTTGTGCCTAGACAGGCATTCAATCAAGGCTCCCTCCTGTGCCTCAGATAGCACAGCCGAAATGATAACAGGGAGCGTATCATTGGCACCTAGGAAAACGTACTTGAGAGTGTCAGGGAGGGGTTTCAACTCAATGTCGGGGGCTTGTTTGGTTGAGGGTTTCATAATAGATGTCCCCATCTCAGGTAGCAGATCTACCTTCGGTGGAAATGATGGGGGAAGAGACTCAGCAGAAACACCTAGCAATTCCTCAAGTTCTAGTATATCCCCTTCACATTCCTCCAAGAGATGGGAATGCTCATTTAGCATGACATGCTGAAGGGGGTCATCACATAACATTGCAGGAGTTGCCTCTTCAATCAGGTCATTTATCACCTCAACTTGAGAACAATCCTCAAGTCCGATTTGTTTGTAAGCATCAAACACATTAAGCTGGATTTTCCTATTCCCAAAGCCCATTTTCAATGCCCCAGTATTGCAATTGATTGAAGCATGTGCAGTTGCAAGGAAGGGGTGATCGAAAATGATGGAGGGTTTGGTTGGCTTGTTGGTAGGGTCAGTGTCCAAAACTAAGAAGTCAACAGGAAAGAAGAAATCCTCCACTCTTATGAGGACATCTTCCAAAATTCCCCGTGGTGTCTTAAGTGATTGATCAGCAACTTGAAGGATTACAGGGCTAGGCTTCAGATTGGCTCCCCCAAGTAGCTCATACACGTAGCTCGGAAGGATGTTCACCTCCACACCCAGATCAAGTAGAGCCTCATCAATTTGTAAGTCACCAACAACTACAGAGATGTATAGGGCTCCTGGGTCCTTAAGTTTTGGGGGTGTGCCATGTTGAACAATTGAGCTAATAGAATCAGGCAGGACAACTTTTGATTGGACCTATTTTCTAGATTGCCGCTTTTTCATGCACAGGTCCTTTAAGAAGCGGGCATAAGACGGAATCTGCCTGATAGCTTCAAGCAAAGGCAGGTTAATCTGCACTTGCTTGAAAGTTTCCATAATCTCATCCGTCTTATCTTTGGCTCCAGATGAGCCAGTAGAAGTCTGCCCTTAGGTGGATAACTGCTCTTGAAAGGCACTCTCGATCTCTGGGTGGAAGGGTTTTCATGTCGAGTAAGGGGTGGAATGGGGGCAACTTCTTCAGGTGAGGTGATTTCAAGCGGAGAAGATTTGGGCAAGTCTTCTCCGGTGGGGGTGAAAGTCAAGGTGGATGGTTTTTTTGGGGGTGAGACTATAGGAGCATCGGGTTTGGAAATTTCTTTCCCACTCCTCAGAATAGTCACCGCCTGAGCATGCTTCCTAAAGATAATCCCTTTTCCTTTAGGATTTTCCTCAGCAGCACTGGGGAGCTTCCCAGTCCCCCTTTGTCTAACGGCCTCAACAAGGTGTCCAATTTGTGATTTCATCTCATGTATAGCCTTGTCATGAGATTAGATGATTGCACTTTGACTTTCTTGCATAGTTTTCAACATCGCCTTCAATTCATCCATCTCAGAGGTTTTAGGTTTGGCAAAGGTCTGAGGTTGGTTCATTTGATGGTTTTGAATGGATTGTGGTTTGTAATTCCCTGAATTTGAGACATTTCCTTGTCTCCATGAAAAGTTTGGGTGGTTCCTCCATCCCTCATTATAAGTGTTGGAGAAAGGGTCATTATGAGGTCTTTGACGGAACCATTTAGCAGCATTCAAATCTGTTTGTACAAGCTTAGGGAATTTGGATGCCAAGTGGCAATCCACAGTGGCATGTGTATTGCCTTGACAAATTAAGCATTCGGAAGCTTGGGATGTGGAGGTGTTAGGTATGAATGAACTCGGGTTCGACATAAGCCTTTCCATGTTTTGATTCAATAATTGAATCTGATAAGCTAAATTCTGGGTGTCCCTTGCCTCATTCGCCTCCAACTTTCTTTGCATGAGAGTGGGCTTTCTATCCATGTAGGAAGAATTCAAGTGAATAGAATTCTCACTCAAAGTATTAAATAAGTTCCAAGCTTCATCCTCAGTCTAAGATAGAAAGGTTCCTGCACAGGCACCATTCACAGTTTGCCTATGCAAATCATTAAGTCCGGTGTAGAACCTTTCAACCAGTTGCCATTTAGGCACCTGGTGATGTGGGCAAAGTCTCAGGAAGTCGTTAAAGCGCTCCCACACATCATGGAATGCTTCCCCATCCTTTTGAACAAAACTCATAATTTCCCTCCTAAAGTGATTTGTTTTTCTCATGGAGAAGTACTTCAAAAACTCCTTCTTCAGGGCATCGCAAGTATTTTTATTATCAAGGGTGTGATACCAATACTTGGCATTGTCCTTAAGGGAGAAGGGAAAGAGGGTCCGCATTTGAGCGTCATCAGTAACGCCCTGCAACTTCACCGTGGAATAGACCTCAGTGAATTCCTTTATATGCTTGTAAGGGTCTTCCCTAGTAGTACAATAAAAGGAGGGTAGCAAGGATATGGTACTACTTTTGATCTCATACGAATTGTCCCCTCTAGGTCTACATAGTGCAGGCCAGCTTGATTGGTTGGGATGAAATATTCCTTAAGTCTCCTTTGACTGGCCATTTCTACCCTTGGAAGGTCTCTTCTTAGGATTCTTTCAGGTTCAGGATCAAACACAAGTTGTCTCCTAAGAGAACGCCTACCAAGCATGCACTACAAACACAATTCAAAAGGACTTGTTTGGTCTTTATAAATTTAGGCTTTTGACTTTAGTTCAAATTGTCGGTGACAAAGCAAGTTGCCCAATCAATTACGCGCCTATTGTCAACCTTCGAAATGCCTAAAAAGACCTAGTTGGAGCTTAGGTATTCTTCCCTAAATCTCAAATGGTCAAGTAAATCCAAAGATGGAAGATCGAGGGATGCAAGTAGGCCTAAGCCTTCCTTTGAAGTTGTACTTTCGCGGTGCTTCTCAACTACCCCCAAAAATCCGTGACAGGGTATCCCCCTCTTTGGATTTACAAAACCTTTGATCTCAAGTTCCAAACACTTCAAAATCCAACGGTAGGAGGGCTCTTATCCTAGTCATTTCAAGACTTAGGAGTGTCTAAATGAGTGTTGTGGTGCAAAAGATATAAGTGTGCATTCACCACAAAAGGATTTTGAATTTTGAATCGCACACCACATTTGAAAATCAAATCCTTGGTTTTTTAGATGTTCCTCCTTTAATTAGTCCTTTTTCATGAATATATGTGACCACCTGTTAGATCGCTTCAAGACAAATTTTGTGGTCTTTGAATTAAATCCAAATGCAATGAGTGATCAAGAATAGGATGAAAAGTAAGAAAATGCGTACCTTGCTTCCAGCAATCAACGATGCAAGAATGCACGCAATGCAGAGAAGTAAATCTAGAGGCTGCTCATACAGACCAAAATGGTTCGTCCTAAGGGTAGGCAGCTTCTAGCAAGCAACTCATTTTTTCTTTTTTAAACTACTTATGCACAAGCAAATAAAAGTAAACAATCCACAAAATAAATTAAAAACCTAAATCTAAAGAAAAAGGAACAGGCTCCCAAAAGTTACCCAACACGGGCCTAAAATAAAATCAGGGAACAAACCCCTCAAAATATACCCCAAAACAAGGGTTTCAAACCAAATGCAATGAAAAATTAAATCTAAAGTCATAATTCTACTCTAATCAAATAAGTGACTAACTGTACAATGATGACCGTCGCGTCCTCATCCTTCTCCTCCTTTTCAAAGTAGCTCGACCAATTCTCCTCTGGCGATGTCAAGGGTCGCCTCTCACGATGGCTAATTCCTCGCACAAAATTTCTCGCATAGGAAAGAAAATAATAAATGGTCAAATCACTGTGCAATTGAGAAATAATAAAAATAAAATCAGGTGAAATTATTGCATCTGTTGCCTCCTCGGCAACGGCGCCATTTTGACGAGTCGATTGTTCGCTTTAAAGTCGTTTGTAATTTTATGTGATGGAAAAATCGACTAATCAATAACTAAAAATGACCACACGCAGAAGAGCAGGTCGTATCCACAGGGAGGCAATGACGTATTTAAACTCGCACCGGTAAAAAATGTTTGTTCATAGTTAGTTTAGACGAAAATCAAGCCAAATTTTCCTTCAGATTAAAGTTGAATCAAGAAAACATGCTGAAATAGCAATTTTTAATAACTAGAGGATATTTGTTGCAGCGCAGATTCAATAAAATATCATTAAAAGATGACAATGGCATAAAATGTAATTATTAATGGGATGAGTACTGTAGGAAAATAGGGGATTTATTCCCCATGGCAGTGCGTGAAGAGGAATGGACAGCTGGAGGCGTGAAGCTTGGAGGAAGTTATTTGGACCGAGAGCTTCGCAGCGGTGGTATTGGTGAGTCACATGGTAGCCGGATTCAGCCGGACGGAGCTCCGGCGAAGGTGGCTGCCAACGGTGGTTGCAACTACTGAAGGGGCAGCTGTGCGCGAAAATTGAGCATTGCTGCAGGTGGTGCGCGTGCACACACTGGTGGCGGCATTCCAAGTAGCGGCGGGAGTTGAGCACGCTGGGGGTTGCTGGCGGGCGCACACACTGGTGGAGGCACTGTAGGTAGCGGTGGGGGATGCTGCAGGCAGAAGGCGTGGAGAAGAACATGCGCCTGCTGCGTGAGTGAAGAGGTGCTGCAGGGTGCTGGTGGGCACGCACTGGAAGCTGGAGGTGATGCACATGCATAAACTAGCGGTCTTGTACTGCTGGAGGGATGCGGGTGTGAAGGAGCAGCTGATCCTACTGCTGTGTGTGCGGATGGTGTGATGCGGGCGTGGAGTAAGCGGGTGGGTGGCGCTGGAATAGATGATGCAGGAGATGGTTCAAGCGTGCAACCAGAGGGGTGCGGGCGTGGAGTGAGTGACTGGTTGCTGCTGAAGTGTGGGTCGAAGCTTCAGATGTCCGGGAAACTTCCCGGACGTCTTAACTGACTGAGGAGTGAAATTTCAGTGGCTGCGGTGGAGGTTGTTGGTGACGACGGCGAGGGAGGTGCACGGCAAGGTGCTCACGGTAATGTGGACGATCTCTGGATGGCGGTGTGGCCTGTCACACCACACGCCCACAGTAGTGGAGGCTTGTCGCCGTGGTTGAGGTCGGCGGTGGTGAAATGGACGAGATGGACTCTCTAAACAGTGTGGATTGGTGGGGTGGAGGCCTACTCCGCTCGGCAGCCTCTCTCCTCTTTTTGTAGCTGCCTACACGAATTTGAATGGAGAGGCGGGAGCAGATCCACCTTCTCCGCTAATCCATGAATGTGGGCTTTAGTGCGGCAGGTGGCGTTGCAGCGGCAGCCGAGCCATTGCTGAAAGGAAGAAGAATAAAAGATATTGTTAAAATATTATGGTTATTTATATACAAACCCTCAACTTTTATGTTAACTTAAATTCATGCATGCAATGTACCTAATTGGTTAACTAATTAAATGAATGCAATTCTAAGTTAATTCTAAATGCATTTAAAATATGAATGCAATGCATGAATTATGTAATCAAATTAGAAATATGAATTAATCTATTTATATCCTAATTTATGCTAAATAAACGTTAGAATTAACCTAATATCTAGGCACTTAAATACTTAAATAGCCCACAAATATGGGCTAATCAATAGCCTCCCTGGCAACGGTGCCACTAATATGATGATTAGACGAAGCTATACCAGGGAATGTTTTGGTGAATAGAAATGAAGCAAAATATTACCTCCCCAGCAATGGCGCCATTAAAATGGTTTTTAGACAAACTTAAGCCAGGGAATGATTTGGTGAATGAAGAAGATTACCTCCCCAGCAACGGCACCATTAAAATGGTTTTTAGATGAAGCTATACAAAGGAATGTTTTGGTGAATAGAAATGAAGCAAAATATTACCTCCCCGGCAATGGCACCATTAAAATGATCGTGCTACTCCTCAACAATTAAGTTAATTGAGCTTAATTATTTGTAGAAGAAAGTAACTTAGGTTAACTCGAATTTGTGTCGGTTGAGTAGTATAGGGTCAAGTTAACCTAACATTTTAGATTTTATTACTTTTAACTGGTTGAGTCAAGGTTGTTCGTTGGGAGGTATATAGCTTATTCAGAATTCACCAAGCTATTTATGCTACTCATAGGAGGTATAATTAAGTTAATTTTAACAACATGAATTTTGCTTAATGATTTAAATTTATGAAATATGCAAAATTCCATAAGAAAATATATTTACTCAAATGATCTTCTTTAATAGCAAGTAAACATGTTAATTTTCTATTTATTTCAAAGAAATTATGGCAATAGAAAGTTCTTCTATTTGAAGCATGCCTTATTACAACATTAAACTCAAAAAGAAATTAAAAATAATGTAATAATTAAAATCATTTATTTTTCTCTTTGTTTCTTCAACCTCTCTCTCTCTTTCTTCTTCTTTTGCCTTTCTTTCTTTCTTTCTTCTCTCTTTCTTTTCGTTTACTTATCTTTTCTACCTTTCTTCTCTCTAGTGCCTGTTCAGCCATCTCTTTCTTCCTTCTACGCATTCTCCCTATCTTCCTTCTCCTTTCTTTTCTTCCTTTGCCTTTCTTTCTCTTATCATTTTTCATTACCTTCTTCCCTTAGCATTTCCTTAGCTTCTGAACCTTCAGTACTTAGCCTTAGCATTTCCTTCTTAGCCTTTCTTCCTTAGCTTTTTGAATTGGATTGGGTTTTTCTCTTCAACCAGAAATTAGTTTATTTATTGGCAGCTAAGACTTTTCGGGGATACACAGCACCCTTTTCAAGGTGGGACCAGATCCTACTAGGTCCAAGCCTGATTCAATTAGTTCGATTTATTTTCCGATTCAGAGATTCAAGCCAAACCGGTTCATGTCTCCCAGGCCTCGCATATGCCCTCTTAGGGTCACACATTTGCATTCCACAGGCACACACACTCGCAGGCACACACGTGCCTGCACACACACACACATGTTCATGCTCAATCGGTAACCATGTGCCGAGCGCTGACGACTGAACTGCCTATACAACAAATTCTTTTTATTCCCAGGCGGCCATTCAGAGATACTCTATGTGGGACTATCTTAACCCCTCCCAGAGCAAAATTAAAGCGATGATTCCTAATAGCTCAGAGCTCCATTTCAAGCAAACAAAAGCTTGTTGGAAAACTCCTAAGTTGCTCTACAGGATTGTATTATAAATTAAATGAGAATGGGAAGTTTTGCTCTTGGATTTGAAGGGCGAATCTACTGGTTTTCTACTGGTAAGGATATCAAGCTCTCCTGAACTTGAGGAAGTGTACATAAGCTCAAAGATTCTCTGAAAGCTTCAAGAAGTTGAAATCAGACATTAAACTGACCTAACAGGCATCTTAAGATCTGTTTAATCGATTGAAACAACTTCTAGAGGTTGTTACCAATTCATTTGGGTAGAATTTGCATCAAATCTCATTTAAAAGCCACTGCCATCAGTTTGGGTTCACAGACAACCCAAACTTGCAGTAATTGAAATCCAATCTAACTATACGTCAAAGCTCAATGAAATCACTTTAAAATCATTCACGTATATCTCAGAATCAATTTAAACTCTTCAACACATTAGATTGAATCCAGAATCGAAGAATCAAACTTAAGTTTGATTGGAAAGCCTCGAACTTTAACTTTTTGCTTTAAACCTTTTCTCAGGAAATTAACACCTTGAATAACATCCTTTCAACCTTGAAAACATGCTCAGACACTTCAATTGGTGTTTGAACTGAAGATTTTAGGGTTTCAGGCTGATTGCCTGAGAGTCTGAAGTGGTTTGTTCGTGAGAACAACCCATAAGTTGTTACACTAATTTAAACATAGAAATGAGTTTAGTGACCTGTACTAAAGCTTTTAGACCTATTAATTGCAACTTACAACTATCTGTCAGACTTCTCCAACTCTACCGGAGTTGGAGAAGATGAAAACCTAACTCAAACTCCAATCAATGAAATCTCAAAGAAACAAACTCAACATGATCAGTGAACCTCAATTCGTCAGTCTGGAGCTTCACACTAAGTTCTACAGGCTGAAGAACAATTTTGACTTGTTGGAGCTTGCCGGAGCTCCAGTGAGTCCAGAAAAAGAGAAAATTGTCTATAGAATGAGAATTTAAGCCATTAATGATTTGAAAAGATTCTTGAGGTCACAAGGAACCTCAGGATCAAGTTAATTTATTCAGTTGATCATTAAAATTAAGATTTATCAGTGAATTCCATTCTCAGAGAATTTTAGTTGGTTAAAGCTCAGGACTTATTTTCCCTCTCAATTGTGTGGTCAAATCAGGTCAACAGATATTTGCGATTATAAATATATATATAATTAAGAATTTCAACTACTCCTGAGCTGCCAATAATGGTGAGATAAGGAGCTTAATTAGATTTAGGCATTTAAGTTATATGTTATATTTAATCAAATTATAATGATGATTAGGATCCTTTAGTGATGAAAAGATGATGCAGAACCCAATGGAGGTGGAGATTAGGTTAACTACTGCTGCCATAGATAGCACAAGTAGTCGGTGTAGGTGGAAATGATTTAGGCGAATTAATGATCAGATTAGTAACTAATGATGATAGAAATGATCGTGGAAGATAGAAGAATGTAGATAGTGATTGAAAAAGACAAAATTAATGCTCCTGACAAGCTCAAGGAGCTCGCTGGAGTCGAGGAAGATGAAATCTAAATCTAACATTACGACTAACTAGGCTACCTAACTAACTATCCTACTCTTACTGCTACTCCTAGTCTACTATTACCTAGATGAAGGGGTTAAAGGATCTCTGTCGACGGCTCACGATGAAGGAGGAAATTAGAGGGTTGTCGAAAGATCTCCGGCGGCGGTTGTGAGGTGAAGCAGAGGAGAGCTCCTTAATCAGCACTTGTGTCAAGAGATGCGGCTGACTTCGGAGAAGTTCCAGAGCTGATAAAAATGGATGGAGGAAGTCGGATGGGGTGGTGGAAGTTTGCTGGAGTTGCAGAGTGAATAGCCTATTGGGTTGGCTCAGTGAAGAAGAGAGAAGGGAGCCAACTTACTGGAAATCAGGGGGGTCAAGGGGTATTTATAGTCGACGGCGACTAAGAAGGAGGTGGAATCTGGATGAAATTATAGCTAGGAGGAGGATAACCACCGACATCTTCTCTAACGACGGTGAGGTTATCTCCAACCCTAAATTAGGATAAAGGCATCATCCAAACCGATGGATGAAAATGGGATGGTGAGTATAAGCTCCAGGAGCTTGGAGATGAAGAGATGACATCAGATTGGCAGTGATCAAACGGTGGCTGCACCATCATTCGTTAGCCATTCAGTCGAGTGAAGAAGAGAAGAAGAAGAAGAAGTCCAGGGTCATATTCGTAGCGAATCCTAAGGACCTAAATGGAAAATAAGGACCCTATTGAAGCGAAATATAAGGACCAAAATGTAAACTCAAGTTTTCAAGGTTTACTTTAATTTAGATCTTTTTCAGCTTTTTATATATGATTATCAATAAGGCAATTATTATATTTAGACCTTGAATTTACATTTTTGACCTTTTTAGACTAATTTATTTAATTAAGTAATGTTACTTATGTTATTACATTCTAAGGTATATATTATGCTTAAGTTAGTTAACACATTAATTAGATGAGTTATTAATAATATTTTGAGTCTAATTATTAATTAGATTATTAATAATATTAATTGGATGATAATATAACATTTTTAACTTAATTTAAGGTCCTTTACTATTTATCCCTCATTTAATAATTAACCCATGTATTCACATATTCTTAGCTAATTAACTAGGAAAACTAGTTAATTAGGGGTAATTAAAGATTATGATGAGGTTCTCATCAGAACCACCCTAACTTCTCAAACAATCAGGGGCAACAGACCCAAGCTCAACCCAGCAACTATGCATCTCAAAAACCTATGGGTCAGGGTCAAGTATACACCTAGTTGCCCCCAAGATCGGTTACTCAACCATCTTGGAATGCCCAACAATTTGCAGGGCAGGCTGAGTTAAACCAGCAGATGATAGAAATGCAAGGGTCCATGCTTCAACTTATGTAACAAATGAAGACATCATTGGATAACTTGCAATCAGGGTTAATTGCTAACACCCGACAACCCGGATCCCTACCATCTCAACCCGTACCCAACCCACGTAATGTGCAAAATCAGGGCAATAGAGCCAAAGGGTACGAGAATCAAAGAGACCCACATGCACATGCTCAGGTGGTTAGCAGGGTCCCTCATCATCTTCTTCTTCTGGTTACATGACCAACCAAGGCCCTCCAATCTTCACTAATCCACCTTAAGACCCAAACCCTTATGCCTCTGCAAACTCTATCACCTTGAGAAGTGGGAAGCAGACCCAGAACCCTGAATTACCTTCAAGAAGTCAAAACCCTGGGGAGCTTGAGAAAGAGAAGGAGGAGGTTGAAGAAGACAATATGGCCTAGGAATCGAAAATTGAAAATGCCACCCATATCCCATTCCCTGAGGCTCGACTAAAAACTAGGAAGAAGAAAACCATAGACAGCAATGAGGAGCTCCTGAATTTATTCAAGAGTGTTGAGATAAATATTCTGCTCCTCGATGCTATTAAGCATATCCCAGCTTACGCTAAATTCTTGAAAGAACTGTGTACCCAAAAGCGTAAACCAAGAGAACCCACTCTAAGGAAGGTGATTCTCTCTAAGCAGGAAAGTTCTATTATCTTGCATCACCTTCCTCAAACGAAGAAAGATCCGGGTGCTCCCTTGATATCATGAGTTATTGGGGAATACACTTTTGATAGGGCACTATTGGACCTACATGCATCCATCAACCTAATCCTGACTTCTCTTTATGAGAGGTTTGGTTTAGGTGAACTCAGGCCAACCTTAGTAATGCTACAATTAGTGGACTAAGCAGTCACCACACTAAGAGGCGTTATTGAGGATGTAATTGTCAAGGTCAAGGATATCTATTTTCCTGCAGATTTCCTCATTCTCGACATGGATGTACCTAATGATTTGAGGAACACGCCCATCACTCTGGGGCGTTGCTCACGTCGTGTTTCGCATGTTAGAGGTCGAGGTTACAAGTAACTTGTCATTGTAGTTGCAAAACACGTCGATCAGATAAAATTTATATCGAAACTCCAAGGGAGTCTTGAGTCGAACACAGGAAGGCGACGTTTAATTTATTGAAAATCGCACTTCGATTCGTTTCTTTGTTTCTTTTTTGAATTTTGGGGTTTTGTTATTTTTTTGTATTTTTGAAATAAAAGACAAGTAGAATGAATCACAAGATAGAAATAGAACAAATATGATATAGATATCAAGCCAATGTCAATTACAATGAGCTACAAAAGCATAAAAAGAGAGGGAGGTGAGAGGAAATCTCTTGAATCGGCTATTCGGTGAGATGACGGTGCCTGGTAGAAGCTCGGACGAAGGAGGTGAGGAGCAGGATGATGGAGGTGAGATGCTGGAGGACGTCAGTTTGAGGAAAGCTTTGGCATAGCTCCAGAATGGAGGTGAGAAGACAGAGTTGATCTACTACCGGAATGGAGGTGGGAGGATGGCTCCAAGGTGACCTATGAAGGGAGATGGGAAGTTGGAGGAGTATTTGGTGGGGCAGAGGTTTGCTACACTAATAGACACCTTGGGAGCTTGAGAACAAGCTCTAATGGAGCGTTGGTAGGCTTGATAGAGCTTGGGAGTAGGTGGGAGTAGAGTAGGTAGAGAAGGCTTGGAAGGGACGGGGTGAAGGTCCTTTTATAGTGGTGGAGAAGTGGCAAAAATCGGTATTGGACCATTAGTGACATCCAGGCCGTCGTTGGAAACGTTGCTGTAGGCAGTTCATGCTCGCTGGTGCCCATAGCTGGCTTTGCTAGCGTGCAATGAATTACCGATGGCTGTAAGCATCGCTGTATGTCCAGCTCATGCGTCGCTATAGTCCACCTCGTGCTGCGCTGGTGCTGCACGCATGCGTGCCTGCGCACCCGCACCGCTGCGCACGTGCGGTGCTGTGTGTGTGCTGGCGGCTTGGGCTACACCACGTGGCGCAGTCTAAGCCGTTCATCTTCTTATTTTAGGGCTACTACATAGGTCAGATTGAGTCGATTTTCACGTCGTTAGGCTACGATCGTCGAGCCGAGTCCATCCGTGCGATCGGATTTATCATTTGAAGCTCTGAATTATGTCTCCTAGTCCCATGGCTGTTGATCTTCCTCGGACTGCATATGGTGCTACGGAACTCTGATCGAGGCGATTTCAGAGGCATTGGACTCCGATCGTCATCTTGATTAGATTCGTACGGTCGGATCATCAATCCGAGGCTCCAAAATAAATATCCTTCTCTCCTAACCGCAAAAAGGATGCAATTAACCTAAATTATAAACAGCTAATCTAAATGCAGAATGGTGCATGCTATGCAATATTTATAACATGAAATGCAAATCTAAGCCTAAGAACATGCATGAATAGGCATTTTACCCTCAATAAATGTGTTTGCATCATACCCCCGTGCCTATCTTTTGCTAGTCCCTAGCAAAATTAAACTATATGCTTTGTATAAAAGTAGAATTAGGATTAGATCACTTAGGCCTATGTCGTTTATTAACAATAGAAATTTTCAACTAAGGTCCTAAACTATGAAAACTCAACAGTACCTGATTGTCAACCAGAATGCAGACCGTCCAAGTTCTTGCCTTATTTGAGAAGGGAAGATATATGTATATTTTTTATTTTTCTTATTTTCTAATTTTTGTTTGTACTTTTAGAGTTTGAGAGTTCCGGGATAACTTTTTACGGCTACCCGACCCGCCAAAGACTCGAAAAGGACTCTAAGTACTAAGCATCTTTATGAAAAAGTGATAGACTCACAAAATGGTCGTTAAGATGGACTTCGGGTTTCTATGACCCTAGGTGACCTTGCCCAAAGGTTTATTTTTGCAATCGGTAGCTTTCTCCCTACTTTCTTTTATATGGGGTCAATACAAGGACGAACCCAGTGTATATCTCCCCGGTTTATTCTACTTCGCCGCTTCTTCCTTAGGTATTTTGCGAATTATTGTGCATTTTTTTTTATTGTGAGCTGGGTTCTGGATAACCGGCCAATGAGTTTTTACCACCGACAACTTGCCAGCCATACTCCTGTGGTGAAGTGTGGTTTTATTTATTTTTTTATTTTCTCCTTTTTCTTCTTTTTTTTCTTTTTTTTTGAGTGTTCCTTTTTTTTTTTAATAAGTAGGTGGCTTCCCTGATCTAAGATTTACCTAAAGGCAGTACAACGAAAATGGTCTTGTGGCTGGGCTCTGGACAACCGGTCGATGAGCTATTACCACAGACAACTTGCTTGCCATACCACCCAAATCTATCCCTTAGCTACCTAATTTCCGTAAAAACCACTGGAAAGTGAGTCAGTGCAAAAAATGTGTGTAGATGCTTAGGCTTACAGTCCGCCCAAATCAGAGGACAGGTTGATAAGTCGCATACTTATCATCCCAAATTATTTACAAAATTAAAATTAATTTTAATTGGCGAGGACTCGAGACTAAATCCACATTCAAGTGGACACCCAGGATAATTAAGCCCGAAGACCTGAAGAGTCTAAGTGTTTAGGTCCTCTCGTATCATTTCCTAAAGTTAATAACTTCCAAATGCCTAATTTCTTTCTTTTTTTAACTTTTTTCAAATTTTCAATTTTTTTTTTATTTTATAAGAAACTAAAAGAAATTCTATGGAGTTAACATAATGATTTCGGGAATTGATTATCCACCCCCCCATGCCTAAATGATGCAATGTCCTCATTGTAAAAATAAAGACATGAAAAGGGCGAAGTAAACAGAATATCACCTGAGTGTCATGAAAATTCGGTCAGCTCCGCAGAGAGAAGAGTGTATACACACGTGCTAAGTTTAATGCCTTCAGCTAGGCATAACATACATACAAAGAAGAAATTGAGAATTCACAAGTGTAGGTCAGAACCAAAATAAAAAGGTTGATCCTGAAACCCATCTGCAGAAGATGTCCACAGACGTGGATGAGATTATGGTGCAGACCCTTGCCCCAGGGTCGAGTGGTTCTCAGGTTCTGGATGAAAATCACCCAGAACCGAAGGTTGTTTTCTTTGCGGGGCCAGGCCTACGGTTTAGTGGTGTGCAACCCAAGACCTAAGTGTCGGACAATAGGTAAAGATGGTTCAATAGGTGCGGTTGTCCACTTAACATTTAGTTCAGAAAAATAATCAGTTATTTCGAGCTTGGGTTGCACGTGAAAGATATCGTAAGGGTCCTGGTAGAAAGTAGGTGATTTTAGGTCAATAGGTACCCTTAGATCAAAAATCAAACTTCCCTCATAATTAGCCTCCCAAATCTTTATTTCAACAATTCTATCCTCCAACATCAAAGGGTCAAGCTTCGGGACCTCTAGCATATTATTCACCCCATATGATTTTCCCAAGTCCAAAAATCATGGTTGAATCAAGATTGACTTGGGCACAAAGATCTTAGAAGTCAGTTCTTCGGGGTGTAGATGAGGACTGGGGTCACTGATTGAATCATCAAGATTCAGATCCTACAAGTTAACCCCAACCAAATCCAAATCTTCAATAATTGGGCTATCAACTGGTTTGTCGTATTCCTCAAGCCCATTTGTCTCACTAAAATCCTCTTCCTTAAGTTCAAGTGAGACTTCACCAAAAGATTCTTCACCCTCAGAATCAAAGAATCCATGATCCTCATTTATATATGTCTCAAAATCATATGTCATTTCATAGTCCGTGGAGACATATTTTTCCTCGCTCCCTGGCTCGGGGATCTCTGGTGAATCAATCGGTTCATCCTCAAATGGTTGCTCTAGCCCATCCTGGTGAATCAATCAGTTCATCCTCAAATGGTTGCTCTAGCCCATCCTGGTCATCCCCAATCTCAGAATATGTATCCCCCCTAATAGGCACCTGAGCAGGTTCAGACATTGGCTCTCCTGAAGGGGGTTCATCTTGAGAATCATCCCAAGATTTGACTAGTGCAACCACAAATTTCATCCTCAACCTTGACAATTTCCCAAGAAGAAACTCACCTAAGTCCCTATCCCTAACACTTTGGAGTAAATCCAATAGAGAACTACTAAGTTCATCAGTCATTTTTATCATAGGCTCTAGTGCTTCAGTGCATGGTGTTGGCTGAGCTTCTAAAGATTATATAGTGTTCCTCAAATTAGCCAACACCCTATCTTGGATCTAGTTCATTCGGTTCAGGTTAAATATAGGGGAGTCAAGATGTTGAGGTTCTCAAGTCCCTCCCTAAAAGTAGGTCATTCTAGGTTGTTCAAAGGATGGTGGCGACCTATTCAGTGGAACATTAGGGAGAGTAGGTGTTATAATCATGATATCCTTCCTGATTGCAGATCGGGTTGGTTTGGTCATCAAAGGTTGGAGATCCATAATCATTATAGCTCTGGGAAAGATAATAATCATAGTCTTGTCATCCAGGGTTAGGCCCTGGACCCTGAGGTCCGGATTCATTTCCCCAATCAAAGTCATCCTGGCTAGTGGATTGGTAACTACAAGTCAAGTCAGGATAGTAATCATCTTGGGGATAAGTGTTGGTAGGAGGATAGGATGTGAAATGTGTGTAGGATGTGGAAGGGTACATGGTGAAGTAAGGAGGGAAATCAGAAGAGAAAGGAGCCCTGCAATACAAAAATACAAGCCTGTTCTTAGTTTTGGTAGCCTATAGGTCTACAGACTCTCAGAATCCATCCTAAGATTATAGATGATTTACTCTACTTATGTCCAGGAAATCCAACCAGTTAGAAGGAGGGACTGGGGAGAAGGTTCTTCCTTTGGCTTGCGACTTCGGTTCCTAGTGTACCCCCCAGCCACTATCGTTTGACATTACTCCCCTAGCTAGACATCAGATTGACTAGTATAAGTAGGTTAATTGTGAACAATCTCAATTTGGATCCCAACGAGTGAACCAATCTTTAGGGCCAACATCTATTCAATTTTAGTTCAGCTTGGGACAATGGTGCTTCAGGAATGTGATGGGCCTTTTAGATGGGTTGTGCGCTTAATGATCAGTTAAAATGTGTGTGTGTGCACAACCAGGGTTTGCAAGCAGGGTTATTTGATGGTGTGTCTTTTAGAGTTCAACCTTGTTTAGTAGCTTTTAGGGTTTAATCTTAGGTATATTCAATCAAGTTTAGGAAAACACTCCAAGTTTTGCAAGCACTGGTGATGATATATTCCTTTAGAAATCAAAGAAAAAAATGTGGAGTGCCTGGTTTAGTCCTAAGAATCAACCCTAAGTGGCAAGCTACTTGATGAATCGCTTTTATCTTAAGTGGTGCGGCCCAAACAGTTCAATCAATTGGCCTATTGCACCACTTAGTTAAGGCACATAGAAATTTTTGACCCATTCACATTTCTACTCACTTATTTGTGTGTTGAATTAAGTGTACTAGGTCCACAGGTCAGATCCCGGTTAAGTGGTAGAATCGATGTGATTATGCGCCTTAGGATGATTAGTTGTGGGTGTTAAGTGTGTAGCTTACAGAAAATCCCATAATCAGATAACACTATTTTTTATTTTTTATTTTTATTTATGTGGATGGCGAGGTGAGTGGAGGTGGCAAATAAACAACCAAATCTATCCTAGGGTTCATAAAAGGCACCTAAGTTGATTTGGGTTTGAGTTATTCGGTTATGGAACGAAAACTAAGCTGGGGGTGATGTGGGGGACACTTACAAAACACTCTACCCTCACTTTACTCCAGTCTACCACACTTGGATCTCCATGCTAGGGTACCTGCAAGACAGTAGATCAAAGACAATTACGGTTAATGTTAAGCAAATGCAAAGAAATGCAATAAACAATAAAGTAAATTCCATTGCCTCCCCGGCAATGGCGCCAAAATGGTCACATCGTGTTTCGCATGTTAGAGATCGAGGTTACAAGTAACCTATCGTCCTAGTTGCAAAACACGTCGATCACATAAAATCTATAACGAAACACTAAAGGAGTCCCGGGTCTAACACAGGGAGGCGACGTTTACTTTATTGAAAACCGCACTTCGATTCATTTCTTTCTTTCTTTTTTGTATTTTTGGGTTTTGTTATTTCTTTGTATTTTTGAAATAAAAGAGAAGTAGAATGAATCACAAGATAGAAATGGAACAAATATGATATATATATCAAGCCAATGTCAATTACAACGAGCTACAAAAGCATAAAGTGAGAGGGAGGTGAGAGGAAATCTCCTGAATCGGCTGTTCGACGAGACGACGGTGCCTGGCGGAAGCTCGGACGAAGGAGGTGAGGAGCGGGATGACGGAGGTGAGATGTTGGAGGACGTCAAGTTGAGGAAAGCTTCGGCGTAGCTCCAGAATGGAGGTGAGAAGACAGAGTTGATCTGCTACCGGAATGGAGGTGGGAGGATGGCTCCAAGGTGACCTATGAAGGGAGATGGGAAGTTGGAGTAATATTTGGTGGGGCAGAGGTTTGCTACACTAATAGGCACCTTGGGAGCTTGAGAACAAGCTCTAATGGAGGGTTGGTAGGCTTGCTAGAGCTTGGGAGTAAGTGGGAGTAGAGTAGGTAGAGATGGCTTGGAAGGGAGGGGGTGAAGGTCCTTTTATAGTGGTGAAGAGGCAAAAATTGGTATGGGACCATTAGTGACATCCAGGCCATCACTGGAAATGTCACTGTAGGTAGCTCATGACCGCTGGCGCCCACAGCTGGCTTTGCTAGCATCCGATGAATTACTGACGGCTGTAAGCATCGCTGTAAGTCCTACTCATGCGTTGTTGTAGTCCACCTCACGCTGCGCTGTCGCCGCTCATGCCTTGCCGTGAGCACACATGCGCTCGCGCACCCGAATGTGAACTTGCGCTGCTGCACGCATGCGGTGTTGCGTGCGTGTGCTGGCGGCCTGGGCTGCGCCACGTGGCGTAGTCTGGGCCGTCCATCTTCTTCTTGTTGTAGGGGTTGCTACAGAGGTCGGATTGAGTCGATTTTTGAGCCGTTAGGCTACGATCGCCGACCCGAATCCATCCACGCAATTGGATTTATCATTTGAAGCTTCGAATTATGTCTCCTAATCCCTTGCCATTGATCTTCCTCGGATTGCATATGGTGCTACGGAACTCCGATCGTCGTGTTGATGAGATTCGTACGGTCAGATTGTCAATCCGAAGCTCTGAAATAAATATCCTTCTCTCCTAACCACAAAAAAGATGGAGTTAACCTAAATTATATACAACTAATCTAAATGCAGAATGATGCATGCTATGCAATATTTATAACATGAAATGTAAATCTAAGCCTAGGAACATGCATGAATAGGCATTTTACCCTCAATAAATGTGTTTGCATCAGGCGTTCGTTCCTAGTTACTGCCAAGGCCAACATAAACTGTGAAAGCGATAGTATGGAGATTGCCTTTAGGGATAAGAAATTAACTCTGGATTTTTTAAGGCAATAAGAGGATTTGAGGATTGTGGATTCATTGAGGAGATTGGGGATAAGAAATTAACTCTGGACTCCACTAGCTTTAGCAAACCCAACCCACAACCCTCCATGGTAGAGTTGCCACATCCTAAAGAGGTTGTTGATTTTGTTCATTCCCAGCATCTTCCACTGGATCATCCTAATGAATCTTCACCAGCATCCTCCCTACCTTCTATTCTAAACCCACCCCTGTTGGAATTAAAACCATTGCCCAAAAATTTGAAATGAGTTCTTAGGACCTGAAAACATTCTCCCTGTAATTATTACTGCTGAGTTGACTAAGGAGCAAGAATTAAGGTTAACTATGGTCCTTAAGAACAACAAGCAGGCAATTGGTTGGACCATCCATGACCTTAGGGGGATCGAGCCATCTTATTGTAATCATCCTATTTTCATGGAAGATGGATCCCGCCCTTTTCGCAAAACGCAAAGGAGACTAAACCCAATATGTGAGAAGTGGTCAAGAAGGAGTTAATCAAGTGGCTCGATGCTAGGATTATTTACCCAATCTCAGATAGTCTGTGGGTTAGCCCCGTTCAGATTGTACCCAAGAAGGCAGGAATAACCATTACGACTAATGAGAAAGGGGAAACCTTCACCACTCGTTCAGCTTCTGCTTGGAGAGTCTGTATTGACTATAGGAAGCTGAACACAGCCACTAAAAAGGATCACTTTCCCTTGCCATTCATCGATGAAATACTTGAAAGGTTAGCTGGGGAAAAATATTTTTGCTTCCTGGATGGTTATTCAGGATACAACCAAGTCCCTATCCATCTTGAAAGCTAGGAAAAGACAACTTTCACATGTCCCTATAGAACCTTTACTTTCCGTAGAATGCCATTCGGGCTTTGTAATACACCTGCGACTTTTCAAAGGTGCATGCTGACCATCTTTTCTGACATGGTGAGAGATTGTCTTGAGGTGTTCATGGATGATTTCTCCATTTTTGGAGATTCTTTCGAGTCCTACCTGGCTAACCTGGATTGCTCCTTCAGAGATGCATCAAAACACGACTGGTCCTTGGCTGGGAAAAGAGCCACTTTATTACTCAAGAAGGCATTGTCCTGGGTCACGTGGTCTCTAGTCAGGGTATTGAAGTTTATAAAGCTAAGGTGGATGCTATCTCTAGACTTCCTCTACCCACATCCATAAAATAGATTCGCTCTTTCCTTGGGCATGTGGGTTCTACAGAAGATTCATTAAGGATTTCTCAAAGGTTGCTTGGCCCTTGAGTAACCTTCTGGCCAAAGACACACCGTTGGAGTTTGATGAATCATGTTGTAAGGCATTTGATTTATTAAAAACGGCAATCACCTATCCGCAGTGTCTGAACCACCGGTCTGGACAGCCCCATTTGAGATTATGGCTGATGCATCTGATTATGTCGTCGGGGTTGTCTTCGGTCAAAAGATTGAGAAAAATCCCTCTGTGATTTACTACACTAGCAAGACTCTGGACGAGGCCCAGAGGAACTACACCATTACTAAAAAAGAATTGCTAGTCGTAGTTTTCACTTTATAAAAATTCAGGGCTTATCTATTTGGTTTTCATCTCATCATCTATACTGACCACTCGGCCTTGAAACATCTCTTGGCCAAAAAGGATGCCAAACCTCAGCTTACTTGTTGGATTCTACTACTTCAAGAGTTCAATCTTGAAATCAGGGAAAAAGCCAGGGCATAAAATGTAGTGGCAGATCACCTCTCGAGAATCTTAATTGATTCTCCTCATCCAAATGTCCCAATCTATGATACTTTTCATGATGAGACTATCCTCACAGTCTCGAGTATCTGAAACCCCTGTTTGCAGATATTATCAATTATTTGGCCGTTGGTCAAATCCCCCAGGATTGGACCAAATAACAATGGGATAGACTTGTGCCTGAGTCCAAATATTATTTCTGGGATGATCCCGAGCTGTACCACATCGATGTAGACAAAATTATTCGTCAATGCGCCCCGAAAATCAAGTTCCATAGCATACTTGAGTTTTGCCATGCATCCACGTGTGGTGGACACTTTTCTGGGAAAAGGACTGTCACAAAAATCTTGCAATCCAGATTCTATTGGTCATCATTATTTAAGGATTTCTAGGAATTCTCAAAGCCATGCACTCGATGCCAGACACTCGGGAACGTGGCTAAGAGAGATATGATGCCTTTGAACCTAATTCTTTCCATCAAAATTTTTGACATTTGGGGTTTCGACTTTATGGGACCCTTCCCTCCTTCCTTTGGACACCAGTATATTCTGGTCGCTGTTGATTACGTGTCCATGTGGATTGAGGCAATTCCCACCCAGACCAATGACAACAAGGTGGTCATCGATTTTGTGAAGAAAAATATCTTCAGTCTGTTCGAGGTTCCTAGGGCAATTATCAATGATGGTGGCACACATTTCACTCATGCCCAGTTATGAAATTTACCGAGGAAATACGGGGTGAGCCATCAGATTTCCACACCTTACCACCCTAAGATGAACGGACAGGCTGAGGTTTCCAATTGAGAGATCAAGAACATTTTGCCGAAAATCATTAGGCCTGATAGGAAGGATTGGACCAAAAAGCTAGATGATGCTCTTTGGGCCTACTGTATGATGAATAAAATGCCTATCGGTATGTCTCTGTTCTGTCTGATGTTTGGTAAGGTGTGTCACTTACCCGTAGAACTTGAACACCAGGCATTTTGTGCCAACAGGAAATGTAATGTGGACCTTGAGTTGGTCGAGAAAATCAGGAAACTCCAACTACCAGAGTTGGAGGAGCTTCAAAATGATGCTTATGAAAACACCAGAATTTATAAGGCAAGGACCAAAGCTCTCCATGACCAGATGATTTCATGTAAGAGCTTTGAGCCGAACCAGAAGGTCTGGCTTTTCGATTCTCGATTGAATCTTTTCCCCAGAAAACTCAGGTCTATGTGGGATGGCTCGTTTGTTATTGAGTGGATTTTCCCTAATGGGGCCATTGAAATCTCTGACCCAAAGATGGGTAACATTTTCAAAGTCAATGGACAACGTCTCAAACCCTTTGTTGACCATGCACTCCTTGAACCCGTCTTAGACAAGGTTGCTCTTACCCTGCCTTAACCACCACAAGCTGATCATCGTCCAGCTAAAGGCACTAAACTCAGCACATGTAAAGATTGTTACAAGCTAACTAGAGTCTCACAGAAACCAGGTGCTATTCTTCCACTTCTCTCCAGCATGCTTTCATTTTTCACAATGACGACATTGTAATAGCTAAGCATGAGGGGTGGACATATTTTATAACCTTTTTGTTAGCTGTAATAGTAATTTCTTGATATTTGATTCTTTAAAAAATGGAATGTAAATTCAAAAAGACAAAAAAAAGAAAAAAGAATTAGGAGACGAGAACTTAGGCATTAGGAGTTGCAAACTTTAGGAATTGATACTTTGAGACCTGAATACTTGAACTCTTCTAGTCTTCGGGCTTAATTAGCCTAGGTGTCCACTCGAATGTGGACTTAGTCTCAAGTCATCACCAATTAAAATTCATTTTAATTTGGTAAATAATTTGGGATGATAAGCATGCGACTTATCAACCCACTCTCTGATTTAGGGGGACTTTAAACCTAAGCATCTACACACATTTTTTGCACTGACTCACTTTTCGATAGCTTCTTCGAAAATTGGGTAGCTAATGAACTATCTAGGGTGGTATGGCTGGCAATTTGTCAGTGCTAACAACTCATCGGCAGGTTGTCCAGAGCCCAATCACAAGACTATTTTCGTTGTACTACCTTTAGGTAAATCTTAGATCAAGTAAGCCACCTACTTAAAAAAAAAGAAGAAAAAGAAAAAAAATATATATAGAAAAAGAAGAAAAAAATAGAAATAAATAAAACCACACTTCACCGCACGAGTATGGTTGGCAAGTTGTCGGCGGTAACAGCTCATCGGCCGGTTGTCCAAAACCAAGCTCAGAAAAAAATGCACAATAATTCCCAAAACACTTAGGTAAGAAGCGGGGAAGTGGAATAAACTGGGGAGATATACACTGGGTTCGCCCTTGTGTTGATCCCATAAATAAAAGTAGGAAGAAAGCTACCAATCAGAAAGATGAACCTTTAGGCAAGGTCACCTAGGGTAGTAGAAACCCTAAGATCGTTTTAGCAGCTGTCTAGTGAGTCTTTCACTATTTTCACAAGATGCTTAGCACTTAGAATCCTTTTTGAGTATTGGGCGAGTCAGGTAGCCGTAAAAAGTTATCCTGGAACTCTCAAACTGCAAAAGTACAAAAAAATTAGAAAAAAAGAAAAAAAAATTATATCTTCTCTTCTCAAATAAGGCGAGGGCTTGGATGGCTTGCATTCTAGTAGGCACCCGAGCACTGTTTACTTTTTGTAATTAGGTCTTGGGGTTGAGATTTTCTAAAGCAATCAATGAATTTAGGTTAATTTTGCTAGGGACTAGTAAAAAGTAAGCATGGGGGTATGATGAACAAACATGAATTCATGATAAATTACTATTTATGATAGTTCCTAGGCTTACCATTGCATATCATGTTATAACATCCATTGCATCGCATTTTGGATAGTTGTATGTTTTGTATATTAATTCCTTCATTTTATATGGCCAAGAGGCAATGCGACATCATTTCGGACTTCAAATGAAAAATCTGACCATACAGATGGATCTGGAGCGTCGAATGTAGTCCAATAATGTAGAAATCACCTCAATCCAAGCACCGTGGCATCCACTGCAAGCAATGAAGTGTGGATAGTCTAGATGGTGCCAGGTGGCACCATCTAGAGCACCCACAGCTACCTGCCACATCTTCAAAGGCTACCCATTAAGTGATCTCAGCCATTGGATGCAAATCCAATAGCTGAGAGCTCATCGCGCCACGCAGCTACAAATTCCTCCTCACGACGCACATGAAGGCTTGGTGCAGCAGGTGGGGCAGTGGTTCACAAGGGAGGGGCACGGGTTCGAATCCCTGCATCCCCCCCATTCTCAATCCAATGCACACACCAACGGGCTACCACGTAATCCGCACGCATGAACGGGCACAGCATAGGCAGCGCCAGCGGAGCATGGGGCGGGCACGTGCTCAGTTGGTGCCATCCTATAGCGATGCATGAGCTGGACATACAGTGACACCTACAGCCATCGCTAATTCTTCATGCACCAGCAAGGCCAGCTATAGGTGTGAGCGGGCATGAGCTATCTATAGCGATGCTTCCAGCGATGGCCTGGAGGTCACTAATGGTCCCCTACCTATTTTTTGCCTCTTCTCCTCCATTATAAAAGGACCTACTCCCCCTCCCTTCCAAGCCATCTCTACCTACTCTACCCCCACCAACTCCCAAGCTCTATCAAGCCTACCAATGCTCCGTTGGAGCTTGTTCTCAAGCTCCCAAGGCACCTATTATTATAGCGAACCTCTGCCCCACCAAATACTCCTCTAACTTCCCATCCCCATTCATTGGTCGCCTTGGAGCTGTCCTCCCATCTCCATTCTGGTAGCAGATTGAAAGAGCGATCTTCGTTTTCATTGAAAACTTTATCATAAAATGACGTGTCGTTGTATTTAATCGCGTGGTAGAAAATCGCTTTTCAAAACATTTAAATTTTCAAAACTAACCATGAAGAGTTAGGTCGTCTCCACAGGGAGGAATTAGCTTGATAAATTCATGAGTCAAGGAATACACAGTTCACAAACTCTTCTGCAACTTTAATGCAAGGAAAATGCTATTTTAAATGAAGTTTGCAATTTCTTTAAAAGTTTAGGGGTGTTTATGCAATTTTCATGTCAGGAATTAAGCCCCAAAAATATATGTAAGATGCATGTGTATTGGCTTATCATGTGAATTCAATTTTCATGCAATTCTAATTTGAAATTCAAGATAGAAACATGCACATAACGCAAATAAAATAATTTCAAGAAAATCTGAGTGCATCAGTGCAATGTGGCTAGAATAAAATATTAATATAAACTTGACAATGGCATTGAATGTAATTATTAATAGAGGTAAAAACAGAGGATCTCTCCTCTCTCCTCCTCGCATGTACGGTCGCACACGGTTGGTCGCGAGAGTTGACAAGGAGGTGCAGCTTAACGAGAGCTATGAAACGGCGGTGACGCGATGTCCGGAGGTGGTCGGCTGCGGCCGGCGGGCGGAGGCCTGTTGGAGGAGCAAGAGACTACTGTGAAGGTGTTGGAACAGTAGCACCTGTGGACTTGGTGGCTTGCGCGCGCTTGTGGACGCGGCGGTCTGCAGATGGGCGCGACGGCTGGCGTGTGGGCACTGCAGATGGACGGCTGATGCGATATGGTGCTCTACATTTGGTGCCTGTGGTTGCGTTGATGGGCGTGCATCTGCAGTTGGCACCTACGAGTTGAGGCTCAGTGCTAGCGCTGGCTGTAGCGTGGGCCTAGCGCCTGTAAGTCTCGCTGGAGGTGGGCGAGTGGGTGCTGCAGGGATGGCTGGCGGAGGATGCAAGCGTTTGGTGCGGGCGCGGTGGGTGGTGTGTGCCTGCAATGAGGGGCGCTGGTGGTGGAAGCACCTGCGGGCACTGTAGGGGCATGTGGGCGCTCTGCATGCAACGCCTACGGTTGGTGGCATGTCGGCGTGCAGGAGCGGGGAAGAGGAGGAGAGCGCTGTGCTTGCAGGAAGAAGGGGGGCGCGCTGGAAGATGGTGTGCTGAGGCACGCCCGTAGGGAGAGCTGGAGAGATGGAAGCATGCCTACAGATGGCGGTGAAGGCACACAGTGCCCTTAGGCACTGTTGGAGGTTGCGACGTGGGAGAGGTGCGCGGTTGGGAGCGAGGCAGTGCGTGCAGTGGTTGGGCGCAGGTGCAGGCTGGTGATGGGCACGTGCCTGTGGCTATGCAAGGTGGAGAAGGAGCGGGCACCGTGCTCGCCCTCTCCATAGTGGAGAAGATAGAGCCTTTTCCCCGCAGGGGGGAAGATTGATCTCCAGTCCATGCCGCCTCCTCTCTTCTAACTCTTCTCTCTCTCCGCGTGCGCCAACCAAGGGATTTTCAAATCCCTTTTCTATTTTTGTTCGACGGGCGTTGGAGGAGACGGTTGGAGGAAAGTGAAAAGTTCCACCGGTTGTTGGAGAAATTTGCTCCCCAACCCTTGCTCTTTCTAAATATAATACCTGCACATAAAAATAACAAAATCTTTACATATTAAGTTATAGAATGGTATAAACGTAAATCATGATGCGTACAATTCTTCTACAACTTAGTTGCAATTATTAACACACCTACAAGGTACAATTAAAGGTACTTGGGCTTAATATTAGTCCATTAAAATGGACTCATCAAATACCCCCATGCCTAAGATTTGCTGGTCCCAAGTAAAAATGAAAAATAATAGAAGTAATCAGAAGATTTCTTCTTTTCTTACTTCAAAACTTTAGAAACCTAGACAGATGTGAAGTGCTGATAGCCTAGGTAATAATAGATCCAAGTGAAAGAGCTGATTCGCATTGGGAGTTCGTACATCACCCTTGGCAAAAATTTCTGTTGAGATAGGCAACTACTTCCCTCGGGGATAAAGCAGACGATAATCTGTAATTTGACCCCGGCGTTTGGCTTAGGTAGGAGATATCGAGTTGAATGGATTTGTATTTGGTGGCACACACTCATCTGGTGCTACATATAGTCTAGTACTGCAGACTCTAGCTCTCTAGACTATTAGACAAGTCAACTCTGAGAGAGGCTACACAATTATGCTCTCTTGATGTTCCTGGGCACTCTCTCTCTTTCTTTCTGAGATCACGAATCTCACCAGATTTAGAAATTATACTCACTATTTGGTGGCCTCACATGGCATCCACACTTCAATTAAAGTCCTAATAACTCTACAACTAAGTTAGAGTTCTCAACCAGTATTCAGGCGATTAGAAATACTAGAAGGTAGGTATGGGTCATATTTGGTGGAACGCGATAGGTGTTCTGCTGCCTCAGAAATAGTGTTACATCATAAACTTGGACTCTTTTTTCTTTTTTTTTGTAATATAACTATTTCTTCTTCTTCTTCTTCTTTTCGCTTTTCCTTTTTTTATTTTTTTCTTCTTGTTTTTGTTTCTTTTTCAATCAACACAACACAATACGGACTTTTATTTACGAGGCATTATTAGGGATGATGATGGTCTAGAGGAAGTTGTGTGGCTTATTTGGCGGAAGTGTCTATTCTTGGCACCAGGAAGGAATGGATAGGACAGGCACATTTCTGACCTTTAACACTATTACCCTCCTTCAGCTGAGGACTCTATGAAGGACGGTTGTAACCATCCGCCATAGTTATAGCTTTATTAAGACTCAATCTACATGTATCTGCCTTATTTGGTGACTCTCAGGAATTCACTCAAAGTACGCACACAGGAACAGAGAGTGAGAACTGCGCCTAACTCTGAAGTATCATCATCTAATTATCCAAAACTTAAGAGTCCTTGCACTAGACTTAGCGCACCAGTAATCTCTCTACTTTCCTCTCACAAATATGAGGTGGATCTATTGGACGATAGTATGCTTGACTCCCAATGAACTATCCAAGGGTTCAGTGGACTTACAAATGCTCATTGGTGTTCCTCAAGGATCCATTGCAAGTCTATGTGCACGTGAAATAAATGTACTGGATTCTAAACTTAAGAAATAATTCCAGAAGAAGAACCTCCAATAACAAAGGTATTTTGCTAGGGACTAACCCATTCAGCTCAAGAATTCTTTTTTTTTTATGCTAACCTGAATGCATGAATACTTCCTAAAATGCAGATGCACTCCCCCATGCCTAAATCCTACAATGTCCCCATTGTAAAATTAAAACAGGAGGAGAAAGGAAAAATATCACCTGACATGGTTTGCTGGGTTGCCTCCCAACAAGCGCTGCATTTTCTTCCAGCAGCCAAACTAAGAAGGAACCTATAAGTTTGGTTCCAAACAAACAAAGCTAGGCCCTAAAAATATGCGTAATAGTGCAGGTCTAGAAGATAGGTAACCACGGATGTTGGCCCTAAAACAGAAAATCTCGTTGGCTACCTTGGGAGGTCTAAGAATAATAAATGGAATATGAAATGGGACCTCCCGAAACAGAATAAGTGGAGGATAATAAGGATCCTCCAGAGCAGGATGGGTTTTAAAAGATATACACATAATTTGTTCAAACCCTTGAATGGCGAGAGTAAAAGTACAAGCATCAATCCACACTCGCCATTCTACTCTAGGATGTAGTGGCTTGATATATTTTCCAGAAAGAATGTACTTGAGCAAAGATCTAAGCTAAGGATCGGTTAGGGAGTATAAGGGTTGTTTGTAGTGTTGGAAGGTAATGGTTAAGTCCAATGATGGCGTAGTTGGTGTTAGGTCCAATTCCGACAATGATTCAGATTGTGTACACTCCCTAACAGTTGTAGACAACTTCAAGTTATCCTGCCTAGCATTAATGATCGGAGTCATATTTGAATCAAGGGTAGACTCCAAATTACAACTTTTTGATGGTAGGGTCCAAATGTAAGAATCATTATTATTCAGCTCATCCCCAGATTTATTTGGTTCACTCAAATATTTGTCGGGGTGTATATGTGATTCATTAGGAGTTGGATTAGTATCCCCAATTATTTCTAGAGGATCAGTCTTAATATTTTGGAGGAAGCCTATATCATTGAATTTATCATTCCTCTCTGGGTATAAATCCTTAATTGATGTGTTTTGTCCCCGAGAGTCTCCCATAGACTTATTATTTTGTTTGTCCTCCTCTAATATCAACTCCTGTTTTGATGGAGGATGACTCTTAAAAGAAAGGAGGAATCTGGATTTAATCATATTATTTCTACCCTCTGGAGGTAAATCCTCAAATGATAAATACTTCTCCTGTGATTCACTCCAGATTTTCAGTCCAGGTTCCTTTGTTGGGGTATCCTCATCCTCTAAATTAGACTCTTCATATCCCTGAGACTAGAATTGATCATCCTCTATTCCGTTAGGGTCACCTTCATTGGGTGCATTTAAATCCACAGGAAGCTGAATGGTAGGTGTTGATTCCCTAAGTAGAGGGTCAGGAGTAGGCTCACTATGGGTAGAATGGGATTCCACCAAATAATTAATAAGGTAAGTGATAGGAATAATACAACCTTGACCCGGGTTGCTAGGGGTACGGAGAATACTGTCATTGGGGTTAAGGTCCTCAAGAGATACCATCTTCCCTTGCCTTTGACTGCAATATAATTTAGGTGGATAATCACTATGATCGTTATCCTCTATTGGCCGTGTCTCATTGAGAGAGTCTAGGTGGTGGCTACCTAAAATTGGATCCCTATTGTCATTAGGTTCCTCAGAATTATTTTCATGATCATGGTTTATTGGGTAGAGATCAGGATTATTGGGAAGCATGTAGCTAAGTTGTCTTATTTCTTCATTTAAGTGTTGACATTCCTCAACATCTCTCTCTTTGATTCCATTATTTACTTTTGCTGTTTTTGCATTTCTATCATAAAATAGGAGAGGCTACTATTATCAGGTTGGGCAGGATAGTCAATTTCAGGCTCTGGTTGCCTAGGGGTATTGGTCCAACCTTGATACGGAAAATCATGAAGGGTGGGAGGGTTGGGTGTTTGCATGGAAGTAGGGATTTCAGGATTGGAAAATCCCTCTCCTAGGCTCCGCTCAAAAGTGGGAGTTATCAAGCCAGTACTCCCAGGGTATGAATGAGAATGATCCCATGAATTGTCAATGTATCGATTAAAGGATGGATATTCTCGGAGCAAGGGATCCTGATTAAAAGATGGGAAGTATTGACTCTGATAATCTGAATGATAGGAGTAAGAGTAATCCATTTCTTTAAGCAAAACAATTTTAACTCTCTTAGGATTTAGCAAAATTTAGCAGAAACTTCCTAGAGAGTTCTAATGTCAAAGCAAATGCAAATTCAACAGGATCTATTTTTAGTAGATTGTAGGTCTTAGAGTTATACGTTTAGTTGATGGCCAAACAAGTTTTGCAAAAATTACGCTTCCTAGGCCAACCTTCGTTGGTACCTATAACCTACTCGCAAGGGATGGAAGTCTCAAATCGAGCCCACACACGAGGAACCGAAGTAACTTGGTGGATAGGCTTGTTGATTTCCAACTAACTTCCCTTGTGGTGCAAAAGGGGAGAGGTAGAAATTTATCTATGTGAGGTGCATAGTGTCTCAAGTGTGCAAGTATACAATCGTGTTTTGATTTTTTTGAAATTCCGCAAACAGGACCCTTTTGCGCATAATTTTTAGTCATAGATTTTAAAGTCCAACCTCTTAACAGTCCCAATTTTTTAAAGTGACCACTGAATTAATTTGATTCAAGCACTTTAGTGGTCTTAGATTTAGGTTTAATGCATATGCATGATAAGTAATTAATGATCAAGAGAAGACGTACCTTACTCTAACTTTCTTCGTGCAGTAATGAATGCAATGCAATAAAAATAAACTAGATGCTTCTCATTTAGTCCTAGATGGTCGTCTTATTGATATGCAGCTTCTAGCAGGTATGACTTTTTTTTTATATATAATAATAGCAAACAGACCTAATTTAACTAACTAACGGAAATTGTAGTTCAAAATAGTTCAAATAATCCTGTAATCTAAATAAATGGTAACACGCTCTCGAAAATACGCTCCCGCATACAAGAGAAATAAGAAATAAAGTGGCACTGGGGACACGTTCCCAAAAATACCCAACAAGGGTCCAAAAGATAGAAATTAAATTCTAATGTCTATCTAACTAAATCTAACTATGACCTACTACCTAAATCAGAAATAGGCCTCTCCGTAAGCCTATGTACATGGGATCAAGGCCCACGTGTTCCTATTGCCATCCTCCAGGTGGCTTCAAGGTCCACCAAAAAGATCATCTCCACCGTACGCACCTGTCGCATTCGTCGCGTGTTTTTGCACAAAAGAAAATCCACAGTTAGTAATTCAGAAAATATTTCAAAATAATATAAAAATAACATAAAATTCTTGAAAAATTAATAGGCATTTTTCCTTTCCGGCAACGGCGCCATTTGAAAGAGCAATCTTCATTTTCGTTGAAAACTTTATCATAAAATGATGTGTCGTATTTAATAGTGTGGTAGAAAATCACTTTTCAAAACATTTAAATTTTCAAAAGTAACCACGAAGAGTTAGGTTGTCTCCACAGGGAGGAATTAGCTTGATAAATTCACGAGTCAAGGAATACACAGTTCGCAAACTCTTCTGCAACTTTAATGCGAGGAAAATGCTATTTTAAATGAAGTTTGCAATTTCTTTAAAAGTTCAGGGGTGTTTATGCAATTTTCACTTCAGGAATTAAGCCCCAAAAATATGTGTAAGATGCATGTGTACTGGTTTATCATGTGAATTCTACTTTCATGCAACATAATTTGAAATTCAAGATAGAAACATACACATAACACCAATAAAATAATTTCAAGAAAATCTGAGTGCATCAGTGCAATGTGGCAAGAATAAAGTATTAATATAAACTTGACAATGGCATTGAATGTAATTATTAATAGAGGTAAAAATAGAGGATCTCTCCTCTCTCCTCGCGTGTGCGGTCGCGCACGGTTGGCCGCGAGAGTCGACAAGGAGGTGCGGCCTGACGAGAGCAACGCAACGGCGGTGACGCAGCGTCTGAAGGTGGCCGGCGGCAGCTGGCGGGTGGAGGAGGGCCGTCTCCTGTTGGAGGAAAAGGAGACTGCTGTGAAGGTGCTAGAACGGTAGCGCCTGTGGGCTTGGTGGCTTGCGCGCACTTGCGGGCGAGGCGGTCTGCAGATAGGCGCGACGGCATGCATGCAGGCACTGCAAATGGGCAGCTGAGGCGAGACCGCACTCTGCAGTTAGCGCCTGTGGGTGCACTGATGGGCGTGCATCTGTAGTTGGTTCCTACGGGTTGAGGCGTGGTGCTAGCGCCGGCTGTAGTGTGGGCCTAGCGCCTACATGTCCTGCTGGAGGTGGGTCAGTGGGTGCTGCAGGGATGGCTGGCGGAGGATGCAGGCATTTGGTGCGGGTGTAGTGGGTGGTGTGCGCCTGTAGTGAGGTGCGTTGGTGGTGGAAGCGCCTACAGGCGCGGTTGGGGCATGCGGGCGCTCTGCATGCAGCGCCTGCAGTTGGTGGCGTGTGGGCACGCAGGAGCGGGGAAGAGGAGGATAGCGTCGTGCTTGCAGGAAGGAGGGGGCATGCTGGAAGATGGCGTGCTAAGGCGCGCCCGCAGGGAGTACTGGAGAGATGGAAGCGTGCCTGTAGATGGTGGTGAAGGCGCACAGCGCCCTTAGGCGCTGCTGGAGGATGCGGTGCGGGAGACGTGCACGGTTGGGAGCAAGGCAGTGCGTGTAGTGGTTGGGCACAGGTGCAGGCTGGTGATGGGCGCATGCCTGCAGCTATGCAAGGTGGAGAAGGAGCGGGCACCGTGCTCACCCTTTCAACAGTGGAAAAGATAGAGCTTTTTCCCTGCAAGGGGGAAGATTGATCTCCAGTCCACGCTGCCTCCTCTCTTTTAACTCTTCTCTCTCTCCGCGTGTGCCAAACAAGGGATTTTCAAATCCCTTTTCTATTTTTGGCCGGCAGGCATTGGAGGAGACGATCGGAGGAAAGGGAAAAGTTTCGACGATTGTTAGGGAAATTTGCTCCCCAACCCTTGCTCTTTCTAAATATAATACCTGCGCATAAAAATAACAAAATCATTACATATTAAGTTATAGAATGTTATAAACGTAAATCATGATACGTACAATTCTTCTACAACTTAATTGCAATTATTAACACACCTACAAGGTACAATTAAAGGTACTTAGGCTTAATATTAGTCCATTAAAATGGACTCATCACATATCATCTTCTCCTTCTCACCTCCATTCCGAAGCCACGCTGAAGCTTTCCTCTACCCGAAGTCCTCTTGCATCTCACCTCTATCATCCCGCTCTTCACCTCCTTTGTCCGAGCTTTTGCCAGGTGCTATTGTCTCGTTTAACAGTCGATTCAGGAGATTTCCTCTCACCTCCCTCTCTTTTTATGCTTTCATAGTTTATTGTAATCGACAATTGATATATATATATCATATTTGTTCCATATCTATCTTGTGATTCATTTTTCTTGTCTTCTTTTCAAAAATACAAAAGAAATAACAAAACCCTAAAGTACCAAAAAGATACAAAGCGAAGCGTGGTTTTCAATTAAAGTAAACGTCGCCTCCCTGTGTTCGACCCAGGACTCCCTTGGTGTCTTGGTATAAATTTTATTTGACCACGAGTTTTGCAAATACGACGGCGGGTTACTTGTGACCCTGATTTCAAACTCGCAAAATAGTTGCGATCATGCATCCTTAGCTAGAAGGTCAGTCAAGGGCTTAGAAAGTTTGAAAAAATCCTTAATGAACCTTCTATAGAAGCCAACAAGTCCTAGGAAAGATCGGATTTGCTTAACTAAGCTAAGGGGTGGAAGTTTTGAAATTAAATCGACCTTAGCTTGATCAGCTTCAATGCCCCTATGCGAGATGATGTGACAGAGGACAATCCCTTCCTGAACCATGAAATGGCCCTTTTCCCAACTTAAAGCCAGGTTGACCTCGATGCATCGCTTCAGGAACTTTTCCAAGTTGCTAAGACAATGGTCGAATGAGTTTCCAAACATGGAGAAGTCATCCATAAAGACCTCCAGGTATTCACCCACCATCAATGAAAAGATGGCTAGCATGCAACGCTGAAAGGTAGCTGGTGCATTGCATAACCCGAATTGCATACAACAGAATGTGAACGTGCCATACAGGCCAGTGAATGTGGTCTTCTCTTGATCATCTAGTGTAATAGCAACTTGGTTGTACCCTAAATATCCATCTAGGAAGCAAAAATATTTCTGCCCTACCAATCGCTCGAGAATCTGGTTAATGAATGGTAGAGGGAAATGATCTTTCTTGGTAGCCTCATTAAGCTTCCTATAGTTGATGCACACCTGCCATGCTGTAGTGGTGCGAGTGGGGATGGATTCGCCCTGGTCATTGGTGACCACGGTGAGCTCGGCTTTCTTGGGTACCACTTGAGTGGGGCTTACCAAGGGGCTATCGGAAATTGGGTAAATGATGTCTGCATCAAGCCACTTGATTATTTCTTTTTTAATGAACTCTCGCATATTCTGGTTAAAATGCCTCTGCATCTGGCGAGAAGGTCGAGTCCCATCTTCGAAATAGATCTTGTGAGTGCAATAGGTAGGGATAATTCCCCTTAAGTCAGAAATTACCCACTCAATGGCTACCCAATGTTCAGAGAGGGTTGCAGTCAACCTAAGCTCTTGATCCCTAGTTAAATGGGCATTGATAATCACAGGGAAGGTCTGGTCAGGTCCTAAGAAAACATACTTGGGATTATCGGGCAATGACATGCTAAAGATGTGATTGTTTAAAAGGATTGTTATAGTTCACGCTCGCAACGTCGGTTTTAAAAGAAGAAATGGACGTGAGTCTGAGTGTCGATGATAGGGAGGCGTGAAAATCGGATTTTCTTTGTCACTTAATCTCACGAAGATAACGAGTTTTTGCTTGCGAGAAGAAGTGCGAGAAAAATGAGTGAGAGAGAGAGGGAGAGAGAGTAGGGTTAGAATCATTTAAATCATAGTAATCATTCAAATCACGATGGAGAATGACATCAACACTATGTTAAACATGCAATTCAAGTTTTACAAATACAACGATAGCTAAATGCTTAAATAAAAGGAAGGTAAAGCTAGAGTAAAGTGAGAGAAAGAGACAGAGGGGAGATGGCGAGGTGGCCACTATGGTGGAAGGAGGCTCCGTCGATGGCTCGTCGACTCCATTGACTATAAGAGATGCTAAAGGAGGCTAGGAGGGTGTTACAACACTTGCTAGGTGAATTGAATGCTTTACATGGGTGGTTAGGAGGGGTTTATATAGGAAGAAGAGGTTTCTATTTTAAGTATGGGCTTTAGCGACATCCGGGACATCGCTAAACCCATGCTAAAAGCATTGGTGAAGCCCCCTACCCAACAATCTCGCGCGTGCGCTGTTCTTCATGCATGATCCATGTGCGCGTGTTGTGGGCCATCCGATCACAAATCGGACGATCGATATCACTTGTGAGGCATGCCTTAGGATCGCGCCTGCCGCGCTTGTGCCCCACGCATCATTGCAGGTGTCTGCATTGGATGCGTGGGATTGTGCCACATCGCCTACTGCCGAGCTGCTTGATCGCGCATCGATGACCGTAATCGCGCGGCTCGAACCCACCTTGATTTTGCGCTGCAGTTGGCACCTCAAACCCGCGCCCCACTGTGCAAGGGTAAGGCACGTACCACTGCACTATGCCTGCTACTTTGTCGTGGAGGTGAGATGCTGGTGCGGTTTGAACCACTGTTGGATGAAGATCCAATGGTTGTGAGTTGTTGCAGCTAAGGATGCTGCAGTTGTGGGGAGAGAGGGGCATGCGCATCTCAGCTGTCCGATCGAAGATTTGACGGCAAAAAGTTGCACTGCGTGGTGCGGTTGGTTGAGGGGTGCGGTGATGCTGACACATGGCGACCTTATGACCGTTGATCATTAGATCAACGGTCAAAAATTCTTGGGTCAATTGTGGGAGCTCCGAATGTCGGATTTGGCTGATTTTAAGTCTGCTGGACTCCGTTCGTCGCTCTAAGTCCATCCATACGATCCGATCGCTCATTTGAGGCTTGTTTTGACATGTACTTGTACAAATGACTGTTAATAATGCACTATAAGCAATATTGATGTGAAATGCATGCAATGCTCCTATTCCTATTTATGATGTGTCCTCTGTGCATTTTACCTTTAAGACCATCCCCTTTTGGCAGAATTAACATTGTAAAATGCAGTGTTATCATACCCTATGCTTACACCTTGCTAGTCCCTAGCAAGGTTTTTTCTAGCCATTATTTCCAGTCAAAATCCAAGAAGTAATTACTTAGACATTTTGTTACTTGTCAATAGGAGGAAATATAGTAAGATCTTGATCCACAGAGGCTAAATAGCGCCTGGGTGTCTACCAAAATATGAATCTCCTAAATCTTTGCTTTAAGGCATGTACATAAATATTTTTTCTTTTTCATTTTTTTCTTATTTTTAGATCTTTGGAGTTAAGAGTGTGTTGGTAACTTTTTCCGGCTACCCAACCCACCCAAAAGTCGGAAAAAAGTCTAACTACTAAGCATCTTGGTGTGAAGATCGTGATAGACTCACTCAACGGTAATTTAGATAGGCTTCGAGTTTCTATGCCCCTAGGTGACCCGGAAAGGAAGTATTTTTCCTGAAGGTGTATTTGTTCGATTGGTAGCATTCTCCCTACGTTTGTTCTACTTAGGGTCAACACAAGGATTTTTCCAGTGTATATCTCCTCAGCTTGCTCTACTTCCCCGCTTCTTCCTTAAGTGTTTTGGGCCTTTTTGTACATTTAATGAGTTGGGGTCTAGACAACCGACCAATGGGCTGTTACCCATGATCACTTGCCAGCCATACTTATGCGGTGAAGTGTGGCTTATTTTGTTCCTTTTTTCTTCTCTCTCTCTATTTTTTTTTAGTAGGTGGCTTCCTTGATCTCAAATTTACCTAGAGGCAATAAAAAGAAGGTGGTCCTATGGCTGGGCTCTGGAAAATCGGCCAATGGGCTGTTACCCACGGCAACTTGCCAGTCATATTACCATAGAAGGTTCATTAGCTACCCAATTTCTGTGAGTATCTCCAAGGAGTGAGTTAGTGCAAAAATGTGTGCAGATGCGTAGACTAAAGTCCATCTGAGTTAAAGGGCGAGTTGATAAGTCGTATACTTATCACCTTATTTTATTGGTGGATTACAATAGATTTAGGTTGCAAGGATTTGAAGTTAAATCCATATTTTAACGGATAACAAGGCTGATTAAGCCTAGAGGTCTGAAAAGTTTAAGCGTTCAAGTTCTTTTCATATTATTTCCCACTATTGACAAATTTCTAATGCCTAAGTTTTTCTTCCTAAATTCAATTTTTTTTTTTATTTTATTCTATTCAGACCAATTAAATGAACTCAGAATTATGCAATTTACCATCGCCCCCATGCTTAAGTTGGACAATGTCCTCATTGACAAATACATGGATGTAACAGGGGTCAAAAAGATATTACCTGAGTGAAGTAAAATACTAGATCGGTCTAAATCTTCTTGGTTACCTCCCAGGAAGCGCTGAGTTTAATGCCTCCAGTTGGGCGGTGCTTCGTGTCATCCTTCAATGAGGGTGACAACCTCTTTTGGGGGAACCTGGGCAAGGAAGTGTTTCAATCTCTGGCCATTGGCTGTGAAAGTGTGCCCAGTATTTCGATCAGTGATTTCAACTTCCGCATTGGAGTAGGGCTTGACTACCCTAAATGGTCCTATCCACTTGGACCTGAGCTTCCCTGGAAAGAGTTTTAGATGGGCATCAAAAAGCCAAACTTGCTGATTAAGCTTGAAGGTTTTTCTATGGATGAGTCGGTCATATACATCTTTCATTTTCTCCTTGTATAGCCAACTATTCTCAAAAGCATCCCAACAAATTTCCTTGAGCTCGGAGAGTTGGAGCATCCTCTGCGCACTGGCTAACTGGGAATCCATGTTACACTGCTTAACGGCCCACTAAGCCCGGTGTTCCAACTCGACAGGAAGGTGGCAAGCTTTGCCAAAGACCATACGATAAGGTGACATGCCTATCGGGGTCTTGAAAGTGGTCCAGTATGCCCACAGGACATCATCTAGTTGTGCGGACCAGTCCTTCTTGTCAAGTCTCACAGTCTTTTGTAGAATATTCTTGATCTACCTATTTGAGATCTCGATCTACCCATTTGTTTGTGGATGATACGGGGTAGCAATGCGGTGGTTAACCCCATATTTTCTGAGTAGGGCACAGAATTGGGTTTGGATAAAATGACTTCCACCATCATTAATCATGGCCTTTGGTATTCCAAACCGGGAAAAGATGTTTAGCTTAACAAAGTCCATGATAGCCTTATGATCGCATCGGCGGGTGGCGACGGCTTCAATCCATTTGGAGACATAGTCTACAGAGACTAATATGTACTCAAAGTCGTTGGATGGTGGGAAGGGGCCCATAAAATCAATACCCCAAACATCGAAGATCTCGACAATCAAAATGAGCTGGAGGGGTATCATGTCTTTTCTGGTCATGGTCCCCAGAGTCTGGCAGTGAGAGCAAGTCTTAGTGAAATTGTGTGCATCCTTAAATAAGGAAGGCTAGTAAAATCTGGACTACAGAACCTTTGCAGCCATTTTCTTTCCTAAGAAGTGGCCACCACAAGCTTGGTCATGACAAAAAGATAGCACACTCTAAACTTCATCTTCAGGGATACACCTCCTGATGATCTGGTCGACACAGAGGCGAAGTAGCATGGGATCATCCCAGAAATAATGCTTCACCTCGGCCAAGAACTTGTCCCGTTATTGTCTGGACCAGCTGTGTAGGGTCTGTCCTACAACCAGGTAGTTGACATAGTCAGCATACCAAGGTAGTTTCCTATCTTGCACAACTAGAATGTGCTCATCGGGAAAGGTGTCGGATAAAGGCAGGGAGGGACTAATGTGGTCTGGGTGGAGTCTGGATAGGTGGTCAGCTACCACATTCTTTGATCCGGCTTTGTTGCGGATTTCCAGGTTAAATTCCTGCAAGAGCAGGATCCATCTGATGAGCTTGGGCTTCGCATCTTTTTTATCCAATAGATGCCGAATGGCTGAATGGTCCATATAGATGGTCATGTGGGATCCCAGAAGTTAAGATCGGAACATTTCAAGTCCAAAAACTACAGCGAGCAGTTCTTTTTCTGTGACCGTTTAATTTTGTTGGGCCTCGTCCAACGTCTTGCTCGCGTAGTAGATCACCATGGGTTTCTTGTCTTGTCTTTGTCCCTTGACGAAGCCTATGGTAAAATCTGATGCATCACACATGATCTCAAAGCCCTGGGACCAATCCGGGGGCTGAAGTACAGGTGCTGTGGAGACTAAGTCCCTTAGGGTGTGGTAAGCCTAGATGCAATTAGAGGTCATGTGGAATAAGACGTCATTGGCCAGAAGGTCGGTCAAGGGTTTAGAAAGCTTAGAGAAGTCTTTGATGAACCTTCGGTAGAAGCCAACGTGTCCAAGGAACGAACGGATTTGCCGGACCTAGCTAGGTGATGGAAGCTTGGAAATCAAATCAACTTTAGCCCAGTCCACCGCAATGCCCCTCTGTGATATGATGTGACCAAGGATGATTCCTTCTTGAACTATGAAATGGCTCTGTTCCCAACTTAACACCAAATTAACCTCGATACATGGTTTCAGGATTTTCTCCAAGTTGCTCAAACAGTGGTCGAATGAATTCTTAAATACAGAGAAATCATCCATAAAGACCTCCAGGTATTCACCCACCCTTTCTGAAAAAGTGGCTAGCATGCAACGCTGAAAGGTAGCGGGTGCATTGCACAACCTGAACGGCATACGACGGAATGCAAACGTGCCGTACGGGTAAGTGAATGTGGTCTTCTCTTGATCTTCAGGAGCAATTGCAACTTGGTTATATCCTGAATGTCCATCCAGGAAGCAAAAATACTTTTGCCGTGCCAATCTTTCAAGAATCTAGTCGATGAATGGCAGGGGGAAATGATCTTTCTTGGTTGCTTCATTGAGTTTCCTGTAATCAATACACACCCGCCATGCGGTGGTGGTACAGGTGGGGATGGATTCGCCATGCTCATTGGTGACAATGGTGACCTCGGATTTCTTCGAAACCACTTGAGTGGGGCTCACCCAGGGGCTATCAAAGATAGGATAGATGATGTCGGTGTCAAGCCATTTGATAATTTCCTTCTTAACGACCTCCCGCATATTTGGGTTTAATCCTCTCTGCATCTGACGGGAGGGTCGTGCCCCATCTTCTAGGTAGATCTTGTGGGTACAATAGGTGGGGCTAATTCCTCTTAAATCTAAAATAGTCCAGCCAATGGTAGCCCTATGTTCTGATAGGGTCGCTGTCAATCTAAGTTCCTGATCCTTAGTTAGTTTAGCATTGATAATTACGAGGAAGGTCTGGTCAGGGCCCAGGAAGACGTACTTGAGATTCTCGGGTAGCGACTTCAGTTCAGGTGTAGGCAGAACAATGTTTGACGGAAAGGGGAAAGGCGAGAGTTGATCAACATCAATTTCTTTGAATGGTTTTGGTTGATGGTAATCAGCCCCATAGAGGTCCATCGGTATAGATGGTGATGGATTAGGATAGTCGTTACAGGATTGGTAGTCTAAGACAAAACTAAGGGTGAGGCATTCCTTGATAGTTCATCAAATCTTTCCCACACCTCATGGAACTGTTCCGTGCCCTGGAGTGTAAAGGTAGTAATTGCTCTTCTGAGGTCATTGGTTTTTCCTATGGGGAAGAATTTCTTTAAGAATGCATGCCTCAGCTCTTCCCAGGTGGTGATGGGCCTACCTAGGTTTCTAAGCCAGTGAGATGCTTTGTCTCTCAGCGAGAAGGGGAACATCTTAATTAAAACAATGTCAAGGCTAATGTTCCTAGGGTTTATAATTCAGGCGATCCGGTCAAGATCCTCTAGTTGCTAGAAGGGGTCCTCATTTGAGCTTCCGTGGAAGTGGCTTTGAATTAGACTCAGGACATTTGGTTTCAGCTCAAAATCATCTCCCTATTTGGGGATCCTAAGGTGTGGCTCGATTCAAATAGCGAAAGGGTTGTAGAAGTCGCAGAGGGGTCTAGGTTGGTCTTGGAATGGTGGTGGATCCAGTGGTGGTTGTCCTTGCGGGCCTTGGAAAGGTGATGGTGGTTGCCTCTGTGGGCTCTACAACCAATGTATGGCTTGCATAATAGTGTGGATTTGTTGCTACTGAAGTCGGTGGTTTGCATTGATCTAGGCCTGGATGATGGCCATTGTGTCTGGTGGGGGTTGGTCCACAACCTCATCTACTCTAGGTTCAGCCATGTTTCTAGCAAAGTCAGGTCTCCTGGATTCCTATCCCCAAGCAAACAACTCGGCATGAAGTGATCGTCTCCCGTGCATACACTAGAGAAGAACAGAAGGGGATGTAGAGAGTGACAGATGTGAGAAGTGTGTGTGCACAATCAAGCAAACAAGCCTAGTCCTTATAGTGTATTCCTTAGGGGACCTGGAAATCTCCAGTGGGGCGATCAAGTCTGTAAGCACTGGACTTCCCTTCCCAAAGCTAATCTGGCCAGGTTGATTACGAGGGGATTGTAGGGAGGGTTCTTCCTTTCGCTTGCGTCGCTGGTTCCATAGACCCCACAACCACGGTCGTTTGACACTTCCTCACAACCTAGTCACCAGATTCTAATAAGGGAATGAAAGCCAGGTGCCCAGCAAACAATTGAGACTTAACCCAGTCCTGCCTTGGGCACGTCTACTCTATTTTAATGAGGCTAGGATGGTGCTTGTGCTTGGGTTATGTGATGAGGCGTTGATTGGGGTGGTGCCTCTTAGTTTTCCAATTCCAATGTGTGTGCTCCTATCAAAACACGATTTTCAAGCAAGGATTTAAGATGTGGTATCTTTTAATGTTTGTCCTTACTTTTGTGTTTTCTCTTTTAGGGTTGACGTGTCTTAATGTTTTCAGACGAGTTTCAAGTGGGCACGTCAAGTTTTGCACACAATTGGTGAGAGTAGATTTCCTTTGATGTGAAGATGCTCTAAAACCCTAAAGTGCTCATCCTAGTGTTCATGCAACTTCTATCAAATGAGTTGATTTTAGGTTGAGTGGTGCGACCCATGTCAATTCACGGTGGCTTTTCAAATGCCACTCAAAAGGAAATATGAACACTCCAAAAATGTTAGGTCATTAAGAATGTTAGAGTGTATATTTTTTTGTTGGGTGATGTGATGAGGATGTGGATCAGGCAATCATGCACCGTGCCAATTTTTTTCAATTTTGCAATTTTTTTAGGCAAGCAAACAACCACGGGTGAAGAATTACTCACAATCGGTCCTTGTTGTGCTTACTCCATCTCTACCGTTACGAGTTGCACTGCTTCGCCGTCTAAGTGTCGAGTTCCTGCAACCATCAAGTAAAAGGAGAAATTGTGTTAGATGATTGGAGCATGGATATAAAATGGAAGTGACAAAATAAATCCGTTGCCTCCCTGGCAACGGTTCCAAAAACTAACATGCTAAAGACATGTTTGTTTGAAAGGATCGTTATAGTTTGTACTCGCAACGTCAGTTTTAAAAGAAGAAATGGACGTGAGTCCGAGTGTCGATCACAGGGAGGCGTGAAAATTGGATTTTCTTTGTCACTTAATGTCACAGAGATAACGGGTTTTTGCTTGCGAGAAGACGTGGGAGAAAAATGAGTGGGAGAGAGAGAGAGTTGCATTAGAATCTTTTAAATCATAGCAATCACTCAAATCATGATGGAGAACAACATCAACACTATATTAAACATGCAATTTGAGTTTTACAAATACAACAATAGTTAAATGCTTAAACAAAAGGAAGGTAAAGCTAGAGTAAAGAGAGAGAAAGAGAGAGAGGGGAGGTGGTGAGGCAGCCACGACGGTGGAAGGAGGCTCTGTCGGTGGCTCATTGACTCTGTTGACTATAAGGGATGCTAAAGGAGGCTAGGAGGATGTTACAACACTTGCTAAGTGAATTGAATGGTTTACATGGGTGGTTGGGAGGGGTTTCTATAGAAAGAAGAGGTTTCAATTTTAAGTATGGGCTAAACCCATTCTAAAAGCGTCGGTGAAGCCCCCTACCCAATGGTCTCGCACACGCGCTATTCTTCTTCATGCGTGATCTGTGCATGCGTGCTGTGGGCCATCCGATCATAAATCAGACAATTGAGATTGCTCATGTGGCACACCTTAGGATTGCGCCTGCTGCGCTCGCACACCCCATGCATCATCACGGGCGTCTGCATCGAATGTGCGGGATTACGCCGCGTCGCCTGCTGCCGAGCCACTTGATCACGCATCGACGACCATAATCGCACGCCTCGAACCCGCCTTGATTTTGCACTATGATGGGCTCCTCGAACCCGTGCCCCACTATGCGGGGGTAAGGTGCGTACCACTGCGCTAGGACCGCTGCTTTGTCGCGGAGGTGAGATGCTGGCGCAGTGCGGGAAACTGTTGTGATCGAAGATCGGATGACTTAAAGTTGCGCTGCATGGTGCGGTTGGTTGAGGGGCACGGTGATGCTGACACATGGCGGCCTTATGACCGTTGATCATTAGATCAACAATCAGAACTTCGTGGGCCAATTGTGGGAGCTCCGGATGTCAGATTTGGTTGATTTTGAGTCCATTGGACTCCGTTCGTTGCACTGAGTCCATCTGTGCGGTCCGATCGCTCATCTGAGGCCTATTTTGACATGTACTTGTACAAATGGCCGTTAATAATGCACCATAAACAATCTTGATGTGCAATGCATGCAATGCTCTTATTCCTATTTATGATGTGTCCTCTGTGCATTTTACCTTTAAGACCGTCCCCTTTTGGCAGAATTAACATTGTAAAATGTAGTGTTATCAGGAAAAGGCTTTAGTTCGTGTGTAGGTGGGGCAACATTTGATGGGTAAGGGAGAGGCGGGAGTTGATCAACATCAATCTGCTTAAATGGAGGTTGCTGAAGGTAATTAGCTCTACAAAGGTCAACCTCAATAGACTGGGATGGGTCAGGGTAATTACCAACTGGTTGAGTTAGATGGTTTGCTAAAGAGTTAAGAGTGAGGAATTCTTCAACTAGAGGTTCCACGGGATTATGCTTCTCAACCTAGCCACAATCGAAAGACTTTGCTGCCCTGAAGATATCCAAGTGCATCTTCTTGTCTCCAAAGGCGATTTCCATGCATCCTGTGTCACAATCAATGTTCTCCTTAGTCGTAGCTAAGAAGGGTCTACCCAGGATGATGGGTGTGTTTTGTAGCTATTCAGGGACTTACATGTCGGGGACCAAAAGGTTGATCGGGAAGTAGAAGTCCTTGACCGAACAATTACATCCTTGACTACCCCCTTCGGGGTTTTCACGGATCTATCAGCCAATTGGATAGTCACAGGTGTGGGTTTCAACTCCCCAAATCCAAACTAGTGATAAAGGGTAGTCGGGATTAGGTTGGTTGAAGCACCTAAGTCTAAGAGCACCCTATCAAATGTCATGTCCTCGATATTACAAGATATAAGGGGTGCTCCTAGGTCAATTCGTTTGGGAGGTAGGCTGGTCAATATCACTAAACTAGCTTGTTCTAAGAGAACTACCTTCCTAGGTGCTTGGGTTCTCTATTTACGCTTCGACGTACAAACATCCTTAGCTTAAGCTAGGATATGCATGATTGCTTCGAGGAGGGGAATATTAATATGAACTTCTTTGAAAATCTCTAACAACTCCTCACTCTCAATTACATTTTCTTTTTCTTCATTTTCTCCAAGGCCTAAAGGTATGTTGGTTGGGTTTAAATTGGCTCACTCTCCTGGTGCTTGGGTTCCTCCTACTCATCCTCAGAATCAAGTATCTCAAGAAGTGAGGTCATGGGAGGGGTCGTCCATTTGGGATCCTGGGTTTTAGTACCGGTTCTCAAGGTAACTGCATTGGCTGAGGCCTTAGGACCATGGGTAGATCCTTGAGAAGAAAAAGAGAAAGCACCAAACCCAAGGGGTGTCCGGATCATGTGGGCATACCCAGGATTGGCTTGGAACCCTTGGGAATTGGGGCCCCTATTGATCACATTTCTTGGGTTCATTTATGGCTGAGAAGGAAGGGACCCTTGTTGTTTGCAATCCAACAGCTAGCTCAATTGTCCCTTCACTAATGCCATATCCACCTGATGTTTCTGATTCACATCAGCCATCATTTTTATCAGCGTGTCCATTTGGTTTTGTGGGGGAGGGGCCACCCTATTATGATTATAAGGTGGTCTAACGGGTGGACCTTGTTGATAGAAGGGAGGGTTTGGCTTGGGTTGGTTCTAGAATTGTTTCAATTTTTGGTTTGTCCAGGCGAAATTTTGGTGATTACGCCATCTGGCATTGTAGGTGTTGGAGAAGCGATCAGGTTTGGAGTAACCATGGATTGCCTAGGCATCTTCAAAGATAGAAGGTGCCGAAGGGAAGGCTAGAGAGTAATCGGGGTTTGAGGGAGCAAAGGTCCCTCCCTGAAACATAGTCAGGGGTTGTTCCAGGTGTATTTGGTTCATTGGTTGCACCAAATCTACATTGTGAGCTCCCTTTGTTAGGGAGAGGGTCTGTAGTGGGTTTCGAGTTTGGTTATACAACTCATCAATCTTTTTGTCCACCATCTCAACTCGATCCAAATTTTTGGCTATAATGTCCTTGTCAACCATTCCAGAATTGTCTTGCACCTCATAGATCCCACCACAAGATTGACTGGATTGATTAAACTGGGTCATGGAGGCATTGTTGAGCGAATTCTCACTCATGGACTCAAATAGTTCAAACACGCGCTCCTCATCTTTGTTTGAAAAGTTGCCTCCACATGAGGCATCAACAAAGTTCCTAAGGTTGCTGTCCAGACCATGGCATAAGATCTAGGCCAATTGCCACCTTGGAACCTCATGGTGTGGGCATTTCCTCAGCAATTCATTAAATCTTTCCCATGCCTCATGGAATTATTCCCCACCTTGTAGTGTGAATGTGGTAATGGCTCTTCTGAGGGCATTGGGTTTACCTATGGGGAAATATTTCTTCAAGAATGCATGCCTTAGTTCATCCTAGGTGGAGATGGGTCTCTCTAAGGTTCTAAGCTAGTGAGATGCTTTGTCTTTTAGAGAGAAAGGGAACATCTTAATTAAAATAATATCCAAGCTGTTGTTCCTTGGTTTCACAGTCCAGGCAATCTGGTCTTGGTCCTCTAGGTGTTGGAAGGGGTCCTTATTTAAGTTCCCATGAAAGTGGCTTTGAATGAAGGTCAGGGCATTTGGTTTTAGCTTAAAATCATCTCCCCTTTTGGGGACCCTAAGATGTGGCTCGATCCAGATAGCAGATGGATCATAAAAATCATGGAGAGGCCTTGGTTGGCCCTCGGGAGGTTGTGGTGGGTTAGGTTGGTTCAGTGGGGATTGCCCTTGAGGGTTCTGCAATCGGTGTAAGGCTTGAATGATGGTTTGGATCTATTGTTGTTAAAGTTTGTGGTTGGAAAAGATGTGGGCCTAAATGATGGCCATAGCATTGGGTTGAGGTTGGTCCTCAATCTCATCAATTATTGGGTCAGCCATTTCCCTTGAAATCAATCTCCTAATTTCCCTTTCTAAAATAAACAGCTCAAGATGAAGTGATCATCTCCCGTGCATACACTAGAGAAGAACGGGGAGGGATGCGGAGAGTGACCGATGCGAGATGTGTGTGCATAAACAAGTAAGCAAGTCTAGTCCATATAGTGCATACCTTAGGTGACCTAGAAGCCTCAAAGGGAATGATCAAATCTGCAAGCACTTAACCTCGCTTCCCAGTGTTAATCTGGCCAGGTTGATTACGAGGGAATTGAGAGGAAGGTTCTTCCTTTGGCTTGCACCGCCGATTCTGTAGACCCCACAACCATGGTCGTTTGACACTTCCCCACAGCCTAGACACTAGATTTTACAAAGGAAATGAAGGCCAAGTGCTTAGCAAACCTAATCACACCTCAAAGACTTACACTAGTCCAGCCTAGGGGACGTCTACTCCATTTTAATGAGGGCTAGGTTAGTGCTTGTGCTCAAGATATGTGATGAGGCATTGTTTGGGGTTGTGCCTCCTAGTTATCCAATTGAGCATGTGCGTGCACTCAACAAAATATGGTTTTCAAGGAAGGTTTTAAGGATGTGATGTCTTTTAATGATTCGTCCTTTCTTTAGTGATTTTTAGGGTTGAATTTCCTTAATGTTTTCAAACAATGTTCAAGTGGGCACACAAGGTTTTACACACAACGGGTGAAAGTCAGTTTCCTTTAGAATGATGCGGCCTTTGAAAAACAACCCTAGTATTCATGCAGTTCTACCAGGTGAGTTGATTTTAATTATGGTGAGTGGTGCGACCCAAGTCAAATCATGGTAGCTTCACAAACACCACTTAAATGAAAGAACACTCTAGAAAGATTTCAAGAACATTAGAGTGTATTTTTTTTGGTTGGGTGATGAGTTTGGAATGTGGGTCAAGTAGCCATTCACCATGCCAATTTTCGATTTATATTTTTTTTGTATTTTTTTAAGCAAGCAAACACTCAATTGGTGGAGTGATACAACAAGTCTTTGCAGCACTTTACTTTGTATCTGCCTTCTCGGATCTCACTCCTTTGTAGTGCAAGCGTCGAGTTTCTGCAATCAACAAGTAGAGAGAGGAAGGTGAGTTAGAAAATGTGAGTAGTAATGCGAGATAAAAGCAACAAAAGAAATCCGTTGCCTCCCCTGTAATGGCACCAAAAACTGACGTGTGCGGAACACATTGGTTTAATATGTCATTGTAGCATCATTCGCGATGTCGGTTTTAATTTTAGATTTGAATTCAGTGAGTCCAAGCGTCGATCTCAGGGAGGCATGAAATCATATTAGTTTTAGTCAATTTGGGTATCACAAAATGGTAGCGTGGTTTGCTTGCAACAATGAGAACAAAAGAGAAATAGAGAGAGAGTAGGTTTAGAGCTTACGTTTAAAACATGGCAATCACTTAAGGAGATGTGAACTATGATATAAGAAGCAACATCAACATATAGCATGCAATTAGAGATCATTTACAATTACAACAATAGATGAAAGCTTAAAATAGTGCAACATAAAACAAGAGTAAGAGAGAGTGTGAGGAGGCGAGGTGGACAAGGCGATGGAAGGGGGCTCCATCTGTGGCTAGACAACTTCGGGGCAGATATGGAGTGTTTGGTGGAGCTAGGAGAGGGCTAGTGTTGCATGGAGAGTGTGTGTGAATTGAATGCCCTTGAATGGGGTGGTTGAGGGGGGTTTATACAATAGAAAAGGGATTCCAAAACAGGTATGGGTCTTCAGCGATGTCTGGAACGTCGCTAAGTCCTTTCCAAAAGCGTCGCTGAAGTCCCATTGATGAGACCACAATTGTGGGCTAAGTAAATGCTTAAATGCCTAATTATTAAATTAATATTTGCATATACGTAGCATACTTGAATATATAAATAAATTAGTTTATAAGTAAAGGCTTGCATGCATATTTATACATTCCATTAGAGTAAAATGAATTTCATACATTATTTGGCATAAATTGTAGAAATAACCCAATTTGTTTCTTTTCCTTCCCGTAGGATGTGCAACTCCTCAGCGTGTCGCACGTGCCTCTTCGCGCTCCCACCAGCGGCCAACAGCGATCTCTTCAAACCGATCCATCTGTTGGAGAGGATCTGGATAGAAGAAACAAACCCAGAAGAGTTAGAAAGAGGCACAGCTGGTGCCAGGGGGAGGTTTGCCCCTTCCTTTCGACCGTGGAGGAGAGCCTGCACTGTGGACGCTTCCCACACTGTGGCCCTCTTAGTGTGCATAGGGGCACGACCGCGAACCCCCTCACCATGCAACCGCATCAGGCAGAATGTGACCGCCTGCGTTGCACGCACTGCTGGTGCGTTCAGCAACACCGCATAGTGCGCAACCTCACCACGCCACCATGCCCGCCTGCGCTCCAGCAAGCACGTGCCCACCTACGTTCCACGCGCTGCTCATGCGTTTACCAGCACTGCTCAGCGTGCAACCTCTCTGTGCAGCCGTGCGCATCTTCACCCGCGCTCCAGCCGCTTGTGCACTCCACTCCCTCTTCCTCTTCCTCTCCTTCTTTCACTTCTTCTTCCCATGCCTCTCCTGTTTGCAGCAAAGAACCCAAAATGCAGGTCCTTCTCCCATGCCATTCACCCTCTTCCAACCTCCTCGACTCACGCCAGCTTTCCCTACGCACTCACCACGCCCTCACCGTTGAAGCCTCCGCCTCCACCTCCACGCAAGGCCGCAGCTGCCCACGAGAGATCACCGTCGCTCACAGGACCTCCACGCCACCAAAGACTGTTCCTTCAGCTGACCGCCACCCACCACCTTCGGCCGTGCCTCCACCGCCGTCGCGACCATCTCTCTCCCATGCACCATCGCCAGGCTTCAGTCGGCCGACCGCCATGCCTCCACACGCACGAAGAAGAGAGAGGAAGTTTCCTTTATTTTTGAAAGAACTAAAATTTACATTTCTTGCCATTGTCACTTTAATATTTGGATTATTTTATTCAGGTGAAATTGCATGGGTGCACTTATAATTTCATGAATTTTCTTAACTTATGTTATGTGCATCATTTAACATTGAAATTTAATTCAGATTTGCATGCAATTCAAACTTACATGATATGCCACTACACATGCATCATATACATACTTTTGGGAGCTTGATTTCTGATGTAAAATTTACATAACTAGTGCATAACTTCCCATGAAATTGCAAGTTCCATTTAGAGTAGCATATTCCTTGAAGTGATTTCGCGAAGGTGTCTGCGAACATTATAACTCTCTACTCGTGAATTTATTGGATCTATTCTACCTTTTGGATATGACATCCTTTTTGTGGTTTAAATTGATATCTATTTTAATCTTTGATTGAGAAATTTTCACCACATAAATTACAACGACATATCATTCTATTATCTTCTTAATCAAACGAAATTCTCTCCATCAAATGGCACCATTGCCGGGGAGGCAACAGACATAATAGATTCACTTGATTATTTCTGAGTATTCTGAGTTGTGCAATTATCTGATCATTCTTTATCTTTTTGTGCAAGGAATCTGACGGGGCGACTAGCGTAGCAGAGCGGCAACATCAACCTTGGGCGATGCCCACATGAGGAGAAGACGCAGGAGACTTGGATCCACTTTCACAGGAGATTCTCCTTCGGCACAAATTTTATTTCTGTCTTCTTGCCCATGTAGTAATTAGGGCTGAATTTTTGCGGGTCTGTCCCCACATTCTTTAGCTACTAGGATTTACATTTTTCTACGTGCATGATTCCATTTTCCACTTTCTTGCCTTTAAAACAAACAAAAGAAAATATCGAGCTGCTTGTTTAGAAGTTCCATGCCCTTAGGTGTGTGCATTTAGGGGTGATTAAGCAGCACATTAGATCTCATTGTTGCATTGCGAGCATATTGGCACGAAGATTGCTGGAGACAAATACACCTTTCTAACTTTTGCATCTAGCTCTTGTTCACGCATTTGCTTTAAGATTAAAATTCATGACCACCAAGTTGATTGAATTTACTAATTTAGTGGTTACCTAACTGAAAGTGGAACTAATAATCAGATTCGACCTTAAAATCAAATCACACTTGATCTGATTCAAAGGGACTTGTCTGCATTTTCAAAAATAAAAGAAAAAGATTTGCAGTGTGATGTACACTTCTGACACTGAGCACGCACATTAGGCACTGCACTAAGGCTCGATCCCTTAAGGCTATAGGCGTCGATGACCCTCCTATTGTGCTTTGTGGTGGTGGTACTATCTTTTGACCAAGTGTTTTGATACTTCATAGAGGGGACACCCCATAAAGGAACAAAAGGGTAGTTAAAAGGCACCGCATACGCATCGCCTCAAAGGAAGGGTTCGCCCTACTTGCATCCCTTTGTTCATCCCCGGAGTAACTTCTCACTTGAGCACCTGGGAGTATCATCTAAGCAAAGTATAGGTCCTAGGGCGCTCGAAGGTTGAATTAGGTCGTGTAATTGCAGTGAATAACTTGTTTGGCCATCTATATCAACCAATTCTACCTCGGCAACAAAGAAGGCTAAGATCTCAAGTCATCACCCCTCTTATACCACTTATGTGGGAACGGAGGGATAAACCTTTACCTTTTGACCTATCCTTGGAGTGGAGGTTTCACTTAATCAACAAGAACTTGAGTTGTGATTGAGATTGTATGCTTGGTAGATGATCTCTTGAGGGCAGTCTAGTGTTTGATCCTGAGCCCAAGAGAATTCTTAGGAGAGCTCACCTAGGAGAGAAAAGAGAAGGCATGGCTGATCAAGGAGAAAATCAACAACGGACCCTGAGGGACTATTTTATTCCAACCAACCAACCAACTTGCAGAAGCACTGAGACGACCGGTAGGGGATAATCCTTATGAGATAAAGAGTAGTACCATATCTTTACTGCCCTCCTTTTATGGTACTACTAGGGAGGACCCCTGCCGACATTTGGAGGAATTCACCGAGGTTTGTTCACGGTGAAGCTCCAGAGCTTTACTGATGAAGCCCTGATGAGGACTCAATTTCCATTCTCCCTAAAAGATAAGGCAAAGCACTAGTATCATACCCTCGATGCAAGGGTAAATGATTGGGCCACCCTTAAGGGAGAATTTTTGAAAAAGTATTTTCCTATGAGTAAGACCAACCATTACAGAAGAGAGATTATGGGTTTTACTCAATAGGAAGGGGAGCAATTTCATGAGACTTAGGAGTGCTTTAATGACCTTTGTAGGTTATGCCCCCACCATTAGGTGCCAAGATGGCAGTTGGTCAAAAGGTTCTATAACGGATTATCTGAAAGGCATAGGCAAACCATCGATGCAGCGTGTGCAAGAACCTTCATGACCAAAACTGAGGATGAAGCCTAAACATTATTTGAAACATTAAGTGACAACTCCATACATTTGTCCGCTGCCTATCAAGATAGAAAACCATCAATCTTGCAGAGGAAGATAGAGGCCCATGATGCTGGGGCTTCTCAGGATTTGGCTTATTACATTCAATTATTGAATAAAATCTCTGATAGGCTTTTAGCAAACCCCGGCATGAACCTGGAAGCAGCCTCTATCTTTCAGGCTTCAAGAGAATGCTCCATTTGCCAAAGCACAACACACGCCACTACGGAATGCCACCAGGAAAATGAATTCCCTGAGTTGATTCAGGCTAACTTGAACGCAGCCCAAGGTTTTTGCCCACCTCCTCGCAATAACCCTTATTCAAATACCTATAATCCAGGGTGGCGTAACCATCTGAACTTCTCTTTGAAGCAAGGTGATGCTTCTAACTCAGGGAATACAAGACCCTTACCTCCCCAACCCATATACGAACCACCTTATGAAAACCCTCCTCACAATATGCCCTCTGAGATGGATGAACTTAAAGCCATGATGAAAGCGATGCAAGAGCATCAGAATATGGTCATCCAATCTTAGAATAAGATGATTACTAATATGCAATCCCAAATTGGTCATCTTACTGAGGCAGTTAGGTAATGTGATCTGGGAAAGTTGCCTAGCTCTTCTGAGGAGAACCCTAAGGGTAAGGGGGTCGTATTAAGGGAGCACGCCCAAGCTGTGACCGTACTGAGGAGTGGAAAGAAGATTGACAAGCTTGATAACACTCCTATGGTTATGTCTCAGAATTCCCCTTTTACACCCAACCTGACTTCCATCTCCACCGAGGAAGAGCCACACTACTCTCCCTCGCTTGAAATCACCCACAATGAGGATGTCATCCTTCCACCACCTTTCTCTTGCCATGATGACCCCTCTACCTAGAAGCCGAGGGTGCCCTATCCAGAGAGCCTATCTGCTCCTAGGGAATCTTCTGTTGGCTCGCCTAGAGCCAAGGATAGGACAGAGGAGATTATGGACACTTTTAGGCAAGTCCAGATAAACTTGCCTCTTTTGGGAGCTATCCAACAGATCCCATCCTATGCCAACTTTCTGAAGGACCTATGCACCCAAAAGCATCGATCTAGGAAACAAGTCCAAACCAAGGTCATCCTACCTTACCATGTTAGCTTAGTTCTCCAACATCGAACACCGCCCAAAATGAAAGACCCAGCGGCCTCATATATTTCAGTGGTTATAGGTAAGCAACACATTGACGAGGCTCTGCTCGATCTGGGTGTGGGGATGAACATTTTACTGAGCTCTGTCTACGACCTTTTGGGAGGAGGCAAGTTAAAGCCTAGTCCAGTCATCCTCTAGGTCGCAGACAGATCACTTAAGACACCACGGGGATTGCTGGAAGATGTCCTTGTTAGAGTGGAAGACTTCTTCTTCCCTGTTGACTTTCTAGTGCTAGATACTGACCCATCTAATAAGCCCACAAAGCCGTCCATTATTCTGGGATGCCCCATCTTGACCACAGCCAACGCCTCTATCAAATGTAGATAGGGGCACTTAAAATGGGCTTTGGAAACAAGAAGATCCAGTTGAATGTTTTTGATACTTACAAGCAATTGGGATTTGAAGATTATTCTCAGATTGAGGTCATTGATGAAATAATTGAAGAGACTACTCCAGCACTCCTATGTAGAGATCCCCTTCAAAAGGTCATATCTAAGGACCATCCTTCGATTATTAAGGAAACTGAAAGGGAAATACGTGAATTAGCAATTGTTGGGGATACACACAGTCTCTGTCCCTACCCTAGACCGTGAAGGTAGATCTGCTACCTAAGGTAGGGACATCTCAACTTAAACCCTCAATCCAAAAGGCTCCTGAGTTGGAGTTGAAACCCCTCCCGAGCACACTGAAATATGCTTTCCTTGGCCCTAATGAGACACTCCCCATTATTATCTCGTCTACATTATCTAAATCGCAGGAGGGAGCTCTACTTGAGTTTTTACAAAGGCATAAGGAAGCAATTGCTTGGTCAATTGCTGATATTAAGGGTGTTGATCCCTTCCTTTGCATGCATCATATATACACGGATGAGTCTGTGAAACCTTTCCAAGACATGCAGAGAAGGCTCAACCCCAATATGCGAGAGGTTGTTAAAAAAGAGATTCTGAAATGGCTGGATGCAGAGATTATCTATCACATTTCAGATTGTAAATGGGTCAATCCTATTCATGTAGTACCCAAAAAGGTAGGAATCACTGTGGAAGAGAATGACCAAGGAGAGATGGTGACCATTAGACCCTCAACTGGTTGGAGGGTCTACATTGATTATCACCATTTGAACACGGCTACCCAGAAAGACCATTTCCCCTTATCGTTTATCAATCAGATTTTGGAATGACTGGCGGGGAATAAGTACTTCTATTTTCTTGATGGGTACTCTGGGTATAATCAGATAGCCATTTTTCCTGACGATCAGGAGTGTACCACCTTCATGAGTGTGTATGGCACATTTGCGTTCAGCCAAATGCCATTCGGGTTATGTAATGCTCCTGCCACTTTCCAACGTTGTATCATGGCTATCTTCTCTGATATGATCGACGAGTTTGTTGAAATTTTCATGGATGACTTCTCCATTAACGGCTCGTCATTTGACCTATGCTTTTCGCACCTTGATAAAGTCTTAACCCATTGCGAAGAGGCAAAGCTGGTGCTTAGCTGGGAGAAAAGCCACTTTATGCTCCAGTAGGGCATTGTGTTAGGGTATATAGTTTCTGAGAGAGGATTAGAGGTGGACACCATAAAAATTGATTCGATCTCTAAGCTTCCATTGCCTACCAATGTTTGCCAATTTAGATCTTTCCTTGGCCATGCTGGATTTTATAGGCTCTTCATTAGAGATTTCAGTAAAATCTCTAAGCCACTGTACGACTTGTTAGCGAAGGATGTCTCCTTCGATTTTGATGATAGATGTGGCGAGGATTTCCAAGTCTGAAGGAAAGCCCTTATTAATGCGTCAATTCTCCAAGCACCAGATTAGACCCTCCCATTTGAGCTAATGTGCAATGCTTCTGATTTTGCAGTGGGAGAGGTCTTAGGTCAAAGGGTTGATGGCAAACCTCATGTGCTACATTATGCCAGCAAGACCATTATGGATCCTCAGCAAAACTACACAGTCACTGAAAAGGAACTTCTTGCTGTAGTATTTGCTTTGGAAAAGTTTTGGTCTTATCTTTTGGGATCCAAGGTTGTGGTGTTCACTAATCATTCTGCCTTAAATCATCTTCTTGCTAAAAAGGACACCAAACCTCACCTAATTCGTTGGATTCTGTTACTCCAGGAGTTTGACCTAGAAATTAAAGATAAGAAAGGAATTGAGAATGTGGTAGTAGATCATCTGTCTAGGATCCCTACTGAGTCATCAAACCCTACTGGCAGTATTCAAGAGACTTTCCTTGATGAGTCTCTGATGGCCGTGGAGGCCAAAACTCCTTGGTTTGCTGACATAGTGAACTATCTGGTCACGGGCATTACACCGAGTAATTGGGACATGCAAAAGCGAGACAAGTTTCTTGCTAACGCTAAATTTTATCACTGGGAGGAACCCGAGCTTTTTAGAGTAGGCCCTGGCTAGCTTTTCCGCCGTTGCATCCCTGATGAAGAACAAAGAAGTGTTCTGAGTTTCTGCCATGACCTCCATTGTGGGGGACATTTTAGTGGGAAATAGATTGCCCATAAGGTTCTTCAGTTTGGCTTTTGGTGGCCCACATTATTCAGAGATGCAAAAACATCTGTGGGCGCATGTCTACATTACCAGCAGATGGGAACCATTGGAAAAGGGGATGAGATACCCTAGCAACCTATCCTCCCTGTTGAGATCTTTGATATTTGGGGCATCGACTTCGTGGGTTCCTTTCCTTTGTCCTTCGGATATGAGTACATCCTTGTGGCTGTGGACTATGTATCGAAATGGATAGAAGCCATACCCACGTGAACCAATGACCATTCCATTGTCTTGGGCTTTGTTAAGGCTAATATCATTTCTCGGTATGGGTACCCAAGGATGATCATAAGTGATGGAGGACCTCACTTCAAGACTGTACACTTCATAAGACTACTCCAAAATTTAGGAGTCAACCACTTGATAGCCACACCTTACCATCCCCAAACGAGTGGACAAGTTGAAGTGTCTAATAGGGAGATTAAGCGAATTTTAGAAAAAACTATCAGGCCCGATCGTAAGGATTGGTCTAAAATCTAAATGATGCTCTTTGGACCTACAGAACCGCGTATAAGACTCCCTTGGGCATGTCTCCTTTTCGTCTTATCTACAGAAAGGCATGCCATCTTCTTGTTGAAATCCAACATAAAGCCTATTAGGCTATTAAAAATGTTAACTTGAATCTGGATAAAGCGGGAAAGGCACATATGTTAAAGTTAAGTGAGCTTAAGGAGATACGTAATGAAGCCTATGAAACTTCTCAAAATTACAAGTAACATACAAAGGTCTTCCATGATAAGCACATCATTGGAAAGACTTTTGAGCCCAACTAATGGGTCTAGCTTTTTAATTCCAGACTTAAATTATTTCTAGGAAAGCTCAAGTCCCGCTAGGATGGGCCTTACGTTGTTATCAATACTTTCTCTCATGGAGCTGTAGAAATTCGGAACCCTACTTCTGGTGTGAGCTTTAAGGTAAATGGCCAGCAACTTAAACCTTATATTACTCTTTCAGATGGCTAGGTTTTGGATGCAATTCGGCTTGAGGAGCCTTAGCTCTTCCCACTCTCCTCCTCAGGTCATATTCTTCTATGTCTGCATTTTTGCAATGAGGACATTGTCAATCTTAGGCATGGGGGGTCATAACCTGAGAATGTTTATAGCATTTATAAATATTTGCATACATTTATTTTTATGAGCTAAATTGGTTAGTCCCTAGCAAAACATCTTTGTCATGGAGGTATCATTAAAGATTTTCCTTCTTTAATTGTTTCTTAAGTTTAGAATCCAGTACATTTACTTCACTTGCACGTAGACTGGGGAATGGATCTTTAAAGAAAACCAATAAGAATTTTTAGTCTACTGAGCCCTTAGATGGTTAATAGGGAGTCATACAAACTATGTTCTATTAGATCCACCTCATATTTGTGAGAAGAAAGTAGAGAGATTATTGGTGCGCTAAGTCTAGTGCAAGGACTCTTAAGTTTTGGACAATTAGATAACGATACCACAGAGTTAGGCATAGTTTTCGCTCTCTGTTCCAGTGTGCGTACATTGTGTGAATTCCTAAGAGTCACCAAATAAGGTTGAGACACAGAGATTGAGTCTTAATAAAGCTAAGACTATGGTGGATGCTTAAGACTGTCCTTCATAGAGTCCTCGGCTGAAGGAGGGTAATAGGGTCAAAGGTTAGAAATACGCTTGTCCTATCCATTCTTTTCCGGTGTCGAGAGTAGGCACTTCCACCAAATAAGTCACACAATATCCTCTTGACCATCATCATCCCTAATAATGCCTCATAAATGAAAGTCTACGTGTTATGTTGATTTATTAAGGAAAAAAAGAAAATAATTATATTTAGAAAAAAAATAAAATAAAATAAAATAAAAATAAAAAGAGAAAAGAGAGAGAGAAAAGAAAAAGAAAAGAATCCAAGTTTATAGTTTTATCTTCGTGACGTTGTTTCTGAGGCAACAAAAACACCTATCACGATCCACCAAATATGACCCATACCTAACTTTCAGTATTTCTGATCGCTCGAGTACTGGCTGAGGACTCTAACTTAGTTGTAGAATTATTTGGACTTTAATTGAAGTGTGAATGCCATGTGAAGCCACCAAATAGTGAGTTCATTTACCAAATCTAGTGAGAATTGTGATCTCAGAAAGAAAAGAAGAAAAAGAGTGAGCACAAAGGAATATCAAGAGAGCACAGTTATTTAGCCTCTCTCCGAGTTGACTTTTTTAATAGTCTAGAGATCTAGAGTCTGTAGTACTAGATTACATGTAGCACCAGATGAGTGTGCCACCAAATACAAATCCATTCAACTCGATATCTTCTACCTAAGCCAAAAAGTTACAGTCAAATTACAGATTATCTTCTACTTTATCCCCAAGGGAAGTAGTTGCCTATCTCGATAGAAATATTTACCAAGGGTGAAGTACAGGCTCCCAATGCGAATTAGCTTTTCACTTAGATCTATTTTCTAGGCTATTATCACTTCACAGTTGTCTGGATCTCTAAATGTTTGGAATAAGAAAAGAAGAAATCTTTGTCACATCCATCACTTTTTACTTTTGCTAGGGACTAGCAAAAACTAGGCATGAGGGTGTTTGATGAGACCATAATTGTGGGCTAAGTAAATGCTTAAATGCCTAATTATTAAATTAATATTTGCATATACATAGCATACTTGAATATATAGATAAATTAGGTTACACATAAAGGCATGCATGCATATTTTACATTCCATTATAGTAACATGCATTTCATACATTATTTGGGATAAATTGTATAAACAACCGAATTTGTTTTTTTTCCTTCCAGCAGGATGCGCAACTCCTCAGCAAGTCACGCGTGCCTCTTCGTGCTCCCACCAGCGGGCAACAGCGATCTCTTCAAACTGCTCCATCTGTTGGAGAAGATCTTGGCAAAAGAAACAAACTCAGAAGAGTTAAAAGAGGCACAACTAGTCCTGAGGGAAGGTTTGCCCCTTCCTTTCGACCGTGAAGGAGAACCTGCTGATAGATGACTTTTCGCTTAGCGTTATAGTATTTAAGTGGTGGAAAAATCGACTAATAAAAAATAATGAAAATAACCACTCGCAGAAGAGCGGGTCGTGTCCACAGGGAGGCAATGATGCAATCAATACTTAATTATTTACTCTTATTTCGGATAGTGCGAAATCCCTTTTCAAAATGGACTTAAAATGTGAAGGAAAGTAGATTTGCAATAACCTAAAAAGTTAAGGGTATAAGTGTAGTTTTCCCTCATAGAAATCCTCAATAAATTTAGGATGAATTCATGCAGTTTTCACGTGACGTGTACTAAAGACCATTAGTACGAAAGTTAAGCCCAAAAATCAATCTTTAAACTAGCTAATATCAATAGCATGCAATTATAATGAACTATGAGTGTTTGAATGCAATTCTGCCATAATATAATAATAATAGAAAAAATCAAATTGGTGGCAATGGCATTGAATGTAAATTTTAATGGAGAGGAAAACAGAGGATCTCTCCTCTCTCCTCCTTGTGTGTGCGGTCGCGCACGGTTTGCCGCGAGAATCGGCAGGGAGGTGTAGCTTGACGAGCGCTACGCATCGGTGGTAGTGGCGTGGCCGGAGGTGGCTGCTGGCGGTCGACAGAGGTGGCCGGAGCATCGGCCTGTTGGAGGAGACGGCGGCAATGCTTCTATGGCTACGCAGATGTGCGTGCGCACACGCACCAATTTTGATAGACGACTTTTCGCTTAGCGTTATAGTATTTAAGTGGTGGAAAAATCAACTAATCAAAAATAATGAAAATAACCACTTGCAGAAGAGCGGGTCGTGTCCACAGGGAGGCAATGATGCAATCAATACTTAATTATTTAATGTTATTTCGGATAGTGCGAAATCCCTTTTCAAATCGGACTTAAAATGTGAAGGAAAGTAGATTTGCAATAACCTAAAAAGTTAAGGGTATAAGTGCAGTTTTCCCTCACAGAAATCCCCCATAAATTTAGGATGAATTCATGCAATTTTCACGTGATGTGTACTAAAGACAATTAATACTTAAATTAAATCCAAAATCAATCTTTAAACTAGCCAATATCAATACCATGCAATTATAAAGAACTATGAGTGTTTGAATGTAATTCTGCCATAATATAATAATAATAAAAAAATCAAATTGGTGGCAATGGCATTGAATGTAAATTTTAATGGAGAGGAAAACAGAGGATGTCTCCTCTCTCCTCCTTGCGTGTGCGGTCGTGCACGGTTTGCCGCGAGAATCGGCAGGGAGGTGCTAATTGACGAGCGCTACGCAACGGTGGCAGTGGCGTGGTTGGAGGTGGCCGGAGCACCGGCCTGTTGGAGGAGACTGTGGCGGTGCTGCTACGGCTGCGCAGATTTGCGTGCGCGCATGCGCTGGTGGGCGTGCATGCGTGCTCTGGTGCGCCTGCAGATGGGTAGTGGAGAGTGAGAAGGCATGTTGCAGTTGGCGTGGAGAGGCGCTCTGCAGTTGGCCCCTGTAGGTGCCCCTGCGGGGAAGCTCGCTTGCAGGTTGCGGTCTACAGGTGGTTGGAGGCGCGCGTCATGGATACACGTAGGCGAAGAGTGCCTGCAGTGGCTGGAGATGGCGTACGGTTGAGAGCACCTGCAGATGGCGGTGGAGCGCGCTTGCAGATGGGCGGTAGTCTGCAAGAAGCTGGAGCGGTGGGGCACGCTGGTGCGAGCACTGGAAGATGGCCAGCGGGTGGCAGTGCAGGTGCGCATACAGGGTGCGACGGCGGGAAGGCGCGCTGGAGATGAGGAGTGCGGCTTGGTGCGTGGGGGCAGAGAGCGTGCAGGCGTGCAGGCGGTTGGTTAGCGCTTGTGGTAGGAAGCGACCTGCAGTGGCTAGAGATGGCACACACTGGTTTGGTGGATGCGACTGCTGTGGCTGGGGGGAGAGGCGTGCGGGCGGAGGTGTGCGTGCTGGTGAGGGCACGCAGAACTACAGGAAGGAGGAGGCGTGCAAGGAAGGTGCATCGAAGGTGGCGTGCGCGCTGGTGGAGGTTTTTCCCGCAAGGGGGAAGAGGGCACAGTGCAAACTGGAATTGTTCCCTGCAAGGGGGAAGATGGATCTTTTGTGCACGCCGCCTCTTCTCTTTTTAACGCCTCTCTCTCCCTCTGTGCGCCAATCCAAGGATTTGCAAATCCCTTTTCTGTTTTTGGCCGGCGAGCGTTGGAGGAGACGGCTAGAGGAAAGGGAAAAATTCCTCCGGTTGTTGGGGAAATTTGCTCCCCAACCCTTGCTCTTTCTGAATATAATACCTGCACATAAAAATAATAAAATCATTACATATTAAGTTATAGAATGTTATAAACATAAATCATGATGCGTGCAATTCTTCTACAACTTAATTGTAATTATTAACACACCTACAAGGTACAATTAAAGGTACTTAGGCTTAATATTAGTCAATTAAAATGGACACATCAGCTCCATTGTGGATGCTACCTACACCGTTGCCCTCATAGTGTGCAAAAGGGTGCCACCGCGCACGCCCTCACCGCGCAACCGCATTAGGCAGCACGCGCTCGCCTGCGTTCCACGAGCTACCTGCACGTTCAGTAGCTACGCACAGGGCGCAACCTCACCACGCCACCACGCCCACCTATGCTCCAGTAAGCATGCACCCTCCTGCATTCCACGCACTGCCAGCACGTTCAGCACTGCCACTCAGCGTGCATCCTCTCCGTGCTGCCGCGTGCATCTTCACCCACGCTGCAGCCGCTTGCGCGCTCCATTTCCCCTCCCTCTTCCTCTTCTTCTTCCCATGCCTCTCCTGTTTGTAGCATAGAAACCAAAATGCAGGTCCTTCTCCCTTGCCATCCACCCTCTTCCAACCTCCTCGACTCACACTGGCCTTCCCTATGCACTCACCATGCCCTCACCGTTGAAGCCTCCACCTCCATGCAAGGCCGTAGCTGCTTACGAGAGATCACCGTCGCTTGTAGGACCTCCATGCCACTGAAGACCGTTCCTTCGGTTGACTGCCACCAGCCACCTCCGACCGTGCCTCCACTGCCATCGCGACCATTTCTCTCCCACGCACCGCTTCCGGGCTTCAGTCGACCGGCCGCCACGCCTCCATGAGCGTGAAGAAGAGAGAGGAAGTTTCCTCTAGTTTTGAAGGAATTAAAATTTACATTTCTTACCATTGTCACTTTAATATTTGGATTATTTTATTCAGGTGAAATTGCATGGGTGCACTTACAATTTCATGAATTTGCTTAACTTATGTTATGTGAATCATTTAACATTGAAATTTAATTCAGATTTGCATGCAATTCAAACTTACATGATATGCCATTACACATGCATCATATACATACTTTTGGGAGCTTTATTTCTGATGTAAAGTTTACATAAATGGTCCATAACTTCTCATGAAATTGCAAGTTCCATTTAAAGTAGCATATTCATTGAAGTGATTCTGCAAAGGTGTCCACGAACATTATAACTCTCTACTCATGAATTTATTGGATCTATTCCTCCCTGTGGATACGACATCCTTTTTGTGGTTTAAATTGATATCTATTTTAATCTTTGATTGAGAAATTTCCACCTCATAAATTACAACGACATATCATTCTACTATCTTAATCAAGCAAAATTCTCTCCATCACCCACGCTCGCCGATCCGTGTGCCCGTGCTTCTTCTTCTCAAGCAATGCCTACGCATCATTAGCCGTTGAATCTGAGGTTCAGATCACCATTGGATAGTTGAGGATGCGCCACGATGCCCCCACCTGCTTCCCCCTACGATTCGCGTGATCACAGTAGAGGTCGTCTGATCACGCATCAACGGCTGGGATTGCGCATGATCAGGCACACTGGATTGTGCCTCGGGTGCAGTGAGCACACGTCATCACACGTGCTTATGTTGGACGCCCGAGATTGCACCGCCTACCTCCATCTGATCCGTCCGCGCAACCATCAACGATTGAATTTCAATTGCGCATGCAGGTGCAGTCGTTGCAAATCGAACGTGCCTCGTGCATTCGTGCGGTGGGGCACTGACCGCTGCACTGCATCCGGACTTTGTCTCAATTGTGCGTGAATGCTCAGCCATTCGATGGCAATTGGACGGTTGAGATTGAATCTTGGCTCGATGAAGAGCATGTTGTTGATGCCCAGTGGTTCTCAGCTGTTCGATCCTTGGATCGGATGGCTTATATCGTCTCCTGGGGCCATTGCGATGTGTGCACATGGCAGATGGCACCACATGGCCGATTGTGGGTCGTTGATCATCAGATCAATAACCAGAACTTCTTGGGCATGTTGGGGAAGCTTCGGATGTCAAATTTAAGTGATTTTGAGTTCGTTGGACTCCATTCGTCGATCTAAATCCATCGGTGCAGTCTGATTGCTCATCTGAGGCTTGTTCCAACATGCACTTGTACATATGGCCATTAACATTGATTTATAAGCAATTTTAATTCGCAATGCATTCAGTGCCCTTATGCCCATCATGGTATGCAATTAGTGAACATATACCCCTAAAATAAACTCTAGTTGATGGAATTATCATAATTAAATGCAGAGTTATCACGCATACACACCCACAGCTGTCGCATGGATGAATCTTTCCATCGGATCCAAGATGAACGGTTACGTGTGTATGATGATCACGTACTCAGCTGGCGTGTCAGATTATCCGTCAAACCGAGTGTGCGATCGCGCATATGCGTGCAGTTGCATTCGTGCTCATCCGTTGCACCACGTGGATACATCTCAGTCGCTCAATCACGATCGAACGGTCGAATTTGAGCACACCTCATCGCTAGGCTAGATTTGAGGCGTTGTAGGAGTCGAACGCACAGCATGGCTTTGACAGTGGCCTTCGTAACCACTGTGCTACGTGCTCACAAGTGTTGCAATTTTAAATTTACTACAGTCGATGTTCAAGCAATCTTGGCCGTTGGATTTTCATCCAACGGCTAAGATCGTACACAAGGTGGAGGTAATTTGGTGCCCTGTGGAATGGTGTGGGTAGGTGTGCGGAGGGTTGGCGCCACATTTGATATGGCTAAGGGGGTTGATGGGGATGGCTAGGATTGAGTTATAGGTTGGTTAAAGGATCCTAGGGTTAGGGTGTATTAGCACCAATCTAAAGGACACCCAAGGTGCTAGTGTCCCTTAGGTTTGGTGCGAAAACATGGGTTCTAGAAGGGGGTTGAGGTGGACAGTGTTGATGGCCTTATGGGGATAGGTGTATGGGGGAGATAGGCTTCTAGGTTCGCACCAAAATGGGGAGGTGTGTGGTATTTTTTTGGTGCCACCTACGGTTGTGGTTATAAGGTGGTTAGGATGGTGGTTATGAGAGGAAAGGGTGCCATGGTTGGTGCCACTTTCAGGAGGTGCTAGTGGTGTCTTTTGGCACCAACTAAGGTGGTTTAGGGTTAGGTCTAGGTGGGGTTAAGTTGGGGTTAAGGAAGGTGGAAGGCCATGAGATGGTGTTGAGCTTAGCTAAGCTAGCTAAGCTAGCTTAGCTAGTAGGGTAATAGTGGAGGAGTTAGGGTTTAGCCGAGAGGAAGTAGCCTTGAGCTAGTCTGAAGCTTGCGGGAGCTGTCAATTGTTGAAGAAGTCATCTTAGGACCTCAACAACTAAACTCTAGCTAGCTAGTTCTTTGTTAGATACTAAGTTGAATAGGTTGAGCTATGTTGAGCTAGTCTCAACTATTCTGGAGTTGGGAGAAGCTGCCTATGGACTTCCTTGCTAGCCTAGCTTAGCTAGCTAAAGACTAGTAGCTAAGCCAAGTTGACTAGAGATCCTGTGGACTGAGTAGAGCTAGGATGATCTGGATGAGCTAAGCTAGAGCTGGAATGAACTCCTGTCAACTAAGTTGAGCTAGCATAAGCTCCCAGTAAACTGAAGGGAGCTAGGATGAGCTAGACTCAACTAAGTTGACCTGGATCTTAGCTGATTTGAGCTAAGTTGAGCTACCCTAAGTTACCATCCAGCTATGATAAGGTAAATGTAGCTGGGATCTAGTGAATTGATCTTCTTCTTCACTTTCTACCATCTTGAGTGCTAGGGTTTTAGAGGTATGGTTATCTGCTTATCCTTAACACTCAAGTAAACATGTTAAAAACACAAAAAATATGCAATGCATGCCTAACCTAGTTAATTCTTAAATGCAACCCGAAAACCCATTTGAAGAGTTAAAATCTTAAGAACTAGATCAGTTTTAGGGCATAAAAATGATGATAAACTATTATTTATCAACTCTTTAGCTGGCTTAGCTTAGCTAGTTCTTGACTAGTAGCTAAGCTAACTAGGAATGAGCTTCCATGAGCTTGGGATATGCTAGAATTGAGCTAGATCCAACTGAGATGAGCTAGAATCCAGCTACTAAAGCTTCTATCTACTTCCTCGAATATGTGTGTGCCTCTCACATTGCCAGGGCTTACTTGATCTTTGTATGTAATCAACCCGCACAATCAAATATAATTTATTAATACATAAAATGATGGAAACTATGATAATACATGACCTAAACCTAAAATGCATGCTTATGCTAAATGCAATGTAGATGTGAAAACCCTAGGAACTAAATGTGAATTAAACATTAAGAATGATGATAAACTGGTGTTTATCAGTAACCCAATCAACTCTTTATAGACTTAAATTGGAAATGTAGCAACACCATCAAAAGTTGATTGAGGGTAAACAAAAATTGATTGATACATTCCAACAATTAGATGAAGAGGGCCAAAGAACCTTCATTGAGGAAATCCCATTCTAGGAATTAATGAAAAAGGGCCTACGGTGGTTGGTTGGATTAACCTAGATTACCCTCAAGTGGGTAAATCCAAGGTTGATTTCCCCATCCCTCCTAAGTTGGACAATGATTTAAAACCCTTGGATCATGATTTTGGAGAGGCTGACAAACATCAGGATACTCGAGTGATTGAGATTGAGTCACAAAATCTAAGAATTGGGGTTGATGTCTACGGATTGAACCGAAATTATGTTGGAATTGGTTCCGTTAAAGAGAGATTTTCAGAAGATGGGGCATGGGAACTTGATTGTGGGATTTTTGATGTTGAATTACTTGAAGACCCCATCCCAAGTTTAGAAAAGGGAAAAAGTGACCAATCCAAGTTTGATTCGGATGATGAAAGTTTCATTGGATCTACTTCCACATCAAATGTGGAATCGGATTATAATTTTTAAGAGGTTGAAGACTGATTGTGTAGCAATCATAGGTCTTAATTGACCAAAATTAGTTTAGAACTTAGCATAAGTTAGGGTAATTCATGCATGCATAAGCATTATCTACTTCTTTATTGCTTTACTTTAGCTTTGCATAAAATAATGTTATAATGTGCTGATTAAGTGCATTATGTCGATTGCAGGCAATAAGCTAATCAGGGGCTGGATCTGGAGCAGGATCTGAAGTTGGATCAGGAATAACGGGAGTTGCAGCAGAGCTGGAGCAGAAGGCTTAGAGTAGATGTAGGAATAATGATGTAAGGGAGTTAATGTTTGCTATTCTATTAAGTAGGAATAAAGCAGTAAAATGTAAGAAGCTTAGGTCTATCCTAGCCCTAGGATAGCCTAGAGACTTTCCCCAAGCCTTAGCCACCCTTAGATTAGGTCACAGCACCCTAGGAAGCCCTAAAACCCTAGTTCCAACCCTTATCTGGATGTCCAGATAAGTTATAGGACGTCCAGAACCCCTAGCCAACTCTCGCACACCTCAAACCCACTTCTGCAGTGTTATTGGACATCCAAACACTTTGTCAGATGTCCAATTTTTGCAGAATACCCAAAATAGAACCTAGATTTCCCCCTGACTCAGATTGGACATCCAAAACTGAAGTTTGGACTTCTGATTTTTGAGTATAAGTCGTCTGATCATATTTTTGGACATCTGGAACTAGCCTTCAGTTCCTGTTTTAAGATTCAAGCCTTGATCTTGGATTTCTAGCCCCCTAGACCTAATCCTAACACCATAAGAACCTAAATTAACGTGTCCTAACCCAAGTACATCACCTCTAGACCTACCTAAGGACCTAATTAGGTCCTCACCAAACCCAATTGACTTAGATCAAAGTCAATTACCTTCAGCTAAGTCAATTGGACTCATTGAGTCCAATTGAGCTTAGATCACAACCCACACAAGTTCAATTGGACTTAGTGAGAGTCCAATTGACCTAAACCCAACCTAATTGAGTTATTTCACTCTTAATTAGGTTCACACTCATTCAATTAAACTTGGGTTAAGCTTAATTGCAAATTCCCCTTAGCAATTAGGTTTGGTAACCCTAATTCAAGGCATACACTTACCTAAACCCCTTAGGACCTAACCTAAACCACCTAGCCACATAGGGCACGGCCACACACACACACGCATACACCCATTCACACACTCCCACACATTTAGAGTTCTCTAGAACTCTCTCCAAGTGGCGCCACTCTTGGTTGCCAAATTTAGCAACCAAGAGGCAGTCAAATTGAGATCCACACGTTTTGGATCTCGAAAACCACTTCTATCCTCTCATGGCCGACCACTCTTGGGCACTCTCTAGAGAGTTCCACACCTCTCTAGAGAGCATCCCTTAGGTCTATAAAAGACCTAAGGGGTGGCCATTTCCACCCATTCACTTCATTGGCTCCATTCACATCCACCTCCACTTAGGCTAGCCACTTCCACTCCATCTCCACGAGTTCACCACCATGAAGGACACCATGCTGGGATGCTGGATCACTCCTCTCTTTCTCCAAGGGTCAGCGTAAGCTCCATTGGCCACCCCTCATTCTCCTCTCGTCCACTCCAAGTACATTGGTGACCACCTCTGAATACCCTTTTGTTCTACTAGATCTAGATTAGTAGTTTATGCTCTTCATAGTTTTACTGCTTTTAAATACTACTTAGTAGTGTAGTCCTTATTCTCATCGAATGATGCATGCAAAATCCCCCCGTAGATTCTTGTATGCGATCGTTTTCTGATAGCTAGATCTACATTTTTAAGCATTCATGTACAAGCTTTCCTCTACAAGTTCAGGTTGCAAACACTCTCCAAATGAATGAATGAAAAATATATTTTCTATATATATATGTCTATGTTTTGAAATCACCATGAGCTTATTGACTGCCATCATGTTTGCGTGATTCAAGTTGCCTATTTTCACTCATTTATCTATTCCGCAACAAGCATGTCGTTTCCTAAAAATATAGAAAATCTAACTATAGACGCATTTTCTGTAAATAGTCACCACCTCACTAGAATCGTGCACACAGAAACTTACACTTTCACCTTTGTGATCTATTTAACACACGTGCATGTAATCAGGGTTCATAATAGAAGTGGTGAAATTTTAATCAGAAGACTAGAAATCAATGTGTGATTTTGAACAAAGTAGAGCGGTAAAACATTGAATTCAAAAGTAAAACAAATGCCTCCCATAGACGAACGACCGGAACTCAACTCTCGTTATCTTTTAAATATCTTTGTTTGATCGTATTACGTACTATACTACGATGCTTTCCCTATCAAATACGTGCGATATGCTCTCAACAAAGACAGAAATTATTTTGAGGCCAAATAATATGGAGGAATCAAACATGAAAACCATGATTTGGTAGAGACAACTGAACTTTTATTTTGAGACAAATCTAATATTTGACTTTACGATGCATAATGAGATTGTGGATTCCCTTAAGTACCTAGTGGATTTGAAGCAGTTGCAACCTGAATATGAGTAGATTTGTGACAATTTTATTGATTGCATTTTCGAAAGTTGGCATGCTGATTAGTTCTTCTACATCTATGGTGCCCGTAATTCTAGATTTAGGTTGCAACCTTCAAAACTGAACCCTAGTCTGCATGCCTGATGAACTATGGACGATAAGATGTGGGCATGCATGATGCACCATTAGTAGAGTTACCGTCCCATAGGGATGGCCCTCCACCATCACCTAGTCTACATCTATAGGAAAATGATTTTGAGCCGCAATGATCATATCATAACTCTAATCCTAACTCAACCCATTAATTTGATCATTTCTTTAGTTTTGGGATTTTGGTCCAACTAATGATGTAAAACTTACCACCAGCTGGGAGGCAACCCAGTATTCTATACAGGTACCTAGATCTTTATTTTTCTAAGCTAACCTAAAATAACAAGCTCAGTCAGGTGTACTCCTGTTCTCTTCTTATTACATCATGATTGTTTTTAATATGCATACATTCCAATGAAGAGATTGTAATGAACAGGCATGGGGGGTAGACATTGCATGTCTTACTTTTATGTGTGTCAGCTTATACTTTTACTATTTCTGAAAAAAAAGGATTAAAGAAAAAAATTATATATATATACAAAAAAATGAAAGTAGCAATGTTTTGAAAAAAAAAGTGTTTTTGAGGCTGTTCTTGGGATTCAAGTTAGATAGAGTCAAGAATTTTTTATTTCAAGAATTTACCGACTTTAGGAAATGCGAAACAAAGTCTTTCTACCAAGACTACTCAGGATTTTATAGACTTAATTTTCTCAACTATGTACCTAAATCTTCCCAAGACCTTGAAAGGAGTCTGAAAAAAATAAGTGTTAAGTCAAAAGGGTGATAAGTGAATGACTTATCTTTCCTCCCTCTAGTTTGAATAGTGTTTGAGTTCCAAGCATCTTCACATGCACTATGCACTAACTCATCTTATGGGTGATTTTGTTGAGTCCTTAGTGGTCAATAAGAGTTAGTCTTAAGGCTAAAAGATCTACTAGACTTGGCCAAGTTTATAGCTCTTAGGATTGTTTCTATTTGTAGGGGATGCATTTAGAATGGATGAAGGAGAGTCACTCACCTAGAAAAATGATTTGTAGAAAAGAATATTTATTTACCCTTTGAAAAAATGAGGAGAAAAAAATATTTATGAGAGAATACCCAACCAAATAAGCACCTCATTACAAATGGATGCCATTCCACCAAATAAATAATAGCATCTTGCTACATATGGATGTTGTCTTTTCCATTCCATAATGAAAACACCTCGCTATAAATGGGTGTTTATCCTATAGAAGAAAAAAGAAAAAAAAAATAAGAAGAAAAAAATTAGGAACAAGAGGCCTAAGGGTCCAACTGGTGAGATATACACCTAGTGTGTTGACCTCGAGGTAGAAATGTGTTGAGGAGAAAGCTGCCAAATTCTAGTATGGCCTAATCGAAGATAGGTTGAGAGAGCATAGAAATATTCTAATTCTTATTAAATATTAGGAATCAACTCAGTTGTTCGTCTAATGAGTCACATAAAAAAATTACAGACATGATGCTTGTTTCTCACTTTTGATTCGAACGTTGGGTGGGTCTAGTTTGTTAGAAATAGTTACTCTCGTGACTCAAGTCTAATGGATAATAAGATTCCTTATTTGATTTGGGAGGTCAAAATTTGAGTTGATACTTTAGTATTGTTGAGTCTTTGGCATTAAGGATTTGTCTACGGTTTCCTTTCATTAGTGATAAATCTTATCAAGATTTTTGATTCGATCTAGTTTGGTTCCTTGGCAACAAGTGTTGAAATAAAAGATAGATATATATATACAAAAAAGAAGTATTTTTCCAAGAATAAATGAAATCCAAAGTATTTGATTCTCACATTTTTTTCATACGATTTTCGCATGTTAGTTTTTCTAGGGACTAGCAAAATATAGGCATGGGGGTGTGATAACAGCTTAATTTATTACCCAAATTGGCTTAATCTATGGCTAGCTTTTTAGTAAAATCATGCATTAAGTTTATAAATATTGCATTTAGAGCATACATGCATATTTAAGCTTTATATTTATTTTATAAGTAAATGCCTCCTCTACTCTATTTTGAATAATGTTGGTGTGAGGACCTAGTGAATAAGTTGTAAGAGTGCTGAATAAAGTTGGAGAGAAGATGCATCTACTTAGGAACTTGAATTATGAAGTTACAATGGAGATCAAGACATGAGCTCAACATTTAAAGGAAAAAGGAAGGCATGAATACAAGAGAGGACACATGTCCCTCTCTAATTCGTCCCTGCCCTTGACCTTTAGGACAAACCCTTCCACGAAAAATACCATGTCCTAGACCTACTGGTCGCACGTTTTTCGCGAGTTTGAAATCAAGGTTACAAGTAACCCATCGTCGTAGTTGCAAAACACGTTGATCAGATAAAATTTATACCGAAACTCCAAGGGAGTCCCAGGTCGACACAGGGAGGCGACGTTTACTTAATTGAAAACCGTGCTTTGCTTTGTTTGTTTTTGGTATTTTAGGATTTTATTATTTTTTGTGTTTTTGTAAGAAGAAAATAAGGAAACGAATCACAAGATAGAGATGGAACGAAAATGGTATAGATATCACTTCAATGTCTATTACAATCAACTCTGAAAGCATAAAAAGAGAGGGGGGGTGAGAGGAAATCTCTCGAATCGGCTGTTCGGCAAGACGATGGCACCTGGCGGAATCATGGACGAAGGAGGTGAGGAGCGGGACGATGGAGGTGAGATGTAGGAGGATGTCGGGTAGAGGAAAGTTTCGGCGTGGCTCCAGAATGGAGGTGAGAATGCGGAGATGATCTGCTACCGGAATGGAGGTGGGAGGATGGCTCTAAGGCGACCTATGAATGGGGATGGGAAGTTGGAGGAGTATTTGGTGGGGCAGAGGTTTGCTACACTAATAAGAGCTTTGGGAGCCTGGGAACAAGCTCTAATGGAGGGTTGGTAGGCATGTTAGAGCTTGGGAGTAGGTGGGAGTAGAGTAGGTAGAGATGGCTTGGAAGGGAGGGGGTGTATGTTCTTTTATAGTGGAGGAGAAGAGGCAAAAATAGGTATGGGATCATTAGTGACATCCAGACCATCACTGGAATTGTCGCTACATGCAACTCATGCCCGCTCATGCCTGCTCACACCCAGAGCTGGCTTTGTTGCCACGCAAAGAATTAACGACGGCTGTAAGCATCGCTGTAGGTCTAGCTCATGCATCGCTGTAAACCAGCTCATGCATCGCTGGCATTGTGCTCCCCTCTTTTGCCACGCGCGCATGTGCCCACACGCTCACACTGCGCTATGCACATGTGCGCTTGCGCGTGCGTGCATGCACCCACACTGCTGCGCACGTGCATGTGCTGGGCGACCTGGGCTGAGCCACGTGACGCAGTCTGGGCCATCCTTCTTCTTATTGTAGGGGCTACTATAGAGGTCGGATTGAGTCAATTTTCACGCTGTTAGACTGCGATCGTCCACCCGAATCCACCCGTGTGGTCTGATTTGTCATTTGAAGGTCCAAATTATGTCTCTTAGTCCCTTAGCCGTTGATCTTCCTCGGACTGCATATGGTGCTACGGGACTCTGATCGAGGCGATTTCAGAAGCGTTGGACTCCGATCATCATCTTGATCAGATCTATATGGTCGAATTGTCAATCCAATGCTACGAAAAGAATATCCTTCTCTCCTAACCACAAAAAGGTTGCAATTAGCCTAAATTATATACAACTACTCTAAATGCAAAATGATACATGCTATGCAATATTTATAACATGAAATGCAAATCTAAGTTTAGCAACATGCATGAATAATCATTTTACCCTCAATAAATGTGTTTACATAATACCCCCATGCCTATCTTTTGTTAGTCCCTTGCAAAATTAAACTATATGCTATTTATAAAAGCAGAATTAGGATTAGATCGCTTAGGCATAAGTTGTTTATTAACAATAAAAAATTTCAACTAAGGTGCTAAACTACAAAAGCTCAATAGTACCCTGGTGCCTGCCAGAATGTAGATCACCAAGTCCTCGCCTTATTTGAAAAGGAAAAATACATTTTTTTTATTATTTTTCTTCTTTTCTAATTCTTTTGTACTTTTGGAGTTTGAGAGATCCGGGATAACATTTTACGGCTACTCGACCTGCCCAAGACTCGAAAAGGAATCTAGGTGTTAAGCATCTTGTGAAAATAGTGAAAGACTCACTAGACGACCATTAAAATGGACTTTAGGTTTCTATGACCCTAGGTGACCTTGCCTAGAAGTTTATCTTTTCGATTGGTAGCTTTCTCCCTACTTCTTCTATTTATGAGTTCAACATAAGGGCGAACCCAGTGTATATCTCCCCAATTTATTCTACTTCCCTACTTCTTCCGTAAGTTTTTTGGGAATTATTGTGCATTTTTTTGTGAGATGGGTTCTGGACAACTAGCCAATGAGCTGTTACTACCGACAACTTGCCAACCATACTCGTGCGGTAAAGTGTGATTTTATTTGTTTTCTTTATTTTCTCCTTTTTCTATTTTTAATTTCTCTATATTTTCTTTTTTCTTTTATTAAGTAGGTGGCTTTAGTAATCTATGATTTACCTAAAGGCAGTGCAACGAAAATGATCTTGTGGCTAGGCTCCGGACAACCAGTCAATGGGCTGTTACCACTGACAACTTGCCAGCCATTCCACCCATGTAGGTCGATTAGCTACACAATTTCCGTAAAAACTATATAAAAGTGAGTTAGTGCAAAAAATGTGTGCAAATGCTTATGCTTAAAGTACCCCCAAATTAGAGGGTGGGTTGATAAGTCACATACTTATCATCCCAAATTATTTACCAAATTAAAATGAATTTTAATTGGTGAGGACTCGACAGTAAGTCCACATTTGAGTGGACACCCGAGCTAATTAAGCCCGAAGACCTAAAGAGTCTAAGTGTTTAGGTCCTCTCGTATCATTTCCTAAAGTTAATAACTTCCAAATACTTAAGTTCTCTTTTCCTAATTTCTTTCTTTTCTTATCTTTTTTCAAATTTTCAAATGTTTTTTTTTTAAGAAACTAAAAGAAATTCTACGGAGTTAACAAAATGATTTCAGGAATTGATTATCCATGCCCCCATGCATAAATGATGCAATGTCCTCATTGTACAAATAATGACATGAAAAGGTGAAGTAAACAGAATATCACCTGAATAACGTGAGGAATTCGGTCAGTTCTGCAGAGAACGTGAAATATAAACATGTGCTAAATTTAATGCCTTCAGCTTGGCATAATATACATACAAAGAAGAATTTAAGAAATCACAAGTGCGGGTCAGAATCAAAATAAAAATATTGATCCTCAAACTTGCCAATAGAATATGTCCACAGACGTGGAACAAATTATGGTGTAGACCCATGCCCCGGGGTCGAGTGGTTCTCAGCTTCTGGATGAAAATCACCCAGAACCCAAGGTTCTTAAGCTTTAGGGGTCAGGCCTACGATTTTGGGGTGTGCAACCCAAGACCAAAATGGCAAACAATAGGTTGATCTGGTTCACTAGTTTCAGATGTCCACTTAGCATTTAGCTCAGAAAAATAATCAATTATTTCGAGCTTAAGTTACATGTGAAAGATATCGTACGGGTCCTGGTAGAAAGTAAGTGGCTTCAGGTCCATAGGTACCCTTAGATCCAAAATCAAGGTTCCCTTAGAATTAGCCACCCAAATTTTTATTTCAACAATTCTATCCTCCAACATCAAGAACTCAGGCTCCGGGACCTCTAGCATATCATTCACCCCATATGATTCACTCAAGTCCAGAAATCGTGGCTAAATAAAGATTGACTTGGGCACAATGATCTCAGAAGTCAGCTCTTCGGGGTGCGGATAAGGAATAGGGTCACTGATTGAATCATCAAGATTCAGATCCTCCAAGTTAACTGATGAGAACCTCATCATGAGCCATAACTAGCTCATTTTGACCTAATACAAAGGATAAAAGCTCCTACATATCTCAAGGAAAGGCTTAACTCAGAGAATCCTAGTTTGAGAAGAAAACAAGTCATAAGGGGTAAAAATGCAATTTTACCAGTATAATCTGCATACAGGGTAATTCAGGGCCCAAACATAGGTCAAAGCAGCTTAATAAGAATAAGAGTGGGATGAAATGATCTAGCAAGGGCTACAGCAATTCCAAGAAACTAAATGATAATCTGTAACCCTAAAACAACCCACTTCAATTCACAAGGTTCGAGGCAAAGTAAAAATAGAATAAACCCTCTAAAATTCATAGAAAAATAATCTCCAGGGTTTAGAACCTTCAATTTGGCCTTCAGAACCCTTTTTGACCTACATTGAGAACCATGCCCAATTAATAACTTAATTTGGGTTTTTGCGCAAATTGACCGGTCAAACAAGGTTTAATATGGAAATGAAATTCACCATCAGATTCCTTAGGTCCTAATTAGCCATGTATAAAAACTTGAGCCTAAGAAGAAACCTCCTTGACCGACTTTACACTTTGGTCCTCATATATTTACTCTTTGGCCCTCAACTTTTGAACCCTCGCATTTTGGCCCCTAACTCTCCTTCGTTCTTTGCAATCAGGTCCCTCCTGCAAAACCTGCCAGCACCATGCTCCGGCGACCTTGCGCGGAGCATGGCGCCGCGCAGGGTGAGGTGGGGGACCTGGCAAGTAAACCGGGGGTGCCCTGCGTCGTCAGCCGTCGCAGGGACACCCCCCTGGTCGTTGTAACCCACCATACCGGCCGTGCGAACGCACGGACGGTATGGGTTCTTGTTTCCGACCATCCTCCGGCGAGGGAGACACGTCGTCTCCCTCCGCCTTCCTCCCTGTTTGATCCCTATAAATACCCCCCGTTACTCCACCGACCGGGGCAGCCTGGATCTGACGGAGAAAATCCCCAACTTTCCTCTCTTCTTCCTCCGGCAGACGCTCACCAGCTCCGGCGGTTTCCTCCTCCTCCACCTCTTCGCTCTGCCGCAATACCAGCAGCAGAGACTTCCTCCCCTGCTCTTCCCGCGCCACGCCGCACCCAGCTGGCGCCTCTCCGGCTCTCTGCTCGCCGCCGCCCCTTTCCCTGAGCATCGTCTTCTCCGGCGACAGTCGATACGACTGTCGCCCTGTACCTCCCCCTTCGTCCCTGCAAGTAAGCTAGAGCTACTCCCCTTCTTCTCCTCTTTCTTTTCCTCACTGTCTTTTATTTGATTAAACCCTCGACCGCTCCTGTTCACCCTCACCTTCTCCGCCTCCGGCCATCCTCCGGCGAGCCGCTCCCATCACCTCAGCGACCCACACGGCTCACCGACCACCGCAGGACCTCCGCCTCCTCACCCTGATCAACCTCCGCCCTGCCACTTCCCCCACATCACCCTCTGCAACCCCACCGAACAGACCCATCCTCCGACCCACAGTCCGACCTAGGGCAGCCCTCGCACGCCGCCCCGCGCCTCGCCACCACCCACACGAGCTTCGCCGCACCCTGGCGAAGCTCCTGGCACTTTCTGATTAGGCCGAGAGGCCGTTTTCTTGTGAACAGGCCACCCGACCTCCGCCGCCATTGCCGCGCGGGAGGAACTGCTTCCGCCTGCAGCTACAGGCGCACCACGCTCAGCGCCACGCCCAGATTCAACTCCCAGGCCTTGCGAGGCGTTTTGGCAAAACACCAGGTTCGCAGCTAAGGCAGAAAGCTTCGCGTGACGCCGTAATCTCCTGCTGACTTCCTCGCTGCGGGCGCGCAATTGAGGTGGGACATTTAGTCCCACCTCGGAAAAGCCTGAAGAGGCGCAGCGATATAAGATGCAAAAGTGCTGAAGGCTTACTGCCTCAGCACACGGGGTGAGGTCCCCTTCACCCGCCCGGTTACCCGGTCTCGTCCGCGCTCACGCCCCGCGGACCTGACCCGACCCGACCCGACTTAAGACTGACCTGCACTCCTCGCCCACCACGCACGCCGGTGGGTCTGGACCCGGGCCTGACCCGAACCCGGTTACCCGGCAGCTCTGGGAGAGCTTTCCCAAGAGTGGTTTCAGAGAGAGAGAGAGACGCGGGGGGGGAAGGGTAGAGTAGGTTTTGCCTCTGACGAAAAACTCTGAAGTGTGCAGGCACAGGCGAAGAAGAAGACCCGCGGAAGAAGAAGGAAGCTGACTGTAGCAACAGGTAGTTAAGTCGTCTGATTTGGAAATCAGACGACGGCCTGAAGGGAAAAGAAGGAAGGAGGGGTGACGTCCCTGGCTGAAAAAGAAAAGAAGAAGCTGACACTTAGCCGCAGGGAGGAGAAACAAGAAGAAACTCTAAAGAAGAGGCTGAGCAAGGCAGAAGAAGAGGAAAGGCTGCAGAGAAGAAGTACAGCAGAGCCAAGGAAGAAGAAACCTTCACAGAAGAGACTGCAGAAAAAGAAGAAGAGAGGCCAAGACAGAAACCAAGGAAGAAGAAGAAGGAGATCTGAAGAAAGAAAGAGGAGCATCACCTCTGCAGAACAAAGAAGAAGTAGGAGATCTGAAGAAAGAAAGAGGAGCATCACCTCTGCAGAACAAAGAAGAAGTAGGAGATCTGAAGAAAGAAAGAAAGAAGAACATCACGAGGAGAAAACAAAGAGAACAACAAATTCTTTCCCTCTCTCTTTCTTTATTTTGTAAAAGAAACATGTATATCTCTAGAATACAACTTGCTCCCTGAGTTCGACCTCGGGAACTCTTTTATTTTCCGAGTAAAAAAATTTATATATTTGAAATGTTGGTAATAACTGGCTATACTACAACGTTATAACAAACTAAAACCCGGTTATCCCGAAGCCAAGCGTTTCATTAACCCCAACCAAATCAAATTCCTCTATTATCGGGCTGTCAAATGGTTCATCAGATTCATCATGCCCATTTGTCTCACTAAAATCATTTTCCGTATGCTCAAGTGAGACTTCACTAAGAGATTCTTCACCCTCAGAGTCAAAGAATTCATGATATTTATTTATATATGTCTCAAAACTGATTGTCATTTCCTGATTCAAAGAGACAAAGTTTTCCTCGCTCCATAGCTCGGGGATCTTGGGTGAATCAATCAGTTTATCCTCAATGGGTTGCTCTAGCCCAACCTGGTCATCCCTGGTCTCAGAAAATGTATCTCCCCCGACAGGCGCCTGAGCAGGCTCAGACATTAGCTCTTCTGAAGAAGGTTCATCTTGAGAATCATCCCAAGATTTGTCTAGGGCAACCACAAATTTCATCCTCAACCTTGACAATTTTCGAAGAAGAAACTCACCCAGGTCCCTATCCCAAACACTTTGGAGCAAATCAAATAAAGAGCTATTCAGCTCGTCAATCATTTTTATCATAGGCTACAATGCTTCATTGCATGGTGTTGGCTGAGCTTCTAACGATTGTATAGTGTTCCTAAAATTAGCCAACACCCTATCCTAGATCTGGTCCACCTGAACCGACTGGTTCGATTCAGGTTTCGGCAGGTTTGGTTAAATCTAAGGGAGTCAAGATGTCGAGGTTCTCGGGTCCCTCCATGAAAGTAGGTCATTCTAGGTTGTTCAAAGGATGGTGGCAACCTATACTTAGTGTAATGCTGGGGAGGGTAGGTGTTATAATCATTATATCCTTGGTGATTATACATCAGGTTGGTTTGGTCATCAAAGGATGGAGATCCATAATCATTATAGGTTTAGGAAGGATAGCAATCATAGTCTTGTTGCCCAAGTTAGGCCTTAGACATTGAGGTCCTAATTCGTATCCCTAATGAAAGTCATCCTGGCTAGTGGATGGGTAATTACAAGTCAAGTTGGAATAGTAATCATCTTGGGGACAAGTGGTGGTAGGAGGATAGGATGGGAAATGCGTGTAAGAAGTGGAAGCAAACATGGTGATGTAAGGAGGGAAATCAGAAGTAAAGGAAGGAGCCCTGTAATACAAAAATACAAGCTTGTCCTTAGGTTGGGTAGCGTAAAGGTCTATAGACTCTCAAAATCTATCCTAAGATTTTGGATGATTTACTCTACTTATGTCCAGGCAATCCAACTAGTTAGTAGGAGGGGCTGGGGAGAAGGTTCTTCCTTTGGCTTGTGACTCCAGTTCCTAGTGTACACCCCAGCTACGGTCATTTGATGCTACTCCCCTAGCTAGACATTAGATTGACTAGTATAAGTAGGTTAATCGTGAATAATCTCAATCTGGATCCCGACGAGCGAACCAGTCCTTAGGGCCAACGTCTAAACAATTTTAGTTAGGCTTGGGACAATGGTGCTTCAGGAATGTGGTGGGCCCCTTAAATGGGTTGTGCCCTTAATGAACAGTTAAAATGTGTGTGCGTGCACAACAAGGGTTTTCAAACAAGGTTATTTGATGATGTGTCTTTTAGGGTTTAACCTTGTTTGGTAGCTTTTAGGGTTTAATCTATAGGTATATTCAATCAAGGTTCAGTAGAACAATCCAAGTTTTGAAAGCACTGGTGTAGATATATTCCTTTAAAAATTAGAAATAAAATGTGGAGTTCCTGGTTCATTCCTAAAAATCAACCCTAATTGGAAAGCTGCTTGGTGGATCAGTTTTAAAGTGAGTGGTGCGGCCCAAATAGCTCAATCAATTGGCCTATTGCACCACTTAGTTAAGGCACACAAAAATGTTTGAACTATTCAGATTTCTACTCACTTATGTGTATTGAGTTGAAGTGTACCGGGTCCACAGGTCAGATCTCGATTAAGTGGTAGAATCAAAGTGATTGTGTGCCTTATGATAAGAAGTTGTGGGTGTTAAGTGTGTAGCTTTCAGTTAAATCCCACAAGAGAAGAATATATTTTTTTATTTTTTTTATATATGCGGGTGGGTGAGCTGATTGGAGTGACAATCAAACAACCAAAATCTACCCTAGGGTTTATGCAAAGCACCTAAGTTGATTTCGGTTTGAGTTATTAGGTTATGGAATGAAAACTAAGGTGGGGGTGGTGTGCGGGACACCTACAAAACACTCTACCTGCACTTTACTCCAGTCTACCACACTTGGATCTCCATGCTAGGGTACCTGCAAAACAATAGATCAGAGATAAGCAAGGTTAGTGTTATGTAAATGCAAAGAAGCGTAGAAAATAATAAAGTAAATTCCGTTGCCTCCCCGGCAACGGGCCAAAATGGTCTCATGTGTTTGACGAGTTTGAAATCAAGGTTACAAGTAACCTGTCATCGTAGTTGCAAAGCACGTCAATCAGATAAAATTTATACCGAAACTCCCAGGGAGTCTTGGGTCAAACATAGGGGGTGACATTTACTTAATTGAAAATCACGCATCGTTTTGTTTGTTTTTGGTATTTTAGGGTTTTGATATTTTTTGTGTTTTTGTAAGAAGAAAATAAGCAAACGAATCACAAGATAGAGATGGAACGAAAATGGTATAGATAACACTTCAATGTCTATTACAATCAAATATGAAGGCATAAAAAGAGAGGGGGTGAGAGGAAATCTTCCGAATCGGCTGTTCAGCGAGACGATGGTGCCAGGTGGAAGCTTGGACGGGGGAGGTGAGGAGCGGGATGGGAGAGGTGAGATGTAGGAGGACGTCCAGTAGAGGAAAGCTTCGGCATGGCTCCGGAATGGAGGTGAGAAGGCGGAGATGATCTGCTACCTTAATGGAGGTGGGAGGACAGCTCCAAGGCGATCTATGAATGTGGATGGGAAGTTGGAGGAGTATTTGGTGGGGTAGAGGTTTGCTACACTAATAGGAACCTTAGGAGCTTGAGTGCATCTAATGGAGCATTGGTAGGCTTGCTAAAGCATGGGAGTAGGTGGGAGTAGAGTAGGTAGAGAAGGCTTGGAAAGGAGGGGGTGTAGGTCCTTTTATAGTGGAGAAGAGGCAAAAATAGGTATGGGACCATTAGTGACATCTGGGCCGTCGCTGCAAGCATCGCTGTAGGTAGCTCATGCCCACTCATGCCTGCTCACACCCACAGCTGGCTTTGCTGTCACGTGAAGAATTAGCGATGGCTGTAAGCGTCGCTGTAGGTCCAGCTCATGCGTCACTGTAGGCCAACTCATGCATTGTTGGCACTGTGCTCCCTGCCTTTGCCGCACGCACGCATACCCACGCGCTAGCGCTATGCTGTGCATATGCATGCCTACACGCGCACACCCGTGCTGCTACACACGTGTAGTGGCACGTGCTGCACTGGGTGGCCTGGGTTGTGCCACATGGCGCAGTCTGGGCCGTCCATCTTCTTATTGTTGGGGCTGTTATGGGGGTCGGATTGAGTCAATTTTAGGGTCGTTAGGCTGCAACCATCGACTGAAATCCATCTGCGCAATCAAATTTGTCATTTGAAGCTCCAAATTATGTCTCCTAGTCCCTTGGTTGTTGGTCTTCCTCGGACTGCATATGGTGCTACGGGACTTCGATCAAAGTGATTTTAGAGGCGTTGGACTCCGATCGTTGTCTTGATCATATTTGTACAATCGGATTGTCAATTCAATGCTCTGAAATATATATCCTTCTCTCCTAACCACAAAAAGATGCAATTAACCTAAATTATATATAACTCCTCTAAATGTAGAATGATGCATGCTATGCAATATTTATAACATGAAATGCAAATCTAAGCCTAGGAACATGCATGAATAGGCATTTTGTCCACAATAAATGTGTTTACATCACCTACCTATTTTTATAAAACCAAAACATAGATCTTATCCCGTCCCTAAGATCTTATCCACATTACCTTAGCTACCACCTTTACCCTACCCATCCACCATCAAAACTAGATCCTAGGGCGCCCTTTAAAACACCTTAACCAACCCGTATCTTTTCTCTAAAAGGCTAGATCTTATCTCCTCCCAAAAACCCACCAAAGAACATATCCACTTAAACCTAATCCTACCCGTCCAACACCCAACCAAAGGCCATAAATCCTCCACAAATGGCCTGCCAAACACACCTTAAATCCATCCCCTCCATCCTCCATCCTATGGTCCATAAATCCCTATGTTGTTAGTTTCCCTTAAACCCTTAGATCTAAATTCTATGACATACATTTATCTCCAAATTCTATAAAAACACCAGCCTCCAACCCTTAGAAACCAATTAGACTCTCACTTAATTAGCTTTAGATAATTTCTTAGCATAGTTTACTAGTAGCCTTAGCCCTAGAGTGCACAGCCACCACCCTCCCTCTACCTTCTTCGGTCATCAACTTCCTCCTCCCAGCACCCTAGATCTGAAGCTCTGCCAGAAGCTTGGCACATGCATCCCTCAAGTGGCTCCACATTTCTTTCTCCTTCTATATTATTATGTTCTTGTTCTGAATAGCTTTGTAAGATTTGCCATTATTAGCAATAAAGCTATTCTTCATGTGATATCATTGCTTCCATCTTGATTAGGTTGCTATCTATTATATTGATTTATATTCTATTCCAAAAGAAGATAAAAAATGAAGGGTTTTTAAAATAGGGACAACCTCCTTGTGTTAGACTCAAATTCCCTAGAGCTTGTAATTATAAATTTCAATTGATCACTTTATTATGCACTACAATGATTTCATATTCTAATCGTATAGTTTTAGTGACATCATCAGATTCCCTTAGGTGCTAGTTTTCTTCCGATTTAGGTTTCCAACTAAAAATCCATTGCTCATTTTGTGTGATTAAATCCCCTAGAAATTGATTCACAAGTATACTACACACACAAAAACTTCCTCAAACAAGATTTTATAATGAGATGAATTTTAAGGTTGATCTTGTGTAAAGAGGAATTTTAGGGTTTCAATGGTATAATAGATTGAAATAAGGTCTTTTTGAAGGCACACAAATAGTTTTACAAGCACGATTGGTAGTATATTTCCTTTGCAATTCAAAAGAATATGAGTGCCTAATTGAAGCCCTAGAATTTGGACCTAGGTAAGTAGCTTCTAGATGTGAATTGATTTTAATTAGATCAAGTGGCGCAGCCTAATGCAAAGCAATTATGGCTTCTAAAAATCCACTAAATGAGGAATAAAAAAAAAATCAAGAATTTTGAGTCCCATTTGATTTTTTTTTAGAATTTTTTGTGTACTATGGTCGAAAAGACCCCCACTACAAAAAAGTTGACCTATAGCAATAGTGTACGTACACTAGCATCAAATTTATGTTGCTATAGGTTCTATTATATGTTGCTAATGATATATGCTACACTAGAAAGCACCTTTAAGGAAAATAAAAAAAATTGATGTCGGGCAAATGTGACTTTAGGCCCTCCCTGATCTCTTTCCTCGCCAATCCTCATTCCTCCTTGACTACTCGTCATCATAGGTCAACACTCCTTTGCTTCCCATTTCCTCTCTCCTACTCCTCATCTCACATCAACCTCCTCTCCCCTTATTCACCTCGTCCTCCCCTCGTCGACATCACCAACCCACTAGTAAGTCCTCATCTTCCTTCTTCAACTTCCCTCCCCCTCCCTCATCCGCCAACCCATCATTGTTCCACCAGCCCCACGTCACTCGAGCTTACATCGGTGCCCTAACCTCTGTCAAGTCGACTTGATCTGATTGAAGCCCTAACAATCTATCCCTTATAATTGCACCCCTAATCGAGCACCGCGTTCTTGTTGACTTAGATTAGTTAAAGTTGTATCTCTCTATTCTTGCTCTTGCCGATGATTATTGAAGGTGGAGAGATCTCTTTCAGGTTTTCGGATCTGATCTCTCACTTGGATCTTGTTGATGTTTTTCTGTTGGATCAATCTCTCACTCAGATTTTTCATTCTAAGGGTTTTGAAATCAGCATTCAAATCGATCCCTCTCTTTCTCAATCTCTCCAACTTCAGCAATCTCTTACTATTCATTAATCTAATCTCCAACTTTATCAAATTGATCTAAAAGTTTATGATTTCTCATTGTTCCTTCGATGAGATCTCTCCCACTCGATCTCTCTTACTTTATACAAGGATCATATCTTAAGGATCAGATCTCTCACTGTTCATTGATCTTTCTCTGATCTTAAGGTTTTTGATCTTAAGGTTGCTTCAAAGTGTGTGTTCCCTTTGATATGAATAAGTGTCTGATGAAATACTTTTCTGCTATTTGATGAAATGCTTTGAAGTATTTCAATGAGTAGGGCTTCAAATTGAATGTGTACAGGGCCCTCCAAATCAAACAATATACAACTAGATACTAATTTTAGAGGTGGCTGTAAGGGGCATCTTCTATTGTCATTTTCTATTTGTGCAATGTGCTTTCGCCATATGGTCCCACATGTTTCGCGTGTTAGAAATCGAGGTTACAAGTAACCTGTCGTCGTAGTTGCAAAACACGTCGATCAAATAAAATTTATACCGAAACTCCAAGGGAGTCCCAAGTCGAATACAGGGAGGCGACGATTACTTTAGTTGAAAATCACGCTTCGATTCGTTTCTTTTTGGTATTTTAGGGTTTTGTTTTTTTTGCGTTTTTGAAATAAAAGACAAGCAAATGATTCACAAGATAGAGATGTGGAACAAATATGATATATATATATCAATTCAATGTCGATTACAATGAACTACAAAAGAATAAAAAGAGAGGGAGGTGAGAGGAAATCTCTCAAATCAGCTATTCGGCGAGACGACGACGCCTAGCGGAAGCTTGGACGAAGGAGGTGAGGAGCGGGATGATGGAGATGAGATGCTGGAGGACGTCAGGTTGAGGAAAGCTTTGGCGTAGCTCCAGAATGGAGGTAAGAAGATACAGTTGATCTGCTACCAGAATGGAGGTGGGAGGACCACTCCAATGTGACCTATGAAGGGAGATGGGAAATTTGAGTATTTGGTGGGGCAGAGGTTCGCTACACTAACAGGCACCTTGGGAGCTTGAGAATAAGCTCTAATGGAGGTTGGCAGGCTTGCTAGAGATTGGGAGTAGGTGGGAGTAGAGTAGGTAGAGATGGCTTGGAAGGGAGGGGGTGTAGGTCCTTTTATAGTGGAGGAGAGGCAAAAATCGTATTTGGGTCTTTGCTGACGTCCACAAATGTCGCTGCAGCTGTCGCTGAAGATCCACCCTTCAATTGTTCTTGCTGGCGCGCATGGCCTTTAGTGATGTCCACAAACGTCGCTGCAGCTGTTGCTCAAGATCCTCCCTTAATTCCTCTTGCTGGCACGCGTGGGCCTTTAGTGACAGCTATGAGTGTCGCTAAAGGCCCTCATAAATGTTGCTGAAGATTTGCGCGTCTCCCTGCTGGCGTGCACTCCGCTGGCGCTGCGTGCTTCATGCACCCATGTTGCGCACGTGCTGGCGTGCACTGGCATGCGTGTGCACGTTTGCTGCGTTGCATGCTGTGCAACTGTTGTTGAGCAGCCGGCCAAATTGGAAACTGGGGGAGGCTACGGGGATTCAAACCCACGCCCCACCCTTGACAACTGCAGTCTGGACAATTGTGCCAAGTGTGTGGATGCATCGTGAGGAGGACTGTGATGCAAAGTTTCCCAGTCGTTGGATCTTGATCCAACGGCTAGGATTCAAGGGCACGGACGAAGAAGTAATTGGGCAGTGCTGCTGCCCGGTGTTGGGCGGCCTGGATGGCACCACGTGGTGCCATCTGGACCGTCTGTCTTCTTCTTCTTATAGAGGGTGCCACGGTGCTCAAATCGGGATGGTTCTTACGATGCCGGATTGCAATCGTTGCTCCGGACCCATCCGTACGGTCGGATTATCTATCTGAAACCCATTTGGATGTCGCATTTCCCCCTTGGCCGTTGATCTTCCTCGAGCTTAATGTGATGCTACAGGACTCCGATCTGGACGATTTATGAGGCGTCAGTCTCTGATCGTCGTCCCGTTCAAATCCGTATGCTCTGATCGTCCATCCGTGGCCCTGAAATAAATCCTCTTTTCTCTTGACTATAAAAAGGACCAAATTAACCTAAAATATAAACAACTACTCTAAATGCAGAATGATGCTTGCTATGCAATATTTATATCATGATATCCAGTGCTAAGCCTAGGAACTATCACAAATAAGCATTTTACGATGAATTTATACGTGTTTATTACTATAATTTGGTATTGAGGATTCTGTGGCAGTTGAAGCTATTGTTTTCTATTATGCAGGAGCCATTATTCTGATGCACCTATATCAGAATACTGGATATCAGGAGCCACTATTCTAAATTTTTTTTTTCTTGTAATTTTACAAATGCAGTGTCAGTTACTCCAACCTTTAATCATGTCTCCCCTTGTGTTCAAACTTTTAATTTGTTAGAATTAAGAATGAGTTCATAAGCATCATGAGGTTCATCTGTTTTCTCTTTAGTTAATTGTTTGGTTATTGTCATAATCTTAGTGTAAATGCTTATTTTGATTGAGTGTAGGCATCTTTTCTGATGAGGGAAGCATTTGTAAAGTATGGAGTGCTACATCAAATCTTCCACCAGATGTTTTCTTGCTCTGTAGGGGGTTGAAATTGTATGATTTTTGTTAAAATATTTTCTCCTTAATTTGAATGTGGATTGAAGCACTCACAGACACTGTTGGTATGCTCCTAAGCTGTAGGATGTGAAAAGCTAAAGTGCAAAGACTACGGTGAATGTTAAGACTGCAAGTATCAGTGCCCATTCTCCATAAATAGCCAAAATATAGCAAGCATCCTACATTCTTTTCTAAGAAGGTAAATGATCATTCTATTAAGTATGAAAAAAATGCCTGGTGTATGCAATATCATTCAATAGAGAAAGGCTAAACAACTAAGGTCCCAATATTCATTTTGCCTTCAATGTTCCCAATGCAAAGCCTGGAGCTTATTTCATTTTTTAGTCTTCTCTAGCCTAACTTTTCAGTCATGGATGGAAATATGGAGCTTACACATACAAAAGGGAAGAAAATAAACATGCTCTTTGCAGTTTTACACTCTTCCCATTTTTAAATATCAGGAGCACCTCATCTGTCCAAATTATCTTAGTAAAAGATAAAATACTCTGTTAAAGATTTTTTGTAAAGTAACATCTTTGTGAAATGGGGATAGGCTTTTGAGTTTTTTGTAGATGGTATTATTTTTGCATTTTCCTCCACTTTCATTTTTTGCTTTAGGTTTTCTAAAATGTCTTATGGGTGCATATTCAGCTTAATCATCGCAACTGAGATTATAATTACTCATAAATATATCTGGTGAAATATTGATAAGGAATCAGAGATATTTTGCTTCAATTAGCACACTACATACGACAATGCCTTTTGTTTTTGCCATTGTTGACACATTCTTTACAATCCCAACGGAAGTAACTTTTTCAATGTTCCATTGAACACTATAGGAATAGCTATTACCTCTCCAATGACTGCTATTTACTAATAGGCAAAACAAACAATGTTCAAATTTTAAGATGCATCTTGTGAGCAAAGCTACTATCTTGGTAGAATTGGCAGGCATTTTTTTTTTCTTGTATCCATGATTAACTAGGTTGTACACATTTTCTTTTTCCCTATTCAGACACTGATTTTGCTAGTGACTTGGGATGCTAAACATACTCTCTCCTATTTCCACTACGGTTGGGCAAGAAATATATGTTTTCCCTATAAAGTTCCTTTTTTCATTGCATGTATTTGAGAAATGCAAGTGAAAACATAACGTTGAGAGCAAATTTAAGGAATATTGGGAAGAGTTATGTTCCTCCGACTCTGAAAAGGTTATTCTTGTTCTTGTTTGGAAAGATAGGTGACTGTGTTATTATATGCTTACCTGATGGAAAATGATGTGTGTAGGATAAAGAAATGTCCATAAACATTGCTATAGATGTCTGTTGTAGATTTTTGAAGTGGTAAACAAGTGTTGTTCAGTTAGTAACCACATATGTGCTATATACTCTTATGGAATCCCCTTTTTTTTGTTTGGAAAGTTGCTCTAGTGGATTCTTGTAATGTAATGACTTCTTAATGTGAAAATTTTGACTTTGATTTATGTGTGTGTGTATTTTGGTGGTCTCCATGGTTATGAATTTTGGTGATTATGATGGAAAATGTGGCAAGAGTAATGGTTACCATGAATGGTGTGTGCCTATTTTTGTTCATGATGCAAACAAAAAGGCAGAAGATATTTGTCCTTGTAGAAGGCAGCTAAGTGTCAGGCATGGAAAATTTGGTTCTTGGATGTTATAATTCTTCCAAGCAATTGTAAGTTATGTAACCATCCATCTGGCCAATAACCTAGGTAGCAATTCTGTAGAGGAATTATGCAAATGAATTAGGAGAGGAATCATATAAACATGGAAGTAGGATAGTACTTGGTGGTTTTCGGTGTTTGGGTGCTAGAAATGTCACTCCAAGGAATTAGATGAATATTTAACAAACTTTACAGTCTCAGTGTCTTAGTTACCTAATTTCTAGTATTCATCTATTTCTTAGGAAGTTGTATAAGAAGTCCCTAACTATCTTTTGTTAACCATCTCTAAAAAGTGAAGCCTTTCAATTAGAGAAGCATTATTGATCTTCATTTTTTCCTCACCTATGGAAGGATCAATTCTTGATTTCATCTTATTCATTTGGTTATCCAGAGTCCCTATCAAATCCAAAATCTATTTAGAGACTTTAAATGTTTTCTTAATGAATTTGAGGTTTATCTATTATCATTTTTTATAGTGATAATGCCCTTGAATTTATATGACATGATATATAGTTTTCTTGCCTTCTAATGGTATAAATATTTATGGCTCGTATAAATGTTTCCTTTCAAAAGCAAAAATCTCACATACCTCATGACAATTCTTCTAGGAAATTTAAGGAATATAGTTACTTTTCTATTCCTGATATGGTGCTCTAAGAAGCCACTATCAGTACAGAGCACCCACTGCCCATATCCCTAATCTCCCCATTCTGCTGCATCTCTAATGGTCCCTCAAGAAGTATGGAGAATCCAGAAGGGAGGAGTGCAACATAGTCCTGATCTATGGACATGAGTCTGATTTGCTTTGTTTTGGATGTCATGGACACGAATCAGCAATGTGGATTTGCCTTGTGGAGTTTACGTGTCGATTTTAGCTTTAGAAAAAAGGATTGTTGATTCTTTGTGTTTTTTTTTTCCTTTTTTGTTGGTTGGTTTGTGGGATTAATATCATCGACTAGTTTTCACTCAGTGATATAGACACATCTATTTAGGTTAAAATGCCTAATCATGCATGTTCCTAGGCTTAGATTTGCATTTCTGGTTATAAATATTGCATAGCATGCATCATTCTGCATTAAGAGTAGTTCTATATATTTTAGGCTAATTAGGTCCTTCTTATGGTCAAGAGAGAAGAGGATTTATTTTAGGGCCTCAAATGGACTATTGAACCGTACGGATCTGATCAGGATGATGATCGGAGGCTAACGCCTTCGAAATCGTCTAGATCGGAGTCCTATAGCATCATATGAAGTCCAAGGAAGATCAACGGCCAGAGGGGCAATGCGGCATCCATACGGGTTTTGGATGGAAAATCGACCATACTGATGAATCCAGAGCGACGATCGCAGTCTGACGATGCAGGAATCATCTCAATTTGAGCACCGTAGCACCCTCTACAACAGAAAGAAGAATGGATGGCCCAGATGGTGCCACGTGGAGCCATCCAGCCCAACCAACATCGGCCAGCGGTCCCAGCACCGGCTCCTCTTCATCCGCATCATCAATTCTCAGCCGTTGGATCTTGGTCCAATGACTGAGAAGCCATCCACGCCGCTCTTCAGAGGATCCTCCACTCGACCATCTCACGGCCATAGCAAAAGTGGTGGAGAGAGGCACTCCCAAAGGAGGGTCATGGGTTTAAAACCCTGCAACCCCCCCAATTCCTCAATGAAGGGTGCCAACACACCGTCCAGCACATGCACGCACACCGGCTCACGCACCTGCATGCAGCAGCAGCGCAGCGCAAGCTCCAGCATGCACACCCACACGACATAGCACGGGATAGGGGCACGAGCACAGCGCCAGTGGGGCATGCTAGCGGTGGAGGGTGGGTTTTTAGCAATGTGAGCCTTTAATGATGCTTGCAACTATCACCAATGGCCCATACGCACCATCAAACGAATTGAAGGCATGGATCTTCAGCGACAACAAGGGCAGATCTGTAGCGACATTTATAGACGTCAGTAATAACCCAGATGCGAAGTTATTCATCCTCCACTATAAAAGGACCTACCCACCAGCATTCCAAACCATCTCTTCCTTTCTTCCTCTCACCACCTCCAAGGCTCTAGAGAGAGCTTGTCCCAAGCCCAAGATGCTCCTCTTGAGTAGAAAACCAAATAGTTTTCCCTCCCCTCATCCCAAATCGTGGAGCATCCCGTGGCCGTCCTCTCACCGCCCTTTGGGAAGAAGATCCTCATCGCGACGCCATCTTACCCCATCCTCCATCCTCCGGTTCCATCCTCCTTCATCCTGCTCCTCACCACCTTCCTCTAGGCGACGCCAGACTAAGTCGTCCTCCGAGCGACTGTCAAGGGGGATTTCTCTCTCCTCATTCTATCCTTTTACTCTTTCGTAGTGTAGATTTTCCGCTTTCGTAGTGTAATAAACATTCATTTATAAATAGATGATTATTTCTCGCTCTCTCTCTTATATTGTTGTAAGTAGATTAGCTTGAAGTCATCGACCTGATCTCTTCTTTTCTAAAAACTAAAAAGATTAGAGAAGATAAAAACAACCAAAAACAAATAAAAGTGAAGTGTGGATTTTTATAAAACCAAACGTTCCCCACCCCGTGTTTGACCCGGGACTCACATTTCGAGTTTCGGTTATAAATTTTATCTGATAGATGCGTTTTGCAAGCTATGACGACGGGTCCTCTAAACCCCTAATTTTGATTCGAGAAGCGCGACTCCATCATTTTGGCGTCGTTGCCAGGGAGGCAATGCTCTTTGTTTTTTTTTCCATGTTTTTCCGCCTTACCTAACTTTTATCTCACTTTTTCTCTGATCTTACTGTGATTGCAGGTACTCATCCGAGGCAGGCTAGAGCGGTTAGAACGGAGAAAAGTGCAAATGAAGGTTTTGTAAGTTTATCCCCACCACCCCCACCCTAGTTTTCATTCCATAACCTAATAACTCAAACCCAAATCAACTTAGGTGCTTTTTATAAATCCTTCGGTAGATTTTGGTTGTTTGATTGTCACTCCACTCACCTTACCCACCCACATATATAAATAAAAAATAAAAAATAAATATTCTTCTCTTGTGGGATTTAATTGAAAGCTACACACTAAACACCCACAACATTTTACCCTAAGATGCACAATCACATCGATTCTACCACTTAATCGGAATCTGACTTGTGGATCTGGTACACCTTAACTCAACACACAAATAAGTGAGTAGAAATCTGAATAGGTTAAACATTCTTGTGTGCCTTAATCAAGTTGTGCAACAAGCCAATTGATTGAGTTGTTTGGGCTGCACCACTTAAGATAAAAGGGATCCATCAAGTAGCTTGCCACTTAGGGTTGATTTTTAGGGCTAAACCAGGCACTCCACATTTTTTCTGATTTCTAAAGGAATACATCATCACCAGTGCTTGTAAAAGTTGGAGTGTTCTACTGAACCTTGATTGAACCAACCTAAGGATTAAAACCTAAAAGCTACTAAACAAGATTGAACCCTAAAAGACACATCATCAAATAACCTTGTTTGCAAACCCTGGTTGTGCACACACACACATTTTAACTGATCATTAAGGCCACAACCCATTCAATGGCCCGTCACATTCCAAGAGCATGATCATCCCAAGCCTAATTAAAATTGAGTAGACGTTGGCCTTAAGGATTGATTCACTCTTCGGGGCTCTGACAAAGATTTTTTTCAATTAATTTGCTTTTACTGGTCCATTTGATGTCTAGCTAGGGGAGTAGTGTCAAACGACCGCATCCAGGTAGTACACTAGGAAGTAGAGGCGTAAGCCAAAAGAAGAACCTTCTCCCTAGTCCCTCCTTCTAACTGGTTGGATTGGCCAGATAAAAGTAGACCAAATCATTTATAATCTCAAGCCGTGTCTTGGGAGTCTATAGGTCTTTCAGCTATCCACATAAGGATAGGTTTGGTTGATTGTATTGTAGGGCACCTTTTCTCTTCTCTATTTTCCCTCTTATTCTGTCATGTATCCTTCCACATCTTACACACATTTCCCATCCTACCCTCCAACCAACACTTATCCCCGAGATGATTACTATCCCGACTTGACTTGTAATTACCCATCCACTAGTTGGGAAAACTTTGATAGGATATGAATTTGGACCTCAATGTCCAAGGTCTAACCCTGGACAACAAGACTATGATTACTATCCTTTCCAGAGCTACAATGATTATAGATCTCCATCCTTTGATGACCAAACCAACCCGATCTACAACCATAAAGGATATGCTAATTATAACACCTACCCTCCCTAGTATTCCACTGAATATAAGTCACCTTCTTTATTTGAACAACCCATGATGACCTACTATTAGGGAGGGACCCGAGAACCTCGACATCTTGACTCCCTAGATTTTACTCAAACCCACCCAAACCTAAATCTAACCAATTGATTCAGGTGAACCAGATCCAGGATAGGGTGTTGGCTAACTTGAGGAACACCATACAATCTTTAGAAACCCAGCCAACATCATGCACCTAAGCATTGGAGCCAATGATAAAAATGATTGATGAGATGAATAGCTCTTTATTGGATTTACTCCAAAATGTTAGGGATAGGGACCTGGGTGAGTTTCTTCCTAGGAAATTATTGAGGTTAAGGATGAAATTTGTGGTTTCCATAGTCAAATCTTTGGATGATTCTCAAGATGAACACCCTTCAGAAGAGCCAATGTCTGAACCTGCTCAGGCGCTTGTCGGGGGGGATACATATTCTGAGACTGGAGATGACCAGGTTAGTCTAGAGCAACCCATTGAGGATGAACTAAGTTTCTCACTTGAGATCCCAGAGCCAGGGAATGACGAAAAATATGTCTCCATGGACCATGAAATGACATATGATTTTGAGATGTATATAAATGAGGATCATGAATTCCTTGATTTTGAGGGTGAGGAATCTCTTAGTAAAGTCTCACTTGAGCTTAAGGAGGATGATTTTAGTGAGACAAATGGGCTTGAGGAATTTGACAAACCATTTGATAGCCCAGTTATTGAAGATTTGGATTAGCTTGGGGCTAACTTGGAGGATTTGAATCCTCATTTACTAGAAGATTCAATCAATAGCCCCATTCCTCAACCACACCCCAAAGGGATTGATTTTGATTTGGAAATCATTGTACCCGAGTCGATTCTGAGTCAACCATGATTTCTGGACTTGGGTAAATCATATGGGGTGAATGATATGCTAGAGGTCCTAGAGCCCAAACACTTGATGTTGGAGGATAGAAATGTGGAAATGAAAATTTGGGAGGTTAATTCTGAGGGAACTATGATTTTGGATCTAAGGGTTCCTATTGACCTGAAACCACCTAATTTCTATCAGAACCCTTGCGATATCTTTGACGTGCAACCTAAGCTTGAAATTATTGACTATCTTTCTAAGCTGAATTTTAAGTGGACGTCTGAACCTTGTAAATCAAATCTACCTTTTGTCCGACACTTTAGTCTTGGGTTGCACACCACCAAACCACAAGCCCAGCCTCGTAAATACAACAATCCTCAGTTCTGGGTGATTTTTATCGAGAACCTTAGAACCAGTCAACCCTGGGGCATGGGTCTACAACATAATCTGGTCCACATCTACGGACATCTTCTGCTAATGGGTTTAAGGATCAATCTTTTAATTCTGATTCTGACCAGTACCTGTGAATTCTTAACCTCTTCGTTGTTTGTATTTTATTCATAGCTAAAGGCATTAAATTTAGCATGTGTCTATATTTCACATTCTTTACGGAGCTGATCGATTTTCTCATGATGACCAGGTGATATTCTGTTTACTCCGCCCTATTCATATCTTTGTTTTTACAATGAGGACATTGCATCATTTAGACATGGGGGTGTGGATAATCAATTCCTGAGATTATTTTGTTAACTCTGTAGAGTTTCTTTTAGTTTCTTATAAAATAAAAAATAAATAAGAAGAAAATTTCAAAGTTTGAAAAAGATTAAAAAGAAAGAAATTAGGAAAAGAGAACTTAGGCATGTGGAAGTTATTAACTTTAGGAAATGATATGATATGACTTAGACATTTAGACTCTTCAGGTCTTTGGGCTAAATTAGCCCCGGTGTCCACACGAATGTGGACTTAGTCTCAACTCCTTGCCAAGTAACTCTACTTTAAATTGGTCAAGAAATTGGGGTGACAAGTATACGACTTACCAACCCACCCACTAATTTAAGGGGTGATAAACACGTATAAATTCATCGTAAAATGCTTATTTGTGATAGTTCCTAGGCTTAGCACTACATATCATGATACAAATATTGCATAGCATGCATCATTCTGCATTTAGAGTAGTTGTTTATATTTTTTGTTAATTAGGTCCTTTTTATGGTCAGTGACTGGTCGATCTTTCGCTTTTAAGTCGTTTGCAGTTTAATGTGGTGGAAAAATCGACTAATCAATTTTTAACAAGAAATAACCACTCGTAGAGGAGCGGGTCGTATCCACAGGGAGGCAATAACGTATTAAAATTCGCGCCACTTAAAAATGTTTGTTCGTAGTCAATTTGGACAAGAACCAAGCAAAGATTGCCTTTAGATTAAGGTTTAAGCAAGAAACAATGCTGAAATGGCAATTATGAGAAACTACAGGATATTTTCCGCAATGCAGAGTCAATAGAATATGATTAAAATGTGGCAATGGCAGAAAATGTAAATTTTAATTAACGTTTTACTGTAGCAAAACAGGGAAATTTTTCCCCGTTGTCTTGCGCGATGAGGAGCCGATGGCCGGGCGCGGGAAGCTCGGAGGAGGTCCCTTGGATCAAGGGCTTCGAATCGGTGGTGGCGGCGAGCCGCGCGGTGGCCAGAGGTGGCCGGACGAGCTCCGGCGGAGGTGCTGCAGCCGGCAGCTTGCACAGCCTGTTGGCGTGAAGTCTGCCGCCTGCTGCTGCTGTGGGGGTGGCTGCTGCCGCTGCCATGGGCACTGCTGCGGCTAGCGTGGCAGGCGTTCGTCTGCAGGTGCGAGGAAGAGGGCGCTACAGGCGGTTCTGCAAGCGCGGCAGAGGGTGCTGCAGCGCGGTTGGAGGATGGCGTGCGCTGCGGAGGGTCTGCGGAGGGCGCTGGCGCGATTGGCGTGGGCGGTGGTCTACAGGCGCGTGGAGATGGCTGCGGTGGTCTGCAGGCACGGTTGATGGTGGGCGCGGGTGTGCTGTAGGCTGATGGGCGCGGGGAAGGTGGCGTGGGCTGATCTGCAGGTGTACGCAGGTCTGCAGCCGGTGAGCGATGGAGGGTGTAGGCGGTCTGGTGGCCGGTTGGAGAGTGCAGGCTGTGGAAGTGGAGGTGAGCAGGTAACTTCAGACGTCTGGGAAATTTCCCAGACGTCTTAAGTTACTGAGAGGGTGGCTGATCAGTAGCTCGGTGGTGGTGGTCTGCGACGACAGCGAGGAAGATGCACGCTAAGGTGCTCACGGTGATGCGGCGAGCTCCAGATGGCGGTGTGGCCTGTCACACCACACGCCCACGGTGCTGGAGACTCGTCGCCACAGTAGAGGTCGGCAGTGTGGAGTGGAAGAGAGAGGTTCTCTCTGCACAGTGGTGGGTCGGTGGCGGAGGCCTCTCGAGCTCGGCTGCCTCCCTGCTCCTTTTGTAGTGGCCTGAACAAGTTTGAAATCAGCCGCCGACCAGATCCACCACATCCGCTCCCCCTTGAATGGCTTCATCGCTGCAGCAGCCGAGCGTTGGAGTGGCACCCAGCCGTTCTGAAAGAAGAAGAATAAAGAAAATAATGTTAAAATATTAGATTATTTATGTATAGACCCTCAACTTCTATGTTAATGAAAACAATGTGCCTAATTGGTTATCTAATTAGATGAATGCTATTCTAAGCTAATTCTAAATGCACTTAAGATATGAACGCAATGTATGGATTATGTAATTAGATTAAAACTATGAATTAATCTATTTACATCCTAATTTATACTAAATAAATGTTAGAATTAACCTAATGTGTAGGCACTTAAATACTTAAATAGCCCACAACTATGGGCTAATCAAATACCCCCATGCCTAGTTTTTGCTAGTCCCTAGCAAAATGAAGCGAAACCTAGCACTCCAAGTAGACTAGTCAACTCACTTAGTCTTCCTTCAGAAGCATATTAAGTTTAGGCTCTAGACCCAAGGTTCCTAAGTAGTTGCTAAGTTACAGACTAGGTCGGCTAAAGACGAGTTGTAGGCACAAGTTTCCCTGATTTCTGACTCTACCCTAAAGTTTATTAATCCCTGAGATTAAAGCATCCGTGCTTGTGCATTGGTCCGAGTTATTTGAGTTGAAGGATTTTTTTTTTTTTTTATTCGTCTAAGTCTAACCTCAGATCAGCTATCAACACGGTCTGTGTCAGATTCATTGTCCCCATTACCATACCTCTAAGGGTGCCTGGCTTTCGATGCTTCGAGATAGCACCGCCCATAACGACCCCAAGAACTCCTAGCAATCCACACTTCGAGATAGTATCGCCCATGGATTTCTTAAGCGAATTCAGGCCTATGGCAATCGTCACTTCGAGATAGGGCCGCCCATGGTACCTGAACCACGCAATGCGCTTACATGCCCCCAGTAGGATGGATATCCTAAGAGACAAGCGTCAAGGAGGTAATATGTTACCATCGCATCCTCAAGGTGGGTATATACTCCACCTCTCCTGCGGCGAGAACTCTTCCAATCAAAATATGTTTTCAAGCCTTTCTTAAGTCAAAACTAAGAGAACCAAATCTCCTTTCAGAAATTAAGTTAATTACCAGACCAAGTGTGAAAAATTTGGATGCTTGGGTTACAAGGACCCGTAAACCAAAAGGTAGAATAAGACTCCAGGTACTACCCCACCTTTTAACTCAAACCCTAGCTTCCCTTCCTCAACCTCTTGAAGAATGGTCCGCAACTTAACTCCTACTTAAGTTTTTAAGTCCAGAAAGGACCCTAAAGGTCTAAAGCTAGTAGCTTATTTAGCTTTTAATGTTTGACCCTAGAATTAATTTAGTCAACGCTAGAGTTCTGATTTGCTTAAGAATGCAAGACTTAGCCAGTTAAGCTCAAAACTTTTTTTTTTATATGCACAAATGTATGCAATTATGCTATGTATATCCCCAAGTACACCCCCCCATGCCTAAAATCTGCAATGTCCTCATTGCATAGAAGGATATTACCTCGGTCAAAGCTGGGCTGAATAGCCGAAGAACCTACAAATCAGGTTCAAGAATTGCAGAAATAGGCCCTAAAAATGAGCAAAGCAAAGTTGGCCTAGAAAATAGGTAACCTAGGATGTTGGCGAGCTGATGATGAATCCCGATAGCAAATGCTCGCCCAACTAAAATGGGAATGAAATCTTCCCAGGTCACCAGAAGAGGTTCTAAAGGATAAACAGTTAAAATAACCTCCAAAGGGGTAGGGGTAGGATGACAAGGATCCTCCAAAAAGAATGGGGAAGGAATGGTATAGAGATAAACCCCCAGGGTAATGGACTGACTAAAGAAATCATCAATCCATACCCGATACTCCATTACAGAAAATATTGGTCTGTTAAGCCCCCTAGTCAGAACAAAAATGAGCAATTCTCTAAGGCAAGGATCGTCTAGGGTGTCCAATTTACGAGGTTGTGGGATGGCCATAAGATCTAGGTTGGGTTTAATCAACATGGTGTCCATCCCAAACACTCTTTCTAAATCCTCAATTTCATCCCTAGCATTCCTTGCACCATCACGTGGATCTTCCTGCTCTTCATCAGGAGTAACAATTTCGCTTTCAGATATAAGCGAATCAGAGGGTGACTTCGAAGTGAATGAAGGCAGGTTGGAAGCAACAGATCTAGGGATTATCTTATCAATGTCATCCCCGGGCTTTTGTTCTTTACTCAAATCTTCCCCGGAGTCTATATGTGAATCCACATAAATCTTAGAAATTGCTTCCAAATTTTCCATCATTTTATCATGAGGAGAAATATCATCAATGGGTGTGCCATGGAAACCTAATTTGATCAAATTTGTGACATCCTCAGGGGCTAACTCTTCAAATAAGACATAATCACCCTTAGTGTCACTCCAAATCTTGAATGTAGGTTCCTCATATAATTCGTCTTCCTCCTCATCACACAATTCTTCATGTACAAGAGGTCTAGAATCATTTAATATCTCAGCAGATCCCCTAGGGTGCTCTATCTGAGGTAAATTATTTACATTGGTTACATCAGACTCCTCAGATAGGTCAATTTCTTTAGGGTTAGGTTCCCTAAGGGTGGGTTTGAGTTCCATATCGTGATTAGAAGGGAGGGTAGGATTAACAACTTGACTTTGACCCACTTCATCAAATGTCACGAAAATACTATCATCTGGGTCGAGGTCTTCCAATGGTACCATCATTTCCTTCTTTTGACTCCAATATAATTCAGGTGGATACTCAACCTTATCATCATCTTCCTCGGGTTGCCACCTTTCTTCATCCAATGCATAGCTACTTTCATGTGTATTTTCCTCCCACCTAAAGTGTAGATCTCTCAAGGAAGTGTCATCTAATGGGGAGGTTTCAAAATCGATCCTCGAAAAGTAGCTATTCTCCCCAGAATTTCCCTTCAACTTAAAGTGTAGCTTTCCCACGGGAGATGCATCTATTGTAGAGGGGTGTACGTCATCGTCAATGGGGCAGATTGGGTGGCTAATTTCATCTCTTTCTTGTTGGCCTGCTCTCAAAGATTCTCCTAACAATTCACTCATTTCATTTTGCATTTTCCGTATTTCCATCTTCAAAGAGGAGAGGTCATTTCTATCATAGGAGAAGTCAGGCTCAGGCTTATAGTACCCAGGAGTGTTTGTCCAACCATTAAAAGTTTTTAGGGAGGGTGGGATGGGTATTTCTTTGGTATGTGGGATATTGGGCAAAGCAAATCCCGCTCCTGAGTTCAGCTCACTAATTTGGGGCTTAACTAGGCCAATACTCCTATAATAGGAGTAAAACGGATCCCAATGATTGTCATTATGTCCATCAAGGAATGGACCATCTCGGCGTCTGGGATCGAAGGATGCAGAGTGGGGGTGAGGGTGTGGGCAAGATGTGAAAGGATGAAAATCAATGTGGTCCATTCTAACTCACACTTCAATCAGAATTCCCCAAGCAAGACACAATTCAAAAAGGACCTTTTAGGTCTTTCCCAATTTAGGCTTTTGATTTTAAGTCAGATTGCAGGTGACAATACAATTTGTTCAATCAATTTACACGCCTATTGTCGACCTATGGCTCGCCTAAAAAGACCTAGTTGGAGCTTAGGTGTTCTTCCCTAAATCTCAAATGGTTAAGTAAATCCAAAGATGGAAGATCGAGGGATGCAAGTAGGCCTAAGCCTTCCTTTGATGCTGTGCTTTCGCGATGCTCCTCAACTACCCCCAAAAATCCGTGACAGGGTATCCCCCTCTTTGGATTTACAAAACCTTTGATCTCAAGTTCCGAACACTTCAAAATCCAACGAAAGGAGGGCTCTTGTCCTAGTATTTCCAAACCTAAGGAGTGTCTAGAAGCGTGTCGTGGTGCAAGTGAAATAAGTGTGCATACACCGTCAAAGATTTTGAACTTTGAATCGCACGCCAAGTTTGAAAATCAAATCCTTGGTTTTTAAAATGTCCTTCCTTTAATTAGTCCTTTTTCTAAAAAAATATGTGACCACTTGTTAGATTTATTCAGTACAGATTAGGTGGTCTTCGCATTAAATCCCAAATGCAATGCGTGATTAAAAATAGGATGCAAAGTAAGAGAATACGTACCTTGCCTCCAGCGATCTTCAATGTAAAAATGCACGCAATGCAGAAAAGTAAATCTAGAGGCTGCTCATATAGACCTAAATGGTTCGTCCTAGGGCAGGCAGCTGCTAGCAGGCAGCTCATTTTTTTTTCTTTTTCTATTTTTTTTAGAACTACTTAGGCACAAGCAAATAAAAGTAATAATAATAAAAAAAAAACCTAAATCTAAAGAAAAGGGAACATGCTCCCAAAAATTACCCAACACGGGTCCAAAACAAAATCGGGGAACAAACCCTCAAAATATGCCCCAGAACAAGGGTTTCAAACTAACTGTAATGAAAAATTAAGTCTTCAGTCTTAATTCTATTCTAATTAAATTAACGATTAAATACAATGGTGTCCATCGTGTCCTCGTCCTTCTCCTCCTTTCAAAATTGCTTGTCCACTTCTCGTCTGGCGACGTCAAGGGTCGCCTCTCACAGTGGCAGATTCATGCACAAATTTTCTCGCACAGAAAAGAAAATAATGAATGGTCAAATCTCTGTGCAATTGACAAATAATCAAAATAAAATTAGGCGAAATTATTGCATCTGTTGCCTCCCCGGCAACGGCGCCATTTGACTGGTCGATCTTTCGCTTTTAAGTCATTTGTAGTTTAATGTGGTGGAAAAATCGACTAATCAATTTTTAACAAGAAATAACCACTCGCAGAGGAGCGGGTCGTATCCACAGGGAGGCAATAACGTATTAAAATTCGCGCCACTTAAAATGTTTGTTCGTAGTCAATTTGGACAAGAACCAAGCCAAGATTGCCTTTAGATTAAGGTTTAAGCAAGAAACAATGCTGAAATGGCAATTATGAGAAACTATAGGATATTTTCTGCAATGCAAAGTCAATAGAATATGATTAAAATGTGGCAATGGCAAAAAATGTAAATTTTAATTAACATTTTACTGTAGCAAAACAGGGGAATTTTTCCCCGTTGTCTTGCGCGACGAGGAACCGATGGCTGGGTACGGGAAGCTCGGAGGAGGTCCCTTGGATCAAGGGCTTCGAATCGGTGGTGGCGGTGAGTCGCGCAGCGGCCGGAGGTGGCCAGACGAGCTCCGGCGGAGGTGCTGCAGCCGGCAGCTTGCGCAGCCTGTTAGCGTGAAGTCTGCCACCTGCTGCTGCTGCGGGGGTGGCTGCTGCCGCTGCCGTGGGCACTGCTGCGGCTGGCGTGGCAGGCGTTCGTCTGCAGGCACGGGGAAGAGAGCGCTGCAGGCGGTTCTGCAAGCGCGGCGGAGGGTGCTGCAGCGCGGTTGGAGGATGGCGTGCGCTGCGGAGGGTCTGCGGTGGGCGCTGGCGCGATTGGCGTGGGCGGTGGTCTGCAGGCGCGTGGAGATGGCTGCGGTGGTCTGCAGGCGCGGTTGATGGTGGGCGCGGGTGTGCTGCAGGCTGATGGGCGCGGGGAAGGTGGCGTGGGCTGATCTGCAGGCGTGCGCAGGTCTGCAGCCGGTGAGCGGTGGAGGGTGCAAGCGGTCTGGTGGCCGGTTGGAGAGTGCAGGCTGAGGAAGTGGAGGTGAGCGGGTAACTTCAGACGTCTGGGAAATTTCCCAGACGTCTTAAGTTACTGAGAGGGTGGCTGATCAGTAGCTCGGTGGTGGTGGTCTGCGACGACAGCGAGGAAGATGCACGCTAAGGTGCTCATGGTGATGCGGCGAGCTCCGGATGGCGGTGTGGCCTGTCACACCACACGCCCACGGTGCTGGAGACTCGTCACCACAGTAGAGGCCGACAGTGTGGAGTGGAAGAGAGAGGTTCTCTCTGCACAGTGGTGGGTCGGTGGCGGAGGCCTCCCGAGCTCGACTGCCTCCCTGCTCCTCTTGTAGTGGCCTGAACAAGTTTGAAATCAGCCGCCGACCAGATCCACCACATCCGCTCCCCCTTGAATGGCTTCATCGCTGCAGCAGCCGGGCGTTGGAGCGGCACCCAGCCGTTCTGAAAGAAGAAGAATAAAGAAAATAATGTTAAAATATTAGGATTATTTATGTATAGACCCTCAACTTCTATGATAATGAAAACAATGTACCTAATTGGTTATCTAATTAGATGAATGCTATTCTAAGCTAATTCTAAATGCACTTAAGATATGAATGCAATGTATGGATTATGTAATTAGATTAAAACTATGAATTAATCTATTTACATCCTAATTTATACTAAATAAATGTTAGAATTAAGTTAATATGTAGGCACTTACATACTTAAATAGCCCACAACTATGGGCTAATCAGTCAGGAGAAAAGAGGATTTATTTCAGGGCCTCTGATGGATGATCATACCATACGGATCTGATCGGGACGACGATAGGAGACTAACGCCTCCGAAATCGTCCAGATCGGAGTCCTGTAGCATCACATTAAGCCCGAGGAAGATCAACGGCCAGGGGGCAATGCGACATCCATATGGGTTTCGGATGGAAAATCCGACCATACGAATGGATCCGAAGCGACGATCGTAGTTTGGCATCGCAGGAATCATCTTGATTTGAGCACCGTAGCACCCTCTACAAGAAGAAGAAGATGGATGGCCCAGATGGCGCCACGTGGAACCATCCAGACCTCCCAACACCAGCCAGCAGCACCGCCCAACTCCTTCTTCATCCACGCCCTTCAATCCTAGCCGTTGGATCAAGATCCAACTGCTGGGAAGCGGACGCACCAAGTCGCTCCACATGACACAAGGGAGGGGTTGCCGCAATGGTGGTAACGTTGGCTTCCAAAGGAGGGGCACGGGCTCGAATCCCCGCAGCCCCCCTAATTTCCAATTTAGCTGGCCACTTAGCAGCAGCCGCGCAGCGCGCAGCAATAGCAGCGCAATGTACACGTACGCGCATGCTAACGCATGCCAGCGCAAGTGCGACATAGGTGCACGAAACACGCAACGCCAGCGGAGCGCACGCCAGCAAGGAGGCGTGCGGATCTTCAGCGATACACCTTTAGTGACTCTTGCAGCTGTCACTAATGGTCTGTGCATGCCAGCAAGAGGATTTGATAGGAGGATCTTTAGCGACAGCTGCAGCGACGTTTATGGATGTCACTAAAGGCCCATGCGCGCCAGCAAGAACAATTGATGGGCAGATCTTCAGCGACAGCTGCAGTGATGTTCGTGGACGTCAATAAAGACCCAGATATGATTTTTGCCTATTCTCCACCACTATAGAAGGACCAACACCTCCTCTTTTCCAAGCCATCTCTACCTACTCTACTCCCACCTACTCTTAAGCTCTAGCAAGCCTACCAATGCTCCATTAGAGCTTGTTCTCAAGCTCCCAAGGTGCCTATTAGTGTAGCGAACTTCTACCCCACCAAATACTCCTCCAACTTCCCATCTCCCTTCATAGGTCACCGTGGAGCCGTCATCCCACCTCCATTCCGATAGCAGATCAACTCTGTCTTCTCACCTCCATTCTGGAGCTACGCCGAAGCTTTCCTCAACCTGACGTCCTCTAGCATCTCACCTCCATCGTCCCGCTCCTTACCTCCTTCGTCCGAGCTTTCTGCAGGCGCCATCGTCTCACCGAACAGCCGATTTGGGAGATTTCCTCTCACCCCCCTCTCTTTTTATGCTTTTATAATTCATTGTAATTGACATTGGATTGACATATATATCATATTTGTTTCATCTCTATCCTGTGATACGTTTGCTTGATTTCTTTTATTTCAAAAATACAAAAAAATATCAAAAACCTAAAATACCAAAAGGAAACGAATCGAAGCGCGGTTTTCAAGTAAAGTAAACATCACCTCCCTATGTTCGACTCATGACTCCCTTGGAGTTTTGGTATAAATTTTATTTGATTGACGTGTTTTGCAACTACGACGACAGGTTACTTGTAACCTCGATTTCTAACACGCGAAACACGATTTGACCATTTTCGGTATAAATCTTGGGGAGCTTGAGAAAGAGGAGGAGGCTGAAGAAGACAATAAGGGCCAGGGATCGAAAATTGAAAATTCCACCCATATCCTGTTCCTTGAAACCCTATTGAAAACCAAGAAGAAGAAAACCCTAGACAGCAATGGGGAGCTTTTGAATTTATTCAAGAGCGTAGAGATCAATATTTCTCTCCTCGATGCTATTAAGCACATCCCGACTTACGCTAAATTCTTGAAAGAAGTGTGTACCCAAAAGCTTAAGCCGAGAGAACCCACTCCGAGGAAGGTGATTCTCTCTGAGCCGGCAAGTTTTGTAATCCTGCATCACCTTCCTCAAAAGAAGAAAGATCTAGGTGCCCCCTTGATCTCATGCGTTATTGGGGAATACACTTTTGATAGGGCACTATTGGACCTAGGTGCATCCATCAACCTAATCCCAACTTCTATTTATGAGAAGTTTGGGTTAGGTGAACTCAGGCCAACCTCAGTAATGCAATAATTAGCGGACTGATCGGTCACCACAACGAGAGGCATTATTGAGGATGTAATTGTCAAGGTCAAGGATTTCTATTTTCCTGTAGATTTCCTCGTCCTCGACATGGATGTACCTAATGATTTGAGGAACACACCCATCATTCTGGGGCATCCGTTCCTAGCTACCGCCAAGGCCAACATAAATTGTGAAAGTGGCAGTATGGAGATTGCCTTTGGGGATAAGAAATTAACTCTGGATATTTTTAAGGCGATAAGAGGATTTGAGGATTGTGGATTCATTGAGGAACTCGAGGATCGGGATCTTGAGATGTGTATGATAATCAATGCACTCGAGGACTCCATTAGCCTTAGCGAACCCAACCCACAACCCTCCTCCATTGTAGACCTGCCACATCCTGAAGAAGCTGTTGATTTTGTTCATTCCCAGCCTCTTCCACTGGATCGTCCTGATGAATCTTCATTAGCATCCTCCTTTCCTTCTATTCTAAACCCGCTCCAACTGGAATTAAAACCATTGCCTAAAAATTTGAAATATGAGTTCTTAGGACCTGAAAACATGCTCCCTATGATTATTAGTGCTGATTTGACTAAGGAGCAAGAATTAAGGTTAATTAAGGTCCTTAAGAACAATAAGGAGACAATTGGTTGGACCATCCACGACCTTAGGGGGATCGAGCCATCTTATTGTAATCATCGTATTTTCATGGAAGATGGATCTCGCCCTTCTCATGAAATTCAAAGGAGGCTAAACCCGAATATTAGAGAAGTGGTCAAGAAGGAGATAATTAAGTGGCTCGATGCTAGGATTATTTACCCAATCTCCGATAGTCCGTGGGTTAGCCCCGTTCAAATTGTACCCAAGAAGGCGGGAATAACCGTTACGACTAATGAGAAAGGGCAAACCTTTACCACTCATTCATCTTCTGCTTGGAGAGTCTGTATTGACTATAGGAAGCTGAACACTGCCACTAAAAAGGATCACTTTCCCTTTCCATTCATCGATCAAATCCTCGAAAGGTTAGCTGGAAAAAATATTCTTGCTTCCTAGATGGTTATTCGGGATATAACCAAGTCCCTATCTATCTCGAAGACTAGGAAAAGACAACTTTCACATGTCCCTATGGAACCTTTCAATTCCACAGAATGCCATTTGAGCTTTACAATGCGCCTGTGACTTTTCAAAGGTGCATGATGGCCATCTTTTCTGACATGGTGGGAGATTGTCTTGAGGTGTTCATGGATGATTTCTCCATTTTCGGAGATTGTTTTGAGTCTTTCCTGGCTAACCTGGAATTGATCCTTCAGAGATGCATCAAAACACGGTTGGTCCTTAGCTAGGAAAAGAGCCACTTTATGACTCGGGAGGGCATTGTCCTGGGTCATGTGGTTTCTAATCAGGGAATTGAAGTTGATAGAGCTAAGGTGGATGCTATCTCTAGACTTCCTCCATCCACATCCATAAAACAGATTCACTCTTTCCTTGGGCATGTGGGTTTTTATAGAAGATTCATTAAGGATTTCTCGAAGGTTGCTCAGCCCTTGAGTAACCTTTTGGCCAAAGATGTGCCATGCGAGTTTGATGAATCATGTCATAAGGCATTTGATTTATTGAAAATGGCCATCACCTGTGCCCCAGTATTGCAACCACTGGTCTAGATAGCCCCATTTGAGATTATGACTGACGCATCTGGTTATGCCGTTGGGGCTATCTTGGGTCAAAAGATTGAGAAAAAGCCCTCTGTGATTTACTAAGCTAGAAAAACTCTGGACGACGCCCAGAGGAATTACACCGTTACTAAAAAAGAATTGCTAGCCGTAGTTTTTGCTTTAGAAAAATTCAGGGTTTATCCGTTAGGTTCTCGTGTCATCATCTATACCAACCACTCGGCCTTGAAACATCTCTTGGCCAAAAAGGATGCCAAACCCTAACTTATTCGCTGGATTCTTCTACTTCAAGAGTTCGATCTTGAAATCTGGGATAAAGCTGGGGCACAAAAGGTAGTGGCGGATCACCTCTCGAAAATCCTAATTGATTCTCCTCATCTGGATGTTCCGATCTCTGATACTTTTCCGAATGAAACTATCCTCATAGTCTCGGGAATCCAAACCCCTGGTTTGTGGATATTGTCAATTATTTGGCCATTGGTCAATTCCCCTAGGATTGGACCAAACAACATTGGGATAGACTTGTATCTGAGGACAAATATTATTTTTGGGATGATCTTGAGCTTTATCGCATTGGCACAGATCAGATCATTCGCCGATGTGCCCCGGAAGTCAAGTTCCATAGCATACTTGAGTTTTGTCACACATTCGCGTGTGGTGGACACTTTTTTTGGGAAAAAGATAGCCGCAAAAATTTTCCAATCCAAATTCTATTGGCCGTCATTATTTCAAGATGCCCAGGAATTCTCTAAGTCATGCACCCGATGCCAAACAATCGGGAACATGGCTAAGAGAGAAATGATGTCCCTGAACCCAATTCTTTCCGTTGAAATTTTTGACATTTGGGGCATCAACTTTATGGAACCCTTCCCTCCGTCATTTGGACACCAGTTTATTCTTGTCGCTGTTGATTACGTGTCCAAGTGGATTGACGCAATTCCCACCCAAACCAATGAGCACAAGGTGGTCATCGATTTTGTGAAGAGAAATATCTTCAGTCGGTTTGGGGTTCCTAGGGCAATTATCAGTGATGGTGGCACACATTTCACTCATGCCAAGTTTTGGAATTTACTGGGGAAATACGGGGTGAGCCATCGGATTTCCACACCTTACCACCCTTAGACAAACGAACAGGCCGAGGTCTCTAATCGGGAGATCAAGAACATTTTGCAGAAAATTGTTAGGCTTGATATGAAGAATTGGACCCAAAAGCTAGATGATGCACTTTGGGCTTACCGTATGGCATACAAAATGCCCATCGGTATGTCTCCATTCCGTCTGGTGTTTGGGAAGGTGTGTCACTTACCCATAGAACTTGAACACCAGCCATTTTGGGCCATCAAGAAATGTAATGTGGACATTGAGTTGGCTGGGAAAACCAGGAAACTCCAACTATCTGAGTTGGAGGAGCTTCGAAATGATTCTTATGAAAATGCTAGAATCTATAAGGCAAGGACCAAAGCTTTCCATGACCAGATGATTTCACGTAAGAGCTTTGAGCCGAACCAGAAGGTTTGGCTTTTCGATTCTCGATTGAAACTTTTCCCTAGTAAACTCAGGTCTAAGTGGGGCAACTCATTTGTTATTGAGCAAATTTTCCCTAATGGGGCCATTGAAATCTTTGACCCAAAGATGGGTAATATTTTCAAGGTCAATGGACAACGTCTCAAACCCTTTTTTGACCATGTGCTCCCTGAACCCCTCTCGGACAAGGTTGCTCTTACCTTGCCATAACCACCGCGGGCTGATCATCGCCCAGCTGAAGGCACTAAACTCAGCACAAGTAAAGACTAGTCCAAGCTGATTTGAGTCTCACAGAAACCAGATGCTATTCTTCCACTTCCACTCTCTTGCATGCTTTCATTTTTTTACAATGAGGACATTGCAATGCTGAGCATGGGGGGGTGGACATATTTTATAACCATTTTGTCAGCTGTAATAGTGATTTCCTATTATTCGATTCTTGTTTAAAAAAAAGAAAAAAATAATAATAATAAAAAATTTGAAAATTTGAAAAAAGAAAAAAATTAGAATTAGGAGACGAGAACTTAGCCATTAGGAGTTGTAAACTTTAGGAATTGATTCTTTGAGACCTGAATACTTAGACTCTTCAGGTCTTCAGGCTTAATTAGCCCGGGTGTCAACTTGAATGTGGATTTATCCATGAGTCCTCGCCAATTAAAATTTTATTTTAATTTGGTAAATAATTTGGGATGATAAGTATGCGACTTATCAACCTGCCCTCTGATTTGGGGGGACTTTAAGCCTAAGCATCTACACACATTATTTTGCACTAACTCACTTTCCAGCGGTTTTTATGGAAATTGGGTAGCTAATGGACTGACTTGGGTGGTATGGCTGGCAGGTTGTCGGTGGTAACAGCTCATCGGTCGGTTGTCCAGAGCCCAGCCACAAGACCATTTTCATTGTACTGCCTTTAGGTAAATCTTAGATCAGGGAAGCCACCTACTTTAAAAAAAAAAGGAGCAAAAAAATAAAATAAAATAAAACCACTCTTCACCGCATGAGTATGGCTGTCAAGTTGTCGGTGGTAACAGCTAATCGGCCGGTTGTCCAGAACCCAGCTCGCAAAATATGCACAATAATTCCCAAAACACATAGGGACGAAGCAGGGAAGTAGAATAAACCAGGGAGATATACACTGGATTCACCCTTGTGTTGACCCCATAAATAAAAGTAGGGAGAAAGCTACCGATTGTAAAGATAAACCTTTAGGCAAGGTCACCTAGGGTCGTAGAAAGCCGAAGTCCATCTTAACGGCCGTTTTGTGAGTCTATCACTTTTTCACAAAGATGCTTAGCACTTAGAGTCCTTTTCGATTCTTGGGCGGGTTGGGTAGCCATAAAGTGTTATCCCGTAACTCTCAAACTCCAAAAGTACAAAAAAATTAAAAAAAAAAATTATCTTCTCAAATATGGTGAGGGCTCAAACGGTCTGCATTCTGGCAAGCATTCGGGTACTGTTGAGTTTTTGTAATTAGGTCTTGGGGATGAGACTTTCTAAAGCAATCAATGAATTTTGCCTAAATACTCAAACCCTGATTCTATTGATATACATAGCATCTAGTTTAAATTTGCTAGGGACTAGCAAAAAGTAAGCATGGGGGTATGATAAACACGTATAAATTCATCGTAAAATACATATTTGTGATAGTTCCTAGGCTTAGCACTGCATATCATGATATAATTATCGAATAGCATGCATCATTCTGCATTTAGAGTAGTTATTTATATTTTAGGTTAATTAGGTCCTTTTTATGGTCAGGAGAAAAGAGGATTTATTTCAAGACCTCGGATGGACGATCAGACTATACGGATCTGATCGAGACGACGATCAGAGACTAACGCCTTCGAAATCATCTAGATTGGAGTCCTGTAGCATCAAATTAAGCCCGAGGAAGATTAACGGCCAGGGGGCAATGCGACATCCATACAGGTTTCGGATGGAAAATCCAAACGTATGATGGATCCAGAGTGACGATCGCAGCTCAACATCACGGGAATCATCTTGATCTGAGAACCGTAGCACCCTCTACAAGAAGAAGAAGATGGACGGCCCAGATGGTGCCATGTGGCACCATCCAGATTGCCCAACACTGGCCAGCAGCACCACCCAACTCCTTCAACTGCGCCCTTCAATCCTAGCAATTGGATCAAGATCCAATGGTTGGGAAGCAGACGCACCAAGCCGCTCCACATGACACAAGGGAGGGGTTGCCGCAATGGTGGTAGCGCTGGCTTCCAAAGGAGGGGCGCAGTTCGAATCCCCGTAGCCCTCCTAATTTCCAATGTTGCCGGTCGCTCAGTAGTAGCCGCGTAATGCGCAGCAGCGTAGCATATGCATTTGCGCCTGCGCCGCAATGGTGGTAGTGCTGGCTTCCAAAGGAGGGGTGCAGTTCGAATCCCCGTAGCCCTCCTAATTTCCAATGTTGCCGGTCGCTCAGTAGCAGCCGCGTAATGCGCAGCAGCGTAGCATATGCGTTTGCGCACGCCAGGGCGCGTGCGACACAGATGTGCAAAGCGCGCAGCGCCAGCGGAGCGCACGCCAACAGGGAGGTGCACGGATCTTCAGCGACACACCTTTAGTGATGCTTACAACTGTCACTAATGGTCTGCGCACGCTAGCAAGAGGATTTGATAGGCGGATCTTCAGCGACAACTGCAGCGACATTTATGGACGTCACTAAAGGCCCGTGCACGCTAGTAGGAACAATTGATGGGCGGATCTTCAGCGACAGCTGCAGCGACATTTGTGGACGTTAGTAAAGACCCAGATACGATTTTTGCCTCTTCTCCACCACTATAAAAGGACCTACACCCCCTCCCTTCCAAGCCATCTCTACCTACTCTACTCCCACCTACTCCTAAGCTCTAGCAAGCCTACCAACGCTCCATTAGAGCTTGTTCTCAAGCTTCCAAGGTGCCTATTAGTGTAGCGAACCTCTGCCCCACCAAATACTCCTCCAACTTCCCATCTCCCTTCATAGGTCACCTTGGAGCCATCCTCCCACCTCCATTCCAGTAGTAGAACAACTCCATCTTCTCACCTCCATTCTGGAGCTACGCCAAAGCTTTCTTCAACCCGACGTCCTCCAACATCTCACCTCCGTTGTCCTGCTCCTCACCTCCTTCGTTCGAGCTTCCGCCAGGCGTTGTCGTCTCGCTGAACAGCCGATTCGGGAGATTTCCTCTCGCCCCCATCTCCTTTTATGCTTTTATAGTTCATTGTAATCAACATTGGATTGACATATATATCATATTTGTTTCATCTCTATCTTGTGATATGTTTGCTTGATTTCTTTTATTTGAAAAATACAAAAAAATATCAAAACCTTAAAATACCAGAAGAAACGAATCGAAGCACGATTTTCAATTAAAGTAAACGTCGCCTCCCTGTGTTCGACCTGGGACTCCCTTGGAGTTTCGGTATAAATTTTATTTGATCGACATGTTTTGCAACAACAACGACAGGTTACTTGTAACCTCGATTTCTAACACGACCCGACCAAGGGGGCATTAGCCTAATCATCTACACACTTTCAGCACTTACTCACTTTTTGGCGGTTTCTTCGAAAATTGGGTGGCTAATGAATTGCTTAGGGTGGTATGGCTAACAAGTTGTTGGTGGTAACAACTCATCGGTCGATTGTCCAGAGCCCAGCCACAAGATCATTTTCTTTGTACTGCCTTTAGGTAAATCTTAGATCAAGGAAGCCACCTACTTAGAAAAGAAAACAAAAAAAAATGAGAAGAAAGAAAAAAAATAAAATAGAAAAGGGAGAAAAAAATAATAATAAAACCACACTTCACCACACGAGTATGGCTGGCAAGTTGTAGTGGGTAACCGCCCATTGGCCTGTTGTCCAGAGCCCAGCTCACAAAAATGCACAATAATTCCCAAAATACTTAAGGAAGAAGTGGGGAAGTAGAATAAACCGGGGAGATATACATTGGGTTCGCCCTTATGTTGACCCCACAAATAAAAGTATGGAGAAAGCTACCAATCGAAAAGATAAACCTTTAAGCAAGGTCACCTAGGGTCGTTGAAACCTGGAGTCTGTTTTAACGACCACCTAGTGAGTCTTTCACTCTTTTTCACTAGATGCTTAGCACTTACAGTCCTTTTCGAGTCTTGGGAGGGTCAGGTAGCCATGAAAAGTTATCCTGACACTCTCAAACTCCAAAAGTCCACAAAAATAAGAAAGGAAGAAAAATAAAAAAATATATCCTCCCTTTTTAAATAAAGCAAGGACTTGGGCAGTTTGCATTCTGGCAGACACTTGGGTATTGTTGAGTTTTCGTTGTTTAGGACCTTAGTTGAAAATTTCTATTGTTAGTAAATGACTTAGGCCTAAGCGACCAAATCCTAATCTTGATTTTATGCAAGTCATGTAGTTTAATTTTACTAGGGACTAACAAAAGATAGGCATGGGGGTATGATATAGACACACCTATTTAGGTTAAAATGCCTAATCATGCATGTTCCTAGGCCTAGATTTGCATTTCATGTTATAAATATTGCATAGCATGCATCATTATGCATTTGGAGTAGTTGCATATATTTTAGGTTAATTAGGTCCTTTTATGGTCAGGAGAGAAGAGGATTTATTTCAGGGCCTCAAATGGACGATCGAACCATATGGATCTGATTAGGATAACGATTGAAGGCTAACGCCTCTGAAATCATCTAGAATAGAGTCCCATAGCATCATATGTAGTCTGAGGAAGATCAACGGCTAGGGGCAATGCAACATCCATATAGGTTTCAGATGGAAAATCTGACCGTATGGATGAATTTAGAGCGACGATTGCAGTCCGACAATGTAGGAATCATCTCGATCTAAGCACAGTGGCACCCTCTACAACAGAAAGAAGAATGGATGGCCTAGATGGTACCAGGTGGAGCAATCTAGGCTACCTAACATCGGCCAGCAGTCCCAGCACCAGCTCCTCTTCATCCGCTTCATCAATTCTCAGCCATTAGATCTTTATCCAACGGCAGAGAAGCCATCCACATTGCACTTCAGAGGATCCTCCATACGACCATCTCATGCCGTAGCAAAAGTGGAGGAGAGAGGCAGTCCCAATGGAGGGGCGCGGGTTTGAATCCTCGTAGACCCCCAAATTCCTCAATGTAGGGTGCTAATGCACCAGCCAGCACATGCGTGCGCACTAACCCATGCACTCGCATAAAATAGCAACGCATCGCAAGTGCCAGCACGTGCACCCGAGCGACATGGTGCCAGATAAGCACCTGGGCATAGCGCCAGCGGGCCGTGCCAGTGGGGGAGGGTGGATCTTCAACAATATGGACCTTTAGTGATGCTTGCGGCTATCACTAATGGCCCGTGTGCACCAGCAAACGAATTGAAGGCGCGGATCTTCAGCGACAAAAAGGGTGGATCTATAGCAATGTTTACGGACGTCAGTAATGACCCAAATGCGAAGTTGCTCTTCCTCGTCCACTATAAAAGGACCTACCCACCACCACTCCAAACCATCTCTTCCTCTCACCACCTCCAAGGCTTTAGAGAAAGCTTATCTAGAGTCTAGGATGCTCCTCTAGAGTAGAAAACCAAATAGTTTTCCCTCCCCTCATCATCATTTATGGAGCATCCTGTGGTCGTCCTTTCACTGCCCTTCAGGAAGAAGATCCTCACAGCGATGCTATCCTGCCCCATCCTCTGTCCTCCAGCTCCGTCCTCCTTCGTCCCACTCCTCACCACCTTCCTCCAGGCAATGTCAGAGTGAGTCTTCCTCCAAAAGTCCATTGAGGGGGATTTCTCTCACCTCATTCTATCCTTTTACGCTTTCATAGTGTAGATTTTCCACTTTCGTAGTGTAAGAAACATTCGTTCACAAATAGATCATTGTTTCTCTCTCTCTCTCCCTCTTATATTGTTGCAAGTAGATTTGCTAGAAGTCATCGGCCTAATCTTTTGCTTGCTAAAAACTAAAAAAATTAGAAAAGAAAAAAATGACCAAAAATAAATAAAAGCGAAGCATGGATTTTTATAAAACCAAATGTTCATCTCCTTGTGTTCAACCTGGGACTCACATTTTGAGTTTCAGTTATAAATTTTATCTGATAGACACGTTTTGCGAGCTACGACGATAGGTCCTTCGAACCCCTAATTTTGATTTGCAAAGCGTGCTTCCATCACTCAGGATGTGATTTTAATGGAGGCTACAAAAAAGTTCACATTTCTGAATTACCTTTTGTCATCTGCATTGACCTTTCCTTTTAAGAGTTAAATTCCATAGTTTCTTCTTTTGATTTTCTTTTGCCTGTTCAATCACTGAAAGTTTCTAAGCTTTGAAGGGTCTACAATTCCTTTTGGTTTATGGTTGGTTTTGTTTGACATCCGTCTTGGACATTTGGATATCTTTCTTCCTATATGTAGTTTATTTACAATAAATGCTCTATTCAGATCTTTATTTCTGCTTATATTATCCCATTGTTACTGGGAGTTGGAGCTAGTTCTTGGTTACATCAAGGATCTAAAGTAATTCAATTTTCAGCCCAGAATTATGTTGATGGATTTCTCCTCAGATTTAAAGGTGAATGGTACCATTTGTTCTTGCTACAGATAGGGTAGGGAACCTATAGTACCGTATACAAAGCCTGCAACCTTGAAATGGGAAAGATTGTTGTGCTGAAGAAGGTGTGCTTCGTAAATGCGAACCTAGAGCATGTGCTTCATGGCTTAGGAGATCCAGATACTGAGAAGGCTCGATCACCTGAATGTCATCAAGCTTGAAGGTTTGATCACCTCTAGAATGTCTAGTAGTCTATACCTTATTTTTGAGTACATGGAACATGATCTTGCTGGGCTTGCCGCAACTCTCGGTATCAAGTTTATTGAGCCATAGGTTTTACTCTTAGATATATGTAGTTAATCAAAATTGCATTTCCCATCTTCTCCTCCTTGTTGAGTACAATTTTAATCTCATATTGATATATGTAGAGATAGCCACAGTCTTAGATGAGCTCATCCTTTAATCCCTTTCCTCTTTGTTCTCAGTTTTAAGGTTCTTACTCAGCTAATTAACATCAATTTTGAGGTCGCATTTTTACCTGTGTTAAGATTACATGATACACCCTTCAGGTTAATATTCTGGCATACACCGATGGCACAATCATTGTAAACAAGGTAAAAAAGAGTAATTCCTATGCTTTTAAAATGTTAAATATCGTGTGTGTGGATTTGATCCCATGGTCTCTTATGTGATAATAGGAGGTTTTACCACCGAGCTAACTCTTTGGTGGCAATGTTATTAATTACATCAGTTCAATGTTATTAATCACCCATTGTCAGGAACAGGACCAAATAAAAGAAATGAAAGAGTGCCAAACAAGACATCACGTGGCATAGAAGCCCCAGTTGAAAAGGATGTCACCCTAACATAGCATCTAGCTTTATGTGGTCTAGAAATGTGAGGCTTATATGAATGCAAGAAGGGAGATGACGATTTCTTTGTGATAATTTATTGTAGTGGTTGAAATACTCATAGCCCACATTTCAAAGAATTATGTCAATCCTTTGATTTATCCTACTCTGGTAGAATATTAAAAAGAGAAAGCCTGCCTCTCTATCTAGAGATTGAAGCCATAATCCACATTTCCTTGCTTCTCATTTGCTAAATGTGCCTCCAGCTAGCATTAGTCCTCTCCATAGAATCGACTACTGAGTCCATCAAGCAGCTAACCTTACTCTTGAAGTATAAGTTTACCTCTAACCTCCTTTACAAGAGAATTGAAGAGGAAAACATATTTGTTACAATTGATATAAACCGTCACATGCATAAATCTAGAAGTACTCAACATATATAAATTTGGATATGCTATGTTTTTCGCTTTTTCAACTATGTGCTAGTCTAGTATACAATTCTAAGATTTAAAAATTCACTACAAAAATCTCAAGGAAAAAGAGTCTTTCAATATTCTCATAGGGGCCAATTCAAGAGACAGTATATGGCAGTTTGTGCAGCACGCGTATATAGTACAGGGTGTCAAGTCAAGTGTATAGGAGGCAGGATATTTCATGGTAAGCATGAGTTTTATATATGCAACTAGTTTCTTTTTTCCAATTAGACAGTTATGTGTTAATAAGCATTCAATTCAGATAAGAGCTGTTAGGGGTCGATTTTCCTTGATTTTGGAAGGTGTTGTTTTTGAAATAACTATGATTTTTGGTTTGGAATTTTGCAAGATAAAGGAGATAGGAGTGGAGTGTCTCTTTCTTTCTAGAAAGGAGGTGTTGTTCTTGCGAAAGCTATGAATTTTGGGTTGGGATTTCAGAGGAGAAATTGGATTGACACCTTTTTCTTGTTTGGGTTGGTTTAATCCGTGTGGATTTGTATGTGGATTCTATTGTGTGTTTAGAAGAAAGAGGAGATTTTTATTATTGTAGTGAAGAATTTTAGTATATCGATTTTCTTAGCTTGAATGGACATTGGTGGATCATGGATTTGCTGAAGGGAGCTGATAAGACGGTTGATGAGTCCATTTTAATGGACTAATATTATGCCTAAGTAACTTTAATTGTATCTTTTAGGTTTGTTAATAACTATATTAATTTATAGAATGTTTGCATGCATCATGATTTAGGTTTACATCTATTCGATAACTTAATATGTTCCTTTTATGTGTAGGAAAAATAATTGGCAAAAGAATGAGGAGGAAAGGGTAAATTACCCTTTCAAATAACCGACAGCTATTCTTTTCCCCATCCTCCGGGCACCCTCAACAGCCGCAACCAGAAATAGTTAAGGGATTTGAAAATCCCTTAACTCTCGCAGGCGTAAACCAGGAGGAGTTGAAAAGGCAAGGTGTAGAAAGGAGAAGAGATCCATCTTCCCCATTGCGAGGAACAACCCCAAGCGTACACTGTGGACCAACGCGCGCCCTACTCCTCCACGTGCCCATCTCCAGTCGCATCCTCCTTTCAGCCGCATCTTCCAGCCAGCGCCCCACCTCATAGGCGTACGCCCATCTGCAGGCTCCCCACTGCGCACTTGCAGCTGTGCCCTAGCAAGCCTCCACCGCCACTGCAAGCACCCGCTTTAGCGCCTACCACTCTCTGTAGATCGCCTCGCCTCCAGCGAGCCCCCCCTCTTGCCCGCACGCCTGCAGGTGTCCAGCACTTACTGCTGCACCGCACAGCCCTCGCCCCTGCAGGCACCCGCAGGCACTGCTCCACATCGCACCCGCACCCTTAGGCATGCGCCTCAACCTCCAGCGCCTACCTTCGCGCCTAAACCTCCAGCACCCGCCTTCGCGTCCACCCTCCAGCGCCTCTTTTGCAGACTTGCCTCACTCCATCTTGCTCACCCTGCCAGGCCGCGCCCGTAGGCGCATCCTCCCTCCAGTGCCTAGCGTCCGCAACAGGTACCGCACGCCTCAACGTCCAGCGCTCCTTCAGGCACGCCCCTCTCCAATGCCTTCACCACCGCCATGCCACTGCAGGTGCTTCACAGCCACAGCACCGCCCGCTAGCGCGTGCCATCTGTAGCGCGTCTCTCTCAAGCAGCACCTTCACGGCAGCAGCAGCCTCCTCCGACGTCTTCTCCTCCGCCGGCCGGCCACCTCCGGCCATCTCCATCGACGTCGCAACCTCCATCGGATCGGCCTCATCCTCGCCAACATCCCTTGCTTGTGAAAGCCCCGCCGGTGCTCTCTCTCTCTTACGAGGAGGGGAGAGAGTAAATGCTTTATTTTCTCTGATAATAAAAATTACATTCACTGCCATTGCCACCAGAATTTGATTTTTATTTATTATTATTATATTATGGCAAAATTGCGCATGCACACTCATATTCTCTGAAAATTTCACATTAATGATATTCACCAATTTCAAGATTGGTTTTGGGCTTAACCTATGCACTAATTTTCTCTAGTATATGTCACGTGAAAATTACATAAAATCATCATATATTTATTGAAGATTTTAGTGAGGGAAAACTGCACATATACCCTTATCTTTTTAAGTTATTGTGAATCTACTTTCCATCGCATTTTATGTTAGATTTGAATAGGGATTTCGCAATTTACCGAAAGAATATAAAATAATCGAGAGTTTATTGCATAATTGCCTCCCTGTGGCACGACCCGCTGTTCTATTAGTGATTATTTTTATTACTTTTTTTTTATTAGTTGATTTTTCCACCACTTAAATACTACAATGCAAAGCGGAAAGTCGACTCATCAACGATTTTCGCTTTCGAATAATGTGATTAAGAGGATTTGTCATTTTAGTAACAAAGTGGTGGAAAACTGCTTAACAAAACAATTACAATAAAAATTAACCACTCAAAGAAGAGCGGGTCGTGTCCATAGGGAGGCAATGATGTAATAAAATGATGAATATTTTTCTCATATTTATTCAATCAAGGGTGAAATCCCAAGTCAAATCGGACATGAAATGCAATGAAAAGAAGATATACCATAACTCAAAAATATAAGGGTATATGTGCAATTTTTTCTCACTGAAATATTCAATAAATATGTGATGAATCTATGTAATTTTCAATTGACATGCATTAGAGAAAATTTATGCACATTTTAATCCAAAACCAATGTTAAAACATGTGAATAACAAAAGCCACGCAATTATGAGAAAGCAAGAGTATGAAGTCACAATTTCACCATAATAAAATAATCATAAATTAAAATTCATTTTGGTGGCAATTGCATTCAAATGTAAATATTAATTAACCCAAAAATAGAGGATTTCGTTGCCCTGTGCGTGTGCAAAGAAGAGGCGATGGCGGTTCGCGAGAAGCTCAGAGAAGGATAAGCACGACAAGAGCTTTCCGATGGTGGAGGTGGCACTCCGAAAGGTTGTGGTGGTCGCTGATCGGAGTGGAATAGGGTGCTAGTGATGCGGCTCTCTGGTCAGCTGTCGAGTGGTCGATTGGTGCGGCCGAAAGCGTGGTTGTGCTCGGGGAGTTGGGGCGAGTGCGATGGAGTTCCCGACGTGAAGTTTCGAGGTCGAATTTGATGGCGATGTTTGTGGGTCCTTTGGGTACCTTCGTCAACAGAGAAGAAGAAGAAGAAGGAGGAGGAGCTGGCTAGAGTAAAGCACACTATGCATGCGTTGCTGGTGGCGAGGTCAAGTGCTGCTGCTAGGTGCACGGGTGCTCGAGTGCTCTGCAGGCTGCTTGGGCACGCAGGCGCTTTGCTACAGGCGGCGTGCGCTCACAACAGCTACGGGTGTGGGAGGTGCTGGAAGCGTGCTGCTTGTGTACTGCGTGTGGCAGGGGTGAGAGCGTACGCGCGAGCAGGCTCGTGCGAGCGGGAGGCACTGAGGAACGTGCACGGGCATGAAGGTGTGTGGAGCGCGTGTTGTGGGCGAGCGGAGGTGTGGTGCAGGGGTGCTGGAGGTTCTAGAAAAGGTAAGGAGGTGCAGGCGTGCTGGCTGGGCTAGAGGCGCATGGTGGATCTGATGGAGTGGGGGGGGCTGCTGGCGCGAGAGCGCAAAGTGAGTTGCAGGCGCTATTGGAGGTTCTAGTGGAGGTGAGGAGGCGCAGGCTTGGTGAAGTCGAAGGCATTGTGAGCAGCTGGCACGCGGTGGGCAGGGTCTGATGGCTGGAAATGAAGTAAGGGCATGCGTGGTGGTGTCGAATGAAGCGATGGCAGGCACACTTGGAAGGGTGCATTGGGAGTGGGTGTGAGTTGCTGGCTGAGGTGAAGAGTTGTAGAGACTCTTTGGCGGTGTGGGCTATCAGCCCACACGCCCACGGTGGTGAGTTGTTCTGCTGCAATGTGGCTGGTGGTATGGAATGGAAGAGGAGGAAGGTCCTCTAAACATAGTGAGGAACAAGGGTGGTGGCCTCCCTTGCACGGTCGTCTCCTCCTCCCTTTATAGTTGAATTTGAAATCTAAAGAGGCGGGCTGAGATGCTCTTCATGGCCAATGAATGCTTGGAGCTGTGCTTGAATTGCTGTGCAAGAAGAAGAAGAAGCAGTCATTACCTGTGGAGGAAGAAAATAAGAAAATAATAAAATATTATGGTTATTTATGTATAAGCCCTTAACTTCTATGTTAAATTAAAACAATGCAAGTAATTCACCTAATTGATTAACTAATCAAATGAATACAATTCTAAGTTAATTCTAAATGCATGCAATGAATGAATTATGAAATTAGGCTAAAAATATGAATTAATTTATTTACATCCTAATGTATGCTATCTAAATGTTAAAATTAACTTAATGCCTAGACATTTAAATACTTAAATAGCCCACAAATATGGGCTAATCAAATACCCCCATGCCTAGTTTTTGCTAGTCCCTATCAAATGCAAGCAAAACCTAGCACTCCAAATAAACTAGCCAACCCAATCAGTATTCCTTTAGAAACATATTAAGTTCAGACTTTAGAGCTAAGGTTCCCAAGTAGTTGCTAGGTTTCAGACTAGGTCAGCGAAAGACAGGTTGCAGGCACAAGTTTCTCTGATTTCTTACTCTACCCTAAGGTTTATTGATCCCTGAGATTAAAGCATCCTTGCATGTGCATTGGTCTGAGCTATTTGAGTTAAAGGAGAAAGGATTATTTTTTTTTAAATAATTTTTTTTTGTTTGATTCCTCTAAGTCTAACCTCATATCAACTATCAACACGATCTGTGTCGAATTCATTGTCCCCATCACCATACCTCGAAGGGTGTCTGGCTTTCGATGCTTCAAGATTGCACCACCCATAGCGACCCCAAGAACTCCTGGCAATCGACACTTCGAGATAGTATCACCCATGGATTTCTTAAGCGAATTCAGGCCTATGGCAATTGGCAGTTCAAGATAGGGCTACTCATGGTACCTGAACCGCACAATGCACTTACATGCCATTAGTAGGATGGATATCCTAAGAGACAAGCGTCGAGGAGGTACTATGTTATCATCGCATCCTCAAGGTGAGTATATACTGTACCTCTCTTGCGGCAGGAACTCTTCCAATCAAATTTTGTTTTCAAGCCTCTCCTAAGTCAAAACTAAGAGAACCAAATTTCTTTTAAGAAAGGAATTAAGGTGATCACTTACACAAGACCAAGTGTGTGAAATTTGGATGCTTGGGTTACAAGGACCCATAAACCAAAAGGTAGAACAAGACTCCCGGTACTACCCCAACCTTTTAACTCAATCCCTAGCTTTCCTTCCTCAAACTCTTGAGGAATGGTCTGCAACTTAACTCCTACTTAAGTTTTCAAGTCCACAAAGGACCCTAAAGGTCTAAAGCTAGTAGCTCACTTAGCTTCTAAAGTTCGATCCTAGAATCAACTTAGTCTAACCTAGAGTTCTGATTTGCTTAAGAATGCAAGGCCTAGCCAGTTAAGCTCAATAATTACAAAATATATATGTATTTTCAATGCATATGTATGGAATGCAGAATGCTTTAATTAAATGCATGAATGCACTATGCTATGTATATTCCAAAGTACACCCCCCCATGCCTAAAATCTGCAATGCCCTCATTGCATAGAAGGATATTACCTGGGTCAGAGATGGGCTGCCATTCTTTTGTTAGTAGCTAAGTAGCCAAAGAACCTACAAATCAGGTTCAAGGATAACAGAAATAGGCCCAAAAAATGAGCAAAGTAATGCTGGCCTAGAAAACAGGTAACCTAGGATGTTGACGAGCTGATGATGAATCCCAATAGTAAATGCTCGCCCAACCAAGATGGGAATAATATCTTCCCAAAGTCACCAGAAGAGGTTCTAAAGGATAAACTGGCATAACAACCTCCAAATGGGTAGGGGGAGGATGACAAGGATCCTCCAAAAGGAATGGGGAAGGAATGGTGGAAAGATAAACCCCCAGGGCAACGGATTGACTAAAGAAATCATCAATCCATACCCAATACTCCATTACAGGAAATATTGGTTTGTTAAGCCACGCGATCAGAACAAAAGTGAGCAAATCTCTAAGGTAAGGATCGTCTAGGGTGCCCAAGTTTCGAGGTTGTGGGATGGCCATAAGATCTAGGTTAGGTTTAATCAGCTCGGTGTCCATCCCTAACAATCTTTCCAAATCGTCAATTACATTCCAGGCATTCCTTGCACTATCGCAAGTATCTTCTTGCACTTCATCAGGAATCAAAATTTTGCCTTCGGACATAAGCGAATCAGAGGGTGACTTCGAAACAAATGAAGGTAGGTTGGAAGAAATAGATCTAGGGATTATCCTATCAATGTCATCTCCGGGTTCTTGTTCTTTACTCAAATCTTCCTTGGAGTCTATATGTGAATCCACATAAATCTTAGAAGTTGCTTCCAAATTTTCCATCATTTCATCATGAGGAGAAATATCATCAATGGGTGTGCTAAGGAAACCTAATTTGGTCAAATTTGTGACATCCTCACGGGCTAACTCTTCAAATAAGACATAATCACCCTTAGTGTCACTCCAAATCTTGAATGTAGGTTCCTTATATAGTTCGTCTTTCTCCTCATCATATGATTCATCATATACCCGAGGTCTAGAATCATTTAATATCTTAGCAGATTCCCTAGGGTACTCTATCTGAGGTAAATGGTTTACACTGGTAACATCGGACTCCTCAGATAGGTCAATTTCTTGAGGGTTAGGTTCCCTAAGGGTGGGCTTGAGTTCCATCTCGTGATCAGAAGGGAGGGTAGGATTAACAACTTGACTTCGACCCACTTCATCAAATGTCATGAAAATACTATCATCTGGGTCGAGGTTTTCCAATGATACCATCATTTCCTTCTTTTGACTCCAATATAATTCAGGTGGATACTCAACCTTATCATTATCTTCCTTGGGTTGCCACCTTTCTTCATCCAATGCATAGCTACTTTCATATGTATCTTCCTCCCACTTAAGGCATGGATCTCTCAAGTGTCATCTAATGGGAAGGTTTCAAAATCGATCCTCGAAAAGTAGCTATTCTCCCTTACATAATCCCCAAAATTTCCCTCCAACTTAAAATATAGCTCTCCCACAGGAGATGCATCAATTGTAGATGGGTGTACGTCATCCTCAATGGGGTAGATTGGGTGGCTAATGTCATCTTTTTCTTGTTGGCCTGCTCTCGAAAATTCTCCTAACAATTCAATCATTTAGTCTTGCATTTTCTGTATTTCCATCTTCAAGGAGGAGAGGTCATTTCTATCATGAGAGAAGTCAAGCTCAGGCTTATAGTACCCAGTAGTGTCTGTCCAACCATTATAATTATTTAGGGAGGGTGGGTTGGGTATTTCTATGGTGTGTGGGATATTGAGCAAAGCAAATCCGGTTCCTAGGTTCTACTCACTGATTTGGGCCTTAACTAGGCCAATACTCCTATAATAGGAGTAAAATGAATCCCAATGATTGTCATTATGTCAATCAAAGGATGGACCATCTCGGTGTATGGGATCGACGAGTGCAGAGTAGGGGTAACGGTGTGGGCAAGATGTGAAAGGATTAAAATCAATGTGGTCCATTCTAACTCACACCACAATCAAATTCCCCAAGCAAAAAACAATTCAAAAAGGACTTTTTAGTTCTTTCCCAATTTAGGCTTTTGATTTTAAGTCAGATTGTAGGTGACAATACAATTTGTTCAATCTATTTACGCACTTATTATTGACCTATGGCTTGCCTAAGAAGACCTAGTTGGAGCATAGGTGTTCTTCCCTAAATCTCAAATGGTAGAGCAACTCCAAAGATGAAAGATCGAGGGATGCAAGTAGGTGTATGCCTTCCTTTGAAGCTGTGCTTTCGCGGTGCTTTTCAACTTCCCCCAAAAATCCATGACAGGGTATCCCCCTCTTTGGAGTTACAAAACCGTTGATCTCAACTTCTAAACACTTCAAAATGGAATGATAGGAGGGCTCTTATCCTAGTATTTCCAAACCTAAGGAATGTCTAAAAGCGTGCCGTGCTGCAAGAGATATAAGTGTGCATACACCACAAAAGATTTTGAATTTTGAATCGCATGCTAAGCTTGAAAATCAAATCCTTGGTTTTCAAAATGTCCCTCCTTTAATTAGTCCTTTTTCTAGAAAATATGTGACCACTTGTTAGATCTATTCAATACAGATTAGGTGGTCTTGAAATTAGTCCGAAATGCATTTGCATGACAGGTAGAAATGCAAAGTTAGAAGTGCATACCTGATTCCAGCATTCTTCACACAATATACAAGACAAGAATTAGATCTAGATGCTACTCATTCAGTCCTAAATGAATCGACCTAAGGGCAAGCAGCTTCTAGCAGGTAGCTCATGTTTTTTTTTATTTTTGTTTTTCTTAGCTACTTATGCACAAGCAAATTAAAGGTAAACAATCCACAAAATAAATTAAAAACCTAAATTTCAAGAAAAGGGAACAAGCTCCCAAAAATTACCCAACACGGGCCTAAAACAAAATTGTGGAACAAACCCCTCAACTGTACCCCAGAATAAAGGTTTTAAACCAAATGTGCAATGAAAAAGTAAGTCTAAAGTCTTAATTCTACTCTAATCAAATTAGCAACTAAATGTGCAGAGTTGATCGTCGCGTCCTCGTCCTTCTCCTCCTAGTGATCTAGTTCATTGCAAGGTAGCTCAAAAAATTTCTCCTCTGGCAACGTCAAGGGTCGCCTCACACAATGGCTGGTGTGATTGCGAGTCATAGAATGTGTGTAGCAGATCGTTGCACTCGCACAAGAAAAAGAAAGAATTCAGAGTTAGATATGATTCAAAATTTAAACCAATGTGAACGAATGAATGAAGGAATGCGATTTAATTAATCCTGTTGCCTCCCCGGCAATAGTGCCATTTGATAAGATGATTTTCTCTTTCGAATAATGTGGTTAAGATGATTTGTCATTTTAGTAACAAAGTGGTGGAAAACTGCTTAACAAAACAATTACAACAAAAATTAACCACTCACAGAAGAGCGGGTCGTGTCCACATGGAGGCAATGATGTAATAAAATCATGAATATTTTTCTCATATTCGTTCAATCAAGTGCGAAATTCTGAGTCAAATCTGACATCAAATGCAATGAAAAGAAGATATACCATAACTCAAAAATATAAGGGTATATGTGCAATTTTTTCTCACTAAAATATTCAATAAATATGTGATGAATCTATGTAATTTTCAATCGACATGCATTAGAGAAAATTTATGCACATTTTAATCCAAAACCAATGTTAAAACATGTGAATAACAAAAGCCACGCAATTACGAGAAAGAAAGAGTATGAAGTCACAATTTCACCATGATAAAATAATCATAAATTAAAATTCATTTTGGTGGCAATGGCATTCAAATGTAAATATTAATTAACCCAAAAATAGAGGATTTTGTTCCCCTGTGCATGTGTGAAGAAGAGGCGATGGCGGCTCGCCAGAAGCTCAGAGAAGCATAAGCACGACGAGAGCTTTCCGATGGTGGTGGTGGTGCTCCAAATGGTTGTCAGTGGTGGCCGGCCGGAGTGGAACAGCCCACCGGCAGTGGGGCTCTCCGGCTGGTTGTTGGGTGGTCGATTGGTGGAGTCGGAAGTGTGGTTGTGCTCAGGGAGTCGGGGCAAGTCCGACGGAGTTCCTGACGTGAAGTTTCAAGGCTGGATTTCTAGGCTGCGTTTGTGGGTGCTTTGGGTACCTTCATCAATAGAGAAGAAGAAGAATAAGAAGGAGGAGGAGCCAGCTAAAGTGAAGCACGCTATGCGTGCGCTGCTGGGCGTGCGGGTGCTCGAGTGGTCTGCAGGCTGCTTGGGCGCACGGGTGCTTTGCTGCGGGCGGCGTGCGCTCACAACTGCAGTGGGCGTTGGAGGTGCTAGAGGTGCCCTACTTGTGTTCTGCGTGCGGCAGGGGTGAGAGCGCACCCGTGCTCAAGCTGGTGCGGGCGGGAGGCGCTGAGGAACATGTGTGGGTGTGAAGGTGTGTGGAGCACATGCTGTGGGTGAGCGGAGGTGCGGTGCAGGGGCACTGGAGGTTCTGGAGAAGGTGAGGAGGCGCGGGCATGCTGGTTGTGTTGGAGGCGCATGGTGGGTCTGATGGAGCGAGGGGGGCTGCTAGCACGAGAGCGCACGGTGAGTTGCAGGCACTGCTAGAGGTTTTGGTGGAGGTGAGGAGGCGCAGGCGTGGTGAAGGCGAAGGTGCGATGAGCAGTTGGTGTGCGGTGGGTAGGGTTTGATGGCTGGAAATGAAGTGAGGCCACGCACGGTGGTGACTGATGAAGCTGTGTCAGGCACGCTTGGCAGGGTGCGCTGGGAGTGAGCGTGAGTTACTGGCTGAGGTGAAGAGTTGCAGAGACTCTTTGGTGGTGTGGGCTGTCACCCCATAAGCCCACGGTGGTGAGTCATTCTGCCACAGTGAGGCTAGTGGTATGGAATGGAAGAGGAGCAAGGTCCTCTAAACATAGTGAGGAAGAAGGGTGGTGGCCTCCCTTGCATGGTCGTCTCCTCCTCCCTTTGTTGTTGAATTTGAAATCCAATGAGGCGGCCTGAGATGCTCTTCATGGCCAATGAATGCTTGGAGCTGTGCATGAACAGTTGCGCAAGGAGAAGTAGCCACTACCTATGGAGGAAGAAAATAAGAAAATAATAAAATATTATGATTATTTATGCATAAACCCTTAACTTCTATGTTAAATTAAAACAATGCAAGTAAATCACCTAATTGATTAACTAATCAAATGCATGCAATTCTAAGTTAATTCTAAATGCATGCAATGAATGAATTATGCAATTTGGCTAAAAATATGAATTAATTTATTTACATCCTAATGTATGCTATCTAAATGTCGAAATTAACTTAAAGCCTAGACATTTAAATACTTAAATAGCCCACAAATATGGGCTAATCAGGAGCTACAACACTAGATTCTAGTGATTCCATTCATAATTATTTGTAAAGGTGATACCATTCTTAAGGTAAGCTTTAAATTATAACTTATAGCTATCTGTGTTCACCATGAAACATGTAAAATATTATTTCTATCGTTATAGTGCGAATCATGCCAAAACAAATAAACTTATAAATCAGAATCTGTGAGTCTTAAGTTGTTCACAAGGAGGCAAAACATGATTTTCAAAGCTTTTCATACTAACTAATTTTTCCTAATGCAACATAGAAACAGAGACCAGATATTTAGAAAATTAGATTTTATTGCTAATTGCAAACAGTTCTTAAACTAGGAATTAAAATAATTATTCTAAAAAATCGAGGGAGAGAAAATAGATGGACAGCACTACTTGTCGATGCTTGTGGGAAGTACAGCAGTACTTTAGATCCAGACTCCAGGAAGAAGACTAGAGAGAAGTTGTAGAGAGAAAGCGAGACTGGAGATGTGTCTGCTGGAAGTTGCTTCTCCATTGGAGCTTTGTGCACTTTTTATAGCTTCAATGAGGGGCACAACAGGTATTAAGGCCCCCAAAACCGTGCAACACCCTTTGAACCATTAGATCTGTCAATCGGGAGATCAATGAATTAGATCTCACCTTAAAATAACCTTCCATGTGCCTATAACGTGTGGATTTCACCGGTTGCTGACACGTTGCACATGCTCAGCCCTTCTATCACGATCGTATCGCACCATTCGCCCTTCATGAGCATGTTTCCTCACGCCTTCATACTTTCAATCTCAACCATCCGACCTCATGATCAGATGGCTTAAAAGGATCGTAGCACCACCTTGAGAACCTGCATGTGGTGGGGCATCAATTAGGGTGTCCATCCGCATCGCCGTATTCGATGATCCACGTCACGCCACGTGGTTGCATCCACACCCTTCGCTCCTATCCGACGGCTCAATTTCACACGAGCGTTGTCGCCTCGCTGATTTGGTGCTGAGTGTGATTCGAAGTGCACCTGCGTTCTATGTTTGAGGGCGGATACTAATGTGTTGTGTGTGCGCTTTGTCTTCTTTGGGATTCTGCATGAAGCTACTCTTAACCATTGGATGAAGATCCAACGACTAAGATGCTCTTCTCAATTGATGAAGGACATGTGGAGAGGGAGATGTGGAGCTGGGGAGGCCGTTGGATGATGATCCAATGGCCGACATTTTTCCTTCAGAAGTTGGAGTCCGAAGGTGAGCCATTGGGATGGTGCCACGTGGCACCATCCTAACTGTTCATCTTCCCTTCCTTGTAATTGGTGCTATAGGGCTTCGACTGAGTTGATTTTTTCATTGTTGGACTACGATTGTTGATCCGAATCCATCCATATATCAGATTTGACATTCGAGGCTTGGATTTATGTTATCTTGTTCCTTAGTCTCTGATCTTCTATACGCTGTATGGGATGCTATGTGCATCTAATCAAGACGATTTTGGAAGCATTGAACTCCCGTCATCAACCTAATCAGATTCATATGGGCTGATATATCATCTGTGGCCCCAAATCATCTGTAATTAATATCGTCTCTCTTTTAGAGCATAAATTAGCATTCTTACGTATGAAGCTAACAAATTAACTATGAAGCAAATTATGATGTTGATGCATGAATTGTCCCTAAGTTAAGCTAAAATCTAACTTAATTCAGGCAAATAATGTCCTATGATTGTTGTGCAATCAATCTGCACTCAATTTTTCTGTCTATAGCTGATCTGATTCCCTTTATATTGTTTAATTCCCTGATGGTTGTCTGATGCAAAAATAAAATGTTTTTTTGAAGGAAAAAATAAAATAGATTATTATACTACGTTATGCAAATGAATTTATGCCAAATATTATAATGTATTTCCTTTCTCTTCACATTTGTTGTTAGATTTTAATTTTATGTTGCTCAGTCCTAGGGAATAGATTTCTTTACACCTCTTCAAGATTATAAGATTGCACTAATGATCATGTTCCTGAGAACGGAAAACTTCTGAGGCCTAAAATAGCACCTTCTGTTTAGTAATCTGGTTTTCATTAACATGCAAAAACAAATACATCATAAAGAACTAGCAATCACTCCCTAATGATTAACATAAATTTAAGCATTTGCTCTGCAGTTATTGTAGTTGTTCTATTTCATTTTATGGTTAAATTGGAGAGGAAGGTGTTGTCCCCTTGATGGTAAGGGTACTTGTCTCAATTTTAGTAAAAGGGAGCTTGTTGTTAGTATTGTATTGAAGTCAACAGTGGTTGGTTAGTTTGGATGTGTTGCAACAATGGGTGTTGAGATCAATGTAATGCTACCATGAACTCTACCTACTCACTCTATCCATCTATATATTTTGAACCTTGTGCTTTTAGGATTCTACTTATACCTCTCAATCTTTTTAATCTAGGCTCTTTTATATATAGTTTATATGTGTTTGTTTAAAGATTGTCATTAGTATGAATTTAATGATTCTACCTTTATAGATGATATTCACCAAGGATGCCATTTAGTGTAGCCCAACCTTTTCTCAACCATTTACAACCTTTGGTTCTTTTGTAATGGTATAGCATTGAGGAGTCAAATTGAAATAAGGGGGGTGATGCTTGCAGTGTAAAAGACAAAAACCACCTCATGCCTTCACCAGAGAAATACAGTAGATGTACCAGTTTTTATCTATGTGAATCAAATTTTGACCAACTAAATATTTATATTTGATGATGGATACTAATCCACAATTCAATCATGATAGAGGGGATACAATCTTTCAATCATCATGTCATTATTCTATAAATTGTCATCAAGATTCATGTACAAGTTCTATCTAACAGTATTATTATTACGTTATTTCCTAAGTGGATAACTCATGTGTCCTTTGCTTTTCAAAAAAGAATTTGTGTGTCCTCTATATCAGCAGGATGGAGAAAGGATAACCAATCAAAAGATGGGTAGGTCTAGAATTCGTATTTGATGAATATTAGTTTATATGCTTTATGTTATTGCTCAAGTCTTTCAAATTGGTCATCTTGGCTCTTTGTCGAGTGGGTTGAGTCTAAATCTGTGCTAATGCCTTCCCTGTGTAAAGGTAGTGACCAACTTTTTTGCCCGTTGAAACTTTCTTGGAGTCAAGACTCTTAATGAAGGTTTATACTTTTATACTTCACCTTGATTTTGTTCCAAGTTTAAAATAGGATAATAAGTTCATTTCCTAAGAGTATAGATACATTAGTTGCTTCCTTTTTGGTAAAGGTTCTACAACAAATTTTATTAGCTACACTTCCTTTTAATGAACTACAATAGGTAGTTGGCTCTATAATTTTCTAGTATGAATTTTTACTATGAAGTTAGCATTACCTTCCATTGCAATGTTATGAAGTTATTTTCTTTAACCCTATGTAAATTCATGCTTTCTAAATGATTATTGAGCATGTGAACACTTCAAAAATGATATGTGGTAGAAAGAACTCTCTTTTAGTATAGAAATATAAATACTGATGAGCTGATAAATTTGGCCTATGTTTATAATAACCAATGATTTTATGCATACCTATATATTTGGTCTATTGATGTACATTATGCGCATATTGACGTGTGCGTGACGCGTGTGCTTAAAAGAGTCGTTATAGCTTGTGCTCCCAATGTCATTTTTAAAATGAAGGAATGGACGTGAGTCCGAGTGTCGATCTCAGGGAGGCGTGAAAAATAGATTTTTCTTATCACTTATTGTCACAGAAATAGCTTGTTTTTGCTTGCGAAAAGTCGTGGGTGAAAAGTGAGTGAGAGAGAGAGAGAAAGAGGGAGAGAGAGAGAGAATAGGGTTAGGATTCTTTTCATTCATAGCATGCAATTCAAACATAAAAGATAGCAAGCAATTGAATAGAAAACAACTTCATTTGACATGCACTTTAGTTCATAGTTACAAAACTAGATGAATGCTTGAACATAAGTAAACTAAAGCTTAAGATAAAGAAGGAAAGAGAGAGAGAGAAGACGGCGAGGCAGCCACGGCGGTGGAGGGGGGTTCCATCGGTAGCTCATCGTCTCTGGCAATTACAAAGGGAGCTAATGGTGGCTATAAGGGGGTAGAACACTTGCAAGTGGAATGAATGCCTCTTATGGGTGGTTGGAAGGGGTTTAAATAGGATGAAGGGCTTTCCAAATGAAGAAGGAGTTTTAGCAACATCCGAGACATTGCTAAAACCCTTCCCAAAACGTCAATGAAGGCCCCTGCCCACCGGTCGCTTGCTTGCGTCTATTTTTCTTCACGTCTGATCTACGTGCATGCGTCGTAAGCCAACCGATCGAAGATTGGACAGCTGAGATCCCACGAAGAGCATTTTCGCAGATCACTGTTGGGGCACGTGCATCTTCGCGTTATCGCACGCATGAGCTTTCATACGCATCCATTGCGTCGCACGGCTCCATCAGTGCCGTTTTCTTACTGATCGGGTGGTTGAATTCGAGCACGCCTCAAATCGTGCAGAAATTGGGGAGCGGCGGGCGTTTCGAACCCACACCCCTCTCTACAAGGTTGAAGCACCGACCGCTACGCTGTCACAGCAGATTGTTGCGGCGAGCATTGGGTGTGCGGGCATTCTCGGCAGTTCGATTGAAGATCGACGATTGAGATTCATCCTCCGGGTGAAGGTGGAAGCGGGCGGCGGTCTGGATGCAGCGATCGGGCACCACGTGGTACGCCGTGGGACATTGATCATCAGATCAACGGTCAGAACTTCTTGGACCCATAGTAGGAGCTCCGGATGTCGGATTTGGCCGATTTTGACTCTGTTGGACTCCGTTCATCGCTCTGAATCCATTCGTGTGGTCTGATTGCTCATCTGCAGCCTGTTTTGATAAGTACTCATACAAATGGCCTTTAATACTACTTTATAAGAAATCTTGATGTATGATGCATGCAATGCTCCCATTCTATTTATGATGTGTTATCTGTGTATTTTGTTCTTAAGATGGACCCCAAATAATAGAATTATCACCCCAAGATGTATTGTTATCATACCCCCATGCTTACCCCTTGTTATTCCCTAGCAAGGTTTATTCTAGCCCTTATTTTTAGTCAGAATTTAAGAAGTACCTACTTAGACACTTCGTTACTTGTCAATAGGAGGAAATATACTAAGATCATAATCTACAAAGACTAAGTAGCGCCCGGGTGCCTGCCAAAATATGAATCACCTAAAATCCTTGCTTTAATGTATGTAAATATATATATATTTTTCTTATTTTTTGATTTTTTTGGAGTTAAGAGCGTGTTGGTAACTTTTTACGACTACCCAACCCACCTGAAACTCGGACAAAACTCTAAGTGCTAAGCATCTTGGTGTGAAGATTGTGATAGACTCACTCAATGGTAATTTTGACAGACTTTGGGTTTCTATGCCCTTAGGTGACCAGAAGAGGAAATGTTTTTCCTAAAGGTGTATTTGTTCGATTGGTAGCTTCCTCCCTACGTTTGCTTTAATTGGGGTCAACACAAGGATTTTTCCAGTGCATATCTCCCTGGCTTGCTCTACTTCCTCACTTCTTCCTAAAGTGTTTTGGTTCTTTTTGTGCATTTACTGAGCTGGGCTCTAGACAACTGACCAATGAGTTGTTACCCACGATCACTTGCCAGCCATACTCGTGCGGTGAAGTGTGGTTTATTTTGTTCTCTTTTTTCTCCCTTTTTTTTTTTGGTAGGTGTCTTCCCTGATCTCAAATTTACTTAGAGGCAATGATGAAGAGGTGGTCCCATGGCTGTGCTCTGGACAACCTACCAATGGGTTGTTACCCACGACAACTTGCCAGCCATACCACCCTAGAGAGTTCATTTGCTACCCAATTTCTGTCAGAATCTCCGAAGAGTGAGTCTGTGCAAAAATGTGTGCAGATGCTTAGACTAAAAGTCCTTTTGAGTTAGAGGGTGAGTTGATAAGTCGTATACTTATCACCTTATTTAGTTAGTGGATTAGAGTAGCTTAAGGTTGCAAGGATTTGAAGCTAAATCCATATTTTAATGGACACCAGGGCTGATTAAGCCTGAAGGCCTGAAAAGTCTAAGTGTTTAAGTTCTTTCCGTATTATTTCCCACTATTGACAAATTTCTAATGCCAATGTTTTTCTTCCTAAATTCATTTCTTTTTATATATTTATTCTATTCAGACTGATTAAATGAGCTCAGGATCATGCAAGTTATCACCCCCCCATGCTTACGTTGGACAATGTCATTGGCAAATACGTGGATGCAACAGGGGTTCGAAAAGATATTACCTGAGTGACGTAGAATACTTGATCAATCTGAATCTTCTGGGTTGCCTCCCAGAAAGCACTGAGTTTAACGCCTCCAGCTGGGTGATTGCACTGCAAAAATACACCTGCAATTGTGCCGTCTTGTGCTATTTCCTAGCATTACCAGTGCATATTAGGTATCCATAGTCGCATTTGTAAAAATACACGCATGCAAGCATTTATTTGAAAGGGGAGGAGAGTGAAATAAATGGCCGTGAAATTACATTTTTTCCTCAAGTGCTGCCTTGCAAAATTCACCATCTTTATTTTTAATTTTAATTGACTTTGAATTTCTCTACATTGCTGCAGGCATGGCCTCTTCAACCTCTCCCTCGCGCCATGCTCTACAAAGCTTGCCCTGCAGCAGCCACTCCCTGCTAAGCCATGCACAAGCCATGCACAACCAGGGCATGGCTGTGCATGGCTCTTTGCTATTTAAAAAGAGCTCAGCTCTCTTCTTTGCAGTGAGCCTGGTCAACCACACAGACACAACACCTTCTTCTCCAGGCCATCTCCACCCCTCTCCCTCCATATGCAGCCTCTCCTCCTCTGAGGAGCGACTATGCAGGCAGGAGCACCTCACAGTGGTGCACAACCACCACTTTGAGTCCACCACCGCCCAGCTCATCAAAGAGCCGGTGAGCGTGGTGGTTCTCTCTTTGTTTCAATGTTCAAGCCAATTCAGCCATTGGAGCAGGAGCTTCAAGCTTTGAAGCTCAAGCTCCACATAGCAACAGCACGGCACTAGACCCCTCTTCTACGCGTGCAAGCCAGCAGGTCGTCCTCGCCCTCCACCGTGCATGCTAGCAGTCCGCTCGCACCCCTCTCAGTGTGCTTTGTCACGAAGTCCCACCTACAGCCCATCCGGCGAAGCCTCTTCCATGCACGCGTCGAGCTGCTCCACGCCTCCCGTACTCACAGCACTAGATACGGCAGGTCGCGCAGCTCAGCCATGCACTGTAGCCATTATTCACGCGTTTCAGTGGAACACTGTGGCTACAATGCGGTGACCGGTAAGTTTCTCACTTAACCGATGTTTCGACCCGATTCCCGAGTCCCTACGAGACACGAGAACCGGACCGACTCGACTAATCCCAAGACCTAGTCGTCCAACGAGGAAGTAACCAAAAGACAGTAAAATAAACCACATTCAGCATGAATATAACTAACAGTAAGAAGTACAGCAGTAAGGAAAGAAACTACTACATTAGGTACCACCACAACAATAAAGCAACATTTATCATATAACAAAAACTGCAGGTAAAGAAGGTACAGCGGAAACAAAACTACTCACTAGAACAGAAACAAAAAGAAGGTACAAAGCTGTGGTAACTCTACTGGACCCTACTCGGCCCAGCGTCCTCTGCAGCCGTCGACCCTGGCTGCTCAACACCTGGTCCTGAAAAAGGTAACGAGTGTAACACGTCAGCAAAACGCTGAGTAGAGTGGCAAACTAACTAAAGGCAACAGTAGAGTGTACAGTAGCTGTTATGTTCTATTACTTCCTTTATTTACATCTTTCAATTTTTCTCACTATTTCATTTACTCTCAGATCCTTTACTTGATCTCGAATGTCCTCGTGGGACGATCTTGATTGCAGTCTTTTCCAACAGTAGAAGTAGCACGTGGTGCTCTCCTGGCCGGGAGAGTCCCCCGTGGTGATCCTACCCTCAATCAACCACCCCAAGGTCACTGACAGACGTAACGGTGACTACGGCACGTGCGATAAACGCACAGGTAGCTAGCCCGTACTGGCACGCGGTCAGTCGTTTCCGTTAACGGGTGCACCCAAAGCACAGCACGGAACCAGGGCAGAGCCCTCTCAGTAACAGGGGTCCAACCCCTCCACAGTAACCAAACCGGGGCCTTGCCCCTCCACAGTCCGCGCACCCTCGCCTGACTACCCTGGTTTGCCCTAGTGGGCCTAACAAGTCGGTGAAGGAGGCTAGCAGAACCCCGAGGCCCGTGGGGTAGCTAGTACTCTCCTAACACTACTAGCTCTCCTCGGTACTACGTACACGAGGGCCAACAAGTCGGTACAGAGCGGCCAAGCCTAACCCCGGGTCCCTGGGGCGGCTGGCCCCACTCTGCACTAAAACAGGTACAGGTACTTCCCTTGGTACTGCGTACCCAAGAGATAGTACAAACTACATCTCAGTTCCATTCCTTTTCTTTCCAGGAGTTCCACTCCTAATTCCCCGTAGGGTTCCAGCTCTTTATCTCAGAACATCATATGTTTCACTTTCCAGATTCTCGTTCTCACATTCCATGATCTCAACATGATTCTTTATGCATAACAGGCAGCTGTTAATTAAATTTACAGGCAGCTTTATATATTCCTTTCCATTTTTCCAAGACTGCAGTAATGTACATTCCACTAGTTTTTCCATCCTAGGATTCATGCCATATCCTAGGATCTATCATACAATCTAGTTTTCCGGCCCTAGGATTCATGCAACACCTAGGAGCTATCATTCCATATATTTCTCATTCCTAGGATTCATGCAATGCCCTAGGTTCTAGTTATGGTTCCATACTTTAACAGATTTTATTAATACTTAAAACCACTCTACCAGGTACAACGGGAGTAATGGGGGCGTGGTCGGGAATCCCGCGCGCCTCCGCGACTCTCAAGACTGCAACCAAACGAGGTCCTATCACAAGGATCAAACACAAGGAGTGTCTCAAAACAGTGTATAGCTACTGTAGGCGGGTAGAGGAATAAATTCTGAAACGAATGCAACTCGAATCGTGGAAAACGGAGCCCAAACGGGCCCTAAACGGGTCGAGAAAGACAATACTGTGCAAAATCAGACGTCTGGAACTCCTTCCAGACGTCTTAAACGGTGGATCAGAGAATTACCTGTTCGGCTTGGTTCCTCGGACGTCCAGAAGTCTGTGGGGACGTCTCTCCTAGATCCCAGACGTCCGATGGTCACTACGGACGTCTGGAGGTCACTCCCGCCGTCTGGTACAACTTCCAGACGTCTGATCCGCAAAGGATGACGAATCAGACCACCTGCGCACAGCCAACCCCCCTCCCTCAGTACGGTCAGTCGACAAAAGAAGAAGAAAGCGGAAACTCACCGTTCAGACGTCTGTATGATCTCTCAGACGTCGACCTTGCCGTCTGGATACCAGTCCAGACGTCTGATTCTGGAAATTTTTCCAGAATCAGAACCTTGCTCGGCCTCCGCTCGCGACGCCGCCCGCATCGCACCTCGCGCGTCCGCTGCTCCACCCGCAGCAGGTCCCTCTCCGCGACGCTCTGCGCCCCCTGCGCCCTCCGCCGGCCGGCCAAGCCGCTCCCGGCGAGCTCGCCCTCACGGCAGAGCCCCGCCCTCGCACACCGCAGCTCCTCCGCGCCTACTGCGGCTGCCGCTGCCGCTGCGCCCTCGCGTCCGCTCGCTCTCGCGCACAGGCAGGAGAGAAGGAGGAAGATGGTGGAGACGGGAGGGGAGGCGCGCCCCCCCCTTTTAACGCCGCGCGGAGAGGAGAGAGAGACGGTCGCAGTCGCCTGCAGCCGCAGAGGAAGATGCAGGATCGCAGGTCTGCGCGCACAGGCGCGCAGACGAATATCCCGTGCGAGCATAACTGTTCACCAGACGTCTGTAAACTATACCGGACGTCTGGTCAGACGTCTGGATGTGATCCCAGACGTCTTTACAGACGTCTGGGCCACCTCCCAGACGTCTTAAAAGACGTCTGGGGCACGCGCTCGTTACAATATAACAAACTCAAAGGAAGTTTCGTCCCCGAAACTTGAGCCAACTAGGGTGCGGGAAAAAGATGTCCAAATAACCATAACAAACTCAAAGAGGACCGAAGCCGGTCCGAGAAGACGTACCCGCGAAAAGCTCTGGGTACCGCTCCCGCATTGCCGCCTCAGGCTCCCAGGTAGCCTCCTCGTACCGCTGGCTCCTCCACAAAACCTTTACCAGGGGTACTTGCTTTCGTCTCAACCTGCGGACGGCTCGGTCTAGGATCTGCACTGGCCGCTCGGGGTAGGTCAGGTCGTCGCTCACCTCGACGCTCTCGTGACTCAGTACGTGGCTGGGATCGGCTACGTACTTCCTGAGGTTGGACACGTGGAACACGTCGTGCATACCAGAAAGCCGCGGGGGAAGGGCAAGTCTGTAAGCAACGGGTCCAACCCGCTCCAGGACCTCGAAGGGCCCCACGAACCTCGGCGCGAGCTTCCCTCTCACCCCAAACCACTGTAAGCCCTTCATGGGCGAAACACGAAGAAAGACGTGGTCCCCGACCTCGAACTGCACCTCTCTGCGTCTGCGATCTGCGTAGCTCTTCTGTCTGCTCCTGACAGTGCGAAGTCGTCTGTGGATCTGCTCAACTACCTCCTGACTCTACCGGATCAACCTGGGGCCAACCTCCCACTTGGTCCCCACCTCAACCCAACTCAAGGGTTCCGTGCATTTCCGTCCGTACAGAGCCTCGTAGGGAGCCATGCCGATGCTCGAGTGATAACTGTTGTTGTATGCAAACTCTGCCAGGGGAAGGTGCTCCTCCCAAGAGCCCCTCCAGTCTAGTACACAGGCACGCAAAAGATCCTCAAGTGTCTGTATCGTGCGTTCCGACTGTCCATCCGTCTGGGGGTGGTAAGCCGTGCTAAACCTCAACCTCGTCCCCAAAGCCTGCTGAAACTCAGCCCAAAACTGGGACGTAAAGCGAGTATCCCGGTCGGATACGATCTCCCGCGAAACTCCGTGTAGTCGCACCACATCACGGATATACCTCTCTGCCAACTGTGCTGGTCCCAAAGTGACTCGGATCGGCAAGAATCGTGCCGTCTTCGTCAATCTATCCACTATTACCCAGACCGCGTCGTGTCCTCGCTGGGTAACAGGTAAGCCCACCACCAAGTCCATGGTGATGCTCTCCCACTTCCACTCTGGCACTGGAAGCGGCTGAAGCGGCCCTGCAGGCCTCTGATGCTCGGCTTTCACCTGCTGGCACACTAAGCACTGCTGCACGAACTCACCCACATCCCGCTTCATCCCTCTCCACCAGAACTCAAGTCATGGTACATTTTCGTGTTTCCGGGATGTATGGTGAATCTGGAACCGTGTGCCTCAGTCAGGAGCTCTCTCAACAGCTCCTCGTCTCTGGGGACGCACAGCCGTCCCCTCAAGCGTAACACCTGGTCTGTGAAAGAGAAGTCCCCTGGGTCCCCTGACAGTACTCTGTCGCGCAAAGACTGCAAGTACGGATTGGCCATCTGTCCCGTGATGATGCGGTCTATCAACTCTGGTCTGGTCTGCCGTGTCACCGTCACTGCCCCACAGTACCCTCGTAACTCTAGAGGTCGCCAACTGCCCACCTCCTCCAAAAGGCTCCAACTCTGTAACTGTAGACTGGCCAAGCGTGCGGGCGCCTTACGGCTCAAGGCGTCAGCCACCACATTGGCCTTTCCCGGGTGGTAGGAGATGCTGCAGTCGTAGTCCTTCAGGAGCTCCAACCAACGTCTCTGTCTCATGTTGAGCTCCTTCTGGTCAAAAAGATATCTGAGGCTCTTGTGATCTGTAAAAATCTCGAAGGTCTCACCGTACAAGTAATGCCTCCATGTCTTCAGCGCGAAGACAACAGCTGCCAACTCTAGGTCGTGGGTAGGGTAGGTATGCTCATGGGGCTTCAGTTGCCGCGAAGCGTAAGCGACCACGTGACCCCTCTGCATGAGCACACCTCCTAGCCCCTGCAAGGAAGCGTCCGTGTACATGACGAACCCGCCACTACTGTCAGGAATGGTGAGCACGGGAGCCGAGGTCAACCTCTCCTTCAGCTCCAGAAAACACGCCTCACAGGCGTCTGTCCAAGTGAAAGGCACATCCTTCCGAGTCAACTGTGTCATAGGTCGTGCAATCTGCGAAAACCCTCTGATGAACCGTCTGTAGTAACCTGCCAGTCCCAGGAAACTGCGAATCTCAGTGACTGAACGCGGTCTCTCCCACCTGAGCACTGCCTCGACCTTGGCGGGATCCACCGCCAGGCCGTCTCCAGAGATCACATGACCCAAAAAGGTCACCTCCCTCAACCAGAACTCGCACTTGCTGTATTTGGCGTACAGCTTGCGTCGTCTCAGAGTGTCCAGAACCATCCGCAAGTGCTGTCCGTGCTGCGTCCGATCTCTAGAATAGATGAGTACATCATCTATGAAAACCACCACAAACTGGTCCAAGTACGGTCTGAACACCCGGTTCATCAGGTCCATGAAAGCAGCGGGGGCATTGGTCAGCCCAAACGGCATGACCAAAAACTCATAGTGTCCGTAGCGGGTGCGGAAAGCTGTCTTGGAGACGTCGGTCTCCCTGATCCTCAACTGGTGGTATCCAGACCTCAAGTCGATCTTGGAAAACACCGTGGCACCCCGCAACTGGTCAAACAAATCGTCAATCCTCGGCAGCGGATATCTGTTCTTGATGGTGACCCTATTCAGCTGTCGGTAGTCCACACAAAGGCGTAGGGTCCCATCCTTCTTCTTCACAAACAGTACCGGGGCTCCCCAGGGAGACGCACTGGGCCTCACGAAACCCTTCTCCAAAAGGTCCTGCAACTGAGACTTGAGCTCTCGCAGCTCAAGCGGTGCCATCCTGTATGGCGCGGTGGAGATGGGGTTGGTCCCTGGTACTAGTGAGATCTCAAACTCGATCTCACGCTCGGGCGGTAGTCCTGGTAACTCGTCTGGAAACACGTCGGGGTACTCTCTGACCACCGAGATGCTCTGGAAGTCTGCCACGGGGCTGTGCTCTGCCACCACACAAGCTAAGAAGCCCTCACACCCCTGGCTCAAAAGTCTCGCCGCCCGAAGTGCCGAAATGCACCTGAAACCTCCATCCACTGGCTGCCGGTGAAACTCGAAGGAAGGCAACTCCGGAATGGAGAAGACAATCTTCCTCTCAAAACAGTCTACAAAGGCGTGGTAAGCGGACAGCCAATCCATCCCCAGAATCACTCCAAAGTCCTCCATCTGTACCATAATCAGGTCAGCTGGCAGGCTGTGTCCCCCGATGCTGACCCCGCAACCCGTGTACACCTCCTCAGCTACAAACAGCTGACCACTCGGACCTCTGATTACGAACGGGTTCTCTAGCAATGTATAATCCTGGTCCAAACTAACTGCGAAACTGTCTGCGACAAACGAGTGCGTAGCGCCGGAATCGAAAAGCGTGTAAACGAGTCTGCCAGAAACTGAAACCATACCTGCTACCACGGATCCCGAAGCTCTGGCGTCCCTGTGTGTTAGGGCGTTGATACGCCCCTCAGCTCTAGGTGCGGACGAAGCAGCCACACTCTGCGTCGGACGGGTAGGTGCCGGCCGGTACCCTCCTCGCGACTGCGGTCCTCCTCCTCGCGCCTGGAAACCGCGGCCTCCTGCGCGCCCCCCAGTGCTCTGCGCGGGAAGTATCTGCTGACCTCCTGCCCTAGATGGGCAGTCCCTCCTGACGTGGCCCGGCTGGCCACACTGGTAGCAGAGGGGAACCCGACTCCCGCCATCAGTGAGTCCCTGCTGTCGGCTAGGCGGGGGTCCGGTGCTGGCGACTGGCCTCTGTCGAGGGCCCCCAAAGGCCACTGATGGCCCTGCACAACGTGACGGCTCTCCTGCGGACGCCACGTGTCTCCGCTCTCGCCGGCCCTGTGAGAAGTCTGGCTGAAAGGGCCTCTTCCTCCCGCCGTCGGTCTCTCGCGCGGACGGGTTGGTCTCCTCGTAAGTCATGGCTGCCTCTACCACCCTCGAAAACGTCGGCAGCTTCAGGGGTTTGACATACCCCCGGATCGCAGGCCGGAGCCCCTCGGTGAACCTCCAAAGGCGCTCCTCCTCAGTGGCTACCGCTGTCGCTGCAAAGCGGGACAGCTCCAAGAAACGCGTGCGGTACGCGCTCACGGTCATCGTCCCTTGGCGGAGAGTGTGGAGCTCCCGCCTCCTCTGGTCCTGCCACGTCTGGGGAAAGTACTGCTCGCAGAAGAGGGTGACGAACTGGTCCCACGTCGGCTCGTCCCTCTCCTGTCCCCGGACCGCCCTCCACCACCGGTGTGCCGCACTCTCCAGCTGGTACGTGGCAAAGGTCACGCGGCACTCCACCGGGGGGCGAAGGGTGTCGAAGATCTTCTCCAGCTGCTCAAGCCAGTCCTCTGCCTCGGTCGGGTCCTCATCCCCCTTGAAGGAGGGGGGCTTCAGCTTCCGGAACTGTCCGAAAAGCTCGAAGTGGTGCTGTAGGGGAGGTGCTGGTGCACCTCCAGGCGAAGGTGCCTCGTGTACAGAAGTGTCGGAGGAAGGTGGGGGCGGCAGGGGCCCATCCCCTCCCTCGTGTCCGGCGCCGCGTCCGTCGCGTGGTCCCACAGAGGACTCCCCCTCTGCAACCCCAGGAGGAGGTGCTCGGGGCTGTGGGTGGAGCTCCTCTCGTACAATATCCCGTATCAGTCTGGCGAGGCCCTGGGCCTGGATGCCAGGGAGTGGTGGCTGGTCCACCGAGACGTCAACGACAGCACGTCCACCTCGCCGACCTCGCCCTCGGCCGCGCCCGCGGCCAGTCTCGCCAGTCCCACGACGAGGCATCTCCTGCAAGGAGACGCGAAACAAAACGGAAACGTCAAAACAGACGGTACCTAACAACACTTCTAAGAGCTCATGTCAAGAGATATGTTGTGGTGGCTACTCTAGTTATAAACATGTGAATTGGTTATTTTCCAGTCAGTTGATTCACTTCTCGGGACGACCTTGCTCTGATACCATCTTGTTACGACCCGATTCCCGAGTCCCTACGAGACACGAGAACCGGACCGACTCGACTAATCCCAAGACCCAGTCGTCCAACGAGGAAGTAACCAAAAGACAGTAAAATAAACCACATTCAGCATGAATATAACTAACAGTAAGAAGTACAGCAGTAAGGAAAGAAACTACTACAGTAGGTACCACCACAACAGTAAAGCAACATTTATCATATAACAAAAACTGCAGGTAAAGAAGGTACAGCGGAAACAAAACTACTCACTAGAACAGAAACAAAAAGAAGGTACAAAGCTGTGGTAACTCTACTGGACCCTACTCGGCCCAGCGTCCTCTGCAGCCGTCGACCCTGGCTGCTCAACACCTGGTCCTGAAAAAGGTAACGAGTGTAACACGTCAGCAAAACGCTGAGTAGAGTGGCAAACTAACTAAAGGCAACAGTAGAGTGTACAGTAGCTGTTATGTTCTATTACTTCCTTTATTTCCATCTTTCAATTTTTCTCACTATTTCATTTACTCTCAGATCCTTTACTTGATCTCGAATGTCCTCGTGGGACGATCTTGATTGCAGTCTTTTCCAACAGTAGAAGTAGCACGTGGTGCTCTCCTGGCCGGGAGAGTCCCCCGTGGTGATCCTACCCTCAGTCAACCACCCCAAGGTCACTGACAGACGTAACGGTGACTACGGCACGCGCGATAAACGCACAGGTAGCTAGCCCGTACTGGCACGCGGTCAGTCGTTTCCGTTAACGGGTGCGCCCAAAGCACAGCACGGAACCAGGGCAGAGCCCTCTCAGTAACAGGGGTCCAACCCCTCCACAGTAACCAAACCGGGGCCTTGCCCCTCCACAGTCCGCGCACCCTCGCCTGACTACCCTGGTTTGCCCTAGTGGGCCTAACAAGTCGGTGAAGGAGGCTAGCAGAACCCCGGGGCCCGTGGGGTAGCTAGTACTCTCCTAACACTACTAGCTCTCCTCGATACTACGTACACGAGGGCCAACAAGTCGGTACAGAGCGGCCAAGCCTAACCCCGGGTCCCTGGGGCGGCTGGCCCCACTCTGCACTAAAACAGGTACAGGTACTTCCCTTGGTACTGCGTACCCAAGAGACAGTACAAACTACATCTCAGTTCCATTCCTTTTCTTTCCAGGAGTTCCACTCCTAATTCCCCGTAGGGTTCCAGCTCTTTATCTCAGAACATCATATGTTTCACTTTCCAGATTCTCGTTCTCACATTCCATGATCTCAACATGATTCTTTATGCATAACAGGCAGCTGTTAATTAAATTTACAGGCAGCTTTATATATTCCTTTCCATTTTTCCAAGACTGCAGTAATGTACATTCCACTAGTTTTTCCATCCTAGGATTCATGCCATATCCTAGGATCTATCATACAATCTAGTTTTCCGGCCCTAGGATTCATGCAACACCTAGGAGCTATCATTCCATATATTTCTCATTCCTAGGATTCATGCAATGCCCTAGGTTCTAGTTATGGTTCCATACTTTAACAGATTTTATTAATACTTAAAACCACTCTACCAGGTACAACGGGAGTAATGGGGGCGTGGTCGGGAATCCCGCGCGCCTCCGCGACTCTCAAGACTGCAACCGAACGAGGTCCTATCACAAGGATCAAACACAAGGAGTGTCTCAAAACAGTGTATAGCTACTGTAGGCGGGTAGAGGAATAAATTCTGAAATGAATGCAACTCGAATCGCGGAAAACGGAGCCCAAACGGGCCCTAAACGGGTCGAGAAAGACAATACTGTGCAAAATCAGACGTCTGGAACTCCTTCCAGACGTCTTAAACGGTGGATCAGAGAATTACCTGTTCGGCTTGGTTCCCCGGACGTCCAGAAGTCTGTGGGGACGTCTCTCCTAGATCCCAGACGTCCGATGGTCACTACGGACGTCTGGAGGTCACTCCCGCCGTCTGGTACAACTTCCAGACGTCTGATTCGCAAAGGATGACGAATCAGACCACCTGCGCACAGCCAACCCCCCTCCCTCAGTACGGTCAGTCGACAAAAGAAGAAGAAAGCGGAAACTCACCGTTCAGACGTCTGTATGATCTCTCAGACGTCGACCTTGCCGTCTGGATACCAGTCCAGACGTCTGATTCTGGAAATTTTTCCAGAATCAGAACCTTGCTCGGCCTCCGCTTGCGACGCCGCCCGCGTCGCACCTCGCGCGTCCGCTGCTCCGCCCGCAGCAGGTCCCTCTCCGCGACGCTCTGCGCCCTCCGCCGGCCAGCCAAGCCGCTCCCGGCGAGCTCGCCCTCACGGCAGAGCCCCGCCCTCGCACACCGCAGCTCCTCCGCGCCTACTGCGGCTGCCGCTGCCGCTGCGCCCTCGCGTCCGCTCGCTCTCGCGCACAGGCAGGAGAGAAGGAGGAAGATGGTGGAGACGGGAGGGGAGGCGCGCCCCCCCCCCCTTTTAACGCCGCGCGGAGAGGAGAGAGAGACGGTCGCAGTCGCCTGCAGCCGCAGAGGAAGATGCAGGATCGCAGGTCTGCGCGCACAGGCGCGCAGAAGAATATCCCGTGTGAGCATAACTGTTCACCAGACGTCTGTAAACTATACCGGACGTCTGGTCAGACGTCTGGATGTGATCCCAGACGTCTTTACAGACGTCTGTGCCACCTCCCCGACGTCTTAAAAGACGTCTGGGGCACGCGCTCGTTACAATATAACAAACTCAAAGGAAGTTTCGTCCCCGAAACTTGAGCCAACTAGGGTGCGGGAAAAAGATGTCCAAATAACCATAACAAACTCAAAGAGGACCGAAGCCGGTCCGAAAAGACGTACCCCCGAAAAGCTCTGGGTACCGCTCCCGCATTGCCGCCTCAGGCTCCCAGGTAGCCTCCTCGTACCGCTGGCTCCTCCACAAAACCTTTACCAGGGGTACTTGCTTTCGTCTCAACCTGCGGACGGCTCGGTCTAGGATCTGCACTGGCCGCTCGGGGTAGGTCAGGTCGTCGCTCACCTCGACGCTCTCGTGACTCAGTACGTGGCTTGGATCGGCTACGTACTTCCTGAGGTTGGACACGTGGAACACGTCGTGCATACCAGAAAGCCGTGGGGGAAGGGCAAGTCTGTAAGCAACGGGCCCAACCCGCTCCAGGACCTCGAAGGGCCCCACGAACCTCGGCGTGAGCTTCCCTCTCACCCCAAACTGCTGTAAGCCCTTCATGGGCGAAACACGAAGAAAGACGTGGTCCCCGACCTCGAACTGCACCTCTCTGCGTCTGCGATCTGCGTAGCTCTTCTGTCTGCTCCTGACAGTGCGGAGTCGTCTGTGGATCTGCTCAACTACCTCCTGACTCTGCCGGATCAACCTGGGGCCAACCTCCCACTTGGTCCCCACCTCAACCCAACTCAAGGGTGCCGTGCATTTCCGTCCGTACAGAGCCTCGTAGGGAGCCATGCCGATGCTCGAGTGATAACTGTTGTTGTATGCAAACTCTGCCAGGGGTAGGTGCTCCTCCCAAGAGCCCCTCCAGTCTAGTACACAGGCACGCAAAAGATCCTCAAGTGTCTGTATCGTGCGTTCCGACTGTCCGTCCGTCTGGGGGTGGTAAGCCGTGCTAAACCTCAACCTCGTCCCCAAAGCCTGCTGAAACTCAGCCCAAAACTGGGACGTAAAGCGGGTATCCCGGTCGGATACGATCTCCCGCGGAACTCCGTGTAGTCGCACCACATCATGGATATACCTCTCTGCCAACTGTGCTGGTCCCCAAGTGACTCGGATCGGCAAGAATCGTGTCGTCTTCGTCAATCTATCCACTATTACCCAGACCGCGTCGTGTCCTCGCTGGGTAACAGGTAAGCCCACCACCAAGTCCATGGTGATGCTCTCCCACTTCCACTCTGGCACTGGAAGCGGCTGAAGCGGCCCTGCAGGCCTCTGATGCTCGGCTTTCACCTGCTGGCACACTAAGCACTGCTGCACGAACTCACCCACATCCCGCTTCATCCCTCTCCACCAGAACTCAAGTCATGGTACATTTTCGTGTTTCCGGGATGTATGGTGAATCTGGAACCGTGTGCCTCAGTCAGGAGCTCTCTCAACAGCTCCTCGTCTCTGGGGACGCACAGCCGTCCCCTCAAGCGTAACACCTGGTCTGTGAAAGAGAAGTCCCTTGGGTCCCCTGACAGTACTCTGTCGCGCAAAGACTGCAAGTACGGATCGGTCATCTGTCCCGTGATGATGCGGTCTATCAACTCTGGTCTGGTCTGCCGTGTCACCGTCACTGCCCCACAGTACCCTCGTAACTCTAGAGGTCGCCAACTGCCCACCTCCTCCAAAAGGCTCCAACTCTGTAACTGTAGACTGGCCAAGCGTGCAGGCGCCTTACGGCTCAAGGCGTCAGCCACCACATTGGCCTTTCCCGGGTGGTAGGAGATGCTGCAGTCGTAGTCCTTCAGGAGCTCCAACCAACGTCTCTGTCTCATGTTGAGCTCCTTCTGGTCAAAAAGATATCTGAGGCTCTTGTGATCTGTAAAAATCTCGAAGGTCTCACCGTACAAGTAATGCCTCCATGTCTTCAGCGCGAAGACAACAGCTGCCAACTCTAGGTCGTGGGTAGGGTAGGTATGCTCATGGGGCTTCAGTTGCCGCGAAGCGTAAGCGACCACGTGACCCCTCTGCATGAGCACACCTCCTAGCCCCTGCAAGGAAGCGTCCGTGTACATGACGAACCCGCCACTACTGTCAGGAATGGTGAGCACGGGAGCCGAGGTCAACCTCTCCTTCAGCTCCAGAAAACACGCCTCACAGGCGTCTGTCCAAGTGAAAGGCACATCCTTCCGAGTCAACTGTGTCATAGGTCGTGCAATCTGCGAAAACCCTCTGATGAACCGTCTGTAGTAACCTGCCAGTCCCAGGAAACTGCGAATCTCAGTGACTGAACGCGGTCTCTCCCACCTGAGCACTGCCTCGACCTTGGCGGGATCCACCGCCAGGCCGTCTCCAGAGATCACATGACCCAAAAAGGTCACCTCCCTCAACCAGAACTCGCACTTGCTGTATTTGGCGTACAGCTTGCGTCGTCTCAGAGTGTCCAGAACCATCCGCAAGTGCTGTCCGTGCTGCGTCCGATCTCTAGAATAGATGAGTACATCATCTATGAAAACCACCACAAACTGGTCCAAGTACGGTCTGAACACCCGGTTCATCAGGTCCATGAAAGCAGCGGGGGCATTGGTCAGCCCAAACGGCATGACCAAAAACTCATAGTGTCCGTAACGGGTGCGGAAAGCTGTCTTGGAGACGTCGGTCTCCCTGATCCTCAACTGGTGGTATCCAGACCTCAAGTCGATCTTGGAAAACACCGTGGCACCCCGCAACTGGTCAAACAAATCGTCAATCCTCGGCAGCGGATATCTGTTCTTGATGGTGACCCTATTCAGCTGTCGGTAGTCCACACAAAGGCGTAGGGTCCCATCCTTCTTCTTCACAAACAGTACCGGGGCTCCCCAGGGAGACGCACTGGGCCTCACGAAACCCTTCTCCAAAAGGTCCTGCAACTGAGACTTGAGCTCTCGCAGCTCAAGCGGTGCCATCCTGTATGGCGCGGTGGAGATGGGGTTGGTCCCTGGTACTAGTGAGATCTCAAACTCGATCTCACGCTCGGGCGGTAGTCCTGGTAACTCGTCTGGAAACACGTCGGGGTACTCTCTGACCACCGAGATGCTCTGGAAGTCTGCCACGGGGCTGTGCTCTGCCACCACACAAGCTAAGAAGCCCTCACACCCCTGGCTCAAAAGTCTCGCCGCCCGAAGTGCCGAAATGCACCTGAAACCTCCATCCACTGGCTGCCCGTGAAACTCGAAGGAAGGCAACTCCGGAATGGAGAAGACAATCTTCCTCTCAAAACAGTCTACCAAGGCGTGGCAAGCGGATAGCCAATCCATCCCCAGAATCACTCCAAAGTCCTCCATCTGTATCATAATCTGGTCAGCTGGCAGGCTGTGTCCCCCGATGCTGACCCCGCAACCCGTGTACACCTCCTCAGCTACAAACAGCTGACCACTCGGACCTCTGATTACGAACGGGTTCTCTAGCAATGTATAATCCTGGTCCAAACTAACTGCGAAACTGTCTGCGACAAACGAGTGCGTAGCGCCGGAATCGAAAAGCGTGTAAACGAGTCTGCCAGAAACTGAAACCATACCTGCTACCACGGATCCCGAAGCTCTGGCGTCCCTGTGTGTTAGGGCGTTGATACGCCCCTCAGCTCTAGGTGCGGACGAAGCAGCCACACTCTGCGTCGGACGGGTAGGTGCCGGCCGGTACCCTCCTCGCGACTGCGGTCCTCCTCCTCGCGCCTGGAAACCGCAGCCTCCTGCGCGCCCCCCAGTGCTCTGCGCGGGAAGTATCTGCTGACCTCCTGCCCTAGATGGGCAGTCCCTCCTGACGTGGCCCGGCTGGCCACACTGGTAGCAGAGGGGAACCCGACTCCCGCCCTCAGTGAGTCCCTGCTGTCGGCTAGGCGGGGGTCCGGTGCTGGCGACTGGCCCCTGTCGAGGGCCCCCAAAGGCCACTGATGGCCCTGCACAACGTGACGGCTCTCCTGCGGACGCCACGTGTCTCCGCTCTCGCCGGCCCTGTGAGAAGTCTGGCTGAAAGGGCCTCTTCCGCCCGCCGTCGGTCTCTCGCGCGGACGGGTTGGTCTCCTCGTAAGTCATGGCTGCCTCTACCACCCTCGAAAACGTCGGCAGCTTCAGGGGTTTGACATACCCCCGGATCGCAGGCCGGAGCCCCTCGGTGAACCTCCAAAGGCGCTCCTCCTCAGTGGCTACCGCTGTCGCTGCAAAGCGGGACAGCTCCAAGAAACGCGTGCGGTACGCGCTCACGGTCATCGTCCCTTGGCGGAGAGTGTGGAGCTCCCGCCTCCTCTGGTCCTGCCACGTCTGGGGAAAGTACTGCTCGCAGAAGAGGGTGACGAACTGGTCCCACGTCGGCTCGTCCCTCTCCTGTCCCCGGACCGCCCTCCACCACCGGTGTGCCGCACTCTCCAGCTGGTACGTGGCAAAGGTCACGCGGCACTCCACCGGGGGGCGAAGGGTGTCGAAGATCTTCTCCAGCTGCTCAAGCCAGTCCTCTGCCTCGGTCGGGTCCTCATCCCCCTTGAAGGAGGGGGGCTTCAGCTTCCGGAACTGTCCGAAAAGCTCGAAGTGGTGCTGTAGGGGAGGTGCTGGTGCACCTCCAGGCGAAGGTGCCTCGTGTACAGAAGTGTCGGAGGAAGGTGGGGGCGGCAGGGGCCCATCCCCTCCCTCGTGTCCGGCGCCGCGTCCGTCGCGTGGTCCCACAGAGGACTCCCCCTCTGCAACCCCAGGAGGAGGTGCTCGGGGCTGTGGGTGGAGCTCCTCTCGTACAATATCCCGTATCAGTCTGGCGAGGCCCTGGGCCTGGATGCCAGGGAGTGGTGGCTGGTCCACCGAGACGTCAACGACAGCACGTCCACCTCGCCGACCTCGCCCTCGGCCGCGCCCGCGGCCAGTCTCGCCAGTCCCACGACGAGGCATCTCCTGCAAGGAGACGCGAAACAAAACGGAAACGTCAAAACAGACGGTACCTAACAACACTTCTAAGAGCTCATGTCAAGAGATATGTTGTGGTGGCTACTCTAGTTATAAACATGTGAATTGGTTATTTTCCAGTCAGTTGATTCACTTCTCGGGACGACCTTGCTCTGATACCATCTTGTTACGACCCGATTCCCGAGTCCCTACGAGACACGAGAACCGGACCGACTCGACTAATCCCAAGACCCAGTCGTCCAACGAGGAAGTAACCAAAAGACAGTAAAATAAACCACATTCAGCATGAATATAACTAACAGTAAGAAGTACAGCAGTAAGGAAAGAAACTACTACAGTAGGTACCACCACAACAGTAAAGCAACATTTATCATATAACAAAAACTGCAGGTAAAGAAGGTACAGCGGAAACAAAACTACTCACTAGAACAGAAACAAAAAGAAGGTACAAAGCTGTGGTAACTCTACTGGACCCTACTCGGCCCAGCGTCCTCTGCAGCCGTCGACCCTGGCTGCTCAACACCTGGTCCTGAAAAAGGTAACGAGTGTAACACGTCAGCAAAACGCTGAGTAGAGTGGCAAACTAACTAAAGGCAACAGTAGAGTGTACAGTAGCTGTTATGTTCTATTACTTCCTTTATTTCCATCTTTCAATTTTTCTCACTATTTCATTTACTCTCAGATCCTTTACTTGATCTCGAATGTCCTCGTGGGACGATCTTGATTGCAGTCTTTTCCAACAGTAGAAGTAGCACGTGGTGCTCTCCTGGCCGGGAGAGTCCCCCGTGGTGATCCTACCCTCAGTCAACCACCCCAAGGTCACTGACAGACGTAACGGTGACTACGGCACGCGCGATAAACGCACAGGTAGCTAGCCCGTACTGGCACGCGGTCAGTCGTTTCCGTTAACGGGTGCGCCCAAAGCACAGCACGGAACCAGGGCAGAGCCCTCTCAGTAACAGGGGTCCAACCCCTCCACAGTAACCAAACCGGGGCCTTGCCCCTCCACAGTCCGCGCACCCTCGCCTGACTACCCTGGTTTGCCCTAGTGGGCCTAACAAGTCGGTGAAGGAGGCTAGCAGAACCCCGGGGCCCGTGGGGTAGCTAGTACTCTCCTAACACTACTAGCTCTCCTCGATACTACGTACACGAGGGCCAACAAGTCGGTACAGAGCGGCCAAGCCTAACCCCGGGTCCCTGGGGCGGCTGGCCCCACTCTGCACTAAAACAGGTACAGGTACTTCCCTTGGTACTGCGTACCCAAGAGACAGTACAAACTACATCTCAGTTCCATTCCTTTTCTTTCCAGGAGTTCCACTCCTAATTCCCCGTAGGGTTCCAGCTCTTTATCTCAGAACATCATATGTTTCACTTTCCAGATTCTCGTTCTCACATTCCATGATCTCAACATGATTCTTTATGCATAACAGGCAGCTGTTAATTAAATTTACAGGCAGCTTTATATATTCCTTTCCATTTTTCCAAGACTGCAGTAATGTACATTCCACTAGTTTTTCCATCCTAGGATTCATGCCATATCCTAGGATCTATCATACAATCTAGTTTTCCGGCCCTAGGATTCATGCAACACCTAGGAGCTATCATTCCATATATTTCTCATTCCTAGGATTCATGCAATGCCCTAGGTTCTAGTTATGGTTCCATACTTTAACAGATTTTATTAATACTTAAAACCACTCTACCAGGTACAACGGGAGTAATGGGGGCGTGGTCGGGAATCCCGCGCGCCTCCGCGACTCTCAAGACTGCAACCGAACGAGGTCCTATCACAAGGATCAAACACAAGGAGTGTCTCAAAACAGTGTATAGCTACTGTAGGCGGGTAGAGGAATAAATTCTGAAATGAATGCAACTCGAATCGCGGAAAACGGAGCCCAAACGGGCCCTAAACGGGTCGAGAAAGACAATACTGTGCAAAATCAGACGTCTGGAACTCCTTCCAGACGTCTTAAACGGTGGATCAGAGAATTACCTGTTCGGCTTGGTTCCCCGGACGTCCAGAAGTCTGTGGGGACGTCTCTCCTAGATCCCAGACGTCCGATGGTCACTACGGATGTCTGGAGGTCACTCCCGCCGTCTGGTACAACTTCCAGACGTCTGATTCGCAAAGGATGACGAATCAGACCACCTGCGCACAGCCAACCCCCCTCCCTCAGTACGGTCAGTCGACAAAAGAAGAAGAAAGCGGAAACTCACCGTTCAGACGTCTGTATGATCTCTCAGACGTCGACCTTGCCGTCTGGATACCAGTCCAGACGTCTGATTCTGGAAATTTTTCCAGAATCAGAACCTTGCTCGGCCTCCGCTTGCGACGCCGCCCGCGTCGCACCTCGCGCGTCCGCTGCTCCGCCCGCAGCAGGTCCCTCTCCGCGACGCTCTGCGCCCTCCGCCGGCCAGCCAAGCCGCTCCCGGCGAGCTCGCCCTCACGGCAGAGCCCCGCCCTCGCACACCGCAGCTCCTCCGCGCCTACTGCGGCTGCCGCTGCCGCTGCGCCCTCGCGTCCGCTCGCTCTCGCGCACAGGCAGGAGAGAAGGAGGAAGATGGTGGAGACGGGAGGGGAGGCGCGCCCCCCCCCCCCTTTTAACGCCGCGCGGAGAGGAGAGAGAGACGGTCGCAGTCGCCTGCAGCCGCAGAGGAAGATGCAGGATCGCAGGTCTGCGCGCACAGGCGCGCAGAAGAATATCCCGTGTGAGCATAACTGTTCACCAGACGTCTGTAAACTATACCGGACGTCTGGTCAGACGTCTGGATGTGATCCCAGACGTCTTTACAGACGTCTGGGCCACCTCCCCGACGTCTTAAAAGACGTCTGGGGCACGCGCTCGTTACAATATAACAAACTCAAAGGAAGTTTCGTCCCCGAAACTTGAGCCAACTAGGGTGCGGGAAAAAGATGTCCAAATAACCATAACAAACTCAAAGAGGACCGAAGCCGGTCCGAAAAGACGTACCCCCGAAAAGCTCTGGGTACCGCTCCCGCATTGCCGCCTCAGGCTCCCAGGTAGCCTCCTCGTACCGCTGGCTCCTCCACAAAACCTTTACCAGGGGTACTTGCTTTCGTCTCAACCTGCGGACGGCTCGGTCTAGGATCTGCACTGGCCGCTCGGGGTAGGTCAGGTCGTCGCTCACCTCGACGCTCTCGTGACTCAGTACGTGGCTTGGATCGGCTACGTACTTCCTGAGGTTGGACACGTGGAACACGTCGTGCATACCAGAAAGCCGCGGGGGAAGGGCAAGTCTGTAAGCAACGGGCCCAACCCGCTCCAGGACCTCGAAGGGCCCCACGAACCTCGGCGTGAGCTTCCCTCTCACCCCAAACTGCTGTAAGCCCTTCATGGGCGAAACACGAAGAAAGACGTGGTCCCCGACCTCGAACTGCACCTCTCTGCGTCTGCGATCTGCGTAGCTCTTCTGTCTGCTCCTGACAGTGCGGAGTCGTCTGTGGATCTGCTCAACTACCTCCTGACTCTGCCGGATCAACCTGGGGCCAACCTCCCACTTGGTCCCCACCTCAACCCAACTCAAGGGTGCCGTGCATTTCCGTCCGTACAGAGCCTCGTAGGGAGCCATGCCGATGCTCGAGTGATAACTGTTGTTGTATGCAAACTCTGCCAGGGGTAGGTGCTCCTCCCAAGAGCCCCTCCAGTCTAGTACACAGGCACGCAAAAGATCCTCAAGTGTCTGTATCGTGCGTTCCGACTGTCCGTCCGTCTGGGGGTGGTAAGCCGTGCTAAACCTCAACCTCGTCCCCAAAGCCTGCTGAAACTCAGCCCAAAACTGGGACGTAAAGCGGGTATCCCGGTCGGATACGATCTCCCGCGGAACTCCGTGTAGTCGCACCACATCATGGATATACCTCTCTGCCAACTGTGCTGGTCCCCAAGTGACTCGGATCGGCAAGAATCGTGTCGTCTTCGTCAATCTATCCACTATTACCCAGACCGCGTCGTGTCCTCGCTGGGTAACAGGTAAGCCCACCACCAAGTCCATGGTGATGCTCTCCCACTTCCACTCTGGCACTGGAAGCGGCTGAAGCGGCCCTGCAGGCCTCTGATGCTCGGCTTTCACCTGCTGGCACACTAAGCACTGCTGCACGAACTCACCCACATCCCGCTTCATCCCTCTCCACCAGAACTCAAGTCATGGTACATTTTCGTGTTTCCGGGATGTATGGTGAATCTGGAACCGTGTGCCTCAGTCAGGAGCTCTCTCAACAGCTCCTCGTCTCTGGGGACGCACAGCCGTCCCCTCAAGCGTAACACCTGGTCTGTGAAAGAGAAGTCCCTTGGGTCCCCTGACAGTACTCTGTCGCGCAAAGACTGCAAGTACGGATCGGTCATCTGTCCCGTGATGATGCGGTCTATCAACTCTGGTCTGGTCTGCCGTGTCACCGTCACTGCCCCACAGTACCCTCGTAACTCTAGAGGTCGCCAACTGCCCACCTCCTCCAAAAGGCTCCAACTCTGTAACTGTAGACTGGCCAAGCGTGCAGGCGCCTTACGGCTCAAGGCGTCAGCCACCACATTGGCCTTTCCCGGGTGGTAGGAGATGCTGCAGTCGTAGTCCTTCAGGAGCTCCAACCAACGTCTCTGTCTCATGTTGAGCTCCTTCTGGTCAAAAAGATATCTGAGGCTCTTGTGATCTGTAAAAATCTCGAAGGTCTCACCGTACAAGTAATGCCTCCATGTCTTCAGCGCGAAGACAACAGCTGGCAACTCTAGGTCGTGGGTAGGGTAGGTATGCTCATGGGGCTTCAGTTGCCGCGAAGCGTAAGCGACCACGTGACCCCTCTGCATGAGCACACCTCCTAGCCCCTGCAAGGAAGCGTCCGTGTACATGACGAACCCGCCACTACTGTCAGGAATGGTGAGCACGGGAGCCGAGGTCAACCTCTCCTTCAGCTCCAGAAAACACGCCTCACAGGCGTCTGTCCAAGTGAAAGGCACATCCTTCCGAGTCAACTGTGTCATAGGTCGTGCAATCTGCGAAAACCCTCTGATGAACCGTCTGTAGTAACCTGCCAGTCCCAGGAAACTGCGAATCTCAGTGACTGAACGCGGTCTCTCCCACCTGAGCACTGCCTCGACCTTGGCGGGATCCACCGCCAGGCCGTCTCCAGAGATCACATGACCCAAAAAGGTCACCTCCCTCAACCAGAACTCGCACTTGCTGTATTTGGCGTACAGCTTGCGTCGTCTCAGAGTGTCCAGAACCATCCGCAAGTGCTGTCCGTGCTGCGTCCGATCTCTAGAATAGATGAGTACATCATCTATGAAAACCACCACAAACTGGTCCAAGTACGGTCTGAACACCCGGTTCATCAGGTCCATGAAAGCAGCGGGGGCATTGGTCAGCCCAAACGGCATGACCAAAAACTCATAGTGTCCGTAGCGGGTGCGGAAAGCTGTCTTGGAGACGTCGGTCTCCCTGATCCTCAACTGGTGGTATCCAGACCTCAAGTCGATCTTGGAAAACACCGTGGCACCCCGCAACTGGTCAAACAAATCGTCAATCCTCGGCAGCGGATATCTGTTCTTGATGGTGACCCTATTCAGCTGTCGGTAGTCCACACAAAGGCGTAGGGTCCCATCCTTCTTCTTCACAAACAGTACCGGGGCTCCCCAGGGAGACGCACTGGGCCTCACGAAACCCTTCTCCAAAAGGTCCTGCAACTGAGACTTGAGCTCTCGCAGCTCAAGCGGTGCCATCCTGTATGGCGCAGTGGAGATGGGGTTGGTCCCTGGTACTAGTGAGATCTCAAACTCGATCTCACGCTCGGGCGGTAGTCCTGGTAACTCGTCTGGAAACACGTCGGGGTACTCTCTGACCACCGAGATGCTCTGGAAGTCTGCCACGGGGCTGTGCTCTGCCACCACACAAGCTAAGAAGCCCTCACACCCCTGGCTCAAAAGTCTCGCCGCCCGAAGTGCCGAAATGCACCTGAAACCTCCATCCACTGGCTGCCCGTGAAACTCGAAGGAAGGCAACTCCGGAATGGAGAAGACAATCTTCCTCTCAAAACAGTCTACCAAGGCGTGGCAAGCGGATAGCCAATCCATCCCCAGAATCACTCCAAAGTCCTCCATCTGTATCATAATCTGGTCAGCTGGCAGGCTGTGTCCCCCGATGCTGACCCCGCAACCCGTGTACACCTCCTCAGCTACAAACAGCTGACCACTCGGACCTCTGATTACGAACGGGTTCTCTAGCAATGTATAATCCTGGTCCAAACTAACTGCGAAACTGTCTGCGACAAACGAGTGCGTAGCGCCGGAATCGAAAAGCGTGTAAACGAGTCTGCCAGAAACTGAAACCATACCTGCTACCACGGATCCCGAAGCTCTGGCGTCCCTGTGTGTTAGGGCGTTGATACGCCCCTCAGCTCTAGGTGCGGACGAAGCAGCCACACTCTGCGTCGGACGGGTAGGTGCCGGCCGGTACCCTCCTCGCGACTGCGGTCCTCCTCCTCGCGCCTGGAAACCGCAGCCTCCTGCGCGCCCCCCAGTGCTCTGCGCGGGAAGTATCTGCTGACCTCCTGCCCTAGATGGGCAGTCCCTCCTGACGTGGCCCGGCTGGCCACACTGGTAGCAGAGGGGAACCCGACTCCCGCCCTCAGTGAGTCCCTGCTGTCGGCTAGGCGGGGGTCCGGTGCTGGCGACTGGCCCCTGTCGAGGGCCCCCAAAGGCCACTGATGGCCCTGCACAACGTGACGGCTCTCCTGCGGACGCCACGTGTCTCCGCTCTCGCCGGCCCTGTGAGAAGTCTGGCTGAAAGGGCCTCTTCCGCCCGCCGTCGGTCTCTCGCGCGGACGGGTTGGTCTCCTCGTAAGTCATGGCTGCCTCTACCACCCTCGAAAACGTTGGCAGCTTCAGGGGTTTGACATACCCCCGGATCGCAGGCCGGAGCCCCTCGGTGAACCTCCAAAGGCGCTCCTCCTCAGTGGCTACCGCTGTCGCTGCAAAGCGGGACAGCTCCAAGAAACGCGTGCGGTACGCGCTCACGGTCATCGTCCCTTGGCGGAGAGTGTGGAACTCCCGCCTCCTCTGGTCCTGCCACGTCTGGGGAAAGTACTGCTCGCAGAAGAGGGTGACGAACTGGTCCCACGTCGGCTCGTCCCTCTCCTGTCCCCGGACCGCCCTCCACCACCGGTGTGCCGCACTCTCCAGCTGGTACGTGGCAAAGGCCACGCGGCACTCCACCGGGGGGCGAAGGGTGTCGAAGATCTTCTCCAGCTGCTCAAGCCAGTCCTCTGCCTCGGTCGGGTCCTCATCCCCCTTGAAGGAGGGGGGCTTCAGCTTCCGGAACTGTCCGAAAAGCTCGAAGTGGTGCTGTAGGGGAGGTGCTGGTGCACCTCCAGGCGAAGGTGCCTCGTGTACAGAAGTGTCGGAGGAAGGTGGGGGCGGCAGGGGCCCATCCCCTACCTCGTGTCCGGCGCCGCGTCCGTCGCGTGGTCCCACAGAGGACTCCCCCTCTGCAACCCCAGGAGGAGGTGCTCGGGGCTGTGGGTGGAGCTCCTCTCGTACAATATCCCGTATCAGTCTGGCGAGGCCCTGGGCCTGGATGCCAGGGAGTGGAGGCTGGTCCACCGAGACGTCAACGACAGCACGTCCACCTCGCCGACCTCGCCCTCGGCCGCGCCCGCGGCCAGTCTCGCCAGTCCCACGACGAGGCATCTCCTGCAAGGAGACGCGAAACAAAACGGAAACGTCAAAACAGACGGTACCTAACAACACTTCTAAGAGCTCATGTCAAGAGATATGTTGTGGTGGCTACTCTAGTTATAAACATGTGAATTGGTTATTTTCCAGTCAGTTGATTCACTTCTCGGGACGACCTTGCTCTGATACCATCTTGTTACGACCCGATTCCCGAGTCCCTACGAGACACGAGAACCGGACCGACTCGACTAATCCCAAGACCCAGTCGTCCAACGAGGAAGTAACCAAAAGACAGTAAAATAAACCACATTCAGCATGAATATAACTAACAGTAAGAAGTACAGCAGTAAGGAAAGAAACTACTACAGTAGGTACCACCACAACAGTAAAGCAACATTTATCATATAACAAAAACTGCAGGTAAAGAAGTTACAGCGGAAACAAAACTACTCACTAGAACAGAAACAAAAAGAAGGTACAAAGCTGTGGTAACTCTACTGGACCCTACTCGGCCCAGCGTCCTCTGCAGCCGTCGACCCTGGCTGCTCAACACCTGGTCCTGAAAAAGGTAACGAGTGTAACACGTCAGCAAAACGCTGAGTAGAGTGGCAAACTAACTAAAGGCAACAGTAGAGTGTACAGTAGCTGTTATGTTCTATTACTTCCTTTATTTACATCTTTCAATTTTTCTCACTATTTCATTTACTCTCAGATCCTTTACTTGATCTCGAATGTCCTCGTGGGACGATCTTGATTGCAGTCTTTTCCAACAGTAGAAGTAGCACGTGGTGCTCTCCTGGCCGGGAGAGTCCCCCGTGGTGATCCTACCCTCAGTCAACCACCCCAAGGTCACTGACAGACGTAACGGTGACTACGGCACACGCGATAAACGCACAGGTAGCTAGCCCGTACTGGCACGCGGTCAGTCGTTTCCGTTAACGGGTGCGCCCAAAGCACAGCACGGAACCAGGGCAGAGCCCTCTCAGTAACAGGGGTCCAACCCCTCCACAGTAACCAAACCGGGGCCTTGCCCCTCCACAGTCCGCGCACCCTCGCCTGACTACCCTGGTTTGCCCTAGTGGGCCTAACAAGTCGGTGAAGGAGGCTAGCAGAACCCGGCGCCCGTGGGGTAGCTAGTACTCTCCTAACACTACTAGCTCTCCTCGGTACTACGTACACGAGGGCCAACAAGTCGGTACAGAGCGGCCAAGCCTAACCCCGGGTCCCTGGGGCGGCTGGCCCCACTCTGCACTAAAACAGGTACAGGTACTTCCCTTGGTACTGCGTACCGAAGAGACAGTACAAACTACATCTCAGTTCCATTCCTTTTCTTTCCAGGTGTTCCACTCCTAATTCCCCGTAGGGTTCCAGCTCTTTATCTCAGAACATCGTATGTTTCACTTTCCAGATTCTCGTTCTCACATTCCATGATCTCAACATGATTCTTTATGCATAACAGGCAGCTGTTAATTAAATTTACAGGCAGCTTTATATATTCCTTTCCATTTTTCCAAGACTGCAGTAATGTACATTCCACTAGTTTTTCCATCCTAGGATTCATGCCATATCCTAGGATCTATCATACAATCTAGTTTTCCGGCCCTAGGATTCATGCAACACCTAGGAGCTATCATTCCATATATTTCTCATTCCTAGGATTCATGCAATGCCCTAGGTTCTAGTTATGGTTCCATACTTTAACAGATTTTATTAATACTTAAAACCACTCTACCAGGTACAACGGGAGTAATGGGGGCGTGGTCGGGAATCCCGCGCGCCTCCGCGACTCTCAAGACTGCAACCGAACGAGGTCCTATCACAAGGATCAAACACAAGGAGTGTCTCAAAACAGTGTATAGCTACTGTAGGCGGGTAGAGGAATAAATTCTGAAACGAACGCAACTCGAATCGCGGAAAACGGAGCCCAAACGGGCCCTAAACGGGTCGAGAAAGACAATACTGTGTAAAATCAGACGTCTGGAACTCCTTCCAGACGTCTTAAACGGTGGATCAGAGAATTACCTGTTCGGCTTGGTTCCCCGGACGTCCAGAAGTCTGTGGGGACGTCTCTCCTAGATCCCAGACGTCCGATGGTCACTACGGACGTCTGGAGGTCACTCCCGCCGTCTGGTACAACTTCCAGACGTCTGATTCGCAAAGGATGACGAATCAGACCACCTGCGCACAGCCAACCCCCCTCCCTCAGTACGGTCAGTCGACAAAAGAAGAAGAAAGCGGAAACTCACCTTTCAGACGTCTGTATGATCTCTCAGACGTCGACCTTGCCGTCTGGATACCAGTCCAGACGTCTGATTCTGGAAATTTTTCCAGAATCAGAACCTTGCTCGGCCTCCGCTCGCGACGCCGCCCGCGTCGCACCTCGCGCGTCCGCTGCTCCGCCCGCAGCAGGTCCCTCTCCGCGACGCTCTGCGCCCCCTGCGCCCTCCGCCGGCCGTCCAAGCCGCTCCCGGCGAGCTCGCCCTCACGGCAGAGCCCCGCCCTCGCACACCGCAGCTCCTCCGCGCCTACTGCGGCTGCCGCTGCCGCTGCGCCCTCGCGTCCGCTCGCTCTCGCGCACAGGCAGGAGAGAAGGAGGAAGATGGTGGAGACGGGAGGGGAGGCGCGCCCCCCCTTTTAACGCCGCGCGGAGAGGAGAGAGAGACGGTCGCAGTCGCCTACAGCCGCAGAGGAAGATGCAGGATCGCAGGTCTGCGTGCACAGGCGTGCAGACGAATATCCCGTGCGAGCATAACTGTTCACCAGACGTCTGTAAACTATACCGGACGTCTAGTCAGACGTCTGGTATAGTGATCCCAGACGTCTTTACAGATGTCTGGGCCACCTCCCAGACGTCTTAAAAGACGTCTGGGGCACGCGCTCGTTACAACCGATCACCCGGCGCGCCGCAATCGCTGCTAGCCTGCACCCATGTCCAGCCCTGCACCCGCTCCAGCGCCCGCCAGCACGTCTGCGTGCACCCGCGTCTCCCAGCGCCCGCACCCGCCCCGGTGTTCACCCACTCCCAGTGCCTGCCTTTGCTCGCTCCCTTTGCCTCTTCACGCAGTGCGGTGCGCTGTGGTCCTCTCCCCGCGCCCACTCCCTCCAGTGCACGCCTCTTTGCACGCATACGCACCTGCATATGCACGTGAAGCATCAGACGACACCCCACTGCTGCAGATGGCTTAACCCACCTTTCCTTCCTCAGCAGAAGCTCTCCCCCTCTCTCTCTCTCTCTCACTTTCTGCACACACATACACACACACACTCACACTCTCGCACACACACACTCTCACTTATACATTATTATAAACTTATATATATATACATATACATATATATATTGATATATATACATATATTTATATACATATATATATATATACTTATATCTATATATATAGTAGTATTTATATAACTAAGTATTAGTATACATACATATATATATATATATATTTATATACTTATATATATATATACATATATATCTACATATATACATATACTTATATACGTATAAATATATATATATATATATATCTACTATTACGAATATAACTAAGTATAAGTATAGATACATATATATATATATATACATATATACACATATACCTAAACATATATATATATACAAATATATATACATATATATATCTATTACTATATATACATATATATATATATACATATCTATCTACATATATCTATATACATATATTACTATATATATATATACATATATATATATATATCTATACATATATCTATCTATACATATATTTACATATCTATATATATATACATATATATATACATATATATATGCACATATAACTACATATATACCTATATATTTATAACCATATATATATATATATACATATAGATATATTTACATATAAAACTATATATATATATATATTTTTTTTTCATATTACTTACCATACGTTGTATCGCGGGAATATCTACACCAGTTGCTGATATTCCCCGATACATGCATACAGAAAGCGTGTTCGCACACATCTTCCACCATCCATCTTACATTCCACGTGGCACTTCGTCCTATTGGTTGCATCTTTCTAGACGATGACCTACTCGACACCGTGCTAAACTCCATCTCCACCTCCACCACCACCCGTTTATACATGTATGATATATATATACTATATTTATCTTATTACTATCTCTCTTTTCTCCAATTAGGAAGATAAAAAATATATATAAAAGAGAAAAGATAATCCTTGACATGCAGGTACTCAGTCTTGCGAAAAGAAAGACCAATTTTGGAACCCTAATTTGGCTCAAAGCCAAGAACCTAATTTTGACGGTGTGCCTCAAGGACAAGAATTATCAGAAAAAAATCTAAATAGAAAATCACCAAAAACATAATAAACGAACGGAAGAGATTCGTTGTAGGAAAGGCGTAGAAACTTCGCTTCTAATCCCACTTTCCTAAGTTCAACCTTGGGCCTAAAAGTGACCAAGATAAAATCAAGTAGGCCAGGTAAAAAATTTTGTAAAGAGATGGTTAGGCAGGATTTAGGTTAACCACTATACACATTTCAACGATAAAATCACCATATTAACACACCTATCCGAGTCTACACCACTGGGCGGTGCTTCGTGTCATCCCTCAATGAGGGTGACACTCTCCTTTGGGGGAACCTGGGCTAGGAAGTGTTTCAATCTTTGACCATTAACTGTAAAAGTATGCCCAGTGTTCGAGTCAGAGATTTCAATCGCCCCATTGGAGTGGGGCTTGACCACCCTAAATGGTCCTATCCACTTGGACCTGAGCTTCCCTGGAAAGACTTTTAGGCATGCATCGAAAAGCCAGACTTGCTGGTTAGGCTCAAAGGTCTTTCTATGGATGAGTCAGTCATGGATGGCTTTCATTTTCTCCTTATACAGTCGACTGTTCTCAAAGGCATCCCGACAAATTTCTTCGAGCTCAGAGAGTTGGAGCGTCCTTTGCGCACCGGCTAACTGGGAATCCATGTTACACTGCTTGATAACCCAGTAAGCCCGGTGTTCCAACTCGATAGGAAGGTGGCAGGCTTTGCCTAAGACCAGGCGATAAGGTGACATGCCTATCGAGGTCTTGAAAGCGGTCCTGTATGCCCACAGGGCATCATCCAGTCGTGTGGACCAGTCTTTCCTATCAGGTCTCACAATCTTCTGTAGAATGTTCTTGATTTGAGACCTCAGTCTGCCCATTTGTTTGCGGATGATATGGGGTAGTGATGAGGTGATTAACCCCGTATTTTCTAAGTAGGGCACAGAATTGGGAGTGAATAAAATGACTTCCACCATCACTGATCATGGCCTTCGGTATTCCAAACTGGGAAAAGATGTTCTACTTAACAAAGTCCATGATAGTCTTATGATCTCATCTGCGGGTGGCGATGGCTTCAATCCATTTAGAAACATAGTCTATTGAGACTAGGATGTACTCAAAGCCGTTGGATGGTGGAAAGGGGCCCATAAAATCAATACCCCAAACGTCGAAGATCTCGACAATCAAAATGGGATGGAGGGGCATCATATCTTTTATGGTCACGGTCCCCAGTGTTTGGCAGCGCCAGCAAGTCTTGGCAAAGTTGTGTGCATCCTTAAATAGGGAAGGCCAGTAAAATCCGGACTGTAGAACCTTCACAGCCATTTTCTTTCCTGAGAAGTGCCCACCACAAGCTTGGTCATGGCAAAAAGATAGCACACTCTAAACTTCATCCTCTGAGATACACCTCCTGATCATCTGGTCGGTACAGAGGAGGAACAGCATTTGATCATCCCAGAAATAGCGCTTGGCTTCGGCCAAGAACCTGTCCCGTTGCTGTCTGGACCAACTGTGCAGGGTCTGTCCTACAACCAGGTAGTAGACATAGTCAGCATAGTAAGGTAGTTTCTTGTCTTGCACAGCCAAAATTTGTTCATTGAGGAAGGTGTCAGATAAAGGCAGGGAGGGTCCAATGTGGTTTAGGTGAAGTCTAGATAAGTGGTCAGCCACCACATTCTTTGATCTAGCTTTGTCGCGGATTTCCAGGTCAAATTCCTGCAAGAGCAAGATCCATCTGATGAGCCTAGGTTTCGTGTCCTTTTTAGCCAACAGGTGCTAGATGGCTGAATGGTCAGTATAGATGGTCACGTGGGATCCCAGCAGGTATGGTCAGAACTTCTCAAGTCCGAAAACTACAGTGAGCAATTCTTTCTCCGTGACCATATAATTTCGTTGGGCCTCATCCAACATCTTGCTCGCGTAGTAGATCACCACGGGTTTCTTTTATTGTCTTTGTCCCAGGACAGCGCCTATGGCAAAATCTGATGCATCACACATAATCTCAAAGTCCTAGGACCAATTTAGGGGCTGAAGTACAGGTGCTGTGGAGACTAAGTCTCGGAGGGTGTGGTAAGCCTGGATACAATCAAAGGTCATGTGAAATATGGCGTCGTTGGTCAGAAGGTCGATTAAGGGTTTAGAGAACTTGGAGAAGTCTTTGATGAACCTTCAGTAGAAGCCAACATGTCTCAGGAATGAACAGATCTGCCGGATCGAGCTAGGCGGAGGAAGTTTGGAAATCAAATCAACCTTAGCCCGATCCACCTCAGTGCCCCTATGCGATACGATGTGACTGAGGATGATTCCTTCTTGAACCAATGAATGGCTCTTTTCCCAACTTAACACCAAATTAACCTCGATACATCATTTCAGGATTTTCTCCAAGTTGCTCAAACAATGGTTGAATGAATTCCCGAATACAGAGAAATCATCCATAAAGACCTCCAAGTATTCACCCACCATTTCTGAAAAAATGGCTAGCACGCAATGCTGAAAGGTAACAGGTGCGTTGCATAACCCGAACGACATTCGATGGAATGCAAACGTGCCATACAGGCAAGTGAATGTGGTCTTCTCTTGATCTTCAGGAGTAATTGTGACTTGGTTATATCCTGAATATCCATCCAGGAAGCAAAAATACTTTTGCCTTGCCAATCTTTCAGGGATCTGGTCAATGAATGGTAAGGGGAAATGATCTTTCTTGGTTGCTTCATTGAGCTTCCTATAATCAATACACACCCTCCATGAGGTGGTGGTGCAGGTTGGGATGGACTCACCATGCTCACTGGTAACAACGGTGAGCCCGACTTTCTTTGGAACCACTTGAGTGGGGCTCACCCAGGGGCTGTCAGAGATGGGATAGATGATGTTGGCATCAGGCCACTTGATAATTTCTTTCTTAATGAACTTCCGCATGTTTGGGTTTAACCATCTCTACATCTGGAGGGAGGGTCATGACCCATCTTCCAGGTAAATCTTATGAGTGCAATAGGCGGGCCTAATTCCTCTTAAGTCTGAAATGGTCCATCCAATGGCGGCCCGATGTTCCAAAAGGGTCACGGTCAACCTGAGTTCTTGATCCTTGGTTAGATGAGAGTTAATAATCACAAGGAAGGTCTAGTCAGGTCCCAGGTAGACATACTTGAGATTCTCAGGTAGTGGTTTTAGTTCAGGTGCGGATGGAACAACAGTCGAAGGGAAAGGGAAAGGCAGGAGTTGATCAACATCAATCTCCTCAAATGGTGTTGTTTGATGGTAATCAGCCTTACAGAGGTCCATGGGTAGAGATGGTGATGGGTCAGCACAGTCATTACAGGATTGGTGGTCTGAGACAGAACTAAGGGTGAGGCATTCCTAGGCTAAAGGTTCCACGAGATCATGTTCCTCAACACAATCGCAATCAAAAGACTTTGTATCCTGGAAGATATCCAACTGCATTTTCTTGTCTCCGAAGGCGATTTCCATACATCCCATGTCACAATCGATGTTTGCCTTAGCTGTAGCTAAGAAAGGTCTGCCTAAGATTATGGGTGCGTTCTGTTGTTTTTCAGGGACTTCCATGTCGAGCACCAAGAAGTCGACCGGAAAATAGAAGTCCTTGACTCGCACAATCACGTCCTCGACAACACCCTTCGGGGTCTTCACAGAACTATCATCCAGCTGGATGGTGGCAGGCGTGGGCGTCAACTCTCTGAAACCAAATTGGTGGTACAGGGTTGTTGGAATCAAATTGATGGAAGCACCTAAGTCTAGGAGTGCTCTATCAAATGTCATGTCCCCGATATTGCAGGATATCAGGGGTGCTCTTGGGTCAGTTCGCTTGAGTGGAAGGTTGCTTGATATTATAGAACTTGCTTGCTCGGAGAGCACAACCTTCTTAGGTGCTTGAGGTCTTGGCTTATGTTTGGGTGTACAGGCATCCTCTAAAAACTTGGCATAAGCCGGGATGTGCTTAACAGCTTCGAGGAGCGGAATATTAATCTGAACTTTCTTAAATATCTCTAAAAGCTCCTCAGTTTCCACAACACTTTTCTTCTTCTTGATTGCCTCTAAGGCCTCGAGGTATGTGTCTGAACATGGATAGGATCTATTTCTGGGTCCTTAGATTTTTCCATTTCCTCTTTTGAGTCGGGTATTTCAGCTGGTGATGTCTCGAGAAGAGTCGGCCATTTGGGATCCTGGGTTTTGGTGCCGCTTCTCAAGGTTACCGTAATCGCAGTGGCATTGGGACCATGGGTTGATCCTTGAGAAGATGAGGACGAAGAAGCACTAAACCCAGGGGGTGTTTGTGGGGCTGGCTGGACCATGTGAGCCTGCCCGAGATTGCCCTGAAACCCTTCCGAATTGGGGCCTCTGTTAATTACGTTTTGCAGGTTCGATTGTGGTTGGGAAGGTAGGGATCCTTGTTGTTTACAGTCCAATAGTTGGCTTAATTGTCCCTTTACTAAGGCCATTTCCTTTTGATGTTTCTGGTTCATTTCAGCCATCATCTTTATCAGGGTGTCCATTTGGTTTTGCAGGGGAGGGGCTACCCTATTTGGATTATATGGGGGTCTAACTGGTGGTCCTTACTGATAGGGGGCAAGTTTGGCTGCTAGTTTGGCCTGGGGTGGTTCTGGAATTGAGGTGGCTTCTAGTTTGTCCAACCAGAGTTGGGGTGATTACGCCAGCCATTGTTGTAATTGTTGGAGAAAGGGTTAGGTTTAGCATAACCTTGGATAGCTTGTACATCTTCAAGGATAGCAGATGTCGATGGGGAGGGAAGTGAGTAATCAAGGGTTGAGGGAGCATAGGTCCCTCCCTGGAACGTGGTCAGGGGTTGCTCCAGGTTCATTTGGCTCAAGGGCTGGACCAGGTCAACATTGTGAGCTCCCTTTGCTAGGGAGAAGGTCTATAATGGGTTCCTGGTCTGGTTTAGTAGCTCATCTATCTTTTTATCCACCAATTCCATTCGATCTAATTTCTTGGCAATGATATCCATGTCAACCATTCCAGAATTTGCTTGTACCTCATAATTCCCACCACAGGGTTGACTGGATTGGTTAAACAGGGTCATGGAGGCATTGTTGAGTGAATTTTGCTCATAGACTCAAAGAGCTCAAACGTGCTCTCCTCGTCTTTGTTTAGGAAGTTCCCTCCGCATGAGGCATCGATAAAGTTCCATAGGTTGCTGTTTAGACCGTGGTAGAAGATCTGGGCCAATTGCCACCTTGGTACTTCGTGGTGTGGGCATTTCCTCAGGAGTTCATTAAATCTTTCCCACGCCTCATGGAACTGTTCCCTACCCTAGAGTATAAAGGTAGTAATGGCTCTTCTGAGGGCATTGGTCTTTCCTATGGGGAAGAATTTCTTTAGAAATGCATGCCTCAGTTCTTCCCAAGTGGTGATGGGTCTACCTAGGGTTCTAAGCCAGTGAGATGCCTTGTCTCTCAGTGAGAAGGGGAACATCTTAATCAAAACAATGTCAAGGCTAATGTTCCTAGGTTTCATAGTTTGGGCTATCCGGTCAGGATCCTCTAGGTGCTGGAAGGGGTCTTCATTTGAGCTTCCATGGAAGTGGCTCTGAATCAGACTCAAGACATTTGGTTTTAGCTCAAAATCATCTCCCCCTTCAGGGATCCTAAGGTGCAGCTCGACTTGAATAGCGGAAGGATTGTAGAAGTCACGGAGGGGCCTAGGTTGGTCTTGGAATGGTGGTAGATCAGGTGGTGGTTGCCCTTGTGGACCCTGGAAAGGTGGTGGTGGTGGTTGCCATTGTGGGTTCTACAACCGGTGTATGGCTTGCATGATGGTGTGGATCTATTACTGCTGAAGCCGGTGGTTGGCGTTAATCTGGGTTTTGATGATGGCCATTGTGTCTGGTGGGGGTTGGTCCTCAACCTCATCTACCTTAGGTTCAGCCATGTTTCTAGAAGAATCAAGTCGCCTGGATTCTCGTCCCAAAACAAACAACTCAGGATGCAGTGAGCGTCTCCCATGCATACACTAGAGAAGAATAGGAGGGGATGCGGAGAGCGACAAATGTGAGAAGTGTGTGTTCAATCAAGCAAACAAGCCTAGTCCTTGTGCTGTATTCCTTAGGAGACCTAGAAATCTCCAAAAGGGTGATCAAGTCCGTAAGCACTGGACTCCCCTTCCCAAAGCTAATCTGGCCAGGTTTATTACGAGGGGATTGCAGGGAAGGTTCTTCCTTTGGCTTGCACCGTCGGCTCCATTGACCCCACAACCGTGGTCATTTGACACTGCCCTGCAGCCTAGTCACCAGATTCTACTAAAGGAATGAAAGCCAAGTGCCTAGCCAACAAAACCTCACCTCTCGAGACTTAACCCAGTCCTGCCTAGGGCACATCTACTCTATTTTAAAAGGGCTAGGACAGTGCTTGTGCTAGGGTTATGTAATGAGACGTTGATTGGGGTAGTGCCTCTTAATTTTCTACTTTCAGTGTGTGTGCTCCTATCAAAACAGGGTTTTCAAGCAAGGATTTTTTTTATGATGTGGTGTCTTTTAATGTTTCATCCTTACTTTTGTGTCTTTTAGGATTGACGTGACTTAATGTTTTCAGACAAGTTTCAGTGGGCACGTTAAGTTTTGCACACAATTTGGTGAAAGTAGATTTCCTTTTATTGTGTAGAGGCTCTAAAACTCTAATGTACTCATTCTAGTGATCATGCAACTTCTATTGGATGAGTCATTTTTAGGGTTGAGTGGTGTGGCCCAAGTCAATTCAAGGTGGCTTCGCAAACACCACTCAAAAAGAAAAAAGAACACTCCAAGAATTTATTCAGAATGTTAGAGTGTATTTTTTTTGTTGGGTGATGTATTAAGGATGTGGGTCAAGCAATCATGTACCACGCCAATTTTTTTCAGTTTTACAAATTTTTTTAGATTTTAAAGCAAGCAAACAACCATGAGTGAAGAAATACTCACGACTGATCCTTGTTGCACTTACTTCCTTGTTACTGTCATGAGTTGCACTGCTTCGCCATCCAAGCATCGAATTCCTGCAACCGTCAAGTAGGAGACAAGGTGTTAGACGATGTGAGAATGGATGTAAAATGGCAGTGACAAAACAAATCCGTTGCCTCCTCGGCAATGGCACCAAAAACTGACGTGTGCATGACGCGTGTGTTTAAAAGAGTCGTTATAGCTTGCGCTCGCAACGTCATTTTTAAAATGAAGGAATGGATGTGAGTCCGAGTGTTGATCTCAGGGAGGCGAGAAAACTAGATTTTTCTTATCACTTACTATCACGGAAATAATGGGTTTTTGCTTGCAAAAAGTCATGGGTGAAAAGCGAGTGAGAGAGAGAGAAAGAGGGAGAGAGAGAGAATAGGGTTAGGATTCTTTTCATTCACAGCATGCAATTCAAACATAAAAGAGAGCAAGCAATTGAATAGAAAACAACTTCAATTAACATGCACTTTAGTTCATAGTTACAACACTAGATGAATGCTTGAACATAAGTAAAGTAAAGCTTAAGATAAAGAAGGAAAGAGAGAGAGAGAGAAGACAGCGCGGCAGCTGCAGCGGTGGAGGGGGATTCCATCGGCGGCTCGTCATCTCCGGCAATTACAAAGGGAGCTAATGGTGGCTAAGAGGGGGTAGAACACTTGCAAGTGGAATGAATGCCTACCATGTGTGGTTGGAAGGGCTTTAAATAGGAAGAAGGGCTTTCCAAATGAAGAAGGGGTTTTAGTGACATCCGGGATGTCACTAAAACCCTTCCCAAAATGTCAGTGAAGGCCCCTGCTCACCGGTCGCTCGCGCACGTCTGTTCTTCTTCGTGTTTGATCTACGTGTGCACGTCGTAAGCCGTCCGATCGAAGATCAGATGGCTGAGATCCCACGAAGAGCACGCTCGTGGATCGATGCTAAGGCGTGCACGTCTCTACGTTATCGCGTGTCTCTGCGTTATCGTGCGTTTCAGCTTCTTCGTGCATCCGTTGTGTTGTGCGGCTCCATCAGTGCCGTTCACTGCCAATCAAGCGGTAGAATTCACACGTGCCTCAAATCCCGCAGAAATTGGGGAGCGGTGGCCATTTTGAACCCGTGCCCCTTTCTGCGAGGTTGAAGCATTGACCGTTGCACTGTCGCAGCAGATTGTCGCGGCGAGGTCGGGCACGTGGGTGTTCTCGGCCATTAGATCGAAGATCGACGGTTGAGATTCATCCTCTGGGTCAAGGTGGAAGCGGGCGGTGGTCTGGATGTAGCGATTAGGTGCCACGTGGCACGTCGTGGGCTGTTGATCAGCAGATCAACGGTCAGAACGTCTTAGGCCCATTGCAGGAGCTCCAGATGTCGGATTTGGCTAATGTCGAGTCCACTGGACTCCGTTCGTCGCTCTGAATCCATCCGTGTAGTTCGATTGCTCATCTGTGGCCTGTTTTGACAAGTACTTATACAAATGGCCATTAATGCTGTTTTATAAGCAATCTTGATGTATGATGCAGGCAATGCTCCCATTCTATTTATGATGTGTTATCTATGTATTTTGTTCTTAAGATGGGCCTCAATTAACAGAATTATCACCCCAAGATGCAGTGTTTTCACATATATACCATTGTTATTGCACGTACCAATGATATAAAGTTGGTTTACGAATATAAATCTAGATGGTCTATGATTTTGGCCTATGTATATACCAATTTAGTTTCATTTTGATCAGGTGTTTGTTTCCTACTTAGCTTCTATTTTACTTGGTAATTATTTTTTATTTATCCATTTCCTGAGTGCTTTCAATATCAATATTTAATTTTGATTTTTTTCTTAGGAGATGTAAGGATTAGTGGCATTCATGGAGGTTGGCCATTTGAGGATTTTCTTCATATTTTTTTGTATATATCATTTCAAACACTAGTTTCTGTTTGGAAAATTTTGGCATAGATAGTACTCATGAAACCTATGTACTTCAAGTTAAAGGAAAGATTTGTTGATGATTAAAATTCCTTTTCTTTGTTATTATTGCTTGATGTTATTAAAATATATCTTATTTGGATTGAATGATTTATGACTTTAATTGCTTGCTTGTATACTTAGTTGATCTCATAAGAGGAGGAAGTTCCATTTATGCATGATATATAAAAAATTTAGATATTAAATAAACTAGGGATATGTTTTTTCATATTCATCATGGACTTCCATTGACAATAACATCAACAGAAATAAGCATTAATGTATGTATCATGTGGGGTAATATCTTGCTTAATTATAGTGATGGTGTTACCAATGGTTTTTCCACTGGAAAAGGCTTGACGAAAGCTTTTGTTAGCACTATAGGTCTATACCGATGGCCATAAGTGTTGTTGTTGGCCTGATCACAAAATCATAGGCTTATAGAAACATGACCATCGCAATAGATCTAGGTACAACACTGATGTTTTTTACCATCAGTATACCCTACAGCAATGCCTCCTAAGAGAACAACTCAAATAACCATCAAAATAGCTCTTTGGACCTACAACAATGGTCATTTTTACTTATACCAATGATTATTGACTATCGATGTAGGAGCAAGATGTCACGTGCCAATCAGTTTTCTACATGAATCAGGGAGTGTTGTACCTCAACAAGTTTTCGAACTTTTCTCAAAGAAAGGTATTTTAATTAGAAAACTATTGTAAGTTATTTCACATAATTCTGATTTGAAGAAAAAATATTAAATTTAAAATATAGTGAGAAATCAAGAAAATCCAAAAATTTTAAAATTTTTTCTACTAAAAGATAAAGCACGAACCTTTTAGGGTTGATTCCTAATTTTAAAACACACATTCAAAAGCAGAGTTTGGTAATTTTTGGGCCAATAAATGTTTGGGAATTAAATTTTGGAAAGTGAGTTTGTTAGTAGCCCGAATTTCATAATAGCTAGGTTTGATATTTGAATGGGATAACACCCACCAAATGAAATTTTTTTTTCTACGCAAACAATCAAATAAACACTTCTAACCTAAGGTTCAAATAAACACTTAGATGGACAATTTTTTTTTGTTTTTTTTTTCACATATGTCTAAGCCAAATCTAACTTGGGATTCAAAATAAGACAAATTATAAGAAGCGAGTACTTACCTAATTTCTCAAATCTCACTTTACTTCGAATCTACCACTTGTCTTTGGAATCCTGAGTAGCCATTACATCCTACACAGAAAGAAAGAAATAGAGAAAAATGAGTTAGAGAATTGAATGCAATCAACGAAAACAAATATAACAACAAACTCTACTGCCTCCTGAATAACGACGCCAAAATTGATAAGCGATTCTATGCGATAGTTAAAAGTCAATCGTTGCAGTGCATAAAGTCGCTAACGATTAGAAATAACCAGATTGGGTGTTCAAGTCGATGATGTAGTGGAAATTCATTGGGAAAAGATTTGAGTTTAGAAAACCCATCGTAGTGTGATTCGCAAGAAAATCTATCAATCTAAATTTTTTTTTACCGAAACTCATAACGATTCCCCGATCGAAACAAGGAGGCCACATCGATTCGAAATCCGTGGATATATTTTTTTGTAATTTTTGTTTATAAATGAGACATTCACAATTATTGCGATTCTACTTGTAATATAAACACTCCAACAAAAGAGTGGGAGAGAGAAAGAGAGATAGAGAGATAAAAATAACTTTTATACTAAAAATAATGTCATTACAACTACAACTAGAAAGCGAGAAACCTAATCTAGAAAGAGATAAACAGAACAGGGAGAGAAATTATCCTCTTCGACGACTGCTTGAAGGACGAGTCGAACGGACGTCTCTTGGAAGGAGAGAGAAGATGCATGACGGAGGATGGATCGGGAAGAACAAGGGGTGAGGCACGGTGTTGGCATCGCGGGATCCACTTCCAGAATGGGGGTGAGAAGACGGCTAGAGAGAGCTTCATGACGGGGATGAGAGGTGAAAAAATTTTTATTTTTACTCTAGCGGAGCTTCCCATAGCTTGGGAGCACTGGAGTAAGCTTTGGAACTTGAGTTCTTTGCTCTTAGAGAGGGAGAGAGATGACGGAAGGGATGAAGAAAATTTGGAGGGCATAGGGGCTTTTTGTAGGTGAGGTTCAAGGGCAAAAAGGGCATTTTATCTTTCAACAATTAATTATGCTGCCTTTAGTGATGGACACGTGCGTCACTGTAAATAAGCGTTGGTGAAAATGTACACCTCATCCACGTCGCTTACTCCGCATCCGACGTCTCAGAGGTGGCCACGTCACCGACTCTTCTTCAGGCATTGAGCGCGTGCACCCACGTCCACACAATCTCAGCCATCCAATCAGGAGATCGGATGGTTTAGAACCGCACATGCCGCTTCCTCTTCCATGTTAAGAGGTGACATAGCTGCTGCATCGTCGTTGGATGAGTGATCAACAGCTTAGAATGCACGCTTGTGCTCCTTTACCAATCGCATTTCCCGCATGTGTGATCTCACGTGAGATCGGGCATCTAATTGCTCTCCCATCCAATTTGCTGATCTGAGCTGCACTTTCTTGATTGAAGGGCCAGATTTCGCTATCGCGCATGAGGAGGAAGCATTGAGAGGTGGCTCAAACGGGCAACCTGATGTGGCGTAATGGTTCTTTGGTCGCATTTTTGATTTAAGGATTGCGTGCTCACGATCGTTGGATCGTGGTCCAACGGTCAAGATCGCATGACCTTTGATGAAGAGGAAGAGTGCTGGTGCCTTCGGGCGGCTTGGATGGCTCCACGTGATGCCATCTGGGCCATCCATCTTCTTTTGTTTATAGAAGGTGCCATGGTTGTTTGATTGAACCGATTTTCATGCCATTAGGCTGCGATCATCGATCCGAACCCATATGTGTGGTTGGATTTGTCATATGAAGTTTGAATTTTACGCCACCTCACCCCTTGACCTTTAATCTTCCTCGGACTATATCTGATGCTATGGAAATCCAATCGGGGCAATCTCAGAGTCGTTGAACTCCAATCGCTACCCTAATTAGATTCGTATGGTTGGATCTTCAATCTGAGGTCCCAATAAATATTGCCCTATCCTTGGCCACAAAAAAAGGCGATGTACTTTACAATTTATACAAGTTAACCTAAATGCATGATGATGCATGTCATGCAATATTTACAATGCATGATGCTTTTATAATACTAAGAACATGCATAAATAAACATTCTATGCTACTTAGATGTATACACCACACCCCAATGCCTATCATTTGCAAGTCCCTAGAAAAACTATATGCTATTTATAAGCAGAATTAGGATCAAACTATTTGGGCATAGTTATTTTTTCCAACACTAGGAAATTTCTACTAAGGTCTTGAATTACAGAGACACAATAGCGCCCGGGTGTCTACCAAAATGCAGACCACCCAAGCCCTCACCTTATTCAAAAGCAAAAACATCATTTTCTTTTTATTTTCTACATTTTTTTGGATTTTTTGAGTTTAAGGTTTCGAGGTAGCTTTCTACGGCTACCCAACCCACCAAAGACTCGAAAAGAACTCTAAGTACTAAGCATCTTTTTGTGTGAAATGTGATAGACTGACTAATTGGCAATCGGAACGGACTTTGGGTTTCTACACCCCTAGGTGACCTTGAAAAGAAATTCTACCTAAAAGTGTATCTATACAATCGGTAGCTTTCTTCCTACCTTTTACTTTTATCGGGTCAACACACGGGCAAACCCAGTGTATATCTCACCGGATTATTCTACTTTCCCTCTTCTTCCTAAGTTGTTAAGAATTATATGTGCATTTCATAAGTTGGGATCTGGACAACCGACTGATGAGTTATTACCATCGACAACTTGTCAACCGTACTCGTGTAGTAAAGTGTGGCTTATTTCTTTCTTCTTTTCTATTTCTTTTACTTTTTCTTTTTGGATTCTTTTCTTTTTTTTTCTTTCTTTCTTTTTTTTTTAAGTGGCTTCCCTGATCTAAGATTTACCTAAAGGCAGCAGGAAGAGAATGGTCGTGTCGTTGGGCTCTAGACAACCAACCGATGAGCTGTTACCACTAACAACTTTCCAGCTATACCACTCTACAAGGTTCATTAGCTACCCAATTTCCATTAAAATTGTCAATTAGTGAGTCAGTGCGAAGAGTGTGTAGATGCTTAGACTATAAGCTTCCTCAAATCAGAGGGTGGGTTGGTAAGCCATGTACTTATCACCCTAACTTATTTAGCCAATTTGAAATGAATTTTCAAATTGCAAGGACTCGAGAAACAAGTCCACATTTTAGTGGGCACCTGGAATAATTAAGCCCGAAGATCTAAACGGTCTAAGTGTTCAGGTCCTACTGTATTATTTCCTAAGGTTGAAAATTTCTAAAGCCTAAGTTTTCTTTTCCTAATTCATTTTCTTTAATAAAAAGGAAAAATAAGGAAACTTTACAAGAAATCCACAGAGTTGACAATACGATTAAAAAATGAATCTACCCCCCATGCCTAACTCATGCATTGTCCTCATTGAAAATAAAAAGCATGAGAAAAGGGCAGAATGGAAGAATATCACCTGTATTCCATGATGCTTTGGTCAGCTCTGAGTTAGATTGTACAAGTGTTGAGTTTAGTGCCATCAGCTAGGTAGGGTCCAACAAAAGAAGTCAGATTAAGGATAAAGCAACCTTGTTTGAGACTAGCTTTGGAATAATGTGGTCAACATAAGGTTTCAAACGCTGTCTGCTGACCTTGAAAGAATTACCCATCTTCGAGTCAGAAATCTCAATGGTTCCATTTGGGAATATTCGATCAATGATGAATGGGCCATTCCACTTTGACCTAAGCTTGCCGGGAAAGAGCTTAAGTCAAGAATCAAAGAGCCAGACCTTCTTGTTTAACTCAAAGCTCTTGTATAAAATTAGCTGGTCATGAAGAGCTTTAGTCCTAGCCTTATAAATCTTGGCATTCTCATATGCACCATTTCTAAGCTCCTCCAACTCAGATAGTTGGAGTTTCCTGGTCTTTCCAGCTAAACTTAATCAAAGTTGCATTTCTTGATTGCCCAGAATGCCTGATGTCCAATCTCTATAGGCAAATGCAACGCCTTACCATACACCAGACGAAATGGTGACTTGCCGATAGGCGTCTTGTATGCCATACAGTAGGCACAAAGTGCATCATCATGCTTTTGGGTCCAGTCTTTTCTATCAGGCCTAACCATTTTCTACAGGATGTTCTTGATCTCCTGATTGGAGATCTCAACCTGTCCATTCGTCTGGGGGTGGTAGGGTGTGGAAATTCTATGATTCACTCTGTATTTTGCTAGTAAATTGTGGAACTGGGCATTGGTGAAGTGAGTATCACCATCGCTGATGTTGACTTGTGGAATCCTGAACTGATAGAAGATATTCCTCTTGACAAAATCGATGATGACTTTGTGCACATTAGTTTGGGTGGGAATAGCCTCAATCCACTTTGACACATAGTCAACAACAATGAGAATGTACTGGTGGCCAAATGAAGGGAGGAAGGGTCCTATGAAATCAATGCTCCAAACGTCGAAGATTTTAACAGAAAGAATCAGGTTTAGAGGCATCATGTCTCTCTTGGCTATGCTCCCAAGTGCCAGGCATCAGGAACATGACCTTGAGAATTCCTAAGCATCCTTGAATAAAGACAACCAATAAAATCCAGATTGCAAAATTTTTGCAGTTGTCTTTTTCTCAGAGAAATGTCTACCACACACAAATGAATGGCAGAACTTAAGTATGCTTCGAAACTCATTCTTCAGAACACATCGGTGAATAATCTGATCAGAGTCGAAGTAGTATAGTTTAGGGTCATCTCGGAAGTAATATTTTGCCTCAGATATAAGTCTATACCATTGTTGCTTGGTCCAATCATAGGGGATTTGACCAACAGCCAAATAATTTCCCATGTCTGCAAACCAAGCGATTTGGACACCTGAAACTGCAAGAATAGTCTTGTCTAGAAAAGTGCTAGTAATTGGAATGCCCAGATGACAAGAATCACTTAGGAGTCTCGAAAGATGATCCGCCACCACATTTTGTGTCCCAGATTTATCTTTAATTTAAAGATTGACTTCTTGAAATAAAAAAATCCAACGAATAAGTCGGGGTTTGGCGTCCATTTTGGCCAAGAGATGTCTCAAGGTAAAGTGGTCGGTATAGATTATAGCATGAGATCCTAAGAGTTAAGACCTAAATTTTTTCAATGCGAATACTATAGCTAGCAATTTCTTTTTAGTAGTTGTGTGGTTCTCTAGGCCTCATCCAGAGTTTTGCTAGCATAGTAGATGATAGAGGGATTCTTGTCTATCTTCTTACCCAAAATAGCCCCGATCACGTAATTAGAAGCATTGGTAAGATCTCAAAAGAGGCTGTCCAAATCGGTGGTTGTAGAATCAGAAAACAAGTCACTGCCGCTTTAAGAAAATCAAATGCCTTGTGGCATGATTCATCAAAATTGAATGGCGTATCATTGGCTAGAAGGTGGCTCAAAGGTCGAGCAACCTTAGAAAAGTCCTTGATGAACCTCCTATAAAATCCCACATGACCAAGGAATGATCGGATTTGTTTAACAAAAGTTGGAGGAGGAAGTTTGGAGATATCATCCACCTTAGCTTTATCAACCTCAATTCCCCTCTCAGAGACTACATGACCCAAGATGATGCCTTCTTGTGTCATGAAGTGACTCTTTTCCCAGCTAAGGACCAACCGTGTTTTGATGCATCTCTTAATGATCAATTCTAAGTTAGCCAAGAAAGACTCAAACAAATCTCCAAAAGTAGAGAAATTGTCCATGAATACTTCCACAAACTCTCCCACCATGTCTTAGAAAATGGCTAGCATACACCTTTGAAATGTCGCAAGTGCATTGCAAAGCCTGAATGGCATTCTATAGAATGCAAAGGCTCTGTAGGGATAGGTGAAAGTCATTCTTTCTTGATCTTAAGGATGGATAGGGACTTGGTTGTATCCTGAGTAACCGTCCAAGAAATAGAAATACTTTTGCTTGACTAACCTTTCAAGGATTTGGTTGATGAAGAGCAAAGGGAAATGATCCCTTTTCATGGTTGTGCTCAGCTTCTTGTAATCAAAACAGACTCTCCAAGAGGAAGCTGAACAAATTGTGACATATTCTCCTTTCTAGTTAGTCACAACGGTAATCCCGGCTTTCTTGGAAACAATTTGCACAGGACTAACCCAAAGACTATCCGAGATTGGATAAATGATTCCTGCGTCGAGCCAGTTAATGATTTCTTTCTTGACCACTTCTTGCATATTAGGGTTCAATCTCCTCTGCATTTGGCAAGAAGGGCAGGATCCATCTTCCAAAAAAATTTGATGATTGCAATAAGAAGGCTCAATCCCCATAAGGTCATGGATGGTCCAACAAATTGCCTACTTATGTGCTTTTAGCACCTTGATCAGTTTCATCTCCTGCTCCCTAGTCAGTTTTACACTTATAATCATAGGGAGCATTTTCTTAGGTCATAAAAATTCATATTTCAGACTCTCAGGCAATGGTTTCAATTGAAGCTGGGGTGGGTTTAGGATGGAGGGTAAGGACGATGCTGATGAAGATTCATCAGAATGGTCTAATGGAAGAGGTTGGAAGTGAACAAAATCGGCAACCTCTTCAAGGTGTGGCAGGTCTGCCACGGATGATTGTGGGTTGGGTTCATTGATGCAGGTGGAATTCTCAAGGACAGAAAAAGCCATACAAGTCTCAAGATTCAAATTATCATCCTCTAGTTCTATAATATATCCACAATCCTCAACTTTATTAATCACCTTGAAAATACCAACTTTCATTTTTCTATTGCCAAAGGCGATTTCCATACTACCGCTTTCACAGTTGATATTGGCCTTAGCAGTAGCCAGGAACGGGTGCCTCAAAATGATTGGCGTGTTTCTTAAATCCTTAGGTACATCCATGTCAAGGACAAGAAAGTAGAAGTCCTTAACCTTGGCGATAACATCCTTAATAATGCCTTTCGGGTTTGTGATCAATTGGTCCGCTAACTGCAGTGTTATTGAGGTTGGCCTAAGTTCGCTTAATCCGAACTTTTCATAAAGAGAAGTCAGAATTAGGTTAATGGATGCACATAGATCCAAAAGTGACCTGTCAAAAGTGTAATCCTCGATAACACATGAAATCAAAGGGGCACCTAGATCTCTCATTTTTTGAGGAAGGTGATGTACGATAACAAAACTAGCCTGCTCGGAGAGTATCACCTTCCTTGGGGCAGATTCCCTCAGCTTACTCTTCTGAGTGCATAAATCCTTTAAGAATTCAGCATTAATCGGAATGTGTTTAATAGCATCGATGAGTGGGATATTGATTTCAACATTCTTGAATATATTCAAGAGCTCCTTGTCGCTATCAATAGACTTCTTCTTGGGTTTAAGTAAGGCTTCAGGGAATGGAACATAAGTCAGATCTTTTGAATCAGGTTCCTGAGCCTTAATTTCTTCTTCAGTCTTCTTTCCTTCCTTAGGCTCACCAGGGTGTGATTGACTAGAAGAGGGTTGATGTAGACATATCCATTTAGGTTAAAATGCCTATTTATGCATGTTCCTAGGCTTAGATTTGCATTCCATATTATAAATATTGCATAGCATGCATCATTCTACATTTAGAGTAGTTGTGTATATTTTAGGTTAATTGCGACCTTTTTGTGGTTAGGAGAGAAGGAGATTTATTTTGGAGCCTCGAATTGATGATCCGATCATACGGATTTGATCAAGACAACGATCAGAGTCCAACGCCTCCGAAATCGCCTTGATCGGAGTCCCGTAGCACTATATGCAACCCGAGGAAGATCAACGACCAAGGGACTAGGTGACGTAATTCCTAGCTTCAATCGACAAATCTGACCGTGCGGATGGATTCGGGTTTACTATCGCAGCCCAATAGCGAGAAAAGTGACTCAATCCCACCTTTTTACCAACCCCTACAAAGAAAAGAAGGATGACCTAGATCGTGCCTGTTTGCACCTCAAAACACGCCTGCAATAACGCCTTCTTGTGCTATTTTCTAGCATTAACATTGCATAATAGGATCCTGTAATCGCATTTGTAAAAACACTTGCATGCATGCATTTAATCAAGAGAGGAAGAGGAGTGAAACAATCGCCTACATAGTTACATTTTTCTTCAAGTGCCTCCTTGCAAAATCACCCTCTTTTTATTTTTCCTCTTGATTTCTTCTTTTCTCTCCTTCCCGCGGCTGCACTCTTCCCGCAGCTGCATGCAGCAGCCCGCAGCACTTCTTCCCGTCACTTCTCCCTGCCAACGCCGCTCCCTATAGCTGCAACTTGCACACCCTCTCCCTGCTGCAGCCGACACACCACTCTCCCCTCCTCTATAAGTAGCTGCAGCTTCATCCTCGCGACGCAGCGGCTGCAACTGCTGAAAAAAACCCGCAGCCATCTTCTCCACCGCTTTCCCCTCCCATACGTCGGCCCTCCGTCGAGGAGGCACCCGGCGAGCAGGAGAACCCACTGTGGTGCACACCACCACAGTGGGAGCACCACCGCCCAGCTCTTCGACGAGCCGGTGGGCGTGGTGCATTCCCTCGCTTCGTTTTTTCTCTTTAACGCCATTGCCGCCGCTCCAAGCTTCGAAGCTTGAAGCCACGGCAGCAGCAGCCCGACAGCAGCAGCAGCAGCACCCCCCGCCTCCTCCGCGACCTTCCCCGCAGTCGCTCACCGCCTCCGCGCGCGTCTGCAGGGCGCTCCCCGCCTCCGTCTCCGTTCTGTCCGCCTCGCAGTGCACCCGTAGCCCGCCGCCGCGCGCACTGCAGCGGTCGGCTACGGCCTCACGCCAACCCCTGCCCCCCTCCGCGACCCTCCGCGACCACCTGCAGACCTCCTCCACGCTCGCTCCTCCGCGCCATCGCCCGCTCGTCGACTTCGCGCAGGCCTGCAGAACCCTGCGCGAAGGCGCGCCCACACCCGCCGTCTTCAGACGTCCGCCTCCGCCTTCAGACGACGCGGCGTCAGACGTCCGCCGCCGCGAGCAGACGTCTTAACTCGCTGCCATCGTCCGCGCTCGCGATCTCTCCAGCCCGCTCTCTCTCTCTCTGCTGATCTCTCTCTCCCGCTCTCTCTCTCTCACGTATTCTCTCTCTTTTTCACTCACTCACAGACACACACTACACCAACACACACACATCTTCACCGACACACACACACACCCACACACACACTTACACTATACGTATAGTTATATATAGTAACATATATATACTTATATACATCTATATATAATATATACATACATATATATATATATATATATACACTTATATACATAGTAATATCTATAGTTATGTATACATACATATATATATAATATATATACATATATATATAATATATATATATATATATCTACTTATATATATCTATATACTTATACATATAATTATATATATATATATATATATATACTTATATACATAGTATATCTATATATTTATGTGTACACACACATATATATAATATATCTATATATATATATATATATACACGTATATATATATCTATATACTTATACATATACTTATATATATATACATATATACTTATATACATATATATATATACATATCTACATACTTATATATATACACACACATATATATATATATCTAGATACATATATACTTATATACATATATATATATATACATCTATATAGTATTATATATATATACTTATATACATATATACATAGCTATATACATATATACATACATATATATATATACATATACACCTATATATATATATATATAATACATATATATCTATATATATCTATACATATATACTTATACATTTATATACATATAGATATATTTACTCATATACATACATATGTACATATATTTTCACGTTATTTACTATACGCTGTATCACGGGGATATCTGCACCAGTTGCTGATATTCCCTGATACACGCGTACAAAAAAAAGCGTGGTCCCATACATCATCCATCCTCCATCCACACTCCACGCGGCACATAGTCGTGTTGGTTGCGTCTCTCTAGACGTCAACTGACTCGACATAGTGCTACACTCCATCGTCACCTCCACCCCCACCCCTTTATATATATACTACATATAAATATATATCTATAGCTACTATATTTACTTTCTATCTGTTAGCTTCCTTCTTAGTAAAAAGATAAAAAAAGGTATAAAAGTGAAAAGATAATCTTTGATTTGCAGGTACCCCCGTCTTGCGAGTAGCAAGACTTGTTTTGGGACTCTGTTTGGCTAAAAGCCAAGGACACAATTTTGAGGGTGTTCCTCAAGAACAAGGATTACCATAAAAAACCTAAATAAGAAAAACACCAAAAACACAATAAACGAACGGAAGAGACGCGTTTTAAGGAAAACGTAGAAACTCGACTTTAACCCCACTTCCCTGAGTTCGACCCTGGGCCTAAAAGTGACAAGATAAAATCAATTAGGCCAGGTTAAAAATTTTGTAAAGAGATGGTTAGGTCTGAATTAGGTTAACCACTATACATATTTCAACGATAAAAACATCATATTAACAACCTATCCAGGCCGACTCATCATGACTTTTCTGGCGCCGCTGCCAGGGAGGTGCGCTTTCGAGTAAGTTTCTATCCAATTCCTTTAAATTTGTCTCTTCTCTCTTCACGGGTATTGTTGTTTTTTGGTGTGCAGGTGAACCTGGTGGAAGGAGAAGAAGGCTGACGAAGTCGAGGACGTGAGCAGATCCAAGGCGGGAACGAGAGCGTGAAGACGTCGACATCGCATTGGAGCTTCGCACACGTTGCCGAACAAGTAGGTTTTCTTTTCTCATCAAATTAGGGTTAACTTGCCACCACAATAAAAAAAAAAAAAAAAAAAAATTTAAAAACTAAAAACTAGAAAAACTTCTTGGGATTTCTTGAGGGCAAGTGGATTAAAATTCACTTGATTGATTGGTTGTCTTCACTCCCACTGTCCTGGGATTTCCCGCCTTACTTCGCATAGGGAAAATCCGAGAATCTTGATTCTTAGATTTTTCGCCGTGGGAAGTATTCTTTGAGGCAAAGAAAAAGATTGCTTGTATCCCTCTTTTGCCTCACTTATCTTTAATTCAGGATCACATTTTTGGTGGGGAGACATGGAATTGAGTTGATTCCAACCCCACCACGACTTTTCAAACTTGCCCATGATTCGATCCTGAATACTTCAACCCCAACAATTTTATTTTCTTTATCTTTTGGTTGAAGCCTTGTGTGTGGAAATCATTTCTAGTGATTGGGAGCACTTGAATTGAAGTGCTTTGGCTCCCTGTCACATTGATATAAAACTGATTCCTGCATCCACACTTAGAAATCTCCATTTAGGGTAGCCCATTGCATTTTAAGCATGCATTAACTAACTGATAATTGAAGAAGGGTTTCTTGGGTTTTAGAAGGAAAACCTGTATTTTTGCAAAAACCTGGAGATTGGTTGAATCGGTAATTCAGCAAAACCCTAAAATTCATACTACTTAAGGCTGAACTCTAAAAACCATTCGCCAATAAAAATTTCAATTCGGGGAGATTTCCCCGTTGCATGCTTGTTCTTACACACTCTTAAAATCAATCACTTGCGCATTACCCGTAAACAACGCCCTTCACATTCCAAAAGCACTTGACCCTAAGCCTCTAATTAAAACTGGTAGTAACTTGACCCTTACTAAGGATTGGAGGTCTAACTACCTGTGTGTAGCGACTACGTGCTGGTGAGAGTTCCCGCGTGCTATCGGGTGTCTAAGACTGGGGCAAACGGCCTTTCAATCTGGTCCGGTGGTTCCGCGGTGCTCGCATTCGGTTCCGTAGTTCGTGATAGTAGGTAACTTAGATCTTTAGGTCTAAGGGCACACTGTAGAGGTTAGGAACTTGACTGTATTGATTTGTAATCAATTGTACCTTTGCGGCGTCATTTCTCTCATCCCTTTTCCCTTCTCATCTCCCCAATTCTTCCTGCGGTAGTGCATGTTTGGGAGGAGGTCACAAAACCCTGAACTATTTGAATTGATTGATAAATCTAGAAAACAAGTCGAATCGTCCTCCTCCTCCACAAACATGGCTGCACGCCCACCCCCAAATCCCGAGGGAGGAAACCGCCCTCAGAACCCACCAGGTGGTGGAGCCTTAGATCCCATAACCCGCCTCCAAGCCCAAATGGAAATGTATAATGAGCAAATCGAAGCCATTCGGGAAACATTGGAGGAAATGCAGAACCCTCCCGAACGGGAGGAGCCTAGGTCTCTTAGCTCTTATCAGAATCCCGCTGCTACAGAGACCATAGGACAAATTCGGGTCCCCATGGGCGGGGACGACTTTGAATTAAAACCAAACATAATTGGCCTAATTAATTTTCACTTTCATGGTCTTGCAAGTGAAGACCCATTTCTCCACTTGGAAGACCTAACCCGACTTGCTGAAACCGTTAAACCAAGAAATGTCGGGTTATCTATAGTCCTCATGAAGATGTTCCCATTTTCATTACGGGATAAAGCGTCGCAATGGTTACGCACCCTTGGGAGAACCATCCACTCTTGGGAAGAAATGCGAACAGCGTTTCTCAAGAAGTTCTTCCCAATCGGGCGGACCAATGCGCTTCGCCGTGCTATCACTTCATTTACGCATGGGAGAGGTATAACGACCTCCTCAGGAAGTGTCCGCACCACGGTCTGCCTAAGTGGCATATAGCCCAGATTTTCTACTATGGGCTAAATGAGACTTTGAAGCAGATTGCAGACGCTTCCTGCGGAGGGAACTTTATGAATAAAGACGAGAATGGAGCATTCGAGCTGTTTGAAAATATGAGTGAAAACTCGATGAACAATGCTTCCATTGTCGCCTTTAATCGTACCAGCCAGCCCCGAAATGTCCACGAAGTTGACACGGGACCCTCCCATTCATCCACTGATCTAAGCCTTATTGCACAAAAATTGGATGAAGTCTCCGTCGTGCACAAGAAGCTGGACGAGCTTCTGGCCAACCACACCCGATCTATGGCAAACACCACCTCTTCACCACTTCGTCACAATCCAAGTTCTTCTAATACCAGGCTTATCCCGAGAAACCCCGTTAGACCTTCCTTACCGAGTGTCGCGCCAAGCGACTCGGTAAGTCATGTGGAACTGGTTTCTGCGAGCCAGTATTTTGACACGGAGGACCAAGCCTCCGTGTGCTCAGACGCATATCTACATGCGGACGCGTCTTCTGGCATAGAAGATGCTTGCGCCCTAGGGAACAACCCGTTCTCTGCCACTTATAACCCAGGGTGGCGTAATCATCCGAACTTCGCATGGTCCAACAACCCGCAGCGCCAAAACCCCGCGGGTGGACCAATGCGACCGTCCGCACCCGTCATCCCAAGGGTCCAGTTTAATCCTATGGCAAATCCGCCATCAGGCCCTTGCGTACCACAAACTGAACACGCATCAAGCCCTCTTGACAAATTGATGCGAATGATGACGGAAATGTCAAAGCGCCATGAAGAGAACATGACCTCTCTTCAGCACCAATTGGCGCAGCAGAACGCCGAGATCAGTCAACTACGCATGGCGACTCGATCTCAGGGCACTCTTCCCGCCCAACCTGTTCCAAACCCGCGAAGTTTCGTGCCCCGTGGTTCTCAACCACAGGTACGACCTTCTCAGGGACAGGTTAATCAAGTTCTGCAAGCTCCGAGCATTCCACCGGGATTTCAGGCTAATCCTGCTGCAGCACCACACTCTTATATCCCCATTGCAAACCCTCCTCCACCGTATGATCCCACTGGACCCGCATCGTCCAATGCTATCACTACGAGGAGCGGTAAGCAGACCGTCGATCCGCCTCGACCTGATCTTGGCCCATCTTCTTCTTCGCCCTCTCATTCGGGATGCATACCGCATTCGCGAAAGGATGATGCACCAAAACTTGTGCCAGAATCAGTCCCATTCCCTGAGGCTCTACTAAGGGAGCCAAAAGGCAAAAAGAAAAATACGCAGGCCTTTGACAACCTACGTAATTTGTTCAGGGATGTAGAAATCAAGGTACCCCTGCTCGAGGCAATCGACCACATACCTACTGTCGCTCGATTTTTTAAAGACTACACAACACCCAGGCGACAGTCAAAGAAGACTAAGAATCCGGTGGTTCTCTCGCCTCATGCGAGTTGTGCTATACTGTCAAACCTACCACTGAAGCAGAAAGATCCGGGCACACCACTGATTTCCTATAGCATCCAAGGCTGTTGTTTTGATGATAACAAAACACGTGTTATTTAACATTTGCAATTTGAGTCCTAGATTTCAGGTCAATTGCAAATGAAGACGTGTTTAGACGGAACTCGAGCTCGCATCCAGGACGGATTGGAGGAGCTTGACGGAAAACAGAGGAGGTTCGCGTGGAGCGACAGATTGAAGATAGAAGACAAGAAGAATAGGATAGATTCTTTTTAATCCTTTCATGTACTTTTATCTTTATTTTTCTTGCTCTTTATTTTCCATAGAAAATTATGTTAAAGAGCCTCAAAGTACCCTAACAGTAGTCCTAGGAACACCGGCACAACCCTAGGATACTTAGGTTTTCTGTAGAACACTTAGAAAACCAATATAGGGTTAAAACAGACTTTCCAGACGTCTAATTCACAAATCAGACGTCTGATAAAGAATTTTAAGACGTCTGACTGTTGTTTCAGACGTCTGATAACTGTTAGGCTGGACATAGTTAGTTCTGTCTGATGAAATCAGACGTCCAGACCTTAGACCAGACGTCTTAGTAGACGTCTGATGACTTTGCCAGACGTCCAGTTAGTGGACCGTTGGCTGGCTTAGCAGGCACTCAAAGATATGACCGTTAGAGCCTTATCAGACGTCCATAGGACCTTACAGACGTCTGATAAATGACCGTTTTGCCTCGGCTGACCCAAAATCTCTTCTCAGAGATTTTCTAGCCGTTGCAACATTTGGAAATCAATTCCCACAGTAAAAGTAGGTTTCCAGACGTCCAGACATAGTGCCAGACGTCCTGTATGTCGTCTGATGGACTTGCGCAAAAGCCCTGTTTAGATCTGATTCAAGTCAGGGAGAAACCCGCATAGAATCAGACGTCTGACCTTGGAATCAGACGTCTTAAAGTGGCCTTCCAGACGTCTGATGCCAGATTTAGACGTCTGATAACCCTGTCAAATGCAATCATTGTCCTGATTTCGGCCTGATTCTCTTGGGCTTTGCACCCAACGGCTATGGAAGCTTTTCCAAGCCTTCCAAAGCCTTCCTAAGGCCTCTATAAATAGAGGGGAACCTTTGTAACACAATACACACTAAGACACACACCTTGCAATACACTTTCAAACCTTTTGTGTCCAAAGAAAAGACTCTCTTGCTCTCCAAGCTCAAACTCCATTCTCTTGAGAGCATCAAGCGTTGCGCACCCGCTCTCCCGGCGTTGTTAACGAGAGCGACGTAGCGCCATCGCGTGGCACACGCACCGCGTCATCGTCGACGCACTCCTTGCAAAGGGGAGTTTCCTATTTCCTATAGAAGCTAGGTTTAATTATTTTGTTGGCTCTATAGGACTATTGTTTATTTTATCTTTGTTATTTGGTTGGGTACTCGCTTTGCGAATTCCCGTCTCCTTCGTGGGACAAAATCCTTCTCGTGCAGAGAAGGGGTTGAGGAACGCTACCCTCGTACCTGTAGCGTGGTTGTACTGAGGTTGAATCACCCTCGTTCAAAGTGATTCGTTTAGTGGATTTTGATCAACTTGGTTGATCGGAAAATCCTAACTCGAGAGGGTTAGGTGGTGGTTTTCACTCGGTTTGGGTTTCCACCTAAAAATCTTTGTGTACATTGTGCGATTGCTTATTTTTGTGAGATTGCTTTATATTTTTATTTCCGCAATTTTATTACGTCACCCCTCCTGGTAGTAGGCAAGAACCTTCAATTGGTATCAGAGCAGGTTTTCCGCCGACAGGAGTAACATCCGTGGAAAGATCACATGGAGGGAAGCTGTTCCACAAGCAGGATTTCTGAGGGGCAGTCCACAACCCGTCCGCCCTACTTTGACGGGAACAACTACAGCTACTGGAAGCTGAGGATGAAGACGTGGCTCCAAGCCACTGAATTCGAGGTATGGGGATGTTGCGAAACCCCATACGAGATCCCGAAGCGACCCCAAGGAGGCTACTCGCAGGTGCAGATTCTAGAGCTCTCACTCAACGCAAAGGCAATGAATGCCCTGTATTGCGCGTTGAGTCCGGAAGAGTTCGAGAAAATCCAAGAGTGCACCACCGCCCACGAGATATGGAGGAGGTTGGAAGGCACTCATGAGGATTCCAGCTCGGAGGAAGAAGAAGAAGAAAAAGAAGAAGAAACCACTTGCTTTGGTTTCATGGCTAGAGGAACCAATAGCGACAGTGAAAGCGGAAGCGACTCCGACGACGAGGTAAATTTTGATTTACAAGAAGCTTTTAATGAATTATTCGAGATTAGTAAATCACTAAAAATAGAAAACAAAAGCATGAAGAAGAACCTTAGTTTTCTTAAAAATGAAAATGATAGGTTAGAAAAACAACTTAAGGACATAGAAGCTAGTCCTAAGGATGATAACCTATTATTAGATAATCATAACCTCATCAATGAAAATAATAAATTGATTGAGGAAAATAATAGTCTAAAGTTAGAAATTTTTGATTTAAAGACTAAGATGCAAATTATAGAAAGAGAAATTGCATGTCTTAGGGAAAATTCTAACAAATTAATCAACAAAGTAGATAAGTTTTATAGCCCTAAGGTTGAGAAAGGATCTCCATCAAGGAGACCCTCTAACAAATCCGGATCCAAGCCCACTTGGATACCGAAAAAAGAATTAGAATCTTGTTTTGTAGGATTCAGGGATAACTACAATACACAGGACTGGACCTACAAGCTCAAGGCTGGTCAACTCAAGTTGGGAGAACCAATGAGTAGACCAAGGAGGAGAACAAGAAGACCGACAAGACGGCGAACAAACGACGGACCCGCCGCACGTCGACCACCAGATTGGAGACCGGCACCGATGCCCGGGCCTCCAAGCTACGGATGGGAGCCCCATCCGATGTGGCATCCACCACCACCATTCGGGCCATTTTATTGGCCATGGTAGGTGAGGTAAAATTCTTAACCCTATCCTTTTATCATAAGCATTTAGATAGGGGGAGTTAAAAATGAGCTTATTGTCAATTTTTAAGGGGGAGATACAAGTTAGCTAAATTTCCTTTAGTAAGGGGGAGAAAAATAATAGCTATCTTGTTGTTATAAAAAGGGGGAGGACATTACCTTTGTTAAAATAAATAGAAGAGCATGTTTTAAGGGGGAGTAATAGAAAATTTAAAATCAATCAAACCTTTTTGATAATGTCAAAAAGGGGGCGGATTTTTATGCATTATTATTTACGATTTTGCCATCATCAAAAAGGGGGAGATTGTTGGTGCTAGAGCACCACGATCATTTGTTTTGATGATAACAAAACACGTGTTATTTAACATTTGCAATTTGAGTCCTAGATTTCAGGTCAATTGCAAATGAAGACGTGTTTAGACGGAACTCGAGCTCGCATCCAGGACGGATTGGAGGAGCTTGACGGAAAACAGAGGAGGTTCGCGTGGAGCGACAGATTGAAGATAGAAGACAAGAAGAATAGGATAGATTCTTTTTAATCCTTTCATGTACTTTTATCTTTATTTTTCTTGCTCTTTATTTTCCTTAGAAAATTATGTTAAAGAGCCTCAAAGTACCCTAACAGTAGTCCTAGGAACACCGGCACAACCCTAGGATACTTAGGTTTTCTGTAGAACACTTAGAAAACCAATATAGGGTTAAAACAGACTTTCCAGACGTCTAATTCACAAATCAGACGTCTGATAAAGAATTTTAAGACGTCTGACTGTTGTTTCAGACGTCTGATAACTGTTAGGCTGGACATAGTTAGTTCTGTCTGATGAAATCAGACGTCCAGACCTTAGACCAGACGTCTTAGTAGACGTCTGATGACTTTGCCAGACGTCCAGTTAGTGGACCGTTGGCTGGCTTAGCAGGCACTCAAAGATATGACCGTTAGAGCCTTATCAGACGTCCATAGGACCTTACAGACGTCTGATAAATGACCGTTTTGCCTCGGCTGACCCAAAATCTCTTCTCAGAGATTTTCTAGCCGTTGCAACGTTTGGAAATCAATTCCCACAGTAAAAGTAGGTTTCCAGACGTCCAGACATAGTGCCAGACGTCCTGTATGTCGTCTGATGGACTTGCGCAAAAGCCCTGTTTAGATCTGATTCAAGTCAGGGAGAAACCTGCATAGAATCAGACGTCTGACCTTGGAATCAGACGTCTTAAAGTGGCCTTCCAGACGTCTGATGCCAGAGTTAGACGTCTGATAACCCTGTCAAATGCAATCATTGTCCTGATTTCGGCCTGATTCTCTTGGGCTTTGCACCCAACGGCTATGGAAGCTTTTCCAAGCCTTCCAAAGCCTTCCTAAGGCCTCTATAAATAGAGGGGAACCTTTGTAACACAATACACACTAAGACACACACCTTGCAATACACTTTCAAACCTTTTGTGTCCAAAGAAAAGACTCTCTTGCTCTCCAAGCTCAAACTCCATTCTCTTGAGAGCATCAAGCGTTGCGCACCCGCTCTCCCGGCGTTGTTAACGAGAGCGACGTAGCGCCATCGCGTGGCACACGCACCGCGTCATCGTCGACGCACTCCTTGCAAAGGGGAGTTTCCTATTTCCTATAGAAGCTAGGTTTAATTATTTTGTTGGCTCTATAGGACTATTGTTTATTTTATCTTTGTTATTTGGTTGGGTACTCGCTTTGCGAATTCCCGTCTCCTTCGTGGGACAAAATCCTTCTCGTGGAGAGAAGGGGTTGAGGAACGCTACCCTCGTACCTGTAGCGTGGTTGTACTGAGGTTGAATCACCCTCGTTCAAAGTGATTCGTTTAGTGGATTTTGATCAACTTGGTTGATCGGAAAATCCTAACTCGAGAGGGTTAGGTGGTGGTTTTCACCCGGTTTGGGTTTCCACCTAAAAATCTTTGTGTACATTGTGCGATTGCTTATTTTTGTGAGATTGCTTTATATTTTTATTTCCGCAATTTTATTACGTCACCCCTCCTGGTAGTAGGCAAGAACCTTCAGAAAGATCCAGGCACACCACTGATTTCCTATAGCATCCAAGGCTGCAGTTTTAACCGTGCCTTGCTTGATCTAGGATCTTCCATCAATCTCATACCGACCATCATGCTCAAAAAATTTTCCTTGGGAAATCTGAAACCCACCCCTGTCACGTTACAGTTGGCAGATCGTTCTGTCAAAATCCCGAAGGGTGTGGTGCAAGACGTGGTGGTTAGGGTCAACAGTCTCTGTTTTCCTGTTGACTTTCTTGTTTTAGATATGGAAGTTCCTAGTTCACTTTCTGATTGTCCGATCATCCTCGGTCGACCTTTCTTGGCCACAGCCCGCACCCACATCGACTGCGAGTCGGGCTGTATTGAGATTGCCGTTGGATCTGAGAAGCTCAAGCTTAACATATTCAAGGCAGCCAAGAACTTTGATTGCGATTGCATTGAGGATGACACGTCTGACGAGGACATGGCCGTCAGCGCGTGTATCGGACTAATTGGGACCTATTCGGACTGCTGCGGATTACCTATAAACACTGATAACTGCCTGACCAACGCATACTGTGACGTTCCCCAATCCCTCCCTTGTCCAGTACCTTCTCCTGGCCAGACTTCTGACGAGGTTTTCTCCGCTTCCCATACCTCGTGGTCTGAGTCATATCCAGGCTACTCACTGTCGGTCCATACTCATGAAGACCGAATTGCCCTTTCTTCCCCGCCAAATCAGGCGGATTTACAAATCCACACTGGGACCTTGAGCCCATATACTTCTCACTGGGGCTATTCATTTTTGGATCCATCTATCCAAGAAGCCCCTCTTCTTGGCCAATCTGAAGGCCAGTTTCTTCCTCCTAACTTGTTCTCCTACCCGTCTGGGACACTCTCGTCCCAAGAAATGCCAGATCCTTCCCCATCCACTCCCGAGCTAAAAGTGTTGCCTAATACACTCAAGTATGTTTTCCTGGGACCAAATGAAACGCTCCCTGTAATCATCAGTTCAAAATTAACCATGGAGCAGGAGTGCAAACTAACTAAGGTCCTCCTAGAACACAAGGCAGCTATTGGATGGTCTTTATCAGACTTATCTGGTATTAGTCCCTCCTACTGCACTCATCGTATATATACGGAGGAGGAGGCTCGACCTTCTCGCGAGATGCAGCGACGTCTCAACCCTAACATGCGGGAGGTCGTTAAGAATGAAATCATTAATTGGCTGGATGCGGGTATAATCTACCCGATCAGCGATAGCCCCTGGGTGAGTCCGATTCACGTTGTGCCCAAAAAGGCAGGACTCACAATCCGTGTCAATGACAGGGGCGAATCCATCCCTACACGCACTCCTACATCTTGGAGAGTGTGTGTAGATTATAGGAAACTCAATGCTGCAACCAAGAAAGATCACTTCCCGCTACCATTTATTGACCAAATCCTTGAGCGGTTAGCGGGAAATAAATTTTTCTGCTTCCTGGATGGATTCTCAGGATATAACCAGGTGGCAATAGACCCCCGAGACCAAGAGAAAACCACTTTTACCTGCCCTTTCGGCACCTTCACCTTTAGAAGGATGCCGTTCGGACTTTGTAACGCGCCAGCAACTTTCCAGAGATGCATGCTGGCGATATTTCATGACATGGTGAGTGACTTTCTCGAGGTCTTCATGGATGACTTTTCAGTCTTTGGACCATCTTTCGACGAATGTCTTGCCAACCTGACTCGCATCCTTAGGAGATGTATTGATGTAAACCTCGTACTTTCCTGGGAAAAAAGTCATTTTATGGTGCACAAGGGAATTGTTCTTGGACATATCATCTCCGATAGGGGTATCGAGGTTGATAGAGCTAAGCTCGATATCATTGCTGATTTACCTGTGCCTGGTTCTATCAAACAAATCTGCTCCTTCTTGGGACACGTCGGTTTCTATAGGAGATTCATCAAAGACTTCTCCAAAATTTCTCGACCCTTAACTCATCTCCTATCAACCAACGTGCCCTTCGACATGGGCCCTGACTGTATACAAGCATTCACGTAGCTGCGTAATGCTGTCACCAAGGCCCCTGTTCTCCAGCCGCCTGATTGGTCCCTCGACTTTGAACTTATGTGTGACGCTTCAGACCTTGCAGTCGGAGCCATCCTGGGACAAAGACGCGATAGACACCCCTTCGTGGTATACTACGCCAGTAAGACGTTGGACGAGGCCCAGCGTAATTATACTACCACTGAAAAGGAACTACTGGCAGTCATCTTTGGGCTGGAGAAATTCCGTTCTTACCTTCTAGGCTCTCACGTTATTGTTTTCACTGATCACGCGGCCATTCGCCATCTCATGCACAAGAAGGATGCCAAGCCTAGACTGATTCGTTGGATCCTTCTGCTCCAGGAATTTGACATTGAGATTCGTGATAAGGTCGGAGCCCAGAATGTTGTGGCTGATCACCTTTCCAGACTGGACCCTGACCATATTGGACTTACTCTGCCAATTAATGAAGTTTTTCCTGATGAGCACCTATTGGCAATAAATGTGGCAAGTGGACCGTGGTATGCCGACATTGCCAATTACCTTGCTTCTGGATCTCTTCCACGTGGCTGGCCTAAAAACCAGCGCGAGCGTCTCATGGCAGAAGCAAAGTATTATTTCTGGGATAATCCACTTCTTTTTCGGATAGGTGCTGATCAAATCATCCGTCGCTGTATTCCTGACAGTGAGTTCCCCAGTGTGCTATCCTTCTGCCACGATCAGGCCTGTGGAGGCCATTTCTCTGGGAGGAAAACTGCAGCCAAGGTGTTGCAATGCGGTTTCTTTTGGCCCTCCCTTCACCAGGACGCGCACACTTATGCCAAACATTGCACTAGGTGCCAGTCATTAGGGTCAATGGCACGTCGTGACATGATGCCCTTGCAACACATCCTAGCTGCGGAAATCTTCGACATCTGGGGAATTGACTTCATGGGTCCCTTTCCTCCATCCAATGGCTTCGAATTCATCCTCGTGGCTGTCGACTATGTTTCAAAATGGATCGAGGCTATTCCCGCGCGCCGTGCTGACCATGTTATCTCCACCCGATTCGTCAAAGACCATATCTTTGCACGTTTTGGGATCCCTCGGGCCATTATCTCGGATGGAGGAAGCCACTTTACCCATGCTTCTTTTCGGGCACTTCTGAGGAGGTACGGAGTCCACCATCGTATCGCATCCCCGTATCATCCTCAGACGAACGGCCAGGCGGAAGTGTCGAACCGGCAAATCAAGCAGATTCTCCAGAAAACGGTTCGGCCTGACCGTAAGGATTGGTCCGACAAGCTGACTGACGCACTTTGGGCGTATCGGGCCGCCTTCAAGGCTCCCCTTGGTATGTCTCCATATAGAATCGTTTACGGGAAGCCTTGTCATTTGCCTGTGGAGTTGGAGCACCGCGCTTATTGGGCGGTTCGCCAATGTAACCTCGACCCAGACTTGTGTGAACGAGAAAGGAAACTCCAACTCCAAGAGCTGGAAGAGCTCCGTCGTGAAGCCTATGATTCTGCTCTAACCTTTAAACAGCGCACTAAGGCTTTTCATGACAGCCATGTTCGGCGGAAGGAATTTGAGCCATCTCAGCAAGTTTGGCTCTATAATGCCCGACTCAAATTCTTTCCTGGGAAATTAAAGTCCAAATGGACTGGTCCTTTTCTGGTCTCAAGACCATTCCCCAATGGGGCCGTCGAAATCGAAGATCCCAAATCTGGGCGTAAATTTACGGTCAACGGGCAGCGTTTGAAACCCTATCTGACTCATGAACCTGCCCCCGTTGGAGAAACCGTTGCCCTGCTGGAGGGTAACTAATTCTTTGCCTCATTCTGAGTCCAGCTGGGGACATTAAATTCAGCGCTTGTTGGGAGGCACCCTAACAGCACTCACCATCCACCATCACTTTTCACACCTCTATCGCAATCACTTCACTTTTCTCTTCACCACCCACCATCCACCCACCCTTCCACCCTGATCTATACCCTGAACCTCAGCTCTTGTTACCCGATCTTCCATCCTTCCTCTGCCTTTCCCTGCATGCATATGAGGACATAGCATTGTTTGGCATGGGGGGGTGGATAGGCATCCATAGGATCCGGGTATGTTATGGTATTATACAGTTCCCACCTATTTATAAATATGCAAAAAAAAAAAAAAAAAAAAAAGAAGAAAAGAAAAGAAAAAATATATATATATATATTATAATAAATGGTGTTTAATAATGATCTTGAAGCTGAAACAAAAAGGCAATAAGTGTTTATGGATATTCAACCTCTGTTTTGAAGACTTTCCAGGCCACAAAAGCTTGATTCGCTCAGGCTCGGCTTAATTCACTTAAAGCATTGACAAAATAGATCAAGATCTCTCCTAACTAAGGATGTATTCTTGTACCTGAGACACCAGTACAGGATCCGTTGGTTTGCTTTTTCTTGAGAGCTTAAGTAAACTTGGTTCACACTACACATATCAGGAAAGACCAGGTGAACATAAGATCCAACCCTAGTGTTCATTAGGGAAGGTGGAGTCCTTACCTGTGTGCGCAGGTAGACTTTTTATCCCAGGCTTTAGTCTTGTGTTTAGGAGCGACTCTTTCCACCAAAAAGAAACTCTCCCACCAAAAAAAAAAAAAAATGTGTGTTTCAAAATGTGTTGTAAGAGATATACTGACACGTGTTTCAAAAAAAAAAAAAAAAAAAAAAAATCAGAAAAGAGATGTTTTAAAAGAGTCAGTATATCTCATAAATGTCTATATACTTTGTTTTTCGGCGAGTCAAAAAAAAAAAAAAAAAAAAATCAGAAAATGGGAGTTGAGTTTTCCGTCATCATCTTAAGGGTCAATTCGAAGACATGAGCTGAAACTGGGACCAACCTGTACTTAAAAATTCGTGAAACCCTGGGATTGAGTCTTAATGTTCATCTGGTCAGTCTTGATCCTTCACTATGCACAAACCATAACCTCTTGAGCTCTCGAGTACGGCAAAAACCTCCTGGGTCCTGGAAATCGTACTTAAGGTTTAAATATCAAGAGTCCTGGTTAGTTGAGAGATGATCTATGTCATGTGAGACTTAAAGTACTGGTCGTCTTCTTTACAATTGGTTCTCACAATATTCCATAGTAAACACACCTGTATCACCTCAGAAGAAAATCTTCAGCTTAAGATCATTTCTAAATACTATTTTGCTAGGGACTAGCAAAAGATAGGCATGGGGGTATATGTTTGCACCTCAAAACACGCCTGTAATAACGCCTTCTTGTGCTATTTTCTAGCATTAACATTGCATAATAGGATCCTGTAATCGCATTTGTAAAAACACTTGCATGCATGCATTTAATCAAGAGAGGAAGAGGAGTGAAACAATCGCCTACATAGTTACATTTTTCTTCAAGTGCCTCCTTGCAAAATCACCCTCTTTTTATTTTTCCTCTTGATTTCTTCTTTTCTCTCCTTCCCGCGGCTGCACTCTTCCCGCAGCTGCATGCAGCAGCCCGCAGCACTTCTTCCCGTCACTTCTCCCTGCCAACGCCGCTCCCTATAGCTGCAACTCGCACACCCTCTCCCTGCTGCAGCCGACACACCACTCTCCCCTCCTCTATAAGTAGCTGCAGCTTCATCCTCGCGACGCAGCGGCTGCAACTGCTGAAAAAAAACCCGCAGCCATCTTCTCCACCGCTTTCCCCTCCCATACGTCGGCCCTCCGTCGAGGAGGCACCCGGCGAGCAGGAGAACCCACTGTGGTGCACACCACCACAGTGGGAGCACCACCGCCCAGCTCTTCGACGAGCCGGTGGGCGTGGTGCATTCCCTCGCTTCGTTTTTTCTCTTTAACGCCATTGCCGCCGCTCCAAGCTTCGAAGCTTGAAGCCACGGCAGCAACAGCCCGACAGCAGCAGCAGCAGCACCCCCCGCCTCCTCCGCGACCTTCCCCGCAGTCGCTCACCGCCTCCGTGCGCATCTGCAGGGCGCTCCCCGCCTCCGTCTCCGTTCTGTCCGCCTCGCAGTGCACCCGTAGCCCGCCGCCGCGCGCACTGCAGCGGCCGGCTACGGCCTCACGCCAACCCCTGCCCCCCTCCGCGACCCTCCGCGACCACCTGCAGACCTCCTCCACGCTCGCTCCTCCGCACCATCGCCCGCTCGTCGACTTCGCGCAGGCCTGCAGAACCCTGCGCGAAGGTGCGCCCGCACCCGCCGTCTTCAGACGTCCGCCTCCGCCTTCAGACGACGCGGCGTCAGACGTCCGCCGCCGCGAGCAGACGTCTTAACTCACTGCCATCGTCCGCGCTCGCGATCTCTCCAGGCCGCTCTCTCTCTCTCTGTTGATCTCTCTCTCCCGCTCTCTCTCTCTCACGTATTCTCTCTCTTTTTCACTCACTCACAGACACACACTACACCAACACACACACATCTTCACCGACACACACACACCCACACACACACTTACACTATACGTATAGTTATATATAGTAACATATATATACTTATATACATCTATATATAATATATACATACATATATATATATATATATACACTTATATACATAGTAATATCTATAGTTATGTATACATACATATATATATAATATATATACATATATATATAATATATATATATATATCTACTTATATATATCTATATACTTATACATATAATTATATATATATATATATATATATATATACTTATATACATAGTATATCTATATATTTATGTATACACACACATATATATAATATATCTATATATATATATATATACACGTATATATATATCTATATACTTATACATATACTTATATATATATACATATATACTTATATACATATATATATATACATATCTACATACTTATATATATACACACATATATATATATATATATCTAGATACATATATACTTATATACATATATATATATATACATCTATATAGTATTATATATATATACTTATATACATATATACATAGCTATATACATATATACATACATATATATATATACATATACACCTATATATATATATATACATAATACATATATATCTATATATATCTATACATATATACTTATACATTTATATACATATAGATATATTTACTCATATACATACATATGTACATATATTTTCACGTTATTTACTATACGCTGTATCACGGGGATATCTGCACCAGATGCTGATATTCCCTGATACACGCGTACAAAAAAAAGCGTGGTCCCATACATCATCCATCCTCCATCCACACTCCACGCGGCACATAGTCGTGTTGGTTGCGTCTCTCTAGACGTCAACTGACTCGACATAGTGCTACACTCCATCGTCACCTCCACCCCCACCCCTTTATATATATACTACATATAAATATATATCTATAGCTACTATATTTACTTTCTATCTGTTAGCTTCCTTCTTAGTAAAAAGATAAAAAAAGGTATAAAAGTGAAAAGATAATCTTTGATTTGCAGGTACCCCCGTCTTGCGAGTAGCAAGACTTGTTTTGGGACTCTGTTTGGCTAAAAGCCAAGGACACAATTTTGAGGGTGTGCCTCAAGAACAAGGATTACCATAAAAAACCTAAATAAGAAAAACACCAAAAACACAATAAACGAACGGAAGAGACGCGTTTTAATGAAAACGTAGAAACTCGACTTTAACCCCACTTCCCTGAGTTCGACCCTGGGCCTAAAAGTGACAAGATAAAATCAATTAGGCCAGGTTAAAAATTTTGTAAAGAGATGGTTAGGTCTGAATTAGGTTAACCACTATACATATTTCAACGATAAAAACATCATATTAACAACCTATCCAGGCCGACTCATCAGTGCCACATGGCCCAACCCAAGCAGCCCATGCACACTCACGCGTTACTGCACACACACAATAGCAAGGACGTGCACGTGCGGAGGCACGCCTGCGTAGCAGTTCAACGAGCGTGCATGGGCGTGCACGGAGCAACATGCATGTCAAGGGGCGCGACACGCGCGTGCCAGCGTAGCAGTGGGTGGGCGCGTGGACTGTCCTTAGCGACGTTTACGGTGGATCTTCAGTGACATTTATGACCATCACTAAATGTCCTGTATATGAATTTGATTCTTTCCTCCATTATAAAAGGACCTCTACCCTTCCCATTTTTCTTCATCTCTTCCTTTCTTCCTCTCACCACCTCCAAGTCTCTAGAGAGAGCTTATCCTAAGCCCAAGATGCTCCTCTAAAGTAGAAAACCAAATACTTTCCCCTTCCCTCATCCCCATTCATGGAGCACCTCGTGGCCGTCTTCTCACCTACTTCGGGAAGTAGATCCTCGTCCTGATGACGTCCCGTCCTATCCTCCTTCCTTCGCCACCATTATCCTCCATCCCGCTCCTCACCATCTTCATCCGGGCACCATCAGAGTGAGTCATCCTCTAAGCAACCGTCGAGGGGGATTCTTCTCATCTCCATCTATCTTTGCTGCTTTCTAGTGTAGTTTTTCCTGCCTTCATAGTTGTAGAAACACTTGTTCAAAAATATATGTAATTGTTTCTCTCTCACCTTCTTTTATATTTTGCAAGTAGATTAGCTAGATAAAATTTCATTGACATGATCTCTTTCCCTATTAAAAATACAAAAAAAATTATAAAAGACAACAATGACAAAAACAAATAAAAGCGAAATGCATAATTTTCAAAAGCAAACATTCACCTCCTCGTGTTTGACTCGGGACTCACTTTTCGAGTTTCGGTTATAAATTTTATCTAATCGATAGATTTTCTCATGAATCGAACTATGACAATGGGTTTTCCAAAATCCAACCTTTCCGCGTGCGAATCCAACGCAATCATTTTGGCACCATTACCGGGGAGGCAATGCTCTTTGGTTTTTCTCACGTTTTCCTGCTTTACTTGCATATTTTTCTAACCTATCTTTCTTCTTCGATTTATTGTCTTGCAAGAACCTGATTGAGGAGCCGAAGGTGGTAGATTGGAGTAAAGTGCAGGTAGAGACATTTGTAAGTTTTCCCCTACTTCCCCACCCACTAGATCATTTCGCTACTTTAATAATCAAGATGTAATCTACTTAGGTGTTTTCACAAACCCTAGGATAGAAATTGTTTGCCTTGTTTGTCACTCCACTCACCTCGCCATCCACATAAATAAAAAAAGTTATCTGATTGTGGGATTTCCTGAAAGAGACACATATTGACACCCACAACTCTTGACTTAAGGCACACCATTGCTACTTAGGGTTGACTTTTAGGACTGAACGAGTCATTCCACATTTTATTTCTGATTTTTAAAGGAATATATCTACACCCGTGTTTTCAAAACTTGGAGTGTTCTCCTGAACTTGATTGAATACACCTAAGATTAAACCCTAAAAGCTACTAAACAAGGTTAAACCATAAAAGACACATCATCAAATAACCTTGTTTTCAAACCCTGGTTGTGCATGCACACACATTTGAATTGATTATTAAGGGCACAACCCATCTAAATGGCCCATCACATTCCAAGAGCACAATCATCCCAAGCCTAATTAAAACTAAGTAGACATTGGCCTCAAGGATTAATTCGCTCTTCGGGGCTCAGACTAAGATTTCTTTTGATTGATCTACTTTTGCTGGTCCATCTAATGTCTTGCTAGGGGAGTAGTTTAAACGACCATGGCTGGGAGGTACACTAGGAACCGGAGGTGCAAGCTAAAGGAAGAACCTTCTCCCCAACCCCTCCTAACTGGTTGGATTGACCAGATAAAAGTAGACCAAATTAGTTATAATCTCAAGACGGGTCCAAGGTGTCTGTAGGTCTTGAGGCTAACCCACCAAAGGACAAGGTTGATTGCTTGTATTGTAGGGCTCCTTTCTTTCTTCTAATTTCCCCTCCTATTCAACCATGTATCCTTCCACATCCTACACTCATTTCCCACCCTACCCTCCTACCACCATTTATATCCAAGATGATTACTGTCCTGACTCAACTTATAATTATCCATCCACTAGCCGGGAAAACTTTGATTAGGGATATGAATTCAGACCTCAGTGTCCAGGTTCTAACCCTTGATAACAAGACATGATTATTATCCTTCCCAAAGCTACAATGATTATTGATCTCCACCCTTTGATGGTCAACCTAACCAGATCTACAACCATGAAAAATATGCTGATTATAACACTTACCTTCCCCAGTATTCTACTGAATATAGGTCACCACCATTCTTTGAACAACTAGAAATGACCTACTATCACAGAGTGACCCGAGAACCTTGATATCTTGACTCCCCTAGATTTAACTCAAACCCACCCAAACCTGACCTGAACCATTCAATTCAGGTGAACCAAATCCAAGATAGGGTGTTAGCCAACTTGAGGAACATCATACAATCTTTAAAAGCCCAACCAACACTGTACACTAAAGCATTGAAGCCTATGATAAAAATGATTGATGAACTAAATAGCTCTTTATTGGATTTGCTCCAAAATGTTAGGGGTAAAGACCTGGGTGAGTTTCTACTTGGGAAATTGTCGAAGTTGATGATGAAATTTGTGGTTGCTCTAGTACAATCTTGGGATGATTCACAAGATGAACCCCCTTTAGGAGAGCCAATGTCTGAACCTGCTCAAGAGCCTGTCAGGCGGATACATGTTCTAAGACCGGGGATGACTAGGCTGGGCTGGAGTAGCCCATTGGGTATGAACTGATTGCTTCACCCGAGATCCCTGAGCCAGGGAACAACAAAAAATACATCTCCGTGGACCATGAAATGACATATTATCAAGAATTCTTTGACCCTGAGGGTGAAGAATCTTTAGGTGAAGTCTCAATTGAGCTTAAGGAAGAGGATTTTAGTGAGACGAATGGGCTTGAGGAGCATGACGAACCTTTTGATAGCCCGATTATTGAAGATTATGACCATGTTAGGGCTAACTTGGACGATCGGAATCCTGATGATTTAACCAGTAGCCTTACTACTCAACAATACCCCGAAGAGATGAATTATGATATTTTTTAGATCACTCGACCCAAGTCAATCCTGATTCATCCACAATTGTTGGACTTGGGTATTTTAGATGGGGTGTACAATGATCTGGAGGTCCCAGAAACCTTGATCGTGGAGGATAGGAAGTTGGAAATAAAAATCTGGGAAGCTATTTTTGAGGGAATTATGATTTTGGATCCAAGGGTTGCTATTGACCTAAAGCCAGCAACTTTTTACCAGGACCCGTATGATATCTTTGACGTGCAACCCAAGCTTGGAATAATTGACTATCTTCCTGAGTTGAGCGTTAAGTGGACATTCGAACCTATTGAACCATCTCTACCTGTTATCTGACACTTTGGTCTTGGGTTGCGTACCACCAAACCGTGAGCTCAGCCCCGCAAATACAATAATCTCTAATTTTGGGTGATTTTCATCTAGAACCTGAGAATAACTCAACCCTGGGGCATGGGTCAGCATCACATTCTGGTCAACATCTGTGGACATCTTTTTGTAGGTCACAAAATCAATCTTCTTATTCTAATTTTGACCTGCACTTCTGAACTTTTAATGTCTTCTTTACTTGTGAACCGTGCCTAGCAGAAGGCATTAAAACTTAGCACGAGTGTATATTCCACGTTCTTTGCGGAGCTAATCAGATTTCATGAAATTCAGGTGATATTCTATTTACTCTGCCTTTTTCATGTCTTTGTCTTTGTTTTTACAATGAGGACATTGCATCATTTAGGCTTGGGTGGTGGATACTTTATCTTGAAATCATTTTGTTAACTCCATAGAATTTCTTTTAGTTTCTTTTTTAAAAAAAATTGAAAATTCAAAAAGACAAAAAAAAGGCAAAAGAAAAAAGAATTACGAGAAGAGAACTTAGGAATTTCGAGGTTATTAACTTTAGGAAATGATACCATAGGACCTAGACACTTAGGCTCTTCAGGTCTTTGGGCTTTATTAGCCCGGGTTCCACTCGAATGTGGACTTAGTCTCGAATCCTCACCAATTCAATTTTATCTTTACTCTAGTAAATAAATTGGGATGATAAGTACACAATTTATCAACTCAACCTCTAATTTGAGAGGATTTTAAGTCTAAGCTCTTCACACTATTTGCTCTAACTCACTTTTTGGTGGTTTCTTCGGAAATTTGGTAGCTAACGAACTTTCTATGGTAGTATGGCTAGAAAGTTGTTGTGGGTAACAGCCCATTGGTCGGTTCTCTAGAGTCCAGCTACTTGACCACACTTATTCTACTATTTTTAGGTAAATCTTAGATCAGAGAAGCCACCTACTTAAAAAGGAAAAAAAAATGTACTCAAGAAAAAGGAAAAAAGGAAAAGGAGAAAAAAATAGAAAAATAAACCACACGTCACCGCATGAGTATGGCTTGCAAGTTACCGTGGGTAATAGCCCATTGGCCGGTTGTCCAAATCCCAGCTCACAAAAATGCACAAATAATTCCCAAAACACTTAGGGAAGAAGCAGGGAAGTAGAATAAACTACAGAGACATAGACTGGGTTCGCCCTTATGTTGACCCCATAAAAAATTTAAAAGTAGGGAGAAAGCTACCGTTCGGAAAGATAAACCTCTAGGCAGAAATCTTTAACATCACATAGGGTCATAGAAACTCGAAATCCATTTTAACGGTCGCCTAGTGAGTCCATCACCCATTCACAAGATGCTTAGCACTTAGAGTCCTTTTCGAGTCTTAGGCGAGCCGGGTAACCGTAAAAAGTTATCCCGAAACTCTCAAACCCCAAAAGTCCAAAAAAATTAGAAAAGAAAAATAAAAAAATGTATCCTCCCTTTTAAAATAAGGCGAGGACTTGGGCGATTTGCATTCTGGCAGACAACCTGGCACTATTGAGTTTTCGTAGTTTAGAACCTTAGTTGAAATTTTCTATTGTTAATAAACGACTTAGGCCTAAGCGATCGAGTCCTAATTTTGTTTTTATACATAGCATGTAGTTTAATTTTTCTAGGGACTAGCAAAAGATAGGCATGGGGGTATGATGTAGACATATCTATTTAGGTTAAAATGCCTATTTATGCATGTTCCTAAGCTTAGATTTGCATTCCATATTATAAATATTGCATAGAATGCATCATACTGCATTTGGAGTAGTTGTGTATATTTTAGGTTAATTACATCCCTTCTCTAATCAAGAGAAAAGGAGATTTATTTTGGAGCCCTAGATTGATGATCTGACCATATGGATTTGATCATGATGATGATCGGAGTCCAACACCTCTAAAATCATCTTGATCGGAGTACTGCAGCACCATATGTAGTCCGAGGAAGATCAATAGCCAAGGGACTAGGTGACATAATTCAGAGCTTCAAATGAAAAATTCGACTGTGTAGATGGATCCGAGTCGACGATCGCAGCCCAACAGCGTGAAAAATGACTCAATCCAACCTCTATAGTAGCCCCTACAATGAAAAGAAGATGGACAGCCCAGATCGTGCAACGTGGTGCAACCCAGGCCACCCATGCGCACGCACACGTGCACGGAGGCACGCATGCGTAACAGTGTAACAGGCATGCACGGGCATGCGCGGAGACAGCGACAGCAGCAGGCATGCGGAGGCACGTGACACAGGCGCATGGAGAGCGTGCGAGTGCAGCAGTGGGTGGGTCATGGGCTATCTTCAGCGACATTTGCGGTTGATCTTCAGCGACGTTTATGAATGTCACTAAATGTCCTATAAACGAATTTGATTCTTTCCTCGATTATAAAAGAACCCCTATCCCTCCCATTTTTCTTCATCTCTTCCTTTCTTCCTCTCACCACCTCCAAGGCTCTAGAGAGTGCTTGTCCTAAACCTGGGATGCTCCTCTAGAGTAGAAAATGAAATATTTTTCCCTCCCCTCATCCCCATTCGTGGAGCATCTCATGGTCATCTTCTCACCTACTTCAGGAAGTAGATCCTCACCGCAACGACATCCCATCCCGTCCTTCCTCCGCCGCCGTTCTCCTTTGTCCCACTCCTCACCATTTTCGTCTGGGTGGTGTCAAAGCGAGTCGTCCTCCAAGCGACCGCCAAGGGGGATTCTTCTCATCTCCATCTATCTTTACAACTTGATAGTGTAGTTTTTCCCGCTTTCATAGTTGTAGAAACACTTGTTCAGAAATATATGTGATTGTTTCTCTCTCTCTTTCTTTTATATTTTGCAAGTAGATTACCTAGATAAAATTTCATCGACCTGATCTCTTGCCCTATTAAAAATAAAAAAATTATAAAAGACAAAAATGATAAAAACAAATAAAATTGAAATGTGTAGTTTTCAAAACCAAATGTTCGCCTCCCCGTGTTCGACCCGGGACTCACTTTTTGAGTTTCGATTATAAATTTTTTCTGATCGACAAATTTTCTCGTGAACTGAACTACGATGATGGGTTTTCCAAAATCCAACCTTTTTGCGTGTTAATCCGATGCAATCAAGGGTAATTTTGGTCTTGGGTTTGCCATCCACTCCTCAAGGTAATAGAATTGGTAGAAGCATATGGGTTTTGGTGTTGGGAAGGGTTAGGAAAGATAGGAGGGGCTTGATTCTTGAAATAACCCAAATTGGAAGAAAAAGCACAAGAAGAAGGACCTTGCTCAGCCACCTAAGCATGTGCATGTGGGTCCCTCTAATTCCCGTAACCCTGGGCTCGATTGCCCTGATTCTGTATGTTGTGAGGGTTGGGTACGGGTTGAGATGGTAGAGAACCAGGCTGACGAGAATTAGCAATGAACCGGGATTGCAAGTTGTCCAGTGAGGTTTTCATTTGTTGCATGGGCTGGAGCATGGATCCTTGCATCTCTGCCATCTGTCAGTTCAAATCAGCTTACCCTGCAGGTTGACGGGCATTCCAGGTTGGCTGATTGACCTGGCTAGGGGCAACTGAGTATATACATGACCTTGACCCATTGGTCTTTGCGGTGCGTAATGGCTGGGTCAGATTTGGGTCTACTGCCCCAGATTTTTGTAGGAGAAGTTAGGTTAGTTCCTCCAACCCAAATTATAAGAGTTAGGATATGGGTTGGACCTAACATTCTCTTGTACGACAAACACATCCTCAAAGGGAAAGGATGGTGGGAAAGAAGGAGAAGGATCTGAGAAACTGGGAGATCAAAAGCCCCAATTTGGAACTCGTGGAGTTCCAAGTAATGTTGGCTCATAGGTTGAGCCACTTCCAGTTGATTTACGATCTCCCATCCAATAGGAGCTCGTGAAGAATGGAATCCCAAGTTCTGGGATTGAGTGGATCGAGAAGTATTTGCAGAGTTTCTAGCCATCCACTCTTCCATTCTTTTTGTAACTAGGTCCACTTTATCATGTTTATTCCAAATTAGTTCCATATCAAATGAATGAGAGTCATGGACATCATTAACATTCTATATGGGTTGTTGGGACCAATTAAAAGTATCCATGGAGGCATGATTGATGGAATTTTCACTCATTTCCTCAAAAAATTCATGCACACTATCTACATCCTTGTTGAGAAAATTGCCTCCGCAACAAGCATCCACAAGGTTACGAAGTTGCTCAGTCAACCTGTGGTAAAATTTTGGCACCTTGTGGTGTGGACACTTCCACAATAGATCCTAGAATCGCTCCTAGGCACTATGAAGTGGTTCCCCCGGCCAATGGACGAAAGTAGTAATCGACCATCTCAAAGCATTGGTACGCCCGACTGGGAGGAATTTCTTGAGGAAAGCCAATTTAAGATCATTCCAAGTTGCGATCAACCTTCAAATAGTCCAGTAGCAATGTGCGGCCATATCCCTAAGAGAGTAGGGGAAAAGCCTCATGATCATTTGCTCCTCATCGACATTTCGCACTTTGGTGGTCTGGACCAAAGTGGTCAAGTCCTCAAAATGTTGAAACGGGCCTTCAGAGCCAAGCCCATGGAAATGTTGATCAAGCTTAACACCTAGGGCTTGATTTCTACGTCATTAGCTGGAATCCAGAAACTAGGGCATTCCTTGTAATTTGAAGGATCATAAAAAATCTTCAAGGGCTGAGCACCTTGACCGTGCATTCACTGGAACCATTCTTGCATTTGCTACATTTTTTCCAGCTGCCTTTGTAGCATCACTTGCAGATTCTGAGTCAAAGGAGGTGGTTGATCAACCATGGGATCAATTGGATTAAAATTTGACCTACGCCTCCTTGAATGGTCTAATGGTCCTTCCAAGCAGGGATTCAATGACCTCCTTCCAAGCATAAACTAGGAAGGGGTTGGAAGGACTAGGGATAAGAACCCTACAGCACAACAATACAAGCATGTCCTTAAGTTGGGTAGCCTAAGGACCTCCAAACTAAACTCAAACCACAACAAGAATTTTGTGTTGTCCTTAATCCAGAAGCTGTTTATTGGGATGGCAAGACAGGGGGAGCGTGTCTTGATGAGAAGAATGCGTGATTTGTTAAAACTAGGGTTTAAATCATTGTAACACACAATTTTGCAATCGCTTTTAAAATCTATAAAACCTAGATAGTGGAGTATCTAGGGTCATCCAAGGCGGCGGGAATGCACTTTTAATAATCTTGCTTAACAACGAAGAAAACAACTTTCTTTTTAAGTTTTTGGATATAATATTTTTTGTTTTGAAATGATGGGAAATTATGGAATTGTAAACAGGAAAAAGGTACACCTAATTTAAAGCTAACATCTAGGTGACAAAAATAACCCCTCTCTAAGCTCATCCTAGGTACGTGGAGACCTAGGGTAATTAGAGCAAGGAGTGAAAAAGAATACTAAAGTGAAAGCAATCAACAGATGCAACAAAATTTTAGAAAAGCAACTTTATAAAAGGAGAAAACTTGTTTTACAAGAATGCTTGTGAGGAATGCTTCTACTTCAAAATGAAAGACAAAAGAAAATGGTAAAACAAATATCCTTTTGGTGATGGTGGTGAAGAGGAGAGAATCCTTGCTCCAAGCTCAGTTGCTTCTGGGCTTGAAAAGGGTCTGTCCAACTCCTTCCTTGAATAGCTCCTCTAAAGTGATGTCTTCCTTGGCAAACCCTAGGGGGGCGTGCCCTTGCTCCTACAAAGGTGCATGATCTCTACCCACAATTCTCCTCCTATGGTGGCATGCACCACCCTCAAGACCTCCTCCTAAGGACTTCCTTGCCTGGCTGCTCCTCTAGTAGGTGAGGGCACAAGAGAGGAGGGAAGAGGGGAAGGAACCAAGGGGATAGAGTGTCCCCTTAATCTTCTTCATTTCCTTCTTCTCTTGGCCGACTATAAGGTGGAGTAATGGTGGACTTAATGAAGCCAAAGGATGGAGATTAATGGTGGTAGGTAGGGGGTATATATAGGAGTGGTGATGGGGGTGTAGGTGTAGGTGATGTGTAGGGTTAGGATGGGCTTATGAGGGTGGTTAGATGATCCTAGGGCTAGGGATAGTTGGCTCCAAGGGAGGTGGTGTGTGGGTGGTAGTTATGTTGGTGGAGAGGCACCAATAATGGTGCCAACCATAGGAGGATTAAAGTGTTGGTGCTTGGTTCGGAGAGTAGAAGGTTAGGATGAAGTTATGAAGTGGATGGAGGATATGTGGGTGTAAGTTGGTACCAACTTAGATGTTTGTTAAGTGGGTTTTTGGCGCCAGCTAGAAGAGAGTTAGGATGGGGTTTGTGGGTTAAGGGTTTGGCACCAAAATGGGTGGTGGTGATGGTCTTATGGGGGTAGGTGTAAGGTCGAGATTAGGGTAGATGTTGGCACCAATTTGTAGGGATGTGTGTAGGGTATATTGGGGCCAACTTAGGGTGGTTAGGAGGTAATTATGGTGGTGGAAGGGTGCTTAAAGTTGGTGCCAACTTAGGTTTCTAGAAGGGGTGTAGGTGCATCGTTAGGATGGCTTGTAGGAGTAGGTGTATGGTGGTGATGGAGGGGTTTTTGGAGGGAAAAAGTGGTGCCAAAACAAGGGTGGTTATGGGGGTTTTGGCCCCACCTTTTTGGTGGCATTTGGAGGTGGTGATGGGGTGAAGGGTTGTGATGGTGGTGGCGCCAAGTTGGAGTAGGAGTACGTGTAGGTGGTTAGATTATTTGGTGGACTAGTTAGGTGGTGAGGTGGAGTTAGGTTGTAGGTGGTGAATGGCCTTTAGGTGCTAAGGTATAGCTAAGCTAAGTTAGATAAGCTAGCTTACCTAGTTTTTGAGTAGAGGAGGAGGTGGGATGGAGCTAGGGTTTAGGGAGGAGGTGAAGAAAAATTATCTGGAGCTATAATAAAGCTGCATTGGAGTTGGAATGCTGAAGAGGCCATCATGAAGTGTCAACTACTCAGCTTAGCTAGCTAGTTCTTATGCTAGTAGCTAAGCTTGGGTAGTTGAGCTAAATTAAGCTGGTTTCAACCTAACTGAAGTTAGGTTGGGTTGGAACTACCTCTGATGGGAACTCTCGAGCTAGCTTAGTTGCTAGTTGACAAGTAGTAGTTAAAATGTAGGGAGTTTAGCTACCATGAGCTGAGTGGAGTTGAGGAGAGCTGGGCATGAGCTGAAGTGGACTCTTGTAAACTTGGTTGAGCTAGCTAGAGCTCCCAGTGAACTAATTGGAGCTTAGATGAGCTAGACTCAACTAAGTTGAGTTGGATTTGCACTAACTTAAGCTAGGTTGAGCTAAGATGAGCTACCCTGAGCTGCCATTCAGCTATGATGAGCTTAATGGATCAAAATGGAGCTAACCTTAACCCAAGTGAGTTGGTATCCAGCTATGATGAGCTGGTATTGGCTGAGTCCCTAGCTGGAATGAGCTTCCTCTTCACCAATTTCCTTCTTGAGTGCTAGGGTTTTAGGGATCTATACATCTGTTTGTTCCTAACACTCAAATAAATGTATTAAAAATACAATAAAATATGCAGTGCATGCCTAACCTAATTGATGCATAAATGCAGCCCAAAAACTCATTTGCAGAGTTAAAAACCTAAGAGCTAGATCTATTTTAGGTCATAAGAATGATGATAAACTAATGTTTATCATAACCCCAAGCTTATTTTTTGCTCGTCTCTTACCAAAACAAATTTTTTCAAAATGGAATTCTTGGGAAAACTAATTTTTTCAACATTTTAAGGAGAAGGATATCACGGGACCTTGGTTGGTTAAAACACGGGAGGTATGGGATTTGTTATAGATAAGTAACGGGATTTATTTTTTGGATCCAAAAAATTAGAAGAATCGGAATCAATATATCCTCCAAAAATTCACAAATTAATCCCTTGCTAATTTAGATGACTCAAAATTTTTGTTGTTAGGATTTCTCCAGCTCTTGAATCTAATTCGCAACTTGCAATATCCTTTAAAATCTTGTGTCTATGCTTGTGAAAAGCCAACATTTATAAGGTTGTGGTTTTGGTTTAAAACATTTTTTTCCCCCATGCTTATTCTTAGCTTAGTCTTTTAACAGATGTGTCAAGATCATCATTCCCATTACCAATCCTTGAGGGAGATCTGGTGCTAATACTTTGGGATAGTACTGTCCATGACACCAACCAAGAGCTCATAACCCCAAAACACAATGCTGTGTAAAGGGGTGCTCCAAACAAACTCAAGCTCTTGCTCCAACGCTATCAGTAGAGCACTATCCAAAACACCTGAGTTGCTAAAATGTGCCTTAATGCTTTGTCTAAAGATATGAAATATAGATATAGAGCAGCACCAAGGTGATAATGTGTTGACATTGCATCCTTAAAGGAGACATTTCCCTCCTTTTCGGTGGTGGGAACTCAAGCCAATGATCTGCCTCAAACTTTTACTAAGGCAAAACAAAGGATTTTTATAATTTTTAATTATTTTTAGGTGTTGCCTTGTGTGTGAATTTTGACATAAGAAATTTTGCACGAGATGCAAGTTTTTTAATAAGAAACTAAGCCAGTTACTTTCCATGCTACAAAATAGGATCAAGTCACCTGAACTATCATGAGTTTAGGTGGAATTTCAGAGAAGGATATTTGATCTAGTCTAAAGGTATACCTTGAAATTCTAATAATTAGATTCGTATCCTTATCCCTAGTTTGTTAAAGATTAAATTCCATTATACCAAAAGTGAATGTTCAACCTTTGTCCTGATTTCAAAATTTCCGAAAAATTTTTTTAACATTTTTATTTTTTTAGGTATGCAAGTAGAGAATAAAACAAAAAAATTGCATGTTTTGGGTTTTGAAAATCCTGATTTGATCGTCAAAATTTTAAAACACCCCACATGCTTAAGATGTGTCATGTTCGCATACAATAGGAAGGGAAAAGCGATTACCTTGGTGAAGGCAGTCAAAATCTAGATAGTCAAAATCTCTAAAGAAAAGAAAAAATGAAAAGGGAGAAAAATGATGGGTTTCCTCCCATCCAGTACTATCTTTTACGCCATTCAGCCGAGCGTGAAGTGCACTAGTGATTATTAGTGGGTAAGTCGGTTAAATCAAGTGTGTCAGAAGGAAGATTCGAAGTATTATCGAGATAGGGCTTTAAACGATGGTTGTTGACTTGAATAGTACTGTTTGTCTTAGGATTGAGAAGATCAACATCGCCATAGGGATATGTTTTGAGGACAATAAAAGGGCCGGTCCACTTTGATTTTAATTTTCCAGGAAAAATGTGTAATCTCGCAATAAAAAGCCAAACGAGTTGATTGACGTTAAAATGTTTCCAAATGATATATTTATCATGGAACTTCTTTGTTCGATCTTTATATATTTATGTGTTTTCATAAGAGAAATTATGTAATTCTTCCAATTTAGTTACTTGCAATTTCTTGTGGGTATCGGCTTCAGAAAAATCCATATTTAATTATTTTATTGCCTAGAAATCCCTATGCCCAAGTTCTACCGAAAGATGGCATGCCTTTCCAAAAATCAGAGGAAAGGAGACATGCCTAACAAAGTTCTGAAAGTGGTACGATAGACCCATAAAGCATCAACCAATTTAGTGGACTAGTCTTTACGATTAGACCTGACCATCTTTTGTAAAATATTTTTTATCTCCTGGTTAGAAACTTCTGCTTGGTCATTTGTTTGGCGGTGGTAAGGAGTAGAAATTTTATGATTAACCGCATATTTAGAAAGAAGGTGACAGAATTGAGAGTGAGTGAAATGTGATCCTCCATCATTGATAATGGCCTTGGGAATGACGAATCTCAAAAAATTGTTTTTCTTGATAAATTTGATAACCACATTGTGATCATTGGTGCATGTGGGTATTGCTTCGATCCACTTTGATACATAGTCAACTATGACTAGTATATACACTTTGATACATAGTCGACTACGATTAGTATATACAAATACCTACAAGAGTTGATGAATGGTCCCATGAAGTCGATGCTCCATAATCAAAAATTTCAAATTCTAAGATTGGATTTAGGGGCATCATATTCTTCTAAGTCATGTTGTCGATGCTCTAGCAATGCACACAGGACTGAACAAAAGAATGGGCATCTTTGTGCAAGCTGGGCCAAAAGAATCCAGAGTTGAGGACCTTAGTTGCAATTTTCTTGCCCGAGAAATGTCCACCACAGGCCATTGGGTGACAATGTGTCAGAATATATGAATTTTTGAATCGGGAACACATCACCTGATGACCTGATCGGCACAAATGCGGAAAAGGTTGGACCCCTCCCAAAAATAATATTTAATGTCAACAAAGAACTTATCCCATTTGGTTTTTGGCTAATTAAAGGGGATTTGTTTTGTTGCTAAGTAGTTGGCAATAGGTGCAAACCAAGAGAGAGCATTGGTAGCTAAGATTGTCTAGTCAGGGAATTTATTAGGGGGTCAACATGTTATTCATCATATGACGAGAGAGATGATCGGCCACTACATTTTGCGATCCCGCCTTATCCTTGATTTCTAGATTAGGTGGGGTTTGGCATCCTTCTTGTTCAGTAGATATTTAAGTGCTGAGTGGTTGATATATACTATGACATGTGACTCCAACAAATAAGAGCAAAATTTTTCTATGGAGGCAACAATGGCAAGAAGTTCTTTTTTAGTAGCTGTGTAATTCCATTGTGCATCATCAAGTGTTTTGCTAGCAAAGTAGATCACAATGGGCTTCTTGTCAATTCCTTGCCCTAGAAGGGCCCCCACAACAAAATCAGAGGCATTAGTCATTAATTCAAACAGACAATTCCAGTCAGGCCCCTGTAAAATTGGTGCCTCTATGACAGTCATCTTCAGCTAAAAAACTCTCTAAGCATTAGGCATTGAAGTCAAAAGGCTTATCTTTGGTAAGTAAGTGACACAAGGGCTTGGAGATTTGGGAAAAATTCTTAATGAAACGGTGGTAGAAACCCACATGCCCCAAAAAAGATCGGATCTATTTTACAAAAGTGGGCAGTGGGAGCTTAGAGATAGCATCGATTTTAGCTTGATCTACTTCTATTCCCTTTTGGAAGTCACATGGACCAGGACAATGCTTTCCTAGACCATTAAATGACTTTTTTGCCAATTGAGGACAAGGTTAACTTCTATGCATTTTTGGAGAGTTCTTTCAAGATTTCTAAGACAAAGATGAAAAGAATCTCCAACTACAGAGAAGTCATCCATAAAGACTTCTAGACATTCACCTACCAGGTCTGAAAAGATTGCAAGCATACACCTTTGAAAAGTCGCAAGTGCATTGCAAAGACCGAAAGGAATTCTTCGGAAAGCAAAGGTTCTGAAGGGGCAAGTGAATGTGGATTTGTCTTGATCCTCAGGATGGACCGCAACTTGATTATAGCTGAAATAACCATCAAGAAATAGTAGTAATCACGTACGGCTAACTGCTCCAAGATTTGATCAATAAAAGGGAGCAAAAAATGGCCCCTCTTGGTGGCAATATTCAATTTTCTATAATCAATGCACACGTGCCAAGAAGAAGCGATCCAAGTGGCTATATTTTCTCCATGTTCATTAGTGACAACTGTTAGTCTAGCCTTTTTAGGAACTACTTGAGTGGGACTAACCCAGGAGTTGTCAGAAATGGGGTAGATGATATCAGCATCAAGACACTTTATTATCTCCATTTTTACCACGTCCTGCAAATTAGGGTTCAAGCACCTTTGTGTTTGGCGGGAGGGGCAAGAATCATCCTCAAGATAAATTCAATGGGTGTAATAGGACGGATTAATGTCCTTAAGATCAGAAAGGGTCTAGCTAATAGCTTTTCTATGTTTGCTCAAAACCTGGAGAAGTTTTTCCGCTTATGCCCTAGAAAGTCCAGAATTGATAATCAGGGGGATGGTCTGGTTTGGACCAAGGAAAACATATTTAAGGGAGTCAGGCAAGGGTCTTAATTCCAGTTGAGAGCCCAGCTCTGAAATGATTGCTGCTTGTGGAGTGGGGTGAAGTGAGAGGGAGAGAATTAGATGAAGAGTTAGATGGAGAAGGTGTAGTTAGGGTGGGAGGGTGAGGTAAATCAGATTGTTCAGGAACCATGTGAATTGCAAAATAGCAACCTATGTGTGAAATTTGCATTGTTTCCTCCACTAAACTTTCATTCTACGAATTCGAGTCATCAAATAAATTTGGTTCTTGGAAATGCCTAGATGATTGAAAAATATCTAGGGTAATAGATTCATCGCCACACATGATCTTCATCTTTCTAGAGTCACAATCAATATTGGCTTTAGCGGCGGCTAAGAATGGTCTTTCAAAAATTATTGGGGCAATTTTCAAGCTTTCGGTCCCTTTATGTCCAAGACCAAAAGTCTATGGCAAATAGACAAATTTTGACCCAGACATTTGCATCCTTAACAATCCCCTTGGGCTTAATTATGGATCAGTCAGCTAGTTGAAGTGTTACCTTGACAGGCTTTAATTCACCGATCTTGAATTTTTCAAAAATGACAGTGGGGATGAGATTAATTGAGGCACCAAGATCCAAAAGAGTGCGATCAAAAGAAGTGTCATTAATGACAACTTGAATCAAGGGGTGCCTGGATCTTTTCTTTTCAGAGGTAGTTTGCTCTGCACAACTAAGCTTACTATCTCTGGAAGGATCACATTTCCTAGGTTTTTAGGATGCCTTTTTGGGGTACACAAATCTTTCAAGAATTTGTCATAGGCAGGAATGTATTTTGTGGCATCTAGGAGAGGGATATTGGTTTCTACTTGCCCAAAAAGATCCATCAATTCCTTATCAGTGGGTTCAGATTCCTTTTTTCCATTTTGTGAAGAGTGAAGGGCTTCTAGAAAAGGTGATGGGTGTAACTATTGTGCATTTCTGGGTTCCTGAACAGCGTTAGAAGAAGAGGGAGAAGAGATGATCTACTTTTCTTTTAGGCAGGTTTCTCTAGCAGGAAAGGGATCATGAATGGTTTTCCCATTCCTCAAAGTTACTGCATTTGCAGTGTGGTTGTTTCTAGGAGGAGGATGAGGGGCCTGATTTTGGTTAAAACCTGGCAGGTGCTGTGGTGCTGGGTAGATAGGTTGACTGGGATATCCACCTTGATACTGATTCCATTGATTGTTAGGATTGGGCATGGGTTGGGATGGCAGATTGCCAGCAGGTCTATGATCAGGAGTAACTTTAACTTGATGCTGCAAGTTGGTTATCTTAAGGGTTACTTTCGTCATTTGATTCTGCATACCTTGCAGATTTTTCATGACCTGGGTGTTGATATCTTCCTGGGATGGCCCAAGTTGATATAAGTTTTGCCCATAATTTTGAAATTAATTTTGCTTGGGAAATGGAACCTAATTTGGGGCTTTCCAGGATGAATTTGCATTGGTCCTCCAGTTTTGATTGTAAGTATTGGAGGGATTTCTAAATTGCTCCTGGAGAGTAGAGATGTTTTCAGTGGTGGAGTCAAGAAGACTTTGATTCATGTAATCAAAAGTCCCAGTCAATAGATCTTGTGAGAAATTAGAAGAAAATTGCTGGCCAGTGGAGGTAGCATTGATATTGTGCAGACTCTCTTTTGAGAAGGTGAGGGGAGTTAGAATAAGGAGCTTGTTTTTGGGTGAGCTTTTCTTCTATTTTTTGCTAGTTTATTTGCATCGGATCCAATTGTAGACCTATCATATGTAGATCATCTTGAGTGAATGGAAAAGATGTGGATTTGGAGTCAATTTCATTGACTCCAAGTCTGGGGTGGTTGATTCTACCAAAAGTGTCCATTGAAGCCATATTAAATGAGCTTTCACTCATTTCTTTAAAAAGGAGGTAGGCACTTTCGGCATCTTTATTAAGGAAATTACCTCCACATGAAGCATCCATGAATCTTTTTAATTGATCTTCTAATTCATGATAGAAGATCTACACTAGCTACCACCACGGAATTTCATGGTGGGGGAAATCTCTATGAAGTTTCTAAAATCTCCCCCAAGACTCATGGAGAGGTTCACCAGATTTTTGTTGAAAGGTCGTTATTGATCGGCGTAAAGCATTTGTATGACCTATCAGAAAGAATTTTTTAAGAAAAGAGCTTTTTAATTAGGGCCAGGTGGTGATAGGATGCCTGATTGTTCTAAACCAGTATGATGCTTTGTCTTTTAGTGAGAGAGGAAAAAGTCTCATGAGCCACACCTTTTCTTGCATATTGCAGAAATGGGTGGTTTGAGCGAGGATAGTTAGCTTCTCGAGGTGGCAAAAGGGGTCCTCTCTCGGAAGACCATGGAAATGTTTAATAAGGTTTAGAATGGCAGGTTTAATTTCAAAATCCCCTTGGGGTATAACCACTCCAGGTCTCTCTTCATAATTAGAAGGATCATAAAAATCCTTAAGCGGCATGAGAGGTTCCTTGAGTGGCTAACCCGGTCTCTGATTGGCTAGGTTCGTGGTAGTACTAGCCAATTGTTGTTGGTTTTGCTGAAGTCGAACCAATTGGTCAACCATAAGAGAAAAGGGGTTTGAATTTGGATTTAAAGAGCCACCTGGCCGTTCAGGGTTTTGTGGTAGCTCCAAATGTGTGAGGTTAGGGATGGTAAAGTCAGCTTGTGGGTCAACTGAGGGGTTAGTGGTGGGTTGGGATGTGGAAGCAGAATTTTTTGAATTGTTTTCCATATCAAAAATAGAGGAAGAATTAGAAGAAAACAAAGATCTTTTTGAGCGAGGGGCAAAATCAAATGATCCCTCAAGATGTGGATTCTGGGACCTTCGCCCATGCATGCACTTAATAGAAGAACAGGAGGGGAGGAGGAGACAGAGAGATGAGAGAAAGTGTGAAAATCAAGCAACCAGTCGTAATCTACCCTAAGGTTGACTCCTTAATGCAACCTAAGACTTGGGAACCCAATAAGCAAGAAATTAATAAGAGAACCTAGTTCCTTAAGATTACTTGGGTTGACTAAAAGAGGTGGATTAGGCCCAAGCATTTTCTGAAAAAATCACCAAAGGCTTGTACAAACCCATACCTATCATTTGACTCCCTCTAAGTCTATCATCATATATTTCAAAAGGAAGTAGGGGCATTTAGTAATTCTTAGATATTGGATATCAAGCCTATGTTTTCCTGAAGTCCTTCAGTTGTCAAATGACTACTTATTTTAATTTAGGCTTGGGTGTCTAATTGTGCATGGGAATGTGTAGGGCGTTGATTGGGGTAATACCCTATTATTTGAAACTTTTTGGTGTGTGCAAAGATTGAAGAAAGTGATTCCAATATCAATCAAGTTGTCACACAAAATTTTTTGTTTTCCGCTTTTAGGATTTGATTTAGCTTAGTGCCTTTTAGGGTTTTGTTTTCAAGTTTTCAAACAAGTTTAAGATCCACAAACAAAAAGAAATTAAGTTGAATTGGTGAGTGTAGATTTCCTTTTAAAATGTGGGTCCCTAAAAAATGAAATGAAACCCTAATTGAGTTGATCCTTACCCAAAAATGTTACTATCGGTGAATTGTTTCAGGATTTTCTTTTTAAGTAGTGGTCCAAACAAAGCAAGAAACACAACTACTGGAAGGAAAATCAAACAAGGATTCCAAAAAATATTTTTTTGTGATTTTAGGAATTTATTTGGTATTTTTTTAAGATTTTTCTTTGTGCTGGTGTCAAAGTCTAGAAATGATACGCATGAGTATTTTGCACTTTTTAACACCACCACTCGCCACCAAAAATTTTCATGATTTTATATGATGTGTAGAATTTCACAAGGATTCTAAAAAGATAAATTTCACAAAAATTGACTAAGTATCAAAATTCCTAAAATTCACAAACTGTAACAAAATAGTGAAATCAAAGGAGATGACGCCCCATGTGGTCCACAAATTTTTAAAAATTGTATACAACTCCAATTGCTCTGAAATTTGGAACATATGTTCCTAATTTGATTTCAAATCTATGGTGTTCAAAATTGATTTTTTCTAGACCAGCAAATCAGAACACCAACACTTAAGGTAGAGTGGTGTTAAAGGAATCAAACAACCAAACAATTATTTTTAAAGGTCACCACTCTACCTAATTTTTATGTTTATGATCTTGAAATTCTGATTTAGTATTTTTTTTGTAGCTTTTAGGAGAAATTATGTGACAAGTAGCAAGGAACTAACCGAAAATCCTTTGGAAGAAAAGGGACTTTAAGCTCTCTCTTCCAAATTCTCGCTTCATTCCTATAATGCTCTTGCACACACGAAATGTAGAAAGAAAAGGAGATGAGATCCACTTATCAAGCAAGGGAATTAATTAAATGCAAAGCCGTACCTCCCTGGCAACGGTGCCAAAAAGTGATGTCTTACTTGGCAAGCCCTAGGGGGCGTGCCCTTGCTCCTCCAAAGGTGGATGATCTCCACCCATAATTCTCCTCATAGGGTAGTGTGCTCCACCTTCAAGACCTCCTCCTAAGGTCTTCCTTGACTGGCTGCTCGTCTAGCTGGTGGGGGTACAAGAGAGAAGGGAAGAGGGGAAGGCACCAAGAGGACAGAGTGACCCCTTAATCTTCTTCTTCTCCTTCTCTTGGCCGGCTATAAGTTGGAGTAATGGTGGACTTAATGAAGCCAAATTATGGAGATTAATGGTGGTACGTAGGGGGTATATATAGGAGTGGTGATGGGGGTGTAGTTGTAGGTGACATGTAGGGTTAGGATGGGCATATGAGGGTGGTTAGATGATCCTAGGGCTAGGGTTATTTGGCTCCAAGGGAGGAGGTGTGTGGGTGATAGTTATGTTGGTGGAGAGGCACCATTAATGAATCCAACCATAGGAGGTTTACATTATTTTTATCCTGACCAAAACCTCTTCAATTTAGGTGGGGTTGATAATTAGTGTTTTTGGTACTATTTTCATCCTTGAAATGCGTGAAACCCTATTTCAGTCAATGTAAACTCACTTTTTAGACTTTTATGCTCAATTAACCTTTAATTGACCCTTGAGTGACCCATGATTAATATGCATTTGTGATGTGCTATTAAAACTACAGAATTAACTCTGTTTCCTTATTTTCTCCTCAACTCAGAACATTGTGGAGTTGTGACCCTCAGATGATTAGGCAGGAGCATTTACCATTACAACTCGATTAACTTTGGCTAGTTAGGGCCTATTATGGTGTTACCATCATACACCCATGCATAGCTTTTGCTAGTCCCTAGAGAAATCCTATGGACCAAACTAGGTCTTTAAGCTAGATATAATCCTCAAGATGCCCTACTAAGCTACATCTCTAAAAATCAGATCAAAATACCAACAGTAGTCCTAGCGGTACTCAAGTACCAACCAAGATCCAGACTTGACTAGCCTCAACCTTGGCTCTGCCGCGAAGGTTTCTAAGGCCTGTAAAAACTACCAAAGGTTCGTTGCTCCAACGGTTAAAGCACCCATGACTATTTGTAGCAAGTCCAGGTTCAGTTTTCCAGTGAATTTTTATAACGGAGATAGAGAATGATTTTATTTTGAGAGTTTTCTCTCTTTTCTTTTATATTCCTCTAAATCCAACATCGGATTGGCCTTAAATATGGTCTGTATCGGATTCCTTGTTCCCATCATCATTCCTCGAAGGGTCCCTGGCTTTTGATGCTTTGGGATAGCACCGCTCATGGAAATCCCCAGAACCCTGGCTTTTGACACTTCAAAATAGTGTTGGCCATGGAGTTCTGTAGCTAAATTTAGGCCTTGGCAATAGACATTTTGGGGTATCCCGCCCACGGCACCTGAACCAGCACAAGGAGCTTACATGCCCCCGATAGGATATTTAGTTATCCTATGAGACAAGCATCAAGGAGACGATATGTTATTACGCATCTTCGAGGGTAGTATTTTCCATTCCACCTCTTCGCACTGGGAACTCATCTAATCAACTTGTGTCTTTGAGCTACTCCTAAGCCAGATCTTTGGGAAACCTTTTTCAAAATGGAACACTTTTGGCATTATTTCTTTATTAAGCGCATTGAACAAGGCTAGTGTGTGATATTTGGGTGGCTAGGTTACCTAGTCCTGCAAACCAAAGGGCAAGAAACGGGGCCGAATAATCCCCAAGTCTTAGACTTAATACATCAGCCTCACACTTTCCTCAACCTCTTGAGGACTAATCTGGATCTTGACAAATACCTGAGTGTTTATGACCTAGAATAGGCCCAAGGGGCCTAAGGTCAATACTTGTCACTAATCTCCTAAGTTTTACCCTTCCATGTCTTAATTCATCATCTAATCCAGCCTAGAACTTAGGTGAGTTCCATACTTAATTATAGGGATTGTCACTTTTTTAAATTTTTTTATTTCTTATTTTTTGCCTTTATTTCTTTTCACCACCTCAATTTTTCTATTAGCTCTGAAAATTGACCTCTCCTTTTTTTTTTGAAACCCCTCCATGAATCGAATTTCAGAGCATTTTGTACTATAATACCCCTCATGCCTAAGATTTGAAATGTTGATAGGAACACCATCATGATCCCTAATTAGCCACATTTACTTACGTTTGATTGATAAAAGCTCCTAACTAATCATTTGAGGGTCATAAGTCCGCATTGTTCTTATTTGAGAAATGAATAGGAAATCAGGGTTAATTTTATAATTTTATTGGCACATCACAAACACAGATTGACCACTGGGTCACTCAAGGGTAAAATAAAGTTCAAATGAACTCAATAGTCCAAAAAGTTGCTTAACACTGAAAAAAATGGTGTTTTACGCATTTTGAGAACCAAAACAGCACATAAAACCCTAATTTTCCGACCTGCTTAAACTAAAGAGGTTCTATTTAGGATAAAATTCATCTAAATCTCCTAAAATTTATATAAAAATATTCTAAGATGTTTTCCACCCTTGGTTTGACCATCTAACCAATTTTGACCTAGAATAGAGTTATAGATGGGATTCTACCCTAATTTGGGCTTCTATATAAATTGCCCAGTCAGCCATTATCAAAACTGAAATATAACTTGACCATTAGATTTCTTGGGTCCAAATTAAGTTAAGGCCAAAATTTGGACCCAATCAAAGTCCATTTGGACCTAGTTTGCAATTTAGCCCTTTAAAACTCTATTTCTTACATTTGGCCCCTCAGGGTTCAAATTGATTGTAAATGGGTGCTTAAATTTTCATCATTTTCTTTATTCTGGTCCCTGCTGTGATTTTTGTGAACCCAAGCTCAGCACCGAGATTCGAGGGAGATTTTCTCCCATAAATCAGGGTCAAACTTTTCCAAAATTGGAGAGATTGGTCACAAGAATCTTCCCTACATATTGGACCTGATTTCGAGATCATTTGTGGATGATTTGGATGCCAGCATACCCAAATTTTCAAGCCTAAGAACCAAGTTAGAGCTTACTCAAAATGGCTCTTGGAGGAGCAGGCAAGGCTCTATTTAAACCCTCGGTATACTCATTGTTCTCCTCAGTTAGGTTTTAAGGCAAAATGGCCTCTTCACCCCCTTCCCCAGCCAACTCCGACCTCAGCTCTGATGAACTCTCCATTCCCCCTTCGTCGCCCTCTACCATGTACAATAGGTAGATGGAACCTCCTCCTCAACGTCTTCCCTCGTCAGACGAAGCAGGAGCTACCTCGACCCTTCCTCCACGCTGTTCTCATCACCGGAGCATTCACCCTCTCTTGAGTCGGCCTATCATAGCCGGTGCAACATTATCCCTCCCTTTGTCCATGATTACTCTCTCTCTCTCTTCCTCTCACCTCCCTTAGTCTTTCTACACCTTTAGATCTTAGGTTCAAGAACCACAACACCCATACCACCTCCATCTTCCATCGCAGTGGCGAAGCTCCAGCGAAGCCACGCGATCGCTACATTTCACGAAACCACACACCACTGAGTTCACAAGCTTTGCCTCACCTCCCGACATAAAATCCCTCTACCTATTTTCACTTTCACTCACACCATGACTCCCCCGAACACCTCCTCCTCCTATCACCTTTCCCGTCATCATCCAAGCACCACACGTCGTCTTACAGCTCAAGACCACCACCATTGTGTTCCTTAGAACACGATGAACCTCTTGAGCCTATTGATTGGGGTGTTCAGCCCATGTTTTGCATTTCAGGTACATCACCGGAGCACCATTGCTGCCACATGCTCTTCGACATCGCTCGGCTACTTCCAACCTTCAAACAACCTACTGCAGCTTGCAGTCGATGTGGCTCTAGGTCCTGAGGCTTCCCAGGAACCCAATCAAAGAGCATGCACTAGTAGCTGCTTCAATTCAGCAAGGGGATCTTCTATAGCTGCGCAAGGAAAAGGATAGTGGGATAGTCTCACATCATGCATCGACGAAGGCCGCATAGAGTATATCACGTAAACATGTCCTCAATCGGTTGCCTCTGAGAGCACTGGTGTGAGGTCTCACTCACATGCTTCAATGCACATACCCTCGAATGTGGTTCATGCCAGATAGGTCTGGGTTTGGGTCCAGTTACCTCTGTCCACTCTAGTTCAGAAGCAAAGAAATCTGAGAGGGAAGAGGGGGTTTTTGCATTGTTCATACCTCAAGATTCGTGGCCCCTCTCTCGCACTTGACACTTAGCCTTTTGAAGTGTTCCGAGGCCCTTTTGCCTTGTGTTGATTCTATAGGTGTTTTCATTCTCTTAAGGATAAGGCGTCTAGGCCTTGAACCTAATGTCTGACTTGTTTCTGATAGATTGGCTCTGTGGCTATTATTCACATATTGATTTGATTGTATAGCTTAACATTAGGGTTAATTTGGTGGTTCAAACCACCATTTTAACCCTCTCTTTTTATACTTGACTCCTACGATATTATTCTGATTTACATATTAATCATTATTGTGATTATATTCGCATATCTCTCTAGATAATTATGATTAGTGATTGAATTTGCCAAATTACTCCTTGTGAACAACCTTAGACTCATTCCTTCTTTTCAAGCACTTTACAAATTTAAATGTTGTAGCAATTTTCAACACTATACTATGACACTATACATTCTTTAAACAACGACTCTCGCCCATCAACATTTTGGTGTCGTTGCCAAGGACCAACACGCATTTCATTCACTGATTACAATCCTGATTTGATACTAACCTGATTTCTCTGATTTGCTATAATTTTATGTGGTACATAAGGGAAGATCAACTGCAAAACAACCACTCCAGGGGCAGGTAATTTCATTCCCTTCAACTTAGGCCCCTTATTTCTTGAAAGAATTAAAAATAAGAATCAATTAGGATCAACTCGCATTATTTCATAGAATTAATCATCTAAGTTGCCTGATTTGGTTTGATTTGATTAAGAATCCCTATCGTGATATCTACACCTACTAGGGACTTAAGGTGCCTAGGGCAATTCACCCTCTTGATTGAGCCCTAGGTGCCAATTTTGGAAAGAATTGGACTTGAAAAATAGAGCCAAATTAGGGTTTCCATTTTAGGGTTTTAGGGCAACATACTTGGCTAACTTAAAGAGAACAAATTTTCCTTCATCGTGTGCTACCTAAGCCTTGGTTGAATTGACATAATCAAGTAAACCCTAAAAGAAGGCTCTAACAATCACTTGAATCACTAAAACTTGGGATGTAATAACCTGTTTGGAAAACCACTTAGGGTGATTTTTTGGTTCTATACCCAACTCATCCTAAACTTTTGGGAAAGTTAGGTGAAGTTGACCCACCTTGTGGGTTAACCAATCTCTAAATTAGGTCACAAATCACAATCAATTATAAAGTTCAAGTGCAATTCAAGGGATAATATTGAGGATTAAAATTTGTGGACTTAGGAGTCAAGCTTGCTCATTCCGATCTACTTGGATTCTCAGTGGCAAGGTTTGGTGGGGGAAACCATGTAACCCGTGGGGATGCTCGACCGTGTAAAGATCTTTGCAAGACTCTCCCTTCCTAGTCGCTCAAGTAATTCTTAGGTGAGTGACTTTTTGATCCAGAGGTATCATCTGCCTCCAACCTCCTTAGTCATGTAAAGATTTTTGGGTGCCTCGATTAGGTCCATCACACATTCCGTCCCTCATCTGGCTCTTTCATGCATGTTCGGGAGGAGGTTCTTAAGACCACCCTTGAGGCCTCCACTAGCTATATATTCTTATCGAGGCCAAGCCTCGACCCATTTGTTTGTGCTACCACCCAACTAGATTGACTTCACTTTTGACTCTTCCATTTTTGAGCCTAGATCTCCATTATCTACATCCATGGCTAATCCAGAAAAGGAAATGGCTAATGAGCAGGATCAGATACAGCATTACGCATATCTTGTGCATGCACTTATGAACCCTCCACCACAGCCATAAATGCAAGATCACTATAACCCCGCAATGGCGGCCATCAAGCCCAGGGTTCAAATCTCGATTGAACGGCTGATGATAACGTCAACATCAGCCATATCTAGCCTTATTTAGTTATATTCCACTATTAAATTCTCCTAAATAATCGCTAGAAGACAGTAATTCATTGCACATCCTTTCTAAAATAATAACAATAAACTAGGGTTAAAACTAAAATTTTACCCTACGATCATGAATGTAAAACAACCACTGGTTTCTAAGGGATTTATTAAATGTCATACAGTCATAAAAGTCTAATAAGTGGGTTCATACAGACAGAAATGGGTTTTCACGCATTTCAAGAATTAAATGACATGTGAAATACAAAAAATAGACCCGCTTAAGTAGTTGAGGTTTTGGTATAGATAAAATTCACCTAAACCCTCTAAAAATCATAGAAAAATATTCTTTAGGATTTGGCATCCTTGATTTGACCATCTGAACCCATTTTGACCTAAAATTGAGTCTCAGACAAATAGTTACCCTAATTTGGGTTTTTGTGTAATTTAACAACTCAAAATTGGTCAAAACCTAAATCTAACTTCAGCATCAGATTCCTTGGGTCCAAATTAGGTTTGTACCAAAATTTGTACCCAATCAGAGATCATATTAACCTAGTTTGCATTTTAGTCCTATGTGACTCTTTTTATCACCTAAACACCCCTAGCTTTTTGAATTCCTTATAAAGGGGTCCCTAAGTTTTTCATCTTCTTTGCAATTAGGTCCCTCCACTATTTTTCTTGAGGAACCCCTACTCTGACGACCTTCGACCAGGGATTTCTCCCTAATTGATTGATGAATCCCTTCTAAAATTGGAAGGGAGACTCCTAAGAGATTTCCCTAAAATTTAAGTCGCGTCCTTCCTCATCCGTCGTCACGAACAATAGCCGATGGATCCTTCTTCATCTCATTCATCCACATCTTGCAATTCAGGCGAGGGCCTTTCAGACCTCCTCTTCCTCGCCGTCCACCTCAACGGAGATTTCATCTTCTTCGTTGCCGGCGTGCCAAAATTGATGCAAATTCTTCCTTTTCTTCTAATTAGAATCGGTTAGATGTCTCCCTAGTTTCCTAGGGTAGTTCCCTATCCAAAAATCGCAAAAACACCCCTTGATGATCGTCGCAACCCACCTTCGTCCTCCGCTCCTACCGAAAATACCGCGAGGTCCTCCATATGCTACACACCTCCAAAAGCCTCGTCGACCCTCCCAAAATCTCCTCTACATCACACTCATCAAAACCCCTAACCTATTCCACTCTCAAGACCATCCAAACACACTGTCAACCAGCCCATCATCTACACACCATCTCTGCCTCTATCTGACCACTTCACGCACTCCCACACCCCACTAATGCCACCATCATGTCCACGACCTATGGAGATCCTCTTAAGCCTTTTAACGAGGGTTTTTAGCTAATACTTTGTGTTACAGGTCTTCCATCGGAGCTCTACTGTCGCATCACCTTCTCTGACTATATTCATCAAGTCCTAGCCTAGTTCTTCATGAAGAACCGCACCCAAGTGGTGTGGAATTAACACCTCCAAGAGTTTAGGTTCTAAATTGGAAGGAAGAGGCTTAGCTGCACTCGCAATTGGGAGAGATTTCATCTTTGCAGCAGCATGCGAGGAAGGGGAACGTAATAATCCCCACCGTGAGATTTCGAAGCATTGAGGCATAATAAATTGTATTTGTGGTTTAGGCTTACTACATCAGAACACGAGGGTGAGGTCCTCCTTACCCGCCTTCACTAACCCTGCCTGACCTACTATCTTCACTCCTCGACTGTGATCACACTTACAGGCCTGGACCTGGGTACATGGTTGACCCGAATATAAGATCCGATTACCTAGTTTTAGTTGAAGAGAAGAGGAGGAAGAGAGAAAGAGAGAGAGCAGGGAAGAGGGGGGTTTCTGCTCCTGAAGCCTTCCAACAGTTAGTCAAGATTCAAGAGTTCCTCCTTTATGTGTAAGGCAGAAAGAAGTAGGAGAGAAGAAAAGAAGAAGAAGCACTGTAGCCAGGTTGAATTTAAGTCGTCTGGTCATCTAACCTGATCTATAAAAACATTGTGGTATTATTTGAGGCACTGTACATTTATTTAGATCATTAATTAGTTATATGTACCTAAGCTAATAATTCGTGATTCAAATCACCATTATTTTATCTTAGATATCTTTTTAGCTCAATAGACTCTTGATATACTCATGTGCTCCAATTGAATATTAGTTTTGAGTAATTATTATCATTAATTGTGCTCATTTATATTATTTATTGAGATTAATGTGTGAATTCCATATTTCTCCTTGTGTTCGACCTCGGACTTCAATTCGAGGAATAAATTATATTTGTTGACGAGCAATTTTGGTCTATACTACAACGTATCAATCTTAAACACCAATTTCGCACATTAAACATTTTGGCACCATTGCCGGGGAGTAAATCGTAATTCACCACTATTCTTGTATTATTTCATTATATTTGAGACCTAACTTGCCCTATTTACTTTATTGTGATTTTGCGAGGTACTTGACGAGGAAATCTTCTAGGCAATCAGCCACTCCCAGGGCAAGTAATCTCTGTTCTTCCCTAATCAATCTCTTAATCTTGGGAAGATAAAAAAGGAAACAATCAATTAGGAATCATTTGCCTTATTTTCATATTAAATCATCATTTAAAAAAGCAAGTTTCTTGATTTACGCAAAATTTTCATATCTGATTGAAGCTTGAAGCGGTTCTGTTTAGAATTCCCTACCCTATTTCTTGTACCTATTAGGGATTACACTTAAGTTCTAAGCATCTAGGACTACTCACCTTCTTGTTTGAAGTCCAAGGTGTACATCTTGAGATTTAATTGGACTTGAAATAGAACCAACTAAGGTTTCTACATTAGGGTTTGAAGTGTTACAACACATTTGCATGCAATAAGAGAATAAAACCCTCTCGCATTTGTGTGCTACCCAAGCTCCTATTTGAAAGGATCTAATCACGAAAAATCCTAAAAATTAGGCTCTAAAATCACTTGAACCCTAAAATTGTGAACCGAATAAATGGAGAGTCATTCAGGGTGATTTTTGGGTCTTGACCTAGATTTCATTTTTCCATCTTTAGGGTAGGTCAGGTGAAGTTGACCTACATTGTGGGCCAACCAACCTCCAAACTAGGTCACAAGTCAAATCAGCTTCTAAATCAAGTGAAATCCAAGGCATAAATTAGGCTAAAATTGGTAGACTTAAGTTCTTAAGTCTGTACATTTCAGTCTACTTGGAACCGCAGTGACAAGGAAGGTCAGGAGGGGGAAACACTATCACCTGTGGGGACGTTTTACCGTCCAGGGGCCTTTACGGGGCTCTCCATTCCTGGCTACCCAGGTATTTCTCAGGTGTGCGGATTTCTGATTTATAGGTATCATCTACCTCGAAATTACCTTAGTCATCCAAAAATCTTTGGGTCCCTCGATTGGGTCCAAATAACATCAAGTCCCTCATCTATTCTCTAGAGCACACACACATCATCATAGGAATCTATTTCAGATCTAATCAACTTCAATCTATCTTGAGTTTGATTCTACATTCCAATCCACCACTTGATTCGAAACTGCAACCTAACATGTTACCAGACCCATTTGAGGTTGAGGATTGATGAGAACACAATCATGAGCCATAACTAGCTCAATTTAGTTATTATCAAGGAATAAATACTCTTACATAACTATTAGAGAGCCATAATTCATTGTATAATCATTCTGAGATAAAGACAAGAAACAAGGGTTAAAACTATAATTTTACCATCATAACTTGAATGCAACACAACTACAGGTTTTCCCAAGGGGTAATTATGGGTCAAATTGTCTTAAATATCCAACAAGTGGGTTAATACAAATAGAAAAGAGTTTTCGCGTGTTTTGAGAATTAAATGACTTCTAAAACCCTAAAAACTGACCTGCTTAGTTAACTGATCTTCTGGTCAGGATAAAATTTTCCTAAGCCCTCTAAAATTCATATTAAAATATTCTTTAGGGTTTGGTACCTTCAATTTGATCATCAGAACTTGTCTTGACCCAAAATAGAGTCTCAGACTTACATTTGTCCTATTTTGGGCTTTTTCATAAATTACCCAGTCAAACTAAGTCAAAACCAAAATCAAACTCCACCATTGGATTCCTTAGGTCAAAATTAGGCTTGCACCAAAATTTGTGCCCAATCTGAGACTGTCTTGACCTAGTTTGCAATTTGGTCTTATCAAATTCTTTTACATCACACATATGCCCTTAAATTTCAAAACCTTACAAAAAAGCCCTTAAATTTGTCATCATTTTGACAAAAAGGTCCCTATCACTATGAATCCTATTTCTACAAACTCTGGAAACCTAAATTTGGTAAGTTCTCCTTGATTCCTTGACGAATCACTCGCAGATTTGAAAGGAAAGTTTGTCAATGAATTCCCTTCCTTTTGAGCCAATTCTCAAGCTCTCAACATTCCCAATCTCTCATATGAATGCATGAGAGATTAGGGTATCTTGGGATTTCTTTCTTCGGTGAGCTTTCCAAGCTTGGGAAGCTTGCTTCCTAAGCCCAAAATGCTATCTAGAGCCCTATAAAAGGACCCCTGTGGCCTTGCGCATTTCCCCAGCAAGTCTTGGCATGTCAAAAGGCCCTAGAAACCTACCTCCGACCACCGTACACCCCTACTCTGGGGATCTCCTCAATCGTCCTCCAACTGTCCAATGACCAAATTGGTTGGTCCTCTCGACTACCCTCTTCGTCGTGACCTTCCCCCACCAAAGGAAGGTCGTGCCTCTACCTCCGTCCTCGTCGCCGCCTCACTGCTTCCACCTTCTCCAACTTTGAAGGCCATGTTCTCGTAGTGTTCTTCCTCGCCTCCATGCCCAAGTGTTGTGGAATCCCTCCAGCTGTAGTTCCAAACTCCTGATTGAAGCAGCCAATGCCTTCCTTGCCCGCAATTGTAAGCTCAACCTGCTGCTGTTCACGCACGAAGAAGCTATGGGACTTTAGTCCCACATTGTGGGTTGCTGAAGCGCATGCACGGATTATGTTGATTTTTTGCATATGCTTGGTTGCCTCAGCACATACAAGGGGTGAGGTCCCCGCACGCATGTGCATAAGCACACCCTCGCCCGCGCTGATGCCTCGTGGGTCTGGGCTATGTCTGTTTACCTAGATACCCGGGTTTGTTCTGGTTTACTTGTTCTGAGAGAGGAAGAAGAAGAGAGAGGAGGGGGAGTTTTGCTTTGCCTCTCTCCTCTCAACACGTATGAGATCTAAGAAAATCCTTTGCCTCTGCTGGCATGCTAAGCTCTGTGTTGTGCCTTCTCTGAAGCTTAAGGAGGAAGAAGAAGAGGGAAAGAGAAGAAAGAAGGAGTTGTAGAAGAAGCGAAGAAGAGAGAAGCCTATGCCTCTCCTTGAGGCTTGAAGAGAAAGAGAGGAAGAGGCCTTTGCCTCTGTTAAGGCATCTGAGCACCTATTCTGTCGTCTGATATCTGCTGATACCTTGGTTCTAATTTTCTTGGCTTATATGATTCTATTACTTTGAGTAGTTTGCAAAGCTTAACATTGTAGGGTAATTTGGTGATTCAAATCACCATTTTACCCTGTCTTCTTTTTGCATTATTGACATCAGATTTCATTTATATATCATTCTTGTTTGAAATTCTTATATTGCATTTGAATTACGATCTTGAGAACTATTTTGCCAATTGCTCCCTGTGTTCAACATTAGATTTCTTTCGAGTATAAATATTTTTTGTTTTATGCACTGATTCGAACTATACTACAACACGATGATTTTAAAGTCCATTTCAGAGAGAACAACAAGGATATGCAGGTTAATGTGTCAAACACAACAAATTTCATTGCAGAACAAGCACAACAGATTTTGACACAACTAGAAAATGGTACAACTTGGAATGTTCTCATGCCAAGATATCAGGAGATTGAGAGAGGGAATAATGGTGAGTATATCATATGTAGATTTGAGCCATCACTGTGGAAAATACACCAAGATGAACTTGAAAGAAGAGACAAGATGATGCAGATGTTAAAATGTGTTATTGATCAGAGACATCAATACATCCTGGAGACATCTTGGGGTAATCAACATGACTTCTCAAATCCTATGTTTGAGGACAAAGGTTATTATGGACCCACCACTCAAATGAAACACCTGATCTTGAGATGGGTTGGGAGGATCCAATTGCAGGTGATCACAATTTCGAACCAACCTTAGGAAACTGATAGCTAGTCCATCAAGCTTAAATTTCCCAGATACCTATGATAATAATATTAAGTCAGAACATCTCGCGGGTGTAAATTTCGTCCCTCGTTCTGATAAGGTGACTCTCGAGAATAATTCTGACATCCCTGTAGAGCCCAACCTAGATTCTAGTTATTCAACCCACACCCTTAATTTGGAATCTAGATTTGAGCCTTATCAGGATGAGCACAAGGCCTCGTGTGATATAAGTCAAATTTTGAATCTAGAATATGATTCAAGGCCTGTATTTGATGAGTACACCTCTTCAGACTCCTCAGGGATACAGGTTGATTTTTGAAAGTCATGCTGATCTACGATTCAGAAATCGAGGAGCTGGAAGAGTTGGGTTTTGATTGGGTCTTCCAAGAACCCAAGCCTATACCTACAAGGGACACCTTTTCGAGTTCGGAATTTGAAATTAGGTTAGATCCAAGTCAGGTTGCTGATTCTACACCCCATGATTTATTCCGTGGTGGAACCTCTGATCCCAAATCAGATTTATAACACGATCTTTGCAAGTTCTCCGATGATTTCGAATCTTCCTCTGACATTAGAGAATTGTTGTTTCCTAATGAATTCAAACCAGTTTACGACCTCAGCTACCACAGCTCATCTTTTGATTCAAATACTGAGGTCAATGATTTAAAAGAAAACACCTCTTCAGCTCCATTTACAAAACCTTCCAAAACCCACTTTCAATCCTAACCCACAACCGAAATCAACTTTTACTCTAATTCTCCTCTCAATAATTTGGTAGCACATGATTCTCCTCCACATTTCAATCGAGTTTTAGATATTGATCAGACTACAAATCACGCCTCATCTTTCTCTGATCACCCTTGTAGGGATCTCACATCCTCCATAAATCCATTCTCTTTTGAAGATCCCTACTTTGACTAGGTTGATTACACTCAGCCAAACCAGGAATGTTCATTTCCACATCCTTTTGAGCCATAAAGAATATGGTGGGTACCATACCTACTGATTCACATCCATCAACACACCAGACAGATTGGGTTTGGGCTACATCATTAGCCTGTCGATCTAAACAAGCACCTAGTTGGGCCTACCAGGCTTTTGATCAAGGTGCTTGTTCTACAAAATTCATCTGATTTGACTACTCCTTCTCCATACCATTTTCTGCTCGACTGAAGGCATTGAATTTAGAGTTTAACGGGAGGCAACCTGTCATTCCAAAAACTTGAGATCCTTTTGATTATCTTTTTTGTACTTCATGTTCATTGCACTTTGAGTTCAATTTTAGAATAGTCGACTCCACCTCTGATACTTGTACCAGAGCTTGAAATCATCTACAACAGTTGTACTGACCTATTCGCCCACCCATTTATCTTGTTCGAATCCCTGAACCAAATTGATTTCAAACCCTCCAGTTTACAATGACGATAATGCAAAACTTAGGCAAGGGGGTGTGTTAAAGTGTAAACACATAAAAATTTAAATTTTTGAAGGGTTTTCACAAAAAATTACATATTCCAACAAAACCAAAAAAGCTAAAAAAATTGAAAAAGAACAAGAAGTTGAAAAGGGAGGAAATTTTGTGAGATTAATTGCATATCATTTTGAAAAATGTCAAAAATGAACTACAATTTGAAACAAAAAGATTAGTCATTAGTAAAAGATTATGGAAACTTAAGTTCTAGACCAAATCAAAAGAAAATATTAAGTCCTAGAATAATAGAGAAACAAAGAGATTAGTATGAGTGCTGATCTTAGGCCTCTTGGGTTTGTTTTAGGCTTAAAAATTGGCATATCCATTAAGATCTGGATAGTCCTCAAGAGGTTAGGGAAAACACGAAGCTTATGTATTAGGTCTAAAGCTTAGGGATTATTCGACCTCGTTAACTGACCTCTGGTTTGTGAGATTCGGTAACCTAAGCACCCTAATCCATGTACAGTCTGGTTAGAGTGAGCTTAATATCAAAATCACACAAATGCATTAATCTTGCTATGGAAAAGCTACCAAGATTTGGAGCGGCTTATCAACACAAGTTGATTTTGATGAGTTCCCAGTGCGGAGAGGTGGGAAATTCCCCTCGATGATGCACAATAACACATCGTCTCCTCGATGCTTGTCTCCTAGGATATCTAAATATCCTACTAGGGCATGTAAGCACCTTGTGCTGATTTCGGTTCTATAGGCTGGATTATCCCAAAATCTCGATTGCCAGGGTCTGAATTTGGTTACAGAACACCATGGGCAGCATTATCATGAAATGTCAAAAGCCAGGGTTCTGGGGATTGCCATGGGTGGTGCTATCTCGAAGCATCGATTGCCAGAGATCCTGTGAGGATTAATGGTGGGGACAGGGAATCTAATACAGAATGTGTTTTTGAGCCAATCCGAAGCTAGAAAAAAAGAAAAAAAGAGAGAGAAAACTCCAGAAATATAGGAATTCTTCTATCCCTCTCTTTTACAAAAACACACTACAAACTAAACCTAGACTAACCATGTTACAAGCACAGGTGCTTTAAACCACTAGTTCCAACGAACCTTAGGTTAGTTCCAAAGGGCCTTAGAAACCTTCGCAGCAGACTGAGACTAAAGCTGGTCAGATTTGGTTCTTGGTTGGTACTTAAGTGTCTCTATGCCTCCTATTAGCATTCTAATCTAATTTCTAAAATGAAAAAAAATCAGGACATTAAACATCAAGGCATGGTCTAGAATTTGACTTAATTATGTAAGATTTTGCTAAGGGACTAGCAAAAGTTAGGCATGGGGGTATGATGATAACGTCATCATTAGTCATATCTAGCTTTATTTAGTCATATTCCATCATTAAATCCTCCTACATAACCACTAGAAGACAATAATTCATTACACATCCTTTCTAAGAGAATAACAATAAATCAGGGTTAAAACTGTAATTTTACCACCCTATCATGAATGCAGAACAACCACAAGTTTCTGAGGTGTTTATTAAAGGTCAGATAGTCATAAATGTCTAATAAGTGGCTTTCCGCAGACAGAAATGAGTTTTCACGCATTTTAAGAATTAAATGGCATCTGAAATCCTAAAAATAGAACCCCTTAATTAAGTGAGGTTCTGGTCATGATAAAATTCACTTAAACCCTCTAAAAATCATAGAAAAATATTCTTTAGGGTTTGGCATCCTTGATTTGTCCATCTAAACCCATTTTGACCTAAAATAGAGTCTTAGACAGATAGTTGCCTTAATTTGGATTTTTATGCAATTTAACTAGTCAAACTTGGTTAAAATATAAATCTGACTTCACCATCAAATTTCTTGGGTCCGAATTAGCTTTGTACCAAAATTTTCACCGAATCAGAGATCATATTGACCTAGTTTGCATTTCAATCCAGTCTGAATCTTTTTATCACTTATGCACCCCTAGTTTTTTGAATTCCTTACAAATGGGTCCCTAAGTTTGTCATCTTCTTTGCAATCATGTCCCTCCATAATTATCATGGAGGAACTCCTACTCTGGCAATATTCGACTAGGGATTTCTCGCTGATTGATTGTCGAATCCTTTCCAAAATTGGAAGGGAGACTCCTAAGAGATTTCCCTACAATTTGAGCCGCATCTTGGGCTTTAAATCTTGCCCAAATGCTCATGTGAATTTCTTGAAGGATTGGGTCTCCTACTTGTGCGTAAGCTCCAAGCTTGGAAGGCCTCCTTGAGCCCTATAAAAGGACCCAGGTCGTAAGGCCAAGTTCCTTAGCTCATTTTGGCCGGTGTCTCCACCTTCACCTCTCTCGAACCGAAAGCTCTGTGAGCTCTGGCGAGCCTCTTCGACTTGCTTCCTCGTCCACCGTCGTGGGCAATAGTCATCGGATCCTTCTTCATCTCATTTGTTCACGTCTAGCAATATAGGCGAGTGCCTCTCAGACTCCCTCTTCCTCGCCGTGCATGTCAACGGAGATTTCATCTTCTCCGTCGCTGGCATGCCAAAACTGGTGCGGATTCCTCCTTTTTGTCCAATAAGAATAGGTTAGCTAGGTCTCTTTAGTTTCCTAGGGTAGTTCCCTATCGAAAAATCCCAAAAGCTTCCCTCGACGACTGTCGCAACCCACGTTCATCCTCTGCTTCGGCCAAACATCTGGCGAGGTCCTCCGCACGCTCCACACCTCCAAAAGCCTTTCCAACCCTCCCAAAAGCTCTGCTACATCACATTCATCAAAACCCCTAACCTATTCCACCCTCTCGACCATCAAAACACACCGTCGACCAACCCATCATCCTCATGCCATCACCACCTCCGTCTGACCACTCCACGCACTCCTACACCCCACGAATGTTGCCATCACATTCCACGACCTACGGAGATCCTCTTGAGCCTTTTAATGAGGCATTTTAGCTCATATTTTGTGTTCCAGGTCTTCCATCGGATCTCCGCCGGTGTGTCACCTTCTTCAGCTGTATTCATCAAGTCCTGGCCCTACTTTTCGACAAAAACTATGCCTAGGTGGTGAGGAATTAACACCTCCAGGTGTTTAGGTTCTCAACTGGAAGGAAGAGACACAGCTGCACTTGTAATTGGGAGAGATTTCATCTCTACAGCAGCATTAGAGGAAAGGGAACGTAATAATCCCACATCGTGAGATTTCAAAGCGCTGAGGTAGAATAAATTGTATTTGTGTTCTAGGCTTACTACCTCAGAAAACGAGGGTGAGGTCCTCCTTACCCGCCTTCATTGACCCGACCTGACCTAATGTCTTCACTCCTCTATTGTGATCACGTCCGCAGCCCTAGACCAGGGTACGCACTTGATTCGAATACCCAATCCGATTACCTGGTTTCAGTGGAAGAGAAGAGGAGGAAGAGAGAAAGAGAGAGCGAGGAAAAGGCGGGGTTTTTTCTCCTGAAGACTTCCAACACTTTGGCAAAGTTTGAGAGTTCCTCCTTTGTGTGTAAGGCAGAAAGAAGAAGCAGGAGAGAAGAAAAGAGGAAGAAGCTCTGTAGTCGGGCTAAACTTAAGTCTTTTGGTCATCTAACCCGATGTTTGAAAACACTATGGCATTATTTGAGGCACTGTGCATTTATTTAGATCATTAAGTAGCTATTATATATGTATCTAAGCTAATAATTGGTGATTCAAATTACATTTATTTTGTCTTAGATATCTTTTTACCTCATTAGACTCTTGATATACTCATGTGCTCCAATTGAATATTAGTTTTAAGTAATTGCTATCATTAATTGCACTCATTTATATTATCTATTGAGATTACGCGTGAATTCCATATTTGCTCCCTGTGTTTGACCTCGGATTTCAATTCGGGTAATAAATTGTATTTGTTGATGAGAAATTTTGGTCTGTACTACAACGTATCAATCTTAAACACCGATTTCGCACGTTAAACAACGTCCTCATGATGAACTCAAACCGAATATGATTCAGGCTATTCCCAAATTCCACTGTTTGAACTCTGAAGATCCCTTTCAGCACATCCAGCAGCTGAAACAACTGGCCCAGACCTTCGGGCCACCTCTTCAAAATCGGGATATCTTACTCATGAAGATATTCTCCTTCTCCCTCATGGATAAAGCTGCCCACTGTTATCAGACTCTGACCTGTCTGATCAACACATGGAAGGAACTTCAATCTGAATTCCTGAAGAAATTCTTCCCAATTGGTCGGACAAATGTGCTGAGGCACCAAATCACACACTTCACGTAGAATGCAGGAGAACCACTTCATGAGGCATGGGACAACTTTTTGGATCTCATGTGGAAATGCCCCCATCACGGAGTTCCTAAATGGGAACAAGTCCAGTCTTTTTACCATGGACTCCGTGAGGATATCAAGCTCTTTATCAATGCAACCTGTGGTGGGAACATCATGGGTCATCACGAAAATATAGTTTGGGAGATTCTCAAGAACATGTGTGAGACCTCAATAAACAATGAATCTATGGGTGTGTTCGACTAGACGACCACCCATGCATTGACAAATTGATGAGGGCACATAAGACTCAAGGCCTATCCGCATCCGTCAATCTGGTGGCCAGTCACTTGGATAAGGTCTCTATCACTAAGAAGAAGGTGGGCGAATCAGCTTGACATCTTCCCAAAGCCAATGCCACATAGCAGAACACAAATGTGCAACCACCCTCATGTAGGGATGCTGTGCATAACATGTATGACCACTCTCACCAAGGGATGGACCCATATCCAGCCCCTTCTGATCTTGGTTTTGAAGGAAACTTTGGACCTACCTACTCTAGTTGTGCGAACTCTGAACCCTTATATTCTGACTTCTTTAGAGTTCCTCAGACTGCAAAGATCTCCATGCCATCCAGAATGATCCATTCTCTAATACCTACAACCCTGGATGGCGCAATCATCCCAATTTTGCGTGGTTGGGAAATAATCAGAACACAAGACCTCAATTCCAACCCCGAGCATAGGCTCTGCACCCATATCATCCCACTTAGCCTAGGTCCAATCCAAATTACCAATCTGGGCTGTCAAAGGAAGATCAAATGACTCTAATTCTGCAAACCCTGATTGACATCCAAAAGACTATGCAAAAACAACACAAAGACAAGATCATAGAGGTTCGAAATCAACTCGCACAGATGGTTGGGTCTCGCCAACCTGGTGCACTCTGTCGAATCTAAATAACATGCCAAACTAGAGGCACGTTATAAACTTGAATTAGGGCCAAGCTCACAAGGTTTATCAGGCCCCTTCTGCTTCATCACCCGATGGGATGGAGGCTTCAACATTGTATTCGGGATATCGGTAGCAACCACCAATTTTGTCAACTCTGAACACAAACCAAGCAGGCCTTAATTCTGTTACCACTTGTAGTGGCAAATTAACTCAAGATCCACATTATCCTAGCCACTCTAAACCTTGTAGTTCAGAGCCTAACCCCAGGATGGTTATCCATGACACCCCTATCCCAGATCGAGAGCCTGAACCAACCCTAGCGGAACCTACAGAGGTTCCATTTCTTGAGCTCTTTGATTATCCCATATTTGTTGGCTATTTAAGTATGTGAATGCCAAGATATTAAGATATCTTTAACATTTAGTTAACATGCATAGTATGTAAATAAATTAATTTATTTTTTTAGCTTGATTGCATAATTCATGCATTGCATTCATATCTCACTACATTTAGAATTGACTTAGTTAACCAAATAGGTGCATTACATGCATTGTTTTAGGTTTAACATAGAAGTTAAGGGATTGTGCATAAATAACCCTAATATCTTATTTCATTTTATTATTCTTCTTCTTCACAGGAACAACTCCACTTCCTCCATGGCTATTCACATTAGCCATGAAATCTCCATAATGGTCGTGGCCATAAGAAGTGAATCTGCTCTCACCTCTCTCATTTCAAATCCAAGCAATGCAGCTACAAAGAGAGAGGGGAGTCTACCATGCTTGAGAGGCCACCAACCCCCATTCACCACTATGCAGAGGTTGAAGCTCACCTCCATTCCACCACCGCAGGCCCTCTCCCCCAGCAAAGCCTCGCCACCATGGGCGTGTGGAGTGACAGCCCATACCGCCACCTGCGAGCCTTACAATCCCACCACCATACACACCATCTCCACATCTTCACCACTGTGTGCCATCCCCTCCAGTTAAGTCGTTCGGGAAGGTTCCCGAATGTCTGAAAACCCGACGGCCCGACACCTTCCTTCTCGTGAGCAGCCGGCCCTCCACTGACCCTCACCATGACCATTGCCTCTGGCTGCTCTCCACTTCAGTAGCAGTACACCCAGCCACCGTGCGGATCACACCCACCATCAGCCACACATCGTGCCCTTGTGCATGCCCTCGCAAGCCCTTGCGTGCACTATCCGTGCCACCCACTATGCGTACCAGCCAAGTACACTCCATGCACCACTATTCATCTTCTTCCCCATCTCTTCTTCCTCTGTTCTTCCTCCACCAAAAATAACCCAAAACCCATCACACCCACCATTGCCACCTTCGATAGCTACTAGTCGTTACCTTCTCCTTCACACGCGTGGCCACTAGCCATGCCACCGTGCGCACCTGCACACACCTATATTAGGCTCGCAGTGTACTCCCACATGCGGTTAGTAACGTTTGCCTCCCTTCGTCGAATTTCCACCCGCAAGTAGCAGTGCACCTATGTACACCTCCAGCAACCTACGTGTGTGGCCACACACACCTGCAGCAGCCTCTCTTCTCCGTGCACCTGTGCATGCCTCCTCATGCTGCTTGCATCCAGCATATAGAACTTGCAGCCGGCCACCCACCATCCATTCCTCCTCACCGTCACCATCTCCGATCGCCATTCTTCGCACCACCACCGCCATTGTGAAGACCTCAGTTCCCTCATCTCCTCTGCCAAATCTTGCCACCTCCGGCGACCTCATGAGCATGGTCGAGTCTTCGAAAGATTTGCACTATTTTGCCTCTCATTAGTTATTACATTCACATGCCATTTCAACTTTTGATTTCTCTTTTATTAATTAAATATTGTAGTTGTTTTAGGAGATCCCCCTCATCTTTCATGAAAATACAATTTCAGCAAGATCATACCTTCTTATCAAAATTAAAAGGTGATTTTGATTTGATTTCTTGGTGAAATCATTCGTGAACAATAATTTTTTATTCTCGTGAGTTAGTAATAGGCATTGCCTCCCTATGGACATGACCTGTTCCTTCATGAGTTGTTTATTTAATTTGTTTTGATTGTGCATTTTGTCACTCCACATTCGATTCTATACTACAGCACAATCTTAGATCATATTTTTTGAACACCATTTTAATGCACGAACAGCCTTGACCAAAGGAAAGAGGAAGCCGAAATCCATGGCACTTGAGAAAGATCTGGTCAAGCACTTCGAGCAAGTCCAAATAAACATCCCCTTGTTGGATGCAATCCGCCACATACTGGCATGCATGTGATTTCTCAAGGAATTATGTAGATTGAAGCATAAGCTAATAAACAAAGATGGGAGTTCGATTGTATTGTCAGAGCTAGTCAACTCAATCATCTTAAGCAAACTATCACATAAAGTAAAAGATCTTGGCACCCCTTCGATCTCTTGTAAAATCAGCGACCTACAATTTGATCTAGCTTTATTGGATCTAGGATCCTCCATAAACCTTATCCATACTTCCCTACTAGACCATTTCAAGGAAGCTGAGCTCAAACCGACTGAGGTGACATTGCAGCTACCAGGCAGATAAATCAAATTACCTAGAGAAGTTCTCAAGGATGTTCTAGTTAGGATTTGGGATTTCTATTTCCCAGTGGACTTCATCATATTAGATATGGATACTCCTGAAAACCTAAGGAACACACCGATCATCTTAGGGAGATATTCCTAGCCATAGCTAGGGCGAATATCAATTGTGAAGAGGGCCAAATCAAGTTGAAATTCGAGAATAAGACATTACAAATTGATATCCTTAAGTCCTAGAAAGGAATAAACTATGGGGCGGTCGAAGAAGTATGCGACATCAGTTCTATGGTTGAGGACCCGATTACAGAAGAAAACCCGATTATCCCTGATCCTCAACCTCAAGAAGATCTTGACCCACAAATAGAGAAGCCCAGAGCTAATCCAGACCTACACATAGCTTCCACCTTATCTTTTGAGGCCCATTTTGAACCCCAACCTGTTGCAGGTAGCCCGGTATTGGAATTAAAGCCCCTCCCACATCATCTAAAGTATGCCTTTTTGGGTTCCAATCAAATGTTTCCTGTAATTATCAATTCACGACTCACACCTAATCAGGAAACGAAGCAGCTTTCTGTTCTCCAACAACATCAAAGAGCCATTGGATGGACTCCAGATAATTTGACTAAGATAAGTCCCTTTTATTACACACATCATATCTATACTAAAGAGGGCTCACGACCATCTCGAGAGATGTAGAGAAGACTGAATCCAAATCTTCATGAGGTCATGAAGAAAGAGATCATCAAGTTGTTAGACACTGGTATCATCTACCCAATCTCTGACAACTACTGGGTGAGCCCTATCTAAGTTGTGCCTAAGAAGGTAGGGCTCATCATGATTATGACTAAATCAAGAGTGACCATCCTGACTCGTATTGCGAATTCATGGAAAGTCCACATAGACTATCGGAAAATAATGCCTTCACGAAGAAAGATCATTTCCCACTTCCCTTAATTGATCAGACTATTGAAAAAGTGGTGGGAAATTGAGCTTTCTATGTCCTAGATGGGTACGCTGGATACAATCAGATGGTAATTCACCCCGAAGATTAGGAGACCACCTTTACCAGCCCCTACTGTGCCTCACAAAATGCGTTAAAGATTATTTCTATCGTTGTAGTCCGAATCACGTCAAAATAAATAAATTTCTAAATATTTTGCTAAGTACCTAGTCATTCGCAGGGAGGCAAAACATGATTTTGAAAACTTTTTGTACTAACTAATCTATCCTAATACAACATATAAATAGAGACCAGATATTTAGAGAATCAGATTTCTATTATTATTTATGAATAGTTCTAAACTAGGAAACAAATATGCTAAAGAATAGAGAGAGAAAAGCAAATGAAGGACAACATCTCTTGTGGGATGCTTGTGTGAAGTGCAGTAGCAGTTTAGATCCAGGGCACCTGGAGGAAGACCAGAGAGAAGTTGTAGAGAGAGAGGCCGGAGATGTGCCTGGTGGAGGTTGCCTCTCAACTAGGGACCCTAGGGCTCTTTTTATATTTAAAAAGAGGGGCAAAAGCAAAGTGGTCATTTAGGCCCCTAAAATCGTGCAACAACTTAGGTAACATCAAATCCATCAATCGGGAGATCAACAGACCAAATTGCTCCTCAAAACAACCTCTATCGCGCTTTAAACGTGTGGAATGCACCGGATGGCGACACGTGGTAGCTACTAAGCCCTTTGATCACGATCACGCCATAGCGCTCTTGCTTCACATGCACACGCGTGTTCACTTGATCTCAATCGTCCGATTGTGAGATCAAACGGTTTATGTCCTGCACCTCACTGCCTATATCCCCACGTACAATAGGGCATTGGTTTAGGTGTTCAATTGCGTGTGCATCCGCATCGCCTTATCCAATGCACGTCACGCAATCGCATCCTCGCCTCTGGATCTGATCAAATGGCTTGATTTCACGCAAGCACCACCACCTCCTCGATTTCACGCCAAGTGTGATTCGAATGCTCATCACTCGTGTTCATACAGAAGTGCTAACCATCGTGTTGTGCATGTGTTTGTGTCGCATTTTTTAATTTACGCGTGACTACCCTCAGTCATTGGATGAAGATCCCACGACTGAGATGCATTCTTCTTTGATGAAAGCTACACAGAGAGGGTAATGTGGCTCCTTCGTGGCCGTTGGATGGTGATCCAATGGACAACATTTGTCCTTCAGTAGTTAGGGCACGATGATGGCCGTTGGGATGGTGCCACATGGCACCATCTTGGCTGTTAATCTTCTCGCCTTTGTAGTTGATACTACAGGCTCCGATTGAGTTGATCTTTGCATTGTTGGACTATAATCATTGATTCAGATCATCCGTATGATCGGATTCATCACTTAAGGTTTGGATCTCTACTATCTTGCTCCTTGGCCTCTATTCCTCTATGGACTATATGTGATGCTATGGATTTCTGATCATGACGATTCCAAAAATGTTGGTCTTCCGTTGTTGTCTTGATTAGATTCGTACGATCTGGTCTATCATCTGTGGCCCTGAATCATCTCCAACTAATATTGTCTCTCTTTTAGAGCATAAAATATCATTAATATCTATAAAGTTAGAAAATCAAATATCTATAGCATTAATATCTATGATTCAAATTATGATGCATATGTTTGTGTTGTTCCTAAGTTAAGCTAAATATAACTTAATTCAGGTAGATTAGATCCTATGTTCGCTATGTGATGAGCCCAAATTTTGTGGGCTAAGTAGTTACTTATATGCCAAAACATTAGATTAATATTGACATATAAATAGCATACAATAGGATGTAAATAAATTAATTTATATTTTTGACTTAATTACATAATTCATGCATTGCATTCATATTTAAATGCATTTGGAATTGATTAGAATGGCATGCAATTAGGTGTATTACATGCATTATTTTGGTTTAACATAGAAGTTAAGGGTTTGCACATAGATAACCCATCATTTATTTATTTATTCTCTTCTTTGTTAATGACACAAGGGATCAGCTGGCCACCATTGAAGACCATTGAAGGCTCGGAAGAAGTGGATCTCCATCACTCCTCCATTTGAAATGCAAATGGCTACAAGAGAGGGGGAGCTGCTGCCATGCTCTTGGAGACGTCACCCCACCTCACCACCATGCTTTCCATCCACCACCATGGTCTCCTCGGTCGAGTTACCCCACACCGTGGGTCGACAAGGTGACAGCTTGTCATGCTAAGCCATTGGACTAATGCCAACACTGTGTGCGTGTGTCTCCAACAGCCACGCAACCATCACCGTGCTTCACTAGTATCAACATCATCACCACCACCACCACAATCACCAACTCAATGCCACTATTCATCTTCTTCTTCATTCTTCCTCTTCCTCTGTTTCAACCCACCAAACCCAACATAACCCATCACTTCCAATGCCAATAGTCAACAGTCGCTACCTCTTCCATCCCTACGCACAGTCGTGCTGCCCTCCTCGTCGCCTCCAGCAACACCTCTCGGCGCATCACTCTCCCCGCACCCTCTCTCACTCCATGCATGCCTACGCACACTGAAAACCTTCACGCACATCCTCCGCTAGCTCCTTGCGCATGCCACTCTCCGCATGTGTGCACCTCCACTTACAGTAGCCAGCAGCGTGCCAACGCCTCCCACGCACGCACAGCAACATGCCCTCGCATGCCACCCTCTACACACCTATTTGCTTCAACACTGTTCTTCGTCTCCAAGAAGAACCCAACATTGGCATTCCATCTCCACACAAACCTACCTCGTTCGGCCACGAAACTCCATTCTGTTGATGGTAATGACCTCGCCTCGCCCTCAGGAACTCGTCCACACCCGTGGCAAGCCCTCTAGCAGTCTGCACACACCTGCCACCACCTGCAGCTTCCACCTCACCGCGACAACTCCGACCGCCACTGGCCACCATGCACCATGCTGCAACCGTCAACGATAAGCCTTCGATTGACTTATCCTCCATCGCGAACCTCACCTCCAATCGTGGCCTTCTTCGCGTGTAGCAACGCTACAAAGAAATCCTCTATTTCAGGTTTAATTTCTTATTACATTTAATGCGATTTCCACAATTTGATTTTTATTTTTATTAATTAAATATTATGGAACATTTAGGAGAACACCTTAAACTTTCAATAAAAACACAATATCAGCATGGTCATACCTTGTTTTCTCATTTGAAAGGCGATTTTGATTTGGTTTCTTTGCAAAATTAATCATGAATATCTATTTTTGATTCATGTAAGTTTGTAATAGACATTGCCTCCCTGTGGATACGACCTGCTCTTCTTGAGTGGTTATTTTTAATTATTTTGATTAGCAATTTTCCACTACTTATGCACTACTTTGGCGTGTCATTTTATGTGCGAAACAACTTCCAAAGCAAAAACTGCCTTTTCAAATGGTTATCGTTGCTAGGGAGGCATCGAGCCTACCAAACTCACATTCATTTATTTATTTATTCACATTTTATTTGAGGTGCATTTAAATTTGATTATTTGTTTGGTACGAGGTATGCGTATTTGGAGACATCTTGTCACACCAACCTCAAAGATCAGGCGATCCTTGATGTCGCTGGTGGAGTTGCAACACTAGGAGAAGGAGCATCACACCTGCCTCAACAACACCTTGGTCGACCTTGTTTCAACCGCCAGAGGAGGACATCCTGAGTGATTATCATCTTCATCTCCATTGATCTTCAGTAGTTAGATTTTGAACACTATTTTTCGTATATTCATTGGAAGGCCCTTGTTCTGGGGTCATGTGTATGTTTTAGGGGTTGTCCCCATCATTGTTTCAGGCCCCTGTACGGGTAACTTTTTGGGAGTCTGTTCCCATTTATTTAGATGTAGAATTTTATTTTCTTTCATGGATTGATTTTTCATTATTTGTGCATATGTAAAAATAAAAAAATAAAAGAAATACACAAGTTGCTTGCAAAAAGCTACCTGCCCTTAGGTCGAATCATTTAGGATTGAATGACTAGCATCTAGATCTAATTTCCTATCTTGCATTTTGCATGAAGAATGCTGGAAACAGGTATGCATTTCTAACTTTGCATTTCTACCTATCATGCAAATGCATTTGGATTAATTTCAAGACCACCTAACTGTATTAAATAGATCTAACAAGTGGTCACATTTAATTTTTTGAAAAAAGGACTAATTAAAGGAGGGACATTTAAAAACCAAGGACTTGATTTTCAACCTTGGTGTGCGATTCAAAATTCAAAATCTTTTGCTGTGTATGCACACTTGTATCTTATGCACCAAGGCACACTTTTAGACACTCCTTAGGTTTGGAACCACTAGGACTAGAGCTTCCTATTACTGGGATCTAAAGTGACCCAAACTTTAGTTCAGAGGTGACGTTGCCTCCAAACCTTGCAGATTGAGGGTAGTTAAGAAGCACTGCAAAAGGAACTCTTCAAAGGAAGGGCTTGACCCTACATGCATCCCTCTTTACCATGGTTGGTGGTGACTAAACTTTTTGCGCTTTAAGGAGGATCACCTAAGTCCCAGTTAGGTATTCTTAGGCGTATCGTATGCCGACAAGTTGGTGCGCAACTATTTAGGTAACTTTATTTGTCACCTACAAGTGGACTTAAATCTCAAAAGCCTAACTTATTAATGACCTAAAAAGTCCTCTGATTTATGCTTGTATTGGGAGGAATTTGATTCTGGTGTGAGTTAGAATGGACCACGTTGACATTCATCCTCACATCTTTCCCACACCCTTACCCCTACTCTGTGATCTTTGATCCCATACGCCATGATGGTCCATCTTTTGGTGGACAAAATGATAACCAGTGGGATCCTTTTTACTCCTATTATAGGAGTATTAACCTGGTTAAGCCCCAAATCAATGAGTAGAACCTAGGAGTGGGATTTTCCTTGCCCAATATCCCATGCACCATACAAATACCTAACCCACCCTCCTTGAATGATTATAATGGTTGGATAGAAACTCCTAGGAACTATAAGCCTGAGCTTGACTTCTCTTCTGATAGTATTGATGACCTCTCCTCCTTGAAGATGGAAATACATAAAATGCAAGACGAAATGATTGAATTATTCAGAGAATCTTTGAGAGCAAGCCAACAGGAAAAAGAAGAAATTATCCACCCAATCTACCCCATTGAGGATGACATGCACCCCTCTACACTAGATGCATCTCTCGTGGGAGAGCCACACCCTAAGTTTGAGGGGAATTTTGGGGTTTATGTAAGGGAGAATAGTTACTTTTTGAGGATTGATTTTGAAACCTCCCCACTAGATGACACTTCCTTGAGAGGTCCACGCCTTAAGTGGGAGATGGATATGTATGAAAGTAACTATACATTGGATGAAGAAAGGTGGCAACCCAAGGAAGATGATGATCAGGTTGAGTATCCACCTGAATTATATTGGAGTCAAAAGAAGGTAATGATGGTACCATTAGAAGACCTCGACCTAGATGATAGTATTTTCATCACATTTGATGAAGTGGGCTGAAGTCTTGTTAATCCTACCCTCCCTTCTGATCGTGAGATGGAACTAAAACCCACCCTTAGGGAACCTAATCCTAAAGAAATTCACCTATCTGAGGAGTCTAATGATATAATTAGGAACATTTTACCCCAAATAGAGTGCCCTAAGGAATCTACGGAAATGTTAGATGAATTTAATCCTTGGGTGAATGATGAATTGATGATTGAGGAGGATGAATTACGCAAGGAATCTGAACTTAGGATTTGGAGTGACATTAAGGGTGATTATGTCTTATTTGAAGAATTAGCTCCTGAAGATGTCACAAAGTTGATCAAATTAGGTTTCATTAGAACACCCATTGATGATACTCTTCCTCATGAAGATCAAACAGTGGAAAATGTGGAAGCAACTTCTGAGATTTATGTGGATTCACACTTAGACTCTAGGGAGCATTTTAGTAAAGAACAAGAACCCGGGGATGACATTAATAGGATAATCCCTAGATCTGTTGCTTCCAACCTACCTTCATTTGATTTGGAGTCACCCTCTGATTCCCCTATGTCTGAAGGTGAAATGTTGACCCCATACGTCAAAATGATCACTGAAGAAGTGCAGGTAGATACTTGTGAAAGTACAAGGGATGCTAGGGATGCAATTGAGGAATTTGAAAGATTGTTAGGGACGGACACCGAGCCAAGTAAACCCAATCTAGATCTTATGACCATCCCGCAACCTTGAAACTTGGACATCCTAGACGATCCTTGGCTTAAAGACATGCTCACTACTATTTTGACCAGGGGGCTTAATAGACCAATATCTCTTGTAATGGGATAACGATGCTGAAGCGGAGAATCATTGCAAATACAGTTTGAGTTTAGAAAATACATCGTTATAGTGTAATTTGTGAAGAAATCTGTCAACAAATAAATTTTATCAAAACATAAAAGGAATTCCGAATTAAACACAGGTAGGCAAACGTTTGATTAAAAATTACGTTTGTTTTATTGTCGAAAAGTAGATTAACTAGTCGAATTGAATCTAAACTAGCTATCTACTTAAAGAATAATGAATAGAAGAGAGAGAGAATATTACAAATAATGACAAAATAGAGATAGAATAAACATGGATTTCATAATCACAGAATGATGTCCTTTACAACTAACCACTACAATAGAAAGAGGGAAATCTTACAACTAGAAAGTAGTAAATCTACTCTAGAGAGTAGTAAAAAGAAGCTGGAGAGAAGTTATCCTCCTTGTTGGCTGCTTGGAGGACAAGCCGCATTGATGGAGTGCCCGGACGAAGGTGGTGAGATGTGGGATGAAGGAGAATGATGATGAATGGTAGAGAACGAGGTAGGGCGACATCACAGCAGGATTTGCTTCCCAAATGACGGTGAGAGGACCACCGCAGAATGCTCCACGAAGGGAATAAGAAGGTGGAAAAATTATATTTTTAACTCTAGAGGAGCATCCCGGGTTTGGGACAAGCTTTTAGAGCTTTAGAGGGGGTGAAAGAAGAGAGGAAGAGATGAAGAAAGTATGGGGGTCGTAAGACATTTTATAGGTGTAGATTGGAGGGGGCAATTAGGTCATTTTAATGTTAAACATTAAATGAATAGGTCTTTAGTGATGAATTTATTCGTCGCTAAAGCCTAAACGTGGCTAAAACTCCAAGTGCATGCCCACCACTTCCTCTTCTACACACAAACGCCACACGCACAATCTCATGATCTCAGGATCGGACGACCGAGAAATGCGCATCGTTGCTTCTTCTTTAGCGCCTTTACCTACCCACGTGTGATGGTGCATTGGATCACGCGTCATCACATGCATGCACGATCCTCGCCCATCCTTCGCGCCACGTCGCTTGCATCTGTGCCACCCACTCTTCATCCAACGGTCCAATTTTGCACACACCTACGCATGCACTCAATTTGAGGCTAGCGGGGCTTCGAACCTGTGCCCTCCTCTCACGCATTGAGCACTCAACCGTTGCGCCACCCTTACCTTTGTGATGCATTTTTGCTTAAACACTCAACCTCTCTCGACCATTGGAAGACGATCCGATGGTTGAGATCGCTCAAGCAGTTGAGGTGGGAGAGAATAGCAGTGAGCTCTTGGCCTGTTTGGGCAACTGTGATGGCGCCACGTGGTGCCATCATGGCTATTCATCTTCTGTGTCATGTAGATGGTGCCATGGATGTCAGATTGGACTAATTTTTGCACCTTTGGGCTGCAATCGTCAATCCAAACCCATCTGTGTGAATGGATTTGTCATCTGATGTATGAATTTACACCATCTTGGCCCCTTGACCTTTGATCTTTCTTGAACTACATCTGATGCTACGAAACTCCGATTGAAGTGATCTTGGAGTTGTTGAACTCTTATCATCGCCCTGATCAGATCCATACGGTTGGATCTTCAATCCGAGGCCCTGATAAGATATTTCCCTATTTCCTGACCACAAAAAGAGAAAATTAATAGTTTATGTGATATAGTGTATGATGCAACTTTGTCACTAAGAACAAGCAAAAATAGACTGTTTATATAATATAAATATGTTTACATCATACCCCCATGCCTATCTTTTGTTAGTCTCTAGCAAAACTACACGCCATTTATAAGAGAATTAGGTTGGATTTCTTGGGCAATAGCTATTTTTCAACTCTTATGAATTTCAAGTAAGACCTGAACTATAGACACACCACAGTGCCTGATTGTCTGCCAAAATGCATACTGCCTCAAAACCTTGCATTATTCAAAGAGGGATATTTTCCTTCTTTTTCTTCTTTTCTAATTTTTTTTGAATTTTTGAGTTTAGGGTTTCAGAGCAGCTTTCTACGGCCACTCAGCCCACCTAAGACTTGAAGAGAACCCTAAGTTCTAAGCATCTTTATGTGTGAAATGTGATAGACTCACTGATCAACGATTAGAACGGACATCAGGTTTTTACAACCCTATGTGACCTTGAAAAGAAATTCTACCTACAGGTGTATCTATTTGATCGGTAGATTTCTCCTTACTTTTATTTTTATGGGGTCAACACAAGGGAAAACCTAGTGCATATCTCCCCGTCTTATTCTACTTTTTTGCTTCTTCCTAAGTGTTTTGGAATTATACATGCATTTCTTGAGCTGGGTTCTGGACAACCTACCAATGGGCTGTTACCCACAATAACTTGCCAGCCATACTCTTGCGGTGAAGTGTGACTCCTTTTTTATTTTCTTTTCTCCTTTTTATATTTTTTTATTTTCCTTTTGGATATTTTTCTATTTTTTTTTTCTAAGTACGTGGCTTCCCTAATCTAAGATTTACCTAAAGGTAGTAGGAAAAGAATGGTCATATGACTAGGCTCTGGACAACCTACCAATGACCTGTTGCCCGTGATAACTTGTCAGCCATACCACTCTAGAAGGTTCATTAGCTACCTAATTTTCGTTAAAGCAGTCCAAAAATGAGTCAGTTCAAATATTGTGTAGATGCTTAGACTTAAAATCCCCTTAAATCAGAGGGTGGGTTGATAAGTCGTGTACTTATCACCCCAACTTATTTAACCAATTAAAATATGAATTTAGAATGGCGAGGACTCAAGAAATAAGTCCACATTTTAATCGACACCTGATTGCACAGCAAAAATACACCTGCAATTGTGCAATCTTGTGCTATTTCCTAGCATTGTCAGTGCATATTAGGTATCCATAGTTGCATTTGTAAAAATAAACACATGCATGCATTTATTTGAGAGGAGAGGAGAGTGAATAAAATGGCCGTGAAATTAACATTTTCCTCAAGTGCTACTTCGCAAATTCACCATCTTTATTTTTAATTTTATTTGGCTTTGAATTTCTCTGCATGGCTGCAAGGAATGGCCTCTTCTTCTTTGCGCCATGTCCTGCTCAGCTTGCCCTACACAGCCACTCCCTGCCAGCCATGCACAGCCGCATGCACGGCCATGCACAGCCACAGCATGGCTATGCATGCCTTCTTCCTCTTTAAATAGGCTCGGCTTGCTTCTTTGCAAGGAAAGCCTGGTGTACACACCTACAGCAGCCTTCTTCCCTTTCAAGCCGTCTCCTCCCCTCTCCCCTCCATACGCAGCCTCTCCTCCTCTTAAGGAACCACGCTGCGGGCAGGAGCAACTCACAGTGGTGCATAACCACCACTATGAGTCCACCATCGCCCAGCTCATCAAAGAGCCAGTGGGAGTGGTGGTTCTCTCTCTGTTGTGACGTTTAGCCACAATTCCACCATTTCCACAAAGCTTCAAGCTTTGAAGTTCAACCGGCCACCGCGCGCCCCTGCAGCAGCCGGCCAAACTCCACCGTGCACGCCAACAGGACACCTGCACCCCTCTCTGCGCTCCTTCGCCCGCGGCCCAGCCCTCTCCGCGTGCCCTATCGCGAAGCGCCACCCGCAAGCCAACAGCCGGTGCCACTTCTCCGCGCACACGGCAGTAGCTCCACACCTCCCGCACTCATGAAATCGGGTGTAGGCCGTCGCGCGAAGCCGAGTGGCACTGTAGCCACTGTTCACGCTAGTCAGCGGAACACTGTGGCTACAGTGCGGTGACCGGTAAGTTTCTCACTTATTCGGTCACCTGGCGTGCCGCAACCGGTCCCAGCCCGCACGTGCGTCCCGTCCCGCGCCCGCCCGCGCATCTGCGTTCGCCTGCCCATGCCAGCCTGCTTCAGCGTCTACGTGCACCCGCTCCCAATGCCTGCATCTGCCCGCACCCACCTCACCGCGTAGCGTAGTGCGCTGCGGCATTCAGTCCTCCGTGCCCACTCCCTCCTGCGTGCGTGCGCCTCTTCGCGCGCCTACGCGCCTACGCGTGCGGGTGGATCACCAGACGCCACCAGCTGTGTGCAGATGACTTAACCCACACTCCTTCACACCAACTCCAGCAGTCTCTCTCTCTCACAGTAGTCTCTCTCTCTCACAGCAGACACATACACACACTCACACTCTCGTACACACACCTATACTCTACTATATACATATATATATATACGTACATATATATATTTATATATATATATATATCTATTTATATACATATATATATATACATATATATATATATATATCTATAAATATATCTATCTATAGATATATTTACATACCTATATATATATACATATATAAGTACACACATACCTATACAATTATTACCATATATATATACCCATATAGATATATATTTACATATATACATATATATATATTTTCATATCACTTACCATATGTTGTATCGCGGGAATATCTGCACCAGTTGCTGATATTCCCCGATACACGCATACAAAAAGCGTGTTTGCACTTATCTTCCACCAATCCACCTTACACTCCACGCGGCACTTTGTCCTGTTGGTTGCGTCTTCCTAGATGACGATCGACTCGATACCGTGCTACACGTCATTTCCACCTCCACCCCCACCCCTTTATACATATATAATATATACATATATATGTATATTATATTTTATTTCTATTTCTTTTTCATGCCAGTAAAAAGATAAAAAAAAATATATACAAAATAGAAAAGATAATCCTTGACTTGTAGGTACTCAGTCTTGAGAATAGCAAGACCAGTTTTGGAACCCTAATTTGGCTCAAAGCCAAAAACCTTATTTTGAGGGTGTACCTCAAGGACAAAAATTATCAGAAAAAAATCTTAAATAGAAAAACACCAAAAACATAAAAAAACAAATGGAAGAGATTCATTATAGGAAAGGCATAGAAACTCATTCACTTCAAATCCCACTTCCCTGAGTTTGACCCTAGGCCTAAAAGTGACCAAGATAAAATCTAGTAGGCTATGTTAAAAATTTTTGTAAAGAGATGGTTAGGCTTGAATTAGGTTAACCACTATACACATTTCAATGATAAAATCACCATATTAACACAACCTATCCGGGTCTACGCCTCATCTTTTTCAACACTTGAGCTAATTAAGCCTGAAGACTTGATGGGTCTTAGTGTTCAAGTCATACAGTTTTATTCTCTAAGATTGAAAATTTTCTAAAGCCCAAGTTCTCTTTCTTAATTCCATAATTTTTTTTAATAAATAAAAAGAAAGGAAAAAGAATCTATAGAGCTAACGAAATAATTTAGAGATGAATATCCACCCCCCATGCCTACCTAATGCAATGTTCTCATTGTATTAAAAAGACATGAAAGAAAGTGGAGTAGAGTACAAAGCACCTGAATTGCTTGAATAATAGGTCGGCTCAGAGATAAAATTGACTGTATATGTCCTAAATTTAGTGCCTTCGGCTAGGAACACTATACAAAGAAGAAGAAATAAAGAATTCACAAGTACAGGTCAGAATTAGGATAAAAAGATTCACCTCAGGACCTTCCAACAGATGTCCACAGATGTGAACTAGATTGTGGTGTAGACCCATACACCATGGTTGAGTAAATCTACGGTTCTGGATAAAAATTATCCAAAACCTAAGATCAGTATGCAAGCAGGGTTGGGCCTGCGATTTATGAGGATGCAACCCAAGTCCAAAAAGTTAGATAATAGGGAGAATATGCTCAAAATGATAATCAATGAATTTGTGCATGGGTTGCACATCCTCAAAACAAATGTCATAAGGGTCATGGTAGAAGGTTGGTAGTTTCAAACAAATAGGCACCCTTAGATTCAATCTTCTGATTCCTCCAAAATTAGCTTCTTAAATCTTCATTTCCCAACTCCTATCTTCCATAACCAAAGTTTTGAATTTCGGGACCTCCTGCATATTAATCACCCCATCTAAAATGTTCAAGTCCAAGATTTGTTGCTGAATCAGAATTGACTTGGGTCTAGTGATCTCAAAATCAAAATCATCAGTAAACTCAATGGGGTGTGATTGAGGATCGGGGCTTTGAATTGAATCCTCCATGCAATGAGGATCTGAATCAACTTGTGAGTCCCAACAGAATCAAATTCCTCAATTTCAGTGCCATCAAATGATTTATCAAATTCCTCAGGCCTTGTCGTCTCACTAAAATTGTGTTCTATAAACTCGTGAGACTTTGCATAATGATTCTTCACCTTTAGATCAAAAAAATTCTAAATCTGAATTAATGTATGTCTCAAAATCATCAATCACTTTTTGTTCCATGGAGACATATGTTTCCTCGTACCCCTGCTCAGGGATCTCAAGTGAAGAAATTGGTTCATCTCTTTTTCATTGCTTTAGAACAACCTGGTCAACCCTGGTCTTATAAAACGTGCCCCCTATAGGTGCCTAAGCGGATTCTGACATTAGCTCTCCTGTCAGGGGTTCATCTTGGGAATCCTCCCATGATTGGACTAGAGCAATCAAAAATCTCATCCTCAATTTTGATAATTTCCCAAGTAAAAACTCACCCTGCCCTTTATCCTTAACATCCTAGAGTCAATCCAACAAATACTTGTTAAGATTGTCAATCATTTTAATCAGGGGCTCCAATTCTTCAATGCAAGGTGTTGGCTGAGCTTCTAAAGATTGTATAGTATTCCTGAAGTTAGCCAACACCACATCTTGGACTTAGTTAACCTGAACCAAATGGTTTGGTTCAAGGTTGGGCGGGTTTGGGTTCAGTGCATGGGAGCCCATGAATTGAGGTACTTGATACCCTCCCTGATAATAGGTCATTTCGGGTTGTCCCTAAGGAGGTGATGACCTATAAATAGTGTAATCTGAGGAAGGGTAAGGATAAGCATATCCTTCTTGATTGTAGATCATATTAGGTTGTCCAAATGAGGGCCGTGATCTATAATCGATGTAGCTCGGAGAAGGATAAGAATCAAGATTATGGTCTCCAGGGTTAGACCCTGAACACAAAGGTCTAAAATTGTATTCCCAATCAAGATTATCCCAAGTAGAAGATGGATAAGAATAAGTCTCATTGGAATAATAATCATTTTGGGAATTAGTGGTAGGAGGGTAGGAGTGGAAGTGCGAATAAGATGTGGAAGGATCCATGACAGTACGGGAAGAAGAAAGGTGCCCTGCAATATAAACAATCAAACATGTCCTTAATTAGGTTAGCCTAAAGACCTATAGACTCCCAGAACCCATCTTGAGATGAAGAAATGATTTGATCTACTTATTTTTGGTTAATCCAACCAGTTAGAGGGAGGAGCTGGGGTGAAGGTTCTTCCTTTGGCTTGCGCCTTCGGTTCCTAGAGTACCCTCCAACTGCAATCGTTTGATTCAGCTCCCCTAGCTAGACATCAGATTGAACTGTAGAAACAGACTAATAAAGAATAATCTCGATCTGGGCTCCAAAGAGCAAGTCCAATCCTTAAGGCCAACATCTACTCTATTTTAATTATGGCTAGGTTTTAATGTGCTTTGGAATTTGATGGGCCCTTTATCTGGGTTGTGCCCTTAATGATTGATTGATATGTGTGTGCGTGCACAACCAATGGTTTTATTTTTTTGGATGTGGTGAATTTTAGGGTTTAAATCTTGCTTAGTAGCTTTTTAGATTCAATTTTAGGTGTATTCAATCAAGTTTAGTTAGCACACCAAGTTTTGAAAGCACAGGTGAAGATGTTTTCCTTTAAAGCTTAAAAGAATGTGGAGTGCCTGGTAAATCCCTAAAAGTTGAACCTATGTGGAAGCTACCTGATAAGTTATTTTTAGTTGAAGTGGTACGGCCGAAATAACTCAAATAATTGGCCTGATGCACCACTTAATTAGGTGCAAAAGTGATTACCTAATCTGATTTCTACTCAATTATGTGTTGGTAAGTGTGTTGGTCCTAAAGATTGGGTTATCGGTTGAGTATGAAGAATCAGAAGAGGTCGTGTACCTCTATGAGATTTTTTAAAATTTTTCTTATATGCGGAGGGTGAGTTGGGTGGAGGTGACAAATAAACAATTAGAACTACCCTTAGAGTTTATGTAAGCTCCAAGGTTAATTAGGGTTTGAGTTATTAAGTGATGGAATGAAATCTAATGGGTGGGCAGGTGGGGGTAAACTTACAGACCCTTCAACAACACTTTACTCCAATCTACCACTTTTGCCTGTGTCGAGAGAGTTCCTACAATCACAATAAGAAAAGAGAGAAGTGAGGTAAAAGATAAGTAAGGCGAGAAAATGCGAAAAATCAAAGAGCGTCGCCTTCCTAGCAATGTCCAAAATGTTGAAATGGAAAATCATCGCAAACAGAAGTTGAGTTTTGAAAACCTGTCATTGTAGTGTGATTTGCGAAGAAATCCATCAACAAATAAATTTTACCAAAACTCAAAAAGAATTCTGTGTCGAACACAGGGAGGCAAACGTTTGATTAAAAATCACCTTTGTTTTATTGTCACAAAGCAAATTAACTGGTCGAATTGAATTTAAACCAACTATCTACTTAAAGAATAATGAATAGAAAAGAGAGAGAATATTACAAATAAAGATAAAATAGAGATAGAATAAGCATGGATTTCATAATCATAGAATGATGTCTTTTACATCTAACCACTATAATAGAAAGTGGGAAATCTTACAAATAGAAAGATAAATCTACTCTAGAAAGTAGTAAAAAGAAGGTAGAGAGAAGTTTCCTCCTTATCAGCTACTTGGAGGACGAGCTGCGTTAACGGAGTGCCCGGACGATGGTGGTGAGATGTGGGACGAAGGAGAATGACGTCGGATGGCAGAGAACGAGGTAGGGCGACGTCGCAGCGGGACTTGCTTCCCGAATGGCGATGAGAGGACCACCGCAGAATGCTCCACGAAGGGGATGAGAAGGTGGAAAAATTATATTTTTAACCCTAGAGGAGCATCCCGTGTTTGGGACAAGCTCTTAGAGCTTTGAAGGGGGTGAAAGAAGAGAGGAAGGGATGAAGAAAGTATGGGGGCATAGGGCCTTTTATAGGTGTAGGTGTAGATTGGAGGGGGAAATTAGGTCATTTCATTATTAAACATTAAATTAATAGGTCTTTGGTGACAAATCTATTCGTCACTGATGTAAACACATTTACACTACTTAAAATGTCTATTTATGCATGTTCTTAAGCATATGATTGCACTTCATGATATAAATATTGCATTACATGCATCATCTTGCATTTAGAGTAGTTTGAATAAAATGGAGGTTAATTGTCTCCTTTTATGTGCTTGGACAGGGCAAACATTTTATTGAGGCCTTGGATCAAAGATCCAACTGTATGGATGTGATCAGGGCGACGATTGGAGTTCAACGACTCCAAGATCGCCCTAATCAGGCATCCGTAGCATCAGATAGTGACCCGGGAACCCTAGAATATCAAGGGCCATGATGGTGTAAATCCACACTTTAGATGATAAATCCGACCGCACGGATGAATTCGGATCGACGATCGCAGCCCAACAACACAAAAATCGAGTCAATCCGACATCCGTGGCACCATCTACAACTTCCAGAAGATGGATGGCCAAGATAGCGCCATATGGAGCCATCTCAGCTGCCCCAACGGCCGCTTGCATCTTGTGAAGGCCCCGCGCTCGATCGCTCTCGCTCGCGCTTAAAAGCATCCGCTCGACCATCCGCGCCCCATAGCGCTGTGGTCGAGCGCGCTTTCGCGAATGGCAGGCGCGGGATCGAGCCATGGTAAGGAACGGCAGGCGTGGGCAATTGGGCGCGGGTGGAGCGTCAGTTGGAGATCGGACGGCCGCGCGCGCTCGATAGCGTCCACGCGCAATTGAATGCGCGAGCGGACACGCGATCGCACGCGGGCGGGCGCGCAACATAGTCGGCGGAGACGCATCTTAAGCCGTCCGATCACTGAAAAGGGACGAACGTGCGCAAGCCGTTGAGTGCTCGAGCCGCCCACGACGTCCACGTTGAGGGCTTTAGTGACGGATTTATCCGTCACTAAAGACCCCTCTTTTATTATTTTGAAGTTGTAATGTCCATTTTGCCCCCACTCCTTGCAACTATAAAAGGAGACCCACTCCATACGAAATTCTCATCCCTTCCTTCTCTCTACCCCTCCAAAGCTCAAGAGAAGCTTGTCCCACACCCGGGATGCTTCTCGCGAGATAAAGTCCAATTTTCGTTCCCCTTCGGAAGTGGATCCCGCGACGACGATGGCGTGCTGCTTTGTTCCCGTTCTTCTGCTTCGTCCTCCTTCGTCTTGCTTCGTTCTCCTTCGTCCAGGCGTCGTCCTGTCCGGCTCGTCCTCCAAGCAACCGTCGAGGGGGATTTCTCTCTCCCTATTCTTTTTACTGCTTTCTACATTAATCTACTCGTCCTTCAAGCAACCATCGAGGAGGACATTTCTCCCTCCATTCTTTTAGTGCTTTCTAGAGTAAATTTATCACTTTCTAGAGTAATTGTTTTATGCTTTCTAGTTGTAATGAACAATCTCCTCAATGAAAACTTCCTTGTTTATTCTACATCTCATTTTGATTTCTCTGTGTAATATTCTCTTTCTCTCTTACTCTCTCTCTCTCTCTCTTCTATTTATTGTAAATAATTAGATAGTTTTAAATTGAATTATTCTGTGACAAATAAAAAGAAACGCGTAGTTTTTAAATCAAATGTCTACCTTCCTGTGTTCGACCAGGAATTTTAATTTCGATATAAATTTTATTTGCTGAACGCGAATTCTTCGCTTTCGAACTACAACGACAGGTTTTCCAAAATCGAACACGTTAGTGTAGCGATTCGAAAACGTTTCAACATTTTGGTGCCGTTGCTAGGGAGGTAACGATTTCCGATCTTTTCTTCGCATTTCTTGCACTTTATTTATTTTTCTAACTAGCTTTCTCTTGTGTCTATTGTTTTGCAGAGACCTCCATCAAGGAATCAACAAGCAGTAGACTGGGGTAAAGTGCAGTTGAAGACAACTGTAAGTGCTCCCCCATTCTTTCTCCCTCTATAGATTTCATTCGCCACATTAAATCCAAATCCCAATTAACCTAGGTGTTTGCATAAATCCTAGGAATAGTTTGGTTGTTTGGATTTTCACTCACATTCATTCCACCCTCATTCATAAAAAAAAATAAAAAGATAATCTTGTGGGGTAATTTCCAACAAACACACAACAAACACCCACATTCAAGGCACTTGATCAACTTGATTTGTTTTCTACTCAACCGGGTTCTGATCTGTGGAACCGGTACACACAAAGCAACACATAACAGAGTAGAAATTATTCTAGGTTAACCATTTTTGAGTGCCTAACTTAGTGGTGCATTTGCGGCCAATTGTTTGAGTTGTTTGGGCCACACCACTTTATTTAAAACCAACTCATCAAGTAGCTCCTCCTTAGGGTTTTCAATCTAGGTATATTCCAGGCACTCCACTTTCTTTCTGATTTTAAAGGAAAACAATCTTCACCCGTGTTTTACAACTTGGTTTGCCTAGAAACTTGATTGCAATTCACCTAATTTGAAACCCTAAAAGCTACTAAGCAAGATTTGAACCTTAAAATTCACCACATCAAAAACAATCTTGCTTGAAAACCATTGGTTGTGCACGCACACACAAATCAATCAATCATTAAGGGCACAACCCATTTAAAGGGCCCACCACATTCCAAAGCACATTCAAACCTAGCCCTAAATAAAACAAGAGTAGACGTTGGCCTTAAGGATTGGACTCGCTCTTCAGAACCCAGAATGAGATTATTTTCGATTAGTCTATTTCTACTGTTCAATCTGATGTCTAGCTAGGGGAGCAAAGTCAAACGATCGCGGCTGGGGGGTACACTAGGAACCGGAGGCGCAAGCCGAAGGAAGAACCTTCTCCCCAGTCCCTCCTTCTAACTGGTTGGATTGAATAGACAGAAGTAGATCAAATCGTTCTTTTATCTCAAGATGGGTTTTGGGAGTCTGTAGGTCTGTAGGCTAACCCATTTAAGGACAGGTTTGATTGTTTGTATTGTAGGGCGCCTTTCTTCCTCCCGTGTCTCATGAATTCTTCCACATATTTCATGCATTCCCGCTCTTTCCCTCCTGTTGTGACTTATCCTCAACATGACGATTATCCCAACTCGTATTGTAATCAACCATCAGTTAGTTGAGATAATTCAGATTAGGGATACAATTCCGGACCCCCATGTTTAGGGTCTAACCCTGAACACTTTGATTCTGATTTCTATCCTTCTCAGAGCTACATCGGCTATAGATCGTCTTCCTTTCATGCACAACCTAATACGATCTACAATCAAGAAGGATACATCGATCCTTACCCATCCTCTGATTTCACTGGCTTTAGGTCATCACCATCTTTTCAACAATCTGAAATGACCTATTATCGGGAAGGGTATAACAAATCTCAATTCGTTAATTCCTCTGCATTGATGTCAAACCCGCCCAACCCTGAACCAACTCATTTGGTTCAGGTTAACCAGGTTCAAGATAAGGTCAGGCTAACTTGAGGAATATCATTCAATCTTTAGAAGTTCAGCCAATACCTTGCATTGAGAGATTGGAGCCCCTGATTGAAATGATTGATGATTTAAACAAGTCTTTGTTGGATTGGCTCCAGGATGTTAAGGATAAGATCCCGAGTGAGTTTCTACTTGGGAAATTAGCAAAATTGAGGATGAGATTCATGGTTGCTTTGATTCAATCTTGGAATAATTCCCAGGATGAACCCTCTTCAAGAAAGCCAATGACAGAACCAGCTCAGGCACCTGTTGGGGGGGACACGTGTTACGAGGCTGACCAGATTAAATTAAAACAATCAATTAAGGATGATATAATTTCTTCACCTGAGATCCCTAAGCCGGGTTATGAGGAAACATATGTCTCCTTAGAACAGAAAGTGAAAAATGATTTTGGGACATACATTGATACGGATCCTGATGGTGAAGATTCAAGTTGCGAAGTCTCACGCGAGTTTTCTGAACACGATTTCTGTGAGACGATTGGGCCTGAGGAATCTGATAGATCATTTGATAGCCCAATAACTGAGGACACTGATCTTATTAGGGCACACATTACGAATCCAGAATCGCATTTTCTGGAGGAATCAATTTAATGCCCTAATTATCAGTTACACCCTATTGAGCTTATTGATGATTCTAATTCTGAGATAATTAGACCCAAGTCAAATTTGATTCTGCCACATCATTTAGACTTGGAGATTTTAGATGGGGTGATGAATATACAAGAGGTCCTAGAATTTGATATGCTGAATGAGGAGGATAGGAGCTGGGAAGTTTTGATTTGGGAAGTTAATTCTGGAGGAAATGGAAGATTGAGTCGAAGGGTTCCTTTTAAGCTGAAACCATCAAATAAGAATCTTTACGACATTTGTTTCAAGGATGTTCAACTCAAGCACACATTCAACGATTATCCTTTTGAGCTTCAATTCTCTGTAACCCGACTTTTTGGTCTTGGGTTGCATCCTCATAAATCGCAGGCCCGACCCCACTTGCATTCTGATTTTAGGTTTTGGGTAATTTTTATCCAGAACCTAAGATATTCTCAATTATGGGGTGTGGGTCTGCACCACAATCTGGTCCACATCTGTGGACCTCTGTTGACAGGTCGGAGGATTCTTCTATTTATTCTAATTCTGACCTGCACTTGTGAATTCTTTATTTCTTTTCTTTGTATAGTGTGCCTAGCTGAAGGTACTAAACTCAGCACATATATAGTTCTTTTTAATTTTTCATCTTTGAGTGGACATGACATTCACAAAATTCAGGTGACTTTCTTCGCTTTTCCACTCTACTTTATGTCTTTTTAATACAATGAGGACATTGCATTAGATAGGCATGGGGGGGTGGATATTTATCTCTGAATTCATTCGTCAGCTCCGTAGATTTGTTTTATTTTGATTAAAAAAAAATTGAAATTAAGAAAGAGAATTTGGGTTTAAGAAAATTTTCAATCTTAGGAAAAACTACATTAAGATCTGAACACAGAGACCCTTCAGGTCTTTGAACTTAATCAGCCCGTGTATCCACTAAAATGTGGATTTATTTTCCGAGTTCTCGCCAACTTGAATTTTATTTTAATTAAAGTAAATAAAGTTTGGGTGATAAGTACACGACTTATCAACCTGCCCTTTGATTTGAGGGAATTTTGAGTCTTAAGCATCTACACACTTTCTTTGCACTGACTCGTTGTTCGGCGATTTTAACGAAAATTGGGTAGCTAATGAACCTTCTAGGGTGATATGGCTGGCAAGTTATCGTGGGTAACAGCCCATAGGTAGGTTGTCTAGAGCCTAGTCACTGGACCTTTCTCTTTTTTCTGCCCTTAGGTAAATCTTAGACCAGGGAAGCCACCTATTTAAAAAAAAAAAGAGGAGAAAAGAACAAAAAGAAATAAGCCACACTTCTCCACACGAGTATGGCTGGCAAGTTGTCGGTGGTAACAGCTCATCGACTGGTTGTCTAGAACCCAGCTCAATAAATGCACTAAAAAAATTCCCAAAACACTTAGAAAGAAGCGGAGAAGTAGAATAAATCGGGGAAATATACACTAGATTCACCCTTGTGTTGATCCCGTAAAAAATAAAAGTAGGGAGAAAGCTACTGGTTGTAAAGATACACCTTTAGGCAGAAGTCTTTTTGAGGTCACCTAGAGGCGTAGAAATCCGAAGTCCATTTTAATTACCGGTCAATTAGTCTATCACAATCACAATAAGATGCTTAAAGCTTAAGGTTCTCATCAAATTTTGGGTGAGTTGAATGGCCGTAGAAAGCCACTCTTCAACCCGAAAATTTGAAAATCCAAAAAATTAGAAAAGAGAAAAAGAGAAAAAGAAATTTTTCTTTTAATAAGGAGAGGGCTTGAGGCGGTCTGCATTTTGGCTGATACCTAGGCACTTGTGTGTCTTTGAAAGTTCAGTTCCTAAGTAGACAATATCTTAATGATTGAAAATAACTCAGGTCCAAATAATCCAACCCAATTCTTTTATAAATAGCATATAGTTTTTGCTAGGGACTAACAAAAGATAGGCATGGGGGTATGATGTAAACACATTTACACTACTTAAAATGTCTATTTATGCATATTCTTAAGCATAGGATTGCATTTCATGATATAAATATTGCATTACATGCATCATCTTGCATTTAGAGTAGTTTGAATAAAACGGAGGTTAATTGTGTCCTTTTATGTGCTTGGACAGCGCAAACATTTTATCGGAGCCTCGGATCAAAGATCCAACAGTATGGATGTGATCAGGGCAACGATTGTAGTTCAACGACTCCAAGATCGCCCTAATCAGGCATCCGTAGCATCAGATAGTGACCTGGGAACCCTAGAAGATCAAGGGCCAAGATGGTGTAAATCCACACTTCAGATGATAAATCCGACCACACGGATGAATTCAGATCGACGATCGCAGCCCAACGACACAAAAATCGAGTCAATCCGACATCCGTGGCACCATCTACAACTTCCAGAAGATGGACGGCCAAGATAGCGCCACGTGGATCTCAGCCGCCCAAACGGCTACTTGCATCTTGTGAAGGCCCCGCGGCCAATCGCTCTCCGCCGTTGGATCTTAATCCAACGGCTGTGGTCGCTCGCGCTTAAAAGCGTCCGCTCGACCATCCGTGCCCCATAGCGTAGTGGTCGAGCGCGCTTTCGCAAACGGCAGGTGCGGGATCGAGCCGTGGTGAGGAGCGGCAGGCGCGGGCGATTGGGCGCGGGTGGAGCGTCAGATGGAGATCGGATGGCCGTGCATGCCCGATAGCATCCACGCGCAATTGAACGCGTGGGCGGACGCGCGATCGCATGAGGGCAGGCGCGCAACGCAGCCGGTGGAGACGCATCTTAAGCCGTCCGATCGTTGAAAAGCGACGAACATGCGCAAGCCGTTGAGCGTGCGAGCAGGCGAGGAGGCGCACGCGAGCCGCCCACGACGTCCACGTTGAGGACTTTAGTGACGGATTTATCCGTCACTAAAGACCCCTCTTTTATTATTTTGAAGTTGTAATGTCCATTTTGCCCCAACTCCTTGCAGCTATAGAAGGAGACCCCCTCCATACGAAATTCTCATCCCTTCCTTCTCCTCTCTACGCCTCCAAAGCTCAAGAGAAGCTTGTCCCACACTCGGGATGCTTCTCGCGAGATAAAGTCCAATTTTCGTTTCCCTTCGGAAGTGGATCCCGCGACGACGACGGCGTGCTGCTTCGTTCCTGTTCTTCTGCTTCGTCCTGCTTCGTTCTCCATCGTCCAGGCATCGTCCCGTCCGGCTCGTCCTCCAAGCAATCGTCGAGGAGGATTTCTCTCTCCCTATTCTTTTTACTGCTTTCTAGTATAGATTTACTGCTTTCTAGATTAATCTACTCGTCCTTCAAGCGACCGTCGAGGAGGACATTTCTCCCTCCATTCTTTTAATGCTTTCTAGAGTAAATTTATCGCTTTCTAGAGTAATTGTTTTATGCTTTCTAGTTGTAATGAACAATCTCCTCAATGAAAAATTCCTTGTTTATTCTACATCTCATTTTGATTTCTCTGTGTAATATTCTCTTTCTCTCTTACTCTCTCTCTCTTCTATTTATTGTAAATAATTAGATAGTTTTAAATTGAATTATTCTGTGACAAATAAAAAGAAACGCGTAGTTTTTAAATCAAACGTCTGCCTCCCTGTGTTCGACCCGGAATTTTAATTTCGGTATAAATTTTATTTGTTGAACATGAATTCTTCGCTTTTGAACTACAACGACAGGTTTTCCAAAACAGAACACGTTAGCGTAGCGATTCGAAAACGTTTCAACAGTCACTAAAGCCTAAACATGGCTAAAACTCTGTGTGCGTGCTCCCCGCTTCCTCTTCTGTGCACAAACGCCTCACGCACGATCGCGTGAACTTAGTCGTTTGATCGCGAGATCGGACAGTCGAGAGACGTGCACCATCGCTTCTTCTTCAACGCCTTTTCCTGTCCGCATGTGATGGCACATTGGATCACGCGTCATCACACACGTATGCGATCCTTGCCCATCCCTCACGCCACGTCGCTCGCATCTACGCTGCCCATGCTTCATCCAACGATCCAATTTCACTCACACCTACGCTTGTGCTCGATTTGAGGTGTGCTGGGCTTCGAACCCATGCCCTCCCCTCATGCGTTGAGTGCTCAACCATTGTGCCACCCTTGCCTTTGTGATGCGTTTATGCTTAAACGCTCGAACTCTCTCAGCCATTGGATGATGATCCAATGGTCAAGATTACTCAAGCAATTGAGGAGGGAGAGAACAACAGTGAGCTCTTGGTTGGTTTGGGCGACAGTGATGGCACCACGTGGCGCCATCATGTCCATCCATCCTCTATGTCTTGTAGATGGTGCCACAGATGTCAGATTGGATCGATTTTTGCATTGTTGGGCTGCGATCGTCGATCCGAACCAATCCATGCGATCGGATTTATCATCTGATGTACAAATTTACACCATCTTGGCCCCTTGATCCATGATCTTTCTCGAACTGCATCTGATGCTACGGAAGTCTGATCGGGGCAATCTTGAAGTCGTTGAACTCCGATCGTCACCCTGATCAAATATGTACGATTGGATCTTCAATCCAAGTCCCCAATAAGATATTACCCTATTTCCAGACTGCAAAAAGAGATAATTAACGTAAAATTTATACAACCTAATCTAAATGCATGATGATGCATGTAATGCAATATTTATAATGTATAATGCAACTTTTTGTCTAAGAACACGCAAAATAGATAGTTTATGTGATATAAACTTGTTTACATCAATCGGGTATGGATTGATGCTTTCTATGGTCAGTCTATCACCATGGGGGTTTATTTCTGCACCATTCATTGGCCATTCCTTTTGGAGGATCCTTGTCATCCTTCCCCTACCCCTATGGAGGTTGTTATTCCCTCCTATCCTTTAGAACCACCCCCGGTGACTTGGGACGATTTCATTCCCATCCTAGTTCGGCGAGCATTTGCTATCAGGATTATCATCAGCTGACCAACATCCTAGTTTACCTATTTTCTAGGCCAACATTACTTCACTCATTTTTAGGGCCTCTTTCCTTGGTTTTGGAACCTAGCTTGCAGGTTCTTTGGCTACTCAGCTACTAACAAAATAACGGCATTCCATCTCTAACCCAGGTAATATCCTTCATGCAATGAGGACATTACAGGTTTTAGGAATGGGGGGGTGTACTTGGGGATATACATATCATTTATACATAGTGCATACATGCATTTAGTTAAAACATTCTGCATTGCATACATTTGCATTGATTAAAAAAAAAAGAAAAAAGTTACATTTAGGCATGTAATTAAATTGAGCTTAACTGGCTGGGCCTTGCATTCTTAGGCATAAGACCAGAACTTTAGGTTAGACTAAGCTGAATCTAGGTGTCTAACTTTAGAAGCTAAGTTAAGCTACTAGCTTTAGACCCTTAAGGTCCTTTGTGGACTTAAAAACTTATGTAGGAGTTAAGTTGTGGAACATTCCTCAAGAGGTTGAGGAAGGAAAGCTAGGGATTGAGTTAAAGGCTAGATAATACCTGGTGTCTTTTCCTACCTTTTGGTTTGCGGGTCCTCATAACCTAAGCATCCACATTTCATATACACTTGGTCTTGTATAAATAATGATTACCATAATTTCTTAAATAAAATTTGCTTCTCTTAGTTCTAGCCTAGGAGAAGCTTAGAAACACAATTTTATTGGATGAGTTTCCGCCACAGGAGAGTGGGGTATATACTTAGCTTGATGATGCAATGATAACATGTCACCTCCTCGGCACTTGTCTCTTAGGATATCTATCCCACTGGGGGCATGTATGTAAATTGTGTAGTTCAGGTACCATGGGTGGACCTATCTCGAAGTGCCGATTGCCACATGCTTGAATTCACGTAAGAAATCCATTGGCGATACTATCTCAAAGTGTCAATTGCCAGGAGTTCTTGGGGTCACTATGGGAGGTGCTATCTTAAAGGATCGAAAGCCATGCACCCTTCGAGGCTCAGTGATGGGGATAATGAATCCAACACAAACCGTGTTGATAGCTGATCCAAGGTTAGACTTAGAATAATCAAACAATATATATATATATATATATATATATATATATATATATATATATATATATTGCAAAAAAAAACTTTCTTACTCTCTTTCTAGGTTGGCAATCATACCAACCTTAAATAACTTAGAATAATGCACATGCACGGTTGCTTTAATCTCTGGGACCAATAAACCCTAGGGTAGAGCTAGAAATCATGGAAACCTATGCTTGCAACTCGTCCTTAGTTGACCTAGTTTGTAACTTAGCAACTACTTGGGAACCTTAGGTTAAAAGTCTGAACTTAACATGCTTCTAGAGGAAGACCAATTGGTTGGCTAGTCCACTTCAAGAGCTAGGTTATTGCTTGAATTTGCTAGGTACTCGGCGTGTAATTCGCATTTTAAAAGATTATTCAGTTGTAGTATAGAGTGAAAACACATCAAAAAATAAATTTATAAAACTCCAGAGAGTATCGGGTCATTCACTGGGAGGCAATCTCGATTTTTAACAGAAGCTTTTCAATAAACTAGTTCTAATGGTATTTATATATGTATAAAGAGGCATCAGATATCCATAAGATCAAATTTAATTACATTGATAAAGAGTTTTTCACGATCGAAATTGCTATGCAAAAAGTAGAGATAAATAGAGAGAAAGAGAGAAATAGAGAGAGACAGATAGATAGAAGGAGGCAGAGAGACGATTCCGCTTGTGGGATGCTTGTGCGAGATGTGGTAGCACCTCAGATCTAGAGCATCGAGACGAAGTTGCAAAGGGATGGAGAATTGTAGAAAGAAGATAGGAGAGATCTAGAGTTGATGGGAGAGAGAGATGCTTCAACTAGGGGGCCTTGGGCCTTCTTTTATAGTTTTAATGAGGGGCAAAGTAGATATTTAACCCCTCTATCTCATGCAACAACTCTTATTTGATCATATCCATTGATTGATTGATCAATGGATCAGATATGGCATCAAAATAGCCTTCAAAAGGACTTCTATGTTTGGATTTGCTCTGGTGGCAACACGTGGCGGCCGCTACGTCATCGATCTTCGATCGTGTAGCTCTGATTCCTCCTCACGTGTATGCTTATCTTCTTTACTCACTACTCGCCATCAAAACCTGCCTCAATGTCAGCTGAAAACCTACGATTGGATGGCTTACACGCTTGCTCCTTGTTGCGTTTGTTTTGAAAAGCGTGTAGGATTGCACGTCTAATCATGCGTTCGACCGCGGCCCACCCTCGCTTCACCACGTGGACTCAATCGCCACCCTCCGCTTGACATCGTACGGCTTCATTTAATCCGCACCCATCCTCATGCAGATTGCGCCTTGAACAAGCGTCTCCAGATCTCGTGCAGGCACCTGAGCCAATGCGCCACACGCACGTTTTGTTATAGTTACCTCTTTGTATATATTTATTCTTATCCAGCTTGACGGGCGTCGTGGCGAGCTTGTGGCCGTTGGATGAAGATCCAACAACCCATAGCATGCGAGGGTAGCCTTCCTAGATGGGGCGGTGGTGAGGGAGCAGTTGTGATGGCCCCACATGGAGCCATCCTGGCCGTTCATCTTTTTTTCTTTTTATCTGGTGACGTAGACCTCCGATCGAGTTGATTTTTGCACCATTGGACTATAATCATTGATCTGGATTCATCCATGCAATTGGATTCTCCACCTAAGGCTCTAATGTAAACATGTTTATATTACATAAAATGTCTATTTATGCATGTTCTTAAGCATAGAATTGCATTACATGATATAAATATTGCATGGCATGCATCATCTTGCATTTAGATTTGTTTGAATAAAATGGAGGTTAATTGTCTCCTTTTATGTTCAAGGACAGGGCGAATTTTTCTTGAGATTTTGGATCAAAGATCCAACCATACGGATTTGATCAGGGTGACGATTGGAGTTCAACGACTCTAAGATTGCCCTAATTGGATATCTATTGCATCAGATAGACATAGAGGAACCCTAGAAGATCAATGGCCAAGATGGTGTCAATCCACATTTCAATTGCCAAATCAAACCACACGAATGGATTCGGATCGACGATCGCAGCCTAACGACGTGAAAATCGACTCAATCCGATACCCGTGGTAGCATCTACATCATCCAGAAGTTGGACGGCCAAGATGGCACCATGTGGTGCCATCTCGGCCGCCCAACCGACCGCACGCATCCACTGAATGCGCCCGCACCAATGCTTCCTCACTGTTGGATTAAGATCCAACGACTGTAAGGCACCCGCGCTTAAGTTAAGCACTCGACACAAATGCACCCACAGCGTGTTGCTCGAGCGCTTTAACGCGAAGTTGAGGCATGCGTTCAAGCCTCGCCACGCCTCAATTGGAGCGGGGGCACGCACAATCGACTGCTTGATGAGGATCCAGTGGCTGTGGGTGCCCGATAACATCCACGTGCCATCGCACGCCCCCACGTGCGCGGGATCACACCCATATGTGCACATAGAGGAGGTGCGACGAGGAGCGCTCTCAGCCGTTCGATCTCACGATCAAACGACCAAGATTTAGAGGACGTGATTGTGCGTTGAGCGCGGGGAGGTGAGCAGGCACGTGCGTGCCACCCCACTACGGCCACATTCAGGCCTTTAGTGATGGATTTATCAGTCACTAAAGGTCCTGAATTAATGATTTTCAACATAAAAAGAACAAATTTCCCTCACTCCTTGCAACTATAAAAGGAGACCCCCTCCATACGAAATTCTGATCCCTTTCTTCTCTCCCTCTCCAAAATTCAAGAGAAGCTTCTCCCACACTCGGGATGCTCCTCGAGAGATAAAGTCAAATTTTTTCCCTCATTTCGGAAGCGGATCCTGCGACGACGACAATGTGTTGCCCCATTCCCATTCCTCCTGCCTCGACCTCCTTCTTCCTGCTCCATCCTTCATCTTCCAGGCGTTGTCTCATCCGGCTCGTCATCCAAGCGATCTTCGAGGAGGATAACTTCTCTCTCCCATTCCCTTTTCAGCTTTCTAGAGTAGAATTTTCCTGCATTCTAGTGTAATAGATTTCCCGCTTTGTAGTGTAATTTTTCACTGGTTTAATTGTCTAAACATTTTGAAATATTAAGTGCATGTTCTCTCCCTCTCTCTCTCATTTATTCTAATTATTTATATTACTTCGTTGTAATTACGTCTCTTTGCTTTTCAACAAAAACCCCAAAAATATATACTTGTGAATATAGATTGATGTAGCCTCCCTGAGTTTGACCCAGGATTTCTATTTTGGTATAAATTGTATTTGTTGAACACGAGTTCTTCGCTTTCAAACTACGATAACAGGTTTTCAAAATCAAATACGATTGCGTAATAACCTGTAGCTTCAACATTTTGGTGCCATTATCGAGGAGGCAATGATTTCTAATCTTCTTTTCGCATTTCACGCACTTTATTGTCTTCTAACTTGCTTTTTCTTGTGTCTATTGTTTGCAGAGACCTCCATCAGGGAATCATCAAGCAGTAGACCGGAGTAAAGTGCAGTTGAAGACAACTGTAGGTGCTCCCCATTCTTTTCCCCCTCCATAGATTTCATTTGTCACATTATATTCAAATTCCGATTAACCTAGGTGTTTGCATAAATCCTAGGATTAGTTTGGTTGTTTGGATTGTCACTCACACTCATTCCACCCTTGCTTATAAAAATAAAAAATAAAGGGATAATTTTGTGGGGTAATTTTCAACAGACACACAACATGCACCCACAATCAAGGCACTTAACCTACTTGATTTGTTTCTACTCAACCGGGTTCTGATATGTGGAATCGGTACACACAAAGCAACACATAAAAGAGTAGAAATCATTCTAGGTTAACCATCTCTGTGTGCCTAATCTAGTGGTGCATTTGTGGCCAGTTGTTTGAGTTGTTTGGGTTGCACCACTCAACCTAAAATCAACTCATCAAGTAGCTTCTCCTTAGGGCTTTCAATCTAGGTCTATTCCAGGCACTCCACTTTATTTCTAGTTTTAAAGGAAAGCAATCTTCACCCGTATTTGAAAACCTCGTTTGCGTCAAAACTTGATTGAAATCAACCTAATTTTAAACCTTAAAAGCTACTTAAGCAAGATTTGAACATTAAAATCCAAACATCACAAATAATCTTGCTTGAAAACCAAAGTTGTGCACGCACATACAAAATTCTTAATCAATCATTAAGGACACAACCCATTTTAAGGGCCCATCACATTTCATAAGCACTACAATCCCAGGCCTTAATAAAATCGAGTAGATGTTGGCCTTAAGGATTGATTCGCTCTTCGGGGCCTAGTCTGAGATTGTTTTTGACTAACCTACTTGTACTGAATAATCTAATGTCCAGCTAGGGGAGTAGCATCAAACGACCGTGGCTGGGGGGTACACTAGGAACCGGAGGTAAAAGTCAAAGGAAGAACCTTCTCCACAGTCTCTCCTTCTAACTTGTTGGATTGAGCAGACACAAGTAGAGTAAATCATTTACAATCTTAAGGCGGGTTTTGGGAGTCTATAGATCCTTAGACAACCCCACTTAAGGACAGGCTTGTTTTGTTGTGCTGTAGGGTCCTCATCCCCAATCCTTCCGACCTTCTCCTAGTTTATGCTGGGAAGATGGTCATTGAATCCTCGATAGGAAGGACCACTAGAGTATTCTAGGTGGTGAAAATTGGATTTTGGTCAAATTGATCCCATGGCCGACCAACAGCCTCCTCTGCCTCAGGATCCACAGGAGGAATTACGACGGTAGCTAGAACAAATGCAGAGAATGCAAGAATGGTTCTAGAGAATGTAGGGCACCCAACCCTTGAAGGATTTTTATGATCCTTCAAATTACGGGGAACGTCCTGGCATCCAGATTCCAGCTGGAGACATAGAAATCAAGCCGCAAGTGTTAAGCCTGATTAAGTATTACCATGGGCTTGGCTCCGAAGACCCGTTTCAGCACTTGGAGGACTTGACCACTTTGGTCCAGACCACCAAGGCACGAAAAGTGAATGAGGAGAAAATGATCATGAGACTCTTCCCCCACTCTCTTAGGGATAAGGCTGCTCATTGGTACAGGACAATAGGAAGACCAATTGCAACTTGGAATGAGTTGAAATCGACCTTTTTGATGAAATTCTTCCTAGTTGGACGTACCAATGCCTTGAGATGAGAACTCACTACCTTTACCCAGTGGCCGGGGGAGCAGTTTCATGTGGCCTGGGAGTAATTCTAAGACCTATTGCGGAGGTGTCCACACCACAAGGTGCCGAAATGGCAACTCGTGCAGATCTTCTACCATGGGTTGACTAGGCAACTCAAAAATCACGTGGATGCTTCTTGCGAAGGCAATTTCCTCAACAAAGACGTAGATAGTGCACACAATTTGCTTGAGGAAATGAGCGAGAATTCAATCAATCATGCCTCCATGGATACTTTTAACCGATCCCAGCAGCCCAAATCAAATGTTAATGAAGTCCATGACTCATTCATTTGATATGCAATTGATTTGTAACAAACTTGACAAGGTGAACTTGGTTGCTAAGAGAATGGAAGAGTGGATGGATGGAAATTCTATGAATAACTCTCGATCCACTCAATCCCAAAATTCGGGATTCCATTCTTCACGAGCTCCTTCTGGACGGGAGTTCGTGAATCAACTCGATGCGACTCAACCTGTGAGTCAGCATTATTCTGAACACCACGGGTTCCCAACTGGGGCCTTTGATCCCAGTTTTTCTGATCCTTCCCTTTCTTTCCCTCCATCCTCACCCTATGAGAATGTCTGTGCTGCATAGGAGAACGTTAGATTCAACTCCTACTCTAATGCTTATAATCCGAGTTGGAGAAACCACCCTAACTTCTCCTGGAGAAACCCAGGGCAACAGACCCAATTCCAACCCAGCAACTATGCTCTGCAATGACCAATGGTTTAGGCTCATGTGTATACTTAGTTGTTCCCAAATTAGGTCAATCAGCCAACTTGGAATGCCCGTCAACCCATAGGGCAGGCTGATTTGAACCAGCAAATGGTAGAGATGCAAGGATTCATGCTCCAGCTTATGCAACAAATGAAAACCTCATTGGACAACTTGCAGACCGGGCTCATTGCTAACTCTCGTCAACCCGGATCTCTACCATCCCAGCCCGTACCCAACCCACGAAATATTCTGAACCCGGGCAACCAAGCCCATGGGTACAGAAATAAGAGGGACCCACAGCACATGCTCAGGTGGTTGAGTAGGGTCCTTCCTCTTCTTCTTCTTCTTCTGCACATCAACAATTCTTGGCTAATCAAGCCCCTCCAATCTTTCTTAACCCTCCCCAAGAGCCAAACTCTTATGCATCTGCAAATTTTGTTACCTTGAGGAGTGGTAAGCAGACTCAGGATCCACAACCACACTGTTCTGATCTACCAAATCCTAAAGAACCTGAGGAGAGAGAAGATAATTCTAGAGAAGAAATCAAGGCTCAGGAACCTGATTCCAAAGATCTGACTCATGTTCCTTTCCTTGAAGATTTGATCAAATCAAAGAAGCCTGTTGATAGCAATGAGGAGCTTATGAATATTTTTAAGAATGTTGAGTTCAATATCCCGTTCCTTGATGCTATCAAGCATATACCGACTTATGCGAGATTTTTAAAGGATTTATGTACATAAAAGCGTAAGTCAAGGGAATCTATTCCGAGGAAGGTGGTACTCTTCGAGCAGGTTAGTTCTATTATCCTTCACCACCTCCCTCAAAAAAAGAGAGATCCAGGTGCTCCGTTGATTTCCTTTGTCATCGGAGATTACATGTTTGATAGAGTAGTTTTGGATCTGGGTGCATCCATCAACCTAATTTCAACTTCTCTTTACAAGAAGTTTGGATTAGGTGAACTTCGGTCGTCTTCAGTAACGCTACAGTTAGCGGACAGTTTGGTCACAAATCCAGGAGGCGTTATTGAAGATGTTATAGTTAAGGTCAAGGATTTATATTTTCCTGTAGATTTCCTTGCCCTTGACATGGATGTACCATAAAATCTAAGGAACGCACCCATCATTTGGGGCATCTGTTCCTGGCTATCGCTAAGGCCAACATTAATTGTGAAAGTGGTAGCATGGAAATCACCTTTGGGGATCAAGGAATGAAATTGGATAATTTTAAGGTAATTAATAAATTTGAGGATTGTGGATTTATTGAGGAACTTGAGGAGGATAATGTAAACATTGAAACTTGTTTGATGGTTTCTTCAATTGAAAGTTCCTCCTTTGATGATGAATTGGACTCGCAACCCTCTATGGTAGACCTACAATCTTCTGAAGAGGTTATTGATTTTGTTCACTCACAACCTCTTCCTCTTGATGAGTCCTTAGCATCTTCCTTACCATCAATCATCACTTCGGCCCAGCTTGAACTGAAACCATTGCCTGAGAATTTGAAATTTCATTTTTTAGGACCTCTAAAGACGCCCCCTGTGATTATCATTGCTAAATTAACAAAGGAGCAAGAAACTAAATTGATCAAGGTCCTGAAGGAACACGAGGAGGCAATTGGTTGGACCACTCATGACCTTAGGGGGATAGAGCCATCTTACTGCAATCATAGAATATTCTTGGAAGATGGATCTTGCCCTTCTAGTCAGATGCAGTGGAGATTAAATCCAAATATGCGAGAAGTGGTCGAAAAGGAAATCTTTAAGTGGCTCGATGCAGGAATTATTTATCCAATCTCTGATAGTCCCTAGGTAAGTCTCGTGCAGATTGTTCCCAAGAAAGTTGGGATTATTGTTGTGACTAACAAGAGAGGAGAATCCGCCACAACTCATTTAGCTTCCTCTTGGATGTTCAGCCATGAAAAAGGATCACTTCCCATTTCCTTTCATTGATCAAATCTTGGAAAGACTAGCCGGGCAGAAGTGCTTCTATTTTCTTTATGGCTACTCAGGATAAAACCAAGTTCCTATCCATCCTGAGGATCAGGAAAAAACTACTTTCACCTATCCCTACGGAACCTTCGCTTTCCGTAGGATGCCTTTTGGTTTATGCAATGCACCTATGACTTTTCAAAGGTGTATGTTAGCCATATTCTCTGACATGGTGGGAAAGTTTATGGAAGTCTTCATGGACAATTTCTCTATTTTTGGAGAATCGTTTGACTCTTGTTTGGCTAACCTAGAAATGATTCTTAAGCGATGTATCAAAACACGATTGGTCCTTAGCTGGGAAAAGAGTCATTTCATGACACAAGAAGGCATCGTCTTGGGTCATGTAATCTCTGAACGGAGAATTGAAGTGGATAAAGCTAAGGTTGATGCTATTGCTAAACTTCCTCCTCCCACATCTAATAAACAAATTTGATCATTTCTTGGTCATGTGGGATTCTCAGAAGATTCATCAAGGATTTCTTGAAGGTTACTCGTCCCCTGAGCAATCTTCTCGCCAAAGAAACACTGTTTGTTTTCGACGAATCATGTCATAAGGCATTTGATTTCCTAAAAATGGCAGTCACTTGTGCTCCAATGTTGTAACCACCGATTTGGACAACCCCTTTTGAGATCACGGCTAACACTATTGATTACGCGATCGAGGCTATTTTGGGTCAGAAAATAGATAGGAAACCCTCTGTCATCTACTACGCTAGTAAAAATTTGGATGAAGCCTAGAGGAATTACACTATTACTGGAAAAGAATTACTAGCCGTAGTATTTGCTTTGGAAAAATTTAGGGCTTATCTCTTAGGGTCTCATGTCATCATCTATACTGACCACTTAGCTTTGGGATATCTCTTGGCCAAAAAGGATGCCAAACCCCGACTTATTCATTGGATTCTTCTGCTTCAAGAATTTGATCTTGAAATCAAGGATAAAATTGGAGTACAAAATGTGGTGGCGGATCATTTGTCGAGACTCCTAAGTGATTCTTCTCGTCCGAACATCCCAATTGCTGACACTTTTCTGGACAAAGCTATCCTTGCAGTTTCAAGTGTCCAAACCTCGTGGTTTGTAGACATTGCTAACTATTTGGCCGTTAGTCAAATCTCCCAGGATTGGACCATGCAACAACGGGATAGACTTAAATCTGAGGCCAAATACTACTTCTAGGAGGACCCTAAACTGTACTGCATTAGCTCTGATTAGATCATTCGCCGATGTGTTTCAGAGAATGAATTCAACAGTATACTTGAGTTCTGGCATGCATCTGCGTGTGGTGGACATTTCTCCAGGAAAAAGACAATTGCAAAAATTTTGCAATCTGGCTTTTATTTGCTGTCTTTATTTAAGGATGCCCAGGATTTCTCAAGGTCATGTTCTCGATGTCAGGCACTCGGGAGCATAACTAAAAGAGATATGATGCCCTTAAACCCAATTCTTCCTGTCGAAATCTTCGATGTTTGGGGCATCAATTTCATGGGACCCTTTCTCCGTTCATTTGGACATCAGTACATTCTTGTTGCCGTTGATTATGTGTCCAAATGGATTGAGGCGATTCCCACCCGAACCAATAACCACAAGGTAGTCATCAATTTTGTCAAGAAAAATATCTTCAGCAGGTTCAGGATTCCGAGGGCCATCATCAGTGATAGCGGCACTCATTTTACTAATGCCCAATTACAGAATTTGTTGGCCAAATACGGGGTTAATCATCGAATTTCCACACCTTACCATCCCCAGATGAATGGACAGGTCGAGATCTCCAATTAGAAGATCAAGAATATTCTGCAGAAATGGTTAGGCCTGATCACAAGGACTGGACTCAAAAGCTTGAGGAAGCTCTTTGGGCCTACCGTACAGCATATAAAATGCCCATCGACATGTCTCCATTTCGTTTGGTGTATGGAAAGGAGTGTCATCTACCTAAAGAGATTGAACATAGGGCATTATGGGCGATCAAGCAATGCAATTTAGATCTGAATTTAGCTGGGAACACTAGGAAACTCCAACTATCTGAGTTGGAAGAGCTTAGAAATGATGCATATGAAAATGCCAAGATCTACAAGGCTTGGACCAACGCTTTACATGATCAATTGATTTCCCGCAAGAGCTTTGAGCTAAACCAGAAGGTCTAGTTATTCGATTCTCGACTTAAGCTTTTTCCCGGCAAACTTAGATCTAAATGGAATGGCCCGTTCATTATCGACCAGATTTTTCCAAATGGAACCATTCAGATCTTTGACCCAATGGCGGGTAACACATTTAAACTCAACGGTCAACGTCTGAAGCCAGTTATTGACCGTACTCTTCCAGAACCTGTCTCAGACATGGTTGCTCTAGCCATATTGTGACTTCTTTGGCTGGACTTCGCCTAGCTGATAGCATTAACCTCAGAAGTTGTACATATGACACAAAGCTAACCCAAGCTTCATATTCAGGTGATATCTTTCATACTCTACCCTTTCTTTCATGTCTCTTTCTCAATGTGGACATTGCATCAGATAGGCATGGGGGGGTGGATTCATGTTTGAATCATTTTGTCAGCTTTGTAAAATTCTTGTAAATTGTATTTCTCTTCCTATATATACGTAAAAAAAATTGAATTAGGAAGGAATAATGGGACATTAGGACTTTTTAATCTTAAGAAATATTACATTAGGATCTGAGTGCAAAGACCATTCAGGTCTTTGGACTTAATCAGCCCGTGTATCCACTAAAATGTGGATTTATTTTTCGAGTCCTCACCATCATAACTCTATTGTAATTTGATTAAATAAGTTTGGGTGATAAGTACACGACTTATCAACCCACCCTCTGATTTGAGGGAACTTTAAGTCTAAAGCATCTACACACTTTCTTTCCACTGACTTGTTGATCGATGATTTTAACTGAAATTGGGTAGCTAATGAACCTTATAGGGTGATATGGCTGGCAAGTTATCATGGGTAACAGCCCATAAGTAGGTTGTCCAGAGCCCAGTCACTGGTACATTCTCCTCTTGCTGCATTTAGGTAAATATTAGACCAAGGAAGCCACCTACATAAAAAAGAAATCAAAAGAAAAAGAAAGTCAAAAAGAAATGAAAAAGAAAAGGAGAAAAGAAAAAAGAAAACAAAAGAAATAAGCCACACTTCCCCGCACGAGTATAGCTGGCAAGTTGTCGGTGGTAACAGCTCATCGACCGGTTGTCCAGAACCCAGCTCAAGAAATGCACTGAAAATTCCCAAAACAGTTAGGAAGAAGTGGAGAAGTAGAATAAACTAGAGAGATATACACTGGATTCACCCTTGTGTTGACCCCATAAAAATAAAAGTAGGGGGAAAGCTACCGGTTGAAAAGATACACCTTTAGGTAGAACTCTCTTTTTAAGGTCACCTAGAGGTGTAGAAACCTGAAGTCCATTCTAATTGCTGATCAACAAGTCTTTCACATTCATAATAAGATGCTTAGAACTTAGGGTTCTCATCAAATCTTGGGTGAGTTAAATGGCCGTAGAAAGCCACTCTTTAACCCTAAACTCAAAGATCGAAAAAAATTAGAAAAGAAGAAAAAGAGAAAAAGAGAACTTTCTTTTAATAAGGCAAGGGCTTGAGGCGATCTGCATTTTGTCAGATACCCAGGCACTGTTGTGTCTTTGAAAGTTTAGATCCTAACTAAACATTTTCTTAATGTTGAAAATAACTTATGCCCAAATAATCCAACCTAATTCTTTTATAAATAGCATATAGTCTTTGCTAGGGACTAGCAAAAGATAGGCATTGGGGTGTGATGTAAACATGTTTATATTACATAAAATGTCTATTTATGCATGTTCCTAAGTAAAGAATTGCATTACATACTATAAATATTGCATAGTATGCATCATCTTGCATTCAGATTAGTTTGAATAAAATGGAGGTTAATTGTCTCCTTTTATGTTCAGGGACAGGGCAGCCTTTTATTAGGGTCTCAGATCGGAGATCCAACCGTACGGATCTAATTAGGGTGACGATTGGAGTTCAACGACTCCAAGATCTCCCTAATCGGATATCGTTAGCATCAGATAGAGATCGAGGAACCTTAGGAGATCAATGGCCAAGATGGTGTTAATCTGCATCTCAAATGCCAAATCCAACCACATGGATGGATTCAGATAAATGATCGTAGCCTAATGATGCAAAAATCGACCCAATCCGATACTCGTGGCGTCATCTACATCATCAAGAAGTTGGATGGCCAAGATGGCGGCACGTGGCACCATCTCGGCCACCCAACCGACCACACGCATCTGCTGAAGGTGCCCGCACCAACGCTTCCCCATCGTTGGATCAAGATCCAATGGCTACGAGGCTCCCGCGCTTAAGTTAAGCACTCAACACAAATGTGCTCACAGCATGTTGGTCGAGCACCTTCACGCAAAGCTGAGGCGTGTGTTCGAGCCTCGCCACGCCTCAATTGGAGCGGGGGCACACACGCGATCGACCGCCCGATGAAGATGCAGCGGCCATGACCACCTAATAGCGTCCACGCACCATCGCATGCACCCGCGTGATGTGGGATCGCACTCATATGTGTGCGTAGAGGAGGCGCGGCGAGCAGCGCTCTCAGCCATTCGATCTCACGATCGAGCGGTCGAGATTTGGAGGACATGAATGTGCATTGAGCATAGGGAGGTGAGCGGGCGTGCACGCGTCGCCCCACTATGGCCACGTTTAGGCCTTTAGTGATGGATTTATCCATCACCAAAGGTCCTGAATTAATGATTTTCAACATAAAAAGACCAAATTGCCCTCACTCCTAGCAACTATAAAAGGAGATCCCTCCATACAAAATTCTCATCCCTTTCTTCTCTTCTCTCCCTCTCCAAAGCTCAAGAGAAACTTGTCCCACACCTGGGATGCTCCTTGAAAGATAAAGTCAAATTTTCGCCATCATTTCGGAAGCAGATCCCGTGATGAAGATGATGTTTTGCCCCGTTCCCATTCCTCCTGCCTCAACCTCCTTCCCACTTCGTCCTTCGTCTTCCAGGCAGCATCTCGTCTAGCTCGTCCTCCAAGCAATTGTCGAGGAGGATAACTTCTCTCTCCCATTCCTCTTTTCAGCTTTCTAGAGTAAAATTTTCCTGCTTTCTAGTGTAATAGATTTCCTGCTTTCTAGTGTAATTTTTCACTGGTTTAATTGTATAAACATTTTGAAATATTAAGTGCATGTTATGTCTTTCTCGCTCTCTCTCATTTATTCTGGTTGTTTATATTGCTTCATTGTAATTACGTCGCTTCACTTTTCAACAAAAACCCTAAAAAAATATAACTGCGAATATAGATCGACGTAGCCTCCCTGAGTTCGACGCGGGATTTCTATTCCAGTATAAATTGTATTTGTTGAGCACAAGTTCTTCGCTTTCAAACTACGATGATAGGTTTTCAAAACCAAATACGATAGTGTAATAACCTGTAGCTTCAATAGGCTCGGATCATTGTCCTTTGGCTTTATGATCTTCGTTCTTTTATGGATTGCACAAGGTGCCCTATGTTTGAGACGATTTCAGAAGCGTTAGCTCCTGTCATCATTTTGATCATATCTATCTGGTCTGATCTGACATCTACTACTTCGAATAATCTACGATTAAAATCATCTCTCTTTTTGGTCATAAAATGACAATATTATCTATATGACTAATAAACTAGCTATTGTACAAATTCTTATGCCTATGAATGCATTAATCCTAAGTTATGCTAGGTTCTAGCTTAATTCAAGTGAATTAGCTTGCATGATTATTGTGCAATCACTAGGGACTAGCAAAAACTAGCCATGGGGCATTTAATGAGCCCATATTTGTGGGCTAGTTAGTTACGTAAATGCCTAAATATTATATTAATATTGACATATAAATAGCGTTCAATAGGATGTAAATAGATTAACTTATATTTTTGACTTAATTACATAAATCATTCATTTCATTCATGATGGGAACACCATCATGAGCCCTAACTAGCTCATTTTGACCCAAAAAAGAGAACAAAAGCTCCTACATAGCCATCTAGAGGTCTTAAATCAATGAATAACCCTTCTGAGATAAAAGAAAGAAATAAGGGGTAAAACTACAATTTTATCATTGCAGTACAACAACGAATTTTCTCATGGGATAAACACAGGTCAAATAATCTTAATAAGATAAAAAGTGGGTTGGTTCGAACAGAAAAGGGTTCATGTGAATTCTAGGAATTAAGTGACTTCTTGTAACCCTAATACAGACCCACTTAATTTAACAAGATTCTAGTCAAGATAAAATTTACCTAAACCCTCAAAAAATTATGAAAAAATATCCTCTAGGGTTTAAAACCTTCAATTTAGCTCTTAGAACCTATTTTGACCTAAATTGGGGTCTCAGGCAAATGTTTGATTGGGTTTTTACGTAAATTTCCCAGAAAAACGTGGTCAAACCCAAAATCCAAGTACAACATTAGATTTCTTAGGTCCAAATTAGGTTTGTACAAAAATTTAGACCTAAGGGGAATTCATCTTAACCTACTTTGCAAACAAGTCCAGCCTAATTACATTTTTACCCCTACCTTTTGAAAACTTCTACAGAAACCCCCCTATCTTTGTCTTCATTCTTTGCAATTAGGTCCCTCCGCCAAATCCTACTCTGGCGAGGTTTCGAAGGAAAGATCTATCTGATTTCTCAGAGAATCCCCTTCAAAATTGAAAGGGAGATTCTCTGAGAAATCTCCTCCAGTTTGAACACAATCAGATGAACGATTTGGTACCCAATCTCTCATGTGAATGCATGAGGGATTCGGGTCTCCTTCAAACTTCCATCTCCAGTGAGCTTGCCATGCTTGGAAGCTTGGCTTCCAAGCATAAATCCTTCCTCTAGGGCCTATAAAAGCATGCCCAGATCACCCTGCATCCTCTACGCTTGAAATTGGCCAGAGAATATCCATCGTCTCTTCCCCCTCCGACCAGTGACTCATCAAGATCTGGTGACATCCCTCTCTTTCCCTCGTCGCCTTGCCACAATACTAGTGGTATGGTTCTCTTCCTCATGTTCATCCGCGTCGCACCATACCCACCAGCGCTTTTGCAACCCCTTCGTCGTCGCCGTCCTCCCCACACTGAGTGCTTCGTTGCCAGCGACGACAATATGAGTTAGCCTCCATCTCTGCCTCCCCCTTCTTCTTTCTATATCCAGCCAAGTCCTCTTACTTTTCTAATCATTTTTCTGTATTTTATTCTTGCAAATTCCCCTCGACGCATGCTATCACCCTCATCTTCTTCATCTTCAGCCAGACCTCCGACGAGGCATCCCCACCACTCCACTCCTCCATCCAGCTCGCCAACCACCCCATAAGCACAACATCACCTCACTAATAATAAACCCTCACTCCACTCATCACGCCACACCCCCCGAACATACCCACTCTCACACACAGTAGGTGCCCTAGGCACGCACACTCCGGCCACCCCATGGCATGTCAACCCCCGCACTACGTTCGCCGTGTCTTGGAGAAGCTCCCTGAGCTTTCTGACGAGGTCGCGAGGCCATTTTCGTGCTGGCAGGTTTGGAGTCTTCGTCGCAATTAAGGACCGCGAGGAGCTTGCTTGCAAGCCTCCTCCAGGTCTCTTCACTCCAGGCTACGAGTCCCAGGGTGTGTGGACTCCTCTCGCACACAACTCTAGAAGAGCAATTGGCACTGGAGACCTAGTAGTTGCTGCAATCATGGGAAGCCTCTTACTGTGGACGCTTGCAAAGGAAGGTGGGACGTTTACTCCCACCTCAGAAGTTGTTGAGCGGGTGCAGCAGAACAAAGTGAAAAAGTCAATAAGCCTCTTTGCCTCCTGATCATGGGATGAGGTCCCACTCACCTCTCACTACCACATCCGTGACCCAATCCCCTCAGACCTGGCTTGACCCATATACCTGACCTACACTCCTCGCCCACCATCGCACGTCGGTGGGCCTGGTCCCAAGAGTACACCCAACCTGATTACTCGAGAAGCGGCTCTGGGAGAGCGAGTCGACGAGAGAAAGAGGAAGAGAGATCATGGGGGTGGGTAGGGGCAGGTTTTGCTTTCGCAGGAAAGGAGAAGAAAAAGAAGCCAAGGAAGAAGAGAGCTGAAGCCAGAGAAGCTAAGGGAGGAGAAGGCAAGGATTGAAGAGGAAGAAGCTGAAGGCTGAAGGGCTAAAGAAAGAGAAAGAGAAGGAGAACAAACTGAAGGTAGAAGAAAGAGGAGTCACAAGAAGGATAGAAAGAAGAAGAAGAATCCAAAGGCAAAGGCCAGAGAAGCTAAAGGCAGAAGAACGAAGGCTAAGGCACGGAAAGAACAGAGAAGAAAAAAGGAAGAAAGAAGCAGCCAGAGACAAAGATCAGAGTAAAGGAGAAGAGAAGCAGCACTGTAGTAGCCATATTTAAGACGTTTGATTCACAAAATCAGACGTCCATTTTTTGTGCTCTCTTTACATACATTGTTATCCATTGTTTACATTTACATTTTTGCATTACAACTCTGATTTTCATTGCATATTCAATTTCTCAAAGTTGTGCTCTTGATTTTAAACCCCAGTTTGCTCCCTGTGTTTGACCATGGGCTTAAAACTTCGATTAATAAAATCTATTTGTTTTCGAGCAATTTCAACTATACTATGACGCATTGACTTTGAAACATTCATCTCGTCCACAAAACATTTTGGCGCTGTTGCTGGGGAGCAACGGGTGATTTAGAAATCTTAATCACAATTTCTAATTTGGTACTAACTTGATATATCTCTTTTGTTGTGATTGTTTCAAGGGAGAAGATTCAACGGAAGATGGCTGCACAACAAGCACACCTAGGGTAGGTAATCTCTGATTAGTCCTTTCCCTTAAGTCCCTTACTCTAAATGGGAAGAACAATATAAAAGTCAATTAGGGCTACCTACTTTCCATCTTTAGTTAAGACACCAAAGTTGCCTGATTTGATTTCAATAAATATTGATTTGTGCATCCATTTAAGGTAACTAGGGCTACCACCTTCTTGATTGAGCCTTAGATACCATATATTTGGCAACTAAATTGGACCAAAATTAAAGCCAAATTAAGGATTTCAATTTAGGGTTTTAGAGACACATCTTTCTAAGAAAGAATCAACTATCCCAAAAGAGGTGTGCCTAAGCCTTGCTTGAAAAGACCTATTCAAGAGAAACCCTAAAATTAAAGCTCTTAATTTCACTTGAATCCTAAAAGAAAGGACCTAAAACTTCCCAAAAGACAAATAGGTGAAGTTGACCTCTTGTTGGGTCAACCAACCTTGAAATTAGGTCACTTTTGCACTCAAAACATCTAAAGTTCAAGTGGAATCCTAATCACCTTTGCTCTTAAATAAAAGTGGTAGACTTAAGAGGTCAAAGTCCTCACTCTGGTCTACCTGGAATCTCAGTGACAAGAGAGGTCGGGTGGGGAAAACCCTGTAACTCGTGGGGATGCTCTACCGTGTAGGGGTCTTTGCAGGACTCTACCTCTCTGGCTGCCCAAGTATTTCTCAAGTGGATAGCTTTTCTGACTAAGGGGTATCATCTGCCCCAAACCTATATAGTCATCCAAATTTTTGGGTGTCTTGATTGGGTCCAGCACATTCTATTCTCGTCCAAACCATCATTGCATGTTCGGTAGGAGGTCCTTGAGACCATCCTTAGGACCTCCTTTAGCGATTCACTCCCACCGAGCAAAGCCTCGATGTCCGTGTTTGTGCAACAACCCCACCACATAGACATCTCCTCTAATTCATCAGAACCCAATTCTCCTTCTTCCATCATCATGGCACAACCAGTAGAAGAAGAGAATAATCTTGAAAACCAACTCCAGCACCAGAATGATCTATTTCAAGCCTTTGTCAACCCGCCGTAGCGTCCTATGATGCGAGATCACTATAATCCCACTGCAGTGGCGATCGAACCTTGAGTCCAAATCCCGGCTGGAGGTCCTGATTCTGAACTCATGCCCAACATGGAAAACATGCTATTCCAAAATTTCATGGGCTTAATTCCGAGGATCCCTTCCAGCACATCAAATAACTCAAACATCTGGCCTAGCCCTTCGAGTCAGATGTACAAAATCGGGATATTCTTCTTATGAAGATGTTTTCCTTCTCTCTCATGGACAAGGTAGCTCATTGGTATCAGACTCAGACACGTCCAATCAACACATGGGTTGAACTGCAATCTGAATTCTTGAAAAAGTTCTTCCTAGTTGGTCGGACGAATTCCTTACGCCACCAGATCACACACTTTACCCTGCAATCTAGAGAACCTCTTCATGAAGCATGGGACCATTTCCTAGATCTTATGTGAAAGTGCCCCCATCATGGAGTTCCTAAATGGGAACAAGTCCGATCTTTTTACCAGGGACTCTGTGAAGATATTCGCATATTCATCAATGCAACCTGTGGAGGAAATATCATGGGTCAACACGAAGACACTGTGTGGGAGATTCTCGAGAATATGTGTGAGAGCTCATCAATAATGACTCCATGGGCTTATTCGACCGGACGAATGCCTGTGCATCGACGAATTTGAGGGAGCACATGAGACGTAGGGCTGTCCGCATCCGTTGACTTGGAACTGATGGCAGTCGGTTGGGTAAGGTCTCTATCATCAAGAAGAAGGTGGATGAGTTGACTCGACATCTGCAGCGAGCCACCTCTATGCAAAACCCATTTGCACAACCACCTCTTGGGAGGAAAGCTGTGCATAATGTCTATCACCGATCTTCTCAGGGGATGGACCCGTATCCACCCCCGTCTAACTCTAGTTGGGGGAACTTTGAACCCTCATACTCTGACTTTCCTGAGGTTCCTCAGACCTACTAGGACCTCAATGCCATCCAGAATGACTCATTCTCTAATACCTATAACCCTGGATGGTGGAATCATCCCAACTTCCTGTGGGCAGGAAATAATCAGAATCAAAGACCACCATATCAGCCTCGTCCACAAGCCCCTCGTCCATATTAGCCGCCTCAGCCTCAGCCCAACCCCACCTATCAATCTGGTCCAACCTAAGTAGATGAAATGACTCTTATCCTTCAGACTATGGCTGACATTCATAAGACGAATGCGGCTATGCTAAAATAGCACAAGGATGAGATCACAGAGGTTCGCAATCAACTTGCCCAGATGGCAAATTTTCGCCAACCTAGCACACTCCCTTTGCAACCTCTGCCGAATCCAAATAACGTGCCAAAGCAGAGGCATGTTATGAACCCAAATCCAAGCCAAGCCCACATGATTTATCAGGCCCCTTCTATTCCATCACCCGATGGGATGGAAGCATCAACATCGTATGTAGGATTTCTGAAGGTTCTCCCTTCGAAGAGGGGGTGACGTAATAAATGCGGAAATAAAATATAAAGCAATCTCACATAAAGACAATCACATGAGTACACAATTATTTTTAGGTGGAAACCCAAACCGGGTGAAAACCACCACCTAACCCTCTCGAGTTAGGATTTTCCGATCAACCTAGTTGATCAAATCCACTAACCGAATCACTTTAAAACGAGGGTGATTTAACCTCAGTACAACCACGTTATAAGTACGAGGGTAGCGTTCCTCAACCCCTTCTCTCCACGAGAAGGATTTTGTCCCACGAAGGAGATGGGAATTCGCAAAGCGAATACCCAACCAAAAGACAAAGATAAAATAAACAAGTCCTATAGAGCCAACAAAGAAATTATGAACCTAGCTTCTATAGGAATAAGGAAACTCCCCTTTGCAAGGAGTGCGTCGAGTTGATGACACGGTGCGTGAGCCACGCAACGGCGCAATGTCGCTCTCGTGAACAACGGCGGGAGAGCGGGTGCGCGAAGGCTTGATGCTCTCAAGATGATGGAGCTTAACCTTGGAGAGCAAGATCTTTTTTGGACACAAAAGAGTGTGAAAGTGTGTAGTTGAGTGTGTATTGTGTCTCTAAGTGTGTATTTGTGTTGAAAAGGTTCCCCTCTATTTATAGAGGCCTTAGGAAGGCTTTGGAAGGCTTAGGAAGGGTTCTATAGCCGTTGGGTGCAAAGCCCAAGAGAATCAGGCCGAAATCAGGACACTGATTACATTTGACAGGGTGATCAGATGTCTAATTCTGGCATCAGACGTCTGGAAGGCCACTTTAAGACGTCTGATTTCAAGGTCAGACGTCTGATTCTATGCGGGTTTCCTCCTGACTTGAATCAGATCTAAACAGGGTTTTTGTTCAAGTTGATCAGACGACATACAAGACGTCTGGCACTATGCCCGGACGTCTGGAAACCAACTTTTCCTACGGAATGGATTTTCCAACTGTTGCAACGGCTAGAAAATCTCTGAGAAGAGATTTTGGGTCAGCCGAGGCAAAACGGTCAATTATCAGACGTCTGGATAGTCCTATGGACGTCTGATAAGGCTCTAACGGCCATATCCTTGAGTGCCTGCTAAGCTGGCCAACGGTCCACTATCTGGACATCTGGCAAGTCCATCAGATGTCTCCTAAGACGTATGGTATTAGGTCTGGACGTCTGATTTCATCAGACAGAACTAGCTATCTCCAGCCTAACAGATATCAGACGTCTGAAACAACACTCAGACATCTTAAAATACTTTATCAGACGTCTGATTTGGGAATTAGACGTCTGGAAGTGCTGTTTGAACCCTATATTGGTTTTCTAAGTATTCTATAGAAAACCTAACTATCCTAGGGTTGTGCCGGTGTTCCTAGGACTACTGTTAGGGTACTTTGAGGCTCTTTAACATAATATTCTAAGGAAAATAAAAAGAGCAAGAAAATAAAGACAAGAGATACAAGAAAGGATTAAAAAGAATCTATCCTATTCTTCTTGTCTTCTATCTTCAATCTGTCGCTCCACACGAACATCCTCTGTTCTTCATTAAGCTCCTCCAATCCGTCCTGGATGCGAGCTCGAGTTCCGTCTAAACACGTCTTCATTTGCAATTGACCTGAAATCTAGGACTCAAATTGCAAATGTTAAATAACACGTGTTTTGTTATCATCAAAACAAATGATCGTGGTGCTCTAGCACCAACAATCTCCCCCTTTTTGATGATGACAAAACCGTAAATAATGATGCATAAAATCCTCCCCCTTTTTGACATTATCAAAAAAGTTTGATTGATTTTTCATTTCCTATAACTCCCCCTTAAAACATGCTCTTCTATAAATTTATTTTAACAAAGGTGATATTCTCCCCCTTTTTGTAACAACAAGATAGCTATTATTTTTCTCCCCCTTACTAAAGGAAATTTAGCTACCTTATATCTCCCCCTTAAAAATTGACAATTAGCTCATAAATTTTAACTCCCCCTATCTAAATGCTACTGATAAACAAAGATAGGGTCAAGAATTTTACCTCACCTACCATGGCCAATAAAATGGCCCGAATGGTGGTGGTGGATGCCACATCGGATGGGGCTCCCATCCATAGCTTGGAGGCCCAGGCATTGGCGCCGGTCTCCAATCTGGTGGTCGACGTGCGGCGGGTCCATCGTTTGTTCGCCATCTCGTCGGTCTTCTTGTTCTCCTCCTTGGTCTACTCCTTGGTTCTCTCAACTTGAGTTGACCAGCTTTGAGCTTGTAGGTCCAGTCCTTTATGTTGTAATTATCCCTGAACCCTACAAAACAAGATTCTAATTCTTTTTTCGATATCCAAGTGGGCTTGGATCCGGATCTGTTAGCGGGTCTCCTTGATGGAGATCCTTTCTCAACCTTAGGGCTATAAAAATTATCTACTTTATTGATTAACTTGTTTTGTTTTCTATTTTAAGTGATTTACTAATCTCAAATAATTCATTAAAAGCTTCTTGTAAATCAAAATTTACCTCATTGTCGCTGTCGCTTCTGCTTTCGTTGTCGCTATTGCTTCCACTGGCCATGAAACCAAAGCAAGCGATTTCTTCTTTTTCTTCTTCCTCTTCCTCCGAGCTTGTCTCCTCATGAGTGCCTTCCAACCTCCTCCATATCTCGTGGGCGGTGGTGCACTCTTTGATTTTCTCGAACTCTTTCGGACTCAACGCGCAATACAGGGCATTCATTGCCTTTGCGTTGAGTGAAAGCTCTTGAATCTGCAGTTGCGAGTAGCCTCCTTGGGGTTGCTTCGGGATCTCGTATGGGGTTTCGCAACATCCCCATATCTCAAATTCAGTGGCTTGGAGCCACGTCTTCATCCTCAACTTCCAATATCCAAAGTCTCTCCCGTCGAAATAGGGTGGTCGGATGGTGGACTGCCCTTCGGAGATTCTGATTGCTGATGTGCGTCCCTCCATTTGATCTCTTGCCGGGTGTTACTCCGATCTCGCAAGACCTGCTCTGATACCAATTGTTGGTTTGACCCTACCAGGAGGGGTGACGTAATAAATGCGGAAATAAAATATAAAGCAATCTCACATAAAGACAATCACATGAGTACACAATTATTTTTAGGTGGAAACCCAAACCGGGTGAAAAACACCACCTAACCCTCTCGAGTTAGGATTTTCCGATCAACCTAGTTGATCAAATCCACTAACCGAATCACTTTAAAACGAGGGTGATTTAACCTCAGTACAACCACGTTATAAGTACGAGGGTAGCGTTCCTCAACCCCTTCTCTCCACGAGAAGGATTTTGTCCCACGAAGGAGATGGGAATTCGCAAAGCGAATACCCAACCAAAAGACAAAGATAAAATAAACAAGTCCTATAGAGCCAACAAAGAAATTATGAACCTAGCTTCTATAGGAATAAGGAAACTCCCCTTTGCAAGGAGTGCGTCGAGTTGATGACGCGGTGCGTGAGCCACGCAACGGCGCAATGTTGCTCTCGTGAACAACGGCGGGAGAGCGGGTGCGCGAAGGCTTGATGCTCTCAAGATGATGGAGCTTAAGCTTGGAGAGCAAGATCTTTTCTGGACACAAAAGAGTGTGAAAGTGTGTAGCTGAGTGTGTATTGTGTCTCTAAGTGTGTATTTGTGTTGCAAAGGTTCCCCTCTATTTATAGAGGCCTTAGGAAGGCTTTGGAAGACTTAGGAAGGGTTCTATAGCCGTTGGGTGCAAAGCCCAAGAGAATCAGGCCGAAATCAGGACAATGATTACATTTGACAGGGTGATCAGACGTCTAATTCTGGCATCAGACGTCTGGAAGGCCACTTTAAGACGTCTGATTTCATGGTCAGACATCTGATTCTATGCGGGTTTCCTCCTGACTTGAATCAGATCTAAACAGGGTTTTTGTTCAAGTTGATCAGACGACATACAGGACGTCTGGCACTATGCCCGGACGTCTGGAAACCAACTTTTCCTACGGAATGGATTTTCCAACCGTTGCAACGGCTAGAAAATCTCTGAGAAGAGATTTTGGGTCAGCCGAGGCAAAACGGTCAATTATCAGACGTCTGGACAGTCCTATGGACGTCTGATAAGGCTCTAACGGTCATATCCTTGAGTGCCTGCTAAGCTAGCCAACGGTCCACTATCTGGACGTCTGGCAAGTCCATCAGACGTCTCCTAAGACGTCTGGTATTACGTCTGGACGTCTGATTTCATCAGACAGAACTAGCTTTCTCCAGCCTAACAGATATCAGACGTCTGAAACAACAGTCAGACGTCTTAAAATACTTTATCAGATGTCTGATTTGGGAATTAGACGTCTGGAAGTGCTGTTTGAACCCTATATTGGTTTTCTAAGTATTCTACAGAAAACCTAAGTATCCTAGGGTTGTGCCGGTGTTCCTAGGACTACTGTTAGGGTACTTTGAGGCTCTTTAACATAATATTCTATGGAAAATAAAAAGAGCAAGAAAATAAAGAAAAGAGATACAAGAAAGGATTAAAAAGAATCTATCCTATTCTTCTTGTCTTCTATCTTCAATCTGTCGCTCCACACGAACCTCCTCTATTCTTCATTAAGCTCCTCCAATCCGTCCTGGATGCGAGCTCGAGTTCCGTCTAAACACGTCTTCATTTGCAATTGACCTGAAATCTAGGACTCAAATTGCAAATGTTAAATAACACGTGTTTTGTTATCATCAAAACAAATGATCGTGGTGCTCTAGCACCAACAATTTCAACAGCCACCTATTTTACCAACCTCAAACCAAAACCAGGCAGGACTGAATTATGTAACAACCCATAGTGGCAAAGCAACACAAGACCCACCTTATCCAAGCCACTTTCAGCCTGGTAGTAACCCAAGCCCTAGGATAGTTATCCAGGACACCCCTATCCCAGATCAAGAACCTAGACCTATTCTAGAGGAACGAAGCAAGGTTCCATTTCCCGAGGCCTTGACCAAGGGAAAGAGGACAAACAAACCCGTGGCTCCTGAGGAGGATCTGGTCAAGCTCTTTGAACAGGTCCATATAAACATCCCCTTGATGGATGCAATCCACCACGTACCAGCTTACACACAATTTCTGAAGGACATGTGTACCCCCAAGCGTAAGCCGTGAACCAAAAGTGGGAGTCCAATCGTACTGTCAGAGCAAGCCAGCTCTGTAATTTTGAGCAAACTCCCACCTAAGGATAAAGACCCAAGTACTCCCCTAATTTCCTATACCATTGGTGATACCAATTTGACAGAGCTTTATTAGATTTAGGTGCCTCCATAAACCTAATACGTACATCCCTCCTTGACCACCTTGAGGAATCTGAGCTTAAACTGACAAAGGTGACATTGCAGTTAATTGACTGATCTATTAAGTCACCTAAAGAAATACTCGAGGATGTCATCGTTAGGGTACGGGATTTCTATTTCTGGGTGGATTTCATAGCCTTAGATATGGATGCTCCGAAAAACCCAAGGGAAACACCAATTATACTAGGGAGACCCTTTCTGGCCACTGCTAGGGCCAATATAAATTGTGTAGAGGGATAAATTGAACTGAAATTCGGGAACCAAACACTGAAGATTGACATCTTTAAGGCCCAACAAGGGATTAATTGAGGTGTTATAGATCAAATATGTGATATCAAGGCTATGGTTGATGAACCATATATTGAGGACAACCTGATTACTTCCAATCAACCACAAGAGGATCAAAACTTGCAATTAGAGGAGTCCGAATCTGACAAAGATACACCCATAACTCCTTCCCTTGCTCCTGACACACACTCTAAATTGCCTGCTGCTACTGATAACCATGTTTTGGAACTCAAGCCTCTTCCTGACCATCTGAGGTACATCTTTTTTGGTTCCAATTAGACGTTTCCTATGATTATCAACTCCAGACTCACACTCGACCAGGAAACCCGTTTGATTACTGTTCTATAGCAACATCGTAGAGCCATTGGATGGACTCTTAGTGATTTGACTGGTATTAGGCCCTCTTACTGCACACACTGTATCTACATCGAAGAGGGCACACGACCTTCCCGTGAAATGCAGAGATGTTTGAATCCTAATCTGTTGGAGGTTGTAAAAAAGGAGATCATCACGTGGTTAGATGCAGGGATCATCTACCTGATCTCCGACAGTCGGTGGGTGAGTCCAATCCAGGTTGTGCCTAAGAAGGCAGGACTTACCGTAATCACGATTGAAATCGAAGAAGTCATACCGACCCGTATGGAAAACTCGTGGAGAGTCTGCATTGATTATAGAAGACTCAATTCCTTCACGAAGAAGGATCATTTCCCACTACTGTTTATTTATCAGATTCTCAAGAAACTAGTGGGAAATCGATTCTTCTACTTTTTGGATGGGTACTACAGTTAAAATCAAGTTTCAATCCATCCCGAGGACCAAGAGAAGACTAAGAGAAACTAGTGGGAAATAGGTTCTTCTACTTTTTGGATGGGTACTCCAGTTAAAACCAGGTGGCAATCCATCCTGAGGACCAAGAAAAGACCACTTTGACCTACCCCTTCGGGTTATACACATTCCGAAGGATGCTGTTCGGTCTCTGCAATGCATCCACTACTTTTCAGCGGTGCATGCTTGCCATATTCTTAGATACGGTAGGTGATTATTTGGAAGTCTTCATGGATGACTTTTCAGTATTCGGAGAATCATTTGACGATTGTCTCCTGCACTTGGTCCAAATCCTCAGGCGGTGCATTGACGTGAATCTGGTTCTTTCCTAGGAAAAGAGCCATTTCATGGTGCCTAAAGGAATTGTCCTAAGACATCTCATTTCAAAAAAAAGGCATCCAAGTCGATCGAGCCAAGGTGAACTTGATTTCCAAACTCCCTATGCCTAGCTCGATCAAGGTCATCTAATCCTTTCTGGGGCACGTCGATTTTTACCATCGATTCATTTCTGATTTCTCAACGATTGCATGGCCCCTGACCACTTTGCTTTCTAAGGATGTACCTTTCAAAATCTCCAAGGAATGCACTCAAGCATTTGAAATCGTCCGTGATCGAGTTACCCAAGCCCTGATCCTACAGTCCCCTAATTGGTCTCAACCCTTTGAGATCATGTGCGATGCATCTGATTTCACTGTAGGGGCAGTGCTTGGGTAGAAAATTGATGGGAAACTCATGGTCATCTACTTTGCTATCAAGACACTTGATGAGGCTCAACATAACTACACAATTACTGAGAAAGAGCTGCTAGCCATAATATTTGCCATGGAAAAATTCAAATCTTATCTCCTGGGTTCCCGTGTTATAATTTACTCGGATCACATAGCTGTGAGGCATCCCCTTATGAAAAAGGATGCGAAACCTCGATTAATCCGCTGGATCTTGCTATTGCAAGAGTTTGGTCTCGAGATTCATGACAAAGCGGGAAAATAGAAGGTGGTAGCTGATCACTTGTCCTGCCTTCCTTTTGAGATCATCGACCCTTCCGGACCCATCATAGAACATTTTCCTGATGAGCACCTCCTGACTATCAATATAGGGCTCCCATGGTTTGCTGATATAGTAAACTACCTAGCATCACACCAGATCCTGTCTGATTGGCTAAAGGCTAAGAAGGACAAATTGCTTTCCGATGCCAAGTATTACTTCTGGGATGACCTGTATCTTTTCTACATCGGTGCTAATTAAATCATTAGACGACGTGTCGTGGAACTGGAAATTCAAGACATATTGTCTTTCTGCCATGACCTGGCATGCGGTGGCCATTTTCAGGTCATAAAACCACAGCGAAAGTCCTCTAGTGCAGCTTCTATTGGCCCACGATTTCAAAAGACACATACAATCACTGTAGGGCATGCACTCATTGCCAGACCTTAGGCAACATGAGCCATCGTGATAAGATGCCCTTGCAGCTGATTCTTGTATGCAAAATCTTCGACATATGGGGGATTAATTTTATGGGACCCTTCCCTATTTCGGATGGCTTTGAGTACATTTTACTCGTTATTTTTCTTTGTGTCCAAATGGATCGAAGCCATTCCGACCCAAAATCATAAAGTGGTTATCAAATTCATTCATCAGAACATCTTTTCACGGTTTGGAATTCTGTGTGCTATAATTTCTGATGGAGGGACCCATTTCACTAACTCTCAGTTCAGGTCACTGATGACAAAATATGGGGTGTCGCACCGAATCTCTACTCCATACCACCCCCAAACTAATGGTCTAACTGATCTATCAAATCATAAGATCAATAAAATCGTACAGGTTACTGTTCGACCTGATAGGAAGGACTGGCCATCCAAACTTCCGGATGCTTTGTGGACTTATAGGACCACCCACAAAACCCAATTAGGTGTGTCTCCCTTTAGATTGGTGTATGGGAAGGCATGTCACCTCCCTGTCGAATTGGAGCACAAAGCGTATTGGGCAGTACGGAACTACAACCTAGATCTTTCTAAGGCAAGAACCCACAGAAAGCTTCAAATGAGCAAGATCGATGAATTACGCCACGATGCGTATGAGAACTCGCAAATTTACAAAGAGCAAGTTAAGGCCTTTCACGACAAGCACATATCCAGAAAGATCTTCCACCATGGTCAAAAGTCATACTCTTTGATGCCAAGCTTAAACTATTCCCAGGAAAGCTACAATCAAATTGGATCGGACCCTACCTCGTCCGATGAATCTTTGGAAATGGAGCCATCGAGATCAGTCCACTAAGCCACGATTCAGAACCTTTCGTCGTGAACGGTTAGAGACTCAAGCCGTTCATTGACTTAACTGACACAAATTTGGCTGTGATATCCTTTACCCTCCATTCTCCCTGAGTTCATTGCCCCCAGCCGATGGCTTAAAACTCAGTGCTTAATGGGAGGCAACCCGTCATTTTTGAAAACCCAAACTCTTTTTTGACATTCCTATGTTGAATTCATATTGCACATTAGGGTTCATCCATTAGAACAGCTGACCCTACCTCAGGTACCTGTACCTAAGTTTAAAAATCGTTCACAATAGTCACCTCGACCCGTTCGCCCACCCAAAACTTTTTTTAATGAATGATCTAAGCTAAACTCGAATGTACCTAATTTACATTGGGGACATTGCAAATTGTAGGCATGGGAGGGTATGAAAGTGCAAAACACCATGAAAACTCATCTCACAAGAAAAGGTTTCAACAAAAAAATCACATATCACAAAAACACCAAAAAATTAAAAAATCTTGAAAAAGAACAAAAAAAATTTCTTCTAAGGGGAGAGAAAATTTTAAGGCCATACAAATCATGAGGAGAAAATGGAGAAAAGTGAAAAATGTCAAAAAAAAAAGGAGCACAAAATGAAAGGAAAGAAGAGATAGTCATTAGTAAGAAATTAAGGGATTAACTAAGTTCTAGACCATATCAAGAAAAAGAAAATGAAAAGAAAAAGTGCTAATGAGACACAAAAGAGATTAGTAGGAATGCTGATCTTAGACCTCTTTGGCTAGACTCTTAGGCTTAAAAATTCATGTATCCACTAAGATCTAGATAGCCCTCAAGAGGTTGGGGAAAATGCGAAGCTTAAGTATTAGGTATAAGGCTTAGGGAGTATTCGGCCTCGTTAACTGACCTCTGGTTTATTGGACTCGGTTACCTAAGCACCCCAATCCACACACAGTCTGGTTCAATGCTCATAATTATCAAAATCAAGTGAAAGCGTTTAAGTGTTCTGAAAAAGTCACCTAGATTAGGAGAGGCCGGTCAACATAAGTTGATTCGGACGAGTTCCCGATGTGGAAAGGCAGGAAATTCCCCTCGAAGATGTGTAATAACATATCATCTCATCGGTGCTTGTCTCCTAGGATATGTACATATCCTACCGAGGGCACGTAAGCACCCTATGCTGGTTCAAATGCCATGGGTGGCATTATCACGAAATGTCGATTGCCAGGGTCTGGATTTAGCTACAGAATGCCATGGGCGGGATTATCTTGAAATCTCGAAAGCCAGGGTTTTGGGGGTTGCCATGGGCGGTGCTATCACGAAGCATCGATTGCCAGGGACCCTTTGAGGATTGATGATGGGGATGAGGAATTTGATGCAAACCATGTTGAGAAGCCAATCCGAAGCTAGAAATAAAAAGAAAAGAGAGAGAACTCTCCAAACAAAGAAAATCCTCTGTCTCTCTCATAAAAAAATGCACTGCAAACTATACCAAGGCCAAAATGCATTACAAGCATGGGTGCTTTAACCGTAGAGTCCAATGAACCTTAGGATAGTTCCTGTGGACCTTAAACACCTTCGCGGAGGATTGAGGCTAGGGTCGGTCATGTCTAGATCTTGGTTGGTACTTGAGTACCTCTAGGCCTACTATCAACATTCCAACCTAATCAAAAAGAAAAAAGCACTCATCATGATTTGTGAACATCAAGGAACTCATGGTCTAGAACAGAAGTTAAAACCTTAAAATTTTGCTAGGGAACTAGCAAAATTTAGGCATGTGGGTATGATGGGAACAACATCATGAGCCCTAACTAGCTCATTTTGACCTAGGAAAGAGAACAAAAGCTCCTGCATAACCAACTAGAGGTCTTAACTCAATGAATAACCCTTTTGTGAGAAAAGCAAGAAACAAGGGGTAAAATTGTAATTTTACCATTACAGTACACAACGGGTTTTCTCATGGGCTAAACATAGGTTAATTGATCTTAACAAGATAAAATGTGGGTTGGTTCGAAAAGAAAAGGGTTCATATGAATTCCTGGAATTAAATGAATTCTTATAACCCTAATATAGACCCACTTAATTTAACAAGGTTTTAGTCAGGATAAAGTTTATTTAAACCCTTTAAAAGTCATGGAAAAATATCCTCTAGGGTTTATAACCTTTAATTTGGCTCTTAGAACCTATTTTGACCTAAATTGGGGTCTTAGTCAAATGTTTACCCTAAATTTGATTTTTGCGTAAATTACCCAGTCAAACGTGGTCAAACCCAACATCCAACTTCATCATTGGATTCATTAGGTCCAAATTAGGTTTGTACCAAAATTTGGACCTAACGGTAATTCATCGTGACCTAGTTTGCAAATAAGTCCAGCCCAATTACATTTCTACCCTTACCTTTTGAAAAATTCTACAGAAACCCCCTATCTTTGTCTTCGTTCTTTGCAATTAGGTCCCTCTAGCATTATAGTGGAGGGAGTCCTACTCCGACGAGGTTTCGAAGGAAAGATCTCTCTGATTTCTCAGAGAATCCCCTTCAAAACTAAAAGGGAGATTCTCTGAGAAATCTCCTCCAGTTTGAACACAATCAGAGGATAGATTTGGTACCTAATCTCTCATGCGAATGCATGAGAGATTCGGGTCTCCTTCAACCTTCCATCTTTGACAAGCTTGCCAAGCTTAGAAGCTTGGCTTTCAGCCATAAATCCTTCCTCCAAGGCCTATAAAAGCATGCCTTGATCACCCCACATCCTCTACGCTTGAAATTGGCCAGAGAATCCCCTTACTTCGTCTCTTCACCCTCCAGCCAGTGACTTAGAAAGCTCCAACGACATCCCTCTCTTTCCCTCGTCGCTCTGCCATAATACCAGTGGCAAGGTTCTCTTCCTCTTGTTCATCTGCTTCGTGCCACACCCACCGACGCTTCTGCAACCCCTTCATCGTCGCCATCCTCCCCCCACTGAGTGTTTCGTCTCAGGTGATAGCAATACGAGTCGGCCACCATCTCTGCCTCCCCCTTCATCTATCTATATCCAGATAAGTCCTCTCTATTTTCTAATCATTTTTCTCTCTTTTATTCTTGTAAACACCCCTTGATGCACGCCATCACCCTCACCTTCTTCATCTCCAGCCAGACCTCTGGTAAGGTGTCCCCACCACTCCACGCCTCCATCCGCCTTGCCAACCACCCCATAAGCACCGCATCGCCACACTGGTCATAAACCCTCACTCCACTCACCACGTCACGCCCCAAAAACACCCCCAGAATATGCACACAAGGTGCCCTAGTCACGGACACTTTGGCCACCCCACGCCACACCAACCCCCGCACTACGTTCGCTGTGTCTTAGCAAAGCTCCCTGAGCTTTCTGATGAGGCCGCGAGGCCATTTTCGTGTTGACAGGTTTGGAGTCTTCGCTTCCATTAACGACCATGAGGAGCTTGCTTGCAAGCCTCCTCTAGGTCTCTTTGCTCCAGGCTACGAGTCCCAAGGTGTGCAGACTCCTCTTGCGCACAACTCTAGACAAGCAGTTGGCACTGGAGACCCAGTAGCTGCTGTAATCAAGGGAAGCCTCTTGCTATGGATGCTTACGAAGGAAGGTGGGACGTTTAGTCCCACCTCGGAAGCTGTTGAGTGGGCACAGCGGAATAAAGTGAAAAGGTGAATAAGCCTCTTCACCTCCCGACCACGGGGTGAGGTCCCACTCACCTCTCACTGCCTCGTCTGTGACTCGATCCCCGCGGACCTGGCTTGACCCGTATATTTGACCTGCACTCCTCACCCACCATCGTACGCCGGTGGGCCTGGTCCCAGGCGCGCACCTGACTCGATTACCCTAGAAGTGGCTCTGGGAGAGTGAGCTGAAGAGAGAAAGAGGAAGAGAGATCGCGGGGGCTGGTAGTGGTAGGTTTTGCTCTCGAAGGAAAGGAGAAGAAGCCAAAGAAGAAGAGGGCGGAAGACAGAGAAGCTAAGGGAGGAGAAGGCAAGGACTGAAGAGGAAGAAGCTGAAGGCTGAAGAAAAGGAAAGAGAATAAGGAACTAAAGGCAGAGAAGAAAGAGGAGTTGCCAGAAGGAAAGAAAGATGAAGAAGACAAAGGCAAAGGCCAGAGAAGCTAAAGGCAAAAGAAAGAAGGCTAAGGCATGGAAAGAATAGAGAAGAAAAGAAGAAGGAAGCAGCCATAGAAAGAGATCAAAGAAAAGGAGAAGAGAAGCAGCATTGTAGCAACCATATTTAAGACGTATGATTCACAAAATCAGACATCCATTTTTTGTGCACTCTTTACCTACATTGATATCCAGTGTTTACTTTTACATTTTTGCATTACAACTTTGATTTTCATTGCATATTCAATTTCTCAAAGTTGTGCTCTTAATTTTAAACCCCAATTTGCTCCCTATATTCGACTTCGGACTTGAAACTTCGAGTAATAAAATCTATTTGTTTTCGAGCGATTTCAACTATACTACGACGCATCGATTTTAAAACATTGATCTTGCTCGCTAAACAATTTATAATTAAATGCATTTGGAATTGACTTAGAATGCATGCAATTGGGTGTATTACATGCATTGTTTTAACTTAACATAGAAGTTAAGGGTTTGCACATAAATAACCCATCATTTACTTATTTATTTATTTATTCTCTTCGTTAACGGCACAAGGGATCAACTGGCCACCATTGAAGACCATTGAAGGGCCAGAAGAAGCGGATCTCCATCACTCCTCCATTTGAAATGCAGATGGCTACAAGAGAAGGGGAGCTATTATCATGCTCGTGGAGACGTTGCCACAACTCAAAATCGTGCTTTCCATCCACCACCGTGGTCTCCACGGCTAAGCTCCACCACGCCATAGGCCGATGAGGTGACAGCTCACCACACCAAGCTGGTGGACTTGTGCCAGCACCGTGATCATGTGTCTCCGACGATCATGCAACCATCACCGTGCTACACCAACATCAACATCATCACCACCACCACAATCACCAACTCAATGCCACTATTCATCTTCTTCATTCTTCCTCTTCCTCTATTTCAACCCACCAAACCCAACATAACCCATCACTTCCAATGCCAATAATCAACTACTGCTACCTCTTCCTTCACTACGCACAGCTGCGTCACCCTCCTCGCCACCTCCAGCAATGCCACTTGGTGTACCCCTCTCCTCGCACCCTCTTGCACTCCACGTGCGCCAGTGCACACTGACAGCATTCGTGCGCATCCTCCACTAGCTCCTCATGCATGCCACTCTCCTCGCGTGCGCACCTCTGCGTGCAGTAGCCAACTGCATGCCAATGCCTCCCACGCATGCCACCCTCCTCGTACCTCTTCGCTTCAACACTATTCTTCTTCTCCAAGAACAACCCAACACCGACCATCCATTTCCACATGCAGCTACCTCATCCTGCCATGTAACTTTGTTTTGTCGATGCTATCGACCTCGCCTCACCTTTAGGAACTCGCCCAAGCCCGCAGCAACCCCTCTAGTAGTTCGCACACACCCGCCACCACCGACAGCTTCCTCCTCACTTGTGACAACTCTGACCACCGCTGGCCACCATTTGTTGCATCGCGACTGTTATCGAGAAGCCCTTAACCGACTTATCCTCCACCGCGAACCTTGCCTCCAGTCATGGCCTCCTTCGCATGCAGCAACGCCATAAAGAAACCCTCTATTTCGGGTTTCATTTCTTATTACACTCAATGCCATTGCCACACTTTTGTTTTTATTTTTATTAATTAACTATTATGGAACATTTATGAGAACACCCTCAACTTTCAACAAAAATGCAATATCAACATGGTCATACCTTGTTTTCTCATTTGAAAGGCAATTTTGTTTTGGTTTCTTTTCCAAATTAATCATGAACATCTATTTTTGATTCATGCGAGTTTGTAATAAGCATTGCCTCCCTATGGATATGAACCGCTCTTCTCGAGTGGTTATTTTTAACTATTTTGATTAGTGACTTTCCAGCACTTACTCACTACATCGACATGTCATTTTATATACGAAACAATTTCCAAAGCGAAAACCACCTTTTCACTATGCAATCACACCCCCATGCCTGAATCCTGCTAGTCCCTAGCAAATGCAATACTAAATGTAAAGTGGTCCAAAATGATTGATTTGTATCAAGAGCTCGATTAGAGATTTATTTCTTTTATTTTCATCCAAAACTTTTGGAAATCCAGATAGTCATGAAAGTGTAGTGTTGTAGCCTATGTAATGGACCCAAGTGAAAAGCCAATCCACATCTAAAGCTCATACTTGACCATTAATAAAATTCTATTGGGATAGGCAAACTTCTTCCCTTGGGGTTATAAAATAGTACGTAATTTCAATCCTGGCTTTTGGCTTAAGTAGAAGATATCTAAGTTAAGTAGGTTTGTATTTGGTGGCTCACACTCTTCTGGTGTTGCACATAGACTAGTACTACAAAACCTAGATTTCTAGATTTATTAAATAGTTTAACTCAAAGAGAGGTGGAGAAACTATTCTCCCTTTAGTTCCTTTATACTTATTCTTTCTCTTTCTTTTTTCTTTCTTTCCTTTTTTCTTCTCTTTTCTTTTCTCTTTCTTTTCTAGCTCACAATCTCACCAGATTTGTCAATATATTTGGTGGCCTCTCATGGCATTAACACTTTGATTAAGTTCTGATAATCCTATGACTATGTCAGAATTCCTCAGCCCGTATTCAGGTGGTTAGAAATATAAAAAAATAGGTCAAGGCTATATTTAGTGGATTGTAAAGGGGATAGGTATTGTTGCCTCAATGTGCTTGACACAACGCAATTAACACACTCAGTTATTTTTTCTATTTTTTTCTATATAAATATATGTTTTTTTCTCTGCTTTTCTCTTTTTTTTTCTACCAACACAACATACTACAGCACCCATGCACATTTTTATTCACGAGGCATTATTCGGGATTTGGGGTGTTTAAAAGGATATCGGGTGGCTTATTTGGTGGAAGTGCCTACTCTCGACACCGGGAAAGAAATGGATGGGACAACATATTTCTAACCTTGATATTAATACCCTTCTTCAGCTGAGGATTCCGTAACGGACAATCGTAACCATCAACCTTAGTTCTAGTTTTATTAGAACCCGCTCTTTATGTATTTACCTTATTTAGTGACTCTCCAAAAATTCTCATATGGAATTTATACACAGGAACCAAGAGTGAAAGCTATGCCTAACTCCGAGTATCATTATCCAATTACCCAGAAACTCAGATTCATTATACTAGCCTTAGAGCACCAGTAGACTCTTTACTCTCACCTCATAGTTGTTTGGTGGATCTACTAGAAGATGATTTGCCTAACTCCCTAACTACTGTCCATGGGTTCATGAGGAGAAGCAACACTTCTCAATCAACTAAAGATGTCTATTAGTCATCACAGAGGATCCATTACAAATTCTGCGTGTAAGTGTGAAATTGTATTGGATTCTAAATTTAAAAATCATCTTTAAGAATAAATCCCTAATAAAACCTTCTTGATAAAAGTTCTTTATGCATGAATGCATTTTTTTTTCTGACATAAAAATAAGACATGCAATGTCCACCCCCATGCCTATCTGTTACAATGTCCTGATTGAGATGTATGCAGAAAAATCAAAATGTAATAAGCAAGAGGAGGGATAATACCAAACTAAGCTTGTTAATCCAGGTCAGCTTGGATAGAGAAATATCTATATAGAATATTGGGTTGCCTCCTAGCCAGTGCTAAGTTTAACGTCATTTGCCGGACCTAAACGCAAAAGAAATATGTATTTCAATATTGTGGGTCAAGAGGAGTAATAATTGCTACTGAGAGATTTAGGATTAATATAAAGAAATGATCATGTGGTCCAAGAATCAGTGATCCACAAATGCGGACCAACTGATGATGTAGCCCTACTCCGAAGAGTTCTTCTAATTCAAAATATAGAATAGGGTATGACAGATGATGTTCATGTTGCAGAGCTTGTTCATTAATCCAATTCATAATTCAAGAAGAGGTGCTAGAGGGTTAGGATTGAAGTCATGATTGAAGTTTATTTCTAATTCTGAATTAGAATCATAAGGATCCTCATAATGGTAATTGATGTCAAAAATCATGAATTCTCTAGGCTCTGGGTCATACGAGGATAAAGGTAGAGTTGTGTTGAATTCCTCGAAATCCTCATCAAAAATTACCTCTTCCTAATCTGAAATCATTTCTTCCTCAAAATCAAGCCATCCATTTGAACCAGTTCGATTATAAGTTCTTCCCTAGTCCATCATGATTTGAACTTCTATGTTCCTCATAATCAAGCCATCCATTTGAACCAGTTGGATTATAGGTTCTTCCCTAATATAACATGATTTGAACTTCTATTTTTGAGGTTGATTCTTCATTTTCTTGGTTCATGTCCTTTGGTTGTCCAATGTCTTGAACCTCCTTAAAATCCAATACTTCTTGAATTTCAGGGTGGATATACTAAGGATTCTTAATGTCATCATTTAATTCATCAAAAGATACTCCCAATAGTTTCTCAATCTCACTAATGTCTTTTTCAATTTGATTAACTATGGGAGGTGGTAAATTAGAAACATCCTCAAGTACATCACTTCCTTGCCTCTCGTGTTGATCTTGAGATTTGGCAGAATTTAGATCATCCTTAGTGTGAATTACCAAGACCTTTTCAATTATTCTAGCAACCTCGATGGAACCACAATTTAGTTCATTCTTTTTGGAAGCTTTAAAGATATTGAGTTGACAAGTTTTCCTTCCGGAAGTGATTTGCATATTCCCCATCTCACAGTTGATCAAAGCCTTGGTTGTGGCCAAGAAAGGTCTTCCTAAGATTATCGAGGTGTGGTTCAAGTTTTCTGATGCCTCCATATCTAAAACTAGAAAGTCCATAAGGTACTCAAAATCCCTTATTTTATAATCATATTTTGTAAGAGTCCCTTTAGAATATTGGTTGACCTATCAGTAAGCTGAAGGGTAACATCAGTCTGTTGCAAGGGACCTAAATCTAACTCTTCAAATAATTCCATGGGGATTAGATTGATGGAGGCACCAAGGTCCAGCAAGGCTTGTTCCAAGATAAAACCATCTATTTCACATGAAATTAAGGGGGTCCCTGGATCTTTCTTTTTAGGAGGGAGCTTATTTAAGATGATGGCACTGGCTTGCTCAGAAACTAACCCTTTTTGATGATTTGTCCTAGCATTTTGCTGTGCACAATTCCTTAAGAAGTTTTGCACAGGCCAAGATGTTCTCAATGGCTTTAAGGAGTAGTATATTCACCTGGACTTGCTTTAAAATGTCATGCCACACCTTAGATTGATTGGTTTTATTTTTCTTGGATTTGTTCAAGGCTTCAAGAAAAGGTACTTTAGAGAAATCAGGAGCATTCAAATTCTAAGTCTTGTTTTCTAGATTAGCTTGATCTCCCAGGTCAGATTCGAGCTCCTCAAGATCTTGGTAAGATTTGGATGTAGAAGGATATGGATCTTGGATTTGTTTCCCACTTCTCAAGGTGATCGCATAGGCATAAGCATTAGGGTTGGAAGGGTGAGGTTGGTTTTGCAAAATGGGTTGAGCCTGAGTTGTGTTGGGGCTAACAAAGCCAGGTGGGTGCTAGGGAGCAGGTTGAATTATGTGTGCTTGTTTCTCCCGTGTGTTGTTTTGGTTAACCCTATTGAAGTTCCTTGGGTTGGGGATGGGTTGGGATGGCAGCATCCCCCGTGTTGTCTATCATCTACCAATTCATCTAATCGCCTTCTCAAATCTATCCTCAATTGACCCATTTCTTCTTTATGTCTTAGATTCATTTCCTGCATTTCTTTAAGGACCAAACTCAGATAAGAAGACTGGTTTCCTGAGTAGGTTGTGGCTGATATGTGCACGGTTGTGTGTACCTACCGGGTTGCCCATTAGTGTTTGGCTTAGTCAAGTTAAGACCCTAGGTGGGTTTTTGACTTGACCAAGAAAAGTTAGGATGGTCACACCATCCAAGGTTGTAGGTGTTTGAATATGGGTCATTTCTAGTGTATCCATGGAGTGCATTAACATCCTCAGGATAATTAGGCATTGGGATGCCTAATCAGTATTTGAGGGCACCAAGGTCTTTCATTGGTAACGAGAAAGAGATGGGTCCAAGTAAAGTTGGCTCATGGGTGGAGCCATGGTTAGGTCATTAAAATTGTGAATTATTTCCTAACCTAGAGGGTTGGGGAGTGGGCGCGGGTTAGGATAGAATTTCCTTGCGTAAGCATAGGGTTTATTCTGGAATGTGTACCTAAGGAATTCCCACACTTCAGAAGGTTGTCCAATTTCTTATCCAAACTCTCTACATTTTTCCCAACGGGTTCCACCTTATCCAATCATTGTGCAATCAGTTCTAAATCAATCGAGTTTGAATTATATTTAACTTCGTAGACTTCGCTATTTGGTTGATTTGATCTATTGAAGGCGGACATTGAGGTAGTGTTGAGGGAATTTTCACTCATATTCTCAAATAATTCAAAGGAACCCTCAACATCTCTACTTAGGAAATTGCCCCCACATGCAGCATCAAAAAAATTCTTCAAATCGTCACTTGACACATAATAGAAAATATAGGCTAAGTGCCACTTTGGAATCCCATGATCAAGGTATTTCCTAGCTAAGTCTTTAAATCTCTCCCAAGCCTCATGCAGTTATTCCCTAGCGTTCTACCTGAAGGTTGTAATGACACATCTAAGGGCATTGGTTTTTCCTACAGGAAAGAATTTTTTCAGAAATGTGCTTCTCAAATCTTCCTAAGTTATGATTGGTTTACCAATTGTCCTCAACCATTGTGCTGCTTTATCTTTTAAAGAAAACGGGAACATTTTCATCATTAAGGTATTTTCATTCATGTTCCTTGGGCCAAAGTCCTTCCTATCTGTAGAAGTTCTTCAAGGTGATGAAGGAGTCATCAAAGTTGTGGCCATGGATGTGGGGAATCAGATTGATGATTTGTGGTTTGAGCTCAAAATCATCCCCATTCTAAGGTACCCTAACAAAAGGTTTTATTCGGGCACCAGGAGGATTGTAAATGTCTCTAAGAGGCCGGTCTGTTCTCCTATTTTTGAGTCGGGTAATATCTTGTACAACGACCAGCATTTGGCTGTCATGGTGCCAGCCTTGCGTATCAATTTTCCTCTGTAAGGGAGCCATTGGATCCAGATTTTGTTCCTGATCTTCAATCTCATCTTCCTCGTGGTGGCTAAACATTGAAGAGGTTTTAGATTTAGATCTTGGACAATCAAGTCTTCTCCTAGGATTTCTCTCTAAAGGTGGTAGCAAATCAGGATGTAGAAATCTTCTCCCTTGCATACACCAGAAGAAAGTTTATAGATGAGAGTGAGAAGACAGATGAGAGAATACCCTATCGTCTCAATATAAGCAATCAAGCTAGACCTTAGAGAGTAAACCCTAAATAGACCTAATCCTAGATCCCCAAAACACGACTAGTTTAGATCAACCCATGAATTACTTGGCTGGCCAGAAGGGTGGGACCCCCTAGGACACCCCGCATGGCAGGACACCACTAAGGGCTAACGAGGTTATCGCACTGACCTTTCTTATCACCAGTGGGTCCAAGTAGACAAGGCCTTAACCTTAGCCCATCTAATTTCAAGTCACTAGGAAAATTAGTCCTACTTAGGGCATGTCTACTCAATTTTAGGCTTTAGCCTGAGGTGCTTTTGGAATATGATGGGCGTTAAGGGGTGTTACCCATAAAATTGATTTCAAAGGTGTGAAGTGCACAGGCAAGGGGTTCATAAACAATTTTGATGAAGTGAATTCTAGGATTCAATTGCTTGTATTAGTGAATTTTAGGGTTCACTTGAATAAATATCTTCAGACAATGGTTCTGATGAGGCACACAAGAGGTTTTGCAAGTTTCAATTGTTTGATAGATTTCCTACAAGTGTGAAAACCTAAGAGCAGACAACGCTAGATGATCCTGGGACTTAATCACATCGAAACAAATAAATTTGCAAATATTTCGATAAGTATCGAGTCCCTCGTAGGGAGGCAAAACATGATTTTCAAAACTTTTTTTACTAACTAATATGTCCTAATGAAACATATAAACAAAGACTAGATATTCAGAAAATCATATTTCTATTATTATTTGTAAATAATTCAAAACTAGGAATCTAAACAAATATGCTGAAGAATATAGAGAGGAAAGTAGATGAAGGACAGCGTCACTTCTAGGATGCTTGTGCGAAGTGCAGCAGTACTTCAGATCCAGTGCATCGGGAGGAAGACTAGAGAGAAGTTGCAGAGAGAGAGGATGGAGATGTGTTTGGTGGAAGTTGCCTCTCAATTGGGGGCCCTAAGACTCTTTTTATAGCTAAAATGAGGGGCAAAGTGGGTATTTAGGCACCCAAAACCGTGCAACTTAGGTAACATCAAATCTGTCGATTGGGACATCAACGGACCAAATCGCACCTCAAAACAACCCTTACCACTCTTTAAATGCATGGAATGCACTAGATGGCGACATGTGGCAACCGCTGGGTCCTTCAATCATGATCATGTTGGATCGCTCTTACTTCACTGGCGCATGAGTGATCATTTGATCTCAGCCATCTGAACACTTTTGTCATGCACCGCACTGCGCCTATCCCTGCATACAATGGGGCAATGGTTCAGGCATTCAACCACACGTGCATCCGCACTGCCTCATCCAACGCACCTCCACACACCACGTGGTCGCATCCTTTCTGCTTGATTTGATCCAACGGCTTGATTTTGCACAAGCACCACCACCTCCTCATTTCCACGCTAAGTGCGATTTGAACGCGAGTCACTCGTGTGCGTGCAGAAGCACTAACCAACGTGTTGTGTGTGTGTTTGTGTTGCATTTTTTATTTTGCACGTGGCTGTCCTTAACCATTGGATGAAGATCCAACGGCAGAGATGTGTTCTGCTTTGATGAGGGGTGTACGGAGAGGGTGACATGGCTCATTCGTGGCCGTTAGATGGTGACCCAATGGCTCACATTTGTCCTTTAGTAGTTGGGGTGCAGTGATGGCTCTTAGGATGGTGCCACATGGCACCATCCTGGCCATTCATCATCTAGCCATTGTAGTTGATGCTACCTAGCTCCAATTAGGTTGATCTTTACGCTATTGGACTGTAATCACTGATCTAGATCCATTCATGCAGTCAGATTTGACATCTGAGGTTTAGATCTCTCCTATCTTGCTCCTTGCCTTTATTCTTCTACAGGCTGTATGTGATGTTACAGAAGTCTGATCAAGACGATTTCAAAAGTGTTGAACTCTTGTTGTCATCTTGGTCAGATCTATATGGTTTGATCTGTCATCTACGACTCCAAATCATCTGCAATTAATATTGTTTCTCTTTTAAAGCATAAAATAACATTAATATCTATAAATCTAGAAAATCAACTATGATGCAAATTATGATGCGTATGTATGTGTTGTTCCTACGTTAAGCTAAAATCTAACCTAATTCAGGTAGATTAGGTCCTATGATTATTGTGCAATCACCTACGGTACGTACGCATTCCGCATAATGCCATTTGGGCTATGCAACGCACTCGCCACCTTTCAGCGGTTCATGCTAGCCATATTCTCTGATATGGTAGGTAATTACCTTGAGGTCTTCATGGATGACTTCTCAGTATTCGGTGAATCTTTTGATGATTGCCTCCTACATTTGGTCTAGATCCTAAAGAGATGCATCGAAGTGAACCTGGTTCTCTCCTGGGAAAAGAGCCACTTCATGGTTCTTGAGAGAATCATACTTGGTTACCTTGTCTCTAAGAGAGCTATCGAGGTCGATCAGGCGAAGGTGAATCTAATTTCCAAATTACCTATGCCTAACTTAGTCAAAGACATCAAATCGTTCTTAGGGTACGTTAGATTTTACCGTTGATTCATATCTGATTTTTCCTTGATCGTGTGCCCCTTGACGAATCTCCTTTCGAAGGACATGCCTTTCCAGATGATGAGTGAGTGCATTCACGCGTTTGAGATCCTGCATGACGGGGTCACCTAAGCACCAATCCTGCAATCTCTTGACTGGTCTCAACCCTTCGAGATCATGTATAATGCATCTGACTATGCAGTAGGAGCGGTGCTAGGTTAGAAAATCAACGAGAAATTGATGATCATATATTACACCATCAGGACACTGGACAAGACTCAGAGTAATTATACGATTACGGATAAAGAGCTATTGTCTGTAGTATTAGGTTTTGAGAAATTTAGGTCATACCACCTGTGTAGGATCTATAAAAAGATGGCTACACGCATAAACACTCAAACATAATATCAATAATAACAAGAAAGATTTGTGCAAATTACAATCATAGAAATTGGCACAAAATGTATAGTGGTTCCCCACTCACTTGGGTACTCCACTACCTAAGCCTCCCAACTTAGGGTTTTCAACCTGATTCCCTCAACATTTAGGGAATCAATTAACTAAACAAGGTAATTAATGGGTTACCACAACCCAAGTACATGAGATGGGTTTGTTACAACCCAACAAGCAACAAGCTCAAAAACAAATAAAGCACAGGTGTAAGAAAAATAAAATCTTACAACAAGGTTCCTATGCCTGCCAAGAATAATTAAATTGAATACCAATTGAGAGCTTAGGATGGACATGAATTGTTTCATAGATGTGTGACAAAAGCACGTCGTTGAGCTTGTAGGAATGTAGAGAGAGTGAATGGCAAGCATCTTCTTTCTCTCTTGAAAATATGGTGGAAATTTGAAATATAACTCTAGGAATTTTTCTTCTCTTTTCTAATGTGCAAAGTAAGGGTCCAAGGGTTTATTTATAGAGTTAGGACCTAGTTGGGACATCAACTAGATGTTGGGGTTTAAATCCCAATGTTCATATTATCTGAATTAATTTTCTAGCCATTTAGTTTTGAGCCAACGACTAACTGGTACCGGTACTCATTGCTTCCAGATTTAGATTTTGGAAACATAGCACAAATCTGTAATCCACTTGTATCGGTATTAATCATGAGTACCGGTACTCATTGCCTTCAGTATCAGTACTCATGGGGAACAGGTTTATTTCTTTGGAAAATCCAAAACCTGTAACTCACATATGCCAGTACTAAACTTTAGTACTGATACTTGTGGGTTAAAAAGTACCTTTTATAAGTAAATTAATCAATTACATTATTTGAAAATGATCGTAGTATAAATCTAGTTTATCTCTAATTAATTTCACTATCTAAGTTTATTCTTTGTGAAGAGGCAAACATTCTATAAATTAGAAAAACCTAAACTAAAGACTAAAGGATGAAGATGATCTTCACCTCCTCGATTCTTCCTTGTCATCTTTCCTCTTTATGTCATGATCTTCTCTTCATCATCATGCCTCCATCATTTCCTATTTGCCATGATTTTCACCTAAATCTGAAAAGCACTCAATTGCAAACATTAATCCATAATAATTTTGTTAACACCAAAACATGATATGGAACAAGGTTCCAACAATCTCCCCCCTTTTGATGTTGACAAAACTACCTTGCAAAAAGATAATTATGGAAAAAATAATTTTTAGCAATGTTATATGAAGGAAAAGCTTTTAATTTAATCATCCTCCTCAATATATGCTATCCTTAAAAATATTACTATTTGCTCTTCATTTTTCTCCCCCTTTTTGTCAATCATCAGGAAAAATGAAGGGGTAAAGAATATTATACCATAAAATTTACCAATAGTAGAATGATGAATGTGGATACCGAGCTCCATTAGGCCATTATTCTTGGTCTTCATTCAACCTATAGAAATGTTGAACTATTCTGTTGTGTGCCTTGAACTCCCACTGATTGCTTTGATCCCATTGATCTACTCTTGCAAAATAATGTAAAATGCCTTTTCTAGGTACCTATTTTCTTGTGGGTCCTTTCAGATTAGCACCTTTCAAACCCTGAGATTTATAGACTTCTCTTGTGTTAGATCTACAATTCTTGAAATTTTTGGCCTTTTGGTACATCCATGCATGCCTAGGTACATGTGATTTATTTTGTGTATTCTTTTTACTCTTAAATTTTGATTTTAAAGAATCACAAAATTCAGTATTTAATCTAGTTGTTATTTTGAGATTATTTAAAGTCTCCTTAAAATGCTCATAAATATCTTCTAGCTCTACTACCTTTGCATGCAATTGATTATTAGTCACTTTTGACATTTCTAATTCTATTTCTAAACATGATTTGTTTACTTCTAATGTTTGATAATTATTCTTTAAAAACTTATTTTCCTTCTTAAATAACCTAGCTTTATGATATAATTCTTCATAAGCTTCTAACACTTCATCAAGAGTAAAATTAGTATTCACCTCATTGTCTGTGTCTTCTGCAGTTGCAACCAAACAAAGGTGTGCGACCTCATCATCATTTGATTTGGTGCACATGTTGAAGTCGCTATCATCCCACGTTGGTTTAAAGACTTTCTTCATCTTCTTGGCTTCTTTTGTGTCTTCCTTCTTTTTGCTTATGGGGCAATCCTTCCACACATGACCCTTTCTCTTGCATTCATAGCAAACAATATCAGATGAAATTTTATTCACTTGCTTACCTAGCTTTCAAAGAAATTTCTACAACTTTCTTGTGAGCATCCCCATTTCTTCATCTTCGGATTCTGAGGTGCTTGAAACTGAGTCCTCCTTAATTGCTCTAAAAGAAATATTCTTCTTCTTGCTTGACATCTTCTCCTCATTCTTCTTCATGTTCTCCAATTGGGCCTCATAAGCCATGAGGCTTCCAATCAGATCATCAAGGGAAAGCACTGAAAGATCCTTTGCCTCTTGAATTGCTGTCGATTTTGGAGACTAATCACTTTAAGGGATCTCAAGATCTTCCTTACAAGCTACTCCTCTTTCAGCTTGACTCCTAGATTCTTCATGGGATTCATGATCTCTCCAAATCTTATGTACATATCTTTGATTGTTTCACCTTTCCCTATCCTAAAACACTATAACTCTCTGTTAAAATAGATATGTGTGTTTCCTTAACTTTACTAGTACCATTGTAGGTGACTTGTAGTGTGTTCCACATCTTGTATGCGGACTCGCAAGCCAAGATGTGGTTAAATTCTTCCCTTGATAACGCACAATAAAGTGTGTTCATCACCTTCGTGTTGCTGGCAATTTTCTTCTTTTGATCTGCCATCCATGGTACTCCTTGCGGCTCTGGATCTGAGTACTTCTCTTGAAAGAGGGTCCACGATGCCTCATCCATTGCCTTGAGGAAGATTTGTATCCACCTCTTCCAGTATCCATACTCTGTCCCATCGAAGTAGGGACGACGTGTCGATGACAGTCCTTCGGTGCACTTGGTTGATGATGCCATAGCAAGTAAGGTTTTTTACTTCTTCTCGCAACCCGCTCTGATACCACCTGTAGGGTCTATAAAAAGATGGCTACGTGCACAAACACTCAAAGACAATATCAATAATAACAAGAAAGATTTGCACAAATTACAATCACAGAAATCGGTACAAGATATATAGTGGCTCCCCACTCACTTAGGTACTCCACTACCTAAGCCTCCCAAATTCAGTTTTTTAACTCGATTCCCTCAACCCTGAGGGAATCAATTTACTAAACGAGGTAATTAATGGGTTACCTCAACCCAAGTACAAGAGATGGGTTTGTTACAACCCAACGAGCAACAAGCTCAAAATCAAATAAAGTATAGGTGTAAGAAAAATAAAATCTTACAACAAAGTTCCTATGTCTCCCAACAATAATTAATTTGAATACCAATTGAGAGCCTAGGATGGACGTGAATCGCTTCATAGATGCATGACAAAAACACGTTGTTGAGCTTGCAGGAATGTAGGAGAGTGAATGGCAAGCTTCTTTCTCTCTTGAAATTGTGGTGGAAATTTGAAATATAACTCTACAAATTTTTCTTCACTTTTCTAATATGAAAACTAAGGGTCCAAGGGTTTATTTATAGAGTTAGGACCTAGTTGGGACGTCTACTAGATGTTGGGATTTAAATCCTAATGTTCATATTGCCTAAATTAATGTTCTAGCCATTCAGTTTTAAGCCAACAGCTAACTGGTATTGGTACTAAAGTATGGGTACCAGTACTCATTGCATCCAGATTTGGGTTTTAAAAACTTAATACAAATCTGTAACCCACTTATACCAGTACCGATCATGAGTATCAGTACTCGTTGCCTCAAGTACCTGTATTGATCATGAGTATCGATACTCGTAGGGTACAAGTTTATTTCTTTGAAACAACCAAAACTTGTAACTCACATATACCGGTACTAAACTTTAGTACTGGTACTTGTGGGTTAACATGTACCTTTTACAAGTAAATTAATCAATTACGTTCTTTGAAAATGATCGTAGTATAAATCCTAGTTTACTCTAATTAAATTTATGATCTAAGTTGATTCTTTGTGAAGAGGCATACATTCCATAAATTAGAGAAACCTAAACTAAAAACTAAAGGATGAAAATGATCTTCTCCTCCTTGATTCTTCCTTGTCATCTTGCCTCCTTCATGTCATGATCTCCTCATCATCATGCCTCCATCATTTCCTATTTGCCTTGATCTTCACCTAAATCTAAAAAGCACTCAATTGCAAACATTAATCTATAATAATTTTGTTAACACCAAAACAAGATATGGAATAATGTTCGAATAACCTGGGCTCCTACATCATCATTTACTCGAATCACACTGCAGTGAGGCACTTGCTTATGAGGGACACGAAGCCTAGATTAATCTGCTTGATCTTGCTGTTTCAAGAATTCAATCTTGAAATTCGTGACAAGGTAGGAAAATAGAATGTGGTAGCTTATCATCTATCCTGCCTCCCTTCTTCAACCATTGACCCCTCCAGACCCATCACTGAGCATTCTCTTAACGAGCACCTCCTAACAGTCGGTACGGGACTTCCTTGGTATGCTGATATGGTGAACTATTTGGCATCACACTAGATTCTGGTTTGTTAGACAAAAGCCAAGAAAGACAAATTGATTTCAGATGCCAAATATTATGTCTGGGAAGTTCCATACCTATTCAGCATTAGTACAAATCAAATCATTAGGAGATGTGTCCCGAAGTCAAAGATCAATGACCTTTTATCCTTCTGCCAGGACCAGGTCTGTGGTGGTCACTTCTCTGGACACAAAATCGTAGTAAAAATCCTCCAGTGCAGCTTCTATTGGCCCACAATTTTCAAGGATGCACACAATTATTATAAGGCATGTGCTCATTGCCAGACCTTAGGCAACATGAGCCACCATGACATGATGCCTTTGCAATAGATTCTTGATGGGAACACCATCATGAGCCATAACAAGCTCAATTTGATTTGATAAAGTCAATAAAAGCTCCTACATATCAGTCAGAAGGTCATTTGGGTAGGTTAAGTTATTCTAAGAAGAAAAGATGATAATGGGGTTATTTATGCAATTTTACAATCATATCACAAATACAAAATAACCACGGGGTATGCCAGTGCTTTATTAAAGGTCATTTAGTCATTAATATCTAATAAGTTGATCCATGCAGACAAAAATGGGTTTTCACGCATTTCAAGAATTAATGGACATCTGAAACACTAAAAATAGACCTGCTTAATTAACTGAGGTTTTGGTCAGCATAAAATTCATCTAAACCCTCTAAAAATCATAGAACAATATTCTCTAGGGTTTGGCATCCTTGATTTGACCATGTGTACCTATTTTGACCTAAAATAGTCTCAGACAGATTGTTGCCATAATTTGGATTTTTGCATAAATTATCCAGACAAATAAGGTCAAAACCAAAATCCAACTTCACCATTAGATTCCTTAGGTCGAAATGAGGTTTGTATCAAAAGTTGGGCCAAATCAGAGACTGTCTTGACCTAGTTTGTATTTTAGTCCTGTCTAATTCTTCCTATTTCACAAGTGCCCTAGCTTTTGAAATTTATTACAATTAGGCCCCTATCTTTGTTGTCTTCTTCGCCAAAAGGTCCCGAACACCTCCATGATTGTAGAAGTCCTATTCATACTACTTCGACGGCCTTAAATCAGAGTTTTCTCCTTGACTTCACGCTCAATCTCTTCCAAATTTGGAAGAAAGATTCCTAAGAGTTTTCTCCATGATTTGAACCTATTCGTGGGCTCCATCTCTTCCCAATCTCTCATGTGAACGCATGAGAGATGTGGGTTTCCTACTCCGGTGAACTTACCATGCTTAGAATCTTGGTTTCTTAACTTCTAGCACCCCCTGAGACCTATTTAAAGACCCCTGAGAACAAACCATCCTCTCTATGCTCATTTTCGGCCAGAATCCCTATACTTCTTCCCTTCTCTCTAGCTGAAAAGCTCCACGACGTCTGATGACCTTCTCCGACCACACTCGTCGTTCGCTCGCAACACCGGTAGTGAATTCACCTTCCTCTCCTTCCACGTCACACCATACCAGTTGATGCTCCCTCCCCCTTTGTAGTCGTCGTTCTCTCCCAGCGAAGTTCTGTTTGTCTCCAGTGCTGGCCACACCAGGCTCAGCATCACTCCTCCCCCACGTCGACCATTACTTAGCAGTCTCCTCGACTCCTTATCTTCCACACATCATCACCGTGTCACTACTCTACTATTTCGACTTCTCCTACACCATTCGCGACTTCGTCTTCCACCTCGCCGGCATACCTCTGGCGAGACCTTCCAACAGCTATAGACCATCTCTTCACCTACCACCAGTCCCTACACTTTCGTCGTTCCTCGCCCACCAAAACCCCTCAAGCAATTGAGGGGATTGGACACTCAATGCCTCCACCCGACACCACCCTCACCGCACCACCTTCTCGAGGTCGCCAGATGATGAACACATATATTCATGATAAATTGCTTATTTTTGATAGTTCTTATGCTTAGCATTGCATATCATGTTATAAATATTGCATAACATCCATTGCATGCCATTTAGGATAGTTGTATGTTTTGTACATTAATTCCTTCATTTTATATGGCCAGGGGGGCAATGTGACATCCATACGGGTTTCGGATGGAAAATCTGACTGTACGGATGTATCTGAAGCGACGATCGTAGTTCAACATCGTAAGAATCAACTCGATCTGAGAACCGTGGCACCCTCTATAGGAAGAAGAAGATGGATGGCCCAGATGGTGCCACGTGGCACCATCTAGGCCGCCCAACATCGGCCAGCAGCACTACTCAATTCCTTCTTCATCAACGCCCTTCATTCCGAGCCGTTGGATCAAGATCCAACGGCTGGGAAGCAATTGCACCAAGTCGCTCCTCATGACACAAGGGAAGGTCTGGCGCAACAGTTGGAGTGCCGGTTTGCAAAGGGGGGGGCACAGGTTCGAATCCCTATAGCCCCTCCAATTTGCAATTGGGTAGGTGCATGGCAGCATCAGCAACAGCGCATGCAAAGCACCAGCGCATGGCAGCGCGCATGCGCACGGGCATGCTAGCGCATAGCACGTGCACACTAGCGCATAGCAAGCACGCACATGGCAGGGCACGCGCGGTCAGTACACGTGATAGGTGGGGCAGCACGGGCATAAGTGCGGTTGGTGTTAGCTTTCAGCGACAGCTGGGTTGACCTACAGCGATGCTTATAGAGATCGCTATTTCATTGCAAGCCAGTAGAGCCAGCTAAGGGCATAAGTGGAGGTGAGCTGTCTACAGCAATGTTTCCAGCGACGGTCTAGAGGTCACTAAAGGTCCTTTATCCATTTTTAGCCTCTTCTACTCCACTTTAAAAGGACCTACACCCCCTCCCTTCCAATCCATCTCTACCTACTCTACTCCCACCTCCCAAGCTTTAGCAAGCCTACCAACGGTCCATTAGAGCTTGTTCTTAAGCTCCCAAGGCTCCTATTAGTGTAGCAAACCTCTACACCACAAAATATTCCTCCAACTTCCCATCCCCCTTCATAGGTCGCCTTGGAGCCATCCTCCCACCTCCATTCCGGTAGCAGATCAACTTCGTCTTCTCACCTCCATTCTGGAGCTATGCCGAAGCTTTCCTCAACCCTACATCCTCCTGCATCTCACCTCCGTGTCCCGCTCCTCACCTCCTTCGTCCGAGCTTCTGCCAGGCACCGTCGTCTCGCCGAACAACCGATTCAGGAGATTTCCTCTCACCTCCCTCTCTTTTTATGCTTTTATAGTTCATTGTAATCGACATTGAATTGATATATATATCATATTTGTTCCATTTCTATCTTGTGATTCATTCTGCTTGTCTTTTATTTCAAAAACACAAAAAAAAGTATCAAACCCTAAAATACCAAAAAGAAACAAAACAAAGCACGATTTTCATGTAAAGTAAATGTTGCCTCCTTGTGTTCGACCCAGGACTCCCTTGGAGTTTTGGTATAAATTTTATCTGATCGATGTGTTTTGCAACTATGACGACAGGTTACTTGTAACCCCAATTTCTAACACTCGAAACATGCCCGAAAATTTTGGCGCCGTTGCCGGGGAGGCAACAGAATTTACTTTATTGTTTATTTCGTTTCTTTGCATTTAGATAGCACTAACCCTACTTGTCTTTGATCTATTGTCTTGCAAGTACCCTAGCATGGAGATCCAAGTGCAGTAGATAAGAGTAAAGTGCGGGTAGAGTACTCTGTAAGTGTCCCCTACATTCCCCCCCACTAGTTCATTTCGCCACAATCATAACCAAGGCCTAATCCACTTAGGTGTTTGCATAAACCCTAGGATAGACATTGTTTGTCTTGTTTGCCACCTCACCCATCTCACCCACATCTTATATAAAAAAAAAGAAAACAAAAAGATATTTTCTGTGGGACGAATCAATTTACACACTTTATACACCCACATTTGGGGCACATAATCGGACTTGATTTTCATCTACTCAACCGGGCTTCCGACCTGTGGACCCGGTACACGAATTCAACACATAAAAGAGTAGAAATCATATTAGGTTAACCACCTTTTTGTGTGCCTTAATCGATGGTGCATTTGAGCCAATTGAGTGAATTGTTTGTGCCACACCACCTAATCTAAAAGAGGTTCATTTCCTAGCTGCCCCATAGGATTCAATAATTAGGTCAAGCCAGGCACTCCATTTTTTTTTTGATTTCTAAAGGAAAATACTTGATCACATGCTTTCAATAACAAACTTGGTTTGCCTCACAAAACTTGGCTGAAAAGACCTAATATTTGAATCCAAAAAGCTATTAAGCAAGATTTGAATCCTAAAACTCACCTCACCATTAATAATCTTACTTGAAAACCTCTTGGTTGTGCCCATTCACACATTCTCAAATAAATCATTAAGGGAACAACCCAGTAAGGGCCCATCACATTCTAGAGCACCAATTTCCCAAGCCTAACAAAAATTAATTAGACGTTGTCCCTAAGGATTCATTCACTTGTCGAGATCCAGATTGAGATTATTCATGATTAACCTGCTTGTACTAGTTAATCTGATGTCTAGTTAGGGGAGTAGAGTCAAACGACCACGGCTAGGGTGTACACTAGGAACCGGAGGTGCAAGCCAAAGGAAAAACCTTCTCCCAGTCCCTCCTTCTAACTAGTTGGATTTCCTGGACAGAAGTAGAGTAAATCGTCCATAATCTTAGGACGGATTCTGAAAGTCAGTAGACCTTAGGCTACGCCATCTAAGGACATGCTTGTATTCTTATGCTGCAGGCTTCCCTCTTTTCCCCATCCTTCTGACTTCCTTCCTATGTATGCTTAGGAGGAGGACATTAAACCCTAGATTGGAAGGACCTTTAGACCATTCCAAGAGGTAGAGGTTGAGCTATAGCCAAGCAGATCCCATGGTTGATCAACAACTACCTCCCTCGCCTCTGAACCAGTAGGAGCTGATTCAGAGGTAGTTGGAAGAATTGCAGCAGATGCAGCAATGGTTCCAACGCATGCATGGTCAGAGCGCTCATCCCTTGAAGGATTTTTATGATCCTTCAAACTATGGGGAACGTCCCAGCGTCATGATTCCCACTAAAGGCATAAAAATCAAGCCCCAAGTCTTAAGTTTGATTAAGCATTTCCATGGGCTTGGCTCAGAGGACCCATTCCAGCACCTGGAAGATCTGACCACTTAGGTTCAAACCACCAGAGCAAGGAATGTGAATGAAGAACACATGATCATGAGGCTTTTGCCCCACTCTCTCAAGGATAAGGCCGCACATTGGTATTGGACTATAGGAAGGCCAATTGAAACTTGGGTTGCTCTTAAGTCAGCTTTCTTGAAGAAATTCTTCCCTATCGGAAGGACTAATGCCTTGCGATGGGCGATTACCACTTCCACCCAGCGGCCAAGGGAACTGTTTCATGGTGCCTGGGAGCAATTCCAGGAACTTTTGAGGAAGTGTCCACACCACGAGGTGCCAAAATGGCAACTTGTGCAGATTTTCTATCATGGGTTGGTTGAGCAACTCCGTAATCATGTGGACACCTCCTGTGGAGGCAATTTACTCAACAGGGATGCAGATAGTGAATACGACCTGTTTGAGGAAATGAGAAAGGACTCAATTAATCATGCCTCCTTGGATGCATTCAACCGGTCCCAACAACTTAGGTCAAGTGCTAATGAGATCCAAGATTCTCATTCATTTGACATGGAATTAATTTGTAATAAACTGGATAAAATGGACTTGGTTGCTAAGAAAAAGGAAGAATGGATGTCTGGGAATTCAGGAAACACTTCTTTACCCACTCAATCTTAGAATTTGGGATTCCATTCCTAACAAGCTCCCATGGGGCGGGAATTCGTGAACCAACTCAATTCGCCTAAACCTGTGAGCCAGGATTTCTCAGAACCATATGGGTTCCAAACTGGGGCCTTTGATCCCAATTTCTCTGATCCTTCCTTCTCTTCATCCTCCTTTTATGAGGATGCATATGCAATGCAGGAGAATGTTAGGTCCAACCCATATTCCAACATTTTTAACTTGGGATGGAGGAACCACCCTAACTTCTCCTAGAAAAATCAGGGGCAACAGACCCAATCTCGACCTAGCAACTATGCATCTCAAAAACCCATGGGTTAGGGTCAAGTATACACCCAGTTACCCCCGAGACTGGTTAATCAGCCATCTTGGAATGCCCAACAATCCGCGGGGCAGGCTGATTTGAATCGGCGGATGTTGGAAATGCAAGGGTCCATGCTTCAGCTTATGCAACAAATGAAGACATCCTTGGATAACTTGCAATCCGGGTTAATTGCAAACACCCGACAACCTGGATCCCTACCATCTCAACCCGTACCAAACCCGCGTAATGTGCAAAATTAGGGCAATAGAGCCCAAGGGTACGGGAATCAAAGGGACCAACACGTGCATGCTCAGATGGTTGAGCAGGGTCCCTCTTCTTCTTCTTCTGGTTACATGACCAACCAAGGCCCTCCAATCTTCACTAATCCACCTCAAGACCCAAACCCTCATGCCTCTGCAAACTCTGTCACCTTGAGAAGTGGGAAGCCGACCCAAAACCCAGAATTACCTTCTACAAGTCAAAATCCTAGGGAGCTTTAGAAAGAGAAGGAGGAGGCTGAAGAAGACAATATGGCCCAGGGACCGAAAATTAAAAATTCCACTCATATCCCATTCCCTAAGGCCCTATTGAAAACCAAGAAGAAGAAAATCCTAGATAGCAACGAGGAGCTTTTGAATTTATTCAAGAGCATAGAGATCAATATTCCGCTCCTCGATGCTATTAAGCACACCCTGGCTTACGCTAAATTCTTGAAAGAACTATGTACCCAAAAGCGTAAGCCGAGAGAACCCACTCCGAGGAAGGTGATTCTCTCTAAGCAAGCAAGTTCTGTGATCCTGCATCACCTTCCTCAAAAGAAGAAAGATCTAGGTGCCCCCTTGATCTCATGCATTATTGGGGAATACACTTTTGATAGGGCACTATTGGACCTAGGTGCATCCATCAACCTAATCCCAACTTCTATTTATGAGAGGTTTGGGTTAGGTGAATTCAAGCCAACCTCAGTAACGCTACAATTAATGGACCGATCGGTCACCACATCGAGAGGCGTTATTGAGGCTGTAATTGTCAAGGTCAAGGATTTCTATTTTCCTATAGATTTCCACGTCCTTGACATGGATGTACCTAATGATTTGAGGAACATGCCCATCATTTTGGGGCATCCGTTCCTAGCTACTACCAACAGCAACATAAACTGTGAAAGCGGTAGTGTGGAGATCACCTTTGGGGATAAGAAATTAACTCTAGATATTTTTAAGGCTATAAGAGGATTTGAGGATTGTGGATTCATTAAGGAACTCAAGGATCAAGATCTTGAGACGTGTATGACAATCAATGCACTCGAGGACTCCACTAGCTGTAGCGAACCCAACCTACAACCCTCCTCTGTGGTAGACCTACCACATCCTGAAGAGGCTGTTGATTTTGTTCATTCCCAGCCTCTTCCACTAGATCGTCCTGATGAATCTTCATCAACATCCTCCCTTCCTTCTATTCTAAACCCACCCCAGCTGGAATTAAAACCATTGCCCAAAAATTTGAAATATGAGTTCTTAGGACCTGAAAGCATGGTCCCTGTGATTATTAGTGCTGATTTTACTATGGAGCAAGAATTGAGGTTGATTAAGGTCCTTAAGAACAACAAGGAGGAAATTGGTTGGACCATCCATGACCTTAGGGGGATCGAGCCATCTTATTGTAATCATCGTATTTTCATGGAAGATGGATCTCACCCTTCTTGCGAAATGCAAAGGAGACTAAACCCAAATATGCTAAAGGTGGTCAAGGAGATAATTAAGTGGCTCGATGCTAGGATTATGTACCCAATCTTAGATAGTCCGTGGGTTAGCCCCGTTCAGATTGTACCCAAGAAGGCACGAATAACCGTTATGACTAATGAGAAAGGGGAAACCTTCACCACTCATTCATCTTCTGCTTGGAGAGTCTGTATTGACTATAGGAAGCTGAACACACCCACTAAAAAGGTTCACTTTCCCTTGCCATTCATCGATCAAATCCTCCAAAGGTTAGCTAGGCAGAAATATTTTTGCTTCCAGGATGGTTATTCGGGATATAACCAACTCCCTATCCATCCCGAAGACCAGGAAAAGACAACTTTCACATGTCCCTACAGAACCTTTGCATTCCATAGAATGCCGTTCGCGCTTTACAATGCGCCTGCGACTTTTCAAAGGTGCATGATGGCCATCTTTTCTAACATGGTGGGAGATTGTCTTGAGGTGTTCATGGATGATTTCTCCATTTTCGGAGACTCTTTTGAGTCTTTCCTGGCTAACCTGGAATTGATCCTTTAGAGATGCATCAAAACACGACTGGTCCTTAGCTGGGAAAAGAGCCACTTTACGCCTCAGGAGGGCATCGTCCTGGGTCACGTGGTCTCTAATCGAGGAATTGAAGTTGATAGAGCTAAGGTGGATGCTATCTTTGGACTTCCTCCACCCACATCCTAAACATAGATTCGCTCTTTCATTGGTGATATGGTTTTACGTGGTTTGTAAAATAGGCAATTTAGTGTCGTTGCAACACATAAATCCACTTTCGCATTTAAATTTGTATTCCTAGATAGTGGGGTATCTAGGGTCATCCAAGGAGGCAATATGTTTGCAAAATTGATTCTCTTGCTTACAAACTAGATCTCAACTTTCTTTTTGGACTTTTTTCAATATATCATGTTTATGTTTTTGAAATTAAGGCAACATGCGAAGTTGTTGGCAAAAAAGTAAATAACAGCTACGATTACTAAACTAACAACTAAGTGACAAGTAATTCCTCTTCCTAAGTTCACTCTAGGCACGTGGAGGCCTAAGGTAATTAGGGAGAGGGAGTGAAGAGTGCTAGAATCACAACAATCAAAATGCAAGTAAGAGAAATTGCAAAAGAAGGCAACTAGATTAATGAGAAAGTGTTTTACAGAAAAACCTAGTAAATGAATGCTTCTACTACTAGAGAATTGCAATAAATAAAATAAAATATAAATCTTCTAGATAGATGGTGAAGAAGAGGGCTTCTTCCTCCAAACTTGGTAGCTCTCAAGCTTGAAAAGAGTCCTCCAAACTCCTTCCTTGCTATGCTCCACCAAGGTGATGTCCTCCAAAGCAAGCCCTAAGGGGGCGTGCCCTAAGCTTTTCTCCAAGGGTGGACGTCCACCCTAGGTCCTTCTCCTTTGCCTGGCCATCCTCCTTGAAGTAGAAAAGTCCTCCTCCTTGTCATGGCCCAAGTTGAAGAGAGTGGGGAGAAGGCACCAAAGGGGCTGGTGATGTGCCCCTTTAATCTTCTTCTCTACTCCTTCTTCTTGGCCGTAGGTGTAGGTGGGTATAGGTAGAAAAATACACTAATGGAGGATGCTCTAAAATGGTGGTAGGTGGTGGGTTTATATAGAGTATGAAGGGGGCTAAGGTGACTCTTGAAATGAAGGGCTAAGATAGGAAGATGGAGGTGGTTGGGGATCCTATGGATAAGGGCAATTGGCGCCAACCCAAGGGACACTTAGGGGGTGGTTATGGGTGGTGGCACTCCTTAAATTTGGTGCTAAAATGGCTTCTAGAAGGGGGGCTTAGGTGGCACCAAGTAGGGTTCTAGAACGAGGGGTAGGTGGGTGGCTAGGATGGGTTGTAGGGTTAGGTGTATGGTGGATGTGGGGGTGGATGTTGGCGCCAAAAAGGGGGGTAGTTAGGGTTAGGTTTTGGCACCAAAATTGGTGCCTTTTGGTGGTGATAATGGGGTGAAGAGGTGGCTAAGAGGTGGCGCCAACTTGGAGTAGGATAGCTAGCTTAGGTAGGTTATAAGTTGGTGGAGCTATCTAGGGTTGAGTTGAAGGTGGTGGATGGCCAAGGAGCTGGGTGCTAGCTAAGCTAAACTAAGCTAAGCTAGATTAGCTAGCTATGGAGTAGAGGAGGAGGTATTGGAGCTAGGGTTTAAGGAGAGGAGCTGAGGAGGAAATGTCTGGAGCTGGAACTGGAGCTGGCTGCTGCTAAGGAGGCTGGCATGGAGCTACTCTAGCTGGCTTAGCTTGCTAGTTCTTTTCTAGATAATAAGCCATGCTAAATTGAGCTGGCTTCTACCATAATGAGCTGAGGTGAGCTGGGTCTGGTTCTCCCGGGGAGGATCAAGCTGGTTGAGGCAGCTAAGGTAGCTTAGCTCAACTGAGTCCCTGGGAGCTATACTTGAGCTTCCTGAGCTGGGACTTCTTCAGCTGGCTAGAGTTGAGTGGTGCTGGATGTAGCTGGATCTGAGTTGGGGTGAACTCCAGTCAACTCAGCTGAGATAGCTAGAGCTCCCTGTGGACTTGTGGGAGCTAAAATGAGCTAGACTCAACTAGGTTGAGCTGGATCTGAGCTGACTTAAGCTAGGGTGAGCTAAGATGAACTCTCTTGAGTTGCCATTCAGCTGAGATTAGCTGAATGGAGCTAGGATGAGCTAACCCTAGTTCAAGTGAGCTAGGTTCCAACTGTGGTGAGCTAGATCAAGCTTAGTTCCAGCTAGTCTGAGCTCCTCCTTCACCATTTGCCTTCTTGAGTGCTAGGGTTTTATGGATCTGTATATCTGTTTATCCCTAACACTCACAAAAACATATCAAAAGGATAATAAAAAATGCAATGCATGCCTAACCTAATTAATGCCTAAATGAAGCCTAAAACCCCTTTTGCAGAGTAAAGATCCTAAGAGCTAGATTTGTTTTAATGTATAAGAATGATGATAAACTGGCATTTATCACACCCCATGCTTATCTTTTGCTAGTCTCTTAGCAAAACTTTAATTTTTTGGATAATGGAATTTTTTGGGAAATCTAATTTTTTTGACTTTTGAGGAGAAAGAGATTAAGGGACCTTTGTTGATCTAAACACGGGAGGTACGAGATTTGTTAAAGATAAACATCGGGATTTATTTTGGATCCAACTATTAGACAAAGCGGGATCAATATATCCTCTAGAAAATTCGCAAATTAACCCCTTGTTAATTCAGATGACTTGAAATTTTTATTTTTAGGATTTTTCTGGCTCATTAATTTGATTCGCAACTTGCAAAATCCTTTAAAATGTTGCGTCCGTGCCTGTGAAAAGCCAACATTTATAAGGGCGTGTTAATTTATTTATTATTATTATTATCTTTTCTCCCCCATTCTTATTTTTAGCTTAGTCTTACAATAAATGTGTCGAGATCATCATTCCCGTTACCAATCCTCGAGGGGGCTCTGGCGCCAGTACTTCGGGATAGCACTGTCCATGACACCACCCAGGAGCTCACAACCCCAAAACACAATGCGATGTAAAGAGGCGCTCCAAGCAAACTCATGCTCTTGCTCCGACACTATAGGTAGAGCACCATCTAAGACACTTGAGCTGCTAAAATGCACTTTAATGCTCCATCTAAAGATATGAAATATAGATATAGAGTAGCATCGAGGTGGTAACATGTTGACATCGCGTCCTCAAAGGAGGCATTTTCCTCCTTGGTGGTGGGAACTCAAACCAATGATCTGCTTCAGACTTTTACTAAGTCCAAACAAGGGAGTTTTTCAAATTTTTAGTTGTTTTTTAAGTGTTGGCTTGTGTGTGAAAATTGACACAAGAAGTTCCTCAAGACATGCAAGTTTTTGAATCCGAAACTAAGCCAAATACTTTCCATATTACAAAATAGGATCAAGTCACCTGAACTATCATGAGTTCAGGTGGAATTTTTAGAGAAGGATATCTGATCTAGTCTAAAATAGACCCTAAAATTTTAATGATCTGATCCACATCCTTATCCTTAGTTTGTTAAAGACTAAATCCCATTGTACCAAAAGTGAATTTTTCGACCTTAGTCCCGATTTCAAAATTTATCCTCAAAAAGTCTTCAACACCCTCCCATGACTAGTTTTTGGGTATGCAAGCAGAAAAATAAAAATGCATGTTTTTAGGGTTTGAAAATCCTAAATTGATCGTCAAATTTTAAAAACACCCCCCCATGCTTAAGATATGCAATGTCCTCATGCATTAGGAGGGAAAAGGGATCACCTTAGTGAAGAACGGTTGGGTTTAGGATGATCAAAACCTGGAAAAAGAAGAATCAAAGAAAGCAGGAAAAAATGATGGGTTACGTCTCATCCAGTGCTATCTTTTACGCCATTCAGCCGGGCGTGAAGGTATGCACGGAAGATGGAAAATCATGTAAAAAGTTGGACACTCGAATTTCTTTAATAAAAGTGTCTTCCTCAAGATCCCTAAAAAGATGAGGGATAATAATAAAGGGATCAAAATAAAATAGAGAAATGGAAAAATGACCCGGATCTGGCCATGGTTTAAGTGCTTGTAAAATGCCAGACTCTGGTTGGTTGGTGATAGGTCCAATGGAAAGGGATGGGGAATGGAGTCAATGAGATGTAGGGTGGGTGAAGTTAGTGTGGATGTTTTTGGTGAAAAATCGGGAAGATAAAATGGCGGAAAGTAAAACCCTAGTTGATCTGGAAAGTCTTGGACCACATAATTGATGTAAACACATTTACACTACTTAAAATGTCTATATATGCATGTTCTTAAGCATAGGATTGCATTTCATGATATAAATATTGCATAACATGCATCATCTTGCATTTAGAGTAGTTTGAATAAAATGGAGGTTAATTGTCTCCTTTTATGTGCTTGGACAGGGCAAATATTTTATCGGGGCCTCGGATCAAAGATCCAACCGTATGGATGTGATCAGGGCGACGATTGGAGTTCAACGACTCCAAGATCGCCCTAATCAGGCATCCGTAGCATCAGATAGAGACCGGGGAACCCTAGAAGATCAAGGGCCAGGATGGTGTAAATATGCACTTCAGATGGCAAATCCGACCACACGGATGAATTCGGATCGACGATCTCAGCCCAACGACACAAAAATCGAGTCAATCCGACATCCGTGGCACCATCTACAACTTCCAGAAGATGGACGGCCAAGATGGCGCCACGTGGCACCATCCCGGCCGCCCAAACGGCCGCCTACACTCTATGAAGACCGCGCACCCATCCCCTCTCCGCCGTTGGATCTCAATCCAACGGCTGTGGACGCATCGTGTTAAAAGCATCCGCGCGACCATTTGGGCGAGGCAGCGCAGCGGTCCAGCGCCTTATCGCGAGGCGCTAGCGCGCGTTCGAGCCTCGCCAAGCAATTTCTGAGGCGAGCGGGCGCCCTCCAATTGACCGCACGATCACGATCCAGCGGCCGCGCGCACCCGATATCGCCGACGCGCGATTGGACGCGCGCGTGAACGCACGATCGCACACGTAGGCGGGCCGACGGCAGCGGTGAAGGCGCGATTATAAGCCGTCCGATCTCGCGATCGGACGGCTGAAAATCAAGCGACGTGCGTAGGCGTTACGCGCGGGCAGCCGAGCGGGCGCGCGTGGGCGCGGAGGCTACGCCCACGTTGAGGGCTTTAGCGACGGATTTATCTGTCACTAAAGACCCCTCATTTATTATTTTGAAAGTGTAATGTCCATTTTGCCCCTACTCCTTGCAACTATAAAAGGAGACCCCCTCCATACGAAATTTTCATCCCTTCCTTCTCCTCTCTACCTCTCCAAAGCTCAAGAGAAGCTTGTCCCACACCCGGGATGCTTCTCGCGAGATAAAGTCCAAATTTTCGTCCCCCTTCGGAAGTGGATCCCGCGACGACGACGGCGTGCTGCTCCGTTCCCGTTCTTCTGCTTCGTCCTCCTTCGTCCCGCTTCGTCCTCCTTCATCCAGGCGTCGTCCCGTCCGGCTCGTCCTCCAAGCGACCGTCGAGGAGGATTCTCTCTCCCTATTCTTTTTACTGCTTTCTAGTATAGATTTACTGCTTTCTAGAGTAGTCTATTCGTCCTCCGAGCGATCGTCGAGGAGGACATTTCTCCCTCCATTCTTTTAATGCTTTCTAGAGTAATTGTTTTATATTTTCTAGTTGTAACGAATGAACTCTTTTATGATAAATTCCTTGTCTATTCTACATCTCATTTTAATTTCCATGTGTAGTATTCTTTCTCTCTCTCTTACTCCCTCTCTCTCTTTTATTCGTTGTAGATACTTAGATAGTTTAAATTAAATTTCTTCGTGACAAAATAAAAAGAAACGCGAAGTTTTTAAATCAAACGTTCGCCTCCCTGTGTTCGACCCAGAATTCTTTTTTTCGGTATAAATTTTATTTGTTGAACTCGAATCCTTCGCTTTCGAACTACAACGACGGGTTTTCCAAAACCAAACAAGTTAGCGTAGGTTCGTAAATCGTTCAACAATAATTATCCTTAGAATAAGAATCAATAAAATCTAGATCAATAGTGGTCAAAGATGAATGAGATTGGATAACATAGATGTCTCAAATGCTGCTTCCATTTTATTATCAGTGTCCTCAAAAATTTTTTGATCAATGGACCTCTTGGAAGCTTGAAATAAATCCAATGAGAAGGTCTGGTTACTGCAACTTATATTCATTTTCTCAGAATGGGAATTGATATTAGCTGTTGCCATAATCAGAAAAGGTCTTCCAAGGATGGCATTAATGAGAGCCTTGGGTACCTCTATGTCAAGGACCATAAAATTTATCAGAAATAGACAATTTCGGACCTTGATAATACTATCCTCAACAACTCCCCACGGTTGAATGGTGGATCGATCTTCCAATTGAAATTGAACCTTAGTAGGTTTTAAATCACTGAATCGAAATTCCTCAAATAAGACAGGGGGGATGAGATTACTAGAGGTACCTAAGTCGAGAGGGGCACAAAAAAAAATGGCGTCAGTTATGACAACTAAGATTAGTGATGTGCCCTGGTCCTTTTTTGTGAAAGGTAGCTTGCTCTGAAAAACAAAGCTGGCTGTCTTTGAAAGGACCAACCTTTCTAGATTCTGATCATGCCCTTTTGAAGTAAATTTTTTAGAGGCATGGGGAGAATCTAGGAAGGGAATATTCAGCTCGACTTGCTCAAATAAGTCCAAAGGATTGTAGTCAGAGGGCTCTGATTTTGGATTGTTGGATTGCAGTTGTTGAGAGTGGGAAATAGGGTTTGAATGAGGTGTTTTTGGGATTTCTTTTTCTTCTTCCTTATTGAGGTTAGGGGAGTCACTCTGCATTGGTTGAGAATCAGTTTCATCATTTGAATGTGAAGGCCTTAAATCCATGGTGGTTTCCTCACTCCTCAAAGTCTCTGCATATGCAGCTTGGTGATCACTGGGAGGAGGTGGGTGGCCTGATGTTGATAGAAACTGGGTTGGGGCTGTGATATTAGGTTAATAGGAGGTTGAACCGTGTGGTTATGATGTTGGTATCCACCCAGGTGTTGGTTCCTATGTGTAATAAAGTTTGGTGTGGGTTGGGATGGTGCGTGTCCTGCAGGTCTTTGAGTCGAAATATCCCCAATTTGATCATTGAGATTTTTAATAAGGCAGGTTCTTTCCTTTGTTTTTCTTTGTAACTCCTGCAGGGTTTTCATCATCTGGGCATTAATGTCTTCTTGAGATTGCCCAAATTGATAAGTCTGATTTGAACCATACCCTCCAAACGGGTTCTGTTGTTGGTGTGGAACCAGATTGGTCCAGTAGTGAGCCGGATAATTCCCCCCATTAGAAGAATTTGCCAATTTCTCTTGGAATGTAGGGACATTTTGGGTGGGGTGATGATTGGGATAAACATAATTCCCTGTTGAACCATAGAAAGCCTTAGAATAATAATTATACTCAGCACAGGATTTATGCAAATTTTCTCTCTTGCGGGTGTTAAAAGGGGTGAGATGTGGAACGTGTGGAGCTTGGGCAGGTGTGGCAGGACTCCCTCGGTTGGCTAGGTTTGTTAAATCCTTATGCAACTATTGTTGCTTAACTTGTAGCTGAGCCATGATAGAGTAGAGATTAGTTGGAGGGGCCTGATTAAGTAGCTCCTGGATGGAAAAATAGGGGGAAGAAAAATTAGCATGCGAGTTAGAGGACCAATTTTGATTTTCCATTTAAAGAAGAGGAAGAATGTAGGAAAAGTCCGTTTTAGGGGAGGCAAAATCAAGTGGTCCCTCCAAGTGTGGAGTTTTGGACCGTCGCTCGTGCAAAATCGAAGAAATGGTAGGGGAGGAGAAGAGATTGGGATGAGAGACGTATGCACACAATCAATCAAATTCTAGACCTAACTTAATTGTGACTCCCTAAAAATAAACCTAAGACTTGGTCTACGTAGGAAATAAGTAATCAATAGTAAATACCCGTTCTGTCAACAAATCTAGCCAAGTTGCTTAAGGGGAGGTTTGAGCCCAAACATTTCCCAGGGAAAACCCTAGGTGCTTGTACAAACCCGCGCCTAGCCGTTTGACACAGCCTCTCAGCCTGAACACTAGATATAGATCACAGAATTGGTATTAACTAAAGAAAACTTAAGACCCATATAGCAAGCCTTAGTTGATGAAGCCTTAAGGGTCAAGTTGCTACGGATTTTAGCTAGGTCTAGGATACTATAGTGCACATGGAATGTGGAGGGCATTTATTAGGTTGTTGCCCTCTTATTTCAATTTTTGTGTGTGTGTGCAAGAATTGGAAAGTGGTTCCAATCAAAAAGCAAGTTGTCACACAATTTCTTGTATTTTTGTCTTTTAGGATTTGATTTAATTAAATGTGTTTTAGGGTTTTTCTTTTTAAATTTTCAAACAAGTTTGAAACTCCACAATCAAAGGAAAAACAAGTTGTATTGGTGATGGTTAATTTCCTTTAATGTGAGTATCTAAAAGAAAGAAAGAAACCCTAAGCCAATTGTCCCTAAGACAGAAAATTACTACCAATGAATTAATTTTAAGGTTTCTGTATTAAGTAGTGGCCCAATCAAGTCAAACAACACTCTACATTGAATAAAATCAAACAAGGATTCCAAAAAAGATTTTTGTAAGATTTTAGGCATTTGTTTGATAATTGTTTTGAATTTTTAATTATACTGGTGTCAAAGTACAAAAATGATACCTATGGTATTTTGGATTTTTCAGTATTACCACTGACATCAGAAAATTTTGGGGATTTTATTTGATGTGTAAAATTTCACAAAGATTCCAGAAAGATAAATCCCACAAAAATTCGATGAGTAAAAAAATTATAAAAATTCATGGACAGTAGAAAAATAGGAAGATTAGAGGGTGTGATCCCTCTGCAGTCTATGAATTTTCAAAAATTAAATACAAATCCAATTGATCTGAAATTTGGAACAGATGTTCCTAACTCAATTTGAAATCATTGTATGAAATGTTATGATTTTTGGAGGCTTGTGGTGTTAGGAATTTATTTTTCAAGTCTTGATAGAAATCTGGACCTAAAAAATAGAACACCAATACTTGAAATGAAGTGATGTTAAATGGAGCAAACAAGCAATCAATGAGTTTTAAAATGCACCACTCCACTTAATTAAGTTGTTTAGTGTCCTTAAAGCCAAGTTTAGTGTATTTTGGTAATTTTTTAAGCTAAATGTGACAAGAAATGGGGAACCAACCTGAAATCCATGGGAAGAAAAGGAACATTGAGCTTTTGCTTCTCAATTCCCGCTTTCCCGCTGTAGTTCCTGCACACACTAGAGAAAAGAAAGAGAAGGGAATGAGATCCACTTCAAGAAAGAGAAAACAACATTAAGCAAAGCCATGCCTCCCCGGCAACGATTCCAAAAAGTGATACAGATTTTACGCGGTTTGCAAAATAGGCAATTTAATGTCGTTGCAACGCGTAAATCTACTTTCACTTTTAAATTTGTATTCCTAGATAGTGGGGTATCTAGGGTCATCCAAGGAGGCAATATGTTTGTAAAATTGATTCTCTTGCTTACAAACTAGATCTCTTGCAATATGCTCTAAAATGGTGGTAGGTGGTGGGTTTATATAGAGTAGGAAGGGGACTAAGGTGACTCTTGAAATGAAGGGCTAAGATATGAAGATGGAGGTGGTTAGGGATTCTATGGCTAAGGGAAATTGGCGCCAACCCAAGGGACACTTATCGAGTAGTTATGGGTGGTGTCACCCCTTCAAGTTGGCGCCAAAATGGCTTCTAGAAGGGGGGCTTAGGTGGTGCAAAGTAGGGTTCTAGAAGGAGGGGTAGGTGGGTGGCTAGGATGGGTTGTAGGGTCAGGCGTATGGTGGATGTGGGGGTGGATGTTGGCGCCAAAAAGGGGCGTAGTTAGGGTTAGGTTTTGGCACAAAAATTGGTGCCTTTTGGTGGTTATAATGGGGTGAAGAGATGGCTAAGAGGTGGAGCCAACTTGGAGTAGGATAGCTAGCTTAGGTAGGGCATAAGTTGGTGGAGCTAGCTAGGGTTGAGTTGAAGGTGGTGCATGGCCAAGGAGCTGGGTGCTAGCTAAGCTAAGCTAAACTAAGCTAGCTTAGCTAGCTATGGAGTAGAGGAGGAGGTATTGGAGCTAGGGTTTGAAGAGAGGAGCTGAGGAGGAAAAGTCTGGAGCTGGAACTGGAGCTGGCTGCTGCTGAAGAGGCTGGCATGGAGCTACTCTAGCTGGCTTAGCTTGCTAGTTCTTTGCTAGCTACTAAGCCAAGCTAAAGTGAGCTGGCTTCTATCATAATGAGCTGAGGTGAGCTGGGTCTGGTGTTCCCGGGGACAATCAAGCTGGTTGAGGCAGCTAAGGTAGCTTAGCTCAACTGAGTTGAGCTAAGCTGAGTCCCCGGGGTTGGACTTGAGCTTCCTGAGCTGGGATGAGTTCTTCTTCAGCTGGCTGGAGTTGAGTGGAGCTAGATGTAGCTGGATCTGAGCTGGGGTGAACTCCAGTCAACTTAGCTGAGCTAGCTAGAGCTCCCTGTGGACTTGTGGGAGCTAAAATGAGCAAGACTCAACTAGGTTGAGCTGGATCTGAGTTGACTTGAGCTACCATTCAGCTGAGATTAGCTGAATGGTGCTGGGATGAGCTAACCCTAGTTCAAATGAGCTAGGTTCCAACTGTGGTGAGCTGGATCAAGCTTAGTTCCAACTAGTCTGAGCTCCTCCTTCACCATTTTCCTTCTTGAGTGCTAGGGTTTTAGGGATCTGTATATCTGTTCATCCCTAACACTAACAAAAACATATCAAAAAGACAATAAAAAATGCAATGCTTGCCTAACCTAATTAATGCCTAAATGTAGCCCAAAAACCCATTTGCGGGGTAAAAATCCTAAGGGCTAGATTTGTTTTAATGCATAAGAATGATGATAAACTGGGGTTTATCAGTTGGGCATGTGGGTTTTCATAGAAGATTCATTAACGATTTCTTGAAGGTTGCTCGACCCTTAAGTAACCTTTTGGCCAAAGACGCACCGTTCGAGTTTGATGAATCATGTCATAAGGCATTTGATTTATTGAAAACGGCAGTCACCTGTGCCCCGGTATTGCAACCACCGGTCTGGATAGCCCCATTTGAGATTATGGCTGATCCATCTGATTATGCCATTGAGGCTGTCTTGGTTCAAAAGATTGAGAAAAATCCCTCTGTGATTTACTAAGCTAGCAAAACTCTGGATAAGGCCCAGAGGAACTACACCATTACTGAAAAGGAATTGTAGCTGTAGTTTTCGCTTTAAAAAAATTCAGGGCTTATCTGTTAGGTTCTCGTGTCATCATCCTTACTGACCACTCGGCCTTGAAACATCTCTTGGCCAAAAAGGATGACAAACCCCAGCTTATTCGCTGGATTCTACTGCTTCAAGAGTTCGATCTTGAAATCATGGATAAAGCCGGGGCACAAATGCAGTGGTGGATTACCTCTCGAGAATCCTAATTGATTCTCCTCATTCGGATGTTTCGATCTTTAATAGTTTTCTGGATGAAACTATCCTCACAGTCTCGGGTATCCGAACCCCCTGGTTTGCAAATATTGTCAATTATTTGGCCATTGGTCAAATCCCCCAGGATTGGACCAAACAACAACGGGATAGACTTGTATCTGAGGTCAAATATTATTTTTGGGATGATCTCGAGCTGTACCACATTGGTGCAGACCAGATTATTCGTCGATGCATCCCAGAAGTCGAGTTCCATAGCATACTTGAGTTTTGTCACACATCCGCGTGTGGTGGACATTTTTCCGAGAAAAAAATAGCTGCAAAAATTTTGCAATCTGGATTCTATTGGCTGTCATTATTTAAGGATGCCCAGGAATTCTCTAAGTCATGCACCCGATGCCAGACACTCGGGAACATGGATAAGAGAGATATGATGCCCTTGAACCCAATTCTTTCCGCCGAAATTTTTGAAATTTGGGGCATCGACTTTATGGGACCCTTCCCTCCTTCATTTGGACACCAGTATATTCTGGTCGTTGTTGATTACATGTCCAAGTGGATTGTGGCAATTCCCACCTGGACCAATGACAACAAGGTGGTCATCAATTTTGTGAAGAGAAATATATTCAGTCGATTTGGGGTTACTAGGGAAATTATCAATGATGATGGCACACATTTCACTCATGCCTAGTTTTGGAATTTACTGGGGAAATACGGGGTGAGCCATCGGATTTCTACACCTTACCACCCTCAGACGAACGGGCAGGCCGAGGTCTCCAATCGGGAGATAAAGAACATTTTGCAGAAAATTGTTAGGCCTGATAGGAAGGACTGGACCCAAAAGCTAGATGATGCTCTTTGGGCTTACCGTACGGCATACAAAACACCTATCGGTATGTCTTCATTCCGTCTTGTGTTTGGGAAGGCGTGTCACTTACTCGTAGAACTTGAACACCAGGCATTTTGGGTCATCAAGAAATGTAATGTGGACCTTGAGTTGGCTAGGAAAACTAGGAAACTCCAACTATCTGAGTTGGAGGAGCTTCGAAATGATGCTTGTGAAAACACCAGAATCTATAAGGCAAGGACCAAAGCTCTCCATGACCAGATGATTTCATGTAAGAGCTTTGAGCCGAACTAGAAGGTCTAGCTTTTCGATTCTCGATTGAAGCTTTTCCCCTGTAAACTCAGGTCTAAGTGGGGCTGCCCATTCGTTATTGAGTGGATTTTCCCTAATGGGGCTGTCGAAATCTCTGACACAAAGACAGGTGATATTTTCAAGGTCAATAGACAATGTCTCAAACCCTTTTTGACCATGTGCTCCCTGAACCTGTCTCGAACAAGGTTGCTCTTACCTTGCCATAACCATTGTGGGCTGATCATTGCCCAACTGAAGGCACTAAACTCAGCACATGTAAAGACTGTTCCAAGCTTACCAGAGTCTCACAGAAACTAGGTGCTATTCTTCCACTTCTACTCTCCTACATGCTTTCATTTTTTTCACAATGGGGACATTACAATAGCTAAGCATGGGGGGGTGGACATATTTTATAACCATTTTGTCAGCTGTAACAGTGATTTCCTATTATTTGATTCTTGTTAAAAAATAATAAATAATAAATAAAATAATAAATAAAAAATTGAAAAATTGAAAAGATTAAAAAAAAATAGAATTAGGAGACGAGAACTTCGGCATTAGGAGTTGTAAACTTTACTAATTGATTCTTTGAGACCTGAATACTTAGACTTGTCAGGTCTTCGGGCTTAATTAGCCTAGGTGTCGACTTGAATGTGGATTTAGTCTCGAGTCCTCGCCAATTAAAATTTATTTTAATTTAGTAAATAATTTGGGATGATAAGTATGCAACTTATCAACTCACCCTCTGATTTGGGAGGACTTTAAGCCTAAGCATCTACACACATTCTTTTTGCACTAACTCACTTTTCAGCATTTTTTTCAGAAACTGGGTAGCTAATGGACCGACTTAGGTGGTATGGCTGGCAAGTTGTCTATGGTAACAGCTCATTAGCTGGTTGTCTAGAGCCCAGCCATAAGACCATTTTCATTGTACTGCCTTTAGGTAAATCTTAGATAAGGAAAGCCACCTACTTAAAAAGAAAAAAAGAAAAGAAAAAGGAGAAAAAAAAAGTAAAACCACACTTCACCACACGAGTATGGCTAGTAAGTTGTCGGTGGTAACAGCTCATCAGCCAGTTGTCTAGAACCCAGCTCACAACAAAAAAAAATGCATAATAATTCCTAAAACACCTAGGGAAGAAGTGGGGAAGTATAATAAATTGGGGAGATATACATTGGGTTCACCCTTGTGTTGACCCCATATAAAAGAAAGTAAGGGGAAAGCTACCGATCGTAAAGATAAACCTTTAGGCAAGGTCACCTATTGCCATAGAAATCCGAAGTCCGTTTTAATGGCCGTCTAGTGAGTCTTTTACTATTTTTCACAAGGTGCTTAGCACTTAGAGTCCTTTTCAAGTCTTGGGCAGGTTGGGTAGCCATAAAAAGTTATCTCGTAACTCTCAAACTCCAAAAGTACAAAAAAATTAGAAAAGAAGAAAAACAAGAAAAAAATTTTTTATCTTCTCTTCACAAATAAGGCGAGGGCTTGGATGATCTGCATTCTGGCAGGAACCCGAGCACTGTTGAGTTTTTGTAATTAGGTCTTGGGGTTGAGATTTTCTAAAGCGATCAACGAATTTTGACTAATCACTCGAACCCTGATTCTAATTTTATACATAGCATTTAGGTTAATTTTGCTAGGGACTAGCAAAAAGTAACCATGGGGTATAATGAACACACATAAATTCATGATAAATTGCTTATTTTTGATAGCTTCTAGTCTTAGCATTGCATATCATGTTACAAATATTGCATAACATCCATTGCATGGCATTTAGGATATTTGTATTCTTTCTATATTAATTCCTTCATTTTATATGGCCAGGGGGCAATGTGACATCCATACGGGTTTTGGATGGAAACTTTGACCGTATGGATGGATCCAGAGCGATGATCGCAGTTCGGCTTCACGAGAATCATCTCGATCTGAGCACCGTGGCACCGTATACAAGAAGAAGATGGACGGCCCAGATGGCACCACGTGGTGCCATCCAGGCCACCGAACACTAGCTACCAGCACTGCTCAATTCCTTCTTCATCCGTGCCCTTCAAACCTAGCCGTTGGATCAAGATCCAATGGCTGGGAAGCGGTTGCACCAAGTTGCTCCTCAAGACACAAGGGAAGGTCTGGCACAACGGTTGGAGCGTCGATTTGCAAAGGGGGGATGCGAGTTCAAATCCCCACAGCCCCTCCAATTCGCAATTGGGCGGGCACATGGCAGCTGCAATGACAGCGCATGCAAAGCCCCAAAGCATGGCAGCGCATGCGTGCATGGGCATGCCAGCGCATAGCTCGTGCACGCCAGCGCATAGCAAGCACACAAACAACAGGGCGCGTGTGGTCAGTGCGCGGATAGGTGGGGCAGTGTGGGCGCAAGTGCGGTTGGCGCCAGCTTTTAGCGACAGCTTGCTAACCTACAACGACACCTACAGCCCTTGCTATTTCATTGTAAGCCAATAGAGCCAGATAAGGGAATGAGTGGAGGTGAGCTGTCTACAGCAACGTTTCTAGCGACGGTACAGAGGTCATTAAAGGTCCCTTACCCATTTTTAGCCTCTTCTCCTCCACTATAAAAGGACCTACACCCCCTTTCTTCCAAGCCATCTCTACCTACTCTACTCCCGCCTACTTCCAAGCTTTAGCAAGCCTACCAACGCTCCATTAGAGCTTGTTCTCAAGCTCCCAAGGCTCCTATTAGTGTAGCAAAGCTCTGCCCCACCAAATATTCCTCCAACTTCCTATCCCCCTTCATAGGTCACCTTGGAGCCGTTCTCCCACCTCCATTCCGGTAGTAGATCAACTCCATCTTCTCACCTCCATTCCGGAGCTACGTCGAAGCTTTCCTCAACCCGACGTCCTCCTGCATCTCACCTCCATTGTCCTACTCGTCACCTCCTTCATCCGAGCTTCTACCAAGCACCATCGTCTCACCGAACAACCGATTTGGGAGATTTCCTCTCACCTCCCTCTCTTTTTATGCTTTTATAGTTCATTTTAATCGACATTGAATTGATATATATATCATATTTGTTCCATTTCTATCTTGTGATTCATTCTGCTTGTCTTTTATTTCAAAAACACAAAAAAAATATCAAAACCCTAAAATACCAAAAAGAAATAAAACGAAGAGTGGCTTTCACGTATAGTAAACGTTGCCTCCCTGTGTTCGACCTGAGACTCCCTTGGAGTTTCAGTATAAATTTTATCTAATTAACGTGTTTTGCAACTATGATGACGAGTTACATGTAACCTTGATTTCTAACACGCCTGACCACCAGACCTCCACACACACCCTCACGCAATGCCACAACCACCATCTCACTCATCAACATCCGATGATCCTCCTAAGCCTTTCTAACAAGGCTAAGAGGCTATATTTTACATTTCAGGTATACTCCGGAGCTCCGTCGTCGCCATTGTCATCTCCAGCTTCAGCTACACTTCTCTGGTTGTGTTCTTCATCATTACCACTCCCAGATGGTGCAGCTCAGTCCTAAGAAGCCTTCCAGGTCTCCAATCGTAGTAGCAGGTGTCATCCTCAACTTCAATTAGAAGCACATTAGTTGCAGCGACCACACGACAAAAATGTGGGACATTACTCCCACATCATGAACTGAGGTGCTTCTAGTAGCGCATATAGGCAAAAAATGATGAGGGCTTGTTGCCTTCGAGTCACTGGGGTCAGGTCTCTACCACGCCCTTGCACATGCAGTGCCTCAAGCACTAGCCTAGGCCCTCGCCTACACTCACGCCACGTAAATCTGGGTCATGATCCGATTGTCCGGTTACTTAGGTTTGGTCTAGTTTACTCGATTTGAGAGAGAAGAGGAAGAGAAAGAGAGATAGTGAGGGGGTTTTTGCCCTCTACTACTCTCTACACTTAGCGACATTTGAAGAGGCCTTCACCTCTGTCGGTGTTGTGCTGTGCCTATTCCTCTCCCTGAGGCCTGAAGGAAAAGGAGCTGGTTTTGAGACACTGTAGCACATAAGTTGACGTGGCATTTGGTTGATTGATACTATTGGATTATTTAAGTAGAATTGTAATAGGGTAATTTGGTGATTCAAATCACCATTTTATCCTAATCTTTTTGCCACATTGACTCTTGAATTTATATCTATATCATTTGTGCTTGAAATTGCTATTACATTGCTATATTCTTGCTTAAAATTATAATCTTGAGATAAATTTGCTATATTGCTCCCCGTGTTCGACCTCGAAATTTCTTTGGAGCTATAAATTTAAGTGTTCTACACAATTTATCGGCTATACTATAGCACATTACTTTTAAAACACCGATTTAGAGAATTCAACAATTCTCGTATGTGAGATCTTCGACATCTAGGGGATTGACTTCATGGGTCCTTTCCCAAATTTTGATGGTTTCAAGTACATTCTCATAGATGTGAACTATGTGTCAAAATGGATTGAGGCTATCCCGATCAGAACCAATGATCATAAAATCATAATCAAATTCATTCATCAACACATCTTTTCTTTGTTTGGTGTCCCACTTGCTATCATCTCTGATGGAGGGACTAATGTGAAAATCGGCATGATTTGTAAAGGCGGGATTTTAAGTCGTTGTAACAAGCCAAATCGCAATCACTTTAAATTTTTAAACCTAGATAGGGAGTATCTAGGGTCATCCAAGGAGGCAATTTTTGCAATTTCATATCTCTTACTTGAAAAATAGGAAATCAACTTTCTTTTTGTATTTTTGAATATAAGATTTTTAGGGTTTTAAAAACAATGGGGGCAATTGCAAAACTAAAGCAGAAAACACTAAAGAACCTAATGCCTAGGTGGCACAAAATGGCCTCTCTCTAAGCTCACCCTAGGCACATGGAGGCCTAGGGTAATTAGAGGGAAGGAGTGTAACTACACAAAGATAAAGCAATAAAACTAGAATTGCTACAACAATATAAAGAAGGCCAAAATTCTTTACTAAAAGGAATTATTTTTTACAAGTAGAGGAATACGTCTACTAGAATTTGAAAGAACAAAATAAAAACAAATCCTTTAGATAATGATGGTGGTGAAGAAGATGAATGTCTTCTTGCTCCAAGCCTAGCTGCTCCTTGGCTTGAAAAGAAGATCTCTTTCTTCTCCTTTCCTGCAAAGCTCCTCCAAGTTGATGTGGTCCTCCTCCTGGTAAGCGTAAGGGGGGCATGCCTAGGCTCCTCCAAAGGTGGATGAATCCAGCTCCAAATCTCCTCCAAGGGTGGGCATGCACCACCCTCAAGATCCTCCTCCTAGGGTAGGCATGTACCCTAGGTCTTCTCCCTTGCCTGTCTTCTCCCTTTAGCTGGTGTGGACACGAGAGAAGAGAAGAGGGGAAGGCAACAAGGGGACAGAGTGTCACCTTAATCTTCTTCTTCTTCTTCTTCTCTTGGCCATCTATGTAGGTGGAAGTATAGGTAGAAATTATGTAGCCAAAGGTGATTTAATGATGCTGGGTGTTAATCTTTTTATAGGAGTGGAAGGAGGTTAGGGGCAGTTAATGGATGGAGGGCTTGGATGGGTTGTAGAGAGTAGTTATAGGATCCTAGGGTTGAGAGGGGTGGTGCCAAAATGAATGGATGCATGCTGGTTCGCACCAACCCTAGGTGAGAGCCTGGGTTAGGTTTAGGTTAGTGTGTTATAGGGTTGAGATGGAGTTGTAGGTGGTGGTTGTTGGGATCTATGGTGGGTTTTATTTGGCACCAAATGAGGAGGTGTTTTGGTGTAGGTTAGGTTGAGTTGGCCCCAAAATGGGTGTGGTTAAGGGTTGGTTAGGTGGCGCCAACTCAAGGGTTCTGGAAGGTCAGTAGGTGTAGGGTATGGATGGCCTTATAAGGTGGCGGTTATGTGGTGGATGGTTAAGAATAATTGGCGCCACCTGTAGGGATGTGTAGTGGGGTAGTTTATGTTGGGTTGGCACCAATTTGGGTGTGGTTAAATGGTTGATTCTTGGTGCCAACAAATTTATGGATGGGATGTGTCATAGTGGTGATGAATGGTGGAGATGAAAGCCACATATAGGTGGTGGTTATGGTAGTTTGGCGCCACCATAAGGTTGCTTTTAGAGGTTGTGGTGGGGTGAAGAGGCATGTACTTTTGGCGCCAATGTGAAGGGTTGTAGGTGCTCATGTCTTGGCACCAAAAGAGATGGGTTAGGGTTAAGGTAGGTTAAGGTTAAGGGAGAAGGTGGATTGCCACAAGTTTGAGTAGGTTGGAAACTTAGCCAGTAGAGTAGAGGTGAAGGAGCTTAGGGTTTAAGGAAGGAGCTAGGAAAATTTTCTGGAGCTAGGCTGATGCTGCATTGGAGCTAAGGAAGCTGAGGGAGTCTTCAAGAAGACTCAACTACTAGCTTAGCTAGCTACATCTTAGGTTAGTAGCTAAGCTAGGATAGTTGAGTTGATGTGACCTGACTTCAACCTAACTCAGCTAAGTTTAGCTAGATCTGCCTCTGATGGAAACTCTTGAGTTAGCTTAGCTACTAATTGACAAGTAGTAGCTAAGCTAGAAAGGTTGAGTTGCAATGAGCTAAGTGGAGATGAAGGGAGCTTGTTTTGAGCTAAAGTCAACTTAGTTGAGCTAGTGAACTATACTCAACCAAGTTGAGCTGGATCTGACCTGACTGAAGCTAATGTCAACTTAGTTGAGCTAGTTAGAGCTCCTAGTGAATTTAATAGAGATAGTTGAACTAGATTGAATCAAGTTGAGCTAGATTTTAGCTAACTTGAGCTAGGTTCAGCTAGAATGAGCTGCCTTGAGCTACCATCCAGCCAAGATGAGCTAAATGGAGCTAAATGGAGCTATGCCTAACCCAAGTAAGCTAGTATCCAACCAAGAGAAGCTAGATCTAGCTGAGTTCCAACTAAATTTAACTTCTTCATCATTTACCTTCATGAGTGTCAGGATTCTAGGGTTCTGCTTATCTGTTTGATCCTTAACACTCAAATAAACATGTTAAAATAACAAAATAATGCAATGCATATCTAACCTATTTGATGCCTAGATGGAGCCCAAAAAATCCATTTGCGGAGTTAAAATCCTAAGAGCTTGGTTTGTTTTAATGCATAGGAATGATGATAAACCGGTGTTTATCAGGGACCCACTTCATAAATGTACACCTCCAATCCCTGATGAAAAGGTATGGGGTGTCACATCATATCTCGACTCCTTATCATCCCCAAATTAATGGATTTGCTAAGCTTTCTAATAGGGAAATCAAGAAAATCATTTAGGACACTGTTCGGCCAGACAGGAAAGATTGGTCTACCAGCCTTCCGGAAGCCTTGTGGGCCTATAGGATGGTCCATAAGACCCAGTTAGGAATGTATCCCTTCAGACTTGTGTACGGGAAGGCATGTCACCTCTGCGAAGAAATGGAGCATAAGCCTACTGGACAGTACGGAAGTGCAACCTAGATCTCATGAAGGTTGGAATCCACTGCCAGATGCAAATGAGCAAGATCGAGGAATTACGCAATGACACGTACAAGAACTTGCGAATCTATAAAGAGTGGGTCAAAGCCTGCAATGACTGGCACATTTCACAAAAATCTTTCCAGCCTAGTTAGAAAGTACTACTCTTTGATGTTAAACTCAAGCTCTTCCCAAGAAAACTCTGATCAAAATGGATTGGACCATTCCTCGTAAGACGAGTGTTTGGAAATGAAACTGTCAAAATTAGTGAACTCAACCATGACTCAGAACCATTTGTCATGAACAGCCAGAGACTCAAATCATTCTTCGAACTCACCGAATCGAATATGGCTGCAGGATCTTTTAATCTCCATTCCCCTTAGCTTCATTGCCCCCAACTAATGCCATTAAACTTAGCACTTAACTGGAGGTAACCTATCATTTTGAAAACCCTAAAACCCTTCTAACCTATTTTTTTGCTGAAATCATGTTGCACTTTAGTGTTCGTCCATTAGAATAGTTAACTCCACCTTTGATACTTGTATCAGAGCTAGAAATCAGCAACAGTCATTCCAACCAATTCACCACCCACCTGTTCTAATGTATGATCTGAACTAAACTCGAACACACCTAATTTACAATGGGGACATTGCAATTCTTAAGCATGGGGGGGCATTAAAGTGCAAAACATTGTGAGAATCAATTCATGGAAGGGATTCATTCAAAAAAAGAAAAGAGAAGACAATTTGAGCTGAATTGAAAACAACTACGGAAAAGAAAAGAAAAAGAAAAAAAGAGCACTCAAAAGAAAGAAATGAGATAGTCCCTTGTTATTATGGAATTTACTTAACTTCTAGACTGGATCGAATGATGAATTAAGACTTGGAAGGCTAAACCTTAGGAAATCAGTGACAAGATCCAACCTTAAGCCTCTTCGGCTTATTATAGGGTTTAAACACTCACATATTCATTAACATTCGGATTAGTCCTCAAGAGGTCAAGGAAAGTGCGAAGCTGATGTATTAGGTCTGAGGCTTAGGGACTGATGTATGGGGTTTGGCGAGGAAAAATTAGGATTTCAAGAACCCATCGTAGTTCACAAAATACAGTATCAAATACAATTTTTAATCGAAACTCCAAGGGAGTCCCAGGTCGAACACAAGCAGGAGATGTTTACTTTCGATGAAATTAGCGCTTCATTTTGTTTGTTTTTGTTATTTTAAGATTTTGTTATTTTTTTCTTTTGTTGTTGCAATAAAGAGTCAAGCAAAATAATTTCCCAAAGTGGAGAACACAAATGGATATGTCACAATGTCATTTAAACATCAATTACAATATGCGAAAATATAAAACAGATAGGGGTGAGAAGAAATCTCCTAAATTGGATGTTTGGTGAGACAACGACACTTAGAGGCATCTTGGATGAAGAGGGTGAGGTGCTAGACGACGGAGGTGAGATGCAGGACGCCGAGTAGAGGAATGCTTCACCAAGGCTCTAGAACGAGGATGAGGAAATGGAGGTGATCTTCTATCAGAATGGAGGTGGGAGGGTGGTTCCAAGGCTTCTTATGAAGGTGGTGAGATGGAGGACGAGTATTTGGTGGGGTATAGGAGCATTACACTAATAGGAGGCCTTTGGAGCTTGGGAATAAGCTCTAAGGGAGCATTAGTAGGCTATTAGAGCTTAGGAGAAGGTGGGAGTAGAGTAAGTAGAGATGGTTTGGAAGGGAAGGGGTCATGGGGTTTATATAGTGGTGGAATGGAGGTGTTTTGCGTGCACGGGTCATCAGCGACATTTAAAACATTGCTAAAGACCTACCGGGGGTGTTGCTAAACATTTAAGTGCCTCTGCTGGCATGAGGAGTCATGGTTGCAGCTGGCACAATGCACGAAGATCTCCAACCGTTGGAGCAAGAGTCGATGGCTAAGATTGTGAGGAGGAAGCGTGTGAAGATGTCACTTGAATTGCGCAGCTGCTGGCGTTTGCGATCCCAACTGTTGGATCCTTCATCACATGGCTCAAAGGCACCCATAGATCAAGCCTTCATTGACTTAAATCGTGCTCACCACAAGATCTCAATGATCGGGCGGCAACTGCCGTGCTTAGTAGACTTAAATGAGCACTCTAGATGGTGCACGTTTGCTTCAGTGTGAGTCTGCACATCATTGAGTGGCATCTCCTCGTGCATCCACGATGTCGACTACTCGATCAAGATCGAGCGGTCCAATTTCCTCAAGCGCTGAAGGTGTCACGGAGGATTGAGGCTCGAGCCCATGCCTCTCGTTTGAGAAGAGGGTGCACTACCGTTTGGCCAACAAGTTTCTTGGTGGCATGGAGATGAGGTGCTGCCATGTGCCTCAACCGTTGGATGAAGATCCAACAGTCAAGTTGATGTCTTCCTTGACATGCTTAAGGTTGGGCGATGAAAAGTGCTTCTCAGCCATTGGATTGAGATCCAACAGCTGGGATCACTCCTTGCGTGAAGCAGGGGAGGCTGCAGCTCGTGTAGGGGAGCCTAGATGGTGCCATGTGGCACCATCTAGGTCGTCCATGTCCTTCTTCTTGTAGAGGATGCTACAGAGCTCTGATTGGGGTGATTTTTGCGATGAGAGACTGCGATTGTCACTCCGAATCCATCCGTACGATCATATTCTTCATCCGAATCTCGTAAAGATGTCGCACTACCTCCTAGCCATATAAAATGTTGGAACTAATGTACATAATATGCAACTATCTTAAATGCAATGCAATGAATGTTATGCAATATTTATACTATGATATGCAATGCTAGGCCTAGAAACTATCATAAATAAGCATTTTATCATGAATTCAAGCATGTTTATCATACCCCCATGCTTACTTTCTGATAGTCCCTAGAAAAATTAACCTAAATGCTATGTATAAAGAATAGAATTGGGGTTTGATACTTAGGCAAGATTTGTTAGTTGCTTTAGAAAATTTCAACCCAAAACTTGGTTACAAAAACTTGACAGTGCCCAGGTGTCTGCCAAAATGCAGACCGCCCAAGTCCTCGCCTTATTCAAAAATGGAAGATACATCTTGTTCTATTTTTTTCTTTTCTATTTTTTTTTTAACTTGTGGAGTTTGAGAGTTTCGGGATAACTTTTTATAGCTACCCACTTACCCAACACTCGAAAAGGATTCTAAGTGCTAAGCATCTTATGAAAAGAGTGAAACACTCATAAGGAGGTCGTCAAAATGGACTTCAAGTTTGTACGACCCTAGGTGACCTCAAGAGTTTTTGGTTAAAGGTTTATCTTTCTGAACAGTAGCTTTCTCCCTACTTTTAAATTTTTTTATGGGGCCACACAAGGGCAAACCCAGTGTATATCTCCCTAGTTTATTCTACCCTGCTTCTTCCCTAAGTGTTTTGGGAATTATTTGTGCTTTTCTGTGAGCTGGGCTCTGGACAACTGGCCAATGAGCTGTTACCCACGGCAACTTGCCAGCCATACTCGTGCGGTGAAGTGTGGTTTATTTTTCTTTTTTTTTCTCCTTTTTCTATTTTTTTAATTTTTGAGTACCATTTTTTTCTAAGTAAGTGGCATTTCTGATCTAAGATTTACCTAAAAGTAGTAGAATGAGTACAGTCAGCTAGTTGGGCTCTAGACAACGGGCCAATGGGTTGTTACTGTTTAACGTGCAAAATCGATGTTTAAGATTGATATGTTGTAGTATAGACCAAATCGCTCATCAACAAATACAATTTATAGCTCGAAAGAAATCCGAGGTCGAACACGGGGAGCAAGTGTTGCAATAAATCTCAAAAATTGCAATTCTATCACAGGATAGCAATATATGATGAAATTTATAAACTCAAATAATATGTATACAAGAACCAATGTTGATAGAGCAAAACGATTATGATAAAATGGTGATTTGAATCACCAATTATTCTAATTACAATAGTATCAAATATCCTAATAGAATCAATCAACTTAAATCCACGTAGGATAAGTGCATACTCCCTTTAGAGATCAAACCATGGAGCTCTAAACCAGATGGCTTAACCATCCAACTGCTACAGTGCCAAGGGGGCACCCTTCCCCTTTGATGTGAACACCATCATGAGCGCTAACTAGCTCATTTTGACCTAGAAAAGTGAACAAAAGCTCCTATATAACCTAGAGAAGGTCCTAATTCAAGGAATAACTATTCTAAGAAGAAAATAAGAAACAAAGGGTAGAACTGCAATTTTACCATTGTAGTACATCAACGGGATTTCTCAGGGGCTAAACATAGGTCAAATGGTCTTAATAAGGTAAAAAGTTGGTTGGTTCAGTTAGAAAAGTGTTAATGTACAATCTGGGAATTAAATGACTTTTTATAACCCTAAAATAGATCCACTCAAATCAACAAGGTTCTGGTCAGGATAAAAATCAACTAAACCCTCTAAAATTCATGGAAAAATATCCTCTAGGGTTTAGAACCTTCAATTTCTCCTTTGGAACCTATTTTGTCCAAAATAGGGGTCCTAATCAAACATTTGCCTTAAATTGGATTTTTATGCAAAATACCTAGTGAAACGTGGTCAAACATAAAATCAAACTTCACCATTGGATTTCTTAGGTCCAAATGAGGTTTATGCCAAAATTTTGACATAAGGGGAGGCCACCTTGACCTACTTTGCAAAATAGTCCACCTAATTACATTTAGACCCCTAGGTTTTGAAATCCATTGCGAGGACCCCCTTATCTTCCTCACCACTTTTTGCAATTAGGTCCCTCCACCATTACAGCGGAGGAGTCTTACTCCGGCGAGGATTCCGGAGGGGATTTCTCTCGGATTCCTCAGAGATTCCCTCTCAAACTTGAAAGGGAGATTCTCTGAAGAATTCCCGATCGTGTGAACCAAATCTTAATCCCTGATACGCACCCAATCTATCATGCGAACGCTCGAGAGACATGGGTATCTCTCGCACATTCCTACTCCGACAAGGATACTTGCTCTTTGAAGCTTGCCTTCCAAGCACAAGGACCTCTGCCTGTGCCCGTAAAAGAAGCCCAAGATCCAGCCGCTATATTTCAACTTGGTTTGGCCGGAGAACAACCTCCAATTTCTTCTCTTCTCCTCCGGCCAAGCATCCAGTGAGCTCCGGTGACATCTCCTACTTCTTCTCGTCACTTTGTCACAATACCAGTGGCAGTCTTCTCCACCTTCATCATCCACATCGCGCCAAACCTGCACACGCACCTGCAGCCTCTTCGTCGTCGCCGTTCCGTCTCCACTGGAACCTTCATCTTCGACGGCGGAAAGTATGCGCTAGCCACTCTCCTTATCCTTTTGTCCATTAAATTAGGTTAAATCTCTTCCCCTCTCTCCTCTCTTCATTTCCCCCTTCTTTATTTCTACTTTCAACCCCTCGACCACTGCAGACCACCACCACCATCTTCCCTATCTCCGATAGACCACCGACGAGGTGTCTCCGTCACCTCCACACACCCATCCACCTCGCCAGACCCCTCAGAAGCATCGCCACCATCCACTGATCACTTTCCCATCTCCATCGATAGCCATAACCTCCACAAACTCCCCCTGACCACATCCATCACCACGACCACAGACCGACCTAGGTGCGCACGCCTAGGCCGCCCCACGGCCAGCCACCTACCGCAGCACCTTCGTCGTACCACGACGAAGCTTCCTGTGTTGTTTAATGAGGCCGAAAGGCTGTATTACTTGAACACAGGATCGGGCATCTATCGCCATTAGCGTCGGCATGAAGCTTGCTTACAAGCTTCAACCCAAATATCAGGTACCAGGCATACAGGTCCAGGTGATGCGGAATCACCTCGCGCACACATCCATCCAGGGAGTGGCTTTGAGAGAGTGTCAGCTACGGCAATTAAGTAGGCATCCTCCTGTGGATGCGCGAGAAGCAGGTGGAACTTTTAGTCGCACCTCTGAAAGTTTGGAGCACGTTGAGCGGTATAAAGTGTTTTTGTGCTTTAGGCTCCTTGCCTCAGAACACGGGGTGAGGTCCCCTCGCCCGCTTACCTGCCTCGTCTGCGACCCATGCTACATGGACCTGGCTTGCCTAACCCATTTACCGTGCACTCCTCACGCACCACCCATGCCGGTGCCCCTGGACCTAGGTGCACTTGACCCGACCCGTATACCCGATTGGCTCTGGGAGAGAGAACCTAAGAGAGAAAAGAGAGAGAGAGTATGAGGGGGAGGGTAGGGGTAGGTTTTTCACTTGTGTGCAGGGAAAGGAAGAAGGAAGAGGAAGGTGCAGCCGCAGAGAAGAAGGAAAAGCAGGGGGTTGAAGGAAAGAAGCTGACAAAGCTAAGGAAGGCAGGAGGGGTTGAAGGAAGAAGCTGAAGAAGGAAGGAGAAGGCAGGAATGATCAGACACTAAGAAAGGAACGAGAAGGCACTGTAGCAAAAAGAGAAAGAAGAAGATCAGAAGTTACGGAAGCTAAGGGTTGAGAAAGCAAAGGCAGAGTAGAAGGAAGAAGAAGGAAGCACAAGAAGCTAAGGGTAGAGAAAAATAAGAAGGAAGGAAAAGGCAGGAAGAAAAGTAAAGCCAGAGAAAGAAAGAAGCCAAGTAGGAGAAGAGAAAGAAGGAACAGAAGAAGAAGAGAGAAGCCATCAACCAAATCTTAGGAAAAGAAAAAGAGAAAGAGAAGAACAAACCAAAGACAGAAAATAAAGAAGAAGAGCCCGAGAAAGAAAGAAGAGAAAGCTAAAGAGGAAGCTGAAGAACAAGTCAAAGAGAAGAAGCACTCAAACACTTTTTGTCTAATTCTTCTCAATTTCTCTTTTATTGCTACATTTTAGTATTCATAAACTCCTGCTTTATATTTTGAATTAGATTTTGAGTAATTTTAAGTGTTCAAATTACATCTATTAAGATTAGTGAATAAATTCCATGTGCTCCCTGTGTTCGACCTCAGACTTAACATTCTAGTAATAAAAATTTATTTGCTTTCAACGCTTTTTCGACTATACTGCAACGCCACCTTTTTAAAACTTGATCAGGCATACATAAACATTTCAGCACTTTTGCTAGGGAGCAACGTGCAATTTACCACTATTATCTACATTATTTTTTATTATATTTGAACACTCTTGCCCTATTTGTTTTGCTGTGATTTTGCAAGGTATTTCACGAGGAAATCTCCCACGCAAATCAACCACTCCAGGGTAGGTAAACTCTCTCTTCTCCCCTAAATCCAACTCCTAATCCTGGGAAGACAAAAAGAAGCAATTAAATTAGGAATCAACTGCCTTCTTTCTATAGTAATTACAATCTTTAAGGAAAAAGTTTCCTGATTTTGCAAAATTTTTCAAATCTTACTAAAGTTGAAGCAATTTTAGAGATCCTACCCTACAAATTCCTGTGCCTAGTAGAAATCACGCTTCATTTCTAAATCTTCGTGGTCTACACACTTCTTGTTTGAAGTCCAAAGAGAACTTTTGTGAGAAAAAAAAATCGAAGAGGATTGGAAATAAAACCAAATTAGGGTTTCTACAGTAGGGTTTTGGAGTGCTAGTTCACACATGCTTGCATAAAAGGAAACAAACCCACCTGCATCAGTGTGCTACCCAAGCCCTTGATTGAAAAGATCTAAGCAAGACAAACCCTAAAATTGAGCTCTAAAATCACTTGAATCTTAAAAACCTTGGACCTAATAACCTGGGAGTCAAATCAGGGTGATTTCTAGGTCTTGACCTAGAATCATTCTGCCATCTTTAGGGTAGGTCCAGGTCAACCAACATTGAAATTCGATCACAAAATCAAAACATCTAAAGTTCAAGTGAAAACCCTAAGCACCTTAAATCTAAAATTGGTAGAGTTAAGAGGTCAAGGTCCCCATTCTGGTCTACCTGGAATCTTAGTGACAAGAGTGGTCTAGTGGGGGAAACCCTGTAACCCGTGGGGACACTCTACTGTGTAAGGGTCTTTGCAGGACTCTCCCTCTCTGGCTACCCACGTAATTCTCAGGTTGACGACCTTCCGATCAGGGGGTATCATCCACCCTAAACCTCCATAGTCATCCAAACGTCTTTGGGTGCCTTGATTGGGTCAAAAACAAATCCAGTCCCTCATCCCTTCTCTTTAGAGCACACATATAAAATTTCAGTGGGACTCTCTATTCAGATCTATTCACTTCATAAATTGATTCTACATCTTGATCGACATTCTGATTCTACATCTTGATTCCACCACCTGATCCAAGTATGATGCCAAACTACTTAGGACTACCTTTCAAAAAACCTGAATCACAGAGATCCATGAGAGATAGGATGATTGAGGATGCCCTTGAATTCTATGAAATTGAATACAAAACATCAACACCAATAGAAGACATTTAGGTTAATGTACCAACAACCACAACCTTCATCATAAGCTGTGCCCAAGTTTTATTGACAGAAGCCACAAACAGATCAACCTGAGACATTCTCATAGCAGGATACATTGAGATAGAAAAATTACACAACTTTGAATACCTTCAATGCATAACAAATCCTGTACTTTAGGAACAACACTAAGATGATCTTGAAAAACGAGAAGAGATGATGAGATTATTGAAACAAATTATCTATCAGAAATACCCGTATATACCCCAAACTGATGATGAACCATCCTGTAGTAGTATTGAGGATCAATTCGATTTCCCTGATCTCTAGTTTGAGGCACAGAGCCATTATGGATTCCCATCCTAGATGGAGTACAATGTGCCTGATAATGAAGGTTGGGAAGTTCCAATTATAGGAAAACACAATGTTGAGCCAACCCTAGACCATGGATCACCAGGCATAGAATTCCAAAACTCTTGCAATGATGAGATTAGCACTGAACCTCTCGAGGGTATAAATCCCGCCCCTTATTCTGATAAGGTGACCCAAGAAGGTTATTCGAACCTAGATTCTAGTGATTCAACCCACATCCTAAGCCTAGAATCTAGATCTGAAACAACTTGGGAAGATTATGAGGCCCCGTATGAAGAAGATCAAATTTTCAATGAAGTGTATGATTCTCGACCTATATTTGATGAATATCCCTCTCCAACATCCTCAGAGAATCATATCGATTTTTCGAAAGTCACGTCAATTTACAACACAGAATCGAGTTGGACAAGTGGGTTTTGATTGGGTCTTTCCCACAAGTCTAGAACTTGAGCCTAGATCAAATAAGAACATCTTTTTGAGCTCAGAATTTACAAATAGGCTAGACCCTAGTCAGGCTGCTGAGTCTACATCATATGATTTATTTTGTGATGGAACCTTTGATCTTGAATCTCATTCAGAATTTGATTTTCGCAATATCTCCGACGATTTCGAATCTGACCATGATTTCAGAGAAACTTTGCTTCCTAAATACTACGAGCTAATCTATGACCTCAGCTCACATGATTCATTCTCCGACTCTGACTTTGAGGTCCCAATTCTTGAGATCACTGATTTAAATTCAGGTTCCAGCGAGATGGAATCATTTTTTTTCGATCCTTCGGGACCAAAACCAAAAAATACCAAGAGTGATTGCAAACTAGAATTCGAATCTTTCCTCAACTTAGATTTCCATCATCCTATAGACACTCTTCAGGCATTCACTTTTGACTTTGAAAGCTACTACGAGGACTCTCTCAACGAAACCACCTGTAACTCCTTTTTAGAAGAGCCCTCACACACAATTCTCATTGAAGCCACCTCTTCCAAATATACAGAACCTATCAAAACTTGCTTTCAACCCCGACCTACAACCGAACTCAATTTCTATTCTGATTCCCCTCTTATTGAGCCGATTGCAGATAATTCAACTCCTCACATATACTGGGTATCAAACATTGATCAGACCAAAAAACATGCTCCATCATTCTTTGATCACCCCTGTAGGGTTTCCACATCATTCATTGATTACTGCACGAATCCCTACTCTGACCAGGCTGATTCAACTCAGCCAAAACCCAAATTTACACCTCTACATCCATCCGAGCTCCATAACATATGGTGGGTTCCACATCTCCTAATCAACATTTATCAACCCACCAGATTGATTGGGTTTGGGCTGCATCATCAGCCTATTGATCTAAACAGGTACCTGGTTGGAACAACCAGGCTCTTAATCATGGTGCTTGTTCTACAAAACTCTGCTGATTTGACCACTCCTCCACACCATTTCCCACTCGGCTGAAGGCATTGAATTTAGTGCTTAATGGGAGGCAACCCATCATTCTAAAAACCCGAGATCCATCCGATTATCCGTTTGTACTCCACATCTACTACACCCTAAGTTCAGCCTTAGACCAGTCGATCCCACCTCTGGTACACGTACCAAAACTCAAAATCGTCCGCATCAGTCATTTCCCGACCCATTCACCCACTCGATATATCTTGTTCTAAGTCCCTGGACCCAACACTATTTCACACCCTCTGTTTACAATGAGGACATTGCAAAACTTAGGCATGGCGGGTGGTAAAGTGGAAACATACAGAAACCAAGTCAGTAGGATTCTCACGAAAAATTGCATATATCAAAAATACCAAAAAAATAGAAAATTATGAAAAAGAACAAAAAAATTGGAGGGTGATTGCACAGCAAAAATACACCAATAAATATGCTATCTTGTGTTACTTCCTAGCATTGCCATTGCATATTAGGAAGCTATAGTTGCATTTGTAAAATTGACACATGCATGGATTTATTTGAGAGGGGAGGATAATGCAAATAATTGGCCATGTAAATAACATCTTCTTCAAGTGCTGCCTCACAATTTCACCATCCTCATATTTTTTATTTTGACTTTGAAGTTCGTCTCCCTCGTGCGGCTCAGGGCATGGGGCTAGCATCTCTTCGTGCCATTCCTCTGCCCTACAACATGGCTGGTCATCCACACCTACATCATGGCTGTGGCAGGCTCCCGCTTCTTCAAAAAGCCTGGCCATCTTCCTTGCGAGAGAGAGCCTGGAACACACAACACCAGCAGCCACCTTCGTCCAGGCCATCTTCCTCCCCTCTTCCCCTCCATACGCAGTAGCTCTTCCACTGAAGAGACACACTGCAGGCAAGAGCAGGCTCACAGTGGTCCCAGGACCACCATTGTGAGTCCCACCACTGCCCAGCTCCTTCATGAGCAGGTGGGCGTGGTGGCTTCGTTCTCTATTTCCACCGCTGAACACCATCGACATTGCCAGAAGCTCCATGCTCCAGAGCTTCAGCAGCAGCAGCATTGCACCAGTAGCAGCAGCAGCCGCTGCGCACGCCCCTGTAGACTGGCCACAGGCTCCTTCCACGCACGCAGGCACCTTCTAGCGCACCCACGCACACAGAACTGGCCGCAACCGGTTGTCCATTGTGCACGGCACTGTAGCTATTGTTCACGCCTCTCAGCGCGACACGGCAACTACAGTGCGGTGATCGGGGAGTTTCTCACTTATCTGGTCACCGCGTACTCTCTCTCCTCGCCGCTACCACCTCCAGCCAGTCGCCCGTGTCAGCTCGAGTGCCCGCGTCTGCGCTCACATGCTGCTGCGCCCGTGCTCGTCTCGCCCGCACCAACGTCTTCGCCCGTGTTCACTCCAGCCCGAAGCGTAGTGCACTGCCCTACGCGGTGCGCTGCGTTGCGCTCTCCCTCACACTTCTGCTCCCGCTCGTGCATGAAGGAGGCATGCGCGCTCGCTCCAGTGCTAGCACGCAGCCTTGTGCACCTGCGCATGCCCGCGCGTCCAAACGGTGCCTACCCCCACCAGACACCTTAAACTCTCCAGCTCTCTCTCTCACAGCCACTCCTACACTCATACGCACAAACTCGTACACACACACTTGTACACTCACACACTCACTTGTACACAGCTACATATACTTATATATATATATTTATATATATATATATATATATATATATACATATTAATACCTATACAACTAAATATAAGTATATATACATATATATATCTATTTATACATATATACATATATGCATACATATATACAAATATATATATATACACATATACACATACATATATTACTATATATATATATCTATATAGTTAAATATACATGCATATATATATCTTGTTACAAATATATATATACATATATATATACCTATATATATTTATATTTACATATTTATATATATATATATACATAACTACATATACACGTATATAGTTACAACCCTACCTATATATATATACACATATATATATACATATATACATATATATATATTTACATACATATCACCTACCTGTATCCACACGCACTAGTCACTCCACCACGCGTTATATCGCGGGAATATCTGCACCAGTTGCTGATATTCCCTGATACCTACTCAAAGAAAGCGCCTCCGCACACACTCCCACACATCCATCCTACACTCTACGCGGCACTTCGTCTTGTTGGTTGCGTCTTACTAAATGTGGACCAACTCGATACTGTGCTGCACACCATTTCCACCTCCACCCCACCCCACCCCTATATATATAATATATATATCTATATATATATATAGATAATATTTATTTCTCTACAAGCAGCCTATTTGGTTTTTATTTCTCTTTTGTTTCTTGCTATTAAAAAGATAAAAAAAAGAGTAAAAGAGAAAAGATAATCCTTGTCTTGCTGGTATTCGATCTTGCGAATAGCAGGACCAGTTGTTTGGAAACCCTAAGTTGGCTCAAAGCTAGGAACAATTTGGTTCAAAGCCAAGGACCTGATTTTGATGGTGTGCCTCAAGGATAATATTATCAAAAAAAAAAATCTTAAATAGAAAAGAACCAAAAACATAATAAACGCACGGAAGAGATTCATTGTAGGAATGGTGTAGAAACTTATTCACCTTTAATTCCCGCCTCCCTGAGTTCGACCCTAGGCCTAAAAGTGACCAAGATAAAATTAAGTAGGCCAGTAAAAAATTTTGTAAAAAGATGGTTAGGCTTGATTTAGGTTAACCACTATACTCACTTCAACGATAATTTCAACATATTAACACAACCTGTTCGAGTCCTGACACACCTTTTTCTGATGCAGTTGCCGAGGAGGTACGTATTGAGGTAAGTTTCTACTCCATTCCTTTGATTTTCTCTTCTCACACCCTTCTCTTCACGGGTGTTTTTGTTTGTTGGTGTGCAGGTGAACCAGTTGCAAGGAGAAGGCAAGCAGAGGAAGCCGGAGATGTGGGTAGATCCAAGGTGGGAATGAGAGCATGAAATCGCCGGTGCTACACTGGAGCTTTGCCCATGCTGCTGAAAAGGTAGGTCTCTCTCTCTTAGCAACTTAGGTTAACTTGTCACCTAAAAAAAGAAAAAAAAAACCTAAAAACACTTCTTGGGATTTCTTGGGGCAAGTGGATTAAAAATCACTTATTTGATTGTCTGCTATCACCCCCACCGCCCCGAGATTTCCCGCCAAATTTCGCATAGTGAAGATCCAAGAATCCTGATTCTTGAATCTTTCGTCGCGTGAAGTATTCTTTGAGGCAAGATTAAATAGATTGATTGCCATCCCTCCTTGCCTCAGTTATCTGCAATTCGGGATCACATTTTTGGTGGGGAGACTTGGAATTGAGTTGATTCCAACCTCACCATGACCTTTCACGTGCCTTAGATTTGATCCCGAATACTTCAACCCCAACACTTTGATTTTCTTTACATTATCTTGTGGTTAAGCCTTGTGTGTGGAACATCGTTTTGGTGATTGGGAGCACTTGAATTGAAGTGCTTTGGCTCCCTTTCACACTAACCTAAAATTGACTCGTGCATCCACACATAGAAATTTCCACCTAGGGAAGCCCATTGCATTTTTAGCATGCATTAACCAACTCACATTGAAGAAGGGTTTGTTGGGCATAAAAGAACCTATATTTTCTCAAAACCCGGAGATTGGTTGAATTGGTAACTCTGCGAAATCTTAAAATCCATACTACTTAAGGCTGAAATTCTAAAAACCATTCACCATCTAAAACTTCAATTCGGGGAGATTTTCCCATTGCATGCTTGGTTTACACACTTTCTAAAATTAACACACTTGGGCACTACCCGTATACAACGCCCTTCACATTCCTGAAGCACTTGATCCTAAGCCTCTAATTAAAACTGATAGCAACTTGACCCTTATTAAGGATTGGAGGTCTAACTACCTGCGTGAACTTGACCCTTATTAAGGATTGGAGGTCTAACTACCTGCGTGTAGCGCTTACGGCTGGTGCGGGTTCCGCGTGCTATCGGGTCTCTAAGACTAGGACAAACGGCCTTTCAATTTGGCTCGGTGGTTCCACGGTGCTCGCATTTGGTTCCGTAGGTTGTGATAGAAGATAACTTAGATCTTTAGGTCTAAGGGCACACTGTAGAGGTTAGGACTTTGATTGCCTTGATTTGCCATCAAGTGTACCTTTGCGGCATCATTTCTCTCATCTCCTTTTCCCTTCTTATCCCCCCAATTCTTCCTACGGTAGCACATGTTCGGGAGGAGGTCACAAAATTGTGAATTGTTTGAATTGTCAGGTAATTTTAGCAAGGAAGTCTAATTGTCATCCTCCTCCACAAACATGGTTGCACGCCCACCCCCAAATCCCGAGGGAGGAAACCACCCTCAAAACCAACCAAGTGGTGGAGCCATGGACCCCATAACCCGCCTCCAAGCCCAAATGGAAATGTATAATGAATAGATTGAAGCCATTAGGGAAACCTTGGAGGAAATGAAGAACCCTTTCGAATGGGAGGAGCCTAGGTCTCTTAGCTCCTATCAAAGTCCCGCTGCTACAGAGACCATAGGACAAATTCGAGTCCCCATGGGCGGGGATGATTTTGAACTGAAACCCAATATAATTGGCTTGATAAACTTCCACTTCCATGGTCTTGCAAGTGAAGATCCTTTTCTCCATTTGGAAGACCTAACCCGATTGGCTGAAATGGTTAAACAAAGAAACATCGGGTTATCAATTGTCCTCATGAAAATGTTCCCATTTTCGTTGCGGGATAGTGCATCGCAATGGTTATGCACCCTTGGGAGAACCATCCATTCTTGGGAAGAGATGAGAATAGCATTTCTCAAGAAATTCTTCCCAATCGGGCGAACCAATGTGCTTTGCCATGCTATAACTTCCTTTACGCAACAAAACGGCGAACAGTTTCATGAGGCTTGGGTGAGGTATAATGACCTCCTCCAGAAGTGTCCGCACCACAGTCTGCCTAAGTGGCATATAGCCCAGATTTTCTATTATGGGCTAAATGAGACTCTGAAGCAGATTGCAGACGCTTCCTGCGGAGGGAATTTCATGAATAAAGACGAGAATGGAGCATTCAAATTATTTGAAAACATGAGCGAAAGCTCAATGAACAATGTCTCCATTGTCGCCTTTAATAGTACTAGCCTGCCCCGTAATGTTCACGAAGTTTATATGGGACCCTCCCATTCATCCACTGATCTTAGCCTTATCGCACAAAAATTGGATGAAGTCTCCATCGTGCACAAGATGCTAGACGAGCTTCTGGCCAATCCCGCTTGTTCTATGGCAAACACCCCCACCTCACCACTTCGTCACAATCCCAATCCTTCCAATGCCAGGCTTATCCCTAGAAACCTCGTGAGATCTTCCTTACCGAGTGTCACACCAAGCAATTTGGTAAGTCATGTGGATTTGGCTTCTACAAGCCAGTATTTTGACACAGACGACCAAGTCTCCGTGTGCTCAGATGCATAATTATATGCAGACTCGTCTTCTGGTTTAGAAGATGCTTGCGCCCTGGGGAACAACCTGTTCTCTGCTACTTATAACCTAGGGTGGCGAAATCATCCGAACTTTGCATGGTTCAATAACTTGCAGTGCCAAATCCCTACGGGTGGGCCAATGCGACCATCCATACCCATCATCCCAATGGCCTAGTCTAATCTTGTGGCAAATCCGCCATCAGGTCCTTGCATACCACAAACAGAACACGCATCAAGTCCTATTGATAAACTGATGCGAATGATGACGGAAATGTCTAAGCATCATGAAGAGAACATGACCTGTCATCAGCACCAATTGGCGCAGCAGAATGCTGAGATCAGTCAACTATGCATGGTGACTCGATCTTAGGGCACTCTTCCAGTCCAACCTGTTCCCAACCCGCGAAATTTTATACCTCGTGGTCCTCATCCACTGGTACGACCTTCTCATGGGCAGGTTCATCAGATTTTGCAGGCTCCAAGCATTCCACCGGGATTTCAGGCTAATCCCGCGGCAACACCTCACCCTTATGTCCCTATTGTGAACCCTCCTCCACCTTATGATCCTACTGGACCCGCGACATCCAATGCGATTACTACGAGGAGCGGTAAGCAAACCGTCGATCCGCTTCGACCTGATCCTGGCCCATCTTCTTCATCGCCCTCTCATTCGGGATGCGCATCGCATTCATGAGAGGATGATACACCCAAACTAGTGCCAGAATCAGTTCCATTCCCTGAGGCTCTACTGAGGGAGCCAAAAGGCAAGAAAAAGGATATGCAGTCCTTTGATAACCCACGTAATTTATTCAGGGATGTTGAAATCAAGGTACCCCTGTTAGAGGCTATCGGCCACATTCCCACTATTGCCCAATTTTTCAAAGACTACACTGCACCCAGGCGACAGTCAAAGATAACAAAGAATCCGGTGGTTCTCTTGCCTCATGCGAGTTGTGCTATACTGTCAAATTTACCACCGAAGTAGAAAGATCTGGGCACACCACTTATTTCTTGTAGCATCCAAGGCTGTAATTTTAACCGTGCCTTACTTGATCTAGGATCTTCCATCAATCTTATACCAACCATCATGCTCAAAAAATTTGCCTTAGGAAATCTAAAACCCACCCTTGTCACGTTACAGTTGGCAGATCGTTCTATCAAAATACCAAAGGGTGTGGTGGAAGACGTGGTGGCTAGGGTCAATAGTCTCTGTTTTCCTGTTGACTTTCTTGTTTTGGATATGGAAGTTCCTAGATCACTTTCTGATTGTCCGATAATCCTTGGTCGACCTTTCTTGGCCACAACCTGCGCCCATATCAACTGCGAGTCGGGTTGTATTGAGATTGCCGTTGGATCTGAGAAGCTCAAGCTTAACATCTTCAAGGCAGCCAAGAACTTTGATTGCGATTGCATCAAGGATGACACGTCTGATGATGACATGCCCATCAGCGCGTGTATCGGACTAATTGGGACCTATTCTTACTGTTGTGAATTGCCTTTAAACACAGACGACTGCCTGACCAACACATATTGTGACATTCCCCCATCCCTCCCTTTTCCCGTACCTTCTCCTAACCAGACTTCTATCGAGGTTTCCTTTGCTTCCCATACCTCGTGGTCAGAGTCATATTCGGGCTACTCATCGCTGGTCCACACTCTTGAAGACCAGATTGCCCTTTCTTTCCCGCCAAATTAGGTTGATTTGCAACTCCACACTGGGACCTTGAGCCCACATACTACTCACTGGGGCTATCCCTTTTTGGATCCATCTATCCAAGATGCCCCTCTTCTTGGCCAAACTGAGGGCCAACTTCTTCCTCCTGAGTTGTTTTCTTCTGATCCGCCTGGGACACTCTCGTCCCAAGAATTGCCAGATCTCTCACCATCCACTCCCAAGGTGAAAGAGTTGCCTGATTCGTTTAAGTATGTTTTCTTGGGACCAAATGAAACGCTCCCCGTAATCATTAGTTCAAAATTGACCAGGGAGCAAGAGTGCAAACTAACAAAGGTCCTTATGGAACACAAGGCAGCCATTTTAAGGTCCTTATCAGACTTAACTGGCAATAGCCCCTCCTACTGCACTCACCATATATATACGAAGGAGGAGGCTCGACCTTCCCTCGAGATGCAGTGACGTCTCAACCCTAACATGCGGGAGGTCATTAAAAGTGGAAATTATTAAGTGGTTGGATGTGGGTATAATCTACCCGATTAGCGATATCCCCTGGGTGAGTCCAATTCACGTTGTACCCAAAAAGGCGGGAGTCACCATCCATATCAATGATAGGGGCGAATCCATCCCTGCACGCACTCCTACATCTTGGTGAGTGTGTGTAGATTATAGGAAACTGAATGCTGCAACTAAGAAAGATCACTTTCCGCTACCTTTCATTGACCAAATCCTGGAGCGGTTAACGGGAAATAAATTTTTATGTTTCCTGGATGGATTCTCTGGATATAACCAGGTGGCAATTGATCCCCGGGACCAAGAGAAAACCACCTTTACCTGCCCCTTCGGCACCTTTGCATTTAGAAGGATGCCATTCGGACTTTCTAATGCGCCAACAACTTTCCAGAGATGTATGTTGGTGATATTTCATGACATGGTGGATGACTTTCTCGAGGTTTTCATGGATGACTTTTCGGTCTTTGGACCCACTTTTGATGACTATCTTGTCAACCTGACCCGTATCCTTAGGAGATGTATTGATGTGAACCTCGTGCTTTCTTGGGAAAAATGTCATTTTATGGTACACGAGGGAATTGTTCTCGAACATATCATCTCCGATAGGGGTATCGAGGTTGACAGAGCTAAGCTTGATGTAATTGCTGATTTACCTGTGCCTGGCTCTGTCAAACAAATCTGCTCCTTCCTGGGACACGTCGGTTTCTATAGGAGATTCATCAAAGACTTCTCTAAGATTTCTCGACCTTTAACTCAACTCCTATCGACCAACGTACCCTTTGATATGGGCCCCGACTACATACGAGCATTCATGCAGCTGCATGATGCTATCACCAAGGCCCCTGTTCTCCAGCCACCTGATTAGTCCCTCGACTTTGAACTCATATGTGACGCTTCCGACCTTGCAGTCGGAGCCATCCTAGGACAAAGACGAGATAGACACCCCTTCATGGTGTACTACACCAGTAAGACGTTGGATGAGGCCCAACGTAATTATACAACCATTGAGAAAGAACTACTGGCAGTCATCTTTGGGTTAGAGAAATTCCGCTCTTACCTTCTGGGCTCACATGTTATTATTTTCACTAACCACACAACCATTCGCCATCTCATGCACAAGAAGGATGCCAAGCCTAGATTGATTCGTTGGATCCTTCTACTCCAAGAATTTGACATTGAGATCCATGATAAAGCCGAAGCCCAGAATGTTGTGGCTCATCATCTCTCTAGACTGGACCCTGACCACATTGGACTTACCCTATCGATTAATGAGGTTTTTCCTGATGAGCACCTATTAGCAATTAATGTGGCAAGTGGACCTTGGTATGCTGACATTGCCAATTACCTTGCTTCTGGTTCCCTTCCACATGGCTTGCCTAAAAACCAGTGCGAGCGTCTCATTGTAGAAGCAAAGTATTATTTCTTTGGTAATCCACTTCTTTTTCGAATAGGTGCTGATTAGATCATCCGTCGCTGTATTCCTGACAGCGAATTCCCTAGTATGCTATCCTTTTGCCATGATCAGGCCTGTGGAGGCCATTTCTCTGGGAGGAAAACTGCAGCCAAGGTGTTGCAGTGCGGTTTCTTTTGGCCCTCCCTTCACCAGGCTGCACACAATTATGCCAAGCATTGCACTAGGTGCCAGTCGTTAGGGTCAATGTCACGTCGTGACATGATGCCCTTGCAACCCATCCAAGCTACGGAAATCTTCGACATTTGGGGAATCAATTTCATGGGTCCCTTTCCTCCTTCCAATGGCTCCGAATACATCCTCGTTGCTGTTGATTATGTTTCAAAATGGATCGAGGCTATTCCCACGCGCCATGCTGACCATGTCATATCCACTCGATTTGTCAAAGACCACATTTTTGCTCGCTTTGGGATCCCTCGAGCCATTATCTCGGATGGAGGAAGCCACTTTACCCATGCTTCTTTTTGGGCACTTATGAGGAAATATGGAGTCCACCATCGTATCGCATCTCCATATCATCCTCAAACGAACGATCAGGCTGAAGTGTCAAACCGGTAAATTAAGCAAATTCTCCAGAACATGGTTCAGCCTGACCGTAAGGATTGGTCCGACAAGCTGATTGACGCACTTTAGGCGTATCGGACCGCCTTCAAGTCTCCCCTAGGTATGCCTCCTTATAAAATCGTTTACGGGAAGCCTTGTCATTTGCCCATGGAGCTAGAACACCACGCTTATTTGGCGGTTCACCAATGTAACCTCGACCCAGACTTGTGTGGTCGAGAAAGGAAACTCCAACTCCAAGAGCTGAAAGAACTCCATCGTGAAGCCTATGATTCTGCCTTAACTTTCAAGCAACGCACTAAGGCTTTTCACGACAGCCAAATTTGGCGGAAGGAATTTGAGCCATCTCAGCAAGTTTGGCTTTACAATGCCCGGCTCAAATTTTTTCCTGGAAAATTGAAGTCCAAATGGATTGGTCCCTTCTTGGTCTCAAGACCACTTCCCAACGGGGTGTTGAAATTGAAGATCCCAAATCTGGGCATAAATTTACGGTCAATGGGCAGCGTTCAAAACCCTATCTTACTCATGAACCTGCCCCCGTTGGAGAAACTGTTGCCCTGTTGGAGGGTAACTAATTTCATGCCTCATTTTGAGTCTAGGTGGGGACGTTAAATTCAGTGCTCGTTGGGCGGCACCCCAGCAGCACTCCTCCACTATCACATACACTTCGCTTCACACCTTTTCACTGCACCACCCACCATCCACCCACCCTACCACCCTGCTATATACCCTACACCTCAACTCTCGCTCCCCAATCTTTGGACCTTCCTCTACTCTACCCTACATGCATATGAGGACATAGCATCGTTTGGCATGGGGGGGTGGATAGGCATCCATAGGATCTGGGTATTATATGGTATCATGCAGCTTCCATCCATCTATAAATATGTACATAGCATAAAAAGAAAGGGTGTTTAGTAATGATCTGAAGGCTGAAACAAAAATACAATAAGTGTTTATGGATATTCAACCACTATTTTGAAGACTTTCTAGACCACAAAAGCTTGATTCGCTCAGGCTCGGCTTAATTCACTGGAGCATTGACAAGATAGATCGGAATTTCTCCTAACTAAGGATGTATTCTTGTACCTGAGACATCAGTTCAGGATCCACTGGTTTGCTTCTACTCGAGAGCCTAAGTAATCTTGGTTCACACTACACATATCAAGAAAGACCAGGTGAACATAAGATCCAACCCTAGTGTTCATTAGGGAAGGTGGAGTCCTTACCTATGTGCGCAGGTAGACTTTTTATCCCATGCTTTAGTCTTGTGTCTAGGAGAAACCCTTTCCACCAAAAATGAATGCTCCCACCAAAGGAAAAGTGTGCTCCTCCAAATAATGTTGTAAGAGATATACTGACACTTGTTTCAAAAAAAAAAAAAATTATGCAAATAATTCAGTATATCTCGTAAATGTCTGTAAATTCTTCTCCCTCAAAATGTTTCAAGGCAAAGTTACAAATACCCTATTTCTACCATATATTCTTTGAGCCACAAAAGAAAAAAAGAGGGTTGAGCTTTCTGTCAACTTTTTAAGAGTCAATCCGAAGACATGAATTGAAACTGGGACCAACCTGCACTTAAAGATTCGTGAAACCCTGGGCTTGAGTCTTAATGTTCATCTAGTCAGTCTTGATCCTTCACTATGCACAAAACATAATCTACTGAGCTCTCGAGTACAGAAAAAACCTTATGAGTCCTAGAAATCGTACTTAAGGTTTAAATATCAAGAGTCTATGTCACGTAAGACACAAAGTACTGGTGGTCTTCACTGCAATTGGTCCTCACAATATCGAACAATAAACACACCCATGTCGCCTCAGAAGAAAATCTTCAGCTTAAGATCATTTCTAAATACAATACAAAATGTTTTGCTAGGGACTAGCAAAACATAGGCATGGGGGTATGATTGCATAGCAAAAATACACCAATAAATATGCCATGTTGTGTTATTTCCTAGCACAGCCATTGCATATTAGGAAGCTATAGTTGCATTTGTAAAATTGACACATGCATGCACTTATTTGAGAGGGGAGGATAATGCAAATAATTGGCCATGTAAATAACATCTTCTTCAAGTGTTGCCTCACAATTTCACAATCCTCATATTTTTTTAATTTGACTTTGAAGTTTGTCTCCCTCGCGCAGCTTAGGGCATGGGGCTGGCATCTCTTCACGCCATTCCTCTGCCCTACAGCATGGCTAGTCATCCAGACCTGCAGCATGGTTGTGGTAGGCTCCCGCTTCTTTAAAAAGCCTCGCCATCTTCCTTGCGAGAGAGAGCCTGGAACACACAACACCAGCAGCCACCTTCGTCCAGGCCATCTTCCTCCCCTCTTCCCCTCCATACGCAGTAGCTCTTCCACTGAAGAGACACACTGCAGACAGGAGCAGGCTCACAGTGGTCCCACAACCACCACTGTGAGTCCTACCACCGTCCAGCTCCTTCGTGAGCAGGTGGGTGTGGTGGTTTCATTCTCTGTTTCCACTGCTGAACACCATCACCATTGCCAGAAGCTCTAAGCTCTAGAGCTCCAGCAGCAGCATGGCACCATCAACTGCAGTAGCAGCTGTGCATGCCCCTGCAGACCGACTGCAGGCGCCTTCCAGCACGCCTGCACACACAGAATCGACCGCAACCGGTTGTCAATCGTGAGCGGCACTATAGCTACTGTTCACGCCTCTCAGTGCGACACTGTAGCTACAGTGCGGTGACCGGGGATTTTCTCACTTATCTGGTCATCGCGTGCTCTCTCTCCTCGCCGCTACCACCTCCAGCCAGTTGCCCGCGTCAGCATCAACGCCCGCGTGCATCTGCACCCATGCCCGTCTACGCCCACGCCTGCGTCTTCGCCGGCATTCACTCCAGCCCACAGATAAGTGCGCTACGTTGCGCTCTCCCTCACCCTTCTGCTCTCGCCCGTGCACGAAGGCAGCACGCACGCTCGCTCCAGCGTCATCGCGTAGCCTTGTGCGCCTGTGCGTGCCCGTGCATCCAGACGGTGCCTGCCCCCACTAGACGCCTTAAACACTCCAGCTCTCTCTCTCACAGCCACTCCCACACTCATACGCACACACTCGTACACACACACACTTGTACACTAACACACTCACTTGTACACACCTACATATACTTATATATGTATTTATATATTTATATATATATATATACTTATTAATACCAATACAACTAAATATAAGTATATATACATATATATATACATATATATATTTATACATATATACATATATATCTATATATATAAATACATATATATATACCTATATATATTTATATTTACATATTTATATATATATACAAAACTACATATAGACCTATATAGTTACAACCCTATCTATATATATACACACGCATATATATATATATACATATATACATATATATAGATTTACATACATATCACCTACCTGTATCCATATGCACTAGTCACTCCACCATGCGTTATATCGCGGGAATATCTGCACTAGTTGCTGATATTCCACGATACCTGCGTAAAGAAAGTGCCTCCGCACACACTCCCACACATCCATCCTACACTCTACGCGGCACTTCGTCTTGTTGGTTGCGTCTTACTAAACGTGGACCAACTCGATACTGTGCTACATGCCATTTCCACCTCCACCCCCACCCCTATATATATAATATATATATATATCTATATATATATATACTATATTTATTTCTCTACAAGCAACCTATCTGCTTTTTATTTCTCTTTTCTTTCTTGCTATTAAAAAGATAAAAAAAAAGAGTAAAAGAGAAAAGATAATCCTTGTCTTGCTGGTACTCGATCTTGCGAATAGCAGGACCAGTTGTTTGAAAACCCTAAGTTGGCTCAAAGCCAAGAACAATTTGGTTCGAAGCCAAGGACCTGATTTTGAGGGTGTGTCTTAAGGACAATATTATCAACAAAAAAAAATCTTAAATAGAAAAGAACCAATAACATAATAAACGCACGGAAGAGATTCGTTGTAGGAAAGGCATAGAAACTTATTCACCTTTAATTCCCGCCACCCTGAGTTCGACCCTAGGCCTAAAAGTGACCAAGATATAATTAAGTAGGCCAGGTTAAAAATTTTGTAAAATGATGGTTAGGCTCGATTTAGGTTAACCATTATACTCACTCCAACGATAATTTCATCATATTAGCACAACCTGTTCGAGTCCTGACAGAGGGGAGAGAAAATTTTGAAGCGATATAAACATGAGGAAAAAAGCAAAATGATAAAAAAGGGGCACAAAATGAAAAGGAAAAAGAGAGTCATTAGTAAGAGATTAAGGGATTAACAAAAGTTCTAGACCACATCAAAGAAAAGAAAAAAATGAAGAGAAATGCTAATGAAACGTAAAAAGAGATTAGTAGGAACGCTGATCTTAGGCCTTTTGGACTAGACTCTTAGGCTTAAAAATTCAAGTATCCACTAAGATCTGGATAATCCTCAAGAGGTTGGGGAAAATGCAAAGCTTAAGTATTAGGTCTAAGGCTTAGGGAGTATTCGGCCTCATTAACTGACTTTCAATTTGCAGGACTCGGTAACCTAAGCACCCCAATCCACACACATTCTGGTTCAGTGCGCATAACTATCAAAATCATTCAAAAGCATTTAAATGTTCTGAAAAAAGTTGCCTAGATTAGGAGCGGATGATCAACACAAGTCGATATGGACAAGTTCCTAGCATAGAGAGGAGGGAAATTTCCCTCGAAGATGCATAACAACACATCGCCTCCTCGGTGCATGTCTCCTAGGCTATTTACATATCCTACTGGGGGCACGTAAGCACCCTGCTGGTTCAGATGCCATGGGTGGCATTATCATGAAATGTCAATTGCCAGGGTCAGGATTTGGCTATAGAACACCAATGGGTGGGATTATCTCAAAATCTCGAAAGCCAAGGTTCTGGGGGTTTTCATGGGTGGTACTATCATGAGGCATCAATTGCCAGGGACCTTTGAGGATTGATGATGGGGACGTGGAGTCTGATACAGACCATGTTGAGAAGCCAATCTGAAGCTAGAAAAAAAACGAAAAGAGAGAGAAAATTCTCTAAACAAATAAATCCTATTTCTCTCTCTTACAAAAAATGCACTGTAAACTGAACCAAGGCTAAAATGTCTCAAGCATGGGTGATTTAACTACGTAGTTCAACGAACCTTTGGATAGTTCCTGTGGGCCTTAAAAACCTTCGTGGAGGACCAAGGCTAGAGCTGATAGGTCCGAACCTTGGTTGGTACTTGAGTATCTCTTGGCGTACTATCGACTTTCTAACCTAATCAAAAGAAAAATAAAAAGCACTCATCACAAATTGTGAAAGAAACTCATGGTCTAGAACAAAAGTTAAAACCTTGAAATTCTACTAAGGGACTAGCAAAAGTAGGCATGGGGGTATGATGGGAGCACCATCATGATCCCTGACTAGCTTATTTTGACCTAGAAAAGAGAACAAAAGCTCCTACATAACCTAGAGAAGGGACTAATTCAAGGAATAACTATTCTAAGAAGAAAATAGGAAACAAAGGGTAGAACTGCAATTTTACCATTGTAGTACATCAACGGGATTTCTCAAGGGCTAAACATAGGTCAAATGGTCTTAACAAGATAAAAAGTTGGTTGGTTCAGTCAGAAAAGGGTTAATGTGCAATCTGGGAATTAAATGACTTTTTGTAACCTTAAAATAGTCCCAGTTAATTCAACAAGGTTCTGGTCAAGATAAAAATCAACTAAACCCTTTAAAATTCATGGAAAAATATCTCCTAGGGTTTCAAACCTTCAATTTAGCCTTTGGAACCAATTTTGACCTAATAGGGGTCCTAGTCAAACATTTACCCTGAATTGGGTTTTTATGCAAAATTCCCTGTCAATCTTGGTCAAACCTAAAATCCAACTTCACCATTGGATTCCTTACGTTCAAATGAGGTTTATACCAAACATTGGAGCTAAGGGGAGGTCACCTTGACCTACTTTGCAAAATAGTCCACCTAATTACATTTAGACCCCTAACTTTTGAAAACCATTGCGAAGACCCCCCTATCTTCCTCGCCACTCTTTGCAATTAGGTCCCTCTGCCATTACAGCAGAGTAGTCCTACTTTGGCAAGGATTCCAGAGGGGATTTCTCTCGGATTCCTCAGAGATTCCCTCTCAATCCTGAAAGGGAGACTCTCTAAGGAATTCCCGATCATGTGAACCAAATCTTAAGCCTTGATACGCACCCAATCTCTCGTGCGAACGCTCGAGAGACATGGGTATCTCTCACACATTCCTACTCCGGCGAGGATACTTGCGCTTGGAAGCTTGCCTTCCAAGCACAAGGTCCTCAACATGTGCTTATAAAAGAAGCCCTAGATCCGGCTGCTCTATTTTAGCTTGGTTTAGTTGGAGAACAACCTCCAATTTCTTCTCTTCTCCTCTAGCCAAGTGATGAGAACCTCATCATGAGCCCTAACAAGCTCATTTTGACCTGAAAAAGTAAGCAAAAGCTCCTACATAACCTAAAGGAAGGCCTAATTCAAGAGATTACTATTCTGGGAAGGAAACATGAACTAAAGGGTAAAACTGCAATTTTACCATTGCAGTACATCAACAGGATTTCTCAAGGGCTGAACATAGGTCAATTGGACTTAATAAGAGGAAAAGTGGGATGGTTCAGTCAAAAAAGGGTTATTGTGAGATTTAAGAAATTAAATGACATTCTGTAACCCTAAAACAAATCTGCTTAATTCAAGAAGGTTTTGGTCAAGATAAAAATCAACTAAACCCTCTAAAATTCATGGAAAAATATCTCCTAGGGTTTAAAACCTTCAATTTGGCCTTTGCAATCGATTTTGACCTAGATTGGGGTCCTAGCTCAGTATTTTACCTAATTTGATTTTTTGTGCAAAATGTCTAGTCAAACGTGGTCAAACCTAAAATCCAACTTCACCATTAGATTCCTTAGATCCAAATTAGGTGTGTACCAAAATTTAGGCTTAAGGGAAAGTCATCTTTGTTGGTGCTAGAGCACCACGATCATTTGTTTTGATGATAACAAAACACGTGTTATTTAACATTTGCAATTTGAGTCCTAGATTTCAGGTCAATTGCAAATGAAGACGTGTTTAGACGGAACTCGAGCTCGCATCCAGGACGGATTGGAGGAGCTTGACGGAAAACAGAGGAGGTTCGCGTGGAGCGACAGATTGAAGATGGAAGGAAAAGAAGAATAGGATAGTTTCTTTCTTCTGTACTTGTTGTATTTTTCATTTCTTTTGTTGCTCTTTATTTCCTTAGATATTTCATGTTAAAGAGCCTCAAAGTACCCTAACAAGTAGTCCTAGGAACACCGGCACAACCCTAGGATACTTAGGTTTTCTGTAGAACACTTAGAAAACCAATATAGGGTTAAAACTGACTTTCCAGACGTCTAATTCACAAATCAGACGTCTAATAAAGAATTTTAAGACGTCTGACTGTTGTTTCAGACGTCTGATAACTGTTAGGCTGGACATAGTTAGTTCTGTCTGATAAATTCAGACGTCCAGACCTTAGACCAGACGTCTTAGGAGACGTCTGATGGATTTGCCAGACGTCCAATTAGTGGACCATTGGCTGGCTTAGAACACACTCAAGATTATGACCGTTAGAGCCTTATCAGACGTCCATAGGACTTTACAGACGTCTGATAAATGACCGTTTTGCCTCGGCTGACCCAAAATCTCTTCTCAGAGATTTTCTAGCCGTTGCAACGTTTGGAAATCAATTCCCACAGTAAAAGTAGGTTTCCAGACGTCCAGACATAGTACCAGACGTCCTGTATGTCGTCTGATGGACTTGCGCAAAAACCCTGTTTAGATCTGATTCAAGTCAGGGAGAAACCCGCACAGAATCAGACGTCTGACCTTGAAATCAGACGTCTTAAAGTGGCCTTCCAGACGTCTGATGCCAGAGTTAGACGTCTGATAACCCTGTCAAATGCAATCATTGTCCTGATTTCGGCCTGATTCTCTTGGGCTTTGCACCCAACGGCTATGGAAGCTTTTTCAAGCCTTCCAAAACCTTCCTAAGGCCTCTATAAATAGAGGGGAACCTTTGTAACACAAATATACACTAAGAGAAACAAGAGACACACCTAAGCAACTTAGTTCCACTCTTTTGTGTCCAATTGAGGCCCTTGCTCTCCAAGCTCTAGTTTCATTCTCTTGAGAGCATCAAGCCTTCGCGCGCCCGCTCTCCCGCTGTTGATAACGAGAGCGACGTAGCGCCGTCGCGTGGCACACGCACCGCGTCATCATCGACGCACTCCTTGCAAAGGGGAGTTTCCTATTTCCTATAGAAGCTAGGTTTAATTTTGTTGGCTCTATAGGACTGTTGTTTCATTTTATCTTTGTATTTTGGTTGGGTATTCGCTTTGCGAATTCCCGTCTCCTTCGTGGGACAAAATCCTTCTCGTGGAGAGAAGGGGTTGAGGAACGCTACCCTCGTACTTGTAGCGTGGTTGTATTGAGGTTGAATCACCCTCGTTCAAAGTGATTCGGTTAGTGGATTTGATCAACTAGGTTGATCGGAAAATCCTAACTCGAGAGGGTTAGGTGGTGGTTTTTACCCGGTTTGGGTTTCCACCTAAAAATCTTTGTGTACATTGTGGGATTGCTTAATTTCTTGTGATATTGCTTTATATTTTTATTTCCGCAATTTATTACGTCACCCCTCCTGGTAGGGACGAAACCTTCAATTGGTATCAGAGCAGGTCTCGCATTTTCGGCGTTACAAACCGGCGAGGATCTAAACATGGAGGGAAGCTGTTCCACAAGTAGGATTTCCGAGGGGCAGTCCACAACCCGTCCGCCCTACTTTTACGGGAACAACTACAGCTACTGGAAGCTGAGGATGAAGACGTGGCTCCAAGCCACTGAATTCGAGGTATGGGGATGTTGCGAAACCCCATACGAGATCCCGAAGCGACCCCAAGGAGGCTACTCGCAGGTGCAGATTCTAGAGCTCTCACTCAACGCAAAGGCAATGAATGCCTTGTATTGCGCATTGAGTCCAAAGGAATTCGAACGAATCCAAGAGTGCACCACTGCCCACGAGATATGGAGGAGGTTGGAAGGCACTCATGAGGATTCCAGCTCGAAGGAAGAAGAAGAAGAAAAAGAAGAAGAAACCACTTGCTTTGGTTTCATGGCCAAAGGAACCAACAGCGACAGTGAAAGTGGAAGCGACGACAGCGACAACGAGGTAAATTTTGATTTACAAGAAGCTTTTAATGAATTATTCGAGATTAGTAAATCACTAAAAATAGAAAACAAAAGCATGAAGAAGAACCTTAGTTTTCTTAAAAATGAAAATGATAGGTTAGAAAAACAACTTAAGGACATAGAAGCTACTCCTAAGGATGATAACCTATTATTAGATAATCATAACCTCATCAATGAAAATAATAAATTGATTGAGGAAAATGTTAGTCTAAAATTAGAAATTTCAGATTTAAAGACTAAAATGAACATTATAGAAAAAGAAATTGCATGTCTTAGGGAAAATTCTAACAAATTAATCAACAAAGTAGACAAGTTTTATAGCCCTAAGGTTGAGAAAGGATCTCCATCAAGGAGACCCTCTAACAAATCCGGATCCAAGCTTAGTTGGATACCGAAAAAAAATTTGGAATCTTGTTTTGTAGGATTCAGGGATAACTACAATACACAGGACTGGACCTACAAACTCAAGGCTGGTCAACTCAAGTTAGGAGAACTAAGGAGTAGACCAAGGAGGAGAACAAGAAGACCGACAAGACGGCGAACAAACGACGGACCCGCCGCACGTCGACCACCAGATTGGAGACCGGCACCGATGCCCGGGCCTCCAAGCTACGGATGGGAGCCCCATCCGATGTGGCATCCACCACCACCATTCGGGCCATTTTATTGGCCATGGTAGGTGAGGTAAAATTCTTAACCCTATCCTTTTTATAAGCATTTAGATAGGGGGAGTTAAAAATGATGAGCTTATTGTCAATTTTTAAGGGGGAGATACAAGTTAGCTAAATTTCCTTTAGTAAGGGGGAGAAAAATAATAGCTATCTTGTTGTTATAAAAAGGGGGAGGACATTACCATTGTTAAAAATAAATAGAAGAGCATGTTTTAAGGGGAAGTAATAGAAAATTTAAAATCAATCAAACCTTTTTGATAATGTCAAAAAGGGGGAGGATTTTTATGCATTATTATTTACGGTTTTGTCATCATCAAAAAGGGGGAGATTGTTGGTGCTAGAGCACCACGATCATTTGTTTTGATGATAACAAAACACGTGTTATTTAACATTTGCAATTTGAGTCCTAGATTTCAGGTCAATTGCAAATGAAGACGTGTTTAGACGGAACTCGAGCTCGCATCCAGGACGGATTGGAGGAGCTTGACGGAAAACAGAGGAGGTTCGCGTGGAGCGACAGATTGAAGATGGAAGGAAAAGAAGAATAGGATAGATTCTTTCTTCTGTACTTGTTGTATTTTTCATTTCTTTTGTTTCTCTTTATTTCCTTAGATATTTCATGTTAAAGAGCCTCAAAGTACCCTAACAAGTAGTCCTAGGAACACCGGCACAACCCTAGGATACTTAGGTTTTCTGTAGAACACTTAGAAAACCAATATAGGGTTAAAACTGACTTTCCAGACGTCTAATTCACAAATCAGACGTCTGATAAAGAATTTTAAGACGTCTGACTGTTGTTTCAGACGTCTGATAACTGTTAGGCTGGACATAGTTAGTTCTGTCTGATAAATTCAGACGTCCAGACCTTAGACCAGACGTCTTAGGAGACGTCTGATGGATTTGCCAGACGTCCAATTAGTGGACCGTTGGCTGGCTTAGAACACACTCAAGATTATGACCGTTAGAGCCTTATCAGACGTCCATAGGACTTTACAGACGTCTGATAAATGACCGTTTTGCCTCGGCTGACCCAAAATCTCTTCTCAGAGATTTTCTAGCCGTTGCAACGTTTGGAAATCAATTCCCACAGTAAAAGTAGGTTTCCAGACGTCCAGACATAGTACCAGACGTCCTGTATGTCGTCTGATGGACTTGCGCAAAAACCCTGTTTAGATCTGATTCAAGTCAGGGAGAAACCCGCACAGAATCAGACGTCTAACCTTGAAATCAGACGTCTTAAAGTGGCCTTCCAGACGTCTGATGCCAGAGTTAGACGTCTGATAACCCTGTCAAATGCAATCATTGTCCTGATTTCGGCCTGATTCTCTTGGGCTTTGCACCCAACGGCTATGGAAGCTTTTCCAAGCCTTCCAAAACCTTCCTAAGGCCTCTATAAATAGAGGGGAACCTTTGTAACACAAATATACACTAAGAGAAACAAGAGACACACCTAAGCAACTTAGTTCCACTCTTTTGTGTCCAATTGAGGCCCTTGCTCTCCAAGCTCTAGTTTCATTCTCTTGAGAGCATCAAGCCTTCGCGCGCCCGCTCTCCCGCTCTCCCGCTGTTGATAACGAGAGCGACGTAGCGCCGTCGCGTGGCACACGCACCACGTCATCATCGACGCACTCCTTGCAAAGGGGAGTTTCCTATTTCCTATAGAAGCTAGGTTTAATTTTGTTGGCTCTATAGGACTGTTGTTTCATTTTATCTTTGTATTTTGGTTGGGTATTCGCTTTGCGAATTCCCGTCTCCTTCGTGGGACAAAATCCTTCTCGTGGAGAGAAGGGGTTGAGGAATGCTACCCTCGTACTTGTAGCGTGGTTGTATTGAGGTTGAATCACCCTCGTTCAAAGTGATTCGGTTAGTGGATTTGATCAACTAGGTTGATCGGAAAATCCTAACTCGAGAGGGTTAGGTGGTGGTTTTTACCCGGTTTGGGTTTCCACCTAAAAATCTTTGTGTACATTGTGGGATTGCTTAATTTCTTGTGATATTGCTTTATATTTTTATTTTCGCAATTTATTACGTCACCCCTCCTGGTAGGGACGAAACCTTCAATCTTGACCTACTTTGTAAAATGGTCCACCCAATTACATTCTGGCCCCTAACTTTTGAAAACCCTTGCATAGAGCCACCTAACTTCCTCGCCACCCTTACATTCAGGTCCCTCAGCCATTACAGTGGAGGAATCCCACTTCGGCGAGGATTTGAGGAGGATATCTACTCGAATCCTTAGAGATTTCCCAGATTTGGAAGGGAGATTCTCTGGGGATTTCTCCATCGTCTGAACGAGATCTCCATATCAGATTTACACCCAATCTCTCATGCAAACTCTCAAGAGAATTGGGTGTCTTACGCACCTTCCCTCTCTGGCAAGGCCTTTGTGCTGGAAGGCTTGCCTCCCAAGCACAAAGGGCTTGGCCAACAGCTAAAAAAGCACCCCCGATCCTTTACGCATCTTCCAAGCTTGATTTGGCCGCAGATACCCTCTCAATTTCCTCCCTCCACATCTCTGGTCAAACACCCGCAAGCTCCGGCAATCTCTCCTCCCACCTCTCGTCGCTCTACCACCATACCAGTGGCAGAGTTAGCTTCATCTCATTCCTCCGCATTGCGCTGCACCAATGCACGACTCTCCGACCTTCTCCTCGTCGCCGTCATCCTCACCTCAAGGCTTTCTTCCCCGACGACGACAGATACGTGCTACTCGTCTCCTCTGCCTCCCCTTCATCCCAATACTCGTAGATAAGTTTCTCTCCTCCCACTCTTCATTTTCCCTCATTTAATGTCATAAACCACTCCTCAACTACCACTATCCACCTTCGTCTCCCTCATCTCCAGCCGACCACTGGTGAGGCGCATCCACAGCTCTGTACCTCCACACACCTCGCCACCAACCTCATCACCTTCTCCATCACCCACTGATAACTTTCCACCCACCCACTGACCGCCACACACGCCCCACACTTCCACCGAACAAACCCACACGCACGGTCACAGTCCGACCTAAGCACTCATGCCTAGGCCATTCTGCGCTACGCTGATTGCACCGCAAAAATACACCTGCAATAGTGCCTTCTTGTGCTATTTCCTAGCATTACCTATGCATATTAGGTCTCCATAGTTGCATTGTCAAAATACTTTTATGCATGCATTTAATTGAGAGGAGAGGAGAATGAAATAAATGGCCTTGCATTTTACATTTTTCCTCAAGTGCATATTTGCAAAATTCCCATCTCTATTTTTATTTCCACTTGATTTTTAATCTTTCCCGCAGCTGCATGCATCTTCTCCTCGCGCCATGCTTCCCGCGGCTGCAACTTGCCATTCCCTGCTCTACATCCCTCTCCCTGCCAGCCCTTCCTTGCGGCTGCCATTCCCTGCCGTGGCCATGCACGGCCATGCCTTCTTCTCCTATAAAAAGGCCATGGCTTCTCCTTCCGCAGCAAGCCTGGTCCCAGCCAAAGAAACCTCCAGCACTTCTTCCAGGCCACCACCCTCTCCTCCATTCCCCTCCATACGCCGGCCCTCCTTGGAGATACCCGGAGGGCAGGAGCCCTCACTGTGGTGCACACCACCACAGTGAGACCACCACCGCCCAGCTCTTCAAAGAGCCGGTGGGTGTGGTGGCTTTCTTCACTATTTTTTTCGTCTCAGCCATTCTAGCCATTGGAGCAGCTTCAAGGTCTGAAGCTTGAAGCAGCAGCAGCAGCCGCCCAGCCTTCTTCCGTGCACGTTTGCAGGCGCCCCAGCACTCCGCGCGCACCTGCAGGCCCTCTCCACCTCCCCCTTCTCCACTCTGATGCACGCTCGCTTCCGCCTGCAACCGACCTCTGCACACCTCTGCAGCGGCCGGCTAAGCACCCAAAGCTCCCTAGCAGCACCTGCAAGCTTCCATGCAAGCAACAGGCACCCTCACCCTCCAACCACGCACGCTCTGTCACGAGCTCTCCACGCTTGCAACTGGCCGACGCAGGCCTTCTCCCTCGCGCGCCAGACCGCGCACGCCAGCAGCAAGCTGGCCTCACTCACAGCACTACCCACTGCCGGTTGCGCGGCGCGAAAGACCACTATAGCCACTGTTCACACGAGTCTTCGCGACACTGTGGCTATAGTGGGGTGACCGGAAAGCTTCTCACTTTCCGAGTCACCCAGCGCATCGCAATCGGCCCTCGCCCGTGGGAGCACCCGCCTGCGCGTCTCCGCCCGCATTGCTCGCTCCAGCCCACGTGTCTGCTTCTCCCACTCCCCTCGCCCGCACTCGTCTGGGTCGCACGCTCCCTTCGCCCCCGCCCACGAGTGCCCGTTCCAGCAACTCCGCGCAGCGCTGGGCGCTGCCTTTCCTCTCCGAGCCCAATCCTCCCACGCACTCCTCTCTGCGCAGATGCGCTTGCGCGTGCTCGCATGGAAGCCATCAGATGACGGCCTTCACGCGCAGATGCCCTAACCGCTCCAGCCTTTCACTCCAACAGCGTGGCTGCTCTCTCCTGCTCTCTCTCTGTCTCTCACTTTCTCTTTACACCGACGCACACACACACCTACACTAACACTTCCACACACCCACACACTCATATACACTATTATAAACATATACATATATATATACACGTAGACTTATATATATTGATATATATATATATATATATACATATATTTATAAACATATATTCATATATATATATATACTTATATTTATACATATAGTAGTATCTATATACTTATGTATTTGTATACATACATATATATATCTATATACTTATATATATACTTATATATATATATATACATATATACATATATATACATATATTATTAATATATATATATATAGATCTATATAGTATTATATCCATACATACATATATATATATATACATCTATACATATATATCTATAACTATATATATATATATATATACACTTAGCTACATATATCTATATATACATATATTACTATATCCTTATACATACATATATATATACCTCTATATAGTTATATATACATACACACACATATATATATATATACATATACACTTATATATACCTATATATTTATAACCATATATATATATATACATATAGATATATTTACATATATACATATATATATTTTCACATTATTTACCATACGCTATATCACAGGAATATCTGCACCAGTTGCTGATATTCCCTGGTACACGCGTACAAAAAGCGTGGTCGCATACATCATCCACCATTCATCCCATACTCCACGTGGCACCTAGTCCTATTGGTTGCATCTCTCTAGACGACGATCGACTCGACACCATCTACACTCCATCTCCGCTTCCACCCCCACCCTTTTATATACATAATATATACATATATATAAATATACTGTATTAACTTTATTTCTGTTTCACATTCCTATTAGAAAAAAAGATAAAAAATATATAAAAGAAAAAAGATAATCTTTGACTTGCAGGTACCTCGTCTTGCAAATAGCAAGACTCATTTTGGAACTCTATTTTGGATCAAAGCCAAGAACCCAATTTTGAGGGTGTGCCTCAAGGACAAAGATTACCAGAAAAAAAATCTAAATAAGAAAAACACCAAAAACAACATAAACGAACGAAAGAGACTCGTTGTAGGAAAGGCGTAGAAACTAGACTTGTAACCCAACTTCCCTGAGTTCGACCCTAGGCCTAAAAGTGACAAGATAAAATCAAGTAGGCCAGGTTAAAAATTTTGTAAAGAGATGGTTAGGTTCGATTTCGGTTAACCACTGTACACACTTCAATGATAAAATCATCATATTAACAACCTATCCGGGCACGACAACACACGCCAACCCCCACCTCACCTTCGTCGTGACACAGTGAAGCTTTCCCGGTTGTTTGATAGGGCTGTAAGGCCGTCTTTGTGTCGCGTAGGTCTGAGTGCCCTTCTGCCATTAACGCTGAAGCAAGCTTGCTTTCTAAGAGCCCCAGGCCACGTGCTCCAGGCATAAGGGCTCCAGGTGACGCATGTTGAGTGAGCGAATGTAACCAGCCTGTGAGCGAACTTCGCGAGGCTCCCAACTACTCCAATTGAGTGAAGTTCCCTCCTGCAGGTGTGATAACACTGCATCTTATGGTGATAATTCTGTTAAATGGGGCCCATCTTAAGAACAAAATGCACAGATAACACATCATAAATAGAATGGGAGCATTGCATGCATCATACATCAAGATTGCTTATAAAATAGTATTAATGGCCATTTGTATAAGTACTTGTCAAAGCAGGCCTCAGATGAGAAATCGGACCACACGAATGGATTCAGAGCGATGAACGGAGTCCAACAGACTCGAAATCGGCCAAATCCAACATCTGAAGCCCCGTAATGGGCCCAAGAAGTTTTGACCGTTGATCTGATGATCAATGGCCCACGACGCGCCACATGGCACCCACTCACTACATCCAGACCGCCGACCGATCTCGCCTTCACCTGGAGGATGAATCTCAGCCGTCGATCTTTCATCGAACGGCTGAGAGCCGCTCGCACGCTTGCCATCGCCACAACAAAGCAGCAGGCGCAGAGCAGCGGCTGAAGCACTCACCCGCGCTCACACGATGCAGGTTCGAAGTGTACTGCTTGGAAATTGTGAGGCGATGACACACTACGAGAAATTGGACTGCTCAATCAGTAGCAGACGGCACGGATGGAGCGATGCGGCGCAATCTCACGCATCCAAAGCCAATGCCCGCAATGACGCGAGGGCATGGGCGTGATCCAGGCGCATGCCTCGTCCAGGATCTCAGCCGTTCGATCTTCGATCGGATGGCCTACGACGCACGCACACGGATCAGGCGTAAAGAAGCACAAGGCACGCGTGAGCAACCGCCGGGCAGGGGGCTGCACCGACGATTTGGGAAGGGTTTTAGGGATGTCCTAGATGTCACTAAAACCCCTTCTTCATTCAGGATGTCGCTAAAACCCCTTCTTCATTTGGAAAGACCTTCTCCCTATTTAAACCCCTTCCAACCACCCATTCATGGCATTCACTCCACTTGCAAGTGTTGTACCCCCTTCCTAGCTACCATTAGCCCTCTTTGTAATCGCCGGAGATGATGAGCCGCCGATGGAGCCCCCCTCCACCACTGTGGCTACCTCGCCATCTTCTCTCTCTCTCTCTTTCCCTCTTTATCTTAAGCTTTCCTTTACTTATGTTCAAGCATTTATCTAGTGTTGTAATTATGAACTAAAGTTGCATGTTAAATGAAGTTGTTTCCTATTCAATTTCTTGCTCTATTTTATGTTCAAGTTACATGTTGCGAATGAAGCAATTCTAACCCTAATCTCTCTCTTCTCTCTCTCTCTCTTTCTCACTCGCTTTCCACCCTCACAAGCAAAACTCCGCAATTTTCATGACATTAAGTGACAAGAAAAATCCGATTTTCACAGCTCCCTGAGATCGACACTCGGACTCGCATCCGTTTATTTTAAAACCGACATTGCGAGCGTAAGCTATAACGACTCTTTTAAACACTCGCGTCACACACACGTCAGCTTTTGGCGTCGTTGCCGGGGAGGCAACGGATTTGTTTTGTCACTTCCATTTTACATCCATGCTTACATCGTCTAATGCCTTGTCTCCTTCTACTTGATGGTTGCATAAATTTGACGTTTGGACGATGAAGTAGTGCAACTCATGACGGTAACGAGGGAGTAAGCGCAGCAAGGACCGGTCGTGAGTATTTCTTCACTCATGGTTGTTTGTTTGCTTAAAAGTCTAAAAAAAATGTAAAACTGAAAAAAATTGGTGTGGTGCATGATTACCTGACCCACATCCTTTAACACATCACCCAACAAAAATACACTCTAACATTCTCAATAAATTCTTGGAGTGTTCTTTTTTTTCTTTTTGAGTGTTGTTTGTGAAGCCACCTTGATTTGACTTGGGCTGCACCACTCACCCCTAAAAATGACTCATCGAATAGAAGCTGCATGATCATTAGGATGTGATGAGAACCTCATCATGAGCCATAACTAGCTCATTTTGACCCAATACAAAGGATAAAAGCTCCTACATAACTCAAGGAAAGGCTTAACTCAGAGAATTCTGAGTTTAAGGAGAAAATAAGTCATAAGGGGTAAAAATGCAATTTTACCAGTATAATCTGCATACAGGGTAATTCAGGGTCCAAACATAGGTCAAAGCAACTTAATAAGAATAAAAGTGGGATAAGATGATCTAGCAAGGGCTACAGCAATTCCAAGGAACTAAATGATAATCTGTAACCCTAAAACAACCCACTTCAATTCACGAGGTTCGAGGCAAAGTAAAAATAGAATAAACCCTCTAAAATTCATAGAAAAATAATCTCTAGGGTTTAGAACCTTCAATTTGGCCTTCAGAACCCATGTTGACCTACATTGAGAACCATGCCCAATTAATAACTTAATCTGGGTTTTCGCATAAATTGACCGGTCAAACAAGGTTTAATATAGAAATAAAATTCACCATCAGATTCCTTAGGTCCTAATTAATCATGTCTAAAAACTTGAGCCTAAGAAGAAACCTCCTTGACCGACTTTACACTTTGGTCCTCATATATTTACTTTTCGGCCCTCAACTTTTGAACCATCGCATTTTGGCCCCTAACTCTCCTTCGTTCTTTGCATTCAGGTCCCCCCTGCAAAACCGGCCAGCACCATGCTCCGGCGACCTTGCGCGGAGCATGGCGCCGCGCAGGGTGAGGGGGAAAGCCTGGCAAGTACACCAGGGTTGCCCTGCGTTGTCAGTCGTCGCAGGGACACCCCCCTGGTCGCTGTAGCCCACCATACCGGCCGTGCGAACGCACGGACGGTATGGGTTTTCGTCTCCGGCCATCCTCCGGCGAGGGAGACACATCGTCTCCCTCCGCCTCCCTCCCTGTTTTGATCCCTATAAATACCCCCCGTTGCTCCACAGATCGGGGCAGCTCGGATCTGACGGAGAAAACCCCCAACTTTCCTCTCTTCTCTCTCCGGCAGACGCTCACCAGCTCCGGCGGTTCCTCCCCCTCCTCCTCTTCGCTCTGCCGCAATACCAGCAGCAGAGACTTCCTCCCCTGCTCTTCCCGCGCCACACCGCACCCAGCTGGCGCCTCTCCGGCTCTCTGCTCGCCGCCGCCCCTTTCCCTGAGCATCTTCTTCTCCGGCGACAGTCGATACGACTGTCGCCCTACTGCTCCCCCTTCGTCCCTGCAAGTAAGTTAGAACTACTTCCCTTCCTCTCCTCTTTCTTTCCCCGGTTTCAATTTGTTCAATTAAGCCCTCGACCGACCCTGACCATCGTCACCCCCTTCGTTTCCGGCCACCCTCCGGCGAGATGTTCCCATCGCTCCACAGCCTCACACACCTCGCCGACCCTCACCGAACCTCCGCCTCATCACACTGAGCACCCCCCACCCCTCCACTGCCACTCCACACCTCCGTAACGCTCCCCCGAACAAACCCATTCCTCCGGTTGCAGTCCAACCTAGGGCTGCCGCCAGACACCACCTTGCGGCCTGCCGCGCAGCTCCTCACCTTCACCGTGCCACGACGAAGGTTCCCCAGTCGTTTGATCAGGCCGAGAGGCCCTATTCGTGTCCGACAGGTTTTGAGGTTCGACCGCCATTAACGCACATTGAAGCAGCTTCTCCCGCGCTCCAGGCTTGAGGACTCCAGGTCTCCAGCTGCTGCGGATTACGGGGAGTCTTGCAAAGGCAGCCAGCCAGCAACCTACGCAAATCGAAGCCGCAGCTGCAGAAGCTAGGCCGCGGTCTCCCAACAGGCGCACGCGAGGAGAGGTCTGCGTTTAGTCCCACATCGGTAAGCCTCCCAACCTTTCCACTGTTTAAATTGATTTTGTGCACTAGCCTGACTGCCTCAGCACACGGGGTGAGGTCCCCTTCACCCGCCCGGTTACCCGGTCTCGTCCGCGCTCACGCCCCGCGGACCTGACCCGACCCAACTTAGACTGACCTGCACTCCTCGCCCACCACGCACGCCGGTGGGCCTGGACCCGGGCGTGACCCGAACCCGATTACCCGGCAGCACTGGAAGAGCTTTCCCAAGAGTGGTTTCAGAGAGAGAGAGACGCGGGGGGAGAGGGTAGAGTAGGTTTTGTCCTCTGACGTAAGCTCTGAAGTGTGCAGGCACAGGTGAAGAAGAAGAACCGCGGAAGAAGAAGGAAGCTGAGGGAGACACTGTAGCAACAGGCAGTTTAAGTCGTCTGATTTGGAAATCAGACGACGTCCTGAAGGGAAAAGAAGAAAGAAGGAGGGGCGACGTCCTGACTGGAAAAGGAAAAGAAGAAAGAAGAAGATCTGAAGAACTAAAAGAAGAAAAACAAAGAAGAAAGAAGAAGATCTGAAGAAAGACAGAAGAAGAAGGAAGAGCATCACCACTGCAGAAGAAGAACATCACCTCTGCAGACAAAGAAGAAGAAGATCTGAGACGAGGAGAAAACAAAGAGAAAAGAAGACAACAAATTCTTTCTCTCTCTCTTTCTTTATTTTTGTAAAAGAAACATGTATATTTCTAGAATACAACTTGCTCCCTGAGTTCGACCTCGGGAACTCTTTTCCGAGTAAAAAAAAATTATATTTGAAATGTTGGCAATAACTGGCTATACTACAACGCTATAACAATAAAACCCGGTTGCCTACGAATCGTTTCAGGATGAGTACATCAGGGTTTTAGAGCCTCTACACAACAAAAGGAAATCGACTTTCACCGAATTGTGTGCAAAACTTGACGTGCCCACTGAAACTTGTCTGAAAATATTAAGACAAGTCAATCATAAAAGACACTAAAGTAAGGATAAAACATTAAAAGACACCACATGTAAAACAATCCTTGCTTGAAAACCATGTTTTGATAGGAGCACACACACTGAAAGTGGAAAACTAAGAGGCACTACCCCAATCAACGCCTCATCACATAACCATAGCACAAGCACTATCTCAGCCCTTTTAAAACTGAGTAGACATGCCCTAGGCAGGATTGGGTTAAGTCTCGAGAGGTGAGTTTTTGTTCGTTGGGCACTTGGCTTTCATTCCCTTAGTAGAATCTGGTGACTAGGTTGTAGGGTAGTGTCAAACGACCGTGGTTGTGGGGTCTATGGAACCGGCAGCGCAAGCCAAAGGAAGAACCTTCCTTGCAATCCCCTCGTAATCAACCTGGCCAGATTAACTTTGGGAAGGGGAGTCCAGTGCTTACGGACTTAATCACCCTTTTGGAGATTTCTAGGTCCCCTAAGGAATACACCATAAGGACTAGGCATGTTTGCTTGGTTGAACACACACTTCTCGCATCTGTCGCTCTCTGCATCCCCTCCTGTTCTTCTCTAGTGTATGAACGGGAGACGCTCACTACATCCCGAGTTGTTTGTTTTGGGACAGCAATCCAGGCGACTTGATTTTGCTAGAAACATGGCTGAACCTAGGGTAGATGAGGTTGAGGACCAACCCCCACCAGACACAATGGTCATCATCCAAGCCTAGATTAACGCAAACCATCAGCTTCAGCAGCAACAGATCCAAACTATCATGCAAGCCATACATCGGTTGCAGAACCCACAAGGGCAACCACCACCACCTTTCCAAGGCTAACAAGGGCAACCGCCACCTGATCTACCACCATTTTAGGACCAATCGAGGCCCCTCCACGATTTCTACAATCCTTCTGCTATTAGAGTCGAGCCGCACCTTTTGATCCCTGAAGGGGGAGATGATTTTGAGCTAAAATCAAATGTTTTGAGTCTGATTCAGAGCCACTTCCATGGAAGCTTAAATGAGGACCCCTTCCAGCACCTAGAGGATCTTGACCGGATAGCCCGAACTGTGAAACCTAGGAACATTAGCCTTGACATTGTTTTGATTAGGATGTTCCCCTTCTCATTGAGAGATAAAGCTTCTCACTGGCTTAGAACCCTAGGAAGACCCATCACCACCTGGGAAGAACTGAGGCATGATTTCTAAAGAAATTCTTCCCCATTGGAAAGACCAATGCCCACAGAAGAGCCATTACTACCGTTACACTCCAGGGTGGGGAACAGTTCTATGAGGCATGGGAAAGATTTAATGAACTCTTGAGGAAATGCCCACACCATGAAGTACCAAGGTGGCATTTGCCCCAGATCTTCTACCACGGTCTAGACAGCAACCTACGGAACTTCGTCGATGCCTCATGCGTGGGGAACTTTCTTAACAAAGATGAGGTGAGCGTGTTTGAGCTCTTTGAGTCTATGAGCGAAAATTTGCTCAACAATGCCTCCATGACCCAGTTTAACTGAATCAGTCAACCTCGTGGCGGGATTTATGAGGTACAAGCAAATTCTTGAATGGTTGATATGGACATCATTGCCAAGAAACTAGATCGAGTTGAATTGGTGGATAAAAAGATTGATGAGCTACTGAACCAGACCAAGAACCCATTACACACCTTCTCCCTAGCAAAGGGAGCTCACAATGTTGACCTGGTCCAGCCCTTGAGCCAACTGAACCTAGAACAACCCCTGACCAAGTTCTAGGGAGGGACCTTTGATCCCTCAACCCTTGTTTACTCTCTTCCCTCTCCATCGACATCTGCTATCCTTGAAGATGTACAGGCTGTCCAAGGTTATGCTAAACCTGACCCTTTCTACAACACTTACAACATCTGCGGGCGTAATCACCCCAACTTTGGTTGGACAAACCTGAAACCACCTCAATTCCAGAACCATCCCAGGCCAAACCAGCAGTCAAACTTGCCCCCTATCAGCAAGGACCACCAGTTAGACCCCCATATAATCCAAATAGGGCGGCCCCTCTCCCGCAGAACCAAATGGACACCCTGATAAAGATGATGGCTGAAATGAAACAGAAACACCAAGAGGAATGGCCTTAGTAAAGGGATAGTTAAGCCAACTATTGGACTGTAAACAACAAGGATCCCTACCTTCCCGGCCATAACCAAACCCGTGAAACGTAATTAATAGAGGCCCCAATTCGCAAGGGTTCCAGGGCAATCCCAGGCAGGCTCACATGGTCCAGCTGGCCCCACAAACACCCCCTGGGTTTGGTGCTTCTTCATCCTCATCTTCTCAAGGATCAACCCATGGTCCCAATGCCTCTGCGAATGCGGTAACCTTAAGAAGCGGCACCAAAACCCAAGATCTCAAATGGCTGACTCTTCTCGAGACTTCACCAGCTAAAACACCCAACTCAAAAATGGCACTGGAAAAACCCAAGGACCCAGAAATAGATCCTATCCATATTCAGACACCCTACCCTGAGGCCTTGGAAACAATCAAGAAGAAGAAAAGTGTTGTGGAAACTAAGGAGCTTTTGGAGATCTTTAAGTAGGTTCAGATTAATATTCCGCTCCTCAAAGCCGTTAAGCACATCCAGGCTTACTTCAAGTTTTAAAGGATGCCTGTACACCTAAACGTAATCCATGACCTCAAGCACCTAGGAAGGCTGTGCTCTCTGAGCAAGCAAGTTCCGTAATATCAAGCAACCTTCCGCTCAAATGAACTGATTCAGAAGCACCCCTGATATCTTGCAATATCAGGGACATGACATTAGATAGAGCACTCCTGAACTTAGGTGCTTCCATCAATCTAATTCCAACAACCCTGTACCACCAATTTGGTTTCGGAGAGTTGACACCCACACCTGTCACCATCTAGCTGGCTGATAGATCTGTGAAGACCCCGAAGGGGGTTGTTAAGGACGCTATTATGCGGGTCAAGGACTTCTATTTTCCAATCGACTTCTTGGTGCTCGACATGGAAGTCCCTAAAAAACTATAGAATGCACCCATAATCTTAGGCAGACCTTTCTTAGCTACGGCTAAGGCAAACATCGATTGTGACACAGGATGAATGGAAATCACCTTCGGAGACAAGAAAATGCAGTTGGATATCTTCCGGGCGACAAAGTCTTTTGATTGCGATTGTGTTAAGGAAAATGATCCCTTGGAACCTTTGGTCGAGGAATGCCTCACTTTTAGTTCTGTTTCAGACCACCAATCCTGTAATGACTGTGCTGACCCTTCACCATCTCTATCCATGGACCTCTGTAAGGCAGATTATCATCAAACAACACCATTTGAGGAGATTGATGTTGATCAACTCTCGCCTTTCCCTTTCCCTTCAACTGTTGTTCCACCCGCACCCAAACTAAAGCCACTACCTAAGAATCTCAAGTATGTCTTCTTGGGACCTGACCAGACCTTCCCTGTGATTATTAACTCTCATCTAACCCAAGATTAGGAACTCAGGTTGACCACGACCCTTTCGGAACATCGAGCTGCCATTGGATGTACCATTTCAGACTTGAGAGGAATTAGCCCCACCTATTTCACTCATAAGATTTACCTGGAAGACGGGGCACGATCCTCCCGCCAAATGCAGAGACGGTTAAACCCAAATATGCGGGAGGTCATTAAGAAAGAAATTATCAAGTGGCTTGATGTCGACATCATCTATCCCATCTCTGACTGCCCCTGGGTGAGCCCCACTCAAGTGGTTCCAAAGAAAGCTGGGCTCACCGTTGTTACCAATGAGCATGGCAAATCCATCCCCACCTGCACCACCACTGCATGGCGGGTGTGTATTGATTACACGAAGCTCAATGAAGCAACCAAGGAAGATCATTTACCCTTGCCATTCATTGACCAGATCCTTGAAAGATTGCAAGGGCAAAAGTATTTTTGCCTCCTGGATGGATATTCAGGATATAACCAAGTCGCAATTGCTCTTGAAGATCAACAGAAGACCACATTCACTTGCCCGTACGACACGTTTGCATTCCGTCGAATGTCGTTCGGTTTATGCAACACACCTGCTACCTTTCAGCGTTGCATGCTAGCCATTCTTTCAGAAATGGTGGGTGAATACTTGGAGGTCTTTATGGATGATTTCTCTATATTTGGGAATTCATTCGACCATTGTTTAAGCAACTTGGAGAAAATCCTGAAACGATTATTCAAGGTTAATTTGGTGTTAGGTTGGGAAACTAGCCATTTTATGGTTCAAGAAGGAATCATCCTCGGTCACATCGTATCGCATAGGGGCATTGAGGTGGATCGGGCTAAGGTGATTTGATTTCCAAACTTCCTCCGCCTAGCTCGATCCGGCAGATCCGTTCATTCCTGGGACATGTTGGCTTCTACTGAAGGTTCATCAAAGACTTCTCCAATCTTTCCAAACCCTTAACCGACCTTCTGGCCAATGACGCCATATTCCACATGACCTCTGATTGCATCCAGGCTTATCACACCCTTCGAGACTTAGTTTCCACAGCACCTGTACTTCAACAACTGGATTGGTCCGAGGACTTTGAGATTATGTGTGATGCATCAGATTTTTCCATAGACGCTATCCTGGGACAAAGACAAGACAAAAAACCCATGGTGATCTACTATGCGAGCAAGATGTTGGACGAGGCCCAACGAAATTATACGGTCATAGAGAAAGAATTGCTCACTGTAGTTTTCAAACTCGAGAAGTTCCGACCTTACCTATTGGGATCCCACGTGACCATCTATACCGACCATTCAGCCATCCGACACCTTTTGGCTAAAGCGGATGCAAAGCCCATGCTCATCAGATGGATCCAGCTCTTGCAGGAATTTGACTTGGAAATCCGTGACAAAGTCGGATCAAAGAATGCGGTGGCTGACCACTTGTCCAGACATCACCCAGACCACATTGGACCCTCCCTGCCTTTATCTGACACCTTCCTGATGAACACATTTTGGTTGTACAAGACAAGAAACTGCCTTGGTATGCTGACTACGTCAACCACATGGTTGTAGGACAGACCCCGCACAGCTGGTCCAGACAGCAACTGTTATGACCCGGTTCCCGAATCCCTACAGGACACAAGATCGGACCAACACGACTGATCCCAAGTCCCAGTCGTCCAACGAGAAAGTAACTAAAAAGCAATAAAATAAACCACATTCATCATGTAAGCAACTAACAATAACAAAAGTACAACAGTAAAGAAGTAAACTACTACATTACACACCACCACAATAGTAGAAAATTAAATAGGTACAGGAATATAAAGTTCACAATAAAAGAGTACAGAAGTGTAACAACTACTCACTACAACAAGAAATGGAGTACAACAGAAAACTATAACTATTGGGCTCTACTGGGCCCAGCACCCTCTGCAGCCGTAGGCTCTGGCTACTCAACACCTGGACCTGAAAAAGGTTATGAGTACAAAACGTCAGCGAACGCTGAGTAGAGTGGCAACCAACTAACTAAAATAGTAAAGGTGGACAGGTAGCTGTTGTTTTCAATTTCTTTCTTTCTTTAACTAATTAGTCTTTCTTTCATCACTTGGTTTATTTATCAGGTCTCTTTCTTGATCTCGAATGTTCCACATGGGAACGATCTTGATTGTAGTCTTTTCCAAAGAGTAGAAGTAGCACGTGGTGCTCTCCTAGCCAGGAGAGTCCCCTGTGGCGGTTCTACACTCAGTCAACCACCCAAAGGTCACTGACAGACGTAACGGTGACTACGGCACATGCGATAAACGCACGGGTAGCTACCTTGCATTGGCATGCGGTCAGTTGTTTTCGTTAACGGGTGTGCCCAAAGCATAGTACGGAACCGGTATAGGGCATAGCCCTCTCAGTAAGAGGGGTCTAGCCCTTAAGAACCAAACAGGGGTCTCGCTCGTCCACAGTCCGCACACCCTCGCCTGACTACCATGGTTTGCCTAGTGGGCCTAACAAGTCGGTGTAGGGCGGCTAGCTGAACCCCGGGCCACGAGGGTGGCTAACCCTCTCCGTACACTAGTAGCTCTCCCCGGTACAGCTACACGAGGGCCACCGAGTCGGTGCAAAGTGGCCAAACCCACCCCGAGTCTCAACTCGAAAGGCGGCAAGCACCCCTCTACACTAAGAGGTAATGTGCGCTTCCCTTGGCACCACGTAGTCAAGGGCAAGCACACTTCCCAAAGTATTTTCCAGATCTATTCCATGTATTTCCAGGGGCTCAACTCCTATTTCCCCATAGGGTTCATGCTCATGTTTCTCAGGCCAAGCCATACTAGGGTTCTTCATTTCTATTTCCATTTCTCAGGTTCTACACATGTAGCATGTAACTTTATTATTCACATTCCAGGTTTATTCGCAGGTAGCTCGTGTTTCCAGCATTAAATCATCCATTTCCAATTCATATACAAGCAGCTTGTATTTAATTGTAAACAACAGGAATTTACATGCAACAGTTGCTAACAATAGTACTTTACATTTCACAGGCAGCTGCTATCGATTTACAGGCAATTGTTATTATTCTATTTACTCATCCAAGACTGCAATTCATACATTCCATACAACTATTCCAGTGCTTCTAGTCCTAGGATTCATGCCATACCCTAGGATCTAACAATCATTCTAGATATGCATTCATATTTGTAATTAAACTAGGGGAAGCCACTCTACAAGTAAACCCATGAGTAATGGGGGCTTGATCGGCAGGTCCACGTGCCTCAGCAAACCCCAAATCCGGAATGGAATGAGGTCCTATCACAAGGATCAATCACAAGAAACCACTCAGAATAGGACAAAAAGTATTCCAACAAGTAGAGGAAATTATATGAAGAACAATGGAATCTTAATTGCGAAAATCGGACCTCAAACGGACCCTAAACAGGTCAAAATAGTAATTCTAATTCATATCAGACATCTAGAACACCTTCTAGATGTCTTAAAAAGGTCCAGAACCATACCTCAACTCTGCGCTACTCCTCAGACGTCCAGGGACTCTGCTGAACTGTCTGGACCGTTTTCCAGACGTCGACCACCTCTCCGGATGTCTGGAGACGCTTCCTGCCGTTTGGTGCCTCTCCCAGACATCTGAACTGCATGGGAGTGTGTGTCCAACGCCTTTCCAAAGCGAATCCTTTATGCGTGATGCAAATCTCCTCAATATGGCATGGAACAGTGCCTCGGCAGAATGGCCTACATGGTCATATCCGCAAAGGGATGTATACATCGCGGGATTTACCTCTCAGTCGTCTGGAGCCTCTTCCAAACATCGTCTACGTCGTCTGGATGTAGATTCAGAAGTCTGATTCTAGGAAAATCCTAGAACCAGAGATTGCCTTCGCCTTCTCGTGCCACACGCAACCGCGTCATGCCTGCTTGACAGCTGCTCTGGCTGCAGCAGTGTCAAGGAGGACCTCCCCGACGCACCTCTCCGCCTTGCGCACGCCTGACCAGCCGTAAGCTCTTCGACGAGTTCCCTTGTGAGCTCGCGCGTGCACTCTCCTCCATTCCCCTCACTGCTCCACCTCTCCTCCCATGCCGCTCATGCCCGCTCGCTACTGGCCACGCACCGCTCTCGCTGGAGGAAGAAGGAGGGTGGCTAAAGGTGAGGTGAATGAGGGAGGGGAGGGGGGTTTATGTAGGCGTGGGGTTAGGGTTTCATCGGTGAGAGGAGAGAGAATAAATTGCGGCTACGTATTGTCTGCGCGTAGCACATGCACAGACGCAAGGACGTACACAAAAAATTTGATTTCTAGACATCTAGGAAGGCATCCAAACATCTAGCCAGATGTCTAACCTAAGTCCCAGACATCTTAAAGTGTTTTAACAGTACAGGTCTTAATAACATAACAAACTCAAAGGAAGTTTCATCCTCGATACTTGCGCTAGCTAGGGTGTGGAAAAAGAACAACACACGCATAACAAACTGAAAGAGGACCGAAGCCGGTCCAAAAAGACGTACCCTTAAAGAGCTCCGAGTACCGCTCTCGCATCGTCGCCTCAGGCTCCCAGGTAGCCTCCTCATACCACTGGCTCCTCCACAAGACCTTCACCAGGGGTACCTACTTTCATCTCAGACTCCGGATGGCTCTATCTAGTATCTGCACTGGCCGCTCGGGGTAGGTCAGGTTGTCACCAACCTCGACGCTCTCGTGGCTTAGAACATGATTGGGATCGGCGACGTACTTCCTGAGGTTGGACACGTGGAACACATCGTGCACACCGGAATGTTGGGGAGGAAGGGCAAGCTGTAAGCAACAGGTCCAACCCACTCTAAAACCTCAAAGGGCCCCACAAACGTCGGTGCGAGCTTCCCTTTCACCACAAAATGCTGTAGGCCCTTCATTGGCGAAATGCGAGGGAAGACGTGATCCCCAACTCAAACTGCACCTCTCTGCATTTCTGATCTGCATAGCTCTTCTGCCTACTCCTGACAATGCGGAGTCGCCTGTGAATCTGCTCGATCACCTCCTGACTCTACCAGATCAGCCTGGGGCCAACCTCCCACTTGGTCCCCACCTCAACCCAACTCAAGGGTGCAGTACACCTCCTTCCGTAGAGAGCCTCGTAGGGTGCCATGCTGATGCTCGAGTGATAGCTGTTATTATATGCAAACTTTGCCAGGGGCAAGTGCTCCTCCGAAGAGCCCCTCCAGTCCAGTACACAAGCACGTAAAAGGTCCTCAAGCATCTGTATCATGCACTCTGACTGTCCGTCTGTCTAGGGATGGTATGCTATACTGAACCTCAACCGTGTCCCCAAGGCCTACTGAAACTCATCCCAAAACTGGGACGTGAATCGGGTATCCCGATTGGATCCAATCTCCTATGGATCTCCGTGCAGACGTGCCACGTCATGGATATACCTCTCTGCTAACTGGGCTGGTCCCAAAGTGACTCGGATCGGCAAGAAACGTGCTATCTTTGTCAATCTATCTACAATCACCCAGACTATGTCGTGTCCTTGCTGGGTAATAGGCAAGCCCACCACCATGTTCATGGTTATGCTCTCCCACTTCCACTCTAGCACTGGAAGTGGCTACAACGGCCCTACAGGCCTCTGATGCTCGGCCTTCACCTGCTAGCACACTAAACATTGCTGTACGAATTCACCTACATCCTGCTTCATTCCCCTCCACCAAAAGTCGCATCTCAGATCATGATACATTTTTGTGTTCCCAGGATGTATGGTGAACATGGAACCGTGTGCCTCAGTCAGGAGCTCTCTCAACAGCTCGTCCCTGGGAATGCACAAACGCCCCCTCATGCGCAGCACCTCGTCTGTAAAGGAGAAGTCTCCAGGGTCCCCTGACAATACTCTGTCACGTAACGACGGCAGGTACAGATCGGCCATCTATCTTGTAATGATGCGGTCTATCAGATCTGGCCTCGTCTGTCGTGTCACAGTCATTACCCCACAGTGCCCCAGTAACTCTAGGGGTTGCCAACTGCCCATCTCCTCCATGAGTCACCAACTCTGTGCCTGTAAACTGGCCAAGTGGGCGGGCGCCTTCCGGCTCAAGGCATCAGCCACCACGTTGTCCTTCCCCGGATGGTAGGAAATGCTGCAGTCATAGTCCTTCAGGAGCTCTAACCATCGTCTCTGTCTCATGTTGAGCTTCTTTTGATCAAACAAGTATCTGAGGCTCTTACGATCTATGAAAATCTCAAAAGTCTCACCGTACAGGTAGTGCCTCCAAGTCTTCAGCGCGAAGATGACAGCTGCCAGCTCCAAGTCGTGGGTAGGGTAGCTATGCTCATGGGGCTTCAGTTGCTGCGAAGCGTAAGCGACAACGTGACCCCGCTGCATAAGCACACCCCCTAACCCCTGCAAAGAGGCGTCTGTGTACACAACGAACCTGCCACTGCTATATGGGATAGTGAGCACGAGAGCCAAAGTCAGCCTCTCCTTTAGCTCCTGAAAACACGCCTCACAAGCGTCTGTCCAAGAAAAGGGCACATCCTTCTGAGTCAGCTGTGTCATAGGACGTGCAATCTACGAGAAACCCCTGATAAATCGCCTGTAGTAGCCTGCCAGTACCAAGAAACTGCGAATCTCTATCACTGTACGTGGTCTCTCCCACCTGAGCATTGCCTCAACATTGGCTGGGTCCATAATCAAGCCATTCCTGAAGATCACATGACCCAAGAAAGTCACCTCCCTCAACCAGAACTTGCACTTGTTGTATTTGGCATACAGCCTACGTCGTCTCAGTGTGTCCAAAACCATTCGCAATTGTTGTCCGTGATACGCTTGATCCCGAGAGTAGATGAGCACATCATCAATAAATACCATCACGAACTGATCCAGATATGGTCTGAACACCTGGTTCATCAAATCCATGAAAGTAGCAGGAGCATTTGTCAACCCAAATGGCATGACCAAAAACTTGTAGTGTCCGTACCAGGTGCGGAAAGCTATCTTGGAGACATCGGTCTCCTTGATCTCAACTGGTGGTAGCCAAACCTCAAGTCTATCTTGGAGAATACCGTGGCACCTCACAACTGGTCAAACAAGTCGTCAATCCTCAGTAGTGAATACCTATTCTTGATGGTGACCCTATTCAGCTATCTGTAGTCCACAAAAAGGCATAGGGTACCAACCTTCTTCAAAAACAATACCGGGTCTCCCCACGGAGACGCACTGAGCCTCAGAAAGCCCTTCTCCAGAAGGTCCTACAACTGGGACTTGAGCTCTCACAGCTTAAGTGGTGCCATCCTGTAAGGCGCTGTAGAAATGGGGCTGGTCCCCGGTACCAGTGAGATCTCAAACTCGATCTCACGCTCGGGAGGTAGTCCTAGCAACTCATCTGGGAATATGTTGGGGTACTCTCTGACCACTGGGATACTTTGAAAGTCTTCCACAGGGCTGGGCTCCGCCACCACATAAGCCAGGAGCCCTCACACCCCTGGCCCAAAAGTCTCGCCCCCCGAAGTGCAGAAATGCACCTGAAGCCTCCGTCCACGGGCTATCCGTGAAACTCGAAAGAAGGCAACTTCGGCATGGAGAAGACGATCTTCCTCTCAAAATAGTCCACCAAGGTGTGGTAAGCGGACAGCCAGTCCATCCCCAGAATCATGCCAAAGTCCTCCATCGGCATCACAATTAGATCAGCGGGGAGGCTGTGTCCCCCAACACTGACCTCACAACCTGTGTAAGCCTCCTCAGCTATAAACAGCTGACCACCCGACCTCTGATCACAAACAGATCCTCTAACAACACACAGTCCTACCCCAAACTGACAGCAAAACTAGCAGCGATAAACGAGTGTGTGGCACCGGAATCAAAAAGTGTGTAAACTAGTCAGCTGGAAAATGTAACCATACTTGCCACCACTGATCTTGAAGCTCTGGCATCTCTGTGTGTCAGGGCGTTGATAGGCCCCTCAGCCCTAGGTACGGATGAAGCAGCCACACTCTGTGTCAGATGGGTAGCTGCTGGCCGGTACCCTCCCCACGATTGCTGTCCTCCCCCACGCCCCTGGGAACCTCGACCTCCTGCTCGTCCTCCAATGCTCGGTGCGGGGAGCATCTGCTGACCTCCAGCCCTATACGAGCAGTCCCTCCTGATGTGGCTCGGCTGGCCACACTGGTAGCAAAGGGGAACTCAACTCCCGCCCTCAGTAGGTCCTTGCTGACAGCTGGGCGGGTGTCCGGTGCTGGCAGTTGGCCCCTGTCGGGGGCCCCCAAAGGCCACTGATGGCCCCGCAAAGCATGACGACTCTCCTGTGGGCACCACGTGCCTCTTCTCTCGTCGGCCCTGTGAGTAGTCTGGCTGGTAGGGCCTCTTCCATCCGCTTTCAGTGTCACGTGCGGACGGGTTGGTCTCCTCATATATCATAGCTGCCTCCACCACCCTCGGGAATGTAGGCAGCTTCAGGGGTTTGACATACCCCCGAATAGCAGGCCAGATCCCCTCAATGAACCTCTAATGGAGCTCCTCCTCGGTAGCCACAGCTATCGTGGGGAAATGGGACAGCTCTAGGAAACATGTGCGATACACGCTCACAGTCATCGTCCCCTGGCAGAGAGTGTGGAACTCCCGCTTCCTTTGGTCCTACCATGTCTGGGGAAAGTACTGCTCGCAGAAGAGGGTGACAAACTGGTCCCAAGTCGGCTTGGCCCTCTCCTGACCCCTGACTGCCCTCCACCACCTGTGTGCCGCGCTCTCCAGCTGGTATGTGGCAAAGGCCACGCAGCACTCCGCAGGGGGTGAAGGGTGTCAAACACCTTCTCGATCTGGTCGAGCCAGTCCTCCACCTCGGTTGGGTCCTCATCCCCCTTGAAGGAGGGAGGCTTCAGCTTTCAGAACTATCCGAAAAGCTCGTAATGGCACTGAAGTGGGGAAACTGGTACGCCTCCAAGCAAGGAGGGCTCATGCTCGGAAGTGTTAGAGGATGGTGGGGGTGGTGGAGGGCCACCCCCTCCCCCACGTCTAGTGCTGTGCCTGTCTCGCGTTCCCATAGAGGACTCCCCGTCCGCAGCCCCAGGAAGAGGCGCCCATGGAGGTGGGTGGAGCTCCTCTCGTACGATCTCCCGTATCAGCTGGGAGAGGTCCAGGGCCTGAATGACTGGAAGTAGTGGCTAGTCCATTGAGATGTCGGGCTCAGCGCGACCGCCCCTCCGACCTCATCCTCAGCCGCGTCCGTGGCCCGCCTCGCTGACCCCACATTGAGGCATCTCCTGGAAGGAGATGCGAACACAGAATAGAAAAGATGTCAATTCCATAGACATTCAACAAAAGACACTCAGGACGGTGTCAAAAGGTATGTTGTGGTGGTTACTCTAGTCACAAGCACTTGAATTGGTTATTTTCCAGCTAGCTGGTTCACTTCTCGGGACGACCTGGCTCTGATACCATCTTGTTACGACCCGGTTCCCAAATCCCTATAGGACACGAGACCGGACCAACTTGACTGATCCCAAGACCCAGTAGTCCAACGAGACAGTAAAATAAACCACATTCATCATGCAAGCAACTAATAGTAACAAAAGTACAGTAGTAAAGAAGTAAACTACCATAGTACACACCACCACAACAGTAGAAAATTAAACAGGTACAGGAATATAAAGTTCACAATAAAAGAGTACAGAAGTGTAACAACTACTCACTACAAGAGGAAACGGAGTACAACAGAAAGCTACAACTACTGGGCTCTACTGGGCCCAGTACCCTCTGCAGCCATAGGCTCTGGCTGCTCAACACCTGGAGCTGAAAAAGGTTATGAGTACAAAACGTCAGCGAACGCTGAGTAGAGTGGCAACCAGCTAACTAAAATAGAAAATGTGGACAGGTAGCTATTGTTTACAATTTCTTTCTTTCTTTAACTAATTATTTTTCCATCATCACTTGGTTTATTTATTAGGTCTCTTTTTTGATCTCGAATGTTCCTCATGGGAATGATCTTGATTGCAGTCTTTTTCAAAGGGTAGAAGTAGCACGTGGTGCTCCCCTGGTCGAGAGAGTCCCCCGTGGTGGTCCTGCACTCAGTCAACCACCCCAAGGTCATTGACAGATGTAACGGTGACTACGGCACGCACGATAAATGCACGGGTAGCAACACCGCATTGGCACGCGGTCAGTCGTTTCCGTTAACGGGTGCGCCCAAAGCACAGTACGGAACCAGTATAAGGCATAGCCCTCTCAGTAATAGGGGTCTAGCCCCTAAGAACCGAACAGGGGTCTCGCCCCTCCACAGTCCGTGCACCCTCGCCTGACTACCCTGGTTTGCCTAGTGGGCGTAACAAGTTGGTGTAGGGCGGCTAGCTGAACCCCGAGCCCCGTGGGGTGGCTAACCCTCTCCCTACAATAGTAGCTCTCCCCAGTACAGTGTACACGAGGGCCACCGAGTCGGTGCAAAGTGGCCAAACCCACCCCTCATCTCAACCCAAAATGCGGCAAGCACCCCTATACACTAAGAGGTAATGTGCGCTTCCCTTGGCACCACGTAGTCAAGGGCAAGCACACTTCCCAAAGCATTTTCCAGATCTATTCCATGTATTTCCAGGAGCTCAACCCCTATTCCACCGTAGGATTCATGCTCATGTTTCTTAGGCCAAGCCATACTAGGCTTCATCATTTCTATTTCCATTTCTCAGGTTCTACACATGTAGCATGTAACTTTATTATTCACATTCCAGGTTTATTCACAGGTAGTTCGTGTTTCCAACATTCAATCTTCCATTTCCAATTCATATACAGGCAGCTCATATTTAATTGTAAACAATAGAAATTTACATGCAACAGTTGCTAACAACAGTACTTTACATTTCACAGGCACCTGTTACCCATTTATAGGAAATTGTTATTATTCTATTTACCCATCCAAGAATGCAATTCATACATTCCATACATCTATTCCAGTGTTTCTAGTCCTAAGATTCAAGCCATACCCTAGGATCTAACATTCATTCGAGATATGCATTCATGTTTGTAACTAAACTAGGGGAAGCCACTCTACCAGTAAACCCAAGAGTATTGGGGGCTTGATTGGCAGGTCCACATGCCTCAGCAAACCCCAAATCCGCAATGGAATGACGTCCTATCACAAGGATCAATCACAATAAACCACTCAGAATAGGATAAAAAGTTTTCCAACAAGTAGAGGAACTTATACGAAGAACAACGGAATCTTAATTGCGGAAATCGAACCTCAAACGGACCCTAAACAGGTCAAAATAGTAATTTTGATTCATATCAGACGTCTGGAACACCTTCCAGACATCTTAAAAAGGTCCAAAACCATACCTCAACTCTGCGCTACTCCTCAAACATCTAGGGACTCTACTGAACCATTTGGACCTAGTTCCAGACGTCCAACCACCTCTCCAGATGTCTGGAGGTGCTTCCCGCCGTTTGGTGCCTCTCCTAGAAGTCTGAACTGCGTGGGAGGGCATGTCCCGTGCCTTCCCGAAGTGAATCCTGCATGCGCGACGCAAATCTCCTTAATATGGCACGGAGCAGTGCCTCGGCGGAATGGCCTGCATGGCTGTATCCGCAAAGGGAGGTATACGTCGCAGGATTTACCTCTCAGTTGTCTGGAGCCTCCTCCAGACGTCGTCTACGTCATTTGGATGTAGATCCAGACATCTAATTCAGGGAAAATCCCAAAACCAGAGACTGCGTTCACCTTCTCGCGCCGTGCGCGGCCGCGCTGCACCCGCTTGACTGCTGCTCTGGCTGCAGTAGTGTCTGGGAGGACCTCCCCAATGCAGCTCTCCGCCTTGCGCATGCCTGATCGGCTATGAGTTCTTCGGTGAGCTCCCTCGCGAGCTCGTGCACGTGCTCTCCTCCCTTCCTCTTGTTGCTCCTCCTCTCCTCCCACGCCGCTCACGCCCACTCCTTGCTAGTCTCCGCTCACTGCTCTCACTGGGAAAAGGAGGGTGGCTGAAGGTGAGGTGAACGAGGGCGAGGAGGGGGGTTTAAGTAGGCATGGGGTTAGGGTTTCATCGATGAGAGGAGAGAGAAGAAAATGCGGCTGCGTACTGTCTACGTGCAGCAAGTGCGCAGACGAGAGGACGTACACAAAAAATTTAATTCCAGATTTCTAGGAAGGCATCCAGACGTCTGACCAGACGTTTGACCCAAGTCCTAGACGTCTTAAAGTGTTTTAACAGCACGGGTCTTAATAGCAATGGGACAGGTTATTGGCCGAGGCCAAGTACTATTTCTAGGATGATCCCATGCTGTTTCGCCTTTGTGCCGACAAGATCATCAGGAGGTGTATCCCCGAGAACGAAGTTCAAAGTGTGCTATCTTTTTGTCATGACCAAGCTTGTGGTGGCCACTTCTCTGGAAAGAAAATGGCTACGAAGGTTCTGCAGCCTGGATTTTATTGGCCTTCCCTATGTAAGGATGCACACAACTTTACCAAGACTTGCTTGCACTGCCAAACATTGGGGACCATGACCAGAAAAGATATGATGCCCCTCCAGCCCATCTTGATTGTCGAGATCTTCAATGTTTGGGGTGTTGATTTTATGGGCCCCTTTCCACCATCCAATGACTTTAAGTACATCCTAGTCTCGGTAGACTATGTTTCTAAATGAATTGAAGCCGTTGCCACCCGCCGATGTGATCATAAGACTGTCATGGACTTTATTAAGCAGAACATCTTTTCTCAGTTTGGAATACCAAAGGCCATGATCAGTGATGGTGGAAGTCATTTTATTCACTCCCAACTTCGTGCCCTACTTAGAAAATATGAGGTTAACCACCGCATTGCTTTCCTGTATCATCCGCAAACAAATGGGCAGACCGAGGTCTCAAATAGATAGATCAAGAACATTCTACGGAAAACTGTGAGACCTGATAGGAAAGACTGGTCCACACGACTGGATGATGCCCTGTGGGCATACAGGACCGCTTTCAAGACCCCGATAGGCATGTCGCCTTATCTCCTGGTCTTTGGCAAAGTATGCCATCTTCCTGTCGAATTGGAACACCGGGCTTACTGGGCTGTCAAATAGTGTAACATGGATTCCCAGTTAGCCGATGTGCAGAGGACGATCCAACTCTCTGAGCTCGAAGAAATTCATCCGGACGCCTTTGAGAAAAGTCGATTGTATAATAAGAAAATGAAAGCCGTCCATGACCGACTCATCCATAGAAAGACCTTTGAGCCTAACCAGTAAGTTTGGCTTTCCGATGCCCACCTAAAACTCTTTCCTGGAAAGCTCAAGTCCAGGTGGACAAGACCATTTAGGGTGGTGAAGCCCCACTCCAATGGGGCAGTTGAAATCGCTGATCCGAACACTGGGCATACTTTTACAATTAATGGCCAAAGATTGAAACACTTCCTACCCCAAATTCCCCAAAATGAGAGTGTTACCCTCATTGAGGGATGACACGAAGCATCGCCTAGCTGGAGGCATTAAACTCAGTGCTTCCTAGGAGGCAACCCAGAAGATTCAGACTGATCAGGTATTCTACGTCACTCAGGTAATATCTTTTCGAACCCCTGTTGCATCCATGTATTTGTCAATAAGGACATTGTCCAACTTAAGCATGGGGGGGTGGTAACTTACATGTCCTGAGCTCATTTAATCAGTCTAAATAGAATAAAATAAAATAAAAAATTTGAATTTAGGAAGAAACTTAGGCATTAGAAATTTATCAATAGTGGGAAATAACACAAAAAGAACTTGAACACTTAGACATTTCAGGCCTTCAGGCTTAATCAGCCCTGGCGTCCGTTAAAATATGGATTTAGCTTCAAATCCTTGCAACCTTAAGCTACTCTAATCCACTAACTAAATAAGGTGATAAGTATATGACTTATCAACTCACCCTCTAACTCAGAGAGACTTTGAGTGTAAGCATTTGCACACATTTTTGCACAGACTCACTCCTTGGAGATTCTGACAGAAATTAGGTAGCTAATGAACTCCCTAGGGTGGTATGGCTGGCAAGTTGTCGTGGGTAATAGACCATTGGCAGGTTGTCCAGAGCCCAGCCACGGGACCACTTCTTCTTCATTGCCTCTAGGTAAATTTGAGATCAGGGAAGCCACCTACCAAATAAAAATAAAAAAGAAAAGGGAGAAAAAAAAAAAAAAATAAAATAAATCACACATCACCGCACGAGTATGGCTGGCAAGTGATTGTGGGTAACTGCCCATTGGTCGATTGTCCAAAACCCGGCTCAGTAATTGCACAAAAAGAACAAAAACACTTAAGGAAGAAGCAGGGAAGTAGAGCAAGCAGGGGAGATATACACTAGAAAAATCCTTGTGTTGACCCTAATTAAAACAAACGTAGGGAGAAAGCTACCGATCGAACAAATACACCGTCAGGCAAAACACTTCCTCTTCCGGTCACCTAGGGGCGTAGAAACTCGAAGTCTGTCTAAATTACCGTTGAGTGAGTCTAACACAATCTTCACACCAAGATGCTTAGCACATAGAGTTTTGTTCGAGTTTTGGGTAGGTTAGGTAGCCGGAAAAAGTTACCAACACACTCTTAATTCCAAAAAAATCTAAAAATAACAAAAATATATATATTTACATATATTAAAGCAAGGATTCAGGCGATTCATATTTTGGTAGACACCCGGGCGCTGCTTAGTCTTTGTATATTAAGATCTTAGTATATTCCTCCTATTGACAAGAAACGAAGTGTCTAAGTAGTTACTTCTTAAATTCTGATTGGAAATAAAGGCTAGAATAATCCTTACTAGTTACTAGGAAGGAGTAACCATGGGGGTATGATAACATTGCATCTTGGGGTGATAATTCTATTAAATGGGATTCATCTTAAGAATAAAATGCACAGATAACACATCATAAATAGAATGGGAGCATTGCAAGCATCATACATCAAGATTGCTTATAAAACAATATTAATGGCCATTTGTATAAGTACTTGTCAAAGCAGGCCTCATTCGGACTGCACGGATGGATTTAGAGAGACGAACGGAGTCCAACGGACTTGAAATCAACTAAATCTGACATCTGGAGCTCCCGCAATGGACCCAAGAAGTTCTGACCATTGATATGATGATCAATGATCCACGGTGTGCCTCGTGGCACCCGCTCGTTGCATCCAGACCACCGACCGATCTCGCCTTCACCCAGAGGATGAATCTTAGCCGTCAATCTTCGATCGAATGACCGTGAGCTACTCGTGTGCCCGCCCTCGCCGCGACAAAGCAGCGGGCATAGCACAGCGGTCGAAGCGCTCACCTGTGCTCACACGACGTGGGTTTGAAGCACGCTGTGCGGAAATTGCGAGGCAAAGACATGCTGCGAGAAATTGGACCGCACGATCAACAGCAGACGACGCAGATGGAGCGACGCGGTGCATTATCGCACGTCCAAAGCCGACACCCGCGATGACGCAGGGGCGTGGGCACGATCCAGGAGTGCGCCCCACGCGAGATCTCAGCTGTCTGATATTCGATCGGATGGCTTACGATGTGCACACGCGGATCAGGTGCAAAGAAGCATAAGTGAGCAACCGTCGGGCAGGGGGTTTCACTGATGATCGAGACGTCGCTAAAACCCCTTCTTCATTGGGAAAGACCTTCTCCCTATTTAAACCCCTTCCAACCACCCATTCAAGGCATTCACTCCACTTGCAAGTGTTCTACCCCCCTCCTAGCTACAATTAGCCCTCTTTGTAATTGTCGGAGACGACAAGCTGCTGATGGAGCCCCCCTCCACCGCCGTGGTTGCCTTGTCGTCTTCTCTCTCTCTGTTTCCCTCTTTATCTTAAGCTTTCCCTTACTTATTTTCAAGCATTTATCTAGTGTTGTAATTATGAACTAAAGTTGCTTGTTAAATGAAGTTGTTTCCTATTCAATTGCTTGATCTATTTTATGTTCAAGTTGCATGTTGCGAGTGAAATAATTCTAACCCTAATCTCTCTCTTCTCTCTCTCTCTCTCTCTCTTTCTCACTCGCTTTTCACCCACGTCTTTTCGCAAGCAAAACCCCATGATTTTCGTGACATTAAGTGACAAGAAAAATCCGATTTTCACGCCTCCCTAAGATCGACACTCAAACTCACATCTGTTTCTTTATTTTAAAATCGACGTTGCGAGCGCAAGCTATAATGACTCTTTTAAACACTCGCGTCGCTCACATGTCAGGGTGCTAATAGAAGCAGGTAAGACATTTAGTCCCACCTTGTAAACTCAGGGGTGAGTGGCGACACTTAAATTGATTTTTTGTTTTCATCTCTTCGCCTCAAGTGACACGGGGTGAGGTCCCTCACCCTCACTCGCTCATGCCTCATCTGTGACCCTTGCCCCTGTAGACCTGGCACCTGACCCGATTACGTAGCACTCCTCGCGCACTACACCACGCTGGTGTGCCTAGACCTAGGCACACGAAACCCAAGCATATTACCCGGCACTAGGAGAGCGTACCTAAGAGCAAAATTGGGGGGAGAGAGAGAGACGCAGGGAGGGGTAGGGGTAGGTTTTGCTCCATTGTGTTGTGCTGGAAAGAAAGAAGAATCTAAAGGCAGAAGAGGAGAAAGCTAAGAAGGAAGAAGAGGAGCGGCTGAAGAAGAAGACCAAGTGCAGAAGAGGAAGAGAAGAAGAAGAAGGAGGCAACGGCTAAAGGCAAGACTTGAAGGCAAAGCGAAGGAGGGACTTAGCCACAGAAGAAGAAAGAAGAAGCCAAAGAAGGCAAGGGTTGAAGAAAGAAAGAAGTAGGAACGGCCAAGCAGAGACAGAAGAAGATGACAAGGAAAGTGAAAGAAGAAAAGAAGAAGAAGCCAAAGAAGGCAGAAGAAGCACAGCCACAGAGAAAGAGAAAGAAGAGAGAAAGAAAAGGCAAAAATTAGAAAGAGAAGGAAAAATCAAGAACTCTAGCAGATACTTTTAAGACGACTGATTTTTCATTAAACGTCCAATTTTTGAGCTTATTTCAACATTGACATTATTTCTCAATTTTGATTGGATTGGTTATTGCTTTTTATTAAATTGGGAGTTGTGCTCTTAAGTTTTTAAATACCCATTTACTCCCTATGTTCAACCTCAGATACCTTAGTTTCCGAGTTATAAGTTCTTATTTGTTTTCGCAGTGACTTCATTTATACTGCAGTGAACATCTTTAAAAACACGATCTCACATCGTCAACATTTTGGCACTGTTGCCTGGGTGCAATGGGCATTTTAGAAACTGTGATCACAACTCCTGATTCAATACTGACTTAATTTCTCTCTTTTGCTGTGTTTGTCTCAGGGGGAAAGAAAAGGAAAGAAAAGTAGCCACACAACAACCACACCAAGGAACAGGTAAACTTTCATTAGCCCTCTCTCTTAATCCCCTCAAAATCTGAAAAGGAGAAAAGAAAGAAAAATCAATCTATGTCTACCTGCTTCCATATTTAGTAATTCACCAAAGTTTCCTGTGTTTCATTTCAACACATTTTGAATTACACATCCAATTAAGGTAACTAGGGCTAAAACCTTCTTGATTGAGCCCTAGATACCAATTTTTTAGGCAATTAAATTGGACCAACTAGAGCCAACCTAAGGATTGCAAAGGTAGGGTTTTTAGAGACACATCTCTTAAGCAAAGAAGTAAAAATTCCAAAAAGAGGTGTGCCTAAGCCTTGTTTGAAAAGATCTATCAAAGAGAAACCCTAAGCAAATCAGGCTCTTAATCCATTTAAATCCTAAAAGAAAGGACCAAAAAGCTCTCAAAGGAAAAAAGAGGTGAAGTTCATCCTTTGGGTCAACCAACCTTAAAATTAGGTCACTTTTTGCACTCAAAAGACCTAGAGTTCAAGTGGAACCCTAAGCACTTTGATCTTAACTAAAACAGCTAGACTTAAGAGGTCAAGGTCCCCATTCTAGTCTACCTAGAATCTCAATGACAAGAGAGGTTGAGTGGGGGAAACCCTGCAACTCGTGGGGACGCTCTACCATGTAGGGGTCTTTGCGAGACTCTCCCTCTTTGGCTTCCCGGGTACTTCTCAAGTGGATGACCTTTCTAACTAAGGGGTATCATTCGCCCCGAACCTCTATAGTCACCCAACAATTTTTGGCTGTCTCGATTGGGTCAAACACCTTCTAATCTCATCAAATCCTTCAGTGCATGTTTGGTAGGAGGTCCTTAAGACCATCCTTAAGACCTCCTTTAGAAATTCACTCTCGCCAAGGCCAAGCCTCGACGCCCTTGTTTATGCAGCAACCCCACCACATAGATCTTTCCTCTAATTCAGAACCAACTTCTCCTTCTTCTTCCACCATGGCACAACCCATTGAAGAAGAGAACAACCTTGAGCACCAGCTTCAGCACCTAAATGAGATCTTCCAAAACTTTGTAAACCCGCTACAGCATCCTATGATGCGAGATCACTATAATCCTGCTGTGGTGGCAATCGAGCCTCAAGTCCAAATCCCGGCTGGAGGTCTTGAATTTGAACTCAAGCCTAATATGATTCATGCCATACCAAAATTCCATGGGCTTAACTCCGACGATCCATTCCAGCACATTAAATAGCTCAAGCATCTGGCCCAGACCTTCTGGTCAGATGCACAAAATCGGGATATTCTGCTCATGAAGATGTTTTCTTTCTCCCTCATGGACAAGGCTACTCATTGGTATCAAACTTAGACTCGTCCGATCAACACATGGGATGAACTTCAGTCTGAATTTTTGAAGAAGTTCTTTCCCGTTGGCCGGACAAATGCCTTACGCCACCAAATCACTCATTTCACTTAACAAATGAGAGAACCTCTTCATGAAGCATGGGATCGATTCTTAGATCTCATGCAAAAGTGCCCCCATCACGGAGTTCCTAAATGGGAACAAGTCCAGTCTTTTTACCAGGGACTCCGTGAAGACATTTGATTATTCGTCAATGCAACCTGCGGAGGAAACATCATGGATCAACATGAGGACACGGTGTGGGAGATTCTTGAAAATATGTGTAAGAACTCCATCAATAATGACTCCATGGGCTTATTCGACCAGACAAATGCCTACACATCGACGAATCTTAGGGGAGCACATGAGACGTAGGACCTGTTCACATTCGTCGACTTGGAACTAATGGTCAGTCGGTTGGACAAGGTCTCTATCATAAAGAAGAAGGTGGACGAGCTGACTCGGCATCTGCAGTGAGCCACCTCTATGCAGAACTCTTTTGCATGGCCACCTCTTGCGAGGGAAACTGTGCAAAACATCTATCACCAATCTTCTCAGGGGATGGACCCGTATCCACCCCTGTCTGACTCTCAGACCAGAGGGACCTCTAGTCCACTCTATTGTAGTTAGGGGAACTTTGAACCCTCATATTCTGACTTTCCTGAGGCTCCTCAGACTTGCAAGGACCTCAATGCCACCCAGAATGACCCATTATCCAACACCTACAACCCTGGATGGCGAAATCATCCCAACTTCCAGTGGACGGGAAATTTTCAAACTCAAAAACCACCTTATCAACCTCGTCCACAAGCTCCTCGTCCATATCAACTGCCTCAGCCTCGGCCCAATCCCACCTATCAATCTGGGCCAAACCAGGATCAAATGACTATTATCCTTCAAGCACTGGCTGACATTCAGAAGACGAATGCGGCAATGCAAAAACAACACAAAGACGAGATCACAGAGGTTCGCAATCAACTTGCACAGATGGCAAATTCCCGCTAACCTGGCACCCTTCCTTCGCAACCTCTACCAAACCCAAATAACTTGCCGACCCAGAGGTGCATTATGAACCAAAATTCAGGCCACGCACATATGATTTATCAGGCTCCTTCTGTTCCATCACTAGACGGGATGGAAGCTTCGACATCTTATGCGGGATTTCAATATTAGCCACCCATTCTACCAAATCCAAACCAAAACCAGGTAGGATTAAACTATGTAGCAACTCGTAGTGGTAAAGCAATCCAATACCCACATTATCCAAACCACTCTAAGCCTGGTAGTAACGCAAGCCCTAGGATAGTTATCCAGGATGCCCCTATCCCAGATCAAGAACCTGGACCTATTCTAGAGGAACCAACTAGGGTTCCATTTCCTGAGGCCTTGACCAAGGGAAAAGGGATAACCAAACCCATGGCTCCTGAGGAGGATTTGGTCAAGCTCTTTGAACAGTTCCAAATAAACATCCCCTTAATGGATGCAATTCGCCACGTACCAGCTTACGCACGATTCCTGAAAGATGTGTGTACAACTAAGCATAAGCCGTGAACCAAAAGTGGGAATCCGATCGTTCTGTCAGAGCAAGCCAGCTCTGTAATTTTGAGTAAACTCCCACCCAAGGCTAAAGACCCAAGACCTCCCCTGATTTCATGTAAAATTGGTGAAACCAAATTTGATAGAGCCTTGTTAGACCTAGGTGCCTCCATAAACCTAATACATACATCCTTCGTTAACCACCTTGAAGAGTCCAAACTTAAACCAACTGAGGTGACATTGCAGTTAGTCGATCGATCCATCAAGTCACCTAAAGGAATACTTGAGGATGTCATTGTTAGGGTACGGGATTTTTATTTCCCGGTGGATTTCATAGTTTTGGATATGGATGCACCTGAGAACCCAAGGGATACACCGATTATATTTGGGAGACCATTTTTGGCCACCGCTAGGGCCAACATAAATTGTGTGGAGGGCCAAATAGAATTAAAACTTGGGAATCAAACTCTGAAGATTGACATCTTTAGGGCCTAACAAGGGATTAATTGCGAGGTTATAGAGCAAATATGTGATATCAAAGCCATGGTTGATGAATCGCATGTTGAGGACAACCTGATTATCCCTGACCAACCACCAGAAGATCAAAACCTGCAAATAGAGGAGTTTGAATCTGATCTAGACACACCCATAACTCTGACCCTTGTCCCTGATACAAACCCTGAACTGCCCATTGCTGCTGATAATCTCGTCCTAGAACTCAAGCACTTGCAAAGAAGGATGTGAAACCTCAATTAATCTGATGGATCTTGCTATTGTAAGAATTTAACCTCGAGATTCATGACAAAGCGGGAAAATAGAATGTGGTAGCTGATCACTTATCCCGCCTTCCTTCAGAGATCATTGACCCTTCCGGACCCATCACAAAACACTTTCCTGATGAGCACCTCCTGACTATCGATATAGGGCTTCCATGGTTCGCAAACATAGTGAACTACTTGGCATCACATCAAATCCCATCTGATTGGCCGAAGGCCAAGAAGGACAAATTGCATTCTGATGCCAAGTATTACATTTGGGAAGACCCGTATCTATTTCGCATTGGCACTGATCAAATAATTCGACGATGTGTCGCCGAAGCAGAAATCAAAGACATACTCTCTTTCTACCATGACCAGGCATGCGGTGGACATTTTTTAGGACACAAAATCGCATCAAAGGTCCTCTAGTGTGGCTTTTACTGGCCCACAATTTTCAAGGATGCATACGATCACTATAAGGCATGTACCTGTTGCCAGACCTTGGGCAAATGAGCCATTGAGACACGTGCCTTTACAGCCGATCCTAGTATGCGAGATTTTTGACATTTGGGGGATTGATTTTATGGGACCCTTCCCTATCTCGGATGGCTTCGAATACATCTTACCCACCATTAACTACATGTCCAAGTGGATCGAAGCCATTCCGACTTGAACCAATGATCACAAGGCTGTTATGAAATTCATTCATCAAAACATCTTCTCAAGTTTTGGGATTCCACAAGCAATAATTTTCGACGGAGGGACCCATTTCACAAATGCTCAGTTCAAGTCATTGATGACCAAATACGAGGTGTCGCATCGAATCTCTACTCCTTACCACCCCCAAACTAATGGTCTAGTTGAGCTATCAAATCGGGAGATCAAAAAAATCCTCCAGGTTAGTGTTCGACCAGATAGGAGGGATTGGTCATCCTGGCTTCCAGAAGCATTGTGGGCTTATAGGACTGCCCACAAGACCCAATTAGGTATGTCTCCCTACAGACTGGTGTATGAGAAGGCATGTCACCTCCCCATCGAATTGGAGCATAAAGCCTATTGGGTAGTACAGAATTGCAACTTAAATCTTTCTAAGGCTGAAACCCATAGAAGGCTTCAAATGAGAGAGATCAATGAATTACGCCACAATGCATATGAGAACTCGTGAATTTACAAAGAGCGGGTTAAAGCTTTCATGACAAGCACATTTCTAGAAAGATCTTTCATCCTGGTCAAAAGGTTCTACTCTTTGATGCCCGACTCAAATTATTCCCAGGAAAGCTACGATCTAAGTGGATCGGACCATACCTAGTCCGTCGAATCTTTGGAAATGGAGCTGTTGAGATTAGTCCACTCAGCCATGATTCTGAACCCTTCATCGTGAACGGTCAGAGACTCAGATCGTTCATTGACATGACCAATACAGCTTTGACTGAGTCATCATTTATCCTCCATTCTCCCTGAGCTCATTCCACCCAGCCGATGGCGTAAAACTCAGCGCTTAATTGGAGGAAACCCATCATTCTTTGGAAAATCCGAAACCTTTCCTAACATTCTATGCTAAATTTATATTACACTTTAGGGTTCATCCATTAGCACAACCAACTCCACCTTAGGTACCCGTACCCGAGTCTAGAAATCGTTTGCAACAGTCACCTCGACCCGTTCTCTCACCCAACACTTGTCTTAATGAATGAACTAAGCTGAATTCGAACCCACCTAATTTACAATGGGGATATTGCAAATCGTAGGCAATGGGGGGTATGAAAGTGCAAAATGTCATGAAAACTCATATCAAGAAAACGTTTCAACAAAAAAAAAATTCACATATCACAAAAAGCACAAAAAAGTTGAAAAATATGGAAAAAGAACAAAAAAATTAAGGAGGGGGGAAAGAAAAATTTTTGGGCTATACAAAATATGAGGAGGAAAAGAGCAAAATGCCAAAAAGGAGCACAAAATGAAAAAGAAAAAAGAATAGTCATTAGTAAAAGATTAAGGGAATAACTGAAGTTCTAGACCACAATAAAAAAAGGAGAAAAATGAGAAAAAAAGCACTAAGGAGACATAGAAAGCGATTAATAGGAACGATGACTTTAGGACTTTTGGGCTAGACTCTTAGGCTTAAAACTTCAAGTACCGGCTAAAAACTGGATATTCCTCAAGAGGTTGGGGAAAATGCGAAGCTTAGGTATCAGGCCTAATGCTTAGGGAGTATTCGGCCTTGTTAACTAACCTTCAGTTTGCAGGACTCAGTAACCTAAGCACTCCAACCCACACGTAATTTGGTTCAGTGTGCATAACTATCAAAATCATGGAAAAACATTTTAATGTTCTGGAAAAGTTGCCTAGATTAGGAGCGGTCGATTAACACAAGTTGATTTGGATGAGTTCCCAGCACAGAGAGGTGGGAAATTCCCCTTGAAGATGCATAACAACATATCGACTCCTAGGTGCTTGTCTCTTAGGATATTTAAATATCCTACCGAGGACATGTAAGCACTCTGCTGGTTCATATACCATGGGCGACATTATCACGAAATGTTAATTGCCAGGGTCTGGATTCGGCCACAGAACACCATGGGTGGGATTATCTTGAAATCTTGAAAGTCAAGGTTCTGGGGTTTCCATGGGCAGTGTTATCACAAAGCATCGATTGCCAGGGACCTTTGAGGATTGATGATGGGGATGAGGAATCTGATATAGACCGTGTTGAGAAGCTAATCCGAAGCTAAAGATAAAAAGAAAAGAGAGAGAAAGCTCTCCAAACAAATAAATCCTCTGCTTCTCTCTCTTACAAAAGCACACTGCAAATGGAACCAAGGTTGAAAATGTCTCAAGCATAGGTACTTTAACCGCGGAGTCCAACGAACCCTAAGATAGTTTCTGCGAGCCTTAAAAACCTTTATGGAGGCTTGAGGAAAAAGAGGGTCAGGTCCAGATTTTGGTTGGTACTTGAGTAACTCTAGGCCTATTGTCAACATTATGACCTAATCACAGAAAGAAAAAGAAAAAGAACTTATCACAACTGGTAGAAGAAACTCATGGTCTAGAACAGATGTTAAGACCTTAAAATTTTACTATGGGACTAACAAAAGCTAGGCATGGGGGTATGATAAGAACCTCATCAAGAGCCCTAACCAGCTCATTTTGACCTGATAAAGTAAACAAAAGCTCCTACATAACCTAAAGGAAGGCCTAATTCAAGAGATTATTGTTCTCGAAAGGAAACATGAACTAAAGGGTAAAACTGCAGTTTTACTAATGTAGTACATCAATGGGATTTCTCAGGGACTAAACATAGGTCAATTGAACTTAATAAGAGGAAAAGTGGGATGGTTCACTCAAAAGAGGGTTATTGTGAGATTTAAGAATTAAATGACATTCTATAACCCTAAAACAAACCCACTTAATTCAAAAAGGTTTCAATTAGGATAAAAATCAACTAAACCCTCTAAAATTCATGGAAAAATATCCCCTAGGGTTTAAAACCTTTAATTTGGCCTTTGGAACCTATTTTGACCTAGATTGGGGTCCTAGCTCAGTATTTAACCTAATTTAGTTTTTTTTGCAAAATGTCTAGTCAAACGTGGTCAAACCTAAAATCTAACTTCACCATTGGATTCCTTAGGTCCAAATTAGGTTTGTACCAGAATTTAGGCCTAAGGGAAGGTCATCTTGTCCTACTTTGCAAAATGGTCCACCTAATTACATTTTGGCCCCTAACTTTTGAAAACCCTTACGTAAAGCCCCCTAACTTCCTCACCACCCTTACATTCAGGTCCCTCCACCATTACAGTGGAGGAATCCCACTTCGACGAGGATTTGAGGAGGATATCTCCTCGAATCCTCAGAGATCTCCCAGATTTGGAAGGGAGATTCTCTAAGGATTTCTCCATCATCTAAACGTGATCTCCAGATCAAATTTACACCCAATCTCTCGTGCGAATGCTCAAGCGAATTGGGTGTCTTACGCACCTTCCTTCTCCGGCGAGGCCTTTCCACTAGAAGGCTTGCCTTCCAAGCACAAAGGGCTCGGCCAGCGGCTCTAAAAGGACCCCCGGTCCTTTACGCATCTTTCAAGCTAGATTTGGTCGCAGATGCCCTCTCAATTTCCTCCCTCCTCATCTCCAGTCAAACACTTGCAAGCTCCGACGATCTCTCCTACCTCCTCTCATCGCTCTGCCACCATACCAGTGGCAGAGTTAGCTTCGTCTCGTTCCTCCTTGTTGCACCGCACCAACGCAAGCCTCTCTGACCATCTCCTCATCGCCGTCATCCTCACCTCAGGGCTTTCTTCCCCGACGACGGCACATACGTGCCACTCATCTCCTTTGCCACCCCTTCAACCCAATACCCGCAGAGAAGTTTCTCTCCTTCCACTCTTCATTTTCCCTCATTTAATTTCATACAAGGCCCCACAACTGCCACTATCCACCTTTGTCTCCCTCATCTCCGGTCGACCACCGGCGAGGTGCATCCACTGCTCCGTACTTCAACATGCCTTGCCACCAACCTCATCACCTTTTCCATCACCCACTGATCACTTTCCGCCCATCCACTGACCGCCACACATGCCCCACACTTCCACTGAGCAAACCCACACACACGGTCACAGTCCTACCTAGGCACGCAGACCTAGGCCGTTCTGCACCATGCCAACCCCCGCATCCCCTTCGCCCTGACACGGCGAAGCTTTCCCTGTTGATTGACAAGGTCGCAAGGTCGTCTTTGCATTGCGCAGGTCTTAACACCCTTCCACCATTAACAGTGAAGCAAGCTTGCTTGCTAAGAGCTCCAGGCCGCGCGCTCCAGGCATAAGGGCTCCAGGTGACGTGCGTTGAGTGAGCGAACGTAACTAGCCTGAGAGTGGACTTCGCGAGGCTCCCAGCTACTCCAATTGAGTGAAGTTCCCTCCTGCGGGTGCCAGTAGAAGCAGGTGGGACATTTAGTCCCACCTCATAAACTCAGGGGTGAGTGGCGACACTTAAATTGATTTTTTGTTTCCATCTCTTCACCTCAAGTGACATGAGGTGAGGTCCCTCGCCCTCACTTGCTCACACCTTATCCGCGACCCTTGCCCCAGCGGACCTGGCACCCAACCTAATTCCCTAGCACTCCTTACGCACTACACCACGTTGGTGCACCTGGAAAAGGGCACGCAAAACCCGACCTGACTACCCGGCTCTGGGAGAGCATACCTAAGAGAAAAATAGAGAGAGAGAGAGATGAGGGGAGGGGTAGGGGTAGGTTTTGCTCCGTTGTGCTATGCAGGAAAGAAAGAAGAATATGAAGGCAGAAGAGGAGAAAGCTAAGAAGGAAGAAGAGGAGTGGCTGAAGAAGAAGGCCAAGTGTAGAAGAGGAAGAGAAGAAGAAGGAGGCAGCTGCTGAAGGTAGGACTTGAAGGCAAAGCTAGGGAGGGACTTTGCTGCAGAAGAAGAAAGAAGAAGAAGCCAAAGAAGACAAGGCCTGAAGAAAGAAAGAAGCAGGAATGGCCAAGCAGAGACAAAAGAAGAAGAAGACAAGGAAAGACAAAGAAGAAAAGAAGAAGAAGAAGCCAAAGAAGGCAGAAGAAGCATACTCATAGAAAAAGAGAAAGAAGGGAGAAAGAGAAGGCAAAAATCAGAAAGAGAAGGACAAATCAAGCACTATAGCAGAAACTTTTAAGACGTCGGATTTTTCATCAGATGTCCAATTTTTGAGCTATTTTTACATTGACATTATTTTGCAATTTTGATTGGATTGGTTATTACTTTTTATTAAATTGAGAGTTGAGCTCTTAAGATTTTAAATACCCAATTGCTCCCTGTGTTCGACCTCGGATACCTTGGTTTTCGAGTTATAAATTCTTATTTGTTTTCACAGTGATTTCATTTATACTACAATGAACATCTTTTAAAAACACGTTCTCGCCTCGTCAACACCAAGCGTCCAGCAAGCTCCAGCAACATCTCCTCCCTCTTCTCGTCGCTCTGCCACAATACTAGTGGCAGAGTCTTCTCCACCTTTGTCGTCTGCGTAGCGCCATACCTGCATACATACCTGCATCCTCTACATCGTCACCGTTCCCTCTCCACTAGAACCTTCGTTTGCGGCACCGGCAGGTATGCGCCAGCTACTCTCCTTATCCTTTCGTCCATTAAATTATGTTAAATCTCTTCCCCTCTCTCCTCTCCTCATTTCCCCCTTCTTTATTTCTATTTTCAACCCCTCAACCATCGCAGACCACCACCATCTTCCTCACCTCCGGCAAACCACCAGCAAGGTGTCTCCATCACCTCCACACACCCATCCACCTCGCCAGACCCCTCAGAAGCATCACCACCATCCACTGATCACTTTCCCCATCTCCATCGACCGCCATAACCTCCACAAACTTCCCTTGACCACACCCATCACCACGACCATAGACCGACATAGGCACGCACGCCTAGGCTATCCCATGGCCAGCCACCTACCGCAGCACCTTCGCCATGCCACAGAGCTTCCTGTGTGGTTTAATGAGGGTGCAAGGCCGTATTACTTGAACGCAGGATCGGGCATCCGCCACCATTAGCGTCGGCATGAAGCATGCTCACAAGCTTCAACCCAGGCATCAGGCTCCAGGCATACAGGTCCAGGTGATGTGGAATCACCTCGCGCACACATCTAGCTAGGGAGTGGCTTTGAGAGAGCATCATAGTCACGGCAATTAAGCAAGCATCCTCTTGCGGGTGCACAAGAAGCGGGTGGGACTTTTAGTCCCACCTCGAAAAGTTTGGAGTGCGTTGAGCGGTATAAAGTGTTTTTGCATTTTAGGCTCTTTGCCTCAAAACACAGGGTGAGGTCCCCTCGCCCGCTTACCCGCCTCGTCTGTGACCCATGCTACGTTGATTTGGCTTGCCTAACTCGTTTACCGTGCACCCCTCGCGCACCACCCACACCGGTGCGCCTGGACCCGAGTGCACTTGACTCGACTCGTATGCCCGATTAGCTCTGGGAGAGCGAACCTAAGAGAGAAGAGAGAGAGAGCATACGCAGGGGAGGGTAGGGGTAGGTTTTGCACTTGTGTGCAGGGAAAGGAAGAAGGAAGAGGAAGCTATAGCTGCAGAGAAGAAGGAAAAGCAAGGGGCTGAAGGAAAGAAGCTGACGAAGCTAAGGAAGGTAGGGCTGAAGGAAGAAGCTAAAGAAGGAAGGAGAAGGCAGGAATGATCAGATGCTAAGGAAGGAAGGAGAAGGCACTGTAGCAGAAAGAGAAAGAAAAAGATCAGAAGCCAAGGAAGCTAAGGGCCGAGAAAGCAAAGGCAGAGTAGACGGAAGAAGAAAGGAGAAATCAAGGAAGAAGAAGGAAGCACAATAAGCTAAGGGTAGAGAAAAATAAGAAGGAAGGAAAAGGCAGGAAGAAAAGCAAAGCCAGAGAAAGAAATAAGCCAAGAAGGAGAAGAGAAAGAAGGAATAGAAGAAGAAGAGAGAAGCCATCGACCAAAGCTTAGGTAGAGAAGAAGAGAAAGAGAAGAACAAACCAATGAGAGAAAATAAAAGAAGAAGAGCTCGAGAAAGAAAGAAGAGAAAGCTAAAGAGGAGGCTGAAGAACAAGTCAAAGAGAAGAAGCACTCAAACACTTTTTATCCAATTCTTCTCAATTTCTCTTTTATTGCTACATTTTAGTATTCATAAACTCCTACTTTATATTTTGAATTAGATTTTGAGTAACTTTAAGTGTTCAAATTACATCCATTAATATTAGTGAATAAATTCCATTTGCTCCCTGTGTTTGACATCAGACTTAACATTCGAGTAATAAAAATTTATTTGTTTTCAACGCTTTTTCAACTATACAACAACGCCACCATTTTAAAAATCGATCAAGCGTACATAAACACCCTTCTCTCTTCTTCTTCTGCCTCCTTAAGCTCAAGAGAAGGCACAACACAGAGCTCAATACCAACACCAGCATAGGCAAAGGCCTCCCTCAGAAATCACTAAGTTTCCAGAGGTGGCAAGCGGAGCAAAACCCCCCTCCCCCTCTCTCTCTTTCCCTTTCTTTCCTTCTTCTCTTTCTTTCAAACCCAAAGCTAACTAGGTAATTGGATATACGATCAGAGGTCCAGACCTGCCAGCGTGGGGTAGCAGGTGAGGGTGCTTTGAGAGGTGATTGGGGACCTAACCCCCGATGATCATGGGTGATAAGCCCCTTCAGAAATTCAATATATGCAGTTGTGAAGACTCGATAGTTCACTATGTGAGACTATTAAGTCCCATTTCTTCTTGTGAGTTGCAGCTAGTGAAGATGCCTCAAACTAAGGCACTTGCAGGCACTAGAGACCCCAGTCAAGGACCTGGGAAGAATGCTAAGACCACTCCGTGTGAACTAGGGCGGAAATCTGGAGCAAATGTGGTCGGAGGACTGAAGGCATAGTCGGCGCAGCCTAGGAGGTGAAGGAGCTCCTGTGGAAGGCTTGCAAGCATGAGAATAGCTCACGGCCACATGAAATATGCTCAGGAGGATTGGCTGAGGATGGAGAATGTGATGGTGGTCTTGGTTGTGCACAGGAGTGAGTGAAGAGGTCAGACGATCTCAAGATGATAGTGCAGTAAGCGTGGAGTTCAACAAGTGATTAGGGAAAACAAACCCCTCAATTTCTTGAGGGGTTTTCTTCACATGGATGAAGTGAAGGTCGTAGGCTTGTCAGAGAACCATTTCAATCAGTGGAGTGAGCGGGGAGCTTCGTGGGAGGAATGGCTGGAGTGGAGGAAGGTGAATTCGTGGAAGGTGAAGAGGTGGTCGAGTGTGTGTCTTGAGTGCGGGAAAGAGAAGTAGAGAGGGAGGGAAATGTTCTGAGTGGGTAGTGAGCGGCGGGGAGGAGAAGCGATGCCAGGTGTGGTGTGGTCGACGTCGGAGAAGAAGAGAGCTTCCTTGGGAGAGAATCGGTGACGATGAGGGGAATTAGGGCGCCTGCTGGTATGGTGCGACGTGAAAGACAAAGAGGAAGGAGAGACCTCTACTGATATTGTGAGCGGACGACGAGAGTGATCGGGGAGAGTCACCAAACATCGTGGAGCTTTTCGACCAGGGAGGAGGGAGGAAGGAGAGGTATTCCAGCAAAAAATGATCGTAAGGAGGATGGTTTGTCCTCAGGGGTCATTAAATAGGCCCTAGAGGGTGGTTTGAAGCTTGAAAACCAAGCTATAAAGCTTGATAAGTTCGTCGGAGTAGGACACCCACATCTCTCATGCATTCACATGAGAGATTGGGAAAGAATTGGAGATTTGGACATGGCTAAATAGGAAGGAGATTACTTAACAAATCTTCCTTTCAATTTTGAGAAGGATTCGTCAAGAAATCACAATGTTCTTGACAAACGAAGCTCAATGGAGTAGGATTCCTAATCGATAATGGTAGAGGGACCATTTCGCAAAGAGTGACGTCAAAAATAGGGAGTTTTTTATAATAAATTCAAAAGCTAAGGGGTTATTTGGGATAAAAAGGGTTAGACTTAGACTAAATTTTAAACTAGGTCAAGGCAATATCTGATTGGGCCCAAATTTTTATACAAACCTAATTTAGGTATAAGAAATCCAATGGTGAAGTTAGATTTTTGTTTTGACCTAGTTGAACTGGGTAATTTATGCAAAAACCCAAATTAGGTTAACAGTCTGTCTGTGACTCTATTTTGGGTCAAAATGGGTTCTGATGGTTAATTCAAGGATGCCAAACCCTAAAGAATATTTTTATAAGAATTTTAGAGGGTTTATGTGAATTTTATCTTGACTATAACCTTAGTTAATTAAGAGGGTCTATTTTTAGGATTTTAGATGTCCATTAATTATTGAAATGCATGAAAACATGTTTCTGTCTGCCTGAACCCATTTATTAGACATTAATGACCAAATGACCTTTAATAAACCCCTGGCATACCCTATGGTTATTCTGTATTTGTGATAAAATAGTAAGATTGCAGAAATAATCCTATTTTCAACTTTTCTTCTTAGAATAACTCTTCCTACTCTAGAGTCATTCTGACTGATATGTAGGAGCTTTTATTGACTTTATAAGGTCAAATTGAGCTAGTTATGGCTTATGATTATTTTCCCATCATACCCCCATGCCTATCTTTTGCTAGTCTCTTAGCAAAATTTTATGAATCGAACTAGTTATCTAGGTTGAATGTAACCATCAGGATGCCCTACTAAGTCGCATCTCTAGGAATTAGATCTTAATACCAGCAATAGGCCTAGAGGTACTTAGGTAGCAGCCTAGATCCATACCTGACTAGCTTTCACCTCAGTCTGTCGCGAAGGTTTCTAAGGGTTCGTTGTAACCAGCAGTTAAAGCACACATGCTTGAAACATGGTTAGTCCAGGTTCAGTTTTCCAGTGCATTTTGCAGGAGAGAGATATAGAAGGAGAATTTAGTTTGTGGAGAGCTTTCTCTCGCTTTTTCTTTTCATTATATTTTTCCTTAGATCCATTTTTGGATTGGCCCTAAACATGGTCTGCATCAAATTCCTTGTCCCCACCATCATTCCTCGCAGGGTCCTTGGAAATCGATGCTTCGAGATAGCACTACCCATGGCAACCCCCAGAACCCTGGTTTTCGAGATTTTGGGATAATCTCACCCATGGCGTTCTATAGCTAAATCCAGACCTTGGCAATCGACATTTTGTGATAATGCCGCCCATGTCATCTGAACTAGCACAAGGTGCTTACATGCCCCTGGTAGGATATTTAGATATCCTAGGAGACAAGCACCGAGGAGACGATATGTTATTGCGCATGTTCAAGGGGAATTTCTTGCCTCTTCATGTCGAGAACTCGTCCAAATCAACTTGTGTTTTTGAGCCACTCATAATCTAGATCTTAGGACATTTTTCAAAATAGATTAAATGCCCTTTGGCATGATTTCACTATTTGGAGCGCACTGAACCAGACTATTTGTGATTTAGGGTGCTTAAGTTATTGAATCCCGTAAACCAGAGGTCAGTTAATGAGGCTGAATACTACCTAAGCCTTAGACCTAATACACAAGCTTTGCATTTTCCCCAACCTCTTGAGGACTAATCTGGATCGTGAAAAGTATGTGAGTGTTTAAATCCAATAAGATCCAAGAGGCTTAAGGTCAGTATTTTCCACTAACCCCTTATTTTTTAGCCTTTCAGGTCTTAATTCATCATTCTATCCAACCTAAATGTTAGGTAAGTTCTATATTACTTTGAAGGGACTCCATTTCTTTCACCTTTTTGCTCCTTTTTCTTTTTCATTTTTTCTTCCCCCTTTTAAAATGGCTCTCCTTTTTCATCAATCCTCTCTACTTTTATCATGATGAAATATATTATTTTTTTTATGAAACCCTTTTTGTGAATTGATTTTCATGGTGTTTTGCACTTTCATACTCCCATGCCTACGTTTTGTAATGTCCTCATTGTAAATTAGGTGAGTTTGACTTTATCTTAGATCATACATTAGAACAGGTTCAAAGGGTGGGTGGACAAGTCGGGATTATTGTAAATGATTTCAAGCTATGGTACGAGTACTAGAAGTGAAGTCGGTTGTTCTAATGGATGAACCCTAAAATGCAATATGAGTTCAGCAAAGAGATGTGTCGAAAGGGTTTCGAGATTTTCAAATGATGATGGGTTGCCTCTCATTAAGCATTGAGTTTAACGCCATTGGTCGGGCGCAATAAGCTTAGAGAGAATGGAGATCAAATGATACCTCAACCAAGTTTGTATCAGTGAGTTCGATGAACGGCTTAAGTCACTGGCCATTCATGATGAAAGGTTCAGAATCAAAGCTGGGTTGACCAATTTCGATGACTCCATTTCCAAAGATTCTTCTCACCAAGAATGGTTCGATCCATTTAGATCTGAGTTTTCCTGGGAAAAGCTTTAGCTTGGCATCAAAGAGTAGGACCTTCTGACCAGGATGGAAAGTTTTTCTAGAAATGTGTTTTTCATGGAAATCCTTCACTTGCTCTTTTAAATTCATAAGTTCTCATACCCATCATTGCATAGTTCCTCGATCTCACTCATTTGAAGCTGACGATGGGTTCCGGCCTTAAGCAGATCTAGATTGCACTTCCGTACTGCCTAATAGGCTTTATGTTCCATCTCAACGGGGAGGTGACATGCCTTCCCGTACACCAATCTAAACAGAGACATACCTAATTGGGTTTTGTGGGCTTTCCTATAAGCCCACAATGCTTCTGGAAGTTGGGCAGACCAGTCCCTCCTATCAGGCCGAACAATGACCTAGAGGATTTTCTTGATCTCCCGATTAGACAATTCAGCCAATCCATTGGTTTGGGGGTGATAAGGAGTCGAGATTCGATGTGACACCTTGTACTTGGTCATCAGGGATCTGAACTGTGTATTTGTAAAATGGGTCCCTCCATCAGAGATAATGGCACGTGGGATGCCAAACTGAGAAAAGATGTGCTGATGAATGAACTTGATTGCCACTTTATGATCATTGGTTTGGGTTGGGATAGCTTCGATCCATTTAGACACATAGTCTACAACGAGGAGAATGTATTTGAAGTCATCCAATTTAGGGAAGGGTCCCATAAAATCAATCCCCATATATCGAAGATTTCACATATGAGAATCGACTGTAAAGGCATCATATCATGGTAGCTCATGTTGCCATATGATGAGAAGCTCATCATGGTCTCTAATTACCCCTAATTAATTAGTCTTCCTAGTTAATTAGTTAGAAATATGTGAATATATGGGTTAATTATTAAATAAGGGATAAATAGTAAAGGACCTTAAAATAAGTTTAAAATGCTATATTATCACCCAATTAATATTATTAATAATCTAATTAATAATTAGACTCGAAATATTATCAATTATTCATCTAATTAATGAGTTAACTAACTTAAGCATAATATATACCTAAGTAATAACTTAAGTAACATTAAATAAATTAATCTAAAAAGGTAAAAAATGTAAATTTAAGGTCTAAATATAATATTTGTCTTATTTATAATCATATATAAAAAGTCAAAAAAGATTTAAATTAAAATAAACCTTGAAAACCTAAGTTTACATTTTTGTCCTTCAATTTTATTTCAATCGGGTCCTTATTTTCCACTTAGGTCCTTAGGTTTCATTGCGAATAAGTCCCTAGACTTCTTCTTCTTCTCTTCTTCACCTATCTGGACGGCTGACGACTGAAGGTGCAGCCAACGCCTGATCACTCCCAATCCGATGTCATCCCTTCTTCTCCAAGCTCCTGGAGCTTGTGCTTGCCATCCCCTTTTCATCCACTGGTCTGGATGATGCCTAAATCATATTTTAGGGTTGGAGATAACCTCACCAGCGTCGGAGAAGATGCCAGTGGTTATCCTCCTCCTAGCCACAAATCCTTCCAGATTCCACCTCCTTCTCAGTCACAGTCGACTATAAATACTCCTCGATACCCTCGATTTCCACCATGTTGGCTCCCTTCCCACTTCTTCACTGAAGCTGACTTTGATAGGCTATTCTCTGCACAACTCTGGCAAACTTCCTCCGCCTCATCAGAATTCCTCCATCCATCTACAACAACTCTGGATCTCCGCCGACGTCAGTCGCGTCTTATGACAAGCGCTGACTAGGAGCTATCCTCTACTTCACCTCACAACCGCCGCTAGAGAACTTTCGACAACCCTCTGATTTCCTCCTCCATCATGAGCTGTCGACGAAGATCCTCTATCCCCTTTGTCCAGGTAACAGTAGACTAGGTAGGTAGGAGTAGGTTAGTTTAGTTAGTTAGTTAGGTAGCCTAGATAGCCGTAATGTTAGATTTAGAACTCATCTTCCTCAACTTCGGCGAGCTCCTTGAGCTTGTCAGGAGCATTAATTTCATCTTTTTAAATCATTGTCCATCTTCTTCTATCTTCCATGATCATTTCTAACACCTTTAATTACTAATTTGATCACTATATCACCTAAAACACTTCCACCTCCACTGACTACTTTTGCTGTCTATGGCTGCAGTAGTTGAGCTATTTTTCACCTTCATTGGATCCTCCATCACCTATTCATCTTCTAAGGATCCTAATCATCACTTTAATTCAAGTAAATACCACATAAATTAAACGCCCAAATTTAATTAAGCTCCTGAGCTCGCTGTCAATGGCAGCTCAGGAGTAGTTGAAATCCTTAATTATATATATTTATGATTGTAATCATTTGTTGACTTGTTTTAACCACTGAATTGAGTGGGAAAACAAGTCCTAAGCCTTAACCAACTCAGATTCTTTAAAAATTGAATTCACTGTTAAATCTTTATTCTAATGATCAATTGAAGGAATTAACTTGATCTTAAGGTTCCTTGTGACCTCAGGAACCTTTTCAAATCACTAATGGCACAATTTCTCTTTCTGAATCACAAATTCATCTTTTTCTGGACTCACCGGAGCTCCAGCAAGCTCCGACGAGTCAAAACTAGTCTTCAGCCTGTAGAACAGAGTGAGAAGCTCCAGATCAATGAATTAAGGTTCACTGATTATGTTTAGAGTGTTTATTTGAGATTTGAATGTTTGGAGCTTGAGATAGGTCTTCATCTTCTCCAACTCTGACAGTTAGTTTTAAGATGCATTTAATAGGTCTAAAAGCTTTAGTGTTGTGCACTGAATTCATTTCCATACTTAAACCAGTGTAACAACCTCTGGTTTGTTCTGACAAACAAACTACTTTAGAAGCTCAGTCGACGAGCTTAAAACCCTAGGAATTTCAGTTAAAACACCTATTTAAGGGTCCAAGCATGTTTCTGAGACTAAAGGGATGTTGTTTAAGGTGTTAATTCCCAGAGAAAAGGTTTAAATCAGAAAGTCAAAATTCAAGGTTCTACAGTCAAACCTGAGTTTGATTCTTTGATTCTGGATTCAATCTGATGCGTTGATGAGTTTAAGTTGTTTCTGAGATGTTTGTGAATGATTTTAAAGAGATTTGAGTGAGCTCTGATGTATAATTCGGTTGGATTTAATTTCTGTCAGTTTGGGTTATTTTTAAACCTAAACTAATGGCAGTGGATTTTAGATGAGTTTTGAATGTAAATTCTTCCCAAATGAATTGGTAACAACCTCTAGATGTTGTTTTAATCGATTAAATAGGTCTTTAGTTGTCTGTTAGGACTTTTTCATGTCTGATTTCAAGGTCCTAAAGCTTCAAGAGAAGCTTTGAGCTCCTACACACTTTCTGAAGCTCCTGAGAGCTTAATATCCCAACTAACAGCTACAGAATTCACTTCCTAACCCATTTAGAACTTCAACTGGTAGTAAAAGTCCAATTTGTGGACTTTATAACCATAAATCCATTTTCCAGGTCATTTTAACTATAGACAGAATTGTATCTTCGCCCTTCAAATCGAAGAGCGTAACTTCCCCTTCACATTAAATTGACACTTCAAACCTGTAGAGCAGCCGAAGAGCTTTCCAACAAGCTTTTATTTGTTTGGAATGGAGCTCTGTGCTGTTAGGAATCGTCACTTGAAGTTCGCTCTGGGAGGGGATAAGTTAGTCCCACCTCAATTATTTCTGAATGGCCACTTGGTTACCGATTGAGCATTGATTGTGTGTGTGTGTGTAGGCACGTATGTGCCTACGAGTGTGTGCGCCTGTGGCGTGTGAGTGTAGGCCTTGGGAGGGTGTGTGCGAGGCCTGGGAGGCCATGAACTAGTTTGGCTAGAAACTCTGAACCGAAAATAAACTGAACTGAATGAATCAGGCTTGGACCTAGTAGGGTCTAGTCCCACCCTGAGAAGGGTGCTGTGTATCCCCAAATGGTCCAAGCCGCCAACTAATAAACCTAATTTTTGGTTGAAGAGAAAAAAAACCCTGTTCCGCTCAGAAGGAAGAAAGGTTAAGGAAAAATGTTAACTGCTGAAGGAAGAAATGCTATGGGCTAAAGAGAAGAAAGGCCAAGGATCAGAAAGAAGGGAAGGAAAGTTGCTAAGGAAAGATGCGAAGGAAGATGCTAAGGTAAAAGTAGAAGGAGCAAAGCAAAGAATGTGAAAGGAGAAGGAAGACAGGGAGAATTCGTAGAAGGCTGAACAGGCACTAGGAGACAAGGCAGAAAAGTGCAGAAAGAAAAGAAAAGAGGAAGAAGAGAAGAGCTCAAGAAAATTAAGAGAAAATTAGGAAAAGGAAAAGGAAAAGATTAAGAGAAGATTAAAAGATAAGTAAAAGAGAAAGAGAGAGCAGAAAGAGAAAAGGTAAAAGAAGAAGAAGAAAAAGAGAGAAAGGCTGAAGATAAAAAGAAAAGAGAAGAAATGGTTTAATTTCTTTTTTATTTTAATATTGTAATAAGGCATATTTCAATTAGTAAAACTTTCTATTACCCTAATTTCTTTGAAATAAATAGAAATTAACATGTTTACTTGTTATTAAAGAAGATCATTTGTGTAAATATATTTTCTTATGGAATTTTGCAAATTTGTTAAATTTAAATCGTTAGACAAAGTTCATGTTGTTAAAATTAAATTAATTATACCTTTTATGAGTAGTTTAGATGATGAATTCTAAATAAGCTATACCTCCTAGCAACTGACGTGGACTCAACCAATTAAAAGAAATAAAACCTAAAATGTTAGGTTAACATGACCCTATACTACTCAATCGACACAAATTCGAGTTAACCTAAGTTACTTTCTTCTACACATAATTAAGCACAATTATCTTAACTAACTGTGTTGAGGAGAGGACACATCATTTTAATGATGCTGTTGCCAGGGAGATAATATTTTGTTTCATCTTCATTCACCAAAAAATTCCCTGGCATAGTTTTGTCTAACATCATAATAATTTTGGTGCCATAGGAGGTAACTGTAATTCTATTGACCATTTTTACTATTTTTAGTGTTTTGTTTTAATTAGTTTTATTTTTATTTTATTTTCTGTCTTCTTTTCAGGTTTACCTCTACGGTAATCTCAGGAAGAAGGTGGGTTTTCTTAGTTCTCTTTTTCATTATAAATACCATTGTAAGTATTCTTTTCTTAGTCTTTAGTTAGTTTGAATTGTTGCATTTAGTTAGATAAAAAAATTAAAAAAATACAAAAATACATACCTTTCTGACTAGCAGCAGCATGATATAGGCATACACTCTTAAGAGTGCATTTTATCTGCTAGTTTCCTTTTGATCTGACTTGGGAAATTTCTACTACTTTTCTCGCATTAGTGGGAAACCACGCGAAGAAAATCGTGTAGATCCCTGTCCTGAAAATAATAACAAGACCACATATTCTTTGAAAATACTTAAAAAGTGGTCATTTTAATTCTTTCGATCATATTTTTGAAAAGATTAAGTAAAAAAGAGGAAAATAAAAATTATGACTTAATCTGTTTGCAAAATGCATGCGGGTTTTATCGTAATCGTCTGTTGTATGCTATTGTGCACACAATGCGCTCACTAGAGTCACACGAGTCTTAATTTTCTATCTCTCCTCTTTACACCTCTTAGGGTTTTGGTTGAAGATCAACAAGTCTGTCTCACTACTAGAGCCTCAGGGAGCCAGTAGTGAGTAGTCTTGATCCTAGACCTTAGACCTTTGAGCCTTAAGGATACACACTTGCGTAGACAAGTGTTTAGGACATGTATTTTGATAGTATTACTATACTTGTTTGCAACCAAAGTATTTTTGCATATTCTAGGAATCTCTTCTTTCATTTGAAAGAAGAGAAAAACCCACATTTTTCACGCTGTTTTGTGGGTTTTTCTTGCCGCTATTTTCTGGTGGTGTGAGTGTGTCTTTGCACATTCTTGTTATTTTATGGACGGGAGGTGATCCTTGCATCCGCCTCTTGTAACTACTTTGACAGGTGATCCTAAACTAGTTGCAGATAAGCAACCACTTAAATTCCCGACTGATTCATCTATTTCTATGGAGCAATTGCAAAATCAAAATCCCGAGATCCCTTCTTCATTTGGTCAGGGGGAGATGTCGCCTTTTAATGTTCATGAGGCACTCCTGAACTAGAATCTTAGGATGCTTGAACAAAATAGATAAATTAATCTTTTAATAGTAGCCAAAAATAATTTGCAGAATCTTCAAACCCATCCTCCACCTCAACCTGAGGTGGGTTTTGATCTTCCTGATTTATTGATCCCTCGTCCAAGGCCTCTACTCAGAGACTACTACAATCCATCTAATGCACAAGTAGAGCCTAATGTTAGGATTCCTATTGGGGAAAATGATCCAAAATTAAAGCCAAACATTATATGTCTAATCCCACATTTTCATGGATTTACATCCATGGATCCTTTCCAACATATTGAAGATCTTAATAATCTATCTCAAACTCTTGGACATCGAAATCAAAATAGGGAAATCCTACTTATGGAAATGCTCTCTTTTAGCCTTAAAGATAAAGCAGCTTATTGGTATAGAACTATAGCAAGACTAATCTCAACTTGGGATGAACTCGAATTTGCATTTTTAAAGAAATTCTTTCTTATTGGTCGAACAAATGCTTTAAGGCGAGCAATCACAACATTTAATCAAAATCAAGGAGAACCAATTCATGAAGCATGGGAACGCTTTCATGAATTACAAAGGAAATGCCAACATCATGACATCCCTCGTTGGCAACTAATGCATATCTTCTACTATGGATTGAAAGAGGGCATTCGTAATCTAGTCGATGTCTCTTGTGGAGGGAATTTTCTAAATCGCGACGCAAAATCTGCTTCAGAATTATTTGAAGGGATGGCGGAAAACTCGATCAATAATGCATCTATGTAGCAATTTACACGAGGCACGAATACAGCACATCAAAAAATCCGCAGAAGGGCATTCACGAGATTGGTAATCCGTCCAGTTCAAAGGATTTTGAAATTATTGTAGAGAAACTAGACAAAGTCGACATCGTAGCAAAGCATCTCAATGAGGTCCGAAATATGATGAAAACTCTTACACCTCTACTTGCTACGCAAAATCCCATGCATTCACCTGTTTTGCAAATTCCCACAGGGAGGGAATTTGTGAATAATCTGGATTCTAGAGATCCATCTTCCTTGGGTTTCCCATCTACTCCTGCACCAACCCAAGGCGGGACCTTTGTCCCACAATCTTTCCCACCTTTTTCCCCATCTCCTATTTTTGTGGAAAACACACCCTATCCTTTAGATTTAAATGCTATTCAGGGATATGCACCAAGATCAAACCCATATTCAAATTCCTATAATTCTGGATGGCGTAATCACCCCAATTTCTCTTGGTCTGACCCTTCACAAAGACCATCATATTCGACTCAGACCAGGCAAAACCCGCCTACATTATCGTTTCAGCAACATAATGCGAGGCCATTTTACACGGGTTTGCAAAACCCTATGGAACAAATAGAGATTCACAGCTTGACTAGATTTTGAGAGTTGTGATTGATAGCCAGTGACAAAATGCTGATGCTCTTGCTGAAGTCAATGGCAATGTTCGGTAGAGTTGGCTGATCTTATGAGGCAAATAACGCAATTAGCTAAATCTCATCAGCTAGGGGCCCTTCCATCCCAGCCAATTCCAAATCCTAGGAATATCCAGCAAAGACAACACTCGGGAATGCAAAATTCGAATTAGGGATGACGTAAACATGTTTACATTGCATAAGATGTCTATTTATGCATGTTCTTAAGCATAGAATTGCATTGCATATTATAAATATTGCATAACATGCATCATCTTACATTTAGATTAGTTTGAATAAAATGGAGTTTAATTGTCTCCTTTTATGTTCAGGGATAGGGAAAAATTTTTAGCGGGGCCTTAGATCGAAGATCCAACTCTACAAATGTGATTAGGGCGACGATTGGAGTTCAACGACTTCAAGATCTCCCTAATCAGACATCTATAGCATCAGATAGAGATCGGGGAACCTTAGAAGATCAAGGGCCAAGATGGTGTGAATCCGTACTTCAAACGACAAATCCGACCGCACAGATGGATTCGGATCGATGATCGCAGCCTTACGGCATGAAAATCGACACAATCCAACAACCGTGGTACCATCTACATCATCTAGAAGATGGACGGCAGAGATGGCGCTACGTGGCACCATCTCGGCTGCCTAAATTGGCCCAGCTGATTTTAAAGCCGACCGCACCCTTCTACCGCATGTTGAATCGTGGCCGTTGGATTGCCATCCAACGGCCATGGGTAGCTGCTCCTCCATTCAATCGTGTGCCCATTTCTCCTCCACAGCGCAATGGGTGAAAGTGTTTGCGTGAAGAAGAGGCACAGGATCGAGTCACGAGGAGCAGGCAAGTGGGTGTGGGTGAGCAGGCGCGAGGAGTGTTGGATTGCGATCGAGCGGTCGTGAGTGCTCAATAGTGCCCACGCGCTATTGCACGCTCGTGCCTCACGCAAGATCGCACGCGGCCATTGCTCGCAAAGGAGGCATTGCAAGGGGAGAGTTAAGCCATCCGATTGTTAGCAATACGTGGAGTGCGCGTCTCATGCATGGGAGGCAAGCGACCGCCCCACTACGCCCACGATGGGGCTTTAGCGACAACTTTATCCATTATTAAGACCCCTGATTTAATGTTTTTCAAATTAAAATGACCAAATTGCCCTCACTCCTTGCAACTATAAAAGGAGAACTCCTCCACACAAAATTCTCATCCCTTCCTTCTCTTCTCTCCCTCTCCAAAGCTCAAGAGAAGCTTGTCCCACACCTGGAATGCTTCCCAAGAGATAAAGTCAAATTTTCGTCCCCCTTTCGTAAGTGGATCCCACGACAACGACGACGTGCTGCCCCGTTCTCGTTCTTCCCACTTCGCCCTCCTTTGTCCTACTCTATTCCTCGTCTTCCATGCGTCGTCCCGTCCGGCTCGTCCTCCAAGTGACCGTCGAGGTGGATAATTCTCTCTCCATTCCTTTTTACTGCTTTCTAGTCGTAATATTTAGTGTAACGAACAATCTTTTTGATAATGAATTCCATGTTCATTCTACATCTCCTTTTGATTTCTTTTTGTAATATTCTCTCTCTATCATTCTCTCTCTCTTCTATTTAGTGTAAATAGATAAATAGTTTCTAATCAATTAGTTTACTTTGCGATAAATAAAACAAATGCACATTTTCAAATGAAATGTCCGCCTCCCTAAGTTCGACTCGGGATTTCTATTCTGGTATAAATTTTATTTGTTGAATATGAGTTCTTTGCTTTCACACTACAATGACAGCTTTTTCAAAACCAAATACGTTAGCGTAGCAACTCATCGCTTCAACATTTTGGCGCCGTTGTCGGGGAGGCGACGCTATTTGATTTTTTCATGTTTTTCAACTTATGAATCATTTACCTCACTTCTCTCCTTTCTTATTGTAATTGCAGGTACTCTTTTGAGACGAGCAAAAGTAGTAGATTGGAGTAAAGTGCTATTGAAGGTTCTATAAGTTATCCCCCACCTCCCACCCATTAGTTTTCATTTCACCACGTAATAACACAAACATCAATCAACCTAGGTGTTCTTATAAACTCTAAGGTTAGTTTTGTTTGTTTGTTTGACACCCACATCTGCCTCAACCTTCACATTTAAAAAGAAAAATAAAAAAAAAATCTGACAGAGGTACACAACCTCATCTGATTTTCAAACTCAACCAATAAATCAATCTTTAGAGCTGGTACACACATCCAAACACATAATTGAGTAGAAATCAGATTAGGTAATTACTTGTGTGCCTATTTAAGTGGTGCAACAGGCCAATTATTTGAGTTGATTGGGCCGCACCACTTCAATTAAAATCAACTCATCAAGTAGTTGCCGCTTATGTTCAACTCTTAGGGATTTACCAGGCACTCCACATTCTTTTAAGTTTCAAAGGAAAACATCTTCACCCATGCTTTCAAGACTTGGTGTGCCAACAAAACTTGTTTGAAAACACCTAAGGTTGAATCCTAAAAGCTACTAAGCAAGATTTGAACCCTAAAATTCACCGCATCAAAAAATAATCTTGCCTGAAAACCACTGGTTGTGCACGCACACACACGACAATCAATCATTAAGGGCACAACCCAGATAAAGGGCCCATCGCATTCCAAAGCACATTCAAACCTAGCCCGAAATAAAACAGAGTAGACATTGGCCTTAAGGATTAGACTCGCTCTTCGAAGCCCAGAACGAGATTATTTTCGATTAGTCTATTTCTACTGTTCAATCTAATGTCTAGCTAGGAGAGCAGAATCAAACGATCACGGCTGGGGGGTACACTAGGAACCGGAGGTGTAAGCCGAAGGAAGAACCTTCTCCTCAGTCCCTCCTTCTAACTGGTTGGATTGAATAGACAGAAGTAGATCAAATCATTTCTTTATCTCAAGATGGGTTTTGGGAGTCTATAGGTCTTTAGGCTAGCCCACTTAAGGACAGGTTTGATTGCTTGTATTGCAGGGTGCCTTTCTTCCTCCCATCTCTCATGAATCCTTCCACATATTATATGCATTCCTGCTCTTTCCCTCCCATTTTGAGTTATTCTCAACATGATGATTATCCCAACTCGTACTGTAATCAACCATCAGTTAGTTGGGATAACTCGGATTGGGGATACAGTTTCGGGCCTCTGTGTTTATGGTCTAACCCTGAACACTATGATTGTGATTTCTATCCTTCTCAGAGCCACATCGATTATAGACCGTCACCCCTTCATGGACAACCTAATATAATCTACAATCAAGAAGGATACACTGATTCTTACCCATCCTCGGATTACATTACCTTTAGGTCATCACCACCTTTTGAACAATCCGAAATGACCTATTATCAGGAAGGGTATAACAAATCTCAATTCGTTAACTCCTCTGCATTGATCCCAAACCCGCCCAACCCTGACCAAGTCATTTGGTTCAGGTTAACCAGGTTCAAAATAAGGTTTTGACTAACTTGAGGAATACCACACAATCTTTAGAAGTTCAGTCAATACCATCCATTGAAAGATTGGAGCCCCTGATTGAAATTATTGATGTTTTGAACAAGTATTTGTTGGATTAGCTCCAGGATGTTAAGGATAAGAACCCGAGTGAGTTTCTACTTGGGAAGTTAGCGAAATTGAGGATGAGATTTATGGTTGCTTTAGTTCAGTCGTGGGATGATTCCTAGGATGAACTCCCTTTAGGAGAGCCAATGTCAGAACCTGCTCAGGCACCTATTGGGGGGGACACGTGTTACGAGGGTGACTAGATTGAATTAGAGCAACCAATTAAGGATGATCTGATTTCTTCACCTAAAATCCTTGAGCCAGGGTACGAGGAAACGTATGTCTCCATGGACCAGAAAGTGATGGATGATTTTGAGACATAAATTAATACGGATTTTGATTTCTTTGATTCTGATGGTAAAGATTCAAGTTGCAAAGTCTTACGCGAGTTTACAGAACATGATTTCTATGAGGCGATTGGGCCTAAGGAATCTGATAGATCATTTGATAGCCCAATAACTGAGGAAACTGACCTTATCAAGGCTCACCTTACGAATCCAAACTCGCATTTTCTGGAGGATTCAATCAAATGCCCTGATTGTCAGTTACACCTCATTGAGCTTATCGATGATTCTGTTTTTGAGATAACTAGACCCAAGTCAATTTTGATTCAGCCACATCTTTTAGACTTGGAAATTTCAGACGGGGTGATTAATATGCAAGTTGTCTCAGAATTTGACATTCTGAATGAGGAGAATAGAAGTTGGGAAGTTCTGATTTAGGAAGCTAACTCTAGAGGAAGTAGAAGACTGTGTCTAAGGGTTCCATTTCATCTGAAACCATCAAACCAAAACCCTTACGACATCTATTCTGAGGATGCCCAACCCAAGCACACATTCATTTATTATCCTTTGGAGCTTAAATTCTCTGTAACCTGACTTTTTGATCTTGGGTTGCGTCCTCATAAATCGTAGGCCTGACCCCACTTGCATATTAATTTTAGGTTTTGGGTAATTTTTATCCATAACCTTAGATATTCTCAATTGTGGGGTATGGGTCTACACCACAATCTGGTCCACATCTGTGGACATCTGCTAGCAGGTCCAAGGTTTCATCTTTTTATTCTGATTCTAACCTGTACCTACAAATTCTTTATTTCTCTTCTTTGTATAGTGTGCCTAGCTGAAGGCACTAAATTCAGCATGTATACAGTTCTTATTAGTTTTTATTTCGGAGCAGACCCGACATTCATGCAATTCAAGTGCTTTCTACTCCAGTCCACTCTATTTTATGTCTTTTAATACAATGAGGACATTGCATTAGATAGGCATGGGGGGTTGGATATTCATCTTTGAATTTACTCCTCAGCTCTGTAGATTTGTTTTATTTTCTTTTATTTATATTTAAAAAAATGGAATTAGGAAAGAGAACTTGGGTTTAAGAAAATTTTCAATCTTAGGAAATGCTACATTATGATCTGAACACAAAGACCCTTCAGGTCTTTGGAATTAATCAGCCCGTGTATCCACTAAAATGTGGATTTATTTTTCTAGTCCTTGCCATCTTAATTCAATTGTAGTTGGAGTAAATAAGTTTGGGTGATAAGTACACGACTTATCAACCCACCCTCTGATTTGAGGAAATTTTGAGTTTTAAGCATCTACACACTGTCTTATCACTGACTCATTGTTCGGCAATTTTAATGAAAATTGGGTAGCTAATGAACCTTCTAGGGTGATATGGCTGGCAAGTTATCGTAGGTAACAGCCCATAGGTAGGTTGTCCAGAGCCCAGTCACTGGATCCTTCTCTTTTTGCTTCTTTTAGGTAAATCTTAGACCAGGGAAGCCACCTACTCAAAAAAAAAAAATAGAGTCAAAAAGAAAAGAAAAAAATAAAAGGAGAAAAGAAAATAAAAAATAAGAAATAAGCCACTTCGCCACACAAGTATGGCTGGCAAGTTGTCGGTGGTAATAGCTCATCGACTAGTTGTCTAGAACCCAGATCAATAAATGCACTGAAAAATCCCGAAAACACTTAGGAAGAAGCGGAGAAGTAGAATAAATCGAGGAGATATACACTAGATTCACCCTTATGTTGACCCCGTAAAAATAAAAGTAGGGAGAAAGCTATTGGTTGTAAAGATACACCTTTAGGCAGAATTCTCTTTTTAAGGTCAACTAGAGGCGTAAAAATCCGAAGTCCATTTTTACTGTCGGTCAACAAGTGTATCACATCCACAATAAGATGCTTAGAACTTAGGGTTGTCATCAAAGCTTGGGTGAGTTGAATGGCTGTAGAAAGCCACTCTTAAACCCTAAAACTCGAAAATCCAAAAAAAAAATTAGTAAAGAAGAAAAAGAGAAAAAGAAAAATTTCTTTGAATAAGGTGAGGGGTTGAGGTGGTCTGCATTTTGGCAGATACCCGGGCACTGTTGTGTCTTTGAAAGTTCAGATCCTAAGTAAATATTTTCTTAATGATTGAAAATAACTCAGGCCCAAATAATCCAACCTAATTCTTTATAAATAGCATATAGTTTTCGTTAGGGACTAGCAAAAGATTGGCATGGGGGTGTGATGTAAACATGTTTACATTGCATAAGATGTCTATGTATGCATGTTCCTAAGCATAGAATTGCATTGCATACTATAAATATTGCATAGCATGCATCATCTTGCATTTAGATTAGTTTGAATAAAATGGAGGTTAATTGTTTCCTTTTATGTTCAAGGACAAGGAAAAATTTTTATCGGGGCCTCGGATCGAAGATCCAACTGTACAGATCTGATTAGGGCGACGATTGGAGTTCAACAACTGCAAGATTGCCCTAATCAGACATCTGTAGCATCAGATAGAGATCGGGGAACCCTAGAAGATCAAGGGCCAAGATGGTGTGAATCTACACTTCAAACAGAAAATCTGACCACACGGATGGATTTGGATCGACGATCGCAGCCTAACGACGCGAAAATCGACTCAATCTGACAATCGTGGCACCATCTACATCATCCAGAAGATGGACGGCCAAGATGGCACCACGTGGTGCCATCTCAGCCACCCAAATCAGCCTAGCTAATTTTAGAGCCAACCGCACCCTTCTACCACACGTTGAATCGTGGTCGATGGATAGACATCCAACGGCCATGGGCAGCTGCTTGGTCGGGCTTGGATAGGTGGTGTTAATATGGTGATTTAATCATTGAAATGCGTATAGTGGTTAACCTAAATTGAGCCTAGCCATCTTTTTATAAAAAATTTTAACCTGGCCTACTTGATTTTATCTTGGTCACTTTTAGGCCCAAGCTCGAACTCAGGGAAGCGGGATTTGAGGTGAACAAGTTTGTACGCCATTCCTACAATGAATCTCTTCCGTTCGTTTATTATGTTTTTGGTGTTTTTCTATTTAAGATTTTTTTTCTGTTAATTTTTATCCTTGAGGTACACCCTCAAAATCAGGTTCTTGGCTTTGAGCCAAATTAGGGTTTCAAAACTGGTCTTGCTATTCGCAAGACTGAGTAGCTGCAAGTCAAGGATTATCTTTTCTCTTTTATATATTTTTTTATCTTTTTAATGGCAGGAAAGAGAAATAGAAATAAGGTAAATCTAGTATATATATATATGTATATATTATATATGTATATATGTATATATTATATATGTATATAGGGGTGGGGGTGGAGGTGGAAATGGCATGTAGCACGGTGTTGAGTTGATCGTCGTCTAGGAAGATGCAACCAACAGGACGAAGTCCCACGTGAAGTGTAGGATGGATGGTGGAAGATGTGTGTAGAGACGCTTTCTGTACTCGTGTATCGGGGAATATCTGCAACTGGTGCGATATTCCCGCGATACAACGTGTGGTAGGTGATATGAAAAAATATATATATGTATATGTATAAATATATATCTATATGTATATATATATAGATATGGTTATAATTATATAGGTGTATATGTAGTTATATATATATATGTATTTATAATTAGATATATCTGTATGTATATACAACTGTATAGATGTAGATATATATATATATGTATATATATATATATATAGTAATATATGTATATAGATATATGTAGAAAGATATATATATATATTTGTGTATTTATATCTATAGATATATATGTATATATATGTGTATATATATGTATGTATAAATAAATATATAGATAGATGTATGTATATATATATATATTTATATATTTATAATTAGATATATATGTATGTATATATATAACTATATAGATATAGATATATATATATAGATAGTAATGTATGTATATAGCTATATATATGTATATATGTATATAGATATATTAGTATAAGTATCTATGTATATTGATATATGTAGATATATATATATATGTATTTATAGCTGTAGATATATATGTATATATGTATGTATATTTGTATATATATATATATGTATAAATATATGTGTATATATATGTATATATATATATATGTTTATATACCTATACTTAGTTGTATAGGTAATAATATATGTATAGATATATGTATATATATATATATGTATATAAATAAATATATATATATATATATAAATATATATATGTATATATATATATAAGTATATAGTCGTGTACAAGTGAGTGAGTGTACACGTGAGTGTGTACAAGTGTGGTGTGTGTGTGTGCGTGAGGTGTGTGCCTGTGACAGAGAGAGAGAACGAGAGCGTCTGCTGGAGTGAAGAAGGCACAGTGAGTTAAGTCGTCTAGACGCTGAAGCAGACGTCTGGTGGCCCACGCACAGGCGTAGGCGCGTAGGCACGCGAAGATGCGCGCGCACGCTGGAGGGAGTGGTGTGAGGGAGACTGCCGCGCAGCACGCTGCAGACAGCAGCGCACCGTGCTGTGCGCTGAGGGAAGCGCAGGCGAAGAAGCGGACGCTGGAAGAGAAATGGGCATAGGTGCTGGAGCGGGAGTAGGGAGAGATGCGGGCGCGGGCGTTCGCGGACGGGCTGGCGACAGTAGTGGCGTGAAGAGAGCGCGTGGTGACCGGATAAGTGAGAAACTTTCCGGTCACCGCACTTTAGCCACAGTGTTGCACTCTCTAGCGTGAACAGTGGCTACAGTGCACGCTTGGCTCGCGCGACCTGCTGCTGGCGGTTCTACGTGTGCGGGCGCTGCGAAGCAAGCCTGCGTGGGTGGAAAGAGCTGTGCCGGCTGCTGCAGGGGCGTGCGATGGCCTGCACGTGGCATGGGGTGGCCGATTCCTTGCTGCAGCTGCGGTTGAGCTTCAAATCTCGACTCTGTGGCAATGGTGGAAATGGATGGAATGTCTAAAACAGAGAGGAGAACCACCATGCCCACAGGCTCTTTGATGAGCTGGGCGGTGGTGGGACTCACAGTGGTAGTCGTGTACCACTGTGAGCTGCTCTTGTCGCAGCGTAGCTCCTCAGGAGGAAGAGAGGCTGCGTATGGAGGGGAGAGGGGAGGAGACGGCGTGGACAGGGAAGGCTGCTGTGTGTTGGACCAGGCTCCTCATACAAGGAAGCGAGGAGGGCTTTTTTAAAGAGGATGGAGGCAAGCACAGCCATGCCCTGGGCTGTGCATGGCTGTGCATGTGGCTGGCAGGGCATGTTGTGCAGAGAGAGGTGCGAAGAAGAAGCTGCCATCCCCTGTAGCCGCGCGGAGAAATTCAAAGCCAAAATAAAAAATAAAAATAAAGATGGTGAATTTGCGAGGCAGCACTTGAGGAACACGTTAATTTCAAGGCCATTTTATTCACTCTCCTCCCCTCTGAAATAAATTCATGCATGCGTTTATTTTTACAAATGTAACTATGGCTACCTAATATACAATGGCAATGCTTGGAAATAGCACAAGATGGCACAATTGTTGGTGCATTTTTGATGTGCAATCATACCCCCATGCCTATCTTTTGCTAGTTCCTAGCAAAACATTTTTGTATTGTATTTAGAAATGATCTTAAGCTGAAGGTTTTCTTCTAAGGTGACATAGGTGTGTTTATTTGTTGGATATTGTGAGAACCAATTGTAGAGAAGACTACTAGTACTTTAAGTCTTACATGTCATAGACCATCTCCCAACTAACCTGGACTCTTGATATTTAAACCTTAAGTGCAATTTCCAGGACCCAGGAGGTTTTTACCGTACTCGAGAGCTCAAGAGATTATGGCTTGTGCATAGTGAAGGATCAAGACTGACCAGATGAACATTAAGACTCAAGGCCAGGGTTTCACAAATTTTTAAGTGCAGGTTGGTCCCAGTTTCAGCTCATGTCTTCGGATCGACCCTTAAAAAGTTGACGGAAAACTCAACTCCCTTTTTATGACATTTGTGGCTCAAAGAAAACAGGGTATTTGTAACTTGCCCTGAAAAACTTTTGTAGGGTGAAGACTTTACAGACATTTGCGAGATATACTGACTTATTTGCAGCCTTTTTTTTTTTTGAAACACGTGTCAGTATATCACTTACAACATTATTTGGAAGAGCACACTTTTCTTTTGGAGGGAGAGTTCCTTTTTGGTGGAAAGAGTCTCTCCTAAACACAAGACTAAAGCCTGGGATAAAAAGTCTACCTGCGCGCACAGGTAGGGACTCCACCTTCCCTAATGAACACTTGGGTTGGATCTTATGTTTGCCTGGTCTTTCTTGATATGTGTAGTGTGAACCAAGATTACTTAGGCTCTCGAGTAGAAGCAAACCAACGAATCCTGTACTGGTGTCTCAGGTACAAGAATACATCCTAAGTTAGGAGAGATTCCGATCTATTTTATCAATGCCTATGTGAATTAAGCCGAGCCTAAGCGAATCAAGCTTCTGTGGCCTGGAAAGTCTTCAAAACAGTGTTTGAATATCCATAAACACTTATTGTATTTTTGTTTCAGCCTTCAGATCATTACTAAACACCAATATTTTTTTTTAGATAGATGGAGACTGCATGATACCATAAAATACCCAGATCCTATGGATGCCTATCCACCCCCCTATGCCAAACGATGCTATGTCCTCATATGCATGTAGGGTAAGGTAGAGGAAGGATGAAAGATCGGGTAACGAGAGCTGAGGTGCAGGGTATACAGTAGGGTGGTAGGGTGGGTGGATGGTGGGTGGTGAAGTGAAAAGTGAAGTGAGCGTGACAATGGCAGAGTGTTGTTGGGGTGCCTCCCAACGAGCACTGAATTTAACATCCCCATCTGGACTCAGAATGAGGCACAACATTAGTTACCCTCCAGCAGGGCAATAGTTTCTCCAACGGGGCAGGTTCATGAGTAAGATAGGGTTTCAAATGCTACCCATTGACCGTAAATTTATGCCCAGATTTGGGATCTTCAATCTCAACGGCCTCATTGGGAAATGGTCTCGAGACCAGGAAAGGACCAATCCATTTGGACTTCAATTTCCTAGGAAAGAATTTGAGCCAGGCATTGTAGAGCCAAACTTGCTGAGAAGGCTCAAATTCTTTCCACCGAATACGGCTATCGTGAAAAGCCTTAGTGCATTGCTTGAAAGTTAAGGCAGAATCATAGGATTCACGACGGAGCTCTTCCAGCTCCTGGAGTTGGAGTTTCCTTTCTCGACCACATAGGTCTGGGTCGAGGTTACATTGGCGAACCGCCCAGTAAGCACAGTGCTCCAGCTCCACGGGCAAATGACAAGGCTTCCCATAAACTATTCTATAAGGAGACATACCAAGGGGAGCCTTGAAGGCAGTTCGATACGCCCAAAGTACGTCAATCAGCTTGTCGGACCAATCCTTACGGTCATGCCGAACCGTTTTTTGGAGAATTTGCTTGATTTGCCGGTTCGACACCTCTGCCTGGCCGTTCATCTGAGGATGATACGTGGATGCGATACGATGGTGGACTCCGTATTTCCTCAGAAGTGCCCGAAACGAAGCATGGGTAAAGTGGCTTCCTCCATCCGAGATAATGGCTCGAGGGATCCCAAAGCGCGCAAAAATGTGGTCTTTGACAAATCGAGTGGATATAACATGGTTAGCACGGCACGTGGGAATAGCCTCGATCCATTTCGAAACATAATCAACAGCCACGAAAATGAATTCGAAGCCGTTGGAAGGAGGAAATGGACCCATGAAATCAATTCCCCAAATGTCGAAGATTTCCACAGCAAGGATGGGTTGCAAGGGCATCATGTCATGACGTGACATTGACCCTAACGACTGGCACCTAGCGCAATGTTTGGCATAATTGTGTGCATCCTAGTGAAGGGTGGGCCAAAAGAAATTGCACTGCAACACCTTGGCTGCAGTTTTCCTCCCAGAGAAATGGCCTCTGCAGGCATGATCGTGGCAGAAGGATAGCACACTGGGGAATTTGTTGTTAGGAATACAGCGACGGATGATTTGATCAGCACCTATTCGAAAAAGAAGTGGATTATCCCAGAAATAATACTTTGCTTCTGCCATCAGGCGCTCGCGCTGGTTTTTAGGCCAGCCACGTGGAAGGGATCCAGAAGCAAGGTAATTGGCAATGTCAGCATATGAAGGTCCACTTGCCACATTAATTGCCAATAGGTGCTCATCAGGAAAAATCTCATTAATCGGCAAAGTAAGTCTAATATGGTCAGGGTCCAGTCTAGAAAGATGATCAACCACAACATTCTAGGCTCCGGCCTTATCACGGATCTCAATGTCAAATTCTTGGAGCAGAAGGATCCAAGGAATCAGTCTGGGCTTGGCATCCTTCTTGTGCATGAGATGGCGAATGGCCGTGTGATTAGTGAAAACAATAACATGTGAGCCCAGAAGGTTAGAGCGAAATTTCTCCAGCCCAAAGACGACCGCCAGTAATTCTTTCTCAGTGGTAGTATAATTACGCTGGGCCTCATCCAACGTCTTATTGGCGTAGTACACCACGAAGGGGTGTCTATCGCGTCTTTGTCCCAAGATGGCTCCGACTGCAAGGTCAGAAGCATCACACATGAGTTCAAAGTCGAGGGACCAATCAGGTGGCTGGAGAACAAGGGCCTTGGTGACAGCATTACACAGCTGCATGAATGCTCTCATGCAGTTGGGGCCCATATCGAAGGGTACGTTGGTCGATAGGAGATGAGTTGAAGGTTGAGAAATCTTGGAGAAATCTTTGATGAATCTCCTATAGAAACCAACGTGTCCCAGGAAGGAGCGGATTTGTTTGACAGAGCCAGGCACAGGTAAATCAGCAATTACATCAAGCTTAGCTCTGTCAACCTCGATACCCCTATCGGAGATGATATGCCCGAGAACAAGTCCCTCGTGTACCATAAAATGACTTTTTTCCCAAGAGAGCACGAGGTTTATATCAATACATCTCCTAAAGATACGGGTCAGGTTAGCAAGAAGGCCATCGAAAGATGGTCCAAAGACCAAAAAGTCATCCATGAAGACCTCGAGAAAGTCACGCACCATGTCATGAAATATTGCCAGCATACATCTCTGGAAAGTTGCTGGCACGTTACAAAGTCCGAACGGCATCCTTCTAAATGCAAAGGTGCCGAAGGGTGTTGGAAGGTCGTAGATCACATTTTTGATAAAAGCGTCGTAGTATAGTTGCAAAATACGATCCAACAAAGATATTGTTTTGTAAAAATAACGAGACTTTGAGTCCTGGTCGTTCGTCTCTGTGAGGCGTTGTTTTTGCTTTTGAAATCGATCTTAAAGCTGCTCTACTTTATTTAAAGTAGACATGCTGGTGCGTAATATATAGGCAATTAAAGAATAGGCACTTAAATCACGCAAATATGATAATCATTCAGCTCGTGGTGATTTTGAACACATAAGAGATATATATATATAAAGTGAAATTTCATTCGACATTGGAGAGTTGTTGCAGAAGGAAATCTAGAGGAAAGCTTATAATGAATGCTTAAAAATTAAACCTAACTACCAGAAAATGATTGCATACAAGAATCAACGGGGGGATTTCGCATGCATCATTGGTGGAGAAGTAAGACTACACTACTAAGCAGTAAATGAAAGCAATAAAGATTATGAAGAGCATGATTTAAAGCTAGAAGAATAGATGGAATTCAGGGGTGGTCATCGATGGCCTTGGAGTGGTCGAGAGAAGGAGGGGCGGCCAATGGAACTTAGGCCAGCCCTTGGAGAGAGGTAGGGTTGATCCAGCATCCCGGCATGGTGTCCTCCATGGTGGTGGTAGTGAGCTCGTGGAGGTGGAGTGACTATGGAGGTGGCGTGAATGGCACCAATGGAGTGCAATTGCCAAAGAAGTGAATGGTTGCAAATGGCTACCCAAGGGCTCTTTTTATAAACCTAAGGAAAGCTCTCTAGAGAATTATGGAATTCTCTAGAGAGGCCTATGGTGGGAGCTCGTGGGAGAGTGAGAGAGAGAGGGTGGATGGTGGTTTTTAGATCCACCAAATGTGGATCTAAAAATTGAATGGCTCTTGGTTGCTATTTTTGGCAACCAAGGCAACCACACATGGTAGAGAGTTCTAGAGAACCCTAGGCTAGATATTTTCATGTGGATGGTGTGTGTGGGTGTGTGTGGGTCGAAACTTAGGTGGCTAGGTTGATTAGGTTGGGTTCTAGTGGGTTTAGGTCAAGGTAGGCCTCAAATTAGGGTTATAAACCCTAATTCACTAAGGTAAAGTGCAATTAAACTTAATACAAGTTTAATTGGGTGTGTGGAAACTTAATTGAGAGTAAAACAACTCAATTAAGTCAGGTCTAGGTCAATTGGACTCTCACTGAGTCCTATTGGATAGTGTGCTGAGATCAGGGCTCAATTGGACTCAATGAGTCCAATTAAATATGCTGATGGAATTGACTAAGACCAAGTCAATTAGGTTTAGTGAGGACCTAATTAGGTCCTTAGGGAGGTCTAGAGGTGATGTACTAGGGTTAGGGCACCTTAATTTAGGTTCCTATGGGGTTGGAATTGGGTTTAGGGACCTAGAGATCCAAGATCAAGGCTTAAATCTCAAAACAGGAATTGGAGAGCAGTACCAGACATCTAATAATATAATAAGACATCTTATACCCAAAAATCAGAAGTCCAGACTTGTTGTCTGGACGTCCAATCAGAGTTAGGAAGGATTTCGGGTTCTGTTTTGGGTATTCTACAGAAGTGGGTTTAAAGTGTGCGGGATTTGGCTAAGGGTCCTGGACGTCTTAAAACTTATATGGACGTCCAGAGAAGGGTTGGAACTAGGGATTTAGGGCTTCCTATGGTGTTGTGACCTAATCTAAGGGTGGCTAAGGCTTGGGGAAGTCTCTAGGCTATCCTAGGGCTAGGATGGACCTAAGCTCTTCACATTTTACTGCTTTATTTCTACTTAATAGAATAGCAAACTTTTAACCCCCTTACATTATTATTCCTACATCTAAACTAGGCCTTCTGCTCCAGCTCTGCTACAACTCTTGTTATTCCTGATCCAGCTTCAGATCCAGCTCCTGATCAGCTTATTGCCTGCAGTTGACATAATGCACTTAATCAGCACATTATAACATTATTTCTTGCATAGCTAAAGGAAAGCAGTAAAGATGCAGATAATGCGTATGCATGCATGAATAACCCTAACTTATGCTAAGTCCTAGCCTAATTTAGGTCAATTAAGACCTATGATTGCTACGCAATCATACCCCCATGCCTAAATCTTGCTAGTCCCTAGCAAATGCAAGACTAAATTATTTACAGCAAGGTCCCTAAGGGACTGGTTATTTTATCAAGTGTTTGCATAGAGATTTTTCTCCTTTTTGTTTTCATCCTATGCTCTAGAAATCCAAAAATCGTTAAGGTGAAGCTATGTAGCTTTTGCAATGAATTCGAGTGAAAACTAATACATCTTTAAAGCCTGTACTTGACCCCTAGTAAAAATTCTAGCGGGATAGGCGGACTTCTTCCCTCTGGGTATTCAAGATATTTTATGAATTCCACCCTGGCTTTAGGCTTAGGTAGAGAATCTTTAAGGGAAAGGATTATATATTTGGTGGCTTATTCTCACTTGGTGCTACATAGAGACTAGTACTACAGAATCTAGATTCCCAGATTACTATGTAACTCAACTCAGAGAAAGATGAGAAAAACTATGCTCCCTTTTGATTCCTTTGTATTCATTCTCTCTTACTCTTTTTCTTTCATTTTCTTAGAGCTCACAACCTCACCAGATTCACACGTATGTTCTGCATTTGGTGGTCTCACTAGGCATTAACACTTCAATTGAGTTCTCATAACCCTAGCACTAAGTCGGAATTCCTTAGCCATTATTCAGGTGGTTAGAAACACAAGAAAAATAGGTTAGGGCCATATTTGGTGGAGCTCAATTTTATTTGGTGGTATTGCCTCGATGAAATAAACACTAAATATTCATTCTTTTTTCTTCTTTTTGTAATTTTTTTTTTCAGTTTTTCTTTATTTTCATCATTCTTTTTTCCTTTTTGTTTTTCTCATTTTTTTTTAATACTTTTTTTTTTCAGCATAACACAACTAGCATACATCCATGAACTTTATTGAGGAGGCATTATTAGGGATTAGTGGTACTCAAGAGACATTGGGTGGCTTATTTGGTGGAAGTGCCTACCCACAGCACCGGGAGAGACGGATAGGACAGTGTATTTCTGACCTTGACATCAATACCCTCCTTCAGCTAAGGTTTCCGTAAAGAATAGTTGTAACCATCCACCTTAGCCCTAGTTTTATCAAAACTCGCTCTCCACATATTTACCTTATTCGGTGGCTCTCACAATTTCGCACAAAAATGTATATGCAGGAACCAAGAGTGAAAACTATGTCTAATCTCAGAGTATCATCACCTAATTATCTAGGATTCCAGATTCCTTGCACTAATCTTAGAGCACCAATACACTCTACTCTCTCACACTATTTGGTGGATTTTTGGAAGAAAATCAACCTGACTCCCAAAACACTGTCCAAGGGTTCAGGAAAAGAAGCACTGCTTCTTCTCGACAAACTGAAGACGTTTATCATCCTTCACCGTGAATCCATTGCAAATTCTACGTGTGTGTGAAAAGTTGCACTAGATTCCAGATTACAGGAGTCAACTAAAGGATAAAATCCCCAATGCATTCTCTTAATAAAATAATCTTATTCATGAATGCAATATCTATATATGCTATAAACATGTAACCTCATATAATTTGTACTTCGTGAATTTGCCGTATCGAGTTACAATCAGCTTGACCCTAAATTTAGAACAAAAGGTGAGTGGGTGAGTCAAAATTGGTTGTTGCGAACGATTTCTAGCTCCAATGAGAGCACTGGAGGTGGAGTCGGTTGTTCTTTTATTTAAGGTCCTAAAGTACGTTTTGCATGTAGCTCCGAGGTTTTCCTAAGTGTTGGCATAAAATTTTTTCAGTTTTTCTGTATCTACCCCCCCATGCCTAAGTTCTTGCATGTCCTCATGCATGAATGTAAAAGAAAATAAATGCTGTAGGGAGAGAATGGGTAGAAATCACCTGTAATTGCTCCTGAAATTATATTCAGCATCGGCTAACCTGTTAATATGCAATATAAAAGGAAAATATGCTAAAACAAAAATATGCTATGTATAAAAATGGTTATGTATAGATGATGGTGAAATGGTATTTATACATGCTGAGTTCAACGCTTCCAGCTGGGCGAGCACTCAATCACACGTCCTCACTAATATGAATGGTCTCGTCAGGTGGAGGAGGTTCCTGGGTCAAAAATGGCTTGAGGCGCTGACCATTTACCATGAATAAATGCCCAGATTTGGGGTCCTTGATCTGGACTGCCCCACTAGGATATGGTTGCATCACAACATACGGGCCAGTCCATTTGAACTTAAGCTTCCCCACAAATAGTTTTAGTCTTGAATCAAATAACCAGACTCACTAGTTGGGCATGAATACCTTCCTCCGGATGTGGCGGTCGTGAAAGGTCTTGGTCTTGTCCTTGTATATTAATGCATTCTCATAGGCCTCCTGCCGGATTTCTTCTAATTCGCTGAGCTGGAGTTTCCGTTCTCGACCTCCTGCATCGAGGTCGAGGTTGCATTTTTGCACCGCCCAAAAGGTGTGGTGTTCCAGCTCTACAGGAAGGTGACATGCCTTGCCATATACCATGCGATATGGTGACATTCCGAGTGGGGCCTTGTATGCGGTCCGATATGCACAGAGTGCATCGATTAATTTGTCGCACTAGTCCTTCCTGTCTGGTCTAACCGTCTTCTGGAGAATCAGCTTGATTTGACGGTTAGACACTTCAGCCTGCCCATTGGTCTGCGGGTGATACGGGGTGGCTATGCGGTGATGTACCCCGTATTTCTTTAATAACAACCTGAAATGGGTGTGGATGAAGTGGCTTCCCCCGTCGCTAATCAGAGCACGAGGCATTCTGAATCTCGCGAAAATATTTTGCCGTACGAAAGAAATGACGATCTTGTGGTCAGCCCGTCTTGCCGGGATGGCCTCGACCCACTTCAAGACATAATCAACTTCTATCAATATGTACTCGAAGCCATGCGAGTTCGGAAAAGGGCCCATAAAATCTATGCCCCAGACGTTGAACACTTCTATGACCATGATGGATTGGAGTGGCATCTTGTCTCTCCTAGTCATAGAACTGATCGATTGACATCGTTTACAGCGTTGGGCGTAATCATGTGTATCTCTGAAGAGATGGTTAGCCAGAAAAATCCCAACTGCAAAATTTTTGTAGTGGTTTTCCGTCCTGAGAAATGGCCACCACACGCATCATTGTGGTACAAAGATAACACACTGGGGATCTCAGAGTCAGGGATGCATCTGTGGATAATCTAGTTCGCTCCAATGCGGAAAAGCAGTGGGTCATCCCAGAGATAGTATCTGGCCTCTGCAATGAATTTGAGTTTCTTGCCTTTCGATAGGTTTGCGGGAATTTTCCTTGCAACAAGGTAGTTCGCGAAATCCACATACCAGGGGAACTCAACAGAATGAACTGCCAAAAGTGATTCATCCGGAAATTGTTCATGGATAGGCAGGGAATAAGGAATATGGTCTGGGTCCAATCTGGATAGGTGATCCGCCACAACATTTTGTTTCCCAGCTTTGTCATGGATCTCGATATCAAATTCCTGTAATAGAAGGATCCATCTAATGAGTCATGGTTTGGCATCCTTCTTTGCCAACAAGTGCTGGAGGGTGGAGTGGTCAGTGAAGATGATGACCTTGGACCCTAATAAATATGATCTGAATTTCTCCAACCCGAATACTACTGCTAGCAGTTCTTTCTCTGTGACAGTATAATTGCACTGAGCTTCATTCAGCATCTTGCTAGCATAGTATATGACAAAAGGTTGTTCTGGCCTAAAACAGCACCGACGGCAAAATTAGAAGCGTCGCACATCATTTCGAAATCAAGCGACCAGTCGGGTGGTTGGAGAATCAGGGAGCTGGAAACAGCACTTCATAAAGTCTGGAAGGCGCTGAGACACGAGGTATTAAATTCAAATGGGATATCGGTAACCAGGAGATTCGTCAAAGGCCACACAATTTTTGAAAAATCGCATATAAATCTCCGATAGAAGCCGACGTGGCCCAAGAATGATCTAATCTGCTTGACCGAGCTAGGTGGCGGTAAGTGGGAGATGACCTCTGATTTAGCCCGATCGACCTCGAGTCCATTTTCGAAGATCCTGTGCCCTAGTACTATACCATCCCTCACCATGAAATGGCTTTTCTCCCAGGATAGTACTAGATTTACCTCAATACATCGTTTCAGGATCTTTGTGAGGTTATCAAGACAAGACGCGAAATCATCTCCGAAAACAGAGAAATCATCCATGAATACCTCGACATAATCCCCAATCATGTCAGAGAAGATAGCCATCATACAACGCTGAAATGTCGCTGGTGCTTTACAGAGGCCAAAGGTCATCCGCCTAAAGGCGAATGTTCCAAAGGGGCAAGTGAATGTGGTCTTGTCCTGATCTTCCGAGCTAATTGCTACCTGATTATACCCTGAGTATCCATCTAGAAAGTAGAAGAAACTGTGTCCGGCTAACCGTTCCAAGATCTGATCAATGAACGGCAAAGGAAAGTGATCCTTCTGGGTAGCCGTGTTTAGTTTCCTGTAGTCAATGCAGACCCGCCAAGATGTCGCAGTGCGGGTCGGGATGGATTCGCCCTTATCATTTTTTATAATGGCGAGTCCTGCTTTCTTGGGCACTATCTGAATCGAACTCACCCATTGGCTGTCTGAGATTGGATATACAATGCCTGCATCCAGCCATTTGATGATCTCCTTCTTAACAACCTCTAGCATATTCGGGTTTCGTTGTCTTTGAGGTTGTCTCGAAGGCTTCACCCCCTCATCCGTGTAAATGTGATGAGTGCAATACGAGGGGCGAATACCACGGAGATCAGCAACACTCCACCCGATAGCAGCCCTATGGTCTTGAAGTGTAGAAATTAATTGATGCTCCTATTCTTGGGTTAAGTGGGCATTGATAATGACTGGATATGTCTCACTTTTGCCCAAGAACACGTACTTGAGTGAGTCAAGTAAGGCTTCAATTCAATTACGGGTGGGTAAGAATCAGAACTGAGAGTGGGAGGAGTAGAATCGAGGGTGGGAATTTGTTGATCCATGTACACGTGAATTCCTGCTGAGTCACTCCCTATGAAATATGTTGTGACTACGTTAACGGGAAACCCGTTAGCTGTAGTCATGTCCTCCTGTAATAATAGGGGTGATTCAGTAATATATGGATCAAGATAGCTGGATTCAAGGGTGCTGTGGTCAGAAGCACACCCCAAACAGTCAGATCCTCGAGGAGATATGTGTAATGCAGTGGCTTCAATCTCGTGTGGATCGAGGTCCGAGAACCTTGATAGTGTAGACGAATGAGACATTGGGTCGTCACAAAGGAGCCCAATGTTACCACAGTAAGCCGAATCTTCATCTTCACCATCCTCCTCTATTCGATCACAGTCGAAGTTCTTTGCTGCCCTGAATATGTCTAGTCGAAGTAGCTCATTGCCCAGGGCAATCTCCATACACCCGGATGCACAATTGATGTTTGCTCGGGCTATCGCTAGAAATGGGCGACCCAAAATAATTGGTGCATCTCGAAGATTAGGAGGAACTTCCATATCAAGAATGAAAAAATCTACGGGAAAGCAAAACCCACAGATTTTTACGATCACGTTCTCAACCACCCCCCTCGGTGTTTTGACTGATCTGTTAGCCAGCTGAATCGTAATCGAGGTGGGTTTCAACTCCCCAAATCGAAATTGATCAAATACGGCGGTGGGAGTTAGGTTGATGGACGAACCCAAATCTAGAAGGGCCCAATCAAATGGAGAATCCTGCAAAAAGCAAGATATCAGTGGGGTGCCAGGGTCTTTCCTCTTCGATGGTAAGTCAACTAGAATCACGGCGCTAGCTTCTTTCGACAGTACCGCCTGTCGTCCAATTCTCAGCTGTCGCTTCGGGGTATGGTAGTCCTTGAAGAACCTAGCGACAGCGGGAATGTGATCGATAGCCTCAAGGAAGGGGACCTGAATATGTACTTTAAACATCAATTTCAGGTCCTAGAAATTCCGCGTGTCCTTTTTCCATACTATATTTCATGTCAGAGCCTCAAGAAAAGGGACGAGAATATCAGGGTTAAGTGGCCTCTTAGCCTTATCTACCACAGGTGGCTCCTGAGATGCTGAAGGAGTCGAATCTGCCTACGGCGAAGGGTGGGAAAAATCAGAACCCGCCTGCCTAGGTGGTGGGTCGAATGTCTTCCTTCCGCTCTGCAATGAGACAACGTGTGCATCGGCTTGCTGTCCATGAGGTGGTGGGGAAGCGGATAGGGCAGAATACGCGGGATTCTACAAAGGCGGCTGGCCTTGCGTGTAACCGGGTGGTGCAGGAGGCGCCTGTAGTATGGCGTGTGCTTGTCCCTGCAGTGCCTAAAACCTAGGTAGGGTGCTCTGGTTCTACACATATCGAGGATTCGAAACGGGTTGGAGGGCAAGGCTCCCTGAGTCTTATGCTCCTGCAACAGCTGGTTCTGCGTATTTTGTATGGTCTGAATCTGATCAGCCATAGCCTTCATTATCTGCAATCTATCTTGTGTAGACTTCCTCATCGATTCTTGTAGCTCCTCCTTCAGCACCTCCAAAGGGTCGGCCTGCTTTGGAGGGTGGTTGGCAGCTTGGTGCAGCGGCTGGTATAATGAGCAGGGTTGCTGCTGCTGAGGCGGGAATGGCTGCTACCTAGGATACATTTTTTGCGCATTCCCGTATTGCCTGGTCTGGTGTTGTGGATCTTGATGTGGTCTCTGTGAATTACTAGACCAAGAGAAGTTCGGATGTTGGCGCCAACCAGGGTTATATGTCTCTGAATACGGGTTATTACACCCGTATCCTTGGATAGAGCTGACGTCCTCGTAGGCCGAAGATGTCTGAGACATATATCCGTCAAAGGGATATGCATTATAATTTGTGGGTGGTGCATGACCCTGGTCGTAGGGTGCCAGATCTGGATTATTCACTGGATCCTGATATGCGGGATCTCGTAAATACGGAGAAGGTGCATCCCGAGTGAGTAGATTAACTCGAGCAGGTGGAGCTCGGGGTGCATAAGAGGATCTTGCGGTGACAGAGCTCAAGTCCGATTGACCTTGACTGATCTGGTCAATCTTCTTCTCAATCAGGTTCATTCTATCCAGCTGCTTGACGATGATATCAATGTCGGCTCGAATAGAATCGGTGTGAGCCTCGTGGACACCAACCCGCTGCTGACCAGGCCGCTGGAACTAGTTCATAGATGCGACATTCATTGAGTTCTCCGCTAATGATTCGAACAGCTCAAATGCGTTGTTCTCGTCTTTTGCGAGAAAATTCCCGCCGCTAGATGCATCAGCCAGATACCGATGTGTGTCATATAGCCCATGGTAAAAAATCTAAGCTAAGTGCCATCTGGGTATACCATGATGCGGGCATTTTTGGAGAAGGTCATGAAATCTATCCCATGCCTCATGTAATTTCTCCCCAGCTCCCTGGGAGAAAGTCGTGATTGCACGTCGCATTGCATTTGTTCGACCAATTGGGAAGAACTTTTCAGGAATTCACGTTGTAATTCTGGCCAGGTTCCAATTGGCTTCCCAATAGTCTTGAACCAGTATGAAGCTTTGTCCCTTAGAGAGAACGAGAAGAGCTTCATCAGGATGATCCCGAGATCAATATTCCTGGGTCGGATTGTTTCAGCGAGTCGACTCAGGTCCTCAAGGTGCTGGAACGGATCTTCGCTTGAGTTCCCGTAGAAATGAGTGCTGATCAACCCAATTACATTAGGCTTGAGCTCAAACGCGTCTCCGCCTGCGGGAATTCTGACTAGCGGTGCGATGATAGGTGCGGCTGGGTCGTAAAAATCCCGCAGTTGTTCTCCTCGTGGCAGGTGCTGCATCCTGTCAAGAGCCATCGGAATATGATCCATGCTCTGCTGATGCCGTTCCTCAGATTCAGCGACCCGGGCTTCCAAACGAGCCATCAGGTCTAGATTCTCAATGTCCTGACCCGGTCTAGGTCCAGGTCCAAGATTTGCCATGGTGGCTCTTGGAATAGAAGAAATGTGAGGAGAAGATGGTCCGAGCGAGGTGACTCACCTCCTTGGGAGTGCCTCCCAAGGTCCAAGCAAGTGAGGTCGAAGTGACCTCCTTCCGTGCATACACCGCCCAACCCCTGGGTTGGTGTAGCCACGCAGGACAAGGCTAAGGCCCTGTCAATCAAGTGGTCCTTATATATCAGGTGACCAGATTTTTCATTAGGGATTTGAATTCCTAAAGATTAGTTCGTCGTACAACCCACTGAAAGTGAATTCCGTCTCTCAAGCTAACCCAGCCAGTCTGGTTACGAGGGGACTAAGGGGAAGGTTCTTCCTTTGGCTTACGCCTCTGGTTCCGTTGACCCCCGAGCCACGGTCGTTTGCCACTACCCCGCAGACTGTCACCAGGTTTGGCAAGAGAGATTAAACTCATCCAGTAGTACGACAATGAACTCGGGTTGATTTCGTGTTTTAAAATTAGTTTTTAACCTGTTTTCTTCAGTGGGGTTTATGGTGAGTGGCCCACAAGGTGACCAAGCTCACCGGCTAACTAGACTTGATTAAGTCTAGGTTAGCCAAAAGTGTGGTCTCTATTTGTGACCCTAAAGGTTCAACCTAAGTTGCATGCACTTCTAGGGTTTTTTCTCTATTTCAACAGACCACAGAAATAATGTTGATTCTCTAATAATAATTGGAATCCAATTAATTTGAAATTTTGCGAGTAGATCCCTTTTTCAATTAGTTTTTCAGAGAATATTTTCTTGAAATTTTTTACTGTTTCAACCGAATTTTTAGGGAATTTTAAATATCAGGGGGTCAGATTTGGAACTTTGACCCCTGGATGGTTTTTCGCTTTGAAACAGTATCAAATGATCATCAAAAAATCGGGAAAAAAATGGAAAATAAATCCAATTAAATCAGCTTTCAAACTCCACCATTTTTAGTCAAAACAGATTCGCGGATTGCTCGAAATCACTTTTGAAAATTTGAAAATTTTTGAATCTGGGTCAATCTGACCCCCGTGTACTTCATGAATTTTTAAAAATTTTATACTTGGAGGTTTTTCAAAGTAACGATGGAATTTGAAAGAGGGTTTGAAAATGAAGGTCCAACCCAAATTTTAGAATTTTTCGCTGACGAATTTTTCGACAATAGAATTTTTAAGTGAGATTTGAAATCTGGCCGAAAATCAAAAGGTGGTGGAGAAGCTTTTAAAGAGGTTTGAACTTGAAATTCAAGCCTTCCACCAAAAATGCTTTTTTTTTTTTAAATCTTTTGCACTCTTTTTTTTCAAAAAGAATTTTTTTAAAAGATTCAATGAAAATATCTCCTTTTTTTTTTAACCTAGATTCAAAAGGGAACCTACTGTAGATTTTTTTCAAAATTTTTCTCCTTTTTTTTTATGAAAATGAGAAAAATCTCCCATTTTTTTTTCAAAAGAAATTGCAAGAAGTAGATCTAGTCCTAGGGTACAGAAAATAAACCTAATCTAAGAGAATGTGATGTGCACCTGATTTCTTTTCCGCGCTCGTTGTGTGCACAGATCCCGTTTTTCTTCCGTGTTGTCTTGCACATCAAGAACAAAGTAGAGGCCAATTAGTTAGCGATAGTTCCAAAATCGAAATCAAGTAAAATGACGTTGCCACCCCAGCAACAACGCCATTTGTTGGAAGGTCGTAGATCGCATTTTTTATAAAAGCATCGTAGTATAGTTGTGAAATACGATCCAATAAAGATATTATTTTGTAAAAATAACGAGACTTTGAGTCCCGGTCGTTTGTCTCTGGGAGGCGTTGTTTTTTCTTTTGAAATCGATCTTAAAGCCTCTCTACTTTATTTAAACGACATGCTGGTGCGTAATATATAGGCAATTAAAGAACAAGCACTTAAATCAGCCAAATATGACAATCATTCAGCTTGTGGTGATTTCGAACACATAAGATATATACATATAAATAAAGTGAAATTTCATTCGTCAGTGGAGAGTCGTCGCACAAGGAAATCTAGAGGAAAGCTTATACATGAATTTTTAAAAATTAAACCTAACTACCAGAAAACGATTGCATACAGGAATCAATGAGGGGATTTCGCATGCATCATTGGGGGAGAAGTAAGACTACACTACTAAGCAGTAAATGAAAGCAATAAAGATTATGAAGAGCATGATTTAAAGCTAGAAGAATAGAGGGCATTCAGGGGTGGTCCCCGATGGCCTTGGAGTGGTCGAGAGAAGGAGGAGCGGCCAATGGAACTTAGGCCGGCCCTTGGAGAGAGGTAGGGTTGATCCAGCATCCCGGCATGGTGTCCTCCATGGTGGTGGTAGTGAGCTCGTGGAGGTGGAGTGACTATGGAGGTGGCGTGAATGGCACCAATGGAGTGCAATTGCCAAAGAAGTGAATGGTTGCAAATGGCCACCCAAGGGGTCTTTTTATAGACCTAAGGGAAGCTCTCTAGAGAATTATGGAATTCTCTAGAGAGGCCTATGGTGGGAGCTCATGGGAGAGTGAGAGAGAGAGGGTGGATGGTGGTTTTTAGATCCACCAAATGTGGATCTAAAAATTGAATGGCTCTTGGTTGCTATTTTTGGCAACCAAGGCAACCACAAATGGTAGAGAGTTCTAGAGAACTCTAGGCTAGATATTTTCGTGTGGATGGTGTGTGTGGGTGTGTGTGGGTTGAAACTTAGGTGGCTAGGTTGATTAGGTTGGGTTCTAGTGGGTTTAGGTCAAGGTAGGTCTCAAATTAGGGTTATAAACACTAATTCACTAAGGTAAAGTGCAATTAAACTTAATACAAGTTTAATTGGGTGTGTGGAAACTTAATTGATAGTAAAACAACTCAATTAAGTCAAGTCTAGGTCAATTGGACTCTCACTGAGTCCAATTGGACAGTGTGTGCTGAGATTAGGGCTCAATTGGACTCAATGAGTCCAATTGAATAGGCAGATGGAATTGACTAAGATCCAAGTCAATTAGGTTTAGTGAGGACCTAATTAGGTCCTTCGGGTGGTCTAGAGGTGATGTACTACGGTTAGGGCACCTTAATTTAGGTTCCTATGGGGTTGGAATTGGGTTTAGGGACCTAGAGATCCAAGATCAAGGCTTAAATCTCAAAATAGGAATTGGAGAGCAGTACCAAATGTCTAATAATATAATAAGACGTCTTATACTCAAAGATCAAAAGTCTAGACTTGTTGTATGGACGTCCAATCAGAGTCAGGAAGGATTTCGAGTTCTGTTCTGCTGAAATTAGACCTCTGACAAAGTGTCTAGATGTCCAATAACACTGCAGAAGTGGGTTTGAAGTGTGCGGGATTTAGCTAAGGGTCCTGGACATCTTAAAACTTATCTGGACGTCCAGAGAAGGGTTGGAACTAGGGTTTTAGGGCTTCCTAGGGTGTTGTGACCTAATCTAAGGGTGGCTAAGGCTTGGGGAAGTCTCTAGGCTATCCTTGGGCTAGGATGGACCTAAGCTCTTCACATTTTACTGCTTTATTTCTACTTAATAGAATAGAAAACTTTTAACCCCCTTACATTTTTATTCCTACATCTAAACTAGGCCTTCTGCTCCAGCTTTGCTACAACTCCTGTTATTCCTGATCCAGCTTCAGATCCAGCTCCTGATCAGCTTATTGCCTGCAATTGACATAATGCGCTTAATCAGCACATTATAACATTATTTCATGCATAGCTAAAGGAAAGCAGTAAAGATGCAGATAATGCATATGCATGCATGAATAGCCCTAACTTATGCTAAGTCTTAGCTTAATTTAGGTCAATTAAGACCTATGATTGCTACGCAATCAAAGGGGCAGGTAAAAGTGGTTTTCTCATGGTCCCGGGGGTCAATTGCCACCTGGTTATATCCCGAGAATCCATCCAAGAAATAGAAAAATTTATTTCCCGCTAACCGCTCCAGGATTTAGTCAATGAAAGGTAGTAGAACGTGATCTTTCTTAGTTGCAGCATTGAGTTTCCTATAATCTACACACACTCTCCAAGATGTAGGAGTGCGTGTAGGGATGGATTCGCTCCTGTCATTGACAGGAATGGTGAGTCCTACCTTTTTGGGTACGACGTGAATCAGACTCACCCAGGGGCTATCGCTGATCGGGTAGATTATACCTGCATCCAGCCACTTAATAATTTCCTTTTTAATGACCTCCTGCATGTTAGGGTTGAGACGTCGCTGCATCTCGAGGGAAGGTCGAGCCTCTTCCTCCATAGATATATGGTGAGTGCAGTAGGAGGGGCTAATGCTAGTTAAGTCTGATAAAGACCATCCAATGGATGCCTTGTGTTCAATAAGGACCTTCGTTAGTTTGCACTCTTTCTCCCTGGTCAATTTTGAACTGATGATTATGGGGAGCATTTCATTTGGCCCCAGAAAACATACTTAAGTGTACTAGGCAGCTCTTTCAGCTCAGGAGTTGATGGTGAAAGATCTGGCATTTCTTGGGACGAGAGTGTCCCAGGTGGATCGGAAAACAAGTTAGAAGAAGTTGGCCCTCAGATTGGCCAAGAAGAGGGGATTCTTGGATAGATGGATCCAAAAAGGAATAGCCCCAGTGAGTAGTATGTGGGCTCAAGGTCCCAATGTGGAGTTGCAACTTCACCTGATTTGGTGGGAAAGAAAGGGCAATCCGATTTTCAAGAGTGTGGACCAACGATGAATAGCCCGGATATGACTCAGACCATGAGGTATGGGAAGCGGAGAAAACCTCGTCAGAAGTCTGGTCAGGAGAAGGTACGGGAATAGGGAGGGATGGGGGAACGTCACAATAGGTGTTGGTCAAGCAATCGTCAGTGTTTAAATGCAGTCCGCAGCAGTCAAAATAAGTCCCAATTAGTCCGATACACACGCTGACGGCCATGTCCTCGTCAGACGTGTCATCCTCAATGCAATCGCAATCAAAGTTCTTGGCTGCCTTGAGGATGTTAAGCTTGAGGTTTTCAGATCCAACGGCAATCTCAATACAGCCTGACTCGTAGTCGATATGGGCGCGGGCTGTGGCCAAGAAAGGTCGACCAAGGATAATCGGACAATCAGAAAGTGAGCTAGGAACTTCCATATCTAAACAAGAAAGTTAACAGGAAAATAGTGACTATTGACCCTAACCACCATGTCTTCCACCACACCCTTCGGAATTTTGACAGAATGATCTGCCAACTGTAACGTGGCAGGGGTGGGTTTCAACTTTCCTAAGGAAAATTTTTTGAGCATGATGGTTGATATAAAATTGATGGAAGATCCGAGATTAAGCAGGGCACGGTTAAAATTGTAGCCTTGGATGCTACAGGAAATAAGCAGTTTGCTCGGATCTTTCTACTTCGGTGGAAGATTTGACAGTATAGCACAACTTGCATGAGGCGAGAGAACTACCGGATTCTTAGTTTTCTTTGACTGTCGCCTGGGTGTTGTGTAGTCTTTGAAAAATCGGGCGATAGTCGGTATGTGGTCGATAGCCTCGAGCAGGGGTACCTTGATTTCAACATCCCTAAACAAATTACATAGGTTATCAAAGGCTTGCGTATCTTTCTTTTTGACTTTTGGCTCCCTCAGTAGAGCCTCAGGGAATGGGACTGATTTTGGCACCAATTTGGGTGTGTCATCCTCTCGCGAATGCGGTGTGCATCTCGAATGAGAGGGAGATGAAGAAGACAGGCCAGGATCAGGTCGAGGTGGATCGACGGTCTGCTAGCCACTCCTCGTAGTGATCGCATTGGACGATGCGGGTCCAGTGGGATCGTAAGGCGGAGGAGGGTTCGCAATAGGGACATAAGAGTGAGGTGCTGCAACGGGATTAGCCTGAAATCTCGGTGGAATGCTCGGAGCCTGTAGAATCTGATGAACCTGCCATTGAGAAGGTCGTACCTATGGTTGAGGACCATGGGGTACGAAATTTTGCGGGTTGGGAACAGGTTGGGCTGGAAGAGTGCCCTGAAATCGAGTCGCAATGAGTAGTTGACTGATCTCAGCATTCTGCTACGCCAATTGGTGCTGAAGAGAGGTCATGTTCTCTTCATGGCGCTTCAACATTTCCGTCATCATTCGCATCAATTTATCAAGAGGACTTGATGCGTGTTCTGTTTGCGGTACGCAAGGACCTGCTGGCGGATTCGCCATAGGATTAGACTGGGCCCTTGGGATGACGGGTGCGGACAGTCGCATTGGTCCATCAGTGGGGTTTTGGCGCTGCGGGTTGTTGGACCATGCGAAGTTCAGATTATTTCGCCACCCTGGGTTATAAGTGGCAGAGAACGGGTTGTTCCCCAGGGCGCAAGCGTCTTCTATGCCAGAAGACGCGTCTGCATGTAAATATGCTTTTGAGCACTCGGAGGCTTGGTCCTCCGTGTCAAAATACTGGATTGCAGAAGCCAGATCCACATGACTTACCGAATCTCTCTGTGCGACACTCGGTAAGGAAGGTCTTACGGGGTTTCTCAGGATAAGCCTGGTGTTGGAAGAATTGGGATTGTGACGAAGTGGTGAGGTGGGGGTGTTTGCCATAGAATGGGTGGGGTTTGCCAGAAGCTCATCCAGCTTCTTGTGAATGACGGAGACTTCATCCAACTTCTGTGCGATAAGGCTGAGATCTGTGGATGAATGGGAGGGTCCCGTGTCAACTTCATGGACTTTACGGGGCAGGCTGGTACGATTAAAGGCAACAATGGAGGCATTGTTCATTGAGTTTTCGCTCATATTTTCAAATAATTCGAATGCTCCATTCTTGTCTTTATTCATGAAATTCCCTCCGCAGGAAGCATCTGCAATCTGCTTAAAAGTTTCATTTAGCCCATAGTAGAAAATCTAGGCTATATGCCACTTAGACAGACCGTGGTGCGGACACTCCTTGAGGAGGTCATTATATCTCTCTCATGCCTCATGAAACTATTCGTCATTTTGTTGCGTAAATGAAGTGATAGCACGGCGAAGCGCATTAGTTCGTCCGATTGGGAAGAACTTCTTGAGAAACGTTGTTCGCATCTATTCCCAAGAGTGGATGGTTCTCCAAAGGGTGCGTAACCACTGCGACACTTTATCCCGCAATGAAAACAGGAACATTTTCATGAGGACTATTGATAACCTGATATTTCTTGGTTTAACTATTTCAGCCAATCGGGTTAGGTCTTCCAAGTGGAGAAAAGGATCTTCACTTGCATGACCATGGAAGTGAAAATTTATTAGGACAATTATGTTAGGTTTCAATTCAAAGTCGTACCCGCCCATGGGGACCCGAATTTGTCCTATGGTCTCTATAGCAGTGGGATTCTTATAGGGGCTAAGAGACCTAGGCTCCTCCCGTTCGGGAGGGTTCTGCATCTCCTCCAATGTTTCCTTAATGGCTTCAATTTGTTCATTATACATTTCCATTTGAGCTTGGAGGCGGGTTATGGGATCTAAGGCTCCACCACCTGGTGGGTTTTGAGGGCGGTTTCCTCCCTCGGGATTTGGGGGTGGGTGTGCAGCCATGTTTGTGGAGGAGGACGATTCGGCTTCTTTTCTAAATTTATCAGACAATTCACACAGTTCAGGGTTTTGTGACCTCCTCCCAAACATGCACTACCACAGGAAGAATTGGGGGCATACGAAGGGAAAAGAGATGAGAGAAATGACACCGCAAAGGTACACTTGATGCAAGTCAATACAATTAAATTCCTAGCCTCTATAGTATGCCCTTAGACCTAAAGATCTAAGTTACCTACTATCATGACCTACAGAATTGAATGCGAGCACCGCGGAACCACTGGGCTAGATTGAAAGGCCGTTTGCCCCAGTCTTAGACACCCGATAGCACGCGGGAACCCTCACCAGCACGTAGGCGCTACACGCAGGTAGTTAGACCTCCAATCCTTAATAAGGGTCCAGTTGCTACCAGTTTTAATTAGAGGCTTAGGATCAAGTGCTTCTGGAATGTGAAGGGCGTTATTTACGGGTAATGCCCAAGTGGTTGATTTTATGAGAGTGTGTAAACCAAGCATGCAACGGGGAAATCTCCCCAAATTGAAGTTTTAATTGGTGAATGGTTTTTAGAGTTTCAGCCTTAAGTAGTATCGATTTTAGGATTTCTCTGAATTACCAATTCAACCAATCTTCAAGTTTTGAGAGAATACAAGTTTTCTTCTAAGCCCAACAAACCCTTCTTCAATGTTAGTTGGTTAGTGCATGCTAAAAAGCAATGGGCTTCCCTAGATGGAGATTTCTATGTGTGGATGCATAAGTCAATTTTAGGTTTATGTGACAGGGAGCCAAAGCACTTCAATTCAAGTGCTCCCAATCACTAAAATGATTTCTACACACAAGGCTCAACCATAAGATAAAGAAAATCAAATTGTTAGGGTTGAAGTATTCGGGATCAAATCTTCGGCACATGAAAGGTCGTGGTGGGGTTGGAATCAACTCAATTCCAAGTCTCCCCACCAAACAGGTGATCCCGAATTGCAGATAAATGAGGCAAAGAAGAATGGCAATCAATCTTTTTTATTTTTGCCTCAAAGACTACTTCACACAGTGAAAGATTTAAGAATCAAGATTCTGGGATCTTCGCTATGCGAAGTTTGCGGGAAATCCCAGGGTGGTGGGACTGATGGCAAACAATCAAACAAGTGATTTTTAATCCACTTGCCCCAAGAGATCCCAAAAAGTGTTTTTTTTTCTTTTTTTATTAAGGTGACAAGTTGACCTAAGTTGCTAAGAAAGAAAGACCTACCTGTTCAGCAACATGGGCGAAGCTCCAGAGCAGTGCCGGTGACCTCACGCTCTAGTTCCCGCCTTGGAGCTACCTACATCTCCGACTTCGTCTGCATGCCCTCTCCTTGCAACTTGGTTCACCTGCACACCAATAAACAGAAACACCCGTGAAGAGAAGGGTGTGAGAAGAGAGAAATTAAAGGAATGGAGTAGAAACTTACTTGAATGCGCACTTCCCCGACAATGGCGCCAGAAAAAGGTGTGGTTGGGCTCGGACAGGTGGTATTAATATGGTGATTTAATCGTTGAAATGTGTATAGTGGTTAACCTAAATCGAGCCTAACCGTCTTTTTACAAAAATTTTTAACCTGGCCTACTTGATTTTATCTTGGTCACTTTTAAGCCCAGGGTCGAACTCAGGGAAGCAAGATTAGAGGTGAACAAGTTTCTACACCCTTCTTACAACGAATCTCTTCCGTTCGTTTATTATGTTTTTGGTGTTTTTCTATTTAATACTTTTTTTCTAATAATTTTTGTCCTTGAGGTACACCCTCAAAATCAGGTTCTTAGCTTTGAGCCAAATTAGGGTTCCAAAATTGGTCTTGCTATTCACAAGACTAAGCACCTGCAAGTCAAGGATTATCTTTTCTCTTTTATATATATTTTTTAGCTTTTTAATGGCAGGAAAGAGAAACAGAAATAAGGTAAATATAGTATATATATATTTATATATTATATATGTATATAGGGGTGGGGGTGGAGGTGGAAATGGCGTGTAGCACGGTGTCGAGTTGATCGTCATCTAGGAAGACGGAACCAACAGGACGAAGTCCCACGTGGAGTGTAGGATGGATGGTGGAAGATGTGTGTAGAAACGCTTTCTGTACTCGTGTATTAGGGAATATCAGCAACTGGTGCAGATATTCCCACGATACAACGTGTGCTAGGTGATATGAAAATATATTTATATATATGCATATGTATAAATATATATCTATATGTGTATAAATATATAGATATGGTTATAATTATATAGGTGTATATGTAGTTATATATGTATATATTTATATGTATATGTATATATATATATAGGTATGTAAATATATGTAGATAGATGTATGTGTATATATATATATATATGTATTTATAATTAGATATATCTGTATGTATATACAACTGTATAGATGTAGATATATATATGTATATATATATATAGTAATATATGTATATAGATATATGTAGAAAGATATATGTATATATGTGTGTATTTATATCTATAGATATATATGTATATACATGTGTATAAATATATATATATAAATATATTGATATATATATGTATATATATGTATGTATAAATATATATATAGATAGATGTATGTATATATATATATTTATATATTTATATATTTATAATTAGATATATATGTATGTATATATATAACTATATAGATATAGATATATATATATATAGATAGTAATGTATGTATATAGTTATATATATGTATATAGATATATTAGTATAAGTATCTATGTATATAGATATATGTAGATAGATATATACATATATATATTTATAGCTACAGATATATATGTATATATGCATGTATATTTGTGTATATATATATATATATGTATAAATATATGTGTATATATATGTATATATATATATATGTATATATACTTATACTTAGTTGCATAGGTAATAATATATGTATAGATATATGTATATATATATGTATATAAATATATATATATATAAATATATATATGTACATATATATATAAGTATATAGTCGTGTACAAGTGAGTGAGTGAGTGTACACGTGAGTGTGTACAAGTGTGGTGTGTGTGTGTGCGTGAGGTGTGCGTCTGTGAGAGAGAGAGAGAGAGAGCATCTGCTGGAGTGAAGAAGGTGCAGCGAGTTAAGTCATCTAGAGGCTTCAGCCGACGTATGGTGGCCCACGCGTAGGTGCAGGTGCGTAGGCGCACGAAGATGCGTGCGCACGCTGGTGGGACCAGTGTGAGCGAGACTACTGTGCAGCACGCTGCGGATCGCAGCGCACCGCGCTGCGCGCTGAGGGAAGCTCAGGCGAAGAAGCTGGTGCTGGGAGAGATGCGAGCGCAGGCACTGGAGCGGGCGTAGGGAGAGACATGGGTGCGGGCGTGCTCAGACGGGCTGGCGACGGTAGCGGCTCGGAGAGAGAGAGCATGGTGACCGGATAAGTGAGAAACTTTCCATGCACCGCACTGTAGCCACAGTGTCGCGCTCTCTCGCGTGAATAGTGGCTACAGTGCGTGCTCGGCTCGCGTGACCTGCTGCTGGCGGTTCTATGTGTGCGGGCAATACGGAGTGAGCCTGCACGTGCTGAAAGAGCTGCGCTGGCTGCTGTAGGGGTGCGCGGTGGCCTACGCGTGGCGTGGGGTGGCTGGTTCCTTGCTGCAGCTGCGGTTGAGCTTCAAAGCTCGACTCTGTGGCAATGGAAAAAATGGATGGAATGTCAAAAACAGAGAGGAGAACCACCATGCCCACCAGCTCTTTGATGAGCTGGGCAGTAGTGGGACTCACAGTGGTAGTCGTGTACCACTGTGAGCTGCTCCTGCCTGCAGCATTGCTCCTTAGGAGGAAGAAAGGCTGTGTATGGAGGGGAGAGGGGAGGAGATGGCCTGGAGAGGGAAGGCTGCTATGTGTTGGACCAGGCTCCTCCTGCAAGGAAGTGAGGAGGGCTTTTTTAAAGAGGATGAAGGTAAGCACAGCCATGCCCTAGGCTGTGCATGCGGCTGGCAGGGCATGTTGTGCCGAGAGAGGTGCGAAGAAGCTGCCATGCCCTACAGCCACGCGGAGAAATTCAAAGCCAAAATAAAAAATAAAAATAAAGATGGTGAATTTGCAAGGCAACACTTGAGGAATACGTTAATTTCAAGGCCATTTTATTCACTCTCCTCCCCTCTCAAATAAATGCATGCATGTGTTTATTTCTACAAATGCGACTATGGCTAGCTAATATACACTGGCAATGGTTGGAAATAGCACAAGATGTCACAATTGTTGGTGCATTTTTGATGTGCAATCACCGCGCCTCAGTTCAACCGCGCGCCCATTTCTCCTTCGCAGCGCAGTGGGTGAAAGCGCTTGCGTGAAGGAGAGGCACAAGATCGAGTCGTGAGGAGCAGGCAAGCGGGCACGGGCGAGTGGGCGCGAGGAGCGTTGGATCGCGATCGAGTGGTCGTGAGCGCTCAATAGTGCCTCGCGCTATTGCACGCTCATGCCTCACGCGAGATCGCACGCAAGCGTTGTGCATAGAGGAGGCGCTGTGTGTGGCGAGTTAAGCCATCGGATCTCACGATCGGATGACTAAGATCGGCAGTACTTGGAGTGCGTGTCTCAGTGAGGGAGGCGAGCGGCCACCCCACTACGCCCATGATGGGGCTTTAGCGATGGTTTTATCCGTCACTAAAGACCCCTGATTTAATGTTCTTCAAATTAAAAGGACCAAATTGCCCTTACTCGTTGCAACTATAAAAGGAGACCCCCTCCACACGAAATTCTCATCCCTTCCTTCTCTTCTCTCCCTCTCCAAAGCTCAAGAGAAGCTTGTCCCACACCCGAGATGCTTCTCAAGAGATAAAGTCAAATTTTCATCCCCCTTCGGAAGCGGATCCCACGACGACGACGTGCTGCCCTGTTCTCGTTCTTCCCGCTTCGTTCTCCTTCGTCGTGCTCCGTTCCTCATCTTCCATGTGTCGTCCCATCCGGCTTGTCCTCCAAGCAGCCGTCGAGGAGGATAATTCTCTCTCGATTCTTTTTTAATGCTTTCTAGAGTAGATTTACTATTTTATAGTATAATTGTTTTCTAATTTCTAGTCGTAATGTTTAGTGTAACGAACAATCTTTTTCATAATGAATTCCATGTTCATTCTACATCTCTTTTTGATTTTTGTTTGTAATATTCTCTCTCTCTTCTATTTAGTGTAAATAGATAGATAGTTTCTAATCAATTAGTTTACTTCGTGACAAATAAAAAAAATGTGTATTTTTAAATCAAACGTCCGCCTCCCTAAGTTCGACCCGGGAATTCTATTCCGGTATAAATTTTATTCCTTGAACACGAGTTTTTTGCTTTCACACTGCAACGATAGGTTTTTCAAAACCAAATACGTTAGCATAGCAACTCGTCGCTTCAACAAGGGACATGTCCATCTCCTTAATCAATTACCCCTGAATCCAAATCTGAATCAAAATCCGAATCCACCCTCTGTTAATCATGATTTTGAGTATCTTAATCAACAACAATCATTTTCAAATCAACCTTTAATCTCTAATTCATCTTTCCAAAATCAACAAGCATCTTCTTCTTCATTAGCTTCCTCTTCTCATGTGGGTATTAACTTTGTTACAACCCACCGTGGAACTTCCACTAGCGATCCAGTTTATCCAAGAAACCTATCGCAAGACCCTAGTACATTTAGAACAACCCCTGTTTCTACACTTGAAAGAGGTGCAGAACCCGATCCCACAATTCCTGCTAATTCGCAAGATCTGGGAAATACCTCTGTAGAATGGGAAATCCACGCCCCATTCCCTGAAGATTTGAAGAAGACTAGGAAACAAAAACAACCTGTTACATTAGATGAAGATTTAATTAAAATTTTTTAACAGGTACACATTAATATCCCACTCCTAGATGATATCAAACACATTTCGACTTATGCAAGATTTCTTAAGGAGTTGTGTACTCCTAAGCGTAAGCCGAAGAAAGGAAGCACTAAGGTACTTTCAGAGCATGTGAGCTCTATAATTTCAAGTATGCTTCCTTTGAAAAAGAAACACCCAGGATTTCCATTTATTTCCTGTATAATTGGGGGTCAGTCTTTTGATAAAGTCCTCCTAGATTTAGGAGTATCTATTAACCTCATTCCTTTATCTTTGGTAAAACATTTCAAAATAGAAAACCTTAAGTCTACCAATGTTGCTTTACAATTACCTGATAGATCTATTAAGTCACCTAAAGGAATGTTGGAGGATGTAATAGTAATAGTTCAGGATTTTTATTTCCTAATAGATTTTATTGTCCTTGATATGGAAGTACCCAAACACATTAAAGATACCCCAATTATCTTAGGGAGACCCTTTTTGGCTAATGCAAAGGCCAACATTGATTGTGAATCTGGAAAGATTGAATTGAAATTTGGGGAGAAGACAATTAAGTTGGATATATTTGAAGCTTCTAGTGGATTGGATTGTGATTGGATTGAGGAAATAAAATCTATTGTAGCTTTTGAGGATGACATTAGTTCCTTAGAATTAGAGAGCACACCTTTTGATATCCCATACCCTCAAAGCGATGAAATCCTTTTGTTAGAATCTTTACTCAGTCCTGAATTTGAATCTTATGAATCATCTAACTCACTTCTTGCAATCGAAAATCCTACCTTAAATCCTACTGTTGATTCTACTCCTATACTAGAATTGAAACCATTGCCTGATAATCTTAAATATGTCTATCTCGAATCTGATCAAACATATCCTGTAATTATCAACTCTCATCTTTCTGAATCACAAGAATCCAAATTGATCATGGTTCTTCGAGATCACAAGAAGGTAATTGGGTGGACTCTACATGATCACACCGGGATTAGCCCCAATTTTTGTACTCATCACATCTATATTGAAGGTGGGGCACGACCTTCAAGAGAAGCTCAATGACATCTAAATCTGAATTTAAAGGAGGTCGTTAAGAAAGAAATAATCAAGTGTCTAGATGCTAACATTATCTATCCTATATCTGATAGCCCTTGGGTGAGTCCAATTCAAGTGGTACCTAAAAAGGCAGGACTCACCATAATCAAGACTGAATCTGGAGAAACCATTCCCACACGAATTGCAAATTCATGGTGGGTTTGTATTGATTATCGTAAGCTGAATACTATCACAAAGGACCATTTTCCTTTGCCATTCATTGATCAAATCCTTGAGAGATTAGCTGGTAATAGGTTCTGCTTTTTAGATGGTTACTACAGATATAATCAAGTAGCAATTTATCCCGAAGATCAAGAGAAAATGACTTTCACTTGCCCCTTTTGAACTTTTGCTTTCCGAAGATTGCCATTTGGGCTTTGCAATGCACCCGTGACTTTTCAGCATTGCATGTTAGCCATTTTACTGAAATGGTGGGTGAATTTATGGAGGTTTTTATGGATGATTTTTCATTCTTTAGGGAAACATTTGATATTTGTCTGGATAATTTGTCGAAGGTTCTTAAAAGATGTATAGAAGTAAACCTTGTCCTTAGTTGGGAGAAGAGCCATTTTATGATTCTAGAGGGCATCGTACTTGGCCACCTTGTATCTGAGGGAGGTATCCAAGTAGATCGAGATAAGATCAAACAAATTGCAAATCTTCCAATTCCTGACTTGATCAAAGGCATTAGATCATTTCTTGGGCATGTGGGATTTTATAGGAGATTTATACTTGATTTTTCAAAAATTGCCTAACCACTCACAAACCTCCTCACAAAGGATGCTACTTTTGAGATGAGTGAGGAGTGTATTTCAGCATTTGAAACATTGAGAGACAGAGTTACATAGGCTCTGATCTTGCAACCACCTAATTGGGATTTACCATTTGAGATCATGTGCGATGCATCAGATTATGCAATAGGAGCTATTTTGGGATAGAAAATTGAAAAGAATCTGGTAGTAATTTACTATGCTAGTAAAACTTTGAATGAGACACAAAGGAATTACATAGTTATAGAGAAGGAATTACTAGCAATAGTATTTGGATTAGAAAAGTTCAGATCTTATATGCTCGGATCTTGAATCATTGTGTACTCTGATCACTCAGCTATCCGACACCTTCTATCCAAAAAGGACACGAAACCTAGTTTGATCAAATGGATCTTGCTTTTGCAAGAATTTGACCTAGAAATTCGTGACAAGGCGGGTCGATAGAATGTTGTTGCCAACCATCTTTCCCACCTTCCTTCTAATACTATTGAATCATCTCCTCCATTTACTGAACACTTTCTTGATGAACATCTTTTGACTATATCCTCAGATCTTCCTTGGTACGTAGATATTGTTAATTATTCGGTTGCACATTAATTCCTGCCAGATAGGGATGGGAATCGCAAATCACGACTTAAAGCAGAAGCCAAGTACTATTTCTGGGAAGATTCGTATCTTTTTCGACTCTGTAATGATCAAATCATCAACCGTTGTGTCACTTCTTCTGAGATTGATTCTATCCTCTCTTTTTGTCATGACTAGGACTGTGGTGATCATTTTTCTGGTTGAAAGACTGCTGCAAAAATTCTACAATGTGGGTTTTATTGGCCCATGTTTTTTGCTTGTTCACAGACTTATTGTAAGGTATGTAGTCGCTGCCATCACAGACTCTTGATGGCATGTCACAAAAAGACATGATGCCTCTAAACTCGATTATGGTCTGTGAAATCTTTGATATTTGGGGAATAGACTTTATGGGTCTGTTTCCATCCTCTTTTGGGTTTGAATACATTTTACTTACTGTTGATTATGTTTCCCATTGGATTGAACCCATACCCACATGCACAAACGAACATCAAGTTGTCATTCCTTCTATGCAGAGTCATATTATTGCTCGTTTTGGGGTACCTCGTGCCATTATTTCTGACGGTAGTTCCCATTTTATTAATGCCCAATTTAAACATCTACTTAGAAAATATGAGGTTACACATCGTATTTCTACACCTTATCATCCCTACACTAATGGGAAAACTGAGGTCTCTAATCGGAAGATCAAAAAGATCCTTCAAATGACAATCCGACCAGATAGGAAGGATTGGTCTTTCCATTTATATGAGGCTTTGTGGGCTTGTAGGATTGCTCACAAAACACCAATAGGCATGTCACCATATAGACTTGTTTACGGGAAATCCTGTCATCTTCCCGTAGAAATTGAATACAAGGCCTATTGGGCAATTAAAGCCTATAATTTAACCTCACGAAGGCTGGTGAACATTGTAGGTTGCATCTTAGCGAACATGAGGAATTGCATCATGATTCCTATGAGAGTTCAAAGGTGTATAAGGAAAAACTTAAAGCCTTCCACAATAGATATATTTCCCGCAAATCCTTTACACCTAGTCAGAAGGTGTTGCTTTTTGATGCCCGTTTGAAGCTCTTCCCTAGGAAACTTAGGTCTAAATGGTAAAGGCCATTTATTGTTGTTAGAGTCTTCGACAACGGAGCTGTCGAAATCACTGAACCCAATAAGGATCAACCCTTCAAAGTTAATGGTCAACGTTTAAAACCTTTCTTGGAATCACATCCTTTGGGTCTTGTTGGAGAATGCTACACGCTCCATTAGGGCTTATGCCTAGCTAAAGGTGTAAAACTTAGCAATTTTGTACATAGTTTTTTCTTATTTTTTTCTACACTTTTATTTTCCCATACACTTTTCTGATTTTTCACTTCATCTTATAATGATTACCTTCATTTAGTTCGCCTGACTACTCTGACCTTTGGTCAGACTTGAAATCATTCGCATAGAGATCTGTGATCTCCTCTATCCAACTCCTTCCATCACCCTATACTAAATGAAGTGTAATATCTTTTCACCCTTCTTACAATGAGGACATTGTAAAATCTTGGCTTAGGGGGGTGTGAAGTAAAATTTTCACTTAAAGTGTACGTGTACAAAAAAAAAATACATAAAAATTAAATACCCACAAAATTTTTAAAAAATGGAAATACCAAAAATTATAAAAAATTTCAAAATAAAAAATATCATAAAAATTTGAAAAATTTTGAAGAAATATTCATAAAAATTAGAAAATTTTATAAACAAAAAATAAAAATATATTAATACAAAAATATGAAAATTGAAAATACGAAAATAATAATAAAAGGGCTATATTCATCTAGAATAAAGAAAAGAAGAAAAAAAAATTTATATCTATAATTAAGAGCTTAATTTTTCTTTTAGGTCAAAAACTAAAAAAATATATAAAGAACATATAGAGTATTTAAGAGCATTAAATTCTTATTTAGATTTTTACTTTTAACATTTTGTAAAAACACACTTTTATTTTACAAAATTTTTTAAAGAAGATTTCATTTGAATTAGAATCTTTAAACCTTTAAGCTTTGTTTTTCTATTTTTACCCTGAAATTAAGAAACTAAGGTGTACTAAGTTTTAAAGTTAAGTTTTGGAATTAAATTGTACCTTTTTAATCAATTAGATTAAGTAATCCTTTTGCTTTTGGAAATTTGATTTTATCATAAAGTTAAGTAAAAAGGCTAGATATTCAGAGTTAATTAAGTAGAGAGTTAGTAGAATTTTAGTTTACAAGTCTTTCAGACTAAAGGACATTTGACTAGACTTAGTAATTTTTGTCTTGACAGATCCTATAGGAGGAAACTAAAAATTTAAACAACTTGAGAGTGAATGGCATTGTTGTTCAAGCTTTGGTTTGACAGCTAAGTAACCTAAACATCTAAAATTCACACACATAGAATTGTCTTGTTGGCATCTGAGACCCTGAAAACACAGAGGTTAAGAGATCGATTCTGAATCCTCTTTAGTCCAAGGATTTCCACGGGGTGGTTCTTGGATGGGTGAAGGATGTGCTGCTCACCTAGAAAAAGGATTTGGAGAATAAAGTTAGTAAGAAAAATGAGAAGGGGGAGAAAAAGTAAAAAATAAAATAAAACACCTTGCAGTCAAGTGCCTCATTATAAATGGGTACTTATGCAATTTTTCATATAAAAATAAAGCATCTCAGTATAAATAGATGCTACCCTTCCTTCCATCAAATAAAGGAACACCACACTACATATGGGTGTTCTAACCTATAGAAAAAGTTAAAAAAAAATATGGAGATAAAAAAAATTAGGAATAAAAGACCTAATGGTCCACTAGGGAGATATATACAAAAAGTGTTGACCTCGGGATAGAAAACTAGTGAGGAGAAAGCAACCAAACCTGAGTAAGGCCAAGCCAAAGGCTTGAATTGGAATAATCTGGATTAGAAATTGATGTCTTTAGATCTAGATTTTTGCAAATTTGGATGCCTTTAGGATAATTCTCTTCACAAAGCACAGATGTTTTAAAATCATAGCTACTGAACCTTGGTATTGGGCAATGAAGCCTAAGAAATCAGGTTTTGAGGATTTACAGTTGAGACTCAAAGGAGAAGAATTGACAAAATCCTAGGTCTAAAAGTTATCCTTAGTGCTGTAGGCTAGTAGATTAGAGTTTTACTACTCTAAGTTTGATTAATAATGAATATCTAGTTAATTTGCTTAAACTTAGATTGATAAAAATCAAATATCATAAACAAAGAATTAACTTAACTCTATTGAGTTTTGAGTTGAAATTTAATTTCCAACTCTTAGGTTTTGTTTTCTTAAAACACTTTGTATTCTAAGTTTTTAAGGGTTAAGAATGGTAACAAAAAATAAGAGATTTTCTTTTAGATTCTAATTTTTTATAAAATTCATGTTAACAACATTGTTTTTAATTAAGTGTGTTTTGAAAATGTTTTGAGTATAAGTCTAAGTAAGAAAATTTTCACAAAATGCTTTGTATGTTATTCATTTATATTAAATTTAAAAAAATTCTCTGACCTAAGCTTTCCTCTACTTGGTTTGTATTTATATTAATTTAAATCCAAGTGCTTTAAATCATCATATTCTTAGTTAATTTTGCTAGGGATTAGCAAAACTTTGGCTTGTGGCTATGATGAGAAGCTTATCATGGTCACTAATTACCCCTAATTAACTAGCATTCCTAGTTAATTAGCTAGAAATATGTGAATATGTGGGTTATTATTAAATAAGGGATAAATAGTAAAGGACCTTAAAATAAGTTTAAAATGCTATATTATCATCCAATTGATATTACTAATAACCTAATTAATAATTGGACTCGAAATATTATCAATTATTCAACTAATTAATGAGTTTACTAACTTAAGCATAATATATACCAAGTATGTAATAACTTAAGTAGCATTAAATAAATTAATATAAAAAGGTAAAAAATGTAAATTCAAGGTCTAAATATAATATTTGTCTTATTTATAATCAAATATAAAAATTCGAAAAAGATTTAAATTAAAATAAACCTTGAAAACCTAAGTTTACATTTTGGTCCTTACATTTTATTTCAATCGGGTCCTTATTTTTCACTTAGGTCCTTAGGTTTCTTTACGAATAAGTCCCTAGACTTCTTCTTCTCTTCTTCACTCATCTAGACAGCTGATGACTGAAGGTGTAGCCACCGTCTAATCACTACCAATCTGACATCATCCCTTCTCCAAGCTCCTGGAGCTTGTGCTCACCATCCCCTTTTCATCCACTGGTCTGGATGATGCCTAATTCCTATTTTAGGGTTGGAGATAACCTCACCGGCATCGCAGAAGACGCTGGTGGTTGTCCTCCTCCTAGCCACAAATCCATCCAGATTCCACCTCCTTCTCAGTCGCCGTCGACTATAGATACCCCTCGATACCCTTGATTTCCACCAAGTTGGCTCCCTTCCCTCTTCTTCATTGAAGCTAACTTCGATAGGATATTCTCTCCACAACTCCGGCAAACCTCCTTCGCCTCATCCGACTTCCTCCATCCATCTACAATAGCTCTGGATCTCCGCCGAAGTCAGCCTCGTCTTCTGACAAGCGCTGACTAGGAGCTATCCTCTGCTTCACCTCACAACCACCGCCAGAGATCTTTCGACAACCCTCTGATTTCCTCCTCCATCATGAGCCATCGACGGAGATCCTCTATCCCCTTCATCCAGGTAACAGTAGACTAGGTAGGTAGGAGTAGGTTAGTTTCGTTAGTTAGTTAGGTAGCCTAGATAGCTGTAATGTTAGATTTAGAACTCGTCTTCCTCAACTTCAGCAAGCTCCTTGAGTTTGTCAGGAGAAATAATTTCATCTTTTTAAATCGCTGTGCATCTTCTTCTATCTTCCACGATCATTTCTCACACCTTTAATTACTAATTTGATTACTAAATCGCCTAAATCACTTCCACCTCCACCGACTACTTCTGTTGTCTATGGCAGCAGTAGTTGAGGTATTTTTCACCTTCATTAGATCCTCCATCACTATTCATCTTCTACGGATCCTAATCATCACTTTAACTCAAGTAAGTACCACATAAATTAAATGCCCAAATTTAATTAAGCTCCTGAGCTCACTCTCAATGGCAGCTCAGGAGTAGTTGAAATCCTTAATTATATATATATTTATGATCGCAATCATCTGTTGACTTGTTTTAACCACTCAATTGAATGGGAAAACAAGTCCCGAGCCTTAACGAACTCAATTTTTTAAAAATTGAATTCACTGTTAAATCTTTATTCTAATGATCAATTGAAGGAATTAACTTGATCCTGAGGTTCCTTGTAACCTCAAGAACCTTTTCAAATCACTAATGGCACAATTTCTCTTTCTGAATCACAAATTCATCTTTTTCTAGACTCACCAAAGCTCCGACAAGCTCCGGCAAGTCAAAACTAGTCTTCAGCCTATAGAAAAGAGTGAGAAGCTCCAGATCAATGAATTAAGGTTCATTGATTATGTTGAGAGTGTTTATTTGTGATTTGAATGTCTGGAGCTTGAGATAGGTCTTCATCTTCTCCAACTCTAGCAGAGTTGGAGAAATCTGACAATTAGTTTTAAGATGCATTTAATTGGTCTAGAAGCTTCAATGTTATGCAATGAATTCATTTCCATACTTAAACTAATGTAACTACCTCTGGTTTGTCTTGACGAACAAACTACTTTAGAAGCTCGGGCGATGAGCTTAAAACCCTAGGAATTTCAATTAAAACACCTATTTAAGGGTCTGAGCACGTTCCTAAGACTAAAGGGATGTTGTTTAAGGTGTTAATTTCCAGAGAAAAGCTTTAAATCAGAAAGTCAAAATTCAAGGTTCTACAGTCAAACTTGAGTTTGATTCTTTGATTCTGGATTCAATTTGATGCGTTGATGAGTTTAAGTTGTTTCTGAGATGCCTGTGGATGATTTTAAAGAGCTTTGAGTGAGCTTTGATGTATAATTCAGTTGGATTTAATTTTTGTCTGTTTGGGTTATTTTTAAACCCAAACTGATGCCAGTGGATTTTAGATGAGTTTTGAATGTAAATTCTACCTAGATGAATTGGTAACAACCTCTAGAAATTGTTTTAATTGATTAAACAAGTCATTAGTTCTCTGTTAGGACTTTTTCATGTCTAATTTCAAGGTTCTGAAGCTTCCTGAGAAGCTTTGAGCTCCTACACACTTCCTGAAGCTCCTGAGAGCTTAATATCCACACTAGCAGCTGCGGAATTCACTTCCTAACCCATTTAAAACTTCAGCTAGAAGTGAAAGTCCTATCTGTGGACTTTATAACCATAAATCCATTTTCCAATTCATTTTACATCGTAGACAGAATTGTATCTTTTCCCATCAAATCGAAGAGCATAACTTCCCATTCACATGAAATTGACACTTCAATGCTGTAGAGTTACTCAAGAGCTTTCCAAAAAGCTTTTATTTGCTTGGAACGGAGCTATGAGCTGTTAGGAATCGTCACATGTAGTTTGCTCTGGAAGGGGATAAGTTAGTCCCACCTCAGTTATTTCTGAACGGCCGCTTGAGTATAAAACTATTTTGTTGCATAGCCACTTCCGTTGACAGTGCACGGTGCATGGTTACCGATTGAGCATTGATTGTGTGTGTGTGTGCGTGAGCACGTATGTGCCTGTGAGTGTGTGCGCTTGTGGAATGCGAGTGTGGGCCCTGGGAGGGCGTGTGTGAGGCCTGGGAGGCTGTGAACCGGTTTGGCTCGAAACTCTAAACTAGAAATAAACATAACTAAATGAATTAGGCTTGGACCTAGTAGGGTCTGCTCCCACCCTGAGAAGGGTGCTGTGTATCCTTGAATGGTCCAACCCTCCAACTAATAAGCCTAATTTTTGGTTGAATAGAAAGAAAACTCGGTTCAGCTCAGAAGGAAGAAAGGTTAAGGAAAAATGTTAATCGCTGAAGGAAGAAATGCTAAGGGCTAAAGAGAAGAAAGGCCAAGGCTCAGAAAGAAGGCAAGGAAAGTTGCTAAAGAAAGATGCCAAGGAAGATGTTAAGGTAAAAGTAGAAGAAGGAGCAAAGCAAAGGAAGAGAAAGGAGAAGGAAGATAGGGAGAATTCGTAGAAGGCTGAATAGGCACTAAGAGACAAGGCAGAAAAGAGAAGAAAGAAAAGAAAAGGGGAAGAGGAGAAGAGCTCGAGAAAATTAAGTGAAAATTAAGAGAAAGAAAAGGAAAAGATTAAGAGAAGATTAAAAGATAAGTAAAAGAGAAAGAGAGAGTAGAAAGAGAAAAGGTAAAAGAAGAAGAAAAAGAAAAAGAGAGAGAGATTGAAGATGAAAAGAAAAGAGAAGAAATGGTTTAATTTCTTGCATTATTTTTAATTCCTTTTTTATTTTAATGTTGTAATAAGACATATTTCAATTAGTAAAACTTTCTATTACCTTAATTTCTTTGAAATAAATAGAAATTAACATGTTTACTTGTTATTAAAGAAGATCATTTGTGTAAATATGTTTTCTTATGAAATTTTGCATATTTCTTAAATTTAAATCATTAGGAAAAGTCCATGTTAAAATTAAATTAAGTATACCTTCTATGAGTAGTTTAGATTGATTGGTGAATTCTGAATAAGTTATACCTCCCAGCGAACGACCTGGACTCAACTAGTTAAAAGAAATAAAATCTAAAATGTTAGGTTAACTTGACCCTATACTACTCAATCGACACAAATTCGAGTTAACCTAAGTTACTTTCTTTTACACATAATTAATCACAATTAACTTAATTAACTGTGTTGAGGAGAGGACACATCACCAAGGTCTGGCAACGAGTGCATTCTTTAAAGTAGTCGTATGCATCCTTGAAGATCGTAGGCCAATAAAAGCCACACTAGAGGACTTTACCTGTGGCTTTATGTCCGAAGAAGTGTCTGCTGTAGGCCTGGTGATGGTAGAAGGATAGAATGTCCCGAATTTTCGCTTCTGGGATGCATCGTCTGATGATCTGATGAGCACCAATGCAGAAGAGGTACAGGTCTTCCCAGATGTAGTACTTGGCATCAAAAAGCAACTTGTCCTTCTTGGCCTTCGGCCAATCAGATGGGATCTAATGCGATGCCAAGTAAACTAAATCACTGTACTAGGGAAGTCCAGCATCGATAGTCAGGAGGTGCTCATCAGGAAACTGCTCTATGATTAGTCCGGAAGGGTCGATGATATCAAAAGGAAGGTGGGATAAGTGATCAGCTACCACGTTCTATTTTCCTACCTTGTCATAAATCTCGAGGTTAAATTCTTGCAACAGTAAGATCCAACAGATTAGTCAAGGTTTCGCGTCCATCTTCATGAGGAGATGCCTCACTGTGGTATGATCTGAGTATATAATAACATGGGAACCCAAAAGATAGGATCAAAATTTTTCAAAGCCAAATACTATGGATAGCAGCTCTTTCTCAGTAACTGTATAGTTATGCTGAGCCTCATAAAGTGTCTTACTAGCATAGTAGATGACCACAACCCAAGTACCAAACCCACTACGTAGTCATACGCATCGCACATGATCTTGAAGGGTAGAGACCAGTCAAGGGATTTCAGGATTGGTGCTTGAGTAACTAGATCAAGTAGGCCCTGAAATGCATGAGTGCACTCCTCGGTGATTTTGAAGGGGACATCCTTCGACAATAGACTAGTCAGGGGGCACACGATTTTCGAGAAATCAGGAATGAATTGACAGTAAAAACCCACATACCCTAGAAAAGAACAGATGTCCTTGACTGAGCTTGGCATGGGTAACTTAGAAATCAAATTAACCTTAGCTTGATCAACCTGGATGCCTTTTTCAGGAATGAGGTGACCTAGGATAATTTCCTCAAGTACCATGAAGTGTCTCATTTCCCATGAAAGAATTAGATTCACGTCGATACAATGCCTGAGGATTTGAACCAAGTGCAAGAGGCAATCATCAAAAGATTCCCCAAATACCGAGAAGTCATCCATAAAGACTTCAAGGTACTCACCTACCATATCTGAGAATATGGCAAGAATGCACCGCTGAAAAATAGCAGGTGCATTGTAGAGACTGAACGACATCCTACGGAATGCATATGTCCTTAAGGGGCAGGTGAAGGTAGTCTTTTCTTAGTCCTCAGGATGGATTGCCAGCTGGTTATAACTGAAGTAGCTATCCAAGAAGCAAAAGAATCGATTCCCTACCAATTTCTCGAGTATTTGATCAATAAATGGCAGTGGGAAATTATCCTTTTTTGTGGAGGCATTTAGTCTTTGGTAATCAATACAGACTCTCCACGAGTTTCAATGTGGGTCAGTATAGTTTCTCCAATTTTAGTCATAATGACGATGAGTCCTGCCTTTTTGGGCACAACCTAGATTGGGCTCCCCCAACAACTGTCGGAGATCGGGTAGATGATACCTGCATCTAACCACTTGATGATCTCCTTTTTCATGACATCCTATAGGTTCGGATTTAGGCGTCTCTGCATTTCACGGGATGGTCGTGAGTCCTCTTTGGTGTAAATGCGATGCGTGAATATGAGGGGCTGATACCTGTTAGGTCATCGAGAGTCCAACCAATGGCTCTCCGATGCTACTAGAGAACAGAAATTAGAAGTGTTTCCTGATCAGAGGTGAGGTAGGAATTGATAATCACAGGAAATGTCTGGTTAGAACCCAGAAAGACATATTTGAGATGGTTAGGGAGGGGTTTCAACTCTATGACTAGATTTTCAGCAGTAGCTGGTGGTCTGGGGTGAGGTTCAGGAGCAAGGGTTGGAGCTAAAGGTATCTCTAAGTTTGGTTCAGGCTCCTCTAAGTGTGGGGTTTGATCCTCTTGTGGTTGATTATCAGAGATAAGCAGGTTTTCCTCGACACACGGGTCATCAACCATGGACTCGATGTCGCAAATTTGTTTGATAACCCCACAATTAATTCCTTTTTGGGCCTTAAAGATGTTAATCTTTAGTGTCTTATTCCCAAATTTTAACTCAATTTGGCCCTCCTCACAATTGATATTCGCCCTAGCTGTGGCCAGAAAAGGTCTCCCCAAAATGATCGGTGTGTTCTTCAAATTCTTAGGAGCATCCATGTCCAAAACTATAAAGTCCACGAGGAAGTAGAAATCACGTACCCTAACTATGACGTCCTTGAGAATTCCTTTAGGTGACTTAATAGATTGATCAGCCAACTGTAATGTCACCTCTATTAGTTTAAGCTCAGGTTTTTCAAGGTGGTCAAGTAGGGATGTAGGTATTAGGTTTATGGAGGCTCCTATCCAATAGTGCATGATCAAATTGAATATCACAGATTGTACGAGATCAGAGGGGTACCGGGATCTTTTGCCTCAGGAGGGAGTTTACTCAAAATGACAGAGCTGGCCTGCTCCGACAATACGATTGGGTTCCCACCTTTGGTTCGTGGCTTATGTTTTGGTGTACATATATCTTTTAGGAATCTTGTGTAAGTCGGTACATGGAAAATTGCATCCATCAATGGGATGTTTATTTGGACCTGCTCAAAGAGCTTGACCATGTCCTCGAGAGCCAAAGGTTTGGGTTTCTTCTTTCCCTTGGTTAAGGCCTTGGGAAATGGAACCTTAGTTGGTTCCTCTAGAATTGGCTCGGGTTCTTTATTACAGATCGGGATGTCCTGGATGACCAATCTAGGGTGAGGGCCTATAGTCTCAGGGGAGTTGTGGCTAGGAAAATGTGGATCTTGTGTTGCTTTGCCACTACAGTGGGTGACGGAATTTAATCTTGCTTGATTCTGGTTTGGGCTTGGTAGGATAGGTGTTTGTTGCTGAAACCCAAAATAAGAGGTTGAAGCACCTACCTCGTCAGGGGATGGAGCAGGAGGGGCCTGATAGACAACGTGGGCTTGGCCCTGATTTGGATTCATAATGTGCCTCTAGTTCGGCACGTTCTTTGGATTAGGCAAAGGCTAAGAGGGAGTGCACCAGGCTGGCGAGCACTTGTCAGCTAAGCCAATTGATTTCGTAGCTCAGAGATCTCTTCCTTATGTTGTTTTTGCATGTTAACTAAGGTTTGTAGAATCAAAGATGTCTGATCTTCTCTAGGTGGTCCAAATCGGAAGTTTTGATTGGATCTTGGTTGAATGGGTTGATATGGACGTGGGGTTTGTGGTCGAGGTCGGAATTGAGGTCTTGGATGTGGGTTATTTCCCAACCATGTAAAGTTTAGATGATTATGCCATCTAGGGTTGTAGGTATTTGAGAAGGGATTGTTCTGGATGGCGTGGAGATCGTCGTAGGTCTGACGATCCTCAGAATAATCAGGGTACGAGGGTTCAAAGTTCCCTTAACTATGGTAAGCTGGCCCAGAGTTTCCTCCAAAGCCATAATCAGACGGGGGTGGATATATGATGGGAACACCATCATAATCCATAACTAGCTCAATTTAGTCATTATCAAGGAATAAATGCTCCTACATAACCACCAGAGAGCCCTAATTCACTACAAATCCATTCATAGGGAAATACAAGAAACTAGGGTTAAAACTATAAATTTACCATCATATCTTGATTGCAGAACAACCATGGGTTTTTTTAAGGGTTAATTAAAGGTAAAATGGTCTTAAAAGTCTAACAAGTGGATTAGAATAGACAGAAAAGGGTTTCGCATGTTTTGAGATTTAAATAACTTCTGAAGCCCTAAAAATAGACTCTCTCAATTAACTGAGGTTCTAGTCAGGATAAAATTTGCCTAAACCCTCTAAAATTCATAGAAAAATGTTCTCTAGGGTTTGGTACCTTCAATTTGAACATCAAAACCTGTCTTGACCAAAAATAGAGTCTCAGATTGACATTTGCCCTAATTTCAATTTTTGCATAAATTACCAAGTCAAACTTAGTCAAAACCAAAATCCAACTTCACCATTGGATTTCTTAGGTCCAAATTAGGTTTGTGCCAAAATTTGGGCCCAATCTGAAATCATCTTGACCAAGTTTGCATTTTGGTCCAGTCAAACTCTTTTTATTTCATTCATATCCGTAGCTTTTTGAATTCCTTGCAAATGGCCCCCTAACTTTATCATTGTCTTCACAGAAAGGCCCCTGCCACCACGAATACTATTTTTACAAACTTTGGCAACTTAAATTTGGCAAGTTCTCCTTGATTGCTTGATGAATCCCTCTCAAATTTGAAAGGGAAGTTCATCAAGGAATTCTCTTCCTTTTGAGCCAATTCCCAAGCTCTCAAACTTTCCCAATCTAACATGCGAACGTATGAGAGATTAGGGTACCCTAGAATTCTTATCTCTGGCAAAGCTTTCCAAGCTTGGGAAGCTTGCTTCCCAAGCTCAAAACTCCCTCCAAAGGCCTATAAAAGGACCTCCAGATCATACAGAACTTCTCAAGCTTGATTTCAGTCGGAAATTCCCCACATTCCTCCTTCCTATTCCAACCGAAAGGCTCCTCGAGCTCCAAAAATTCCTCCTGACCTCCCTCATCGTTCGTCCGCAATACCAGCAATGGATTCATCTTCCTAGTCTTCTTCCGTGTCGCGCCATACCAGCGGGTGTCTCTCCCTCCATCTTCCTTGCCATTTCCTTCTCATCAGAGTCACCTTCATCTCCGGTGTCGGTCATACCGCAACTGGTGTCACTTCTACCCCTCTTCGTCCGCCAATCACCTAGATAAATTCCCTAACTCCTGTACTTCATTTACACACCAACCACACTTCATTTCGACCACTGTATCACACCGACCACCTTCACCTTCCTCCACTCCAACCAGACCTCTGGTGAGGCTCCCCACTAATTCCACTACTCCAAACGTCTCGCCAACCACCTCACAACCCTTGCCACACCACCCTATTCAAAACCCCCATCCTATTTCATCCAATTATGCCTCCAAACCATCTTCCGAACACACCCACCTCCACACACCATCTCCGACACCGTTCGGCCACCACAATCACCTTCACGACACGCCGCACACACCACCACGTCCGTTGTGCTACAATGAAGTCTACTGAACCTTTTGATGAGACCACATGGTCGTGTTCTTCACTTCAGGTCTTTGTTCCTCTACTGCCATTGATGAAGCATCCAACAAAGCTTGAAGCCTTGCTCCAGCATCTGTAGACCCCAGGCGAAGTCCCAGGCGTAGCGGAGCGTCTTTAGGATCATGACCCATGGGCCAATTTGGCTCTTTGACCAAGCATTTGACCGCAATTGCATGAAGCAGCATCTGCTGCTGCTACATAGAGGAAGGGAGGTGGGATTATCCCACCTCGAAAGCTGACAAGCACAAGAACCCACATAAATTGAAAAATTTGCAAAGGCTGTTCACCTCCTAGCCACGAGGTGAGGTCCCATACACCCCCATGCACTTTGCCTGTGACATTGCTCACACGAGTCTGGCGCATTCGACTACCCACCTAGCCAAGCACTCCTCGGCTGCCACTCACGGCTGGTAGCCCTGGTCCTGGGTGCATGTGTAGCTAACAACCCGACTGTCCTAACTGTGGCCCTAGGAGGGCAAATCCTAGAGAGAGAAGACGAGTGCGTAGGGGCAGGGGGTTTTGCTCTCAGGACGAACAGCTAACACTTAGCCATTTATGGGACCTCCCCCTTGTGCATGAAGAGAAAGCTGGAGAGGAAGCCAAAAGAGAAGAAGAAGAGAGAAGGCACAGCCAGAAAGAAAAGAAAGAAGGAGCCAGAGAAGAAGAGAGAACCCAGAGAAGAAGGAGCCGTAGAAGAAGAGAAGAGAAAGGGTACCCCCTTGGAACTGTAGCAGCAAATGATTTAATCCATCTGGTTGGCAAAATAGATGTCTAAGCATCATTTGAAGTGCACTGTTGCTGAGAGCGCTGGATTGGTATTAAGAGTATCACGTTGTAATATAGCCGAAAAAGCGTTTAAAACAAATACGATTTTATTACTCAAACTTAAAGTCCAAGGTCGAACACAAGGAGCAAATTGGATTTTAGAAATCAAGATCACAATTGAGAATATGCAATAATATCAATGTCACAATGCAAAAATATAGGAGTAAATGTAGAGCACGAAATGCAAGAGAACTCAATGTATATGAATTAAACTCAAAATTGACGTCTGATTTGTGAATCAGACGCCTTAAAATGATGATGCTATAGTGCTTTCCTTCTTTCTCTTTCTTTACTGATTGTCTTTGGCTTTTGTCTTCCTTAGCTTTCCTATCTTAGCCCTTTGCTTTCTCTACCTACTTCTTCTTCTTTGGCTTTTCTCTTCTTCTTTCTTTCTCTGCCGACTACCTTTTTCCTTTGCCTTACTACCTTTTTGCCTTCAGCTTCTTCTTCCTTCAACTTCTTCCTTCTCTTTCTTTCTCCACCTTAGCTTCTCTACGTCCTTGTCTACTCCCTATTCTTCAGCTTCACTTCTCCTCTTCATCCTACAGAGAGAAACCTACCCCCTACCTGCACGCACTTTCCTTTCTTTTCTCTCTTAGGTTTCGTTCTCCCACAGCCACATGTTTCTTGGGTAATCAGGTAGGGTACGTACTTGGGACCAAGCCCACTGGCGAGCGGTGGTGGGAGAGGAGTGCAAGTTGGGTTGGGTCAACCAAGTTCGCGGGGCATGGTCGCGGACAAGGCCGTGAGAGTAGGAGAGAGGGACCTCACCATGTGAGTTGCAGGCGATAAGCCACTGGCAGGAAATCAATTTATGTTGGTGCTATGCCTCTTCTAGTTCTGAGGTGGGACTATCTTCCCACCTTTTTCACGCGTGCCTACAGTAAAAGTGTTCCTTCGATTGTAGCCGCTGCTACTACCCGTGATTCCAATTGATAGCCTGGAGTTGTGCATGAAGACATTCCGCGTAGCCTGGGACAAAGACTTAGAGCTAGCGCAACCTGGAGCTCGCTTCAAGCTTGCTTTAGTCTCTACACCAATGGCGGAGCACGCCTGTACCTGAAATCACCACAACAGCCTCGCAGCCACGTCAAAATGTTCTGGAAGCTTTGTCGAGGCACAACGAGTGTACAGCGGTGGTCGTCGTGGCGTGGGGATGCCTATGTTAGCGTGCCTAGGGCACACTGTGTGCGTATGTGTGGGTGTGTTCGGGGTGCTTTTGTGTGAGTGGAGGAGTGAATGGAGTGAGGGGTTGTGATCAGGGAGTTGAGGCAATGCTTATGGACTTGTCGGTGAGGAGGGTTGTGGTCTATGGTGGTGGAGCGATCTCGCCGGAGGAATTGCCGGAGGTGGAGAAGGTGATGGTGGTGGAGTGCGGCAGTAGTCATTTTAGGGAAATAAAGAGGGGGAAAGGAAGTAGAAGGTGGAAGGGACTTATCTAGGGTAATAGTGGATGAAGGGAAGGCGAGGATGGCATTAGGTGTGTATTGCCGACGCTGGAGACGAAGATGCTCAGGGAGGGACGGTCGGCGAGGATGAAGGGGAGATGGGGGCATCGGTGGGTGCTGCGTGACACGGACGAACGATGAGGAGGATCAGGGAAGGTCGCCGGAGCTTGATGAGTGAACTGGCCGGAGGAGAGACGAATTTGAGGGGGTTTCTCGGTCAATTTCAAGCTTAAGAGAGTTCGGGCGAACTGGGGCTCCTTAAATAGATCTCTAGTAGGGGATTTGTACTAGGTTGTCGGAGTTGGAATTTTCAAAAGACTCAAATCTCTCATGCGTTCGCATGAGCGATTGGGTACAAATCATGGATCACTGATGGGTTCATACTAGAGGAGATTACTCAGAGAATCTCCCTTCCATTTTTGCGAGGGATTCTCTGAGCAATCAAGGAGAAATCACCATCTAAAGCTCACTGGAATAGGATTCCTCTGCTATAATGGCAGAGGGACCTATCTGTGAAGATGATAAGAAAGCTAGGGGCTGATTGTAAAGGATTTCAAAAGATAGGGGTAGAAATGTAATTAGGTTGGACTTATTTGCAAAGTGGGTCAAGATGAGTTCCCCTTAGGTCCAAATTTTGGTACAAACCTAATTTGAACCTAAGAAATCCAATGGTGAATTTGGATTTTGGGTTTGATTATTCTTAACTGGGTAATTTATGCAAAAACCCAATTTAGGGCAAATATCTATCTGAGACACATTTCTATGTCAAAGTGGGTTCCAATGGCCAAATTGAAAGTTATAAATGCTAGAGAATATTTTTATATGATTTTTAGAGGGTTTAGGTAAATTTTATCCTGACCAGGGCCTTGGTTAATCAAGTTGGTCTGTTTTAGGGTTTCAAGAAGACATTTAATTCACAGGGTACATACAAAACCTTTTCTGTCAAATCCAACCAACTTTTTATCTTATTAAGACCTTTTGACATGTGTTTAGCCCTTGAGAAAATCCTTTGCTATACTGCAATGGTAAAATTATAATTTTACCCCTTGTTTCTTACTTTTCTCTCAGAAAGGTTATTCAGTGAATTATAACCTCCAGTTGGTTATGTAGGAGCTTTTATTCTCTTCATTGGGTAAAAATGAGCTAGTTAGGGCTCATGATGGTGTTCCCATCATGACCCCATGCCTAGCTTTTGCTAGTCCCTTAGCAAAATTTTAAGGTTTTAACTTTGATTCTAGACCATGAGTTCCTTGATGTTCAAAATTATGATGTGTGCTTTTTTTTGTAGATTAGGTTAGAATGCCAATAGTAGGCCTATAGGTACTCAAGTACCAACCAAGATTCGGACCTGACTAGCTCTAGCCTCAGTCTGTCGCGAAGGTTTTTAAGGCCTACAGGACTATTCTAAGGTTCATTGGACTCCGTGGCTAAAGCACCCGTGCTTGTAACATAATTTAGCCTCGGTTCAGTTTGTAGTGCGTTTTTGTAAGAGAGAGACAGAGGAATTTTCTTTGTTTGGAGAGTTTTCTCTCTCTTTTCTTTTTATTTCTACCTTCGAATTGGCTTCTTAACATGGTCTGTATCGGATTCCTAGTCCCCATCATCAATCCTCGAAGTGTCCTTAGCAATTGATGCTTCGAGATAGCACCACCCATGGAAACCCCCAGAACCCTGGCTTTTGAGATAATCCCACCCATGGCGTTCTGTAGCTAAATCCAGACCCTTGCAATCAACATTTTGTGATAGTGCCGCACATGACATTTGAACCAGCGCAGGGTGCTTACATGCCCCCGGTAGGATATATAAATATCCTAGGAGACAAGCACCGAGGAGATGATATGTTATCGTGAATCTTCAAGGCGAATTTCCCACCTCTCCATGTCGGGAACTCATCCAAATCAACTTGTGTTGATCGGCCGCTGCTAATCTAGGTGACTTTTTCAGAACAATTTAAACGCATTTGCGTGATTTTGATACTTATGCACACTGAACCAGACTATTGTGGATTGGGGTGCTTAGGTTACCAAGTCCCGCAAACCAGAAGCCAGAATACTGCCTAAGCCTTAGACCTAATACTTAAGCTTCGCACTTTCCCCAACATCTTGAGGACTATCCAGATCTTAGTGGATACTTGAATTTTTAAGCCTAGAAGTATAGCCAAAGAGGCCTAAGATCAGCGTTCCTACTAATCTCTTCTGTATTTCATTAGCACATTTTTCCTTCCATTTTATTTTTCTTAATATGGTCTAGAACTCAGTTAATCCCTTAACCTTACTAATGACTATCTCTTTTCTTTTCAACTTGTGCTCCTTTTTGACTTTTTCACTTCTCCCATTTTTTCTCCTCAAGATTTGTATGGCCTCAAAATTTTCTCTCCCCTCAGAATTTTTTTGTTCTTTTCAAGAATTTTTTTCAAATAGGCTTTTGGCATTTTTGAAATATGTGATTTTTTTGATGAAACATTTTCTTGTCAGATGATTTTCACAGCATTTTGTACTTTCATACTCCCATGCCTACGATTTGTAATGTCCCCATTGTAAATTAGGTGGGTTTGAATTCAGCTTAGTTCATTCATTAGAACATGTTCTGGGTGAGCGAACGGGTCGAGGTGACTATTGAAGATGATTTCAAACTCAAGTACAGGTACCTGAGGTGGGGTTGGCTGTTTTAATGGATGAACCCTAAAGTGCAATATGAATTTAGCATAGGAATGTCAAGAAAGGTCTCGGGTTTTTCAAGAATGACGGGTTGCCTCCCATTAAGCGTTGAGTTTTACGCCATCAGCTAGGTGCAATGAGCTCAAGGAGAATGGAGGGTAGAGGATGTCTTAGCCAAATTTGTAACGGTAAGGTCAATGAACAGTTTGAGTCTCTGACCATTCAGTACGAAAGGTTCTGAATCGTGGCTGATCTCGATGGCTCCATTTCTAAAGATTCATCGGACGAGGTAAGGTCCGATCCAATTTGATCTTAGTTTTCCTAGGAATAATTTGAGTTTGGCATCGAAGAGTAGGACTTTTCGACCAGGGCAAAAGATCTTTCTGGATGTGTGCTTGTTGTGAAAGGCTTTAACCCGAGCTTTGTAAATTCATGAGTTCTCATATGCATCATGGCGTAATTCATCGATCTTGCTCATTTGGAGCTTTCTGTGGGTTCCTGCCTTAGAAAGATCTAGGTTGCAGGTCCGTACTGCCCAATAGGCTTTGTGCTCCAATTCGATGGGGAGGTGACATGCCTTCCCGTACACCAATCTGAAAGGAGACATACCTAATTGGGTATTGTGGGCGGTCCTATAAGCCCACAGGGCTTCCGAAAGTCGGGATGACCAGTCTTTCCTGTCAAGTCAAACTGTAACCTGGAGGATTTTCTTGATCTACCAATTTGATAGCTCAGCTTGACCATTAGATTGGCAGTAGTAAGGAGTAGAGATTCTGTGTGACACCCTGTATTTGGACATCAGTGACCTGAACTGAGCATTAATGAAATGGGTCCCTCCATCATAGATTATTGCACATGGAATCCCGAACCGCGAAAAGATGTTCTGATGAATGAATTTGATAACCACCTTATGATCATTGGTTCAGGTCGAAATTTGGACACGTAGTCAACAGTCAGTAGAATGTGCTCGAAGCCATCTGAAACAGGAAAGGGTCCCATAAAATCAATCCCCTATACGTCGAAGATTTTGCATACAAGAATCGACTACTAGGGCATCATATCACGGTGGCTCATTTTGCCTAAGGTCTGACAACGAGTGCATGCCTTACAATGATTGTATGCGTCTTTGAAAATCATGGCCCAATAGAAGCTGCACTAGAGGAGTTTTGCTGTGATTTTATGACTTGAGAAGTGTCCACCACATGCCTGGTGATGGCAGAAGGATAAGATGTCCTGAATTTTCGCTCCCGTGACACATCATCGAATGATTTGATCAGCATCGATGCGGAAAAGATACAGGTCATCCCAGAAGTAATACTTGGCATCAGAAAGCAATTTGTCCTTCTTGGCCTTCAGCTAATCGGACGGGATCTGATGTGATGCCAGGTAGTTTACTAGATCAGCAAACCATGGAAGCCCTGTACTGATAGTTAGAAGGTGCTCATAAGGAAAATGTTCTATAATGGGTCCAGAAGGGTAGATAATATCAGAAGGAAGGTGGGACAAGTGATTAGTTACCACATTCAATTATCCCACTTTATCGTGAATCTCATGGTCAAACTCTTGCCACAGCAAGATCCAATGGATTAATCAAAGTTTTGCATCCTTCTTTGTAAGGAGATGCCTCACAGTTGTGTGATTAGAGTAAATGATTACACGGGAGCCCAGAAGATATGATCTGAACTTTTTCAGGGAAAATAGTACGGCTAGTAGCTCTTTCTCAATAACTGTGTAGTTACGCTGAGCCTCGTCAACTGTCCTGCTAGCGTAGTAGATGACCATGGGTTTCCCGTCAATTTTCTGCCCAAGTACCACTCCTACAGCAAAATTAGATACATCGCACATGATCTCAAAGGGTTGAGACCAATCAGGGGACTGTAGGATCGGAGCTTGGGTAGCTCAATCATGGAGGATTTGAAATGCTTGAGTGCATTCCTTGGAGATTTCGAAAGGAACATCCTTAGATAGTAGAGTGGTCAGGGGGCATGTGATTTTTGAGAAATCAGGAATGAACCGTCGGTAAAAGCTGATGTGCCCCAAAATAGATCAGATGTCATTGATCGAGCTAGGCATAGGGAGTTTGGAAATCAAATTTACCTTGGCTTGATCGACCTGGATGCCTTTTTCTGATGTGAGATGTCTCAGGACAATTCCTTCAGGCACCATGATATGGCTCTTTTCCCAGGAAAGAACCAGATTCATGTCAATGCACCGCCTGAGGATCTTGACCAAGTGTAGGAGGCAATCACCAAATGATTCGCCAAATATTAAAAAGTCATCCATGAAGACTTCCAGATAATCACCTACCATATCTGAGAATATGGCAAGCATACACCACTAAAAAGTAGCGGGTACATTGTAGAGATTGAACAACATCCTTTGGAATGCGTACATCCTAAAGGGCAAGTGAAAGTGGTCCTTTCTTGGTCCTCAAGATGGATTTCCACCTAGTTATAACTGGAGTACCCGTCCAAAAAGCAGAAGAACCTATTTCCCTCTAGTTTCTCGAGGATCTGATCAATAAACGATAGTGAGAAATGATCCTTCTTTGTGGAGGTATTAAGTCTTCTGTAATCAATGCAGACTCTCCATGAATTTGCCACATGGGTCGATATGATTTCCTCGATTTCAGTCGTGATCAAGATGAGTCCAGCCTTCTTAAGCACAACCTGGATTGGATTCACCACCGACTCTCAGAGATCGGGTAGATGATCCCAACATCTAACCACTTAATGATCTCCTTTTTCACGACCTCCTGTAGGTTAGGATTCAGACGTCTCTGCATTTCACAAGAAGGTCATGTGCCATCTTCAATGTAGATACGGTGTGTGTAGTAAGAGGGGCTAATGCCAGTCAAATCATCAAGAGTCCATCCAATGGCTCTTTGATGTTGCTGGAGAATAGTAATCAGACGGGATTCCTAATCAGGTGTGAGTCTGGAGTTGATAATCACAGGAAACGTATGATTGGAACCCAAAAAGACATACTTAAGATGGTCGGGAAGAGGCTTGAGTTCCAAAACAAGGTTATCAGTAGCAGCGGGTGGTTCAGGGTGTGTGTCAGAAGGAGTTATGGGTGTGTCTAAGTGTTACGAACGCGTGCCCCGGACGTATTTTAAGACGTCTGGGAGGTGGCCCAGACGTCTGACCAGACATCTGGGATCACATCCAGACGTCTTGCCAGACGTCTGGGATGGTTTACAGACGTCTGAAAAACTGTTATCTTCCACACGCGCGAGTCGTCTACGCGCCTGCGCGCGCAGACCGCATATTCGCCTTTCCTCCCTCCGCGGCTGCAGATTCCCCTGCTGCGAATCCTTCTCTCTCCTCTCCGCGCGGCCTTAAAAGGCCACGCCTCCCCTCCCGTCTCCACCGTCTCCTCCTTCTTCTCCTTCAGCCAGTGAGCGTGAGCGTGAGCGCGAGCGCAAGGGCGGCAGCGGCGGCCGCAGTGAGCGCGGAGGAGGTGCGGCGTGCGAGAGCGAAGCTCTGCCGTGAAGGCGAGCTCGCCAGAGCGGCTTGGCCGGCCGGCGGAGGGCGCAGGGGACGCGGAGCGACGCGGAGAGGGACCTGCTGCGGTCCGAGCAGCAGACGCGCGAGGTTCGACGCAGGCGGCGTCGCGAGCGGAGGACGGGTTGCGCCCTGATTCTGGAAAGATTTCCAGAATCAGACGTCTGGGTTGATAGCCAGACGGCTAGGGAGACGTCTGGAAGCTCATACAGACGTCTGAAAGGTGAGTATTCCGCCTTCTTCTTCCTTCCTGTCGACAGACCGTACTGAGGGAGGCAGTTGGCTGTGCGCAGGTTCGCTGATTCGCCATCCTTTGCGAATCAGACGTCTGGAAGTTGTACCAGACGGCGGGAGTGACATCCAGACGTCTGGGGTGACCATCGGACGTCTGGGAGATAGGACAGACGTACCCGCAGACTTCTGGACGTCTGGGAAACCACGCTGAATAGTTCTCTGATCCACTTTTCAAGACGTCTGGAAGAAGTTCCAGACGTCTGATCTTGCACAGTATCGTCTTTTTCGACCCGTTTAGGGCCCGTTCGGGCTCCGTTTTCCGCGATTCGAGTTGCGTTCTTTTCAAAATTAATTCCTCTACCCGTCTACAGTAGCTATACACTATTTTGAGACACTCCTTGTGTTTGATCCTTGTGATAGGACCTCGTTCCGTTGCAGTCTTGGGAGTGCGGAGGCACGCGGGATTCCCGATTATGCCCCCATTACTCCCGTTGTACCTGGTAGAGTGGCTTAAGTTATTAAAATCTGTTAAAGTATGGAACCTTAACTAGAATCTAGGACATTGCATGAATCCTAGGAATGAGAAATGTATGGAATGATAGCTCCTAGGTGTTGCATCAATCCTAGGACTGGAAAATTAGATTGTATGATAGATCCTAGGATATGGCATGAATCCTAGGATGGAAAACTAGTGGAATGTATATACTGCAGTCTTGGAAAATGGAAAGAGATATAAAGCTGCCTGTAATTTGAATTAACAGCTGCCTGTTGTGAATAGCCAACGTGGTTGAGAACATGGATTGTAAGAATGTGAAACTGGGAAGTGAAACCTGGATCTTGATTCCATAAGGAGACATACCAAGGGGAGCCTTGAAGGCAGTCCGATACACCCAAAGTGCATCAACCAGCTTGTCAGACCAATCCTTGTGGTCAGGTCGAACCATTTTCTAGAGAATTTGCTTGATTTGCAGGTTCGACACCTCTGCCTGGCCATTCGTCTGAGGATGATACGGAGATGTGATACGATGGTGGACTCCGTATTTCCTCAGAAGTGCCCGAAAAGAAGCATGGGTAAAGTGGCTTCCTCCATCCGAGATAATGGCTCGAGGGATCCCAAAGTGCGCAAAAATGTGGTCTTTGACAAATCGAGTGGATATAACATGGTCAGCATGGCACGCAAGAATAGCCTCGATCCATTTCGAAACATAATCAACAGCCATGAGGATAAATTCAAAGCCGTTGGATGGAGGAAAGGGACCCATGAAATCAATTCCCCAAATGTCGAAGATTTCTGCAGCTAGGATGGGTTGTAAGGGCATCATGTCACGATGTGACATTGACCCTAACGACTGGCACCTAGTGCAATGTTTGGCATAATTGTGTGTAGCTTGGTGAAGGGAGGGCCAAAAGAAATCGCATTGCAACACCTTGGCTGCGGTTTTCTTCCAAGAAAAATGGTCTCCGCAGGCCTGATCGTGGCAGAAGGATAGCACACTGGGGAATTCGCTGTCAGGAATACAGCGATGGATGATTTGATCAGCACCTATCCGAAAAAGAAGTGAATTATCCCAGAAATAATACTTTGCTTCTGCCATGAGACGCTCGCGCTGATTTTTAGGCCAGCCACATGGAAGGGATCCAGAAGCAAGGTAATTGGCAATGTCGGCATACCACGGTCCACTTGCCACATTAATTGCCAATAGGTGCTCATCAGGAAAAATCTCATTGATTGGCAGAGTAAGTCCAATATGGTCAGGGTCCAGTCTGGAAAGATGATCAGCCATAATATTCTAGGCTCTGGCCTTATCGCGGGTCTCAATGTCAAATTCTTGGAGCAGAAGGATCCAATGAATCAGTCTAGGCTTGGCATCCTTCTTGTGCATGAGATGGTGAATGGCCACGTGATCGGTGAAAACAATAACATGTGAGCCCAGAAGGTAAGAGCGAAATTTCTCCAGCCCAAAGACGATCGCCAATAGTTCTTTTTCAATGGTAGTATAATTATGCTGGGCCTCGTCCAACGTCTTACTGGTGTAGTACACCACGAAGGGTTGTCTATCGCGTCTTTATCCTAGGATGGCTCCGACTGCAAGGTCGGAAGCATCACACATGAGTTCAAAGTCGAGGGACCAATCAGGTGGCTGGAGAACAGGGGCCTTGGTGATAGCATTACGCAGCTGCGTGAATGCTCATATGCAGTCGGGGCCCATATCGAAGGGTACGTCGGTCGATAGGATATGAGTTAAGGGTCGAAAAATCTTGGAGAAATCTTTGATAAATCTCCTATAGAAACTGACGTGTCCTTGGAAGGAACGGATTTGTTTGACAGAGCCAGGCATAGGTAAATTAGCAATTACATCAAGCTTAGCTCTGTCAACCTCGATACCCCTATCGGAGATGATATGTCCGAGAACAATTCCCTCGTGCACCATAAAATGACTCTTTTCCCAAGAAAGCATGAGGTTTACATCAATACATCTCCTAAGGATACGAGTCAGGTTGGCAAGACATTAATCAAAAGATGGTCCAAAGACTGAGAAGTCATCCATGAAGACCTCGAGAAAGTCACACACCATGTCATGGAATATCGCCAGCATACATCTCTGGAAAGTTGCTGGCGCGTTGCAAAGTCCGAACGACATCCTTCTAAATGCAAAGGTGTCGAAGGGGCAGGTAAAGGTGGTTTTCTCTTGGTCCTGGGGGTCAATTGCCACCTAGTTATATCCTGAGAATCCATCCAGGAAATAGAAAAATTTATTTCCCTCTAACCACTTTAGGATTTTGTCAATGAAAGGTAGTGGAAAGTGATCTTTCTTAGTTGCAGCAATGAGTTTCCTATAATCTACACACACTCTCCAATATGTAGGAGTGTGTGTAGCGATGGATTTGCCCCTGTCATTGACACGGATGGTGAGTCCCGCCTTCTTGGGCACAACGTGAACCGGACTCACCCAGGGGCTATCGCTGATCGGGTAGATTATACTCGCATCCAGCCATTTAATGATTTCCTTCTTAACGACCTCCCGCATGTTAGGGTTGAGACGTTGCTGCATCTTGCAGGAAGGTTGAGCCTCCTCCTCCGTATATATACGGTGAGTGCAGTAGGAGGGGCTTATGCCAGATAAGTCAGATAAAGACCATCCAATGGCTGCCTTGTGTTTCATAAGGACCTCAGTTAGTTTGCACTCTTGCTCCCTGGTCAATTTTGAACTGATGATTACAGGAAGCATTTCATTTGGTCCCAAGAAAACATATTTAAGTGTACTAGGTAGCTCTTTCAGCTTGGGAGTGGATGGTGAAAGGTCTGCCATTTTTTGGGACGAAAGTGTCCCAGGCGGATCAGAGAATAAGTCAGGAGGAAGAAGTTGGCCCTCAGATTAGCCAAGAAGAGGGGCTTCTTGGATAGATGGATCCAAAAATGAATAGCCCCAGTGAGAAGTATGTGGGCTCAAGGTCCCAGTGTGGAATTGCGACTCCGCCAGATTTGGTGGGAAAGAAAGGGCAATCCAGTCTTCAAGAGTGTGAACCAACAGTGAGTAGCCCGGATATGACTCAGACCATGAGGTATGGGAAGCGGAGAAAACCTCATCAGAATTCTGGTCAGGAGAAGGTACGGGACAAGGGAGGGATGGGGGAACGTCACAGTATGTGTTGGTCAGGCAATCGTCAGTGTTTACAAGTAATCCGCAGCAATCAGAATAGGTCCCAATTAGTCCGATACACGCGCTGACGGCCATGTCCTCATCAGACGTGTCATCCTCGATACAATCGCAATAAAACTTCTTGGATGCCTTGTAGATGTTAATCTTGAGCATTTTAGATGCAACGGCAATCTCAATACAGCCCGACTCGCAGTCGATATGGGTGCAAGCTATGGCCAAGAAAGGTTGACCAAGGATGATCAGACAATCAGAAAGTGAGCTAAGAACTTCCATATCTAAAACAAGAAAGTCAATAGGAAAACAGAGACTGTTGACCCTAACCACCACGTCTTCCACCACACCCTTCGGAATTTTGACAGAACGATCTGCCAACTGTAACGCGACAGGGGTGGGTTTCAGATTTCCCAAGGAAAATTTTTCAAGCATGATGGTTGGTATTAGATTGATGGAAGATCCTAGATCAAGCAGGGCACAGTTAAAATTGCAGCCTTCGATGCTACAGGAAATCAGTGGTGTGCTTGGATCTTTCTGCTTCGGTGGTAGGTTTGACAGTATAGCACAACTCGCATGAGGCGAGAGGACCACCAGATTCTTAGTTTTCTTTGACTGTCTCTTGGGTGTTGTGTAGTCTTTGAAAAATCGGGCGACAGTAGGTATGTGGTCGATAGCCTCGAGCAGGGGTACCTTGATTTCTACAGCCTTGAGTAAGTTACGCAGGTTATCAAAGGCCTGCGTATCTTTATTTTTGCCTTTTGGCTCCCTCAGTAGAGCCTTAGGGAATGGGACTGATTCTGGCACCAATTTGGGTGTATCGTCCTCTAGCGAATGCGGTGCGCATCCTGAATGAGAGGGCGATGAAGAAGATGGGCCAGGATCAGGACGAGGCCGATCGACAGTCTGCTTACCGCTCCTCATAGTGATCGCATTGGATGATGCAGGTCCAGTGGGATCATACGGCAGAGGAGGGTTTGCAATAGGGACATAAGAGTGCGGTGCTGCAGTGGGATTAGCCTGAAATCTCGGTGGAATGCTTGGAGCCTGCAGAATCTGATTAACCTACCCTTGAGAAGGTTGTACCTGTGGTTGAGGACCACGGGGTACGAAATTTCGCGGGTTGGGAATAGGTTGGGCGGGAAGAGTGCCCTGAGATCGAGTCGCCATGCATAGTTGACTGATCTCAGCATTCTGCTACACCAATTGGTGCTGAAGAGAGTTCATGTTCTCTTCATGGTGCTTTGACATTTCCATCATCATTCGCATCAATTTGTCAAGAGGACTTAATGCGTGTTCGGTTTGCGGTATGCAAGGGCCTAATGGCGGATTCACCATAGAATTAGACTAGGCCCTTGGGATGACGGGTGTGAACGGTCTCACTGGTCCACCAGCGGGGTTTTAGCTTTGCAGGTTGTTGGACCATGCGAAGTTCGGATGATTTCGCCACCCTGGGTTATAAGTGGCAGAGAACGGGTTGTTCCCCAAGGCGCAAGCATCTTCTATGCCAGAAGACGCGTCCGCATGTAAATATGCGTCCGAGCACACGGAGTCTTGGTCCTATGTGTCGAAATATTGGCTCGCAGAAGCCAAATCAACATGACTTACCAAATTGCTCGGTGCAACACTCGGTAAGGAAGGTCTTACGGGGTTTCTTGGGATAAGCCTGGTGTTGGAAGAATTGGAATTGTGATGAAGTGGTGAGGTGGGGGTGTTTGCCATAGAACGGGCGGGGTTGGCCAGAAGCTCGTCCAGCTTCTAGTGCATGACGGAGACTTCATCTAATTTCAGTGCGATAAGGCTGAGATCAGGGGATGAATGGGAGGGTCCCATGTCAACTTCGTGGACATTTTGGGGCAAGCTGGTACGATTAAAGGTGACTATGGAGGCATTATTCATTGAGTTTTCGCTCATATTTTCAAACAATTCGAATGCTCCATTCTCATCTTTATTCATAAAATTCCCTCCGCAAGAAGCGTCTGCAATCTACTTCAAAGTCTCATTTAGCCCATAGTAGAAAATCTGGGCTATATGCCACATAGGCAGACCATGGTGTAGACACTTCCTGATGAGGTCATTATATCTCTCCCATGCCTCATGAAGCTATTTGCCGTTTTGTTGCGTAAATGAAGTGATAGCACGGCGAAGTGCATTGGTTCGCCCGATTGGGAAGAACTTCTTGAGAAACGCTGTTCGCATCTCTTCCCAAGAGTGGATGGTTCTCCCAAGTGTGCGTAACCACTGCGACGCTTTATCCCGCAATGAAAACGGGAACATTTTCATGAGGACTATAGGTAACCCGACATTTCTTGGTTTAATAGTTTTAGCCAATCGGGTTATGTCTTCCAAGTGGAGAAAAGGATCTTCACTTGCAAGACCATGGAAGTGAAAATTTATTAGGCCAATTATGTTAGGTTTCAGTTCAAAGTTGTCCCCACCCATGGGGACCCGAATTTGTCCTATGGTCTCTGTAGCAGCGGAATTTTGATAGAAGCTAAGAGACCTAGGCTCCTCCCATTTGGGAGGGTTCTGCATTTCCTCCAATGTTTCCCTAATGGCCTCAATTTGTTCATTATACATTTCCATTTGGACTTGGAGGCAGGTTATGGGATCTAAGGCTCCACCACCTGGTGGGTTTTGAGGGTGGTTTCCTCCCTCAGGATTTGGGGGTGGGTGTGCAGCCATGTTTGTGGAGGAGGAGGACGATGCGGCTTCTTTTCTAAATTTATCAGACAATTCACACAGTTCAGGGTTTTGTGACCTCCTCCCAAACATGCACTCCGCAGGAAGAATTGGGGGGATACGAAGGGAAAAGAGATGAGAGAAATGATGCCGCAAAGGTACACTTGATGACAAATCAATACAATCAAATTCCTAAAGATCTAAGTTACCTACTATCACAAACTGCGGAACTGAATACAAGCATCGCGGAACCACTGGGCCAGATTAAAAGGTCGTTTGCCCCAGTCTTAGACACCCGATAGCACGCGGGAAACCTCACCAGCACGTAGACGCTACACACAGGTAGTTAGACCTCCAATCCTTAGTAAGGGTTGTAACGACCTGGTTCCTGAGTCCCTACGGGACACGAGAACCGGACCGACTCAACTAATCCCAAGACCTAGTCGTCCAATGAGGAAGTAACCAAAAGAGTAGTAAAATAAACCACATTTAGCATGAATATAACTAACAGTAAGAAAGTACAGCAGTAAGGAAAGAAACTACCACAGTATGTACCACCACAACAGTAGAACAACATTCATAATATAATTTGAACTGCAGGTAAAGAAAGTACAGCGGAAACAAGAACTACTCACTATAACGGAAACAAAAGAGGTACAAAAGACAGTGGTAACTCTATTGGACCCTACTCGGGCCAGCGTCCTCTGCAGCCGCTGACCCTGGCTGCTCAACACCTGGTCCTGAAAAAGGTAACGAGTGTAACACGTCAGCAAAATGCTGAGTAGAGTGGCAACTAAAACTAAAGACAACAGTAGAGTGTACAGTAGCTGTTATGTTCTATTACTTTCTTTATTCACATCTTTCAATTGTCTCACTATTTCATTTATTCCTCAGATCTTTTTCTTGATCTCGAATGTTCCTCGTGGGAACGATCTTGATTGCAGTCTTTTCCAAAAAGTAGAAGTAGCACGTGGTGCTCTCCTGGCCGGGAGAGTCCCCCGTGGTGATCCTACCCTTAGTCAACCACCCCAAGGTCACTGACAGACGTAACGGTGACTACGGCACGCGCGATAAACGCACAGGTAGCTAACCCGTACTGGCACGCGATCAGTCGTTTCCGTTAACGGGTGCACCCAAAGCACAGCATGGAACCAGTCTAGGGCAGATCCCTCTCAGTAACAGGGGTCCAACCCCTCCACAGTAACCAACCCGGGGCCTTGCCCCTCCACAGTACGTGCACCCTCGCCTGACTAACCTGGTTTGCCCCAGCGGGCCTAACAAGTCGGTGTGGGAGGCTAGCAGAACCCCGGGGCCCGTGGGGTAGCTAGTACCTCCCTACACTAGTAGCTCTCCTCGGTACTACGTACGCGAGGGCCAGCAAGTCGGTACAGAGTGGCCAATCCTAACCCCGGGTCCCTGGGGCGGCTGGCTCCGCTCTGCACTAAACAGGTGGATAGTCGCTCTCCTTGGTACTCCGTACTCAAGGGCTAGCTCACTTCCCCAATACTATTCCATTCACTTTCCAGGAGTTCTACTCCTACTTCCCCGTAGGGTTCCAACCTTTTTACTCAAACATCCAAGTTTCACTTTCCAGTTTCACATTCAACCACGTTATTTATTCACAACAGGCAGCTGTTAATTCAAATTACAGGCAGCTTTATATCTCTTTCCATTTTTCAAGACTACAGTATTATACATTCCACTAGTTTTCCCATCCTAGGATTCATGCCATATCCTAGGATCTATCATAAAATCTAGTTTTCCAGTCCTAGGATTCATGCCACACCTAGGAGCTATCATTCCATCTATTTCTCATTCCTAGGATTCATGCAATGTCCTAGGTTCTATTTATGGTTCCATAATTTAACAGAATTTATTAATAACTTAAAGCCACTCTACCAGGTACAACGGGAGTAATGGGGGCGTGATCGGGAATCCCGCGTGCCTCCACGACTCCCAAGACTGCAACTGAAGGAGGTCCTATCACAAGGATCAAACACAAGGAGTGTCTCAAAACAGTGTATAGCTACTGTAGACGGGTAGAGGAATTAATTCTGAAAAGAATGCAACTCGAATCATGGAAAACGGAACCCGAACGGGTCAAAAACGATGACACTGTGCAAAATCAGACGTCTGGAACTTCTTCCAGACGTCTTAAAAAGTGGGTTGGAGAATTACCTGTTCAGTGTGGTTTCCCAGACGTCCAGAAGTCTGCGGGGACGTCTGGCCTAGCTTCAAGATGTCCGATGGTCACCCCGGACGCCTGGAGGTCACTTCCGCCGTCTGGTACTACTGCCTGACGTCTGATTCGCGTTAGATGGCGAAACACCGAGCCTGCGCACACCCATCTCCCTCCCTCAGTACGGTCAGTCGACAGGAAGGAAGAAGAATGCGGAAAACTCACCTTTCAGACGTCTGGATGGTCTTCCAGACATCGCCCTCGCCGTCTGGCTATCAACCCAGACGTCTGATTTTGGAAATTCTTCCAAAATCAGGGTGCCACCCGGCCTCCGCTCATGACGCCGCCCGCGTCGCACCTCGCGCACCTGCTGCTCAGACCGTAGCAGTCCCCCCTCTGCGTCATTCCGCGCCCCCTGCGCCCTCCACCGGTCGGCCCTAGCAGCCCCGGCGAGCTCTCCCTCACGGCAAAGCTCCGCTCTCGCACGCCGCTGCCGCCCTCACTCTCACAGGCTAAAGTAGAAGAGGGAGGAGACGGTGGAGACGACGGGAGGGAGCGCGTGGCCTTTTAAGGCCGCGCGAGGAGGAGAGAGAGGACGCGGCAGGTGTTTGCAGCCGCAGAGAAAGAGGGAATAACGAATAAGCGAATATCCGGTCTGCGCGCTCAGGCACGCAGACGACCCGCGCGTGTCGAAAATAACAGATTTACAGACGTCTGGAAACGATCCCAGACGTCTGGTACGACATCTGGGCCACCTCCCAGATGTCTTAAACGACGTTTGGGGCACGCGTTCGTTACAATATAACAAACTCAAAGGAAATTTTGTCCCCGAAACTTGCGCCAACTAGGGTGCGGGAAAAGACGTCCAAATAACCATAACAAACTCAAAGAGGACCGAAGCCGGTCCGAAAAGACGTACCCGCGAAAAGCTCCGGGTACCGCTCCCGCATTGCCGCCTCAGTCTCCCAGGTAGCCTCCTTGTACCGCTGGCTCCTCCACAAAACCTTTACCAGGGGTACATGCTTTCGTCTCAAACTGCGGACGTCTCAGTCTAGGATCTGCACTGGCTGCTCGGGGTAGGTCAGGTCGTCTCCCACCTCGACGCTCTCGTGACTCAGTACGTGACTAGAATCGGCTACATACTTCCTGAGGTTGGACACGTGGAACACGTCGTGCGCACCAGACAGCTGCGGGGGAAGGGCAAGTCTGTAAGCAACGGGTCCAACCCGCTCTAGGACCTCAGAGGGCCCCACAAACCTCGGCGCGAGCTTCCCTCTCACCCCAAACCGCTGTAAGCCCTTCATGGGCGAAACACGAAGGAAAACGTGGTCCCCAACCTCAAACTGCACCTCTCTGCGTCTCCGATCCGCGTAGCTCTTCTGTCTGCTCCTGACAGTGCAGAGTCGTCTGTGGATCTGCTCAACTACCTCCTGACTCTGCCGGATCAACCTGGGGCCAACCTCCCACTTGGTCCCCACATCAACCCAACTCAAGGGTGCCGTACACTTCCGTCCGTACAGAGCCTCGTAGGGAGCCATGCCGATGCTCGAGTGATAACTGTTGTTGTATGCAAACTCTGCTAGGGGCAGGTGCTCCTCCCAAGAGCCCCTCCAGTCCGGTACACAGGCATGCAAAAGGTCCTCAAGTGTCTGTATCATGCGCTCAGACTGTCCGTCCGTCAAGGGGTGGTAAGCCGTGCTAAACCTCAACCTCGTCCCCAAGGCCTGCTGAAACTCAACCCAAAACTTGGATGTAAAGCGGGTATCCCGATCGGATACGATCTCCCGCGGAACTCCGTGTAGTCGTACCACATCACTGATATACCTCTCTGCCAACTGTGCTGGTCCCAAAGTGACTCGGATCGGCAAGAATCGCACCGTCTTCGTCAGTCTATCCACTATTACCCAGACTGCGTCGTGTCCCCGCTGGGTAACAGGTAAGCCCACCACCAAGTCCTTGGTGATGCTCTCCCACTTCCACTCTGGCACTGGAAGCGGCTGAAGCGGCCCTGCAGGCCTCTGATGCTCGGCTTTCACTTGCTGGCACACTAAGCACTGTTGCACGAACTCACCCACATCCCACTTCATCCCTCTCCACCAAAACTCTCACCTCAAGTCGTGGTACATTTTCGTGTTTCCGGGATGTATGGTGAATCTGGAACCGTGTGCCTCAGTCAGGAGCTCTCTCAACAGCTCCTCGTCTCTGGGAACGCACAACCGTCCCCTCAAGCGTAGCACCTGGTCTGTGAAAGAGAAGTCCCCTGGATCTCCTGACAGTACTCTGTCGCGCAAAGACTGCAAGTACGGGTTGGCCATCTGTCCTGTGATGATGCGGTCCATCAGCTCTGGCCTGGTCTGCCGTGTCACCGTCACTGCCCCACAGTACCCTCGTAACTCTAGAGGTCACCAACTGCCCACCTCCTCCAAAAGGCTCCAACTCTATAGCTGTAGACTGGCCAAGCGTGAAGGCGCCTTACGGCTCAAGGCATCAGCCACCACATTGGCCTTTCCTAGGTGGTAGGAGATGCTGCAGTCGTAGTCCTTCAGGAGCTCCAACCAACGTCTCTGTCTCATGTTGAGCTCCTTCTGATCAAAAAGGTATCTGAGGCTCTTGTGATCAGTAAAAATCTCGAAGGTCTCACCATACAAGTAGTGCCTCCAGGTCTTCAGCGCGAAGGCAACAGCTGCCAACTCTAGGTCGTGGGTAGGGTAGGTATGCTCATGGGGCTTCAGTTGCCGCGAAGTGTAAGCGACAACATGACCCCTCTGCATGAGCACACCTCCTAACCCTTGCAAGGAAGTGTCCGTGTACACAACGAACCTGCCACTATTGTCAGGAATGGTGAGCACGGGAGCCGAGGTCAACCTCTCCTTCAGCTCCAGAAAACACGCCTCACAGGCATCTCTCCAAGCGAAAGGCACGTCCTTCCAGGTCAACTGTGTCATAGGACGCGCAATCTGCGAAAATCCTCTGATAAACCATCTGTAGTAGCCAGCTAGTCCCAGGAAACTGCGGATCTCAGTGACTGAACGCGGTCTCTCCCACCTGAGCACTACCTCAACCTTGGCTAGGTCCACTGCCAGGCCGTCTCCAGAGATCACATGACCTAAGAAGGTCACCTCCCTCAACCAGAACTTGCACTTGCTGTATTTGGCGTACAGCCTGCGTCGCCTCAGAGTGTCCAAAACCATCTGCAAGTGCTGTCCGTGCTGCGTCCGATCTCTAGAATAGATGAGTACATCATCTATGAAAACGACCACGAACTGGTCCAAGTACGGTCTAAACACCCGGTTCATCAGGTCCATGAAAGCAGTGGGGGCATTGGTCAGCCCAAACGGCATGACCAAAAACTCGTAGTGTCCGTACCGGGTGCAGAAAGCTGTCTTGGAGACGACGGTCTCCTTGATCCTCAACTGGTGGTATCCAGACGTCAAGTCTATCTTGGAAAACACCGTGGCACCCCGCAACTGGTCAAACAAATCATCGATCCTCGGCAGTGGATATCTATTCTTGATGGTGACCCTGTTCAACTGTCGGTAGTCCACACAAAGACGTAGGGTCGCATCCTTCTTCTTCACAAACAGTACCGGGGCTCCCTAGGGAGACGCACTAGGCCTCACGAAACCTTTCTCCAGAAGGTCCTGCAACTGAGACTTGAGCTCTCGTAGCTCAAGTGGTGCCATCCTGTATGGCGTAGTGGAGATGGGGATGGTCCCTGGTACTAATGAGATCTCAAACTCGATATCACACTCGGGCGGTAGTCCTGGTAACTCACATCAGGGTACTCTCTGACCACCGGGATGCTCTGGAAGTCTGCCACGGGGCTGGGCTCTGCCACCACACAAGCTAGGAAGCCCTCACACCCCTGGCTCAAAAGTCTCGCCGCCCGAAGTGCCGAAATGCACCTGAAACCTCCGTCCACTAGCTGTCCATGAAACTCGAAAGAAGGCAACTCCGGAATGGAGAAGACAATCTTCCTCTCAAAATAGTCCACCAAGGCGTGGTAAGCGGATAGCCAATCCATCCCCAGAATCACTCCAAAGTCCTCCATCTGGATCATAATCAGGTCACCTGGCAGGCTATGTCCTCCGACGCTGACCTCGCAATCCGTGTACACCTCCTCAGCTACCAATAGCTGGCCACTCGGACCTCTGATTACAAACGGATTCTCTAACAGTGTATAATCCTGGTCCAAACTAACTGCGAAACTGGCTGCGACAAACGAGTGCATAGCGTCGGAATCGAAAAGCGTGTAAACGAGTCTGCCAGAAACTGAAACCATACCTGCTACCACCGATCCCGAAGCTCTGGCGTCCCTGTGTGTTAGGGCGTTGATACGCCCCTCATCTCTAGGTGCGGACGAAGCAGCCACACTCTGCGTCGGACGGGTAGGTGCTGGCCGGTACCCTCCTGGTGACTGCTGTCCTCCTCCTCACGCCTGGGAACCGCGGCCTCCTGCGCGCCCTCCAGTGCTCTGCGCGGGGAGTATTTGCTGACCTCCTGCCCTAGATGGGCAGTCCCTCCTGATGTGGCCCAGCTGGCCACACTGGTAGCAGAGGGGAACCCGACTCCCGCCCTCAGTGGGTCCCTGCTGTCGACTAGGCAGGGGTCCGGTGCTGGCAACTGGCCCCCTGTCGAGGGCCCCCAAAGGCCACTGATGGCCCTGCACAATGTGACGGCTCTCCTGCAGACGCCACGTGTCTCCGTTCTCGCCGGCCCTGTGAGAAGTCTGGCTGAAAGGGCCTCTTCCGCCCACCGTCGGTGTCTTGCGCGGACGGGTTGGTCTCCTCGTAAGTCATAGCTGCCTCTACCACCCTCGAAAACGTAGGCAGCTTCAGGGGTTTGACATACCCCCGGATCGCAGGCCAGAGCCCCTCGGTGAACCTCCAAAGGCGCTCCTCCTCAGTGGCTACCGCTGTTGCTGCAAAGCGGGACAGCTCCAAGAAACGCGTGCGGTACGCGCTCACAGTCATCGTCCCTTGGCGGAGAGTGTGGAACTCCCACCTCCTCTGGTCCTGCCACGTCTGGGGAAAGTATTGCTCGCAGAAGAGGGTGACGAACTGGTCCCACGTCGGCTCGTCCCTCTCCTGTCCCCGGACCGCCCTCCACCACCGGTGTGCCGCACTCTCCAGCTGGTACGTGGCAAAGGCCACGCGGCACTCCACCGGGGGGCGAAGGGTGTCGAAGATCCTCTCCAACTGCTCAAGCCAGTCTTCTGCCTCAGTCGGGTCCTCATCCCCCTTGAAGGAGGGGGGCTTCAGTTTCTGGAACTGTCCGAAAAGCTCGAAGTGGCACTGTAGGGGAGGTGCTAGCGCACCTCCAGGCGAAGGTGCCTCGTGTACAGAAGTGTCGGAGGAAGGTGGGGGCGGCAACGGCCCATCCCCTGCCTCGTGTCCAGCGTCGTGTCCGTCGCGTGGTCCCACAGAGGACTCCCCCTCTGCAGCCCCAGGAGGAGGTGCTCGAGGCGGTGGGTGGAGCTCCTCTCGTACAATATCTCGTATCAGTCGGCGAGGTCCTGGGCCTGGATGCTCGGGTGTGGTGGCTGGTCCACCGAGACGTCAACAACAGCACGTCCACCTTGCCGACCTCGCCCTCGGCCGTGCCCGCGGCCAGTCTTGCCAGTCCCGCGACGAGGCATCTCCGGCAAGGAGATGCAAAACAAAACGAAAACGTCAAACAGACAGTACCTAACGAAACTTCTAAGAGCTCATGTCAAGAGATATGTTGTGGTGGCTACTCTAGCTATAAACAAGTGAATTGGTTATTTTCCAGTCAGTTGATTCACTTCTCGAGACGACCTTGCTCTGATACCATCTTGTAACGACCCGGTTCCCTAGTCCCTACGAGACACGAGAACCGGACCGACTCAACTAATCCCAAGACCTAGTCGTCCAACGAGGAAGTAACCAAAAGAGCAGTAAAATAAACCACATTCAGCATGAATATAACTAACAGTAAGAAAGTACAGCAGTAAGGAAAGAAACTGCCACAGTATGTACCACCACAACAGTACAACAACATTCATAATATAATTTGAACTGCAGGTAAAGAAAGTACAGCGGAAACAAGAACTACTCACTATAACAGAAACAAAAGAGGTACAAAAGACAGTGGTAACTCTACTGGACCCTACTCGGCCCAGCGTCCTCTACAGCCACTGACCCTGGCTGCTCAACACCTGGTCCTAAAAAAGGTAACGAGTGTAACACGTCAGCAAAACACTGAGTAGAGTGGCAACTAAAACTAAAGACAACAGTAGAGTGTACAGTAGCTGTTATGTTCTATTACTTTCTTTATTCACATCTTTCAATTGTCTCACTATTTCATTTATTCCTCAGATCTTTTTCTTGATCTCGAATGTTCCTCGTGGGAACGATCTTGATTGCAGTCTTTTCCAAAAAGTAGAAGTAGCACGTGGTGCTCTCCTGGCCGGGAGAGTCCCCCGTGGTGATCCTACCCTTAGTCAACCACCCCAAGGTCACTGACAGACGTAACGGTAACTACGGCACTCGCGATAAACGCACAGGTAGCTAACCCGTACTGGCACGCGGTCAGTCGTTTCCGTTAACGGGTGCGTCTAAAGCACAGCACGGAACCAGTCCAGGGCAGAGCCCTCTCAGTAACAGGGGTCCAACCCCTCCACAGTAACCAACCCGGGGCCTTGCCCCTCCACAGTCCGCGCACCCTCGCCTGACTACCCTGGTTTACCCCAGCGGGCCTCACAAGTCGGTGTGGGAGGCTAGCAGAACCCCGGGGCCCATGGGGTAGCTAGTACCTCCCTACACTAGTAGCTCTCCTCGGTACTACGTACGCGAGGGCCAGCAAGTCGGTACAGAGTGGCCAGTCCTAACCCCGGGTCCCTGGGGCAGCTGGCTCCGCTCTGCACTAAACAGGGGGATAGTCGCTCTCCTTGGTACTCCGTACTCAAGGGCAAGCTCACTTCCCCAATACTATTCCATTCACTTTCCAGGAGTTCTACTCCTACTTCCCCGTAGGGTTCCATCCTTTTTACTCAAACATCCAGGTTTCACTTTCTAGTTTCACATTCAACCACGTTATTTATTCACAACAGACAGCTGTTAATTCAAATTACAGGCAACTTTATATCTCTTTACATTTTCCAAGACTGCAGTATTATACATTCCACTTGTTTTCTCATCCTAGGATTCATGCCATATCCTAGGATCTATCATAAAATCTAGTTTTCCAGTCCTAGGATTCATGCCACACCTAGGAGCTATCATTCCATCTATTTCTCATTCCTAGGATTCATGCAATGTCCTAAGTTCTATTTATGGTTCCATAATTTAACAAATTTTATTAATAACTTAAAGCCACTCTACCAGGTACAACGGGAGTAATGGGGGCGTGATCGGGAATCCCGCGTGCCTCCATGACTCCCAAGACTGCAACTGAAGGAGGTCCTATCACAAGGATCAAACACAAGGAGTGTCTCAAAATAGTGTATAGCTACTGTAGACGGGTAGAGGAATTAATTCTGAAAAGAACGGAACTCGAATCACGGAAAACGGAACCCGAACGGGCCCTAAACGGGTCAAAAACGATGACACTGTGCAAAATCAGACGTCTGGAACTTCTTCCAGACGTCTTAAAAAGTGGATTGGAGAATTACCTGTTCAGCGTGGTTTCCCAGACATCCAGAAGTCTGCGGGGACGTCTGGCCTAGCTTCAAGATGTCCGATGGTCACCCCGGATGTCTGGAGGTCACTTCCGCCGTCTGGTACTACTGGCAGACGTCTGATTCGCGTTAGATGGCGAATCACCGAGCCTGCGCACACCCATCTCCCTGCCTCAGTACGGTCAGTCGACAAGAAGGAAGAAGAAGACGGAAAACTCACCTTTCAGACGTCTGGATGGTCTTCCAGACGTCGCCCTTGCCATATGGCTATCAACCCAGACGTCTGATTCTGGAAATTCTTCCAGAATCAGGGCGCCACTTGGCCTCCGCTTGCGATGCCACCCGCGTCGCACCTCGCACGCCTGCTGCTCAGACCGTAGCAGTCCCCCCTCCGCATCACTCCGCGGCCCCCGCGCCCACTGCCGGCCGGCCCTAGCAGCCCCGGCGAGCTCGCCCTCACGGCAGAGCTCCGCTCTCGCATGCCGCACCTCCTCTGCGCTCACTGCGGCTGCTGCTGCCGCCCTCGCGCTCGTGCTCACGCTCACTGGCTGAAGGAGAAGAGGGAGGAGATGGTGGAGACGATGGGAGGGAGCGCGTGGCCTTTTAATGCTGTGCGAGGAGGAGAGACAGGACGCGGCAGGTGTCTGTAGCCGCAGAGAAAGAGGGAATAACGAATAAGCGAATATCCGGTCTGCGCGCTCAGGTGCGCAGACGACCCACGCGTGTCAAAAATAATGATTTACAGACGTCTGGAAACGATCCCAGACGTCTGGTACGGTGTCTGGGCCACCTCCCAGACGTCTTAAAAGACGTTTGGGGCACGCGTTCGTTACAAGGGTCAAGTTGCTACCAATTTTAGTTATAGGCTTAGGATCAAGTGCTTCTAGAATGTGAAGGGCGTTATTTACAAGTAATGCCCAAGTGATTGATTTTGAGAGTGTGTAAAACATGGATGCAATAGGGAAATCTCCCCGAATTGAAGTTTTTAATTGGTGAATGGTTTTTAGAGTTCAGCCTTAAGTAGTATGGATTTTAGGATTTCGCTAAATTACCAATTCAACCAATCTTCAGGTTTTGAGAGAATACAAGTTTTCTTCTAAGCCCAACAAACCCTTCTTCAATGTCAGTTGGTTAATGCATGCTAAAATGCAATGGGCTTCCCTAGATGGATATTTCTAAGTGTGGATGCACGAATCAATTTTAGATTAGTGTGAAAGGGAGCCAAACCACTTCAATTCAATTCTAATCACTAAAAAGATTTCCACACACAAAGCTCAACCAAAAGATAAAGAAAATCAAATTGTTAGGGTTGAAATATTCGGGATCGAATCTTAGGCACGTGAAAGGTCGTGGTGGGGTTGGAATCAACTCAATTCCAAGTCTCCCCACCAAAAAATGTGATCCCGAATTTGCAGATAAATGAAGCAAGAGGGGTGTAATCAATCTTTTTATTTGCCTCAAAGAATACTTCACACGGCAAAAAAATCAAGAATCAAGATTCTTGGATTTTCGCTATGCAGAGTTTTGGTGGGAAATCCTGGGGCGATGGGTGTAAAGGCAATGAATCAAACAAGTGAATTTTAATCCACTTGCCCTAAGAGATCCCAAGAAGTTTTTCTAGTTTTTTAGTTTTTTTTTTATTAGGGTGACAAGCTGACCTAAGTTGCTAAGAAAGAAAGACCTACTTGTTCAACAACGTGTGCGAAGCTCTAGTGCGGTGTCGGCATCTTCACGCACTCATTCCCACCATGGATCTGCTCACGTCTTCGACTTCGTCTGCCTACTGATTGGCCCATAGTTGTGGGCTATTTAAGTATTTAAGTGCCTAGACATTAGGTTAATTCTAACATTTATTTAGCATAAATTAGGATGTAAATAGATTAATTCATATTTCTAATTTAATTACATAATTCATGCATTGCATTCATATTTTAAATGCATTTAGAATTAGCTTAGAATGACATTCGTTTAATTAGTTAACCAATTGGGTACATTGTTTAAGTTAACATAAAAGTTGAGCGTTTGTATATAAATAACCATAATATTTTAATAATATCCTTTATTCTTCTTCTTTTCTGCAACGGCTCGGCTGCCGCTGCAACGCCTCCTACCGTACTAAAGCACATTCATGGATCAGCGGAGAAGGCGGATCTGCTCCTGACTCTCCATTCAAATTCGTGAAGTCAGCTACAAAAAGAGGAGAGAGGCTGCCGAGTGGAGCAGGCCTCCACCCCCAACCCACACTGTGCAGAGTCCATATCTTCCATTCCACACTGCTGGCCTCAACAGTGGCGACGACCCTCCACCACCGTGGGCGTGTGGTGTGACAGGCCACACCGCCATCCGGAGGTTGTCCGCATTACCGTGAGCACCTCGCCGTGCATCTCCCTCGTCGTCGTGATCAACAACCACCGTCGCAGCTACTGCAATCACCCCTTAGCCAGTTAAGACGTCTAGGAAACTTCCCGGACGTCTGAAGCTTCGACCTCCCACTCCTGCAACAACCACACTCGCCTGCTCATGTGAACCGCCGGCCCTCACCCGCTCACTCGACGCCTGCCCGTACGCCCTCCAGCCGCGCGCGAGGCGGGCACGGCCAGTAGTCTTCCCGCGCCTCAAGCCTTCGTGCGCACCCGCCTGCAGCCTTCCCACGCCTGCACGCCTTCCGCCTGCAGCCTCCCCGCCGCTACCTGCAATGCTGCACCAGTGTGTGCGTGCACCCACGCCAGCATGCAGCACCGGCTGCAGTGCTCACCCGCACACCTGCAGCAGAGCCGCCCTCCTCCAGCGCACCCGCGCCTCCCGCCTGTGCACGCAACAAAAGGCCGCGCGCACCGCCAGCCAATAGCAGCTGCAGCACCATTTGCAGCCACCTTTGTCGGAGCTCCGTCCGGCCAGCTCCGGCCACCACGCAACTCGCCGCCACCACTGCTACGAAGCCCTTGGTCCAAGGAACTTCCTCCGAGCTTCCCGCCTCCGGCCATTCACTCCTCGTCGCGCACGGCCAAGGGGAATAAATCCCCTGTTTTGCTATAGTAACCATGCCATTAATAATTACATTTTCTGCCATTGTCAACTTTTAATGATATTTCATTGAATCTGCATTGCAACAAATATCCTCTAGTTATTAAGAATTGCTATTTCAGCATGATTTCTTGATTCAACCTTAATCTGAAGGCAATTTTGGCTTGATTCTTGTCTAAACTAACTACGAACAAACATTTTTAACCGGTGCAAATTTAAATACGACATTGCCTCCCTATGGATACGACCCGCTCTTCTGCGAGTGGTTATTTCTTTTTTAAATATTGATTAGTCGATTTTTCCACCACATAAAACTACAAACGACTTTAAAGCGAACAATCGACACATCAAATGGCGCCATTGCCAGGGAGGCAACAGACGCAATAATTTCACCTAATTTTATTTTGATTATTTGTCAATTGCACAGTGATTTGACCATTTATTATTTTCTTTTCTGTGCGAGAAATTTGTGCAAGAACTAGCCATTGTGAGAGGCAACCCTTGACGTCGCCAGAGGAGAATTGGACGAGCTATTTTGAAAAGGAGGAGAAGGATGAGGATGCGACAGACATCATTGTATATTTTGTCGCTAATTTGATTAGAATAGAATTAAGACTTTAGATTTAATTTTTCATTGCATTTTGTTTGAAACCCTTGTTCTGGGGTATATTTTGAGGGGTTTGTTCCCCGATTTTGTTTTGGGCCAGTGTTGGGTAATTTTTGGGAGCCTGTTCCCTTTTCTTTAGATTTAGGTTTTCAGTTTATTGATTACTTTTATTTGCTTGTGCATAAGTAGTTTAAAAAAATATATATATAAAAAAATGAGCTACCTGCTAGAAGCTGTTTGCCCTTAGGACGAACCATTTAGGTCTGTATGAGCAGCCTCTAGATTTATTTCTCTACATTGTGTGCATTCTTGCATCGTTGATTGCTAGAAGCAAGGTACGCATTCTCTTACTTTGCATCATATTCTTGATCATGCATTGCATTTGGATTTAATTCAAAGACCACAAAATTTGTCTTGAAGCGATCTAACAAGTGGTCACATATATTCGAGAAAAAGGACTAATTAAAGGAGGGACATCTAAAATTCAAGGACTTGATTGTAAAATGTGGTGTGCGATTCAAAATTCAAAATCCTTTTGTAGTGAATGCACACTTATATCTTTTGCACCACAACACTTATTTAGACACTCCTGAGTCTTGAAACGACTAGGACAAGAGCCCTCCTACTATTGGATTTTGAAGTGTTCGGAAGTTGAGATCAAAGGCTTTGTAAATCCAAAGAGGGGGATGCCCTGTCACGGATTTTTGGGGGTAGTTGAGAAGCACCGCGAAAGCATAGCTTCAAAGGAAGGCTTAGGCCTACTTGCATCCCTCGATCTTCTATCTTTCGATTTACTTGACCATTTGAGATTTCGGGAAGAATACCTAAGCTCCAACTAGGTCTTTCTAGGCATTTCGAAGGTTGACAATAGGCGCGTAATTGATTGGGCAACTTGTTTTGTCACCTACAATTTGAACTAAAGTCAAAAGCCTAAATTTGTAAAAATCGAACAAGTCCTTTTGAATTATGTTTGTAGTGCATGCTTGGTAGGCATTCTCTTAGGAGACAACTTGTATTTGATCCTGAACCTGAAAGAATCCTAAGAAGAGACCTTCCAAGGGTAGAAATGGCCTGTCAAAGGAGCCTTAAGGAATATTTCATCCCAACCAATCAAGCTGGTCCTGCACTACGTAGACCTGGAGGGGACAATCCGTATGAGATCAAAAGTAGTACCATATCCTTGCTACCCACCTTTTATGGTACTACTAGGGAAGACCATTACAGGCATATTGAGGAATTCACCGAGGTCTATTCCACGGTGAAGCTGCAGGGTGTTACTGATGACGCTCAAATGCGGACCCTCTTTTCCTTCTCCCTTAAGGACAAAGCCAAGTATTGGTATCACGCCCTTGATAATATAAATACTTGGGATGCCCTGAAGAAGGAGTTTTTGAAGAAGTACTTCCCCATGAGCAAAACAAATCACTTTAGGAGGGAAATTATGAGTTTTGTTCAAAAGGATGGGGAAGCATTCCATGATGTGTAGGAGCGCTTTAACGATTTGCTGAGACTTTTCCCACATCACCAGATGCCTAAATGGCAACTGGTTGAAAGGTTCTACACCGGACTTAATGATTCGCATAGGCAAACTGTGGATGGTGCCTGTGCAGGAACCTTTCTATCTAAGACTGAGGATGAAGCTTGGAACTTATTTGATACTTTGAGTGAGAATTCTATTCACTTGAATTCTGCCTACATGGATAGAAAGCCCACTCTCATGCAAAGAAAGTTGGAGGCAAATGAGGCAAGGGACACCCAGAATTTAGCCTATCAAATTCAATTATTGAATCAAAACATGGAGAGGCTTATGTCGAACCCGAGTTCATTCGTACCTAACACCTCCACATCCCAAGCTTCCGAATGCTTAATTTGACAAGGCAATACACACGCCACTGTGGATTGTCACTTGGCCTCCCAATTCCCTAAGCTTGTACAAGCGGATTTGAATGCCGCTCAAGGGTTCCGTCCAAGACCTCGTAATGACCCTTTCTCCAACACTTATAATGAGGGATCGAGGAACCACCCAAACTTTTCATGGAGACAAGGAAATGTCTCAAATCCTGGGAATTACAAACCACAATCCTTTGAAAACCATCAAATGAACCAACCTCAAACCTTTGCCCAACCTAAAACCTCTGAGATGGATGAATTGAAGGCGATGTTGAAAACTATGCAAGAAAGTCAAAGTGCCATCATCCAATCTCATGACAAGGCTATACATGAGATGAAATCACAAATTGGACACCTTGTTGAGGCCGTTAGATAGAGGGAGACTGGGAAGCTCCCCAGTGCTACTGAGGAAAATCCTAAAGGAAAAGGGATTGTCTTCAGGGAGCATTCTCAGGCAGTGACTATTCTGAGGAGTGGGAAAGAAATTTCCAAACCCGATGCTCCTATAGTCTCACCCCCTAAAAACCATCCACCCTGACTTTCACCCCCACCGGAGAAGACTTGCCCAAATCTTCTCTGCTTGAAATCACCTCACCGGAAGAAGTTGCCCCCGTTCCACCCCTTACTCGACATGACAACCCTTCCACCCAGAGATCGAGAGTGCCTTTTCTAGAGCGCTTATCCACCTCTAGGTAGACTTCTGCTGGCTCATCTGGAGCCAAAGATAAGACGGATGAGATTATGGAAACTTTCAAGCAAGTGCATATTAATCTGCCTTTGCTTGAAGCTATCAGGCAGATTCCGTCTTATGCCTGCTTCTTAAAGGACCTGTGCATGAAAAAGTAGCAATCTAGAAAATAGGTCCAATCAAAAGTTGTCCTGCTTGATTCTATTAGCTCAATTGTTCAACATGGCACACCCTCGAAACTTAAGGACCCAGGAGCCCCATACATCTCTGTAGTTATTGGTGACTTACAAATTGATGAGGCTCTACTTGATCTGGGTGCGGGGGTGAACATCCTTCCGAGCTACGTGTATGAACAACTTTGGGGAGGCAATCTGATGCCTAGCCCTGTAATCCTTCAAGTTGTTGATCGATCACTTAAGACACCATGGGGAATTTTGGAAGATGTCCTCATAAGAGTGGAGGATTTCTTCTTTCCCGTTGACTTCTTAGTTTTGGACACTGACCCTACCAACAAGCCAACCAAACCCTCCATCATTTTGGGCTGCCCCTTCCTTGCAACTTCTCATGCTTCAATTAATTGCAATATTGGGGCATTGAAAATGGGCTTTGGGAACAGGAAAATCTGACTTAATGTGTTTGATGCTTACAAACAAGCTGGACTTGAGGATTGTTCTCAAGTTGAGGTGATAGATGACCTGATTGAAGAGGCAACTCCTGCAATGTTATGTGATGACCCCCTTCAGCATGTTATGCTAAATGAGCATTCCCATCTCTTCGAGGAATGTGAAGGGGATATGCTAGAACTTGAGGAATTGCTAGGAGTTTCTGCTGAGTCTCTTCCCCCATCATTTCTGCTGAAGGTAGATTTGCTACCTGAGATGGGGACATCTATTATGAAACCCTCAACCATACAAGCCCTCGACCTTGAGTTGAAACCCCTCCTTGACACTCTCAAGTATGTTTTCCTAGGTGCCAATGATATGCTCCCCGTTATTATTTCGTCTGTGCTATCTGAGGCACAGGAGGGAGCCTTGATTGAATGCCTGTCTAGGCACAAGGAAGCTATTGCTTGGTGCATTGCTGACATTAAGGGTATAGACTCTACACTCTGCATGCACCACATTTATACTGATGATTCCATCAAGCCTTTTAGGGACATGCAGTGACGTCTGAACCCTAATATGAGGGAGGTTGTAGAAAAGGAAATCCTGAAGTGGTTGGACGCCAGGATCATATATCCCATTGCTGATGGTAAATGGGTCAGTCCCATTCATGTGGTGCCAATGAAGGCAGGCTTTACTGTGGAACTCAATGACCAAGGTGAACAAGTTGTCACTAGACCCTCAACTTGATGGAGGGTCTGTATTGATTACCGCAAGTTGAACACCGCTACCCAGAAGGATCACTTTCCTTTGCCTTTTACTGATCAAATTCTCAAAAAATTGGCAGGGAATAAGTATTATTGCTTTCTCGATGGATATTATGGGTACAATCAGGTGGCACTCTTTCCTGATGACCAGGAAAAGACGATATTCATGAGTCCTTATGGTACTTTTGCATTCAGGTGTATGCCGTTTGGATTATGTAATGCCCCTGCAACTTTCCAGCGGTGTATGATGTCCATCTTTTCGGACATGATTGACGAGTGTGTTGAAGTGTTTATGGATGACTTCTCCATTTATGGCTCGTCTTTCGACTAGTGTCTCCTGCACCTGGAGAATGTCTTGAAACGATGTAAGGAGACTGGTTTAGTCCTCAGCTGGGAGAAGTCACTTCATGGTACAGAAAGGAATTGTACTTGGGCATGTTGTATCCGAGCAAGGTTTGGAAGTAGATAAAGCCAGGATTGATTTTATTTCCAAACTTCCATTTCCTACGAATCTCAAACAGATTAGATCCTTTCTGGGCCATGCTGGCTTTTATAGGCGCTTTATTAAAAATTTTAGTAAGATTTCTAAGCCACTTTGTGACTTGTTGGCGAAGGAATCTTCCTTCAGTTTTGATTCAAAGTGTGCCGAGGCCTTTCAAACTCTAAAGGAGGCTTTGATCTCTACGCCTATTCTCCAAGCTCCTGATTGGACACTCTCATTTGAGCTTATGTGTGATGCTTTGGATTATGCAGTGGGAACAGTCCTTGGACAAAGGGTTGAGGGAAGACCTCATGTGTTGCATTATGCAAGCAAGACTTTAACCGAAACTCAGAAAACTACACCATCACTGAAAAGAATTACTCGCTGCAGTTTTTGCTCTGGAGAAGTTTAGGTCTTATCTACTTGGGTCTAAGGTAGTTATTTTTACTGATCATGTAGCAGTGAAACATCTCATTGCTAAGAAAGATTCTAAGCCACGTCTGATTAGGTGGATCCTACTCCTTCAAGAATTTGACTTGGAAATACGTGAAAAGAAAGGAGTAGAAAATGTTGTGGCTGACCACCTGTCTCGCCTTCCTCTTAATGACTCTCTTTCTGGAGACATTCGCGAGACATTTCCCAATGAAACTCTGATGGCGATAACACCAACTTTACCTTGGTATGTAGACACTGTAAATTACTTGGTCACTGGACAAACTCCTGGCTCTTGGGACGAGTAGAAAAGAAAGAGATTCATTTCTCAAGCAAGATATTTTCATTGGGAAGAGCCAGAATTATTTAGAATTAGACAAGACCAAGTGTTGAGACGTTGTGTGCCTGAAGAGGAATAACAAAGTGTGTTGAGTTTTTGCCATGAACTTCATTGTGGAGGACACTTTGGTGCTAAGAAAACTGCTTTTAATGTTCTCCAGTTCGATTTTTGGTGGCCTTCCTTATTTAAGGATTCTCATAGTTTTGTTAAGGCCTGTATTAGATGTCAATGGACTGGAACGATTGGGAAGAAGAATGAAATGCCTCAACATCCTATTCAATCTGTTGAAATTTTTGATGTGTGGGGAATTGACTTTATGGGCCCCTTCCCGTCATCCCATGGTTTTGAATATATCTTGATGGCAGTTGATTATGTCTCTAAATGGATAAAGGCCACTCCTACACGTATAAATGACCACTCTGTGGTTTTGAAATTTGTGAAGGCCAATATCATATCCCGTTTTGGCTGCCCCAAGACTATTATAAGTGATGGGGGACCTCATTTCCGAAACCACCACTTCAATTGGTTAATCAAGAGTTTGGGAGTGACTCACAAGGTTGCTACCCCTTACCATCCTCAGACAAGTGGCCAGGTTGAAGTATCAAATAGGGAGATAAAAAATATTTTTGAAAGGACTGTTAGACCTGATAGGAAAGACTGGTCCCAAAAGCTCGATGATGCTTTGTGGGCTTATCGAACGGCCTATAAAACCCCTTTGGGTACTTCTCCCTTTCGGATTGTGTATGGAAAAGCGTGCCATTTACCTGTTGAGTTGGAACATAAAGCACTTTGGGCTATTCGAAGTGTTAACATGGATTTAGAGAAGGCAGGTAAGGCACGACTTCTAGAATTAAGTGAGCTTAAGGAGCTGAGGAATGATGCTTATGACACCTCTCAAGCTTATAAAGAAAGAACTAAGGTCTTGCATGATAAGTTTATTCTTCGAAAGACCTTTGAGCCTAACCAACAAGTCTAGCTTTTTAATTCCAGACTTAAGCTTTTTCCTGGGATGTTAAAATCTTGTTGGGATGGGCCTTACATAATCACCAAAGTATTTCCGCATGGAGCTATGGAGATCAAAAATCCTTCCTCTTCAGCAACTCCCTTTATCGTCAAAGGTCAACGGTTAAAACCGTACATAACTTTAGATGGCCATCTGGTTGACGAAGTCACTCTTGAGGAACCTCAGCTCCTGCCATTCTCTCCCTCAGGTAATATCTTCCTTTAGCTATTTTTGTTTTCAATGAGGACATTGTTTGAACTAGACATGGGGGAAAGGACCTGAGGCATTTTTTTTATAGCATGTATAAAAAAAAAAGAAAATGACAAAAAAAAAAAAAGTTTTGAGCTTAACTGGCTAAGTCCTGCATTCTTAAGCAAATCAGAACTCTAGGATAGAATAAAATAATTCTAGGGTCAAACTTTAGAAGCTAAATGAGCTGCTAGCTTTAGACCTTTAGGGTCCTTTGTGGACTTAAAAACTTAAGTAGGAGTTAAGTTGTAGACCATTCCTTAAGAGGTTGAGGAAGGGAAGCTAGGGTTTGAGTTAAAAGGTAGGGTAATACTTGGAGTCTTGTTCTACCTTTTGGCTTACGGGTCCTTGTAACCCAAGCATCCAAATTTCACACAGTTGGTTTGGTAATTAACTTAATTTCTTTCTTTCTGAAAAGAGATTTGGTTCTCTTAGTTTTGACTTAGGAGAGGCTTGAAAACACATTTTGATTGGAAGAGTTCCCACCGCAGGAGAGGTGGAGTATATACTCACCTTGAGGATGCGATGATAACATATTACATCCTCGGCGCTTGTCTCTTAGGATATCCATCCCACTGGGGGCATGTAAGCGCATTGTGCAGTTCAGGTACCATGGGCGGCCCTATCTTGAAGTGCCAATTGCCATAGGCCTGAATTTGCTTAAGAAATCCATGGGTGATACTATCTTGAAGTGTCGATTGCCAGGAGTTCTTGGGGTCGTTATGGGCGGTGCTATCTCAAAGCATCGAAAGCCAGGCATCCTTTGAGGTATGGTAATGGGGACAATGAATCCGACATAGACCGTGTTGATAGCTGATCTAAGGTTAGACTTAGAAGAATCAAACAAACAAAAAATATATATATATAAAAAAATTTCCTTTAACTCAAATAACTCAGACCAATGCACAGGCACAGATGCTTTAATCTTAGGGATCAATAAACTTTAGGGTAGAGTTAGAAATCAGGGAAACTTGTGCCTACAACTCGTCTTTAGCTGACCTAGTCTGTAACTTAGCAACTACTTAGGAACCTTAGGTCTAGAGTCTGAACTTAATATGCTTCTGAAGGAAGACTAAGTGAGTTGACTAGTCTACTTGGAGTGCTAGGTTTCGCTTAATTTTGCTAGGGACTAGCAAAAACTAGGCATGGGGGTATTTTATTAGCCTATAGTTGTGGGCTATTTAAGTATTTAAGTGCCTAGACAATAGGTTAATTCTAACATTTATTTAGCATAAATTAGGATGTAAATAGATTAATTCATATTTCTAATTTAATTACATAATTCATGCATTGCATTCATATTTTAAATGCATTTAGAACTAGCTTAGAATGACATTCGTTTAATTTGTTAACCAATTAGGTACATTGTTTAAGTTAACATAAAAGTTGAGGGTTTATATATAAATAACCATAATATTTTAATAATATCCTTTATTCTTCTTCTTTTCAGCAACAGCTCGGTTGCCACTGCAACGCCTCCTGCCGCACTAAAGCACATTCATGGATCAGCGAAGAAGGTGGATCTGCTCCTGCCTCTCCATTCAAATTCGTGAAGTCAGCTACAAAAAGAGGAGAGAGGCTGCCAAGCGAAGTAGGCCTCCACCCCCAACCCACACTGTGCAGAGTCCATCTCCTCCATTCCGCACCGCCGGCCTCAATCGCGGCGACGACCCTCCACCACCGTGGGCGTGTGGTGTGACAGGCCACACCGCCATCCGGAGGTCGTCCGCGTTACCGTGAGCACCTCGCCGTGCACCTCCCTTGTCGTCCTCATCAACAACCACCGTTGCAGCTACTGCAATCACCCCTCAGCCAGTTAAGACGTTCCGGAAACTTCCTGGACGTCTAAAGCTTCGACCTCCACCTCCTGCAACAACCACACTAGCCCGCTCACCTGAACCGCCAGCCCTCACCCACTCACTCCACGCCTGCCCGTACGCCCTCCAGCCGCGCGCAAGGCGGGCATGGCCAGCAGTCTTCCCGCGCCTCCAGCCTTCGTGCACACCTGCCTGCAGCCTTCCCGCGCCTGCGTGCCTTCCACATGCAGCCTCCCCGCCGCTACCTGCAGTGCCGCACCAATGCGTGCGCGCACCCACGCCAACGTGCAGCACCGGCTGCAGTGCTAACCCGCACGCCTGCAGCAGAGCCACCCTCCTCCAGCGCACTCGCGCCTCCCGCCTGTGCACGCAACAACAGGCCGCGCACACTGTCTGCCAACAGCAGCTGCAGCACCATTTACAACCACCTTCATCGGAGCTCCATCCGGCCGACTCCGGCCACCGCGCGACTCGCTGCCACCACTGCTGCGAAGCCCTTGGTCCAAGGAACTTCCTCCGAGCTTCCCGCCTCCGGCCATTCACTCCTCGTCGCGCACGGCCAAGGGGAATAAATCCCCTGTTTTGCTATAGTAACCATGCCATTAATAATTACATTTTCTGCCATTGTCAACTTTTAATGATATTTCATTGAATCTGCATTGCAACAAATATCCTCTAGTTATTAAGAATTGCTATTTCAGCATGATTTCTTGATTCAACCTTAATCTGAAGGCAATTTTGGCTTGATTCTTGTCTAAACTAACTACAAACAAACATTTTTAACCGATGCAAATTTAAATACGACATTGTCTCCCTGTGGATACGACCCGCTCTTCTGCGAGCGGTTATTTCTTTTTTAAATATTGATTAGTCGATTTTTCCACCACATAAAACTACAAACGACTTTAAAGCGAACAATCGACATGTCACCTGCCTTCTCCTTGCGACAGGTTCACCTGCACAGCAATAAACAAAAACACTCGTGAAGAGAGAAGAGAAAAATGAAAGGAATGAATAGAAACTTACTTGAATACTCACTTCCCCGGCAACGGTGCCAGAAAGGTTATGGTGTAGACTCAGACAGGTGTGTTAATATGGTGATTTTATCATTGAAATGTGTATAGTGGTTAACATAAATCATGCCTAACCATCTTTTTACAAAATTTTTTACCTGGCCTACTTGATTTTATCTTGGTCACTTTTAGGCCCAGGGTTGAACTCAGGGAAGTGGGATTAGAAGTGAAGTTTCTACGCCTTTCCTACAACGAATCTCTTCCATTCATTTATTGCATTTTTGGTGTTTTTCTATTTAGATTTTTTTTTCTGATAATTCTTGTCCTTGAGGCACACCCTCAAAATTAGGTTCTTGGCTTTGAGCCAAATTAGGGTTCCAAAATTGGTCTTGCTATTCGCAATACGGAGTACCTGCAAGTCAAGGATTATCTTTTCTCTTTTATATATTTTTTTATCTTTTTAATGGCATGAAAAAGAAACAGAAATAAAGTAAATATAATATATATATATGTATATATTATATATGTATAAAGGGGTGGGGGCGGAGGTGGAGATGGCGTGTAGCACAGTGTCGAGTCGGTCGTCGTCTAGAAAGACGCAACCAACAAGACGAAGTGCCGCGTGGAGTGTAAGGTGGATTGGTGGAAGATGAGTGCGAACATGCTTTTTGTATGCGTGTATCGGGGAATATCAGCAACTGGTGCAGATATTCCCACGACACCACGTATGGTAAGTGATATGAAAATATATATGTATATATGTAAATATATATATCTATATGTATATATATATATGGTTATAACTATATAGGTATATGTGTACTTATATGTGTGTATATATATATATATGTATATATATATGTATATATATATAGATAGGTAAATATTTGTATAGATAGATATATGTATAGATATATATATATATATGTATATGTATGTATATGTAACTATATAGATGTATATATATATATATAGGTATATATAAATAGTAATATATGTATATAAATATATGTAGATAGATATGTATATATATATCTACATGTATCTACACTTATACTTAGTTATATAGGTAATAATCTATATATAGATATATATATGTATATATATATATTTATACGTATATAAATATATGTAAATATATATGTGTACATATATATATATATAAGTATATAGATGTATATATATATATATGTATGTATATAGATTAATACATAGTTATATAAGTACTAATATATGTTTAGATATATATATATGTATATAAATATATATATGTACGTATATATATATAAGTATATATTAATGTATAAGTGTGAGTGTCTGTGTGCGAGAGTGTGTGTGTGTATGTGTGTGCAGAGAGTGTGAGAGAGTGCTGTGAGAGAGAGAGAGAAAGAGACCGCTGGAGTTGGCGTGAAGGAGTGTGGTTAAGGCATCTACACGCAGCTAGCGACGTCTGGTGATCCACGCACGCGTGCAGGTGCATAGGCATACGGAGAGGCGTGCGCTGGAGGGAGTGAGCCTGAGGGAGAGAGGACCGCAGCGCACCGTGCTGCGTGAAGAGCAGGCGTTGAAGCGGGCAGGTGCGGGCAAAGGGAGACGCGGACGCAGACGCTGAAGCGGGCAGGCGCTGGCAGACGCGCGGGCGGGCGCTGGAGCGGGCGCGGCGATGGACACTGGTGCGGGCTGGGACCGGTTGCGGCGATCCAGGTGACCGGTTAAGTGAGAAACTTATCGGTCACCGCACTGTAGCCACAGTGTTCCGCTGAAATGCATGAACAGTGGCTACAGTGCCAGGGCGAGCCACGCAACCGGGCGTATCCGGTGCTGTGAGTGCAGGAGGCGTGGACAACTCGGCGCGAGTGTGGAAGAGGCTGCGCTGGCTGGTGGCTTGCATGGAGAAGCAGGTGTACGTGAAGAAGCTGGAGGTGAGGGTAGCCTGCAGGCACGCGTGGTGGCCTGCGTGCGGGCGCGCTGTGGCCTACACTGCTACTGCTGCCGCTGCGGAGCTTTGAGCTTCAAAGCTTGAAGCTCCTATGGCATTAGCGGAAATGCTTCAAATGAAGAAATTAGGGAAGGGAACCACCATGCCCACCGGTTCTTTGATGAGCTGGGAGGTGGTGGACTCACGGTGGTGGTTTTGCACCACAGTGAGGTACTCCTGCCCGTAGAGTGGCTCCTCAGAGGAGGAGAGGCTGCGTATGTAGGGAGAGGGGAGTAGGCGGCCTGGAAGGAGGAAGCTACTATGTATTTTTTTTTCGTGGACCAGGCTCTGCTTGCAAAGAAGAAGCCATGCCTGTTTTATAGAGGTAGAAGGCATGCACAACCATGCCCTGGCTGTGCATGGCTTGGCAGGGCATGCGGCTGCAGGGCAAGCTTGCAGCAGAGCATGGCGTGAGGAAGAAGAGGCCATGTCTTGCAGCCGCGGGAAGAATTCAAAGTCAAATAAAATAAAAAATAAAGATGGAAATTTTGCGAAGCAACACTTGAAGAAAATGTAAATTACATGGCCATTTATTTCACTCTCCTCCCCTCTCAAATCAATGCATGCATGTGTGTATTTTTACAATGCGACTATGTCTACCTAATATGCACTGGTAATGCTAGGAAATAGAACAAGACGGCACAGTTGCAGGTGTATTTTTGCAGTGCAATCAACGGGGCATGGTCATGGACGAGGCCGTGAGAGGGGGAGAGAGGGACCTCACCCCGTGAGTTGGTGGCAATAAGCCACTGGCAAGAAATGGTGTTGTGCCTCTTTCAGTTCGGAGGTGGACTATCTTCCCACCTTCTTCGCGTGCACCTGCGGCAAAAGTGTTCCTTAGATTGCAGCCGCTGCTACTTCCCTTGACTCCAATTGACAGCCTGGAGTTGTGCACGAAGACGTTCCGTGCAGCCTGGGACAAAGACCTAGAGCTGGCGCAACCTGTAGCTCGCTTCAAGCTTAGTTCAAGCTCTACGCCAATGGCAGAGCACGCCTGCACCTAAAATCACCACAACAGCCTCGCGGTCATGTTAGAACATTCAGGAAGCTTCACTGAGACATGACGAGTGTGCAGCGGTGGTCGGTGTGGCATGGGGATGCCTATGTGAGCATGTCGAGGGCACACTATGTGTGTATGTGTGGGTGTGTTCGGGGGTGCTTTTTTGTGAGTAGCGGAGTGAATGGAGTGAGGGGTTGTGATCAAGGAGTCGAGGCAATGTTATGGGCTTGTCAGCGAGGAGGGGGGTGGTCTGTGGTGGTGGAGCGATCTCGTCGGAGGTATTTGTTTGCACCTCAAAATACGCCTACAATAAAGCCTTCTTATGCTATTTCCTAGCATTAACGTTGCATATTAGGATTCTATAGTTGCAATTGTAAAAACACTTGCATTCATGCATTTAATTGAGAGGAGAAGAGAATGGAATAAATGGCTTGCATATTTACATTTTTTCGCAAGTGCCTCTTTGCAAAATGTCCCGTCTCTATTTTTTATTTCCTCTTTCTTTCTTTTCTCTTCCTGAGGTTCTTCTTCTTCCCGCAGTTGCATACACTCCACGCCATGCTGCAGCTGCACATCCTGCCAACGCCACTCCCTGCTGTCCTTCTCGCACCATTCCCTGCGGTGGCCATCTCCCCCATTCCCCGCATGCCGCATGGCCATGCTCTCCTCCTCTATTTAAGGCTGCAGCCTCTTCCTCGCAACATATACCCTGCTGCAGCAAGCAAACCCACAAACCACCTTCCTCTCCACCGTTCTCCCCTCCCATACGTCGGCCTTCCTTCGAGGAGGCACCCGGCGAGCAGGAGAACCCACTGTGGTGCACACCACCACAGTGGGAACACCACCGCCCAGCTCTTCAACGAGCCGGTGGGCGTGGTGTCTTCCTTCGTTTCATTTTTCTCGTCTCACGCCATTGCTGCCGCTTCAAGCTCCGAAGCTTGAAGCCGCGGCAGCAACAGCCAAGCAGCAGCAGTAGCAGCAGCAGCAACCCCCCCCGCCACCTCCGCGACCTTCCCCGCAACCGCTCTCTGCCTCCGCGCGCGCCTGCAGGGCCTGCTCGGCTCGTTCTCCATTCTGTCGCCTCCGCCGTTGCGCCCTTAACCGGCCGCTGCGTGCACTGCAGCGGCCGGCTAAGCCCTCTCGCCATCCCCTGCCAACCTCCTCACCCCTCCGCGACCGCCGCAGACCCCCCTCCACGTTCGCTCCTCCGCACCATCACCCACTCTTCGCCCTCGCACTTGTCCTGCAGACGCATCACCTCCACCTGCAGACGCCATTTCCAGACATCTGCCTCGGCCTGTAGACGACGCGGCTCCAGACATCTGCCTCCATCCACCGATGACTTAACTCATCCCTTCTGCGTCCTCCCCGCTCCGCTCTCTTAGCTCTCTCACCCGCTCTCTCTCTCTCTCTCTTTTTAGTCACAGCACACACTACACCAACACACACACACACCTTCACCAACGTACACACACCTACACTCACACTTACGCACACACACACACACTTACACTATAGGTATAGTTATATATAGTAACATATATATACATACATAAATATATATACAAACATATATCTATGTATATATATATACTTATATACATAGTATATCTATATAGTTATGTATACATACATATATATATAATATATATACATATATAAATAATATATATATATATATATCTATATACTTATACATATACTTATATACATATATATATACATCTATATAGTATTATATATATATACTTATAGAAATATATACATAGCTATATACATATAAACATACATATATATATATATACATACATCTACACCTATATATATATATATCTATATATATTTTTTCATATATACCTATACATTTATGTATATATAGATATATTTACTTATATACATGCATATGTACATATATTTTCAAGTTATTTACTATACGTTGTATCGCGAAAATATCTGCACTAGTTGCTGATATTCCTCGATACACGCATACAAAAAGCGTGGACATATACATCTTCCATCATCCATCCTCACTCCACGCGGAACATAATCGTGTTGGTTGAGTCTCTCTAGACGACGACCGACCCGACACGGTGCTACACTCCATCGCCACCCCCACCCCTTTATATATATGCTACATATAAATATATATATCTATAGATACTATATTTACTTTCTGTCTGTTAGCTTCCTTCTTAGTGAAAAGATAAAAAATATAAAAGAGAAAAGATAATCTTTGATTTGCAGGTACCCCGTCTTGCGAATAGCAAGACTCATTTTGGAACTCTATTTTGGCTAAAAGCCAAGGACACAATTTTGAGGGTGTGCCTCAAGGATAAGGATTACCAGAAAAAAATCTAAATAAGAAAAATATCAAAAACACAATAAACGAACGGAAGAGACACATTTTAGGAAAAACGTAGAAACTCGACTTGAACCCCACTTCCCTGAGTTCGACCCTGGGCCTAAAAGTGACAAGATAAAATCAAGTAGGCCAGGTTGAAAATTTTGTAAAGAGATGGTTAGGTCCGAATTAGGTTAACCACTATACACATTTCAATGATAAAATCATCATATTAACAACCTATCCGGGCCGACCCATCATCTTTTCTGGTGCCATTGCTAGGGAAGTGCGTCTTCAAGTAAGTTTCTATTCAATTCCTTTCAATTTTTCTCTTCTCTTCATGGGTATTTTTGTTTTTGGTGTGCAGATGAACCTGGTTGCAAGGAGAAGATAAGCAGACGAAGTCGGGAACGAGGGTAGATCCAAGGCGGGAACGAGAGCGTGAAGACGTTGACACTGCATTGGAGCTTCGCACGCGTTGCCGAACAAGTAGGTTTTCTTTTCTTAGCAAACTAGGGTTACTTATCACCTTAATATAAAAAAATTCAAAAAACTAAAAAACTAGAAAAACTTTTTGGGATCTCTTGGGGCAAGTGGATTAAAATTCACTTGTTTGATTGATTGTCTTCACTGCCACCGCTCCACGATTTCCCGCCTTTCTTCGCATAGCGAAAATCCAAGAATCTTGATTCTTAGATTTTTCGCCATGGGAAATATTCTTTGAGGCAAATAAAAAGATTGATTGCACCCCTCGTTTGCCTCACTTATTTTCAATTTTGGATCACATTTTTAGTAGGGAGACTTGGAATTGAGTTAATTCCAACCCCACCACGACTTTTCAACGTGCATGAGATTCGATCCCGAATACTTCAACCCCAACAATTTGATTTTCTTTATCTTTTGGTTGAAGCCTTGTGTGTGGAAATCATTTCTGGTAATTGGGAGTACTTGAATTAAAGTGCCTTGGCTCCCTTTCACATTGATATAAAATTGATCCATGCATCCACACATAGAAATCTGCATTTAGGGTAGCCCATTACATTTTAGCATGCATTAACTAACTGATATTGAAGAAGGGTTTCTTGGGCTTAGAAAGAAACCTGTATTTTTGCAAAATCCCAGAGATTGATTGAATTGGTAATTCAGCAAAATCCTAAAATTCATACTACTTAAGGATGAACTCTAAAAGCCATTCACCAATTAAAAACTTCGAGGAGATTTCATCGTTGCATGCTTGCTTTACACACCTGAAAAATCAATCACTTGGGCATTACTCGTAAACAACGCCCTTCACATTCCAAAAGCACTTGACCCTAAGCCTCTAACTAAAACTGGTAGTAACTTGACCCTTCTTAAGGATTGGAGGTCTAACTACTTGCGTGTAGCGGCTACGTGCTAGTGAGAGTTCCCGCGTGCTATCGGGTGTTTAAGACTGGGGCAAACGGCCTTTCAATCTGGCTCGGTGGTTCCGCGGTGCTCGCATTCGATTCCGTAGTTCGTGATAGTAGGTAACTTAGATCTTTAGGTCTAAGGGCACATTGTAGAGGTTAGGAACTTGACTGTATTGATTTGTAATCAAGTGTACCTTTGCGGCGTCATTTCTCTCATCTCTTTTCCCTTCTCATCTCCCTAACTCTTCCTCCGGTAGTGCATGTTTGGGAGGAGGTCACAAAACCCTGAATTGTTTGAATTGACTGATAAATCTAGAAAAGAAGCCGAATCGTCCTCCTCCTCCACAAACATGGCTGCACGCCCACCCCCAAATCCCGAGGGAGGAAACCGCCCTCAGAATCCACCAGGTGGTGGAGCCGTTGATCCCATAACCCGCCTCCAAGCCCAAATGGAAATGTATAATGAGCAAATCGAAGCCATTCGGGAAACATTGGAGGAAATGCAGAACCCTCTCGAACGGGAGGAGCCTAGGTCTCTTAGCTCTTATCAGAATCCCGCTGCTACAGAGACCATAAGACAAATTCGAGTCCCCATGGGCGGGGACGACTTTGAATTAAAACCAAACATAATTGGCCTAATCAATTTTCACTTTCGTGGTCTTGCAAGTGAAGACCCATTTCTCCACTTGGAAGACCTAACCCGACTTGCTAAAACCATTAAACCAAGAAATGTCGGGTTATCTATAGTCCTCATGAAGATGTTCCCGTTTTCATTGCGGGATAAAGCATTGCAATGGTTATGCACCCTTGGGAGAACCATCCATTCTTGGGAAGAGATGCGAACAGCGTTTCTCAAGAAGTTCTTCCCAATAGGGCGAACCAATGCACTTCGCCGTGCTATCACCTCTTTTACGCAACAAAACAGCGAACAATTTCATGAGGCATGGGAGAGGTATAACGACCTCCTCAGGAAGTGTCCGCACCACGGTCTGCCTAAGTGGCATATAGCCCAGATTTTCTACTACGGGCTAAATGAGACTTTGAAGCAGATTGCAGATGCTTCTTGCGGAGGGAATTTTATGAATAAAGACGAGAATGGTGCATTCGAACTATTTGAAAATATGAGTGAAAACTCAATAAACAATGCCTCCATTGTCGCCTTTAATCGATCCAGCCAGCCCTGAAATGTCCATGAAGTTGACACGGGACCCTCCCATTCATCCACTGATCTAAGCCTTATTGCACAAAAATTGAATGAAGTCTCCGTTGTGCACAAGAAGCTAGACGAGCTTCTGGCCAACCCCGCCCGATCTCTGGCGAACACCACCTCTTCACCACTTCGTCACAATCCAAATTCTTCAAACACCAGGCTTATCCCGAGAAACCCCGTTAGACCTTCCTTACCGAGTGTCGTGCCAAGCGATTCGATAAGTCATGTGGAACTGGCTTCTGCTAGCCAGTATTTCGACATGGAGGACCAAGCTTCCGTGTGCTCGGACGCATATCTACATGCGGATGCGTCTTCTGGCATAGAAGATGCTTGCGCCCTGGGGAACAACCCATTCTCTGCCACTTATAACCCAGGGTGGCATAATCATCCGAACTTCGCATGGTCCAACAACCCGCAGTGCCAAAACCCCGCGGGTGGACCAATGCGACCGTTCGCACCCGTCATCCCAAGGGCTCAGTTTAATCCTATGGCAAATCTGCCATCAGGCCCTTGCGTGCCACAAACTGATCATGCAACAAGCCCTCTTGACAAATTGATGCAAATGATGACGGAAATGTCAAAGCGCCATGAAGAGAACATGACCTCTCTTCAGCACCAATTGGCACAGCAGAACGTCGAGATCAGTCAACTACGCATGGCGACTCGATCTCAGGGCACTCTTCCTGCCCAACCTATTCCAAACCTGCGAAATTTCGTACCCCATGGTTCTCAACCATAGGTACGACCTTCTCAGGGACAGGTTAATCAAGTTCTGCAGGCTCCGAGCATTCAACCGGGATTTCAGGCTAATCCCGCTACAGCACCACACTCTTATGTCCCCATTGCAAACCCTCCTCCACCGTATGATCCCACTGGACCTGCATCGTCCAATGCTATCACTACGAGGAGTGGTAAGCAGGCCATTGATCCGCCTCGACCTAATCCTGGCCTGTCTTCTTCCTCGCCATCTCATTCAGGATGCATACCGCATTCGCGAGAGGACGATGCGCCAAAATTGTTGCTAGAATTAGTCCCATTCCCTGAGGCTCTACTGAGGGAGCCAAAAGGAAAAAAGCAAGATACGCAGGCCTTTGATAACTTGCGTAATTTGTTCAGGAATGTAGAAATCAAGGTACCCCTACTCGAGGCTATCGACCACATACCTACTATCGCCCGATTTTTCAAAGACTACACAACACCCAGGCGACAGTCAAAGAAAACTAAAAATCCGATGGTTCTCTCGCCTCATGCGAGTTGTGCTATACTGTCAAACCTACCACCGAAGCAGAAAGATCCTGGCACACCGCTGATTTCCTATAGCATCCAAGGATGCAATTTTAACCATGCCCTGCTTGATCTAGGATCTTCCATAAATCCCATACCAACCATCATGCTCGAAAAATTTTCCTTGGGAAATCTGAAACCCACCCCTGTCACGTTACAGTTGGCAGATCGTTCTGTCAAAATCCCGAAGGGTGTGGTGGAAGACGTGGTGGTTAGGGTCAACAGTCTCTGTTTTCCTATTGACTTTCTTGTTTTAGATATGGAAGTTCCTAGTTCACTTTCTGATTGTCCGATCATCCTCAGTCGACCTTTCTTGGCCACAGCCCGCGCCCTTATCGACTGCGAGTCGGGCTGTATTGAGATTGCCGTTGGACCTGAAAAGATCAAGCTGAATATCTTCAAGGCAGCCAGGAACTTTGATTGCGATTGCATCGAGGATGACACGTCTGATGAGGACATGACCGTCAGTGCGTGTATTGGACTATGTGGGACTTATTCAGACTGCGCCGAATTACCTGACGACTACCTGACCAACACAAATTGTGACATTCCCCAATCCCTCCCTATTCCCGTACCTTCTCCTGACCAGACTTCTGACGAGGTTTTCTCCGCTTCCCATACCTCATGGTCTGAGTCATCTCAGGGCTACTCACGGTCGGTCCACACTCTTGAAGATTGGATTGCCCTTTCTTTCCCGCCAAATCAGGCGGATTTGCAACTCCACACTAGGACCTTGAGCCCACACCTTACTCACTGGGGCTATTCCCTTTTGGATCCATCTATCCAAAAAGCCCCTCTTCTTGGCCAATCTAAGGGCCAACTTCTTCTTCCTGATCTATTTTCTGATTCGCCTGGGACACTCTCATCCCAGAAAATGCCAAATCTCTCACCATCCACCATCACTTTTCACGCCCCTATCACGATCACTTCACCACCCACCATCCACCCACCCTACCACCATGATCTATACCCTGAACCTCAGCTCTTGTTACCCGATCTTTCATCCTTTCTCTACCTTTCCCTGCATGCATATGGGGACATAGCATTGTTTGGCATGCGGGGGTGGATAGTCATCCATAGGATCCGGGTATTTTATGGTATCATACAGTTCCCACCTATTTATAAATATGCAAGGAAAAAAAAGAAGAAAAAAATATATATATAATAATAATAAATGGTGTTTAGTAATGATCTGAAAGCTGAAACAAAAATGCAATAAGTGTTTATGGATATTCAACCTCTGTTTTGAAGACTTTCCAGGCCACAGAAGCTTGATTCGCTCAGGTTCGGCTTAAGTCACTTAAAGCATTGACAAAATAGATCAAAATCTCTCCTAACTAAGGACGTATTCTTGTACCTGAGACACCAGTACAGGATTCGTTGGTTTGCTTTTACTTGAGAGCTTAAGTAAACTTGGTTCACACTACACATATCAGGAAAGACCAGGTGAACATAAGATCCAACCCTAGTGCGTGCAGGTAGACTTTTTATCCTAGGCTTTAGTCTTGTGTTTAGGAGCAACTCTTTCCATCAAAAAGAAACTCTCCCACCAAAAAGAAAAAAAAAGTGTGCTCCTTAAAAATGTGTTGTATGAGATATACTGACACGTGTTTCAAAAAAAAAAATGTTGCAAAAGAGTCAGTATGTTACATAAATGTTTGTATACTTTATTTTTCGGTGAGCCACAAAAAAAAAAAAAAGAGAAGAAAGAAAAAAAAATTAGAAAATGGGAGTTGAGTTTTCCGTAATTGTCTTAAGGGCCAATCCAAAAACACGAGCTGAAATTGGGACCAACCTGTACTTAAAAATTCGTGAAACCCTGGGATTGAGTCTTAATGTTCATCTGGTCAGTCTTGATCCTTCACTATGCATAAACCACAACCTCTTGAGCTCTCGAGTACGGCAAAAACCTCCTGGGTCCTGGAAATCGTACTTAAGGTTTAAATATCAAGAGTCATCGTTAGTTGAGAGATGATCTATGTCATGTGAGACTTAAAGTACTGGTAATCTTCTCTACAATTGGTTCTCACAATATCCGACAATAAACACACTTATATCACCTCAGAAGAAAATCTTCAGCTTAACATCATTTCTAAATACTATTTTGCTAGGGGCTAGCAAAAGATAGGCATGGGTGTATATGTTTGCACCTCAAAAAACGCCTGCAATAAAGCCTTCTTATGCTATTTCCTAGCATTAACGTTGCATATTAGGATTCTATAGTTACATTTGTAAAAACACTTGCATTCATGCATTTAATTGAGAGGAGAAGAGAATGGAATAAATGGCTTGCATATTTACATTTTTTCACAAGTGCCTCTTTGCAAAATGTCCCCTCTCTATTTTTTATTTCCTCTTTCTTTCTTTTCTCTTCCCACGGTTCTTCTTCTTCCTGCGGCTGCATGCACTCCACGCCATGCTACAGCTGCACGTCCTGCCAACGCCACTCCCTACTGTCCTTCTCGCACCATTCCCTGCGGTGGCCATCTCCCCCATTCCCCGCATGCTGCATGGCCACGCTCTCCTCCTCTATTTAAAGCCGCAACCTCTTCCTCATGACATATACCCTGCTGCAGCAAGCAAACCCACAGACCAACTTCCTCTCCACCGTTCTCCCCTCCCATACGTCGGCCTTCCTTCGAGGAGGCACCCGACGAGCAGGAGAACCCACTGTGGTGCACACCACCACAGTGGGAACACCACCGCCCAGCTCTTCAATGAGTCGGTGGGCACGGTGTCTTCCTTCATTTCATTTTTTTCATCTCACGCCATTGCTGCCGCTTCAAGCTCCGAAGCTTGAAGCTGCGGCAGCAGCAGCCAAGCAGCGGAAGTAGCAGCAGCAGCAGCTCCCCCCGCCTCCTCCGCGACCTTCCCCGCATCCGCTCTCCGCCTCCACGCGCGCCTGCAGGGCCTTCTCCGCTCGTTCTCCGTTCTGTCGCCTCTGCCGTTGCACCCTTAACCGGCCGCTGTGTGCACTACAGCGGCCGGCTAAGCCCTCTCGCCGTCCCCTGCCAACCTCCGCACCCCTCCGCAATCGCCGTAGACCCTCCTCCACGTTCGCTCCTCCACGCCATCACCCGCTCTTCGCCCTCGCACTTGGCCAACAGACACATCACCTCCACCTGCAGACGCCATTTCCAGACGTCCGCCTCCGCCTGCAGACGACGCGGCTCCACTCGTCTGCCTCCATCCACTGACGACTTAACTCATCCCTTCTATGTCCTCCCCGCTCCGCTCTCTCAGCTCTCTCGCCCGCTCTCTCTCTCTCTCTCTCTTTTTACTCACAGCACACACTACACCAACACACACACACACCTTCACCAACGTACACACACCTACACTCACACTTACGCACACACACACACTTACACTATAACTATAGTTATATATAGTAACATATATATACATACATAAATATATATACATACATATATCTATATATATATATACTTATATACATAGTATATCTATATAGTTATGTATACATACAGATATATATAATATATATACATATATATAATATATATATATATCTACTTATATATATATCTATATACTTATACATATACTTATATATATATACATATATACTTATATACATATATATATATACTTATATAAATATATACATAGCTATATACATATAAACATACATATATATATATACATACATCTACACCTATATATATATATACATATATATCTATATATATTTATACATATATACCTATACATTTATATATATATAGATATATTTACTTATATACATACATATGTACATATATTTTCAAGTTATTTACTATACGCTGTATCGCGGGAATATCTGCACTAGTTGCTGATATTCCTCGATACACGCGCACAAAAAGCGTGGACATATACATCTTCCATCATCCATCCTCACTCCACGCGGCACATAGTCGTGTTGGTTGCGTCTCTCTAGATGACGACCGACCCGACACGGTGCTGCACTCCATCGCCACCTCCACCCCCACCCCTTTATATATATACTACATATAAATATATATATCTATAGATACTATATTTACTTTCTGTCTGTTTGCTTCCTTCTTAGTAAAAAGATAAAAAATATAAAAGAGAAAAGATAATCTTTGATTTGCAGGTACCCCGTCTTGCGAATAGCAAGACTCGTTTTGGAACTCTGTTTTGGCTAAAAGGCAAGGACACAATTTTGAGGGTGTGCCTCAAGGACAAGGATTACCAGAAAAAAATCTAAATAAGAAAAACATCAAAAACAGAATAAACGAATGGAAGAGACACATTTTAGGAAAAACGTAGAAACTCGACTTGAACTCCACTTCCCTGAGTTCGACTCTGGGCCTAAAAGTGACAAGGTAAAATTAAGTAGGCCAGGTTAAAAATTTTGTAAAGAGATGGTGAAGTCCGAATTAGGTTAACCACTATACACATTTCAACGATAAAATCATCATATTAACAACCTATCCGAGCCAACCCATCAGTATTGCTGGAGGTGGAGAAGGTGATGGTGGTGGTGTGCAACAGTAGTCGTTTTTGGGAAACAAAGAGGGAGAAAGGAAGTAGAAGGTGGAAGGGACTTATCTCGGGTAATAGTGGACGAAGGGAAGGTGAGGATGGCATCAGGTGCATATCGCCGACACCGTAGGAGAAGATGCTCAGGGAGGGATGGTCGACGAGGATGAAGGGGAGATGGTGGCATCAACAGGTGCTGCGTGACACAGACAAACGTGAGGAAGAAGAACCTGCCACCGGTATTGTGGTCAAGCGACGAGGAATATCAGGGAAGGCCGCTGGAGCTTGATGAGTGAACTGGCCAGAGGAGGAGAGACGAATTTAAGGGGGTTTCCCGGTCAATTTCAAGCTTAGGAGAGTCGGGACGAACTGGGGCTCCTTAAATAGATCTCTGGCAGGGGATTTGTGCTTGGAAGCCAAGCTTCCAAGCATGGTAAGGTCGTCGGAGTTGGAATCTTCAAAAGACCCAAATCTCTCATGTGTTTGCATGAGAGATTGGGTAAAAATCATGGATCACTGATGGGTTTATACTAGAGGAGATTACTTAGAAATCTCCCTTCCAATTTTGGGAGGGATTCTCTAAGCAGTCAAGGAGAAATCACCTTCTAAAGCTCGTTGGAGTAGGATTCCTCCGCTATAATGGAGGGACCTATCTATGAGGATGAAAGGAAAGCTAGGGGGCTGATTGTAAAGTTTTTTGAAAGATAGGGGTAGAAATGTAATTAGGTTGGACCTATTTGCAAAGTAGGTCAAAATGAGTTCCCCTTATGTCCAAATTTTTTTACAAACCTAATTTGGGCCTAAGAAATCCAATGGTAAAGTTGGATTTTGAGTTTGACCACGTTTGACTATGTAATTTATGCAAAATCCCAATTTAAGGCAAATATCTATTTGAGACCCCTTTTTAGGTCAAAATGGGTTCCATTGGCCAAATTGAAAGTTTTAAACCCTGGAGAATATTTTTCTATGATTTTTAGAGGGTTTAGGTGAATTTTATCTTGACTAGGGCCTTAGTTAATCAAGCGGGTCTATTTTAGGATTTCAAGAAGTCATTTAATTCACAGGGTACACAAACCCTTTTTTATCAAATCCATCCCACTTTTCATCTTGTTAAGACTTTTTAAACTATGTTTAGCCCTTGAAAAAACCCGTTGTTGTACTGCAATGGTAAACTTGCAATTTTACCCCCTGTTTCTTACTTTTCTCTCAGAAAGGTTATTCAGTTAATTCTGACCTCCAGTTGGTTATGTAGGACCTTTTATTCTCTTTATTCGGTCAAAATGAGCTAGTTAGGGCTCATGATGGTGTTCCCATCAACTGTGCACTTATATTACGTGGAATTCATTTGCATAGTACTTTTGAAATATTTGAGATAATTGCTAGGGGTAATTGGTGATTCAAATCATCGGTTTACCCCATTTTTTTGCACCATCTGATATTCACTTTCATTCATATTTACTTGAAATTATATTGATTATATATTTATGTTAATTTCGATCTTGAGAAGTATATTTGCCAATTGCTCCCTATGTTCGACCTCAGACTTCATTTCTGATATTCTAGCTATAAATTCTATTTGTTTTTGTCACTGATTTGACCTATATGGCAATGCATTGATTTTAAACCCATTTTAGAGAGATAAACAATATGCATGCATTTTCGGAGACTTGTAGATATTGTGTCCAGCTTCCCTACCCGAGGGTGGTGGTGTATATGTGCTTTGTGATTTAGAGGTGGTCTTGTGTAGATGTCGAGTGATGTCATCCACCTTCTTCTCGATGATGGAGACCTTATCAAATTGACTGGCTACCAACTCCAAGTCAATAGATGTGGAAAGGGATTGAGATTCGTGTACCACTAGATTGTTTGTCAATGCGTGGGTGGACAGCCGGTCGTACGCACCTAGTGACTCATTATTCAGGGAGTTCTCGCACAAGTTCTCGAGAATTCCCCACATCTCATCTTCATGCTAACCCATGATGCTAGCACCATAGGTTGCATTGACAAATGGCTTGACATCATCATGGAGCCCGTGGTAAAAGGATTGGGCTTGTTCCCACTTCAGGACTCCATGATGGGGGCATTTGTGCATGAGGTCCAGAAAGTGATCCCGTGCCTCATGTAGAGATTCTCCCGCTCCTTGGGAGAAGTGCGTGATTTGGTGCTGCATAGCATTTGTGTGACCAATAGGATAGAATCTTTGTAGGAAGGCAGTTTGAAGTTCTTTCCATGTGTTGATCACGTGTGGATAACTTTGAAATCAGTAAGTGGCTTTGTTTTCCAGAGAGAAGCAGAAGATCATTAAGAGCAAGCCATCTCGATTTTGCATGTCTGCCCTAAAGGTGTGGACTAGATGCTTCAGATTCTTGATGTGTTGGAAAGGATCCTCGGAGTTCAAGCCATAAAAATTTTGTAGTCATGTGAAACATACTAGGCTTGAGCTCCACCTCTGGTGCTCCAGTAGGGATATTAATTCGTGGATCGATCTCCACTACCACGAGATGTAGTGATCTCTCATTCGAGGATGCAGTGGTGGGTTGATGAAGACATTGATCTGATCTTTGAAATCAAGGAATTATTGTGGTTCAAAGTTAGGTCATTCTGGTTGATCCATGGTTGTGATTTGAGGTTCAGGCTTAGAATCAGAGGAAATGTTAATATGATCAAGTTGTTGCACAAACACGGAGGTCGAGGCCTTGCCTTGACGAGAGTGAATAGCTAATGGAGGCTTCAAGGTTGGTCTTAAGGACCTCCTCCTAAACATACACTGATGGAGAAGATGAGAAATAGAATGTCAGACGGACCCAATCGAGGCACCCAAAGATTTTTGGATGACTATAGAGGTTCAGGCGGATGATACCCCTTGATCAGAAAGTCATCCACCTGCGAATTACCTGGGCAACCAGGAAGGGAGAGTCCCTCAAAGACCCTTACACGGTAGAGCTTCCTCAGGAGTTACAGGGTTTCCCCCACCTGACCTTCCTTGTCATTGAGGTTCCAGGTAGACCAGAATGGTGACTTGACCTCTTAAGTCTACCAATTTTAAGTTAAGAGCAAGGTGATTATGATTCCACTTGAACTTTTAAGATACTCTTGTGCAAGGTGACCTAATTTGAAGATTGGTTGACCCCACAATGTGGGTCAACTTCACCTATTTGTCCTTTGAGATTATTTCTTCCTACTTTTAGGGTTTTCTTGATTAGGTAGATTCAATCAAGGCTTAGACACACATTTTATGGAAAGGTTGATTCTTCTTTTTAAGCAAATGTGTCTCTGAAACCCTAAGATGGAAACCCTCATTGGCTCTAATTGGTCCAATTAATTGATTACAAATGTGGTACCTAGGGCACAAGCAAGAAGGTGATAGCCATAGATACCTTAACCCTAAGTAGGTACAAGAGTTATGGTTAGGGTTTGTCTACTCAAAGAGTCAAATCAAATCAAATCAGATAACTTATAATGATTGATTCTAAGAATAGAATGTAAGTTGATCCTAATTGATTCTTCTCTTGTCTTTTTTTAGCTTTTCAGAATCAGGGGTTTAATGAGGATGGAAAATGAGGTTACCTACCCCTAAAGTGGTTGTTGTGTGGTTGATCTTACTCCTTGGCTAAATTCCTTGTACAGATCATAACAAAATAGATAGAGCAAGTTAGTATCAAATCAAGTATTGCAATCAAGAGATCAAATTGCGCGTTGCTTCCAGGCAATGGGGCCAAAATGTTTAAAGTGCAAAATCGGTGTTCAACATTGATACGTTGTAGTACAGACCAAATCACTCATCAATAAATACAATTTATAGCTCGAAAAAAATTTGAGGTCGAACATGGGGAGCAAGTGTTGCAATAAATTTCAAAAATTACAATTCTATCACAGGATAGCAATATATGATGAAATTTCTAAACTCAAACAATATGTATATAAGAACCAACGTTGATATAGCAAAAAGATTAGGGTAAAATGATGATTTGAATCGCCAATTACCCTAATTACAATAATATCAAATATCCCAATAGTATTAATCAACTTAAATCCATGTAGGATAAGTGCACAGTGCACTCCCTTCAGAGATCTGACGGTGGAGCTCTCAACCATACAGCTTAACCGTCCAACTGCTACAGTGCCAAGAGGGCACCTTTCCCCTTCTCTCTTCTTCTTCTGCCTCCTTAAGTTCAAGAGAAGGCGCAACATAGAGCTTAGTAACAACACCAACAGAGGCAAAGGCCTCCCTCAAAATTCACTAAGTGTCCAAAGGTGGCAAGCATAGCAAAACCCCCTTCCCCTCTCTCTCTTTCCCTTTCTTTCCTTCTTCTCTATCTCTCAAATGTGGAGCTAACTGGGTAATCAGATATACGGTCAGAGGTCTAGACTTGTCGATGTGGGGTAGCAGGTGAGGGTGCATAGAGAGGTGATCGGGGACCCGACCCCTGGTGATCATGGGCGATACGCCCCCTTCAGATTTTCAATATATGCAACTATGAAGACTCGGCAGTTCACGATGTGAGACTATTAAGTCGTAGTTCTTCGTGTGAGTTGTAGCTAGTGAAGACACCTCAAATTGAGGCAATTGCAGGTGCTAGTGACCCCAATCAAGGGCCTGGCAAGGATCCTGAGACCACTCCACGTGAACTGGGGCTGAAATCTGGAGCGAATGTGGTCAGAGGATTGAAGGAGTAGTCGGCGCAACCGGGGCGGTGACGGAGCTTCGACGGAAGGTCTACAAGCATGAGAATGGCCTCACAGCCACATCAAATATGCTCAGGAAGATCTCTTGAGGATGGCGAATGTGATGGTGGTCTTTGTTGTGCGCGGGAGTGAGTGAAAAGGTCAGACGGCCTCAAGATGACAATGCAGTGAGCGTGGAGTTTTGTAGGTGATTAGGGCAAACAAACCCCTTAATTTCTTTAGGGGTTTTGTTCGCATGAATGAAGCGAAGGTCGTAGGCTTTTCGGTGAAGCATTTCAATGAGTGGAGTGAGTGGGGAGCTTCACATGAGGAATGGCCAGAGTGGAGGAAGATGAAGTTGCGGAGGTTGAAGTGGTGGTTGAGTTAGTGTTGTGAGTGCAGGAAAGAGAAGTAGAGAGGGAGAGAAATGTTCTGAGTGGGTAGCAGACGATGGGCAAGAGAAGTGATGTCAGGTGTGGTGTGGCCGATGCCAGAGACGAAGAGAGCTCCGATGGAAGAGAATCAGTGACGACGATGGGAATTAGAGCACCAGCTGGTATGGCATGACGTGGAAGACAGAGAAGGAGAGTCCTCCACTGGTATTGTGAGTGAACGGTGAGAGTGGTCGGGGAGAGTCACCAGACATCATGGAGCTTTTCACCTGGAGAGGAGGGAGGAAGGAGAGGTATTCTGGCAAAAAACGAGTGTAAGGAGGACGGTTTATCCTCAAGGGTCGTTAAATAGGCTCTAGAGGGTGGTTTGAAGCTTGCAAACCAAGCTTTCAAGGTTGGTAAGTTCGTCAGAGTAGGACACCCACATCTCTCATGCATTTGCATGAGAGATTGATAAAGAATTGGGGATTTGCACATGGCTCAATTGGAAGGAGATTACTTGACGAATCTTCCTTTCAATTTTGAGAAGGATTCGTCAAGAAATCATTGTGTTCTTGCCAAAAGAATCTTGCTAGAGTAGGATTCCTAATCGATAATGGTGGAGGGACCTTTTTGCAAAGAGTGATGACAAAGATATGGGGCATTTTGCAGTGACTTCAAAAGCTAAGGGGTTATTTGAGATAAAAAGAGTCAGACTTGGACTAAATTGCAAACTAGGTTAAGGTAATCTCTGATTGGGTCCAAATTTTGATACAAATCTAATTTTGACCTAAGGAATCCAATGGTGAAGTTGTATTTTGGTTTTGACCTAGTTTGACTTGGTAATTTATGCAAAAACCCAAATTAGTGTAGTAATCTGTTTGTGGCTCTGTTTTGGGTCAAAATGGGTTTTGATGGTCAATTCAAGGAGGCCAAACCCTAGAAAATTTTTTCATATGAATTATAGAGGGTTTATGTGAACTTAATCTTGACCAAAACCTCAATTAATTAAGTAGGTCTATTTTTAGGGTTTTAGATGTCTATTAATTCTTGAAATGCGTGAAAACCCATTTTTGTCTACCTGAACCCACTTATTAGACATTAATGACCAAATGATCTTTAATAAACCCTTGGCGTACCCTGTTGTTATTCTGTATTCGTGATAAGATGGTAAAATTACAGAAATAACCCCATTTTCAACTTTTCTTCTAAGAAAAACTCTTCCTTCTTTAGAAACCTTCTAACTGATATGTAGGAGCTTTCATTGACTTTATAAGACCAAATTAAGCTAGTTATGACTCATGATGGTGTTCCCATCAGTTATTCATGGCAACTTTGTAGCCATACTAACCTAGAAAGTTCATTAGCTACCTAATTTCTTAGGAAACCACCAAAAACTGAGTCAGTGCAAACAGTGTGTAGATGCTTAGACTTAAAATCCCCTCAAACCAGAGGGTGGGTTGATAAGTCGCATACATATCATCCCAATTTATTCACCAAATTAAAGTAAAATTACTTGGTAAGGACTAGAGACTAAGTCCACATTCGAGTGAACACCTGGGCTAATTAAGCCCAAAGACTTGAAGAGTCTAAGTATTTAGGTCCTAAAGTATCAATTACTAAAGTTTGCAACTCCTAATGCCTAAGTTTTTTTCTCCAGATTCTAGTTTTTTTTCCATAAAATAATCAAAATTACTATTACGGGCTGACAAAATGATTATTTCATAAGATATTCCCCTAATGCTTAGCTAATACAATATCCTCATTGTTAAAATGAAAGCATGCAGAAGAGCAGAATTGGAGGAATAGCACCTGGTTTCCTTGAGATTCTGATCAGCTCGAAACAACCTTTACATGTGCTGAGTTTAGTGCCTTTAGTTAGGCGATGTTTGACAAGCGGTGGTTAGGGCAAGGTGAGAACAACCTTGTCCGAGATGATTTAGGGAGCACATGGTCAACATTGGGTTTGAGACTGATGGGAACACCATCATGTGCCATAAATAGCTCAATTTGATCTAATAAAGTCAATAAAAGTTCCTACATACTAGTCAAAAGGTCTCTTAGGCAAGTTAAGTTGTTTTGAGAAGAAGAGAAGAATAAAAGATTATTTCTGCAATTTTACAAATAATCCACAAAAAAATTAGAATAAACATGGGTTATTTCAGGGCTTTACTAAAGGTCAAATGTGCTTTCGAGTCTAATAGTAGGGTCCATGAAGAATAAAATAGGTTTTTCATGCACTTCAAGATTTAAATGACATTTGAAACCCTAAAAATAGACCCGCTTAAGTAATTGTGGTTCTGGTCAAGATAAAATTCACTTAAACCCTTTAAAATTCATATAAAATATTCTCTAGGGTTTGGTACCTTCAATTTGACCATCAAAATCCATTTTGACCTAAAATAGAGTCACAAATGAAAAGTTGCCTTAATTTGGGTAAATGAGCAATTTAACCAGGTAAACTTGGTCAAAACCTAAATCTGACTTCACCACCAAATTCCTTGGGTCAAAATTAGGTTTGTACAAAAATTTGGGCCTAATCAAAGATCGTCTTGACCTAGTTTGCATTTCAGTTCTGTCTGATTCTTTCCATTTCACAAGTGCCCCTAGCTTTTGAAGTTCATTACAAACCAGCCCCTATCTTTGTTGTCTTCTTTGCCAAAAGGTCCCCGCTGCCTCCATGAACGTAGAAGTCCTATTCCTACAATTCCGACAACCTTCAATTAGAGATCTCTCCCTGATTTCATGCTCAATCTCTTCCAAATTTGAAAGGAAGATTCCTAAGATATTTCTCTACGATTTGAACCTACTCGTGGGCTCCAACTCTTTCCCAAACTCTCGTGCGAATGCATGAGAGATGTGGGTTTCCCACTTTGATGAACTTAGCAAGGTCGAAAGCTTGGTTTCCAAGCTTCAAGCACCCCTTGAGACCTATTTAAAGACCCTTGAAGACAACCGTCCTCTCTACGCTTGTTTTTGGCCTGGAGTACCCCTCCTTCCTCCCTCTTCTCTGATTGCAAGGCTCCACGACATCCGGCGATTCCCTTTGACTTCATTCTTCATGCACTTGCAATACCAACAGTCGGATCTTCTTCCCCATCATTTTCCATGTCTCAACATACCAGTGAGATGTCTCCTAATCCCGTCCTTGTTGCCGTCCAACTCACCGGAGCAGCCTTCATCTCCGGCGTCAACCATACCAAACCCGATGTCTCCTCCGTCTCACTTCATCCGTTAGTTAGCTCTAACGATCACTCTCTGTCCCTATTCTTTGTCCATGAACTTACACAACCACCACACTGCTCGTTCACCGTCATCCCTTTCACCTCTAGCGAACACTCTGGCGAGGACTTTCATGCCATACAACTCAATCCTCCTTGCTGGCATGCCTGTTACGTCCACCTCGACTCCACCAACCAATGCCCTCTACCTATTTGCCCTATTACGCACTTACACAACCCCTCAAACAAACCCACCTTTTCCGACCTCCTCCACCTTCGGCAGCCATCTCCAACCACTCTCACCATACGCCACCACCACCAACACCTTCGCCACATTCACGCAAAGCTCCTGAGCCCTTTTGATGTGGCATTTAGGTCACTTTCACTTTTTAGGTGTTCGCTCCTTTGCTGCCATTGACGGAAGCTTCAAGCAAAGCTTGAAGCTTGCTCTAGCACACGCTTGCTCCAAGTACAGACTCCAGCAACTGTAGAAACAACCCAGGAGCGCGAAGAGACTAGCAATTCAGGTTTTGACTGTCCGCATTGAACGAGTTAGCTGGAAGAAGCTACCTGCTGCTGCATGCAAGAGAGAAGGGGAACTTAGTCCCACATCGTGCGTGATCGAGCTCCCGCAGCGTCATAAAATGAAAAAGTGCTAGGGTCTTACTGCCTTGAAACTAGGGGGTGAGGTCCCCCGCTCACCCTACGCACCCTCATCCGTGACCACTGCCTGTGGACCTGGACCCTGACCCGACTATCCAGTTACCTAACCTACTTATACACTTGGGTCTGAGAAAGGAGAGAGCGAGGGGTTGAGGGGGTTTTGCTTCAGAGAGATCCTAACACTTAGCAAAATTTGCGAAGTATTTCCCCTATGCGCAAAGAGAAAAAGCCAAAGAAATAAAGCCAAGGCAAAGAAAGAAGAGAAGGGCCAAGGTAGAAGAAGAGGAATAGTGTCCCTTTGGCACTGTAGTAGGAGACGGTTAAGCTGTCTAATTGGAAATTCAACAGTCTAACACTGTTGCATTATTTGATTACATGGATTTGGTTGATTAAAACTATTGCATTATTTGATAGTATTGTAACTAGGGTAAATTAGTGATTCAAATCACCATTTTACCCTAATCTTTTTGCACTATTAACATTTACTCTAATATACATATCATTTGTGCTTGGAAATTTCATCATATATTGATATCTTGTGATAGAATTACAATCTTGAGATTTATTTTTCTACTTGCTCCCAGTGAACGACCTTGGATTTTATTCAAGTGTAAATTTTATCTGTTTTTGTGCTATTACGACCCATACTACAACGCAACGACTTCTAAAGTACCATTTCAGCACATAAACATTTTGGCACCGTTGTCGAGGAGCAATGCGTAATTTGATCTCTTTGATTGCAATTTCTGATCTAGCACTAACTTGCATCTCTTTTGACTATAATCTGTGACAGGATTCATAGGAGGAAGATCAGCTGCACACCAAATACTCCATGGGCAGGTAAACTCCATCCACTTTTTCCTAAGCCCCTGATTCTGAAAAAGCTAAAAGAAGAAAAAATCAATTAGGGCTAACTTGCATGCTATTCTTAGATTAATCATCACAAGTTGCCTGATTTGATACACTCTTTTCAAAAAAATCCCAAACCTGATTCTTGCACCTACCTAGTGATTTAAGACACCTAGGGCTACTATCTTCTTGATTGAGCCCTAAGGTGCCAGATTTGGAATTAATTAATTAGACCAAGAAGAGCCAATTAGGGTTTTTATTTCTAGGGTTTTAGAGACACACTTGCTTAAAGAAAAGAATCAATCTTCCCAAATAGTGTGTGCCTAAGCCTTGATTGAATCTACCTAATTAAGAAAACCCTAAAATCAAGCTCTAAATCTCACTTGAATCCCAAAAGCAGGACTTAATAATCTCAAAGGACAAATAGGTGAAGCAGACCCAACTTACGGGGTCAACCAATCTTCAAAGTAGGTCACCTTGCATAAAAATATCTTAAAAGTCCAAGTGAAATCATAAGCATCTCATATAAACTTAAAATTGGTAGACTTAAGAGGTCAAGTCAGCATTCTGGTCTACCTGGACCCTCAGTGACAAGGAAGGTCGAGTGGGGGAAACCCTATAACTCGTGGGGACGCTATACCATGTAGGGGCCTTTGCCGGACTCTCCCTTCCTGGCTGCCCAGGTAATTCTCAGGTGGACGACTTTCTAATCTAGGGGTATCATCCGCCCCAAACCTCTATAGTCATCCAAAAATCTTTGGGTGCCTCGATTGGATCTATCTGATAATCTATCTCTCATGTTCTCCATCGGTGCATGTTTGGGAGGAGGTCCTTAAGACCACCCTTGAGGCCTCCATTAGTTATTCACTCTCGTTGTGGCCAAGCCTCGACCTCTGTGTTTGTGCAACAATCTGATCATGTTGACATTTCCTCTGATTCTATGCCCGAACATCCAATCACAACCATGGATTAGCCAGAACAACCTAACTTTGAACCTCAACAATTCTTTGATTTCTAACATCAGATCAATGCCTTCATCAACCCACCGTCGTGTCCTCAAATGCGAGATCACTACAATCTTACGATAGTGGAGATCGAACCACAAATCAATATCCTTGCAGGAGGACTCGAGGTGGAGCTCAAGCTTAGTATGTTTCACATGACCCCAAAATTCCATGGCTTGAACTTTAAGGACCCTTTCCAACACATCGAGAATCTGAAGCATCTGGCTTATACCTTTGGGATAGACATGCAAAATCGAGATGGCTTGCTCTTAAAGATCTTCTCCTTCTCTTCGGCTGACAAAGCCGCCCACTAGTTTCAAACTTATCCACATGATATCAACACATGGGAAGAACTTCAAACCGCCTTCGTACAAAAGTTCTATCCCATTGGTCGCACAAATGCTATGTGCCACCAAATCACGTACTTCTCCCAAGGAGCGGGAGAATCTCTACACAAGGCATGGGATCATTTTCTGGATCTCATGCGCAAATGCCCCCATCACGGAGTCTCGAAGTGGGAACAAGTCCAATCCTTTTACCACAGGCTGCATGATGACATCAAGCTATTTGTCAATGCAACCTATGGTGATAGCATCATGGGTCAGCTTGAAGATGAGATTTGGGGAATTCTCAAGAACATGTCTGAGAACTCCGTGAACAATGAGTCACTGGGTGCATACGAGTAGATGTCCACCTGCGCATTGATAAGCAATTGGTGGGTGCACGAATCTCGAGGCCTTTCCACATCGGTTGATTTGGAGTTGGTAGCCAATCAATTGGATAAGGTCTCCATCATTGAGAAGAAGGTGGACGACTTCACTCAACATCTACACAAGACCACCTCTGCAGCACAACGCACACATACACACCCACCCTCAGGTAGGGAAGCTGTACACAATATCTACCACTCTTTGAGGATGGATGCATATCCCCCCTTCTTGATTATGGTTTCAGAAGCAACTCCGGGGCAACCTACCATAGTTGGGGGAACTCTGAACTCTCGTACCTTAATTATTCTAGGTATCCTCAGACCTGCGAGGATCTCCACGCCATCCAGAATAATCCCTTCTCTAATAGCTACAACCCTGGATGGTGTAATCATCCAAACTTTACATGATCGGGAAATAACCCAAATCTAATACCTTAATTCCAACCGCGACCACAAAACCCGCGTCCCTATCAACCCACTCAACCAAGGCCCAATCAAAATTTCTAATCTGGACCACCTAAGGAAGATCAGACATCTTTAATTCTCCAGACCTTGGTTGACATGCAAAAACAACATAAAAAGAGATCTTTGAGCTGTGTAATCAATTGGCCCAGCTGGAAAGTGCTTGCTAGCCGGGTGCACTCCCTTCTCAGCCTCTTTCGAATCCAAATAACGTGCTGAACCAGAGATGCGTTATGAATACAAATCAGGGCCAAGCCCACTTTGTCTATCAGGCCCATTCTGCTCCATCCCTTGATGGGACGGGTGCTTTAACCTCTTATTCTGGACTTTAACAGCAGACACCTATCCTCCCTAGCCCAAACTAGAATCAAGTAGGATTACATTCCATCACCACCTATAGTGGCAAAGCAACACAGGACCCACCTTTTCCTAGCCACAACTCACCTGAGATTGTAGACCCTAACCCTAGATTGGTTATCTAGGACATGCCCATCCCTGATAAAGAACCTGAGCAAATTCTGGAGGAGCCATCTCAGGTTCCATTTCCCAAGGCCTTGACCAAGGGAAAGAAGAAAACCAAACCTATGGCACTTGAGGAGGACCTGCTCAAGCTCTTCGAGCAGGTCCAAATAAACATCCCCTTGATGGATACAATACACCACATACCGGCTTGCATAAGATTCCTAAAAGATGTATGTAAACCAAACGTAAGCCGTGAACCAAAGGCAGGAGCCTGATCATATTGTCGGAGCAAGCCAGCTCCATCATTTTGAGTAAGCTCCTACCTAAGGCAAGAGGTCCCGATACCCCTCTGATCTCTTGTACAATCGGTGATATTCAATTTGACCATGGATTATATGATCTAGGAGCCTCCATAAACCTAATACCTACATCCCTACTTGAGCACCTTGAAAAATCTGAGCTCAAACTGACAGAGGTGGCATTGCAATTAGCATGTCGATCTATTAAGTCACCAAAAGGAATTCTCGAGGATGTCATAGTTAAGGTATGCGATTTCTACTTCCCTGTGGACTTTATAGTTTTAGACATGGATGCTCATGAGAACTTGAAGAACACGCCGATCATTTTGGGGAGACCTTTTCTGGGCACAGCTAGGGCCAACATCAACTATGAGGATGGCCAAATTGAGTTAAAATTTGGAAGCAGGACACTAAAGATCGATATCTTTAAGGCCCAAGGAGGAATTAATTGTGCTGTTATTGAACAAATTTGCAACTTCGAGTTCATGGTTGATGACCCATGTGTCGAGGAAAACCTACTTATCTCTGATGATCAACCACAAAAGGATCAAACCCCACACTTAGAGGAGCCTGACCTAGACCTAGAGATACCTTTAGCTCTTGTCGTTGCTCCTGAACCTCACCCTGAACCACCTGCTGCTACTGAAAATCTAGTCATGAAGTTGAAACCCCTCCCTGACCATCTCAACTATGTCTTCCTAAGATCAAATCAGATGTTTCCTATGATCATGAATTCCTGCCTTACCTCTGATCAGGAAACCTGCTTGATTTCTGTCCTCTAGTAGCATCGGAGAGCCATTGGGTGGACTCTCGATGACCTGACTGGCATCAACCCCTCATATTGCATGCATCACATATACACCAAAGAGGGCTCACGACCATCCCGTGAAATGCAGAGGCACCTGATTCCAAACTTGTAAGATATCATGAGAAAGGAGATCATCAAGTGGTAGTGGCAGGTATCATCTACCTGATCTCCGATAGTCGTTGGGTGAGTCCAATCCAGGTTGTTCCCAGAAGGGCAGGATTCACCGTCATTATGGCTGAAATTAGAGAGACTATATCAACCCATATAGTGAACTCATGGAAAGTCTGTATTGATTACCGAAGACTAAATACCTCCACAAAAAAGGATCATTTCCCACTGCCATTTATTGATTAGATCCTCAAAAATTGGTAGGAAATTGATTCTTTTGTTTCTTGTACGGGTACTCCGGCAATAACCAAGTGGCAATCCATCTTGAGGAGCAAGAGAAGACTACCTTCACCAGCCCCTTCGGGACGTACATGTTTCGTAGGATGCCATTCAGTCTTTGCAATGCACCTGCTACTTTTTAGAGGTGCATGCTTGCCATATTCTCAGATATGGTAGGTGAGTACCTTTAAATCTTCATGGATGACTTCTCGATATTTGGGGAATCTTTTGATGATTGCCCTTGCACTTGGCCCAAATCCTTAGGTGTTGTATCGATGTGAATCTGGTTCTTTCCTGGGAAAAGAGACATTTCATGGTACCTAAGGGAATTATCCTTGGACACCTTGTCTTTGAAAAAGGCATCTAGGTTAAGCGAGCTAAGGTTAATTTGATTTCCAAACTACCCATGCCTAGCTCGGAAAAAGATGTCCGCTCTTGTCTGGGCACGTCGATTTTTACAGCCATTTCATTCTTGATTTCTTGAAAATCGCGTGCCCCCTAACTAATCTTCTCTCAAAGGATGTCCCTTTCAAAATTACCGAGTGCATCATGCATTTGAGAGCCTACGTGATCGAGTTACTTAAGTACCAAACCTGCAATCCCCTGACTAGTCTCTACCCTTTGAGATCATGTGCGATGCATCTAACTACGTAGTGGGTGTGGTACTTAGGCAGAAAATAGATGGGAATCCTGTGGCCATCTACTACGCTAGCAAGATACTTGACGAGGCTCAGCGTAGCTACACAGTTGCTGAGAAAGAGCTATTAGCTATAGTATTTGGCCTCTGATAAACACACATGAATTCATCATAAAATGCTTATTTATGATAGTTCCTAAGCTTAGCATTGCATATCATGTTATAAATACTGCATAACATCCTTTGCGTGACATTTAGGATAGTTGTGTATTATGTATAGTAATTCTTCCATCTTCTATGGCCAGGAGGTAGTCTGACATCTTTACGAGTTTTGGATGGAGAATCCAACCATACGGATGAATCTAGAGTGACGATCATAGTCCGTCAATGCAAAAATCACCCTGATCAGAGCTTCGTAGCACCCTCTACAAAAAGAAGATGAATGGCCTAGATGGTGCTACGTGGTGCCATCCAGGCTACCTCACCTGAACCATCATGTCCCCAGCTTCTTTGCAAGAAGAGATCCCAGCCGTTGGATCTCAATCCAATGGCTGAGACATGCGCTCCCACAACTAAGGGTACCTGGCCTCATGCAAGGATTCACCTCGATCGTTGGATCTTCATCCAATGGTCAAGGCACAAGAGACCGCACCACCCTCCACTCGATAAAGCAGCTCTTTGGCCAAATGGTGAAGCACCCACTCCTCAAGCAAGAGGTACGGGTTCGAGCCACAATCCACCACTACTACAGTGTCGGCTGAAATAGGGCCACTCGATGTTGATCGAGAGATCGAGATTCTTCACGTGCGATCTGATGCCGCCCACCGACACAAGGACACACGCCAAATCGTATGCGTGCATTCAAAGGTGCTCACTTAAGTCGAGTGGATGCAGTGTTGACCGTCTGATCTTAACGAGGGCACGATTTGCGTGCATTTAAAGTAGCGAAGGTGCGATCCATAGGCATCTCTCGGCCATGCGATGCTTCATCCGATGGCTGTCAATGCATATGCCAGCGGTGTAAGATTCAAACGCAGGCGAGCACATGTTCCCTCCTCGTGATCTTCGCCATCCACACTCGATCTAATGGCTAACAATCACCGCACCCTATGCTAGCTGCAGCGTGCTTCCAAGCGCTAGCCAAGGCACGTTAATGCTACAGCAACACCTGCGGCAGTTCTTTAGCAATGCCTTAAATGTTTCTAAAGACCCATGCGTGCAAACCACCTCCACTCCACCACTACATAAATACCCCTAAACCCTCCATTCCTCTTCATCTCTACCTACTCTACTCCCACCCACTCCTAAGCTCTAGTAACCGACAAAAGCTCCATTAAAGCTTACACTCAAGCTATAAATGATAGGATCTAAAATATAGGATATGGCTACATGCACAAACACTCAAGCACTATTAGTAATAACAAGAAAGATTTGCACAATCAATTCAAACTACAAAGGACACAAAATGTAGAGTGGTTCCCCTCCCTTGGGTATTCCACTACCTAAGTCTCCCTACTTAGGATTTTTAACCTGATTCCCTCAACCCTGAGGGAATTAATTTACTAACCGAGGTAATTCACGAGTTACCTCAACCCAATTACAACAACGGGTTTGTTACAATTCAATGAGAAACAAGGTCAAATACAAATGAAAGAATAGGTGTAAGACAAAAAGAATCTTACAATAAAATACCTATGCCTGTCAATAATAATATAAAATTAATACCAATTTGAGAGCCTAGAATGAATGTGAATGCCTTGATAATGCGTGAAGAAATCACGTCGATGTGCTTGCAAAACCGTAGTGAGATTGAGAGTGGCAAATTATTCCTTCTCTTGAAAATATTGTGGAAATATGAAATATAGCTCTAGAATTTTTCTTCTCTCTTTCTTATGTGCAAACTAAGGGTCTAAGGGTTTATTTATAGAGTTAGGATGTAGTTGGGACGTCTACTCGACGTTGGGGCTTAAATCCCAATGTTCATATCTCCAAAATTAATTTTCTAGCCATTCAGTTTTGAGCCAACGGCTACCTGGTACCAGTACTAAAATATGGGTACTGGTACTCGTTGCTTACAGATTTGGGTTTCAAACTATTGACACAAATCTACAATCTACTTGTACCAGTACTGATGATTAATACCTGTACTCGTTGCCTCCAGTACTGGTACTAATCATGAGTACTGATACTTAGAGGATATAGGTTTATTTCTATGAAAAAATCTAAGCCTATAACTCACTTGTATTGGTACTAAACTTTAATATCAGTACTTGTGGGTTAACAAGTACCTTTATTAAGTGATTTAATCAATTACATTCTTTGAAAATGATCGCAATATTTATCCTAATTTATCTCTAATTATTTTTACGATCTAAGTTATATTCCTTTTTTAAGAGGCATACATTCTATAAAAACCTAAACTAAAAATCAAAGGGTCGAAGATGATCTTCTCCTCGACCCTTCCTTGTCATCTTACCTTCTCCATATCATGATCTTCTCCTTCTCATCATCATGCCTCCATCATTTCCTATTTGCCTTGATCTTCACCAAAATCTGAAAAGCACTCAATTGCAAATATTAATTCATAATAATTTTATTAACACCAAAACACGATGTGGAAGAAGGTTCCAACAATCTCCCCTTTTTGGTGTTGACAAAACTATTTTACAAATAGATAATTATGAGAGAAAAAACTAACAATGTTATGTGAAGGAAGAAAATTTTAATTAAATCCTCCCCCTCAAAATATGCACCCCCTAAAAATTTTATTATTTGTTCTTTATTTTTCTCCCCCTTTTTGTCAATAACAAAAAAATTGAAGTGGTAAATAGATTATCATACCATAATGTTTACCAATAGTAAAATGATGAATGAGGGTACCAAGCTCCATTAGGCCATCATTCTTGGTCTTCATTCAACCTATTGAAAGGTTGAAATGTTTCGTTGTGCGCCTTGAACACCCACCGATCTCTTTGATCTATTCTTGCAAACTAATGTAAAATATCTTTCCTAGGTACCCATTTTCTTGTGGGTCCTTTCAAGTTAATACCTTTCAAACCTTGAGATTTATAGATCTCTCTTGTGTTAGATCTATAATTCTTGGGATTTTTGGCCTTTTGGTACATCCATGCAAGTCTATGTGCATGTGATTTAGTATGTGTATTCTTTTTATTCTGAAATTTTGATTTTATAGCTTCACAAAATTTAGTATTTAACCTAGTTGTTGTTTTGAGATTATTTAAAGTACCTTCAAAGTACTCATAAATATCTTCTAGTTCTAATATCTTTGCATGTAACTGATTGTTAGTCTCTTTTGGCATTTCTAATTCCATTTTTAATCATGATTTATCTATTTTTAATGTTTGATAATTATTCTTTAAAACTTTATTTTCCTTTTTAAATAACCTAGCTTTATGATATAGTTCTTCATAAGCTTCTAATAATTCTTCAAAAGAAAAATCAAGGTTTACCTCATTGTTTGTATCTTCCGTAGTTGCCGCCAAACATAGATGAGTGATCTCCTGATTTGCTAGAGTAGGTGTCTGTGTCGAAGTCGCTATCATCCCATGTTGCTTTTAAAGCTCTCCTCTTCTTCTTCTTGACTTCTTTTATGTCTTTCCTTTTGTCTTCCTTCTTCTTGTTCTTAAGGCAATCCTTCCTCAAGTACCCCTTTCTATTGCACTCATAACAAATAACATTAGTTGAAACTTTATTTATTTGCTTACCTTGCTTTTGAAGAAATCTCTGAAACTTCCTTGTAAGTATCTCCATCTCTTCATCTTCGGATTCCAAGGTTGCTAAGTCTGAGTCCTCCTTAATTGCTCTAAAAGCAATATTCTTATTTTTGCTAGACATCTTCTCCTCCTCGCTCTTCTTTAAGTTTTCTAGTTGGACTTCGTAAGCCATAAGGCTACCAACTAGATCATTCAAGGGGAGAGTGAAGAGGCCTTTTGCCCCTTGAATGGTTGTGGTCTTTGGAGACCAATCATTTGTAAGAGATCTTAAGATCTTCCTTACAAGTTGCTCTTCTGTGAACTTCACTCTAAGGTTCTTTATGGGATTAACTATTTCCCCAAACCTTGTGTACATGTCTTTGATCGTTTCAACTTTTGTCATCCTGAAACACTCATATTTTTCAGTTAGAATAGAGATACGGGTTTCTTTTACCTTGTTAGCACCTTCGTAGGTGACCTCAAGAGTGTTCCAAATTTTGTATGCGGATTCGCATGCCGAAATTTTGTTGAACTCTTCCCTTGACAACGCACAATAAAGTGCGTTCATCGCCTTTGCATTGCCCACAATCCTTTTCTTCTGATATGTTGTCCATGCTACGCCTTCTTGTGGCTCCGGATCCTAGTAATTCTCCCAAATGAGAGTCCAAGCCTCCTCATCCATTGCTTTGAGAAAGACTTGCATCCTCCTTTTCCAAAACTTGAAGTCCGTCCCATCGAAATAGGGAGGACGGGTAGAAGACTGTCCTTCGGTGCGCCTTGAGAATGATGCCATCGCAAGTCGAGTTGTTATGTCTTCTTGCAATCGGGCTCTGATACCACCTAATAGGATCTAAAATATAAGATATGGCTACACGCACAAACACTCAAGCACAATATTAGTAGTAACAAGAAAGATTTGCATAATCAATTCAAACCACAAAGGACACAAAATGTATAGTGGTTCCCCTCCCTTGGGTACTCCACTACCTAAGTCTCCTGACTTAGGATTTTTAACTCGATTCCCTCAACCCCGAGGGAATTAATTTACTAATCGAGGTAATTCACGGGTTACCTCAACCCAATTACAATGGGTTTGTTACAACTCAATGAGCAACAAGCTTAAATACAAATAAAAGAATAGATGTAAGACAAAAAGAATCTTACAACAAAATACTTAAGCCTCTCAATAATAATATAAAATTAATACCAATTTGAGAGCCTAGAATGAATGTGAATGCCTTGACAATGCGTGAAGAAATCACGTCGATGTGCTTGCAAAACTGTAGAGAGATTGAGAGCAGCAAACTATTTCTTCTCTTGAAAATATTGTGGAAATATGAAATATACCTCTAGAATTTTTCTTCTCTATTTCTTATGTGCAAACTAAGGGTGCAAGGGTTTATTTATAGAGTTAGGACCTAGTTGGGATGTCTACTCGACGTTGGGGTTTAAATCCCAATGTTCATAAAGCCAAAATTAATTTTCTATCTATTCAATTTTGAGCCAACGACTACCTGATACTGGTATTAAAGTATGGGTACCCATACTGATGATTAATACCTGTACTCGTTGCCTCCAGTACTGGTACTAATCATGAGTACTGATACTTAGAGGATATAGGTTTATTTCTATGAAAAAATCTAAGCCTATAACTCACTTGTATTGGTACTAAACTTTAATATCAGTACTTGTGGGTAACAAGTACCTTTTTTAAGTGATTTAATCAATTACATTCTTCGAAAATGATCGCAATATTTATCCTAATTTATCTCTAATTATTTTTACGATCTAAGTTATATTCCTTTTTTAAGAGGCATACATTCTATAAAAACCTAAACTAAAAATCAAAGGGTCGAAGATGATCTTCTCCTCGACCCTTCCTTGTCATCTTACCTTCTCCATATCATGATCTTCTCCTTCTCATCATCATGCCTCCATCATTTCCTGTTTGCCTTGATCTTCACCTAAATCTGAAAAGTACTCAATTGGAAACATTAATTCATAATAATTTTGTTAACACCAAAACAAGTTGTGGAATAGGGTTCCAACAACAAAGGCCTCCTATTAGTGTAATCTTCCTATTTCCCACCAAATATTCATCCTTCAACCCACCACCTTCAATGGTTGCCTTGGAGCCATCCTCCCACCTCCATTCCAGTAGAAGTTCACCTCTGTCTCCTCACCTACATTCCAGAGCCTCGATGAAGCATTCCTCTACCCGGTGTCCTCCTGCATCTCACCTCTGTCATCTTGCATCTCACCTTCTTCATCCAAGCTTCGGCCAGGCGCCGTCATCTCACTGAACAACCGATTTGGGAGATTTCCTTTCACCTCTATCCCTTTTATGCTTTCATAGATTATTATAATAAGCATGTGTGTGATATATCATAGTTGTTTCATCTCTCTTGTGATCTATCTTGCTTGCTTCTATAAAAACAAAGGAAAAAAATAACAAAACTCCAAAACACCAAAAAGGAACAAAACAAAATGCAGATTTCAACTAAAGTAAACGTTGCCTCCCGGTGTTAGACCCGAGACTCTTTTGGAGTTTCGGTTATAACTTGCATTTGATAGACATGTTTTGCGAGCTATGATGACGGGTTCTCCAAACCCTAATTTTAATTCACGAAACACGACTCATCATTTTGGCACAGTTGCTAGGGAGGCAACGGAATTTACTTTCTTGCTTTCTATGCTTCTTTGCATTTACATATTATTAACCTCGTTTGTCTCTGATCTACTACCTTGTAGGTAACCTAGCATGGAGATCTAAGTGCGATAGATAGGAGTAAAGTGTGGGTAGAGTAATCTATAAGTGCTCGCCCACATTCCCCCCCACTAGTTTCATTTTTCCACATTCATAACCAAGACCTAATCTACTTAGGTGTTTGCAAAAACCCTAAGGTAGAATTTGTTTGTCTTGCTTGTCACCTCCACTCTCACCTTCGCATATATAAAAAAATAAATAAAAAGATACTTTTTGTGGGACGAATCAACATACACACTTTATACACCCACATTTGTGTCACATAACCTAACTTGAGGATTTCGACCTGTGGAACCGATACACACAAATCAACACATAAAGCAGTAGAAATTAGTCTAGGTTAATCATCTCTAAGTGCATAATTGGTGGTCCATCTGGGTCACTTGATTGAATTATTTGGACTTCACCACCCAATTTAAAACTGATGCATTTTGTAGCTGCCCCATAGGATTCAATATTTAGGTCAAGCTAGGCACTCCATATTTTCTAGATTTGTAAAGAAAAAACACTTGAATTGGAGATTTCAAATTTGGTTTGCCTCCTGAAAACTTGGTTGAATACACCTAATATTTGAATCCTAAAAGCTACTAAGCAACATATGAATCTTAAAACTCACTTCATCCTTAATAATGTTGCTTGAAAACTTCTTTGTTGTGCACATACACGTGCTCTCAAACAAATCATTAAGGGCACAACCAAGTAAGGGCCCTTCACATTACAGAAGCACCAATATCCCAAGCTTAACTAAAATTGATTAGACGTTGGCCATAAGTACTGGTTCGCTCGTCGGGATCCAGATTGAGATTGTTCACGATTAACCTACTTAAACTAATCAATCGAATGTCTAGCTAGGGGAGTAGCGTCAAACGATTGTGGCTGGGGGTACACTAGGAACCGAAGGCGTAAGCCAAAGGAAGAACCTTCTCCCCAGTCCATCCTCCTAATTGGTTGGATTGCCTGGATACATGTAGAGTAAATCATCCATAATCTTAAGACGGATTCTGAGAGTCTGTAGACCTTTAGGCTACCCAACCTAAGGACAGACTTGTATTTTTGTGTTGCAGGGTTCCGTCTCTTCCCCATCCTTTCGACTTCCTTCTAGTGCATGCTTGGAAGAAGGTCATCGAACCCTAGATTGGAAGGACCTTTAGACCATTCCTAGAGGTGGAGGTTGAGCTACAGCCAAGCAGATCCCATGGCTAATCAATAACCACCTCCCCCGCCCCCGAACCAGTAGGAGCTGATTCAGAGGTAGTTGGAAGAATTACAGCAAATGCAGCAATGGTTCCAATGAATGAATGGTCAAGGCACTCGGCCATTGAAGGATTTCTATGATCCTTCGAACTATGGGGAATGTCCCAGTGTCATGATTCCTATCAGAGACATAAAAATCAAGCCCCAAGTATTAAGCTTGATTAAGCATTTCCATGGGCTTGGCTTGGAGGACCCATTCCAGTACTTGGAGGATCTGACCACTTTGGTTCAGGCCACCAGAGCAAGGAATGTGAAAGAAGAGCAAATGATCATGAGTCTCTTTCCCCACTCTCTCAGCGATAAGGCTGCACATTGGTATCGAACCATCGGAAGGCCGATAGAAACATGGGCTGTTCTTAAGTCGACTTTCCTGAAGAAGTTCTTCCCGATCGGACGGACCAATGCCTTGCAATGGGCGATTACCACTTTCACCCAGCGGCCGGGGGAACATTTTCATGGTTCCTGGGAGCCATCCCAGGAACATTTGAGGAAGTGTCCACATCACGAGGTGTCGAAATGGCAACTCGTGAAGGTTTTCTATCACGGGTTGGTTGAGCAACTTCGTAATCACATGGACGCCTCCTGTGGAGGTAATTTCCTCAACAGGGATGTAGATAGTGCATATGACCTGTTTGAAGAAATGAGCGAGAACTCAATTAATCATGCCTCCATGGATGCATTCAACTGGTCCCAACAACCCAGGTCAAATGCTAATGAGATCTCAGATTCTCATTCATTTGACATGGAATTGATTTGTAATAAGCTCGATAAGATGGACTTGGTTGTGAAAAGAATGGAAGAATGGATGTCTGGGAATTCGAGAAACACATCTACACCCACTCAATCCCAGAATTCGGGATTTAATTCCTCACGAGCTCCCACGGGATGTGAGTTTGTGAACCAACTTGAATCATCTCAACCTATGAGCCAGGATATCTTGAAACCTTATGATTTCCAAACTGGGGCCTTTGATCCCAGTTTTTCTAATCCTTCCTTCTCTCCATCCTCGCCCTATGAGAATGCATATGCAGTGCAGGAGAATGCTAGGTTCAACCCATATTCCAATACTTATAACTCGAGTTGGAGGAACCACCCTAACTTCTCTTGGAAATGTTAGGGGCAACAGACCCAAACAAGACCCAGCAACTATGCATCTCAAAGACCTATGGCTCAGGGTCAAGTATACACCTAGTTGCCCTAAGACTAGTTACTCAACCATCTTGGAATGCCCAACAATCTGCAGGGTAGTATGATTTAAACTGCCAGATGGTGGAAATGCAAGGGTCCATGCTTCGGCTTATGCAGCAAATGAAGACATCATTGGACAACTTGCAATCTGGGTTTATTGCTAACACCCGACAACTTGGATCTATACCATCCCAACCCGTACCCAATCCACGCAATGTGCAAAATCAGGGCAATAGATCCCAAGGGTACAAAAATCAAAGGGACCCACTTGCCATGCTCAGGTGGTTGAGCAAGGTTCCTCCTCTTCTTCTTCTGGTTACATGACCAACCAAGGTCCTCCAATCTTCACTAACCCACCTCAAAATCTGAACCCTTATGCCTCTGTAAACTTCGTCACCTTGAGAACTGGAAGGCAGATCCAAGACCCTGAATTACCTTCTAGAAGCCAAAACCCTGGGGAGCTTGAGAGAAAGGAGGAGATTGAAGATGACAATAAGGCCCAGGGACGGAAAATTGAAAATACCACTCACATCCCATTCCCTGAAGCCCTATTGAAAATCGAGAAGAAGACCTTAGATAGCAACAAGGAGCTCCTGAATTTATTCAAGAGCGTAGAGATCAATATTCTACTCCTTGATGCTACTAGGCACGTCCCAGCTTCCGCTAAATTTCTAAAAGAACTATGTACCCAAGAGCGTAAGCCGAGAGAACCCACTCCAAGGAAGGTGATTCTCTCTGAGCAAGCAAGTTCTGTCATTCTGCATCACCTTCCTCAAAAGAAGAAACATCTTGGTGCCCCCTTGATTTCATGCGTTATTGGGGAATACACTTTTGATAGGGCACTGTTGGATCTAGGTGCATCCATCAACCTAATCTTAACTTCTCTTTAAGAGAGGTTTGGGTTAGGCGAACTTCGGCCAACCTCAGTAATGCTACAATTAGCAGACCGCTCGGCCACCACACCAAAGGTCGTCATTGAGGATGTAATCGTCAAGGTCAAGGATTTCTATTTTCTTGTAGATTTCCTGGTCTTTAACATGGATGTACCTAACTATTTGAGGAACACACCATCATTTTGGGGTGGCCGTTCCTAGCTACCACCAAGGACAACATAAACTGTGAGAGCGGTAGTATGGAGATCACCTTTGGGGATAGGAAGCTAAATCTTGATATTTTTAAGGCGATAAGAGGATTTAAGGATTGTGGATTCACAGAGGAGGTTGAGGATCATGATTCTGAGACTTGTATGATGATCAGTGCACTCGAGGACTCCATCAGCTTTAGCAAACCCAACCCACAACCCTCTGTGGCAGACCTGCCACATCCCGAAGTGGCTGTTGATTTTGTTCATTCCCAGCCTCTTCCACTGGATTGTCCTGATGAATCTTCATCAGCATCCTCCCTACCTTCTATACTAAACCCACCTCAGCTTGAATTGAAACCATTGACTAAAAATTTGAAATATGAGTTCTTAAGACCTGAGAACACGCTCCCTGTGATTATTAGTGCTGATTTGACTAAGGAGCAAGAATTGAGGTTGTTTAAGGTCCTTAAGGACAATAAGGAGGCAATAGGTTGGACCATTGATGTAGACAGAATTATTGAAGATAAAATTCCTTTTCATGCATGTTCCTAAGCTTAGATTTGTATTTCAAGTTATAAATATTGCATAGCATGCATCATACTGCATTTAGAGTAGTATATATTTTAGGTTACTTAGGTCCTTTTTTTGGTCAGGAGAGAAGGAGATTTATTTTAGGGCCTCGGATGGATGATTTGACTGTATGAATCTAATCAGGATGGCGATTAGAGTCTAATGACTCCGAAATCATCTAGATCAAAATCCTGTAGCATCATATGAAGTTTAAGGAAGATCAATGACCAGAAGGGCAATGTGACATCCATATAGGTTTCAGATGGAAAATCCAACAGTACGAATGGATCCAGAGTGATGATTGCAGTTCGACAACGTGGAAATCACCTCGATCAGAGCACTGTAGCACCCTCTGCAATAGAAAGAAGATGGACGACCTAGATGGCGTGATGTGGTGTCATCTTGACCGCCCAACGTTAGTCAGCAGTGGCTCCTCCTCCTCAAAGGCATTCCCCCTCGCAAGATCTGGGCCATTGGATGCCCATCCAACGGTTATTGTGAAGCTACGTGGCTCACCCATCTTCAAGAGAGCCTCCATCTCACGATCTTAACCATTGGATGAAAATCCAATGGCTAGGTTCGCTTGACCACCGGCCTTGGATAATTCAAAACCACGACACCTTTCGACGCATGGCACAGCGGTCTCCAGAGGCATTCTTAATGACTTGCCATTGGTTTGAGCTCTCCCACTCTTCCAATCTAGCCAGCGGTGAGGCATGCTTGATTTCGATTGCCCGATCACGCACGAGTGGCCGAGATGCAGATACGTGGATGCATAGATGATCGTCGATCTAGTGGAGGTGCTCACACGAGCGTCGACGCATATCCCCATGCGCAATCCAACGTGCACCCAAGCGGTGCGATCTCAACACAATCAGGACCGTCCATCTCCAATCGAACGATCCTCCTTTGACAATGCACATACAGCTGTGACCAATCGAGTGCGCGAGCATGAGCTGGAGGCTACAGCAACATTTGAGCTAGAACTTTAGGGACACCTTTGTTGTTGCTAATTATCCCTTACTTGTTTTAGCCCCTCTCCTCCACTATAAAAAGGCCTACACCCCTCCACTCAAAACCATCTCTTTCTTTCTTCCACTCACCACCTCCAAGGTTCTAGAGAGAGCTTATCCGAAGCTGGGATGCTCCTCTAGAGTAGAAAACCAAATATTTTCCCTCCACTCATCCCCCTTCGTGGAGCATCCCATGGTCATCCTCTCACCGCCCTTCGAGAAGAAGATCCTCATCGCGATGCCGTCCTACCCCATCCTCCGTCCTCTGGGCCTGTCCCCATTCATCCTACTCCTTACCACCTTCCTCTAGGCGACGTCAGAGTGAGTCATCCTCCAAGTTGCTATCGAGGTGAATTCTCTCACCTCTTTCTATCTTTTTTGCTTTTGTGGTGTAGTTTTTCCACTTTCGTAGTTGTAACAAACATTTCTTCATAAATAGATGATTGTTCTTCTCTCTCTCTCTCTCCCTTTCCTTTATATTTTGCAAGTAGATTAGCTAGGTTTCATCAACCTGATCTCTTGCCCTATTAAAAATATCAAAAAAATTAGAAAAGACAAAAATGAAATAAACAAATCAAAATGAAACGTGGATTTCATAAAACCAAATGTTCGCCTTCCCGTGTGCGACCCGGGACTCACTTGGAGTTTCAGTTATAAATTTTATCTGATTGATAGATTTTCATGTGAATCGAACTATGACGATGGGTTTTCCAAAATCCAAACCTTTCCACGTGCAAATCCGCATCATCATTTTGGCGCCATTGCCGGGGAGACAATGCTCTTTGGTTTTTTTTTTCATGTTTTTTCACCTTACCTAACTTTTATCTCACTTTTTCTCTGATCTTATTGTGATTGTAGATACTCATCTGAGGTAGGCCAGAGCACTTAGATCGGAGAAAAGTGTAGATGAAAGTTTTGTAAGTGTACCCCCACCACCCCTACCCTAGTTTTCATTCCATAACCTAATAACTCAAACCCAAATCAACTTAGGTCCTTGCATAAACCCTAGGGTAGATTTTGGTTGTTTGATTATCACTCCAATCACCTCACCCACCCGCATATATAAAAAAATATATATATATTCTTCTCTTGTGGGATTTAATTGAAAGCTATACACTTAACACCCATAACTTCTTATCCTAAGGCGCACAATCACTTTAATTCTACCACTTAACTGGGATCTAACCTATGGACCCGGTACACTTCAACTCAATACACATAAGTGAGTAGAAATCTGAATAGGTTAAACATTCTTATATGCCTTAACTAAGTGGTACAACAAGCAAATTGATTGAGCTGTTTGGGCCGCACCACTTAAGATTAAAATTGATTCATCAAGTAGCTTGCCACTTGGGGTTGATTTTTAGGACTGAACTAGGCACTCCACATTTTATTTCTGATTTTTAAAGAAATATATCTAAACCAGTGCTTTCAAAACTTGCAGCGTTCTACTAAACCTGATTGAACGAACCTAAAGATTAAACACTGAAAGCTACTAAACAAGGTTAAACCCTAAAAGACACATCATCAAAAAACCTTGTTTGTAAACCCTGTTGTGCACGCACACAAATTTTAAATTATCATTAAGGGCACAACCGATCTAAAGGGCCCATCACATTCCAAGAGCATAATCATCCCAAGCCTAATTAAAATTGAGTAGATGTTGGCCTTAAGGATTGATTCGTCTTCGGGGCTCAAACTGAGATTTTTTTCGATTAATCTACTTATGTTGGTCCATCTGATATCTACTTAGGGTAGTAGCATCAAACGACTACGACTGAGGGTACACTAGGAACCGGAGGCGTAAGCTAAAGGAAGAACCTTCTCCCCAGCCCCTCCTTCTAATTGGTTGGATTGACTAGATAAAAGTAGACCAAATCGTTTATAATCTCAAGATGGGTCCTGGGAGTCTGTAGGTCTTTAGGCTAACCCACCGAAGGATAGGATTGATTACTTCTATTGTAGGGCTCCTTTCTCTCTTCTGATTTCCCTCCTATTCTACCATGTATCCTTCCACATCCTACACTCATTTCATACCCTATCCTCCTACCACCACTTATCCCCAAGATGATTACTATCCTGACTTGACTTGTAATTGCCTATCCACTAGCCTGGATAACTTTGATTAGGGATATGAATTTGGACCTCAGTGTCTAAGGCCTAACCCTGGACAACGAGACTATGATTACTATTCTTCCAAGAGCTACAATTATTATAGATCTCCACCCTTTGATGATCAACCTAACCCAATCTACAATCAAGAAGGATATGTTGATTATAACACCTACCTTCTCCAGTATTCCACTAAATATAGGTCACCACCATTCTTTGAACAACCCGAGATGACCTACTATCAGGGAGGAACACGAGAACCTCATTATCTTGACTCCCCTAGAATGAACCCAAACCCACCCAACCCTGAACCGAACTAGTCGGTTTAGGTGAATCAGATTCAAGATAGGGCGTTGGCTAATTTGAGGAACACTATGCAATCTTTAGAAGCTGAGCCAACACCATTCACTGAAGAATTGGAGCCTATGATCAAAGTGATTGATGAACTTAAAAGTTCTCTATTGGATTTGCTCCAGAATGTTAGGGATAGGGACTTAGGTGAGTTTCTTCTTGGGAAATTGTTGAGGTTGAGGATGAAATTCGTGGTTGCTTTAGTCCAATCTTGGGATGATTCCTAGGATGAACCCCCTTCTGGAGAGCTAATGTCTGAACTAGCTCAGGTGCCTGTTGGGGGGGATACATTTTCTGAGACCAGGGATGACCAAGTTGGGCTAGAGCAACCCATTGAGGATGAATCAATTGATTCACCCGAGATCCCCAAGCTAGGGAGCGAGGAAAAATGTGTCTCCTTAAACCAGGAAATGGCAATCGATTTTAAGACATATATAAATGGGGATCATGAATTCTTTGACTCTGAGGGTGAAGAATCTCTTAGTGAAGTCTCACTTGAGAATAAGGAAGATGATCTTAGAGAGACAAATGGCTTGAGGAATCTAACGAACCATTTGATAGCCTAATTATTGAAGATTTGGATTCAGTTGGGGCTAACTTGGAGGATTTGAATCCTCATTTACTAGAAGATTCAATCAATAGCCCCATTCCTCAACCACACCCTTAAGGGATTGATTTTGATTTGGAAATCATTATACCTAAGTTAATTCTGAGTCAGCCACGATTTCTGGACTTGGGTAAATCTTATGGGGTGAACGGTATGCTAGAGGTCCCGAGGCCTAAGAACTTGATGTTGGAGGATAGAAATGTTGAAATGAAAATTTGGGAGGTTAATTTTGAGGGAAAAATAATTTTGGATATAAGGGTTCCTATTGACCTAAAACCACCTACCTTCTATCAGGACCCTTATGATATCTTTCACGTGCAACCCAAGCTTGAAATAACTGATTATCTTTCTGAGCTGAACTTTAAGAGGACATCTGAACCTATTGAAACATCTTTACTCATTTTCCGACACTTTGGTCTTGGGTTGCTCACCACCAACCAAACTGCAGGCTTGACCTCGTAAATACAATAATCTTCTCTCTGCGGAGCTGACTAGGTTGTCACAAAATTTAGGTGATATTTTGTTTATTCCACCCTTTTCATGTCTTTATTTTTACAATGAGGATATTGCATCATTTAGGCATGGGGGGGTGGATACTTTATCCTAAAATCATTTTGTTAACTATGTAGAATTTCTTTTAGTTTCTTAAAAAAAAAAGAAAGAAAATTCAAAAAGATAAAAAAAAAAAAGAAAATAGAATTAGGAGAAGAGAACTTAGGCTTTTAGGCATTATTAACTTTAGGAAATGGTACGAGAGGACCTAAACAATTAGACTCTTTAGGTCTTCGGGCTTAATTAGCCTGGGTGTCCACTCGAATGTGGACCTAGTCTCGAGTCCTCGCCAAGTAACTCTACTTTAAATTGGTCAATAAATTGGGGTGATAACTATATGACTTATCTACCTGCCCTCTTATTTGAGGGGACTTTAAGCCTAAGCATCTACACATTATTTGCACTAAATCACTTTTCAGCGGTTTCTTCAAAAATTAGGTAGCTAATGAACTATCTATGGTCGTATGGCTGGCAAGTTGTCATGGGTAATAGCCCATTGTCTAGTTGTCCAGAGCCTAGCCATAAAACCATTTTCGTCGTACTGCCGTTAAGTAAATCTTAGATCAAGGAAGCCACATACTTAAGAAAAAAAGAACAAAAAGAACAAAAAAGAGAAAATAAAAGAAAAAGGAGAAAATAAAAAAAATAAACAAATAAACCACACTTCATAGCACAAGTATGGCTGGCAAGTTGCAGTGGGTAACAGCCCATTGGTCGATTGTGTAGAGCCCAACTCACAAAAATGCATAATAATTCCCAAAACACTTAGGGAAGGAGGGAAGTAGAATAAACTAGGGAGATATACACGAGGTTCGCCCTTGTGTTAACCCCATAAATAAAAGTATGGAGAAAGCTACCATTCTAAAGGATAAACCTCTAGGCAAGAACACCTAGGGTTGTAGAAACCCGAAGTCTGTTTTAACGACCGCCTAGTGAGTCTTTCAGTCTTTTCATTAGATGCTTATCTCTTAGAGTCCTTTTCGAGTATTGGTTGGGTCGGGTAGCAGTAAAAAGTTATCACGAAACTCTCAAACTCCAAAAGTCCAAAAAAATTAGAAAAGAAGAAAAAGAAAAAAAATGTATCTCTCAAACTCCAAAAGTCCAAAAAAATTAGAAAGGAAGAAAAAGAAAAAAAATGTATCTTCCCTTGTCAAATAAGGCAAGCACTTGGGCAGTCTGCATTCTAGCAGACACCCGGTACTGTTGAGTCTTCGTAGTTTAGGACCTTAGTTGATAATTTCTAATGTTAATAAACAACATAGGCCTAAGAGATCGAACCCTAATTCTGATTTTATACATAGCATGTAGTTTGATTTTGCTAGGGACTAGCAAAAGATATGCATGGGGGTATGACGTAGACAGAATTATTGAAGATAAAATGCCTATTCATGCATGTTCCTAAGCTCAGATTTACATTACATGTTATAAATACTGCATAGCATGCATCATTCTGCATTTAGAGTAGTTGTATATAATTTAGGTTAATTTGATCCTTTTTATGGTCAGGATAGGAGATTTATTTCAGGGCCTCAAATGGACAATCAGGCTATACGGATCTAATCAAGACGACGATTGGAGTCTAACGACTTCGAAATCATCTAGATATGAAGTTCGGGGAAGATCAATGGCCAAGAGGGAAATTAACATCCATACAGAATTTGGATGGAAAATCCGACCATACGAATGGATCCGGAGCGACGTTTACAGTCAGGTAATGTGAAAATCACCTTGATTCGAGCACCGTGGCACCCTCTGCAATAGAAAGAAGATGGATGACCTAGATGTCACCTTGTGGTGCCATCTAGACCACCCAACATCGGCCAGCAGTGGCTGCTCCTCAAAGGCATTCCCTCTCGCAAGATCTGGGCCATTGGATGCCCATCCAATGATTCCTGTGAAGCCACATCGCTCGCCCATCTTCAAGAGAGCCTCCATCGCACGATCTTAACCATTGGATCAAAATCCAACGGTTAGGATCGCTTGACCACCGGCCTTGGATAATTCAAAATCGCAACACCTTTTGAAGTGTGGCGCAATGGTCTCCAGAGGGATTCTCAATGCTTTGGTGCCGGTTCGAGCTCTCCCACTCTTTCAATCCAGCCAGTGGTGAGGCTCGATTTATTTCAACCACCCAATCATGGACGAGTGGATACATGGACGCACAGATGATCGTCGATCCAGTGGAGGTGCTCACGTGGGCATCGATGCACATCCCCAGGCGTAATCCAATGTGCACCGAAGCAGTGCAATCTTCGCACAATCAAGACCGTCCATCTCCAATCGAACAATTCTCCGACAACGTGTGTACAACTGTAACCGGGCGAGTGCGTGACTGTGAGCTAGAGGCTACAGCGACGCTTGAGTTGGAACTTTAGCAACACCTTTGTTGTCATTAATTATCCCTTACTTGTTTTAGCCCCTCTATTCCACTATAAAAAGGCCTACACCTCTCCACTCATAACCATCTCTTCCTTTCTTCCTCTCTCCACCTCCAAGGCTCTAGAGAGCTTGTCCCAAACCCGAGATGCTCCTTTAGTGTAGAAAATCAAATATTTTCCCTCCTCTCATCTCCCTTCGTGGAGCATCCCGTCGCTGTCCTCACATCGCCCTTCGAGAAGAAGATCCTCTCCGCGACGCCGTCCTAGCCCACCCTCCATCCTCCAGCTCCATCCCCATTCATCCTTCTCCTCACAACCTTCCTCCAGGCGATGTCAGAGCGATTCGTCCTTCAAGCAACCGTCGAGGGTAATTCTCTCACCTCTTTCTATCTTTTTCGCTTTTGTAATCTAGTTTTTCTGCTTTCGTAGTTGTAACAAACAGTTATTCATAAATAGATGATTATTCTTCTCTCTCTCTCTTTCCTTTATATTTTGCAAGTAGATTAGCTAGATTTCATCGATCTAATCTCTTGCCCTACTAAAAATACAAAAAATTAGCAAAGGCAAAAATGAAATAAACAAATAAAAATGAAATGTGGTTTTCATAAAACCAAATATTCGCCTCCCCATGTTCAACCTGAGACTCACTTGGAGTTTTGGTTATAAATTTTATCTAATTGATGGATTTTCTCACAAATCAAACTACAACAACAGATTTTCAAAAATCCAAACCTTTCCACGTGCAAATCCGCCTCATCAGCCATCCACGACCTTAGGGGGATCGAGCCATCTTATTGTAATCACCATATTTTTATGGAAGATGGATCCCGCCCTTCTCGCGAAGTACAAAGGAGACTAAACCCGAATATGCAAGAAGTGGTCAAGAAGTAGATAATCAAGTGGCTCGATGCTACAATTGTATACCCAATCTCGAATAGTATGTGGGTTAGCCTCGTTCAAATTGTACCCAAGAAGGCGAGAATAACCGTTACGACCAACGCGAAAGGGGAAACCTTCACCACTCATTTAGCTTTTGCTTGGATAGTCTGTATTGACGATAGGAAGTTGAACACAACCAACAAAAAGGATCACTTTCGCTTGCCATTCATTGATCAAATCCTAGAAAGGTTAATTGGGCAAAAATACTTTTGCTTCCTGGACACTTATTCGGGATATAACCAAGTCCCTATCCATCCTGAAGACCAAGAAAAGAGAATTTTCACATCTCCCTATGGAACCTTTGCATTTCATAGAATGTCATTCAGGCTTTGCAATGCACCTTCAACTTTTCAAAGGTGCATGTTCGCCATCTTTTTTGACATGGTGGGAGATTGTCTTGAGGTGTTCATGGATGATTTCCCCATTTTCAGAAATTCTTTTGAGTCTTTCCTAGTTAACTTGGAATTGATCCTCCAAAGATGCATCAAGACATGGTTGGTCCTTAGCTGGGAAAAGATCCAGTTTATGACTCAGGAGGGCATTGTCCTAGGTCATGTGGTCTCTAATCGAGGTATTGAGGTTGATAAGGCTAAGGTGGATGCTATCTCTAGGCTTCTTACACCCACATCCGTAAAACAAATCCGCTCTTTCCTTGGGCATGTGGGTTTTTATAACAGATTCATCAAGGACTTCTCGAGGGTTGCTCGACCCTTGAGTAACCTTCTGGCCAATGACATGCCATTCGAGTTTGGTGAATCAAGTCGTAAGGCATTTGATTTGCTAAAAACAGTAGTCACCTATGCCTTAGTGTTGCAACCACTAGTATGGACAGCCCCATTTGAGATTATGGCTGACGCATCTGATTATGCCATCAGGGCTATCTTGGGATAGAAGATTGAGAAAAGGCCCTCTGTGATCTACTACGCTAGTAAGACTCTAGACGAGGCCTAGAGGAACTACACCGTGATTGAAAATGAATTGCTAGCTATAGTTTTCACTTTAGAAAAATTCAAGGCTTATCTTCTAGGTTCTCATGTAATCGTTTATACCTACTACTAGACCTTGGAACATCTCTTGGCAAAAAAGGTTGCTAAGTGCCAGCTTATTTGCTGGATTTTGTTACTTCAAGAATTTAATCTTAAAATCAGGGATAAAGCCAGGGCACAAAATGTAGTGGCGGATCACCTCTCGACAAGCCTAATTGATTCTCCTCATCCAGATATCCCTATTTCAGACACTTTTCCAGATGAGACTATCCTTACAATCTCGGGTATCCAAAACCCCTAGTTTACGGATATCGGCAATTATTTGATTGTTGGTCGAATCCCCCAGGATTGGACGAAACAATAATGGGACAGACTTGTGTCCAAGGCCAAATATTATTTTTGGGATGTTCCTGAGCTGTACTGCATCGGTGCAGACCTGATTATTCGTCGATGCATCCCAAAAATTGAGTTCCATAGTATACTTGAGTTTTGTCATACATCTGTGTGTGGTGGACACTTTTCTAGGAAAAAGACAGCAGCAAAAATCTTGCAATCTGGATTCTATTAGCCATCATTATTTAAGGATGCCCAAGAATTCTCAAAGTCGTGCGCCTGATGCCAGACACTCAGGAACATGGCTAAGAGAGATACGATTCCCCTTAACCCAATACTTTTCGTCAAAATTTTTGACATTTGGGGCATCGACTTCATAGGACCCTTCCCTCCTTCATTTGGACACCAGTATATTCTGGTCACTGTTGATTACGTGTCCAAATGGATTGAGGCAATCCCCACCCAGACCAATGACCACAAGGTGGTCATCAATTTTGTGAAGAATATCTTCATTCAGTTCAGGATTCCTCAGGCGATTATCAGTGACGGTGGCACACATTTCACTCATGCCCAGTTTCGGGGAAATATGTGGTGAATCATCGAATTTCCACACCCTACCACCCTAAGATGAAAGGATAGGCTGAGGTCTCTAATCAGGAGATCAAAAACATTTTACAGAAAATTGTAAGGCCTGATAGGAAGGATTGGACCCAAAAGCTAGATGATGCTCTTTGGGCCTACCATATGGCATACGAAATGCCTATTGATATGTCTCTGTTCTGTCTGGTGTTTGGTAAGGCATGTCACTTACCCATAGAGCTAGAACATCGGCCATTTTGGGCCATCAAGAAATGTAATTTTGACCTAGAGTTGGCCGGGAAGACCAGGAAAGTCCAATTATCTGAGTTGGAGGAGCTTAGAAATGATGCCTATGAAAATGCCAGAATCTATAAGGCAAGGTCCAAAGCTCTCCATGACTAGATGATTTCACGTGAGAGCTTTGAGCCAAACCAGAAGGTCTGGCTTTTTGATTCTCGACTAAAGCTCTTCCCCGGCAAGCTTAGGTCTACATGGGATGGCCCGTTCGTTATTGAGTGGATTTTCCCTAATGGGGCCATCGAAATCTCTGACCCAAAGATGGGTAATTCCTTCAAGGTCAACAGACAACATCTCAAACCCTTTATTAACCATGTGCTCCCTAAACCCATCTCGGACAAGGTTGTTCTTACCTTGCCCTAACCTCCGCGGGCCGATCATCGCTTAGCTAGAGGCACTAAACTCAGCACGTGTAAAGACTGTTCCGAGCTAACCATAATCTCATGGAAACTAGGTGTTATTCTTCCACTTCTACTTTCCGACATGCTTTCATTTTTAACAATGAGGACATTGCATTAGCCAAGCATGGCGGGTGGATATATCTTATTAAATAATATTTTTGTCAGCCATAACAATAATTTCCTACAATTCTTAAAAAAGAAAGAATTAGGAGACGAGAACTTAGGCATTAGGAGTTGCAAGCTTTAGGAATTGATACTTTCGGACCTGAATACTTAGACTCTTCATGTCTTCGGGCTTAATTAACCCGACTGCCCACTCAAATGTGGACCTAGTCTCGAGTCCTCACCAATTCTATTTCATCTTTAGTCTAGTAAATAAATTGCGATGATAAGTACACGACTTATCAACTCGCCCTCTGATTTGAGGGGATTTTAAGTCTATGCATCTACACACTATTTGCACTCACTCACTTTCCGGCAGTTTTTATGGAAATTGGGTAGCTAATGAACTATCTAGGGTGGTATGGCTGACAAGTTATCGTAGGTAACAGCTCATTGGCTAGTTGTCTAGAGCCTAGCCACAAGATCATTTTCTTCGTACTGCCTTTAGGTAAATCTTAGATCAGGGAAGCCACCTATTTAGGAAAAAGAAAAAAATGAAAAAAAATAGAAAAAGGAGAATAAAAAATAAAAAAATAAAACCACACTTCACCACATGAGTATGGCTAGCAAGTTGCCATAGGTAACAACCCATTGGCCTGTTGTCTAGAGCCTAGCTCAAAAAAATGAACAATAATTCCCAAAACACTTAGGGAAGAAGCGGACAAGTAGAATAAACTGAGGAGATATACACTAGGTTCGCCCTTGTGTTGACCCCATAAAAAAAAGTAGGGAGAGCTACCGTTCGAAAAGATAAAGCTTTAGGCAAGGTCACCTTGGGTCGTAGAAACCCGAAGTCCCTTTTAACGACCACCTAGTAAGTCATTCACTCTTTTCACTAGATACTTAGCATTTAGAGTCCTTTTTGAGTACTGGGTAGGTCGGGTAGTCGTAAAAAGTTATCTCGGAACTCTCAAACTCCACAAGTACAAAAAAAATAGAAAAGAAGAAAAACAAAAAAAATGCGCATCTTCCCTTTTCAAATAAGGCGAGAGCTTGGGCAGACTTCATTCTAGCAGACACCTAAGCACTGTCGAGTTTTTGCTTTTAGGTCTTGGTGTTGAGATTTTCTAAAGCATTCGACAAATTTTGCCTAAGTAATCAAATCCTGATTCTACTTTTATACATAGCATTTAGGCTAATTTTGCTAAGGGCTAGCAAAATGTAACCGTGGGGGTATGATAAACACACATGAATTCATGATAAAATGCTTATTTATGATAGTTTCTAGTCTTAGCATTGCATACCTTGTTATAAATATTGCATAGCATCCATTGCATGACATTTAGGATAGTTGTGTACTATGTACATTAATTCTTCCATCTTCTATGGCCAGGAGGTATTGCGACATCTTTACGGGTTTTGGATGAAGAATTCGACCAAACGGATGAATCCAGAGTGACGATCGTAGCTCGTCAACGCAAAAATCAACCCGATCAGAGCTCTGTAGCACCCTCTACAAAAAGAAGATGGACGACCCAGATGGTGCCACGTGGCACCATCTAGGCTGCCCCACCTGAGCCATCGCATCCCCATCCTCATCACAAGAAGAGATCCTAGCCATTGGATCTCAATCCAACAACTGAGACACGCACTCCCATGGCTGAAGGGTGCCCGACCTCAAGTAGGGATTCGCATCGACCGTTGGATCTTCGTCCAATAGTCAAGACACTCGCGACTGCAACACCCTCCACTCGACAAAGCAACGCTTTGGCCAAATGGTGAAGCGCCCACTCCTCAAATCAGAGGTGTGGATTCGAGCCAAATCCACCATGCTCGCTATAGCACCAGCTGAAATAGGGTCGCTCGATCTTAATCGAGCAGTCGAGATTCTTTACGCGCGATCTGACACCACCCACCAATGCGAGGATGCATGCCAAATTGTATGCACGCAATCAAAGGCACTCACTTAAGTTGAGCGGATGTGCTATCGACCGTTGAATCTCCGCAAAGGTGCTATCCGCGTTCATTCAAAGCAGTGAAGGTGCGATCCGCGGGCGTCTCTCGGTCGTGCGATGCTTCATAAGATGGCTACCAATGCATGTGCTAGCTCTGCGAGATCCAAACAGGGGCAAGCGTGTGTTTCATCCTCGTTGTCTTAGCCATCCACGGTCGATCCAATGGCTGACAATCGTCGCGCCCTACGCCAGCTGCAACCATGCTTCCAAGCGCCAGTCAAGGTGCATGAATGCTATAGCAACACCTCCAGTGGGTCATTAGCAACGTCTTAAATGTTTCTAATGACCCATGCATGCAAACCACCTGCATTCCACCACAATAAAAACACCCTACACCCCCCATTCCTCTTCATCTCTACCTACTCTACTCCCACCTACTCATAAGCTCTTGTAGCCTACCAAAGCTCCATTAGAGCTTCCTCTCAAGCTCCAAAGGCCTCCTATTAGTGTAATCTTCCTATTTCCCCCCAAATATTCATCCTTCATCCCACCACCTTCATAGGTTGCCTTGGAGCCATCCTCCCACCTCCATTCTTGTAGAAGATCACCTCCGTCTCCTTACCTCCATTCCAGAGCCTTGGTGAGGCATTCCTCTACCCAACATCCTCTTGCATCTCACCTCCGTCGTCCTGCATCTAACCTTCTTCATCCAAGCTTCCACCAGGCATCGTCGTCTCGCCAAACAGCTGATTTAGGAGATTTCCTCTCATCCCTATCTCTTTTATGCTTTCATAGATTATTGTAATAAACATTTGTGTGATATATCATACTTGTTTCATCTCTCTTGTGATCTATCTTGCTTGCTTCTTCTATGAAAACAAAAGAAAAAAATAACAAAACTCCAAAACACCAAAAAGAAACAAAACAAAATGCATATTTCAACCAAAGTAAATGTCGCCTCCCTGTGTTTGACCCGGGACTCTTTTGGAGTTTCGATTATAAATTGTATTTGATAGATGCATTTTGCGAGCTACAATGATGGGTTCTCCAAACCCTAATTTTAATTCGCGAAACACAACTCATCGGCCTCGAAAAATTTTGATCCTATCTTTTGTGTTCCCATGTTATCATATACTCAGATCACACTACCGTGAGGCACCTCCTTGTGAAGAAGGACGCAAAGCCTCAACTAATCCGCTGGATCTTGCTGTTGCAAGAATTGAACCTCGAGATTCGTGACAAGGTGGGAAAATAGAATTTGGTAGCTGATCACTTGTCTCACCTTCCTTTTGATATCATCGACCCTTCCAGACCAATCGTAGAACACTTTCCTGATGATCACCTCCTGACTATCGGTGCAGGACTTCCTTGGTATGCTGATTTGGTTAACTGCTTGGCATCACATTAGATCCCATCTGGTTAGCCGAAGGCCAAGAAGGACAAGTTGCTTTCTGATTTCAAGGACTACATCTGGGAAGACCCGTACCTCTTCCACATTTTTGTTGATCAGATCATCAGATGACATGCCCTAAAAGTGGAAATTCAGGACATTCTGTCCTTCTACCATGACCAGGCCTACGATGGATACTTCTCCGAATATAAAACCGCAGCTAAAGTCTTGCAGTGTGGCTTTTATGGGCCCACGATCTTCAAGGATGCACATGATCACTGTAAGGCATGCACTCTTTGCCAGACCTTGGGCAACATGAGCCACCGTGATATGATGCCTTTACAGTCGATTCTCGTATGGAAAATCTTCGATATATGGGGGATTGATTTCATGGGACCCTTCCCTAAATTGGACAGTTTTGAATACATTCTCCTCGCCATAGACTACGTGTCTAAATGGATCGAAGCTATCTCGACCCAAACTAATGATCATAAGGTGGTAATCAAATTCATTCATTACCACATCTTTTCTCAGTTCAGTGTCCCACATGCCATTATCTCCAATGGAAGGACCCATTTTACAAATACATAGTTCAGATCCCTGATGACCAAGTACGGCCTGTCACACCGAATCTCGACTCCTTACCACCCTCAAACCAATGGATTAGCTAAACTGTCTGTTTATGCGAAAGCGAAATCAGGTTTGTAAATATTGCATTGTAGTATAGTTGAAATCGCTTCGAAAAATAAATGAGAATTTATTACTCGAAAAACTAAGAATTTGAGTTCGAACATGGGGAGCAAATTAGGATTTAAAAACTAAGAACACAACTTCAATTTAATAAAATGAGATGTTTAACCAAACTATGAAGCAATAGAACTAGTTTCAATGTATATAAAAGCTTAAAAATATGAATAAATGTAAAAATCAGATGCCTCTATCTTGGGCTTTCTCTTGTTCATTCTTCTTCTTTGATGTCTTGTTCTTTCTCTTGCTTTTCTTCCTTGGCTTTAGTTCTTCCCCTGACTATGGCTTCTTTCTCCTCTATCTTCTTTCTTCTCTTCTTTGTTATTCTTTCTCTTTCTTTGACTTCAGACTTTGGCTTCTTGTTTTCTCCTTCCTTCTTTCCTTTCTGCCTTGGCCATCAGCTCTTGGTCTTCTTTACAACCGTGCCTTCTCCTTCCTTCCTCAGTGGCTCCTTCTCCTTTCTGCCTTCTCTGCAATAGTGCCTTCTCCTTCCTTCCTTGGCATCCTCTGCAGCTTCTTCTCTTTAGCCTTCCTTCAGCCTTTAGCTTTCCTTCAGAGTCCTCTTCTTTCTTTCTTTCCCTGCACACAAGTGTAAAACCTACCCCTACCCTCCCCTGTGAATGCTCTCTCTCTTTTCTCTCTTAGGCTTGCTCTCCTAGTGCCTTTCTCAGGTAAACAAGAGGCGCACCGGCATGGGTGACGTGTGATGGGTGCAGAGTTATCAGGTTAGGCATCCAGGTCTGCGTAGCGTGGGCACGGACGAGACATGAGTGGGCGAGGGGACCTCACCCCATGTCAGGAGGCAATGAGCCTAAAACACAAAAATAACTTATACTACTCACCTGCTTCTAAAGTTACCGAGGTGGGACTAAAAGTCCCACCCGCTTCTTCGCACGTGCTCGTACGGAATGTCACTCAATTACTGCAGCAGTAGAGTGCTTTGGCCCGCGATAGATGGCTGATGCTATTCGCAGAGTAAAGTCGCATACCTGGGAATTGGTCTCCTAGAGCGGGGCTACCTAGAGCGAGCTTGTGAGCAAGCTTCACTTCCTCTCCAATGGCGGCGGAGGTTAGACCTTGTCAACACGAATACGGCCTCACGACCTTGTCAAAATGTTCAGAAAGCTTCATCATGTCACGAAGAAGGTGGCTCGATGGGTGGCGTTGCATGGGATGACCTAGGCATGCGTGCCTAGGTCAGTCTATGGCCGTGAAGGTGGGGTTGTTTGGGGGCAGTGTATGGTACATGTGGCATTCGATGAAGAGGTGGTAGATCATCAGTGGAAGGTGGTGATGCTTTTGCAGTAGTTGGCGAGGCATGTGGGCATGTGGTGTGATGGATGCGCCTTCGCCGGTGGTCTGCCAGAGATGAAGAAGGTGAGGGTAGTCTGTGGTGATTGAGGGTCGATTTGGGAAATAAAGAGGGGGAAAATGAAGAGAAGAGAGAACGGAACTTATCTGAAAGTGACTAGACGAAGGGGGAAGGCAGAGGGCGGATAGCGCATATCTGTCATCACTGGAGACGAAGGCCTTGAGATGAAGAGGCAACGACGACGAGAGGGATGAAGACACGGGTGCAGGTATGGTGCGACGTGGAAGAATGAGGCAGAGAAGACTCTGCCACTGGTATGGTGGTAGAGCGACAAGAAGAGGGAGGAAGAGTCGCTAGAGCTTGCGAGTTACTTGGCCAGAGAGGGGAAAGGAGGAATTCTGGGGGATTCTTCGGCTAAATCAAGCTTAGGATGGTCGGGAGGACTTGGGGCATCTTTTATAGTCGCGAGCGGAGGGCCTTGTGCTTAGAAGTCAAGCTTCCAAGCATGGCAACCTCATCAAACTTGGAAGGTAGAGAGATACCCATATCTCTCATGCGTTCACATGAGAGATTGGGTAGGAATCTGAGCGCAAAATGGGGTTCACACGATCAGGAATTCCTCAGAGAATCTCCCTTTCAAATTTGAGAGGGATTCTTTGAGGAATTGAGGAGATCTCCCTCTTGAATCCTTATCGGAGTAGGATTCCTCTGATGTAATGGAAGAGGGACCTAATTGCAAAGAATGACAAGGAAGCTAGGGGGTTCTCTGCTAGGTTTTCAAAAGTTAGGGGCATAAAAGTAATTGGATTGGACTATTTTGCAAAGTAGGTCAAGGTGAACTCCCCTTGGGTCCAAATTTTGGTATCAAATTAATTTGGACCTAAGGAATCCAATGATGAAGTTGGATTTTAGGTTTGGCCACGTTTGACTGGATATTTTGCATAAAAGCCTAATTTAGGGCAAATGTTTGACTAAAACCCCTATTTAGGTCAAACTAGGTTCTAAAGGCCAAATTTAAGGTTCTAAACCCTAGAGGATATTTTTACATGAATTTTAGATGGTTTAGTTGATTTTTATCCTGACTAGAACCTTGTTGAATTAAGTGGGTCTATTTTAGGGTTACAGGATGCCATCTAATTCCCAGATCTCACATTAACCCTTTTCTGATAGAACCATTCCACTTTTTATCTTGTTAAGACCAATTGACCCATGTTTAACCCTTGAGAAATCCTATTGTTGTACTGGATTGGTAAAATTACTGTTTTACCCTTTGTCCCTTACTTTTCTCTCAAAACAGTTATTCCTTGAGTTAGGCCCTTCACTTGGTTATGTAGGAGCTTTTATTCTCTTTTCTAGGTCAAAATGAGCTAGTTAGGGATCATGATTGTGTTCCCATCACTGTCTAATCGGGAGATCAAGAAAATCCTTCATGTCACAATCTAACTTGATAGGAATGATTGGTCAGCCCAACTTCCAGAAGCCTTGTGGCCTTATAGGATCGTCCACGAAACCCAACCATGTATGTCTCCATTCAGATTGGTGTACAGGAAGGTGTGTCACCTCCCCATTGAAATGGAGTGCAAGGCCTATTGGGCAGTACGGAAGTGTAATCTAGATCTTTCTAAGACTGAAACCCACCGTCAGCTTTAAATGAGCAAGATCGAGGAATTATGCAATGACGTGTACGAGAACCCCGAATTTACAAAGAGCAGATGAAGGCTTTTCATGACAAACACATTTCTAGAAAAACTTTTCATCCTAGTCAGAAGGTCCTAATCTTTGATGCCAAACTCAAATTATTTTCAAGCAAGCTTCGATCAAAATGGATTGGACCATTTCTTGTCTGATGTGCTTTTGGAAATGGAGCTGTCGAAATTAGTCAACCCAGCCTTGATTTGGAACCTTTCATTGTGAATGGTCAGCGACTCAAGCCATTCCTTGAACTCACTACTACAAACTTGGCTGAGGTATCTTTTGATTTCCATTCTCCCTGAGCTGATTGCACCCGACTGATAGTGTTAAAGCTAGCGCTTAATGGGAGGCAACCCATTATCTTTTGAAAAGCTCAAAACCCTTTTGACACATCTCTTTACTAAACTCATAGTAAACTTTAGGGTTTGTCCATTAGAATAGCCGACTCCATCTCTGGCATGAGTGAAATGTGTGCCACCATCATTGATAATTGCCTGAGGAATCCCAAACCGATTGAAGATTTTTTTCTTCACAAAATTGATGACTACCTTGTGGTCATTGGTCTGGGTGGGGATTGCTTCAATCCATTTAGACACATAATCAACAATGACCAGAATATATTGGTGTCCAAATGAAGGAGGGAAGGGTCCCATGAAGTTGATGCCCCAAATGTCAAAAATTTTAATGAAGATTATTAGGTTAGGGGCATCATGTCTCTCTTGGCCATGTTCCAGAGTGTCTAGCATCAAGCACACGACTTTGAGAATTCCTGGTCATCCTTAAACAACAACGGCCAATAGAATTCGAATTGCAAAATTTTTGCCATCATCCTTTTCCCGGAAAAGGGTCCACCACACGTAGATGTATGGCAGAACTCAACTATACTATGGAACTCACTTTCTGGGATGCATTGACGAATAATCTGGTCAATGCCGATGTAGTATAGGTTGGGATTGTCCCAAAAATAATATTTGGCCTTGGACATAAGTCTGTCCTATTGTTGTTTGGTCCAATCCTGTGGGATTTGACCAACACCCAAATAATTAATGGTATCCACAAACCTAGGGGTTTGGATACCCAAGACTGTAAGGATAGACTCATTCAAAAAAGTTTCAGAGATAGGGATATCCGAAAGAGGAGAATCAATTAGGATTCTCGACAGGTGATTTGCCACTACATTTTGTGCCCCAGCTTTGTTCCTAATTTCAAGATCAAATTCTTGAAATAACAGAATCCAGTGAATAAGCCGAGGTTTGGTATCCTTTTTGGCCAGGAGATGTTTCAAGGTCGAGTGGTCAGTGCAAATGATAATGTAAGAACCTAAAAGATAAGCCCTAAATTTTTCTAAAGCGAAAACTATAGCTAGTAATTCTTTTTTAGTTACAGTGTAATTCCTCTAAGCCTCATCTAGAGTCTTGCTAGCGTAGTAGATTACGAAGGGCTTTTACTCAATTTTCTGACCTAAGATAGCCCCGACTGCATAATTAGATGCGTCAGCCATGATCTCAAATGGGGTTGTCCAGACCGACGGTTGCAACAACGAGGCACAGGTGACTACTGCTTTTAATAAATCAGATGCCCTACGGCATGATTCATCAAACTTGTACAGCGTGTCTTTGGCCAGAAGGTTACTCAAGGGTCGAGCAACCTTCGAAAAGTCCTTGATGAATCTTCTATAAAAACACACATGCCCAAGGAAAGAGCAGATATGTTTTACCGATGTGGGTGGAGGGAGTCTATAGATAGCATCCACCTTAGCCTTATCAACTTCAATACCTTGATTAGAAACCACGTGACCCAAGACAATGCCTTCTCTGGTCATGAAGTGGCTCTTCTCCTAGCTAAGGACCAGTTGTGTCTTGATGCATCTCTAGAGGATCAATTCCAAGTTAGATAGGAAAGACTTGAAAGAATCTCAAAAAATGGAGAAATCATCCATGAACACCTCACGATAGTCTCCTACCATGTCAAAAAAAATGGCCATCATGCACCTTTGAAAAGTCGTAGGTGCATTACAAAGGTTGAACGACAATATACGGAATGCAAAGGTTCCATAGGGATATGTGAAAGTTGCCTTTTCCTGGTCTTCGTGATGGATATGGACTTGGTAATATCCCGAATATCCATCCAGGAAGCAAAAGTATTTTTACCTACCTAACCTTTCTAGGATTTGATCAATGAACAACAAGGGGAAGTGATCCTTTATGGTGGTTGTGTTCAGCTTTCTATACTCAATACAAACTCTCCAGGTAGAATCTGAATGGGTGGTAAAGGATTCCCCTTTCTTGTTAGTCATAGTGGTTATTCCAGCCTTTTTGGGTACAATATGAAGGGGGCTAACCCACAAACTATCTAAGATTGGGTAAATAATGGCTGCATCGAGCCACTTTATCATCTCCTTTTTTACCACTTCTAGCATATTCGGGTTTAATCTCCTTTAAATTTCATGAGAAGGGCAGGATCCATCTTCCATGAAAATACGGTGATTAGAGTAAAATGGCTCGATCCCTTTAAGGGCATCGATGGTCCAATGAATTGACTCTTTATTTTTCTCAAGGACCTTAATCAATCTCACTTCTTCTTCCTTAGTCAAATTAGCACTAATAATCATAGGGAGCATATTCTTAGGTCCTAAGAACTCATATTTCAAATTTTTAGGCAATGGTTTCAATTCTACCTGAGGTGGGTTTAGTATAGAGGGTAGGGAGGATGCTGATGAAGATTCATCAGGACGATCCAGTGGAAGAGGTTGGGAATGAACAAAATCAACAGCCTCTTCAGGATATGGCAGGTCTACCATAGCGGGTTGTGGGCTAGGTTTGCTAAGTCCAGTGGAGTCCTCAAGTACGTTGATCGAAAAACTTGTCTGCATATCAAATTCATTGTGTTCGAGCTCCTCAATGAATCCACAATCCCCAAATCCTTTTATCGCCTTGAAAATATCAAGAGTTAGCTTCCTATCCCCAAAGGCGATTTCCATACTATAGCTCTCACAATTTATGTTGGCCTTGGCGGTAGCTAGGAACAGGTGCCCTAGAATGATGGGCATGTTCCTCAAATCGTTAGGTACATCCATGTGAAGGACCAGGAAATCTACAGGAAGATAGATGTCCTTGACCTTGACAATTACATCTTCAATAACGCCCTTCGGTGTGGTGACCGAACGATCCACTAATTGTACCATTACTAAGGTTGGCCTAAGTTCGCCTAACACAAACCTCTCATAAAGAGAGGTAGGGATTAGATTGATGGATGCACCTGGATCTAACAGTGCCCTATTGAAAGTGTACTCCCCAATGATGCATGAAATCAAGGGGCCACTTGGATCTTTCTTCTTTTGAGGAAGGTGATGCAGGATAACAGAACTTGCCTGCTTAGAGAGAATCACCTTCCTCAGGGTGGGTTCTCTCGGTTTACGCTTTTGGGTACATATATCTTTCACAAATTTATCATAAGCCGGGATGTGCTTAATAGCATCGAGGAGCAGAATATTGATCTCTACTCTCTTGAATAAATTTAGGAGCTCCTCGTTGCTATCTAAGGTTTTCTTCTTTCTGGTTTTCAATAAGGCTTCAGGGAACGGGATGTGGGTGGTGTCTTCAATTTTAGGTCCCTGGGCCTTATTTTCTTCTACAATCTCCTCCTTTTCCCTCTCGAGCTCCCCATGGTTTTTGGCTTCTAGAAGGTAATTCAGGGTCTTGGGTTTGCTTTCCACTTCTCAAGGTGACAGAGTTTATAGAAGCATTTGGGTTCAAGTCTTGAGGTGGGTTAGTGAAGATTGGAGGGCCTTGATTGGTCATGTATCCAAAAGAAGAAGAGAAGGGACCCTTTTCAACCACCTGAGCATGTGCATGTGGGTCCTTTGATTTCCATACCCTTGGGCTCTGTTACCCAGATTTTGCACATTACGCGGATTGGATATGGGTTGGGATGGTAGAAATCCAGGTTGTCGGGTGTTAGCAATAAACTCGGATTGCAAGTTGTCCAAGGATGTCTTCATTTACTGCATAAGCAGAAGCATGAACCCTTGCATTTCTACCATCTGCTAGTTTAAATCAGCCTACCCTGCAGATTGTTGGGCATTCCAAGGTGGCTCAGTAATCGATCTTGGGGGCAACTGGGTGTATACTTGACCTTGATCCATAGGTCTTTGAGATGCATAGTTGCTAGATCGTGTTTGGGTCTGTTGCCCCTGACTTTTCCAAGAGAAGTTAGGGTGGTTCCTCCAACCTAAGTTATAAGTGTTGGAATACAGGTTGGACCTAGCATTCTCCTGTATTGCATACGTATCCTCATAGGGTGAGGATGGAGAGAAGGAAGGATCAGAGAAACTGGGATCAAAGGCCCCAGTTTGGAACCCATATGGTTCCAAGAAATCCTCGCTCAAAGGTTGAGCCGATTCAGGTTGGTTCATGAACTCCAGCCTCGTGGGAGCTCGTGAGGAATGGAATCCCGATTTCTGGGATTGAGTGGATGTAGACTTATTTCCCGAATTCCCAGACATCCATTCTTCCATTCTTTTTGCAACCAAGTCCATCTAATCAATATTGTTACAAATCAATTCCATGTTAAATGCACGAGAATCCCAGATCTCTTTAGTATTTAACTTGGGTTGTTGGGACCAGTTGAAGGCATCCATGGAGGTGTGATTAATTGAATTCTCGCTTATTTCCTAAAATAGGTCGTATGCGTCATCTGCATCCCTGTCCTCCATAGGAGGCATCCATGTGATTATGGAGTTCTTCGAGCAACTCGTGATAGAATATCTGCACAAGTTGCCATTTCAGCACCTCATGGTGTGGACACTTCCTTAAAAGTTCCTGGAATGGCTCCTAGGCACTCTGAAACGGTTCCCTTGGTCACTGGGTGAAAGTGGTAATCGCCCGTTGCAAGGCATTAGTTCATCCAATTGGGAAGAATTTCTTCAGGAAAGTTGACTTAAGAGTAGCCCATGTTTCTATCGGCCATCCAATGGTCTGGTACCAATGTGCAACCTTATCCCTGAGAGAGTGGGGAAAGAACCTCATGATCATCTGCTCTTCATTCACATTCCTAGCTGTGGTGGTCTGAACTAAAGTGCTCAGATCCTCTAAGTGCTGGAATGGGTTCTCTAAGCCAAACTCATGGAAATGCTTAATCAAACTTAAGACTTGGGTCTTGATTTCTACATCTCCGGTGGGAATCATGACACCAGGACGTTCCCCATAGTTTGAAGGATCATAGAAATCCTTTAAGGATCGAGCACCCTGACCATACATTCATTGGAACCATTGCTTCATCTGTTGCAATTCTTCCAACTACCTTTGAATTAGCACCTGCTAGTTTGGTGGCGAGGGAGATGGTTATTGATCATCCATGGGATTTGCTTGGCTATAGTTCATCCTCCACATCTGGGAATGGTTTAAAGGTCCTTCCAAATGAGGGTTCAATGACCTCCTTCCAAGCATACTCTGGAAGGAAGTCGGAAGGACGAGGAAGAGAAGGAACACTGTAGCACAAAAAATGCAATTGAAAGAGTGATCCTTGCTTTTGATAAAAAATTTAACATAAAATGACATGTCGTTATAGTTAGTGCTTGGTAGAGAATCACTTTTCAAAACATTTAATCATTCAAAATCTAATCACAAACATAGTTAGGTCGTCCCCACAAAGACGAATTAGCCTATTAAACTCGTGAGTGGTGCCTTTTTTATTCAGGAATCTCAATAGATTCATATGCAACCTATTTCCAACATAAGTTCTCATTCTTAACAATTAATCACTAATATAGGTGTTCACATGCAAAATCACCATAATAAAATATTCTATTAAATAATGATCTTGGTAATGGTAATCAACGTAAATACTAATTTCCAGTAAAAGTTCCTTGTTCATTGTAATCAATGTGATATACTCAAATTCAATGCAATATATTAAATCAAAAAATAAATGAATAGTAATCCGGAAATGGCATTCACCATAATTTTTAATACGGAGAAAAACAAGGGATTTCATCTCTCTCCTTTGTGCACGTGCAGGGAGGCTTTGTCGGAGGAGCTGCTACGGATGAAGGTGCATCGAAGGATGGCCTTTGCAATGGCATTGGAAGCACAACCGGCGGTAGCCGAACGTGGCCGACCGAAGCACTGGCGGTCGACGGCGGCGAGGTATCTGCTTGCTGCTGTGGCTGCTAGAGTGGGCCATGGGGGGTCGAGCGAGCTCCAGGTGGCCGGCGAGGGTGTGTGGTGATGCCGGTGTGAGTAGAGGATGTTGGAGGAGGGTGGATGGTGTGGAGAGGTGGCTATGGGTGTTGGGTTCCTTCAGAGTTGCAAACAGTGAGGAAGAATAGAGGAGGAGGGTTAAAGATGAGGGCGACGGTGGTTGTGGTGGCGTTGCACGTGTGCGAGGATGGTGGCACGATGGTGCATGTGCAAGGGTGAATGGAGGGCTTGTGGCACGTGGTAGGTGTGGCGGTGCATGGGAGGTGCTCTGCGGTGGGGGAGGTTTTTTTCTGGTGAAGATGAAGGTGGTGATGGTGAAGGGAGCAGCTGTTGGTGGTGGTGCATTCGTCAAAGAAGAGCGGGAAAGGGTGTGGTGCATGCTGTCACTACTCACCAATTCGTTAGAGATGAATGGCGATGTTGGAGCAAGCTGTGGCCACGGTGCGTGCTTATTCCACAGTGGTGGAGAGGGTGGAGATCCCTGCCAAGGGGAGCGGATGAAGATCTCTCTTTCGTGACCTAGCCTCTCCTCTTTTGTAGATGTTCCCCATCGATTTTTCTCCACCAAAATCTCAGCCAACAAACTTGACAAGGATATTAAGGCGATTGTTGGGAAATTGTAGGAGAAGGCCGGTTGACGGTGGGAAGTGGTGACGGCATCATTGGACATCCAGACCAAGTTTTGGACGTCTTAAAAGTGGAACTTGCCTTATTTTAAACCCCTATAATCACATAAATGCATATAATTATTAATTATGCAAGATAAATCATGTAAATCTAAATTATAACACATGCATTTATTTTATAATCAAATGTAAGTATTAGTACACTTATAAATGTAGGAAGTAACCAACTTAGGCTAAAAATTAGTCCAATAAATTAGACTCATCAAATACCCTCATGCCTAAGTTTTGCTAGTCCTTAGCAAAAGAAATGAATGCAAGGTGTATGATTCTATCAAAAGACTTCTTTTCTTATTCCAAACGTTTAGAGATCCATACAAATGTGAAGTGCTTGTAACCTAGGTAACAGATCCAAGTAAAAAGCCAACATATATTAAAAGTTCATACTTAACCCTTGGTAAACATTTTATTAGGATAGGCAACTACTTCCCTCAGGGATAAAATAGGAAATGATCTATAATTTGACCTTGGCTTTTTGGCTTAAGTAGGAGACACTAAATCGAAAGGATTTATATTTGGTGGCTTACACTCATCTGGTGCTACATGTAATCTAGTACTACAGACTCTAGATCTCTAGATTATTAAACAAGTGAACCCAGAGATAGGCTAAAAACTATGCTCTCTTTATGTTCCCTTGCACTCACTCACTCTCTCTTTTCCTTTTCCTTTTCTTTTTCTTCTTTTTCTGAGGTCACATATCTTACCTGATTTTGTAAATGTACTCATTGTTTGGTGGCCTTACGTGGCATTCACACTTCAAGTAAAGTCCTAACAACCCTACAACTAAGTTAGAGGTCCTCAGGAAATATTCGGGAGATCAGAAATACAGAAAAATAGGTACTGTCATATTTGGTGGATCGTAATGGGTGTTTTTGTTGCCTCAATTTTATGGACACCTGATAAAATTGACACTTAAGATAGCTATAACTCGAACATTTTTTTTTTATCTTCATATAGTTTTCTCTATTTTATATATATATATTTATATATTTCTTTTCTTATTTTTCTCTCTCTTTATTTTTTTTCCCCTTCTCTTTTTCATAACTCAACACAACACAACACAGACTTTTATTCATGAGGCATTATTAGGGATGATGATGGTCAAGAGGATATTGTGTGGCTTATTTGGTGGAAGTGTCTACTCTTGGCACCAAGAAAGAATGGATAGGACAATCGTATTTCTGACCTTTGACACCACTACCCTCCTTCAGCTGAGGATTCTATGAAGGACAGTCGTAGCCATCCACCATAGTTATAGTTTTATTTGGACTCAATCTCTGTGTATCTGCCTTATTTGATGACTCTCAAGAATTCACAAAATGTTTGCACACAGGAATAGAGAGTGAAAACAATGGCTAACTCAGAGGATCATCCTCTAATTATCCAGAACTTAAGAATCCTTGCACTAGACTTAGCGCACCAATAGTCCCTCAACTTTCTTCTCATAAATATAAGGTGGATCTAATAGAAGATAGTATGTCTGACTCTCTATTAAGTATCCAAGGGTTTAGCAGACTAAAAATGCCTATTGGTTTTCTTCAAGGATCCATTACCCAATCTATGTGCAAGTGAAGTAAATGTACTAGATTCTAAACTCAGAAATAATATTAAGAAGAAACTCTTCAATGACACCTCCTTGATAAAGATATTTTTCTAGGGCTAACCAATTCAGCTCAAGAGAGAGTTTTACTTTATTTTTTTATGCTAATGCACTTAGCCTAAATGCTTGAATACTGCCTAAAAATGCAAAATGCACCTGCCCATGCCTAAATCCTACAATATCCTCATTGTAAAATTGAAATAGAGGGAGAAAGGAAGGAAATCACCTGATGAGGCAGTATTCTAGACGTTGGGTTGCCTTCCAACAAGCGCTGCATTTTCTGTCAGCAGCCAGACTTATAGGGAACCTGTAAGTCTGGTTCCAAATAGAAAGAGCTAGGCACTAAAAATAAGTGTAACAGCATGGGCCTAGAAAATAGGTAGCCACAGATGTTGGCGAGCTGATGATGCAATGTTATCCCAAATGCTCGCCAGAAGACATGAAAGCAGAGAACCTCATAGGCTACCTGGGGAGGTCTAGGAATTACAAAAGGAAGCTGAGAAGGGACCTCCCGAAATGGAATTAGTGGAGGATAACAAGGATCCTCCAAAGCAGGAAGGGTTTTTAAAGATATAAACATAATTATTCTAAACCCTTGAATGATGAGACTAAAGGTACAAGCATCAATCCACACTTGCCATTCTACATGAGGATGTACTAGCCTGATATTCTCCCCAGAAAGAATGTATATGAGCAGAGACCTAAGCCAAGGATTGGTTAGGGAGTGTAAGGGTTGTTTGTGGTGTCGGGCGGTAATGGCTAAGTTTAAGGAGGGCATAGTTTGTGTCAAGTCCAACAATTCAAATTCTGTATTATTCTCCCTAATAGTTGTAGAAAAATTCATGTCACCCTACCTATCATTAATGATCGAAGTCATATTTTCACGTTCCAGTATTTGTGACTCAATGGTGGACTGCAAATCAAATTCCTTTGATGGCATGGTCGAAGCAACAGAATCTTTTTCATTAATTTTATGCCCAGATTCTTTTGGTTCACTTGAGTTTTTGTCGGGGTGTCTATGTGATTCACCAGTAAAGAGAGGAGTTGGATCAGTATCCTCAATTATTTCTGAAGGAGGATCAGTCTTAATGTTTTGGAGTAAGCCTATATCACTCAATTCTTTATTCTTATAGAGGCATAAATCCTCAATTGATGTGTATTGTCCCCGAGAGTCTCTCCTAGGCTTCTCACTATTGTGTTCATCCTCCAATATCAACTCCTGGTTTTGCGAAGGATGACTCTCAAAATCAAAAGAAGGGAGGAACCCAGATTTCACCAGATTATTTATATCCTCAGGGGGTAAGTCCTCGAATAACACATAATCCCCCTGTGATTCACTCCAAACTCTAAGCCCGTGTTCCTCCATTGGGTCATCGTCCTCCTCTAGAATAGACTCTTTGTATTCCTGAGACCAAAAGTGATCCAATTCATTATCCATTCCCTTAGGGTTGCCTACATGAGGTATATGTAAATCCTTAGGATGTTGCATGGGAGGTGTTGGCTCCGTAGGTGTTAGATCAGGATTAGGCTCACTATGGGTAGAGTGGGTTTCCACCACATGATCAATCGAGGAAGTGATATGACTAGCACGACCTTGACTTGGGTCATCAGGGGTAAGAAAAATATTGTCAACCGAGTCAAGGTCCTCAGATGGTACCATCTTCCCTTCCTTTCTATTCCAATATAGATCAGGTGGATAATCACTAGGGTAGTTCTCCTTTGGTGGTCGTGTCTCATGGGGAGAGTTTGAGTGATAGCTACTCAAAACGAGATCCCTATTATCATTGGTTTCCTCAGAATTATTTTGATGATCGCAGCTGTATGGGTAAGGATCAAAATCAATAGTAGGAAGGTAGCTAAGTTGACTAATTTCCTCATTCAGTCATTGACTATTCCTCAACATCCCTCCCATAGACTCCATTTCTTTTTGTTGTTTGTGCATTTCTATCATAAAAGAGGAGGGACTACTACTATCAGATTGGAGAGGATAGTCAATCTCAAGCTCTAGTTGCCTAGGGGTATCGGTCCAACCTCGATAAGGAAAATCATGAAGGGTGGGAGGGTTGGGTGTTTGCAAATTGGAAAATTCCACTCCTAGGCTCTGCTCAAAAGTGGGAGTTATCGAGCAAATACTCCCAGGATAGGAATATGATTGCTCCCATGAATTTTCATTGTATCCATCAAAGGATGGATACGCTCAGGGCATGGGATCCTGGTTAAAATGATAGGGGTAAGGATAGTCCATTTCTTTAAGTCAAATAGGTTAAACTCTCTTTGGACTTAGAAGAAATCAGAACAAAAGGAGAAACTTTCTAGAGAGTTCTACCACTATCAAAACAAATGCAAATACAGTGGGATCTATTTTTATTAGATTCTAGGTCTTAAAATTAAATGTTCAGTTGGTGGCCAAACAAGTTTTGCAAGAATTACGCTTCCTAGGCCGACCTTCGTTGATGCCTACAACCTACTCGCAAGGGATGGAAGTCTCAAATCGACCCTACGCACTAGGAACCAAAGTAACTTGGTGGATAGGCTTGTTGATTTCCAACTAACTTCCCTTGTGGTGCAAAAAAGTAGAGGTAGAAATTTATTTAGTGACCTTATGTGTGATGTGCATAGTGTCTCAGGTGTGCAACACACTTTCATGTTTTGTATTTTAAAATCTCGCAATCAAATCCTTTTACACGTAATTTTAAGTCACTGATTTTAAGGTACAACCTCTTAGGAGTCCTAATTTTTAAAGTGAGCATTGAATTAATTAGATTCAAAGACTTTAGTGGTCTTAGATTTAAGTCCAATGCAGATGCATGACAGGTAATTGATGCTTAAGAGAAGACGTACCTTACTCCAGCTTTCTTCGGGCAAGATGTCTGCAATGTAGAAATATAAACTAGATGCTACTCATTTAATCCTAGATGGTCGCCCTATTGATATGCAGCTTCTAGCAGGTAGCTCGAATATTTATTTTTTTATTTTATTTTTATATTTTTTTTAATAATAAGCGAACAAACCAAATCTAACTAACTAACTAATATGCAATTCAAGTAATTCAAATAAACCTATGATCTAAATAAAATGGGAACACTCTCCCAAAAAGATGCTCCCGCATACAAGAGTGATAAGAAATAAAAAGCACTGGGAACATGTTCCTAAAAATGCCCAACAAGGGTCCACAAGATAGAAATTTAAATATCTAATGTCTATCTAGCCTGATCTAAATCTAAAAGAACTAAACAAATGTCTCTGGTAACCGATCCTCCTTTCACACGTGTGGGATCAAGGCTCACGTGCTCCTGTTGCTACCCTCTAGGTGGCGTCAAGGTCCACCAAAAATATCATCTCCATCGTGCACGCCCGTCGCGTTAGTCGTTCGATTCATGCACACAAAGAGAACCAATGTCAATAATTCATAAAATATTTCAAAATAGCATAAAAATAATATAAATTTCCCATAAAAATTAATAAGCGTGTTTCGTCCCCGGCAACGTAGCCATTTGAAAGAGCGATCTTTGTTTTCAATAAAAATTTTAACATAAAATGACGTGTCATTATAGTCCGTGAGTGGTAGAAAATCACTTTTCAAAGCATTTAATTATTCAAAATCTAATGACAAAAATAGCTAGGTCGTCTCCACTAGGAGGAATTAGCCTATTAAAGTCATGAGTGGTGGTTTTTTTATTCGAGAATCTCAATAGATTCGTATGCAACTTATTTCCAACATAAGTTCTCAGTCTAAACAATTAATCACTATTGTAGGTGTTCACATGCAAAATCACCACAATATAAAATTCTATTAAATAATGATCTTGGTAATGGTAATCAACGTAAATACTAATTTCCAGTAAAAGCTTCCTTGTTCGTTGTAATCAATGTGATATACTCAATATAATTTATAAGATACTTAGCCATAAGTAATTTATCAAGAATAGGGGGATGTTTATGCAAATTCTATACAATATATTAAATCAGAAAATAAATGAATAATAATCCGGTAATGGCATTCACCGTAATTTTTAATACGGAGAAAAATAGGGGATTATGTTTCTCTCCTTCGTGCACGTGCGGGGAGGCTTTGTCGGAGAAGCTACTGTTGATGAAGGTGCATTAAAGAATGGCCTTCGCGATGGCGTAGGAAGCACGGTCAGCGGCAGTTGAACGTGGCTGACCGAAGCAATGGCAATTGACGACGGCGAGGTAGCTGCTCGCTGCTGTGGCTTTTAGCGTGGGCCACGCGGGGTCGAGCGAGGTCCAGGTGGTCGATGAGGGCATGTTGTGATGTTGGCATGAGTAGAGGAGGTTGGAAGAGGGTGGATGGTGTGGAGAGGTGGCTATGGATGTTGGGTTCCTTCACAGTTGCAGATGGTGAAGAAGAACGGAGGAGGGTTAAAGATGAGGGCGACGATGGTTGTGGTGGCATTGCACGTGCGCGAGGATGGTGGCGCGATGGCGCACGTGCAAGGGTGAACGAAGGGCTTGTGGCACGTGGTAGGTGTGGTGATCCGCTGGTGGGACTCTACTGCGGGGTGGTTTTTGTTTAGTGGAGAAGATGAAGGTGGTGACGGTGGAGGGAGTGGCTGTTGGTGGTGGTGATTTGTCAAAGAAGAGTGGGAAAGGGTGTGGTGCATGCTGTCACTATGCACCACTTCGTCAAAGATGAGCGGCGATGTTGGAGCAAGTTGTAGCCATGGTGCACACTTGTACCATGGTGGTGGAGAGGGAGGAGATCCCCGCTAGGGGGAGCAGATGAAGATCTCTCTTCCGCGACCCAGCCTCTCCTCTTTTGTAGATGTTGCCCATCAGCTTTTCTCCGCCGAAATCTTAGGCAACAAACTTGACGAGGATATTAAGGCAGTTGTTAGGGAATCATGGGAGAAGCCTGGTTGACGGTGAGAAGTGGTGGCAGCGTCATTAGACATCCGAACCAAGTTTTGGACGTCTTAAAAGTGGAACATGCCTTACTTTAAACCCCTGTAATCACAGAAATGCATATAATTATTAATAATGCAAGATAAATTATGTAAATCTAAATTATAATACATGCATTTATTTTATAATCAAATGTAAGTATTAGTACATTTATAAATGTAGGAACTAACCAACTTAGGCTAAAAATTAGTCTAATAAATTAGACTCATCAGCAAGCCTAACCTTAGGTTGGGTAGCTGATTACGCAGTAATCATAGGTCTTAATTGACCTAAATTAGGCTAGGACTTAGCATAAGTTAGGGTAGTTCATGCATGCATAAGCATTATTTGCATCTTTACTGCTTTCTTTTAGTTATGCATAAAATAATGCTATAATGTACTGATTAGGTGCATTATGTCAATTGCAGGTAATAAGCTGATCAGAAGCTAGATCTGAAGCTGGATCTGAAGAGTAAAGAATAACTGGAGTTGCAACAGAGATGGAGCAGAAGACCAAGAATAAGATGTAGTAGACAGTAATGTAAGGGGTTGAGGTATGCTATTCTATTTAAGTAAGAATAAAGTAGTAAATTATGAAGAACTTAGGACGATCCTAGCACTAGGATAGACTAGAAGCTTCCCCAAGCCTTAGCCACCCTTAGATTTGGTCACCACACCCTAGGAAACCTTAAAACCTTAATTCTAGCCTCTATCTGGATGTCCAGATAAGTTATAGGATGTCCAGAACCCTTAGCCAACTCTCGTACACCTTAAACCCACTTCTGTAGTGTTATTAGACATCCAGACACTTGGTCAGACGTCCAATTTCTGCAGAATACCCAAGATAGAACCTAGAAACCCTCCTGACTCTAATTGGATGTCCAGACAACAAGTCTAGACTTCTAATTTTTTACTGTAAGACATTTGACAACTTTATTAGATGTCTGATACTGTTCTCCAGTTCCTGTTTTGAAATTCAAGCCTTGATCTTGGATCTCTAGCCCCCTAAACCCAATTCGAACCCCATAGGAACGTAAATTAAGGTGCCCTAACCCTAGTACATCACCTTTAGACCTCCCTAAGGACCTAATTAGGTCTCCACTAAATCTAATTGACTTGGATCTTAGTCAATTCCATTAGCCTATTCAGTTGGACTCATTGAGTCCAATTGAGCCCTGATCTCAGCACACACTATGCAATTGGACTCAGTGAGATTCCAATTGACCTATACCTAACATAATTGAGTTATTTTGCTCTCAATTAGGTTTCCACACACCCAATTAAACTTGTATTAAGTTTAATTGCACTTTACCATAGTGAATTAGGGTTTACAACCCTAATTTGAGACCTACCTTGACCTAAACCAACTAGAACCTAACCTAATCAACCTAGCCACCTAAGTTTTGACCCACACACACCCACAAACACCATCCACATGAAAATATCTAGCCTAGAGTTCGCTAGAACTCTCTACCATGTGTTGTTGCCTTGGTTGCTAAAATTAGCAACCAAGAGCCATTCAATTTTTAGATCCACATTTGGTGGATCTAAAAACCACCATCCATCCTCTCTCTCTCACTCTCCCATGAGATCCCACCATAGGCCTCTCTAGAGAGTTCCATAATACTCTAGAGAGCTTCCCTTAGGTCTATAAAAAAACCTAAGGGGTGGCCATTTGCACCCATCCACTCTTGGTTCCATTTAGCTTAGTTTCATTCCACATCTACTCCACCTCCATGTCCACGAGTAGCTTCACCATGGCCACCACCACCTCCACGCCAAGATGCTGGATCACCTCTCCAACCTCTCTCCAAGGGCCGGCCTAAGCACCATTGGCCACCCCTCTTTCTCCTCTCAACCAAATCAAAGGTCATCGGAGCCACCTCCAAATGCCCATATTTCTGCTAGACTAGATTATAGTTCTTCTTAGATTTACATGCTTTTTTTACTGCTTAGTAGTGTATCTCTTTATTCTCCTCCAATGATGCATGCAAAATCCCCCCATAGATTCATATACGCAGTCATTTTCTAGTAGCGAGTAGTTTTATTTCCCTGCATAAGCATTCCCCTACCTGTGCTCTACAACTCTGACATCATAATCATCTTTTATATATATAAATATATATGTTGAAAATCACCATGTGCCTAGTTATCATCTTTTGGTGTGATTGAAGTTGCATGTCTTAAGTACTATATTTTGGCAACTAGCATGTCGTACATCAATAAGTAAATCACCATAAATCGGGGTGAGATTTTAAGCAAGTAGAGCGAAAGAGATCGATTTCAAATCTGCATTTCCATAAATGCCTCCCAGAGATGAATACCAGGACTCCAAGTCTCATTATCTTTATAAATATTTTTGTTGATCGTATTGCACACTATACTATGATGGTTTTTCTTATCAAAAATGCACTTTACGAGACACAACAGTAGCCTAAAGGTCTACACTCTCAGAATCCATCTTAAGATTATAGACGATTTACTCTACTTGTATCCAGTCAAACCAACCAGTAGAAGTAGGGGTTGGGGAGAAGGTTCTTCCTTTGGCTTGTGCCTCCAGTTCCTTTGATACCCCCCAACCGCAATCGTTTGATGCTACTCCCCTAGCTAGACATCAGATTGACTAGTATAAGCAGTTAATTGTGAGCAATCTCAATCTTGTCCCCAAAGAACGAATCAGTCCTTACGACCAATGTCTAATCAATTTTTGTTAGGCTTGGGATATTTAGTGCTTTCGGAATGTGATGGGCCCTTAATGGGTTGTGCCCTTAATGATTTATTGAAAATGTGTGTATGTATAGAACCAAAAAGCTTTCAAGCAAGATTATTGATGATGAAGTAAGTTTTATGGTTCGAATCTTGCTTAGTAGCTTTTAGGGTTCAAATATTAGGTAGATTCAACCAAATTTCCAAGAGGCAAACCAAGTTTGAAGTCATGAGTTCAACTGTTTTCCTTTAAAAATCAAAAAGAAATGTGCTGCCTAGTTTGACCTAAATATTGAATCTTATGGGGTAACTACAAAATGAATTACTTTTAAATTGGGTGGTGCAGTCCAAACAGCTCAAACAAATGACCCAAATGCACCACCAATTAGGCATGTAGAGATGATTAACCTAGTCTAATTTTTACTCTTTTATGTGTTGATTTATGTGCACCGATTCCATAGGTTGAGATCTCGGTTGAGTAGATAAAAATTAAGTTAGGTTATGTGCCTCAAATGTGGTGTATGCAGTGTGTACGTTGATTTGACCCACAAGAAGTATCTTTCTATTTTCTTTTTTTATAATATGCAAGGGTGAGATGAGTAGAGGTGATAAACAAGTCAAATAAATTCTACCCTAGGGTTTATGCAAACAGCTAAGTCGATTCGATCTTGGTTATGGATGTGGTGAAAGTGAAATTGTTGGGGGGGAATGTGGGGGCACTTACTAGTTACTCTACCCACACTTTACTCTAGTCTACCGCACTAGGATCTCCTTACTAGGGAACCTACAAGATAGTAAATCAAGGGCAAGAGGTGTTAATACTAAGTAAATGCAAATAAACACATAAGACAAGAAAGCAAATTCCGTTGCCTCCCCAGCAACGGTGCCAAAATGATGTACGGGTTTTGGAGGTAAAATTAGGGTTTCGAGGACCCGTCGTTGTAGTTCTCAAAACACGTTATCAAATACAATTTTTAACCAAAACTCCAATGGAGTCCTAGGTCGAACATAGCGAGGCGATGTTAACTTTCATTGAAATCCATGCTTTGTTTTGTTTCTTTTTGTTGTTTTAGGATTTTGTTATTTTTTTCTTTTATTTTTGCAATAAAGAGGCAAGAAAAATAATTTCACAAAGTGGAGAACACAAATGGATATGTCACAATGTCATTCAAACATCAATTACAATATGCAAAAATATAAAAGAGGTAGGGGTGAGAAGAAATCTCCCAAATCAATTGTTTGGTGAGATGACGGTGCTTGGCAGTAGCTTGGATGAAGAAGGTGAGGTGCTGGACAATGAAGGTGAGATGCTGGAGGATGCTAGGTAGAGGAATGCTTCACCAAGGCTATAGAATGGGGATAAGGAGATGGAGGTGATCATCTACCGAAATGGAGGTGGGAGGATGGCTCTGAGCCTTTGTATGAAAGTGGTGAGATGGAGGACGAATATTTGGCGGGGTATAGGAGCATTACAATAATAGGAGGCGTTTAGAGCTTGGGAATGAGCTCTAAGGGGGCTTTGGTTGGCTACTAGAGCTTAGGAGTAGGTGGGAGTATAGTAGGTGGAGATAGTTTGGAAGGGAAGGGGTCATGGGTTTATATAGTGGTGGAATGGAGGGGTTTTGCGTGCATGGGTCTTCAGCGACATTTAAAACTTCATTAAAGAACCACCAGGGGTGTTGCTAAACATTCAAGCACCTCTGCTAGCATAAGGAGGCACGGTTGTAGCTGGCACAGTGCACGGAGATCTCCAGCCATTGGATCAGGCGTGGATGGTAAGATCGCGAGGGGGAAGCATGCAGAGATGTCATTTGAATCATGCACCTATTGGCATCTACGATCCCAACCGTTGGATCCTTCATCGCACGACTAGGAGGCACCTGCAGATCGTGCCTTCATCAATTTGAATTGCGCTCACTACGCGATCGCGACGATCGGACGATAGCTGCCACGCCCAGTCGACTTAAATGAGCACTCGAAATGGCACGCATTTGCCCTGGCATGCGTTTGTGTGTCGTCGAGTGACGTCTTCTCGTGTGTACGCGACGCTGATGAGTAGCTCATCATGGTCTCTAATTACCCCTAATTAACTAGTCTTCCTAGTTAATTAGCTTGAAATATGTAAATATATGGGTTAATTATTAAATAAGGGATAAATAGTAAAGGACTTTAAAATAAGGTAAAAATGCTATATTATCATCCAATTAATATTGTTAATAATTTAATTAACAATTGGACTCGAAATATTATTAATAATTCATCCAATTAATGTGTTAACTGACTTAAGTATAATATATACCTAGGTATGTAATAACTTAAGTAACATTATTTAATTAAATAAATTAATCTAAAAAGGTAAAAAATGTAAATTCAAGGTCTAAATATAATAATTGTCTTATTTATAATCATATATAAAAAGTTGAAAAAGATTTAAATTAAAATAAACCTTGAAAACCTGAGTTTACATTTTAGTCCTTATATTTTATTTCAATCGGGTCCTTATTCTTCATTTAGGTCCTCAATTTTCACTACAAACAAGTCCCTAGAACTTCTTCTTCTTCTTTCACTACGCATCCGACATCATTCCTTTTCCAAGCTCCTTGTGCTTCTCCTCACCATCTCCTTTTCATCCATTGGTCTGGATGATGCTAAAATCCTTTTTTAGGGTTGGAGATAACCTCACCGGCGTCGGAGAAGATGCCAGTGGTTACTCCACTCCTAGCCGCTTCTCCGTCCAGATTCTACCTCCATCTCAGCCGCTGCCACCTATAAATACCCCTCCACACCCTTGATTTTCACGAAGTTAGCTCCCTTCCCTCTTCTTCACTGAGCTAACCTAATAGCCTATTCTCTCTAAACTCCGACGACCTTCCTTCACTTCATCCGTCTTCCTCCATCCATCTTCGATAGCTCTGGACCTCCATCGAAGTCAACCCAGTCCTCTGACAAAGTGCTGACTAGATGCTCCTCTGCTTCACCTCACAACCGCCTGCCAGACTCTTTCGCCAACCCTTTGATTTCTTCCTTCGTTATGAGCCATCGACGGAGATTTCCTATCCCCTTCATCCAGGTAACAGTAGGTTAGGTAAGTAGTTTAGTTAGGATAGTTAGTTAGGTAAATTAGGTAATTGTAACGCTAGATTTCGCACTCGTCTTCCTCAACTCCGGCGAGCTCCTTGAGCTTGTTAGGAGCAATTCTTTTGTCTTTTTAAGTCATCGTTCACTTTCTCAAACCTTCCATGAACATTTCTATCATTTTTAATTACTGAATAGATCATTTAATCAACTAAACCACCTCCACCTCCACCTCCACCAACTACTCCTGCTGTCCATGGCAGTAGTAGTTGAGCTATTTCCACCTTCACTAGGTCCTCCATCATTTATTCATAACCTAAGGGCCTTAATCCTCACTTTAATTTAACTAATTACCCCCTATAACTTAAACGCCCAATTTTAATTAAGCTCCTGAGCTCGCTGTCAATGGCGGCTCAGGAGAAGTTCAAATCATTAATTAACTACATATATACCATCTCAAATATCTTTTGACTTGTTTCCTCCACTCAATTGAGTGGAAAAACAAGTCCTAAGCCCAATCCAACTCAGAACTTGTCTAAAATGAATTCACTATTTACTACTCACTTTAATGGACAATTGACAAAATTAATGTTCCTTAGGTTCCTTGTGTCCTCAGGAAGATTTTTGAATCATTAGTGGCACAATTTCATGATATCTATACGCAGTTTCACCTTTTTCTGAACTCACCAGAGCTCCGGTGAGCTCCGGCAAGTCAAACAAGCTCTTCAGCCTATTAAACTTAGTGAGAAGCTCCAGATCATTGCTTTGAAGTCCATTGATTATGTTGAGGTAGTTTCTTTGAGGTTTTAGTGTCTGGAGTTTCTGTTAGGTATTCATCTTCTCCAACTCCGGCAGAGTTGGAAATGTCTGACAGTTAGGTTTCAGTCACATTTAAATGGTCTAAAAGCTTCAGTGCCTTTCCCTGAGACCATTCCTATGAATTACTCACTGCGACAAACCTTGGTTTGTCCTGATGAACAAACTCCTCTTCAAGCTCAGGTGACAAGCTTGGAACCCTAGGAACCTTAGTTGAATCATCTTTCCAAGGGTCTAAATTTGTTCCTGTGATTGAAGAGATGTTTAAGGCTTTAATTACCTTTAAAATGGTTAAACTCAGAAAGTCAAAATTCAAGGCTAATTGGTCAAATTAAAGTCTGATTCTTGAAATTTGGATTCACTCAAACAAATTGAGGAGTTCAAGTTGTTGCTGAGATGTTTGTGAATGATTTAGATAAGATTTGGATGAGCTCTGATCAACTTTTTGGTAGAAATTGAATTATGTTCAGTTTGGGTTGTTTTTGAACACAAACTGACGACAGTAGCTTTATGATGAGATTTTAATGAATAATCTGTCTAGATGGATTCATAACAACCTGTAGAGGTTGTTTGAATTGATTAATAGTCTATAGCTATCTGTTAGGACCTTTCAGAGTTTGAATCACAGTTCTTAAGCTCCCTGAGAAGCTTTTAGCTTCTGTACCTTTCCTGAAGCTCTTGAGAGCTTAATACCTTCACTAACAGCCATGGAATCATCCCTTGAGCCTATTTAACACTTCATCTGGAAGTCAAAGCCCTTCTGTAGGACTTTAGAGCCATAAATCCACTCTGCAGGCCAAAATGAACATAGTAAACCCAGGACCTTCGCCCTTTAAATCAAAGAGCTTAACTTCCCTGAGTATCAAATTAATACTTCAATCGTGTAGAACAACTCAAGAGCTTTCCAACAAGATTTTATTTGCTTGGAACGAAGCTCTGAGCTAGCTAGAATCGACATTTGAAGTTCAGTCTTGGAGGGGGAAACTTAGTCCCACCTCGGCAGAACCAGAGCGACTGCATGGGTAAAAAAGTTATATGTGATATAGGCATATTAGTCTACAGTGCACGGCGCAAGGAAATGAACTGAGCATATTGGGTGTGTGTGTGGGCACGTGCAGTGCGCGTGCCCAGGTGTGTGTGCACCTGTGGGCGTGTAAGTGTGGGCCTGTGAGGGCATGTGCATGGGGCCTAGGAGGCCGTAAGCTGGATGGGCTCAAGAGTATGCAAATCGGAAATAAACTAAACTAAATAAACCATGCTTGGACCTAATAGGGTCTGGTCCCATCCTTAGAGGGGTGCTGTGTATCCCCAACCGGTCCATGCTGCCAATAAAAAAATCCTAATTTTTAGTTCAAAGGAATAGACCGGTTCGATTCAGAAGGTCTGCAAGGGCTCAGAAGGAAAGGATGCTAAGGCTCAGAAGTGAAGGATAAGAAAGAGAGAGCTCGTAGAGAGAAAGGAAGGTTGAACAGGCAAGGAAAGAGAAGGTTAAGACATGTAAAAGAAAGAGCTCAAGAAAGATTAAGGAAAAAGATTAAGAAGAAGGTTAAGAAATAAGTAAAGAGAGAAAGAAAGAGGCTGAAGACAAAGAAGTGAATTAAATGGTTTAATTTCTTCCATATTATTCATTCCTTTTGAGTTTAATATTGTAATAAGGCATATTTCCATTAGAAATACTTTTTCTTGTCTTAATCTATTAGAAATAGAAAGAAATAAACATGTTTACTTGTTTGTAAAAGAAGATCATTTGTGTAAATGTGTTTTCTTATGGAATTTTGCATATCCTTTTAATTTGAAATCATTAAGCAAAATTCATGTTCTTAAAATAAATTTAATTATATTTTTTATAAGTAACTTAGACTTAATGGTGAATTCTAATTAAGTTATACCTCCCAGCAAATGACCTAGACTCAACCAGTTAAAAGAAATAAAATCTAAAATGTTAGGTTAACTTGACCCTATACTACTTAATTGACACAAATTCAAGTTGACCTAAGTTACTCTCTTCTGCAGATAATTAAGCACAATTAACTTAATTAACTGTGTTGAAAAAGATGACGACCAAACGCCAACCGCTCTATCTAGATCGAGCTATCCAATTTCTTCGACCGCTGAAGGGGGAGCGGAGGATTAAGGCTTGAACCCGTGCCTCTCGTTTGAGGAGTGGGTGTGCTACTGTTTGGCCAAGAAGTTTCTTGGTTGCGTGGAGATGAGGTGTGGCTACACTCCTCGATGATTGGATGAAGATCCAATGGTCGAGATGATGTCTTCCTTGAGATGCTTAAGGCCAGGTGATGAAGAGCGCTTCTCAGTCATTGGGTTGAGATCCAATGGTTGGGATCACTCCTTGCGTGAAGTTGGGGAGGCTGCAGCTCTTGTTGGGTGGCCTGGATGTCTCCACCTGGCACCATCTAGGCCGTCCATCTCCTTCTTCTTGTAGAGGATGATACGGAGCTCTAATTGAGGTGATTTTTGCACTGACAGATTGCGATCGTTGCTTTGGATCATCCGTACGGTTGGATTCTTCATCCGAAGCTCGTAAAGATGTCGCACTGCCTCCTAGCCATATAAAATGTTGGAATTAATGTACATAATATACAACTATCCTAAATGCAATGCAATGAATGTTATTCAATATTTACACTATGATATGCAATGCTAGGCCTAGGAACTATCATAAATAAGCATTTCATCATGAATTCATGTATGTTTATCTAGGACTATTCAACCTCGTTACCTGCCCTTTGGTTTGCGAGACTTTGTAACCAAAGCACCCGAAATTCACACACTAGTCAAGTTCAGTGCGCTTAATAAAGAAATGATGGCAAAAGTGTTCCATTCTGAAAAGTCATCTAAAAGATCTAGCTTAGGAGCGGTTCGATGACACAAGTTGATTGGGCGAGTTCCCTATGCAGAGAGGTGGAATGAAAAGAATACTCCCCTCGAAGATGCGTAATAACATATCATCTCCTCGGTGCTTGTCTCCTAAGATATCTAAATATCCTACTGGGAGCATGTATGCACCTTGTGCTGATTTAGGTGCCATGGACAAGATTATCCCAAAATGTTGATTGTCAGGGCCTGAATTTAGCTATAGAATGCCATGGGCGGCACTATCTCAAAGTGTCGAAAGCCAGTGTTCTGGAGGTTGCCATGAGCAGTGCTATCCCGAAGCATCGAAAGCCAAGGACCCTTCAAGGATTGATGGTAGGGACAAGGAATCCAATACAGACCATGTTTAGGGCCAATTCGAGGCTGGATTTAGGGAAATATAAAAGGAAAAGAGAGAAAACTCTCAAAATGAAAAATTCATCTTCATCTCTCTCTTATCAAAATGCACTAGAAAACTTAACCTGGGCTTGATACATTCTATGCATGGTGCTTTAACCACTCGGGTCAATGAACTTGTCGGCAACTTTTGAGGGCCTTAGAAACCTTCACGGCAGACCCAGGCTAAAGCTGGTCAAGTCTATATCTTGGCTGGTACTTGAGTACCTATAGGCCTATCATTGGTATTTTGATCTGATTTTAAGAGATGCGGCTTAGTAGGGCACCTTAACGGTTACATCTGGCTTAGAGATCTAGTTTGATCCATAGGATTTTTCTAGGAACTAGGAAAAGCTAGACATGGGGGTATGATAGGAACACCATCATGACCCCTAACTAGCAACATTTAGTCATGTTTGATTGATAAAAGCTCCTGCTAATCATCTGAGGGTCATAACACCACATTGTTCTAATTTGAGAAAATAATGGGAAATAAGGGTTAATTTTGTAATTTATTAGCACATTGATTGCACAACAATCATAGGACCTAATTTACCTTAATTAAGTTAGATTTTAGCTTTACTTAGAAACAATGCATGCATGAGAATCATAATTTGCATTATAATTAATTTGTTAACTTTATAGATAATAATGCTATTTTATGCTCTAAAAGAGAAACGATATTAATTGCAGATGATTTGGGGCAACAGATGATAGATCGGACCATACAGATCTGATCAGGACGACGACGAGAGTCCAATGCTTCTGGAATCATCTTGATCAGACCTCCATAGCACTACATTCAACCGGTAGAAGATCAGAGGCCAAGGAGTAAGATAGCAGAAATACAAACCTCAAATGTCAAATCCAACCGTACGGATGAATCCGGCTCAATGATCGTAGTCCGAAGGTGCAAAAATTGGCTCAATCGGAGCCCTGTAGCATCAACCACAAAGGCAAGAAGATGAACGATCAGAATGGTGCCATGTGGCACCATCCGAGTAGCCCATCACCGCACCCCAACTACTGAAGGAAAAACATGGGCTGTTGGATTGTCATCCAAAGACCATGAAGGGGCCACATCACCCGCTACATGCGCCCTTCATCACAAAAGAATGCATCTCAACCGTTGGGTCTTCATCCAATGGCTGAGAGCGGCCGCACATGATTTCCAAAATGAGAAACATGGATGTGTGTAGCACGTTGGTCTCAACGCTCAGATGCAAGTGAGCAATGCAAGTTCGACTCACACTCAGCACTAAATCTAGAAGGTGGTGCGTTGGCACAAAATCATGCTATGTGATGGAGATCAAGTGGTGCATAATGGATTGCGTGACACAACATGGTGCGACCAATGTGATAATGTGGATGACCCCCAATCCTTTGCCTGAACTAATACCCCGCCACATGCGAGTTCTTAAGGTGGTGCTGCATTCATTTTAAGTAATCTGATCGTGAGATCGAACGACTGAGATCGAATGTCCACGCATGAGGAGCACGAGCGGTACAGGGCGAATGAGATCAGCAGGTCAAAGCTTGCCACCTATCAACATCCGGTGTGACGCACCTGTTGAATTCATTTTGGAGGCTATTTTGAGGGCACGATTTGGTCCATTGATCTCTCAATTGATGGATCTGAATGCACCTAAGTTGTTTCACGAGTTGGGAGGCCTAAATACCTACTTTGCCCCTCATTGAAGCTATAAAAGGAGCCCCAGAGACCCCAGTTGAGAGGCAACTTCCACTAGACACATCTCCAACCTCTCTCTCTACAACTTCTCTCTGGTCTTCCTCCCAAAGCTCTGGATCTGAAGTGCTACCACTCTTCTCACAGGAATCCCACAAGCAGCATGTCCTTCATCTATTCTTCTCTCTCTCTCTACTCTTTAGCATATTTATTTATTTCATATTGTAAGAACTGTTTGCAAGTAGCAATGAAAATTTCATTCTTTGAATATCTTGTCTCTATTTTCATGCTTTCATTAGGATAGATTAGTTAGTACGAAAAGCTTTGAAATCATATTTTGCCTCCGTGCGAATGACTCAAGACTCAGCAATTATGATTTATAAATTTATTTGTTTTGACGTGATTTGCACTACAACGATGGAAATAATATTTTATGCATTTCACAGCGAACAAGTTGGCTATTTAAAGGTTTTCTTCTTAGTGCTTATTTGAGATTTCTATCCTGCTTTATTTTTGTTGATTTCGTGTGTGCAGGAAACACAAAAATCTGAGAAGAAATGTAACAACGGAAAAATTCAAGTTTCTAATGTCAAGTAAGTACTCGTTTCTTAGAATAGGTTAGATTTTCTTTCGTAAAAAAAATTATGCATTTTTCTTGAACCATAGGATTAGTATTTGCTTGCCTTTAAAAAAGAAGTCTCTTGTTGGTGGGAATCAGCAAAACCACCTCCTATATTTTCATGCTGAAATAAACTCTCATTTTATAAATTTAATTCCCAAAAATTCACACATCCAAAAATCCTAAAATTCTATTAGACATGGGTTTCGAAATCAGGAACAACATATCCCAATTTCGCACCACTCTAATTATATAAAAATTTTAAAAATTTATAAATTGAATTTCTATCAAATAGGTTATTGTTCCTGACTTTTCAGAGTTCAAAACATCATAGGAATTTTTATAAAACTCTGATTGACTTGAAATTTATATAACTAAATTCCTGTTAAAATAAAAAATTTAGGAAAAATCTGAAAATAATATTTTATGGACGTTTGGTTGAATGTACTATTCAATCACTAACTGAGGGTCAAAACAGACTATAGAAATCTCAGTACACTTTAAATATAAAAAAATATTTTCTTAGTGCCTAGTTGGTGGTGTAGTAGGACTAATTGATTGCACTGATTAGGTCACACTACCTTACTTCCTTGGGACTTAAACCGGATCATTTAGCACTATCTGCTCTTAGGGTTTCACATTAAGGTAGAGCATACTTCATTTCCATACTTAAAAGAAATCTATCAAACAATTGGGACTTGCAAAACCTCCTGTATGCCTCATCAGAACCATTGTTTGAAGATATTTACTCAAGTGAACCCTAAAATTCATTAATACAAGCAATTGAATCTTAAAATTCACTTCATCATAAAAAAATTGCTTGTGAACCCCTTGCCTGTGCACTTTGAAGGGCAACACCCCCTAACACCCATCATATTCCAAAAGCACCTCTGGCCTATGCCTAAAATTAAGTAAATGTGCCCTAGGTATGACTAATTTTCTTAGTGACTTGAAATTAGATTGGGTTAAGGTCAAGGCCTTGTCTACTTGGACCCACTTGGGACAAAAAAGGTCAGTGCGGTAATCGCGTTAACCTTTAGTGGTGTCCCACGATGCGGGGTGTCCTAGGGGGTCTCACCCTTCTGGCCAGCCAAGTAATTCAAGGGTTGATCTAACCTAGTTGTGTTTTTCGGAGCCAGAATTAGGTCTAATTAGGGATTACACTCTAAGGATTAGCTTGATTTCTTGCACTGAGAGGGTGGGTATTCTAGCATCTATCTTCTCTCTCTCATCCGTAGACATTCTTCTAGTGCATACAAGGTAGGACATCTCTACAACCTGATTTGCTACCACCTTTAGAGGGAAATTCTGGGAGAAGACCTGATTGTCCAAGATCTAAATCTAAACCCTCTTCAATGGCTAGTCACCACGAGGATGATGAGGTTGAAGAGGAGGAAAAAAATCTTTATTCAATGGCTCTCTTACAGAGGTAGACTGATAGGCAGGGCCGACATCATGACAGACAAATGTAGGTCATAGTATAGGCCATTACCTGACTGCAAAATGGGAGAGCAAACTGGCCTCTCAGAGATTTTTACAATCCTTGTGATGCCTAACCAGAACCTTTTGTTAGGGTACCTCAGGATGGGGATGATTTTGAGCTCAAACCACAAATCATCAATATGATTCCCCACTTCCATGGCCACAACTTCGATGACCCCTTCCAACACCTTGAAGAAATTCTACACATAGGAAGGAGCTTTGGCCCAAGGAACATGATTGAAAATACCTTAATGATGAAAATGTTCCCATTTCCTTTAAAAGATAAAGCTGCTAAATGGTTGAGGACAATTAGTAGACCAATCCTAACTTGAGAAGATTTGAGAAGTACATTTCTGAAAAAATTCTTTCCCATAGGAGAAACAAATGCCCTTAGATGTGCCATTACAACCTTCAAGCATGACCTTAGGGAGCAACTACATGAGGCTTGGGAAAAGTTTAATGACTTATCCTGGAAATGTCCTCATCATGGGATTCCCAAGTGGCATTTGGCTCATATTTTCTATTATGAGTTAAGTAACAATTTGAATAATTTTGTTGATGCAGCATGCGAGGGCAATTTCCTAAGCAAAGATGTTGCGGGAGCCTTTGAATTATTTGAGAATATGAGTTAGAATTCCCTTCACAATGCCTCAATATCTGCCTTCAATAGACCAAATCAACCAAATAATGGAGTCTATGAAGTTAAGTATAATTCAAACTCAGTTGATTTAGAACTGATTGCACAATAATTACATAAGGTGGAACTCATTGGAAGAAATGTAGGGAGTTTGGATAAGAAATTGGACAACCTTCTGAAGGGCGAGAGTTCCTTAGGTACACATTCCAGAGTAAACCCTATGCCTACCCAAGGAGATCCTATGTTAACCCGCACCCAATTCCCCAACCCTCTATGTTAGGAATTAGTGCACAATATAAATGACCTGACCATGGCTCCACCCATGACCAACTTTACTTGGACCATTCTCTTTCTGGGTACCAAGGAGGGACCTTGATGCCCTCAAATTTTGAATTAGGCATCTGGATGCCTAATTATCCTAAGGATGTGAATGCACTCTAGGGATACACTAGAAATGACCCATATTCAAACACCTACAGCCCTGGATGGTGTAACCATCCTAACTTTGTTTGGTCAAGTCAAAAACCTTCTCAGGGTCCTAACTTGACTAAGCCAAGCACTTATGTGCAAACCAGTTGGTAGACACAACCGCATAAATACTAGCCACAACCTACTTAGGAAACCTAGCCTTCTAATCTGAGTTTAGTCCTCAAGGAAATGCGAGAAATGAATCAATTGAGGATAGAATTGACAGGATGACTAGACCAACTGGTAGATGCTAGATAACAAGGGATGCTACCATCCCAACCCATCCCCAACCCAAGAATCTTCAATAGGGCTAACCAGAACAACACACAGGAGCAACATGCACATATAGTTCAGCCTGCTCCTCAGCACCCACTAGGCTTTATTAACCCTAATCCTAACCAAGATCAAACTTTCTTGCAAAACCCACCTCAACCTTCCAACTATAATGCCTTTGTTGGTGCTGTAACTTTAAGAAGTGGGAGACAAATCCAAGATCCTTACCCCTCCAAATCTAAATCTAATAAAGATATTGAGGAGCCCGAATCTAACCTCGGAGACCAAGCTAATAAAGAATAAAATGATCAGGACCTAAGCACTCATGATTTCTCTCATGCACCCTTTCCTGAAGCCTTGAACAAACCTAAGAAAAAGGAAACCAATCCAGCTGTGGAGTGGCTCACTATTTTTGAACAAGTCCAGGTGAACATACCACTCCTTGAAGCAATTGAGAATATCCCAACCTATGAGAAATTTTTGAAAGAAATGTTCACACCTAAACACCATGCCAAATCATAAAATAGGGAGGTGTTATCTAAACAAGCTAGTGAAATTATCCTTAAAAACCTACCCCAAAAGTGAAAAGATCCTGGAGCCCCTCTGATTTCATGTGTTATTGGTGATGCTACCTTTGATAGGGCTTTTTTAGTTTTAGGTGCCTCCATCAATTTGATCCCCTCAATGTTATATGAAAAATTTAACTTTGGAGAGTTACAACCTACTGAGGTCACACTACAGTTGGATGATCGATCTATGACCACACCATGGGGAATTATTAAGGATATAATTGTCAAGGTTCGTGATTTTTATTTCCATGTGGATTTCTTGGTCCTTGACATGGAGGTAGCAGAGAATTTGAAGAACACCCCAATAATTTTAGGATGACCATTTTTAGCTACTTCCGAGGCTAATATTGATTATGAATTTGGCAGCATGGAAATAAAATTCCGGGACAAGAAGACAAAGATTAACATTTTTAAGGTCATCAAACAATTTGATGATAGTTGAATGATAGAAGATTCTGAGGATGTGGATCATACTATTGAATATTGTATGAAGTTAGGAGTGTCCTAATCCGATCCTACAAGCCTTGATCCCTAAAACAATCAAGAGGTCAATCACCCAATCACTGACTTGATTCCAAGACCTCTTAAGGATAACTGTGATCCACCTTTGAACCCTTCATCCCAATGACCTAAACCTGAGCTAAAACCTCTTCCTAATTATCTAAAATATGTTTTCTTGGGATCTAATCAAACTTACCCAGTGATCATTAGCTCTTATCTAACCCAAACTTAAGAAAATCAATTAATTCAAGTTTTGGGAAGAAACAGTAGAGCAATTGGTTGGACATTGGATTATCTGAAGGGGATCGATCCTACTTAATGTACCCACAGGATCTATGTTGACGATGGATATAAACCCTCCCAGGAAATGCAAAGATGATTGAATCCTAATAGGTGGGAGGTTGTAAGAAAGGAGATGATTAAGTGGTTAGATGTGGGAATAATTTATTTAATCACTGACAGCCTATGGATCAGTCCTGTACAAGTGGTTCCTAAGAAAGCTGGACTGACTGTGATTACTAATGACAATGGGGAGTTGATTCCAACCCGTACAGCTTCCTCTTAGAGAGTTTGTATCGATTACAGGAAGCTGAATAATGCTACTAAGAAAGAACACTTTCCACTTCCCTTCATTGATCAAATTCTTCAAAGACTAGTCGGCTAAAAGTTCTTCTGCTTCTTGGATGGCTACTCTGGCTACAATTAAGTAGCTATCCACCCCAACGATCAAGTGAAAACCACCTTCACATGTCCCTACGGAACATTTAAATTCCGAAGAATGCCTTTTGGATTATGCAATGCACCAACGACTTTTCAAAGGTGTATGCTTGCAATCTTTTTTGACATGATGGGTGATTTTATGGAAATCTTTATGGATGATTTTTCTGTGTTCGGAGACTCGTTTGAATCATGTCTGATCAATCTGGAGAAAACTTTACAAATATCCATAGAGGTAAACCTTGTCCTATCTTGGGAAAAGAGCATTTCATGGTTAGGGAAGGCATAGTCCTTGGCCATGTTATGAATGAAAGTGGAATTGAAGTGGATAAAGCCAAGGTGGACACTATCATTAAACTTCTGCCACCTTCGATGGTTAAAAAAGTAAGATCATTTCTTGGACATGTGGGATTTTACTGTCAATTCATTAACAATTTTTCTAAGGTGGTGAGGCCCTTAAGTAATTTACTGGTGAAAGATCAAACCTTTGATTTTGATTCAAGTTGCTTAAGGGTTTTTAATCTATTGAAGGAGGACATTACACAATCACCCATCCTACAACCTCCTAATTGGGATCACCCATTCGAAATCATGACCAATGCTTCTGATTTTGCTATTGGTGCTGTCTTGGGACAAAAGATTGACAAGAAATCTTCCATGATTTACTACACTAGTAAAACTCTTGTTGAGACTAAAAGGAATTACACAACTACAGAAAAAGAGTTGTTAGCAGTAGCTTTTACTCTAGAGAAGTTTAGACCATATCTATGTGGGTCTCATGTCACAATTTTCACAGATCATATTGCATCAAGGTAGTTGATGTCCAAGAAGGATGCAAAACCCAAACTAATCGGATGGATCCATCTACTACAAAAATTCGATTTAGAAATCAAAGACAAATCTGGTGCCCAAAATATAGTAGAAGATCATCTCTCCAGAATCCCTGCAGAATCTACAACTCCTAAATTTTATGATTCATTTCTTAATGAGACACTTTTGATAGTTTGCAAACTACCTTAGTTTGCATACATTGTCAACTATTTGGCAATCGGGAAATTACCCATGGACTGACCAAAGCATAGACGTGATAAGTTGATTTCCAATGCTAAATACTACTTTTGGGAAGACTTAGAACTATTCAAAATTTGCGCGGATCAGGTTATCCGCTGATAAACACACATGAATTCATGATAAATTGCTTATTTATGATAGTTCCTAGGCTTAGCATTGCATATCATGTTATAAATACTGCATAACATCCATTGCATGACATTTAGGATAGTCGTATGTTTTGTATTTTAATTCCTTCATTTTATATGGCCAAGAGGAAATGTGATGTCCTTATAAACTTTGGATTAAAAATCCGATCATACAGATGGATCCGGAGCGACGATCGTAGTCCGACAGCATAGAAATCACCTCGATCTGAGCACCGTGGCATCCTCTGCAAGCAATGAAGGGTGGACGGTACATATGTTGCCACATGGCACCATCTGGAGCACCCAAAGCCACCCGCCACATCTCCAAAGGCCGCCCATCAAGTGATCTCAGCTCTTGGATGTAATTCCAATGGCTGAGAGGCCACCCTCACCACACGGCCACAATTCCTCTTCGCGACACACCCATGGATGTGGCACAATGTAAGGATGAGCGCTCTCAAAGAGCGAGCACTTGATCGAGCCACGATTTGCCGTGCCAACTACAGTGCCAGCTGCAATAGGGCTGCCTGATTGCGATCAAGTGGTCAAGATTCCGCACGCGTGATCCAATGCCACCCACTGACACAAAGGCGCACGCCAGATCACACGCATGCCATCTGGGGCGTGCATTTAAGTTGACCGTGGGTAGCGCCTACCCTTCGAACCTCATAATTGCGTGAGGCGTCTAATTCAAATTAGAGCATGCGTGATCTGCGGGCGTGCCTTGACCGTGCGATGCCTCATCTGACAGCAGCCAACGCACATGCCAGCGGTGCGAATTTCAAATGCTGGAAAGCACGCGCTCTCCTCTCACAATCATAGCCGTCCACGCTTGATCCAACAGCCGATGATCATCGTGACTACGACAGTTGCATTCGAGCGTTCAAGCTCCAGCCAAGGCACGTGAGTGACTTAGTGACGTCTCTGGCGGGTCTTTAGCGACGTCTTAAATGTCACTAAAGGCCCATGCATGCAAACTACCACCATTCCACCACTATATAAAGACCCTTACACCCCCCATTCTAAAGCATCTCTACCTACTCTACTCCCTCCTACTCCTAAGCTCTAGCAAGCCTACCAACGCTCCATTAGCGCTTACTCTCAAGCTCATAGGGCTCCTATTAGTGTAGCGAACTAATGATGGTTATTTATGGTTTACAATCGTTGTAGTATATGACAAAATAACTACCAGATTACTAAAGAAATTTTTTTACTCGGAATAATAAGTTTTCCTAAGTCGAACTTAGGGAGCAACCATAATTCTAGAAGTATAAAATTTCTCAATTATGTTACAAAAATAAGAGAGAGAGAGGGGGGAGCAAAAGTTCTCTTGGCTTCTTCTTCTCTCTTCCTCTTCTTTCTCTTTCAGCTGATCTTCTTCTCTTTCTTTGCTTTCTCCTGTAGAGTCTTCTTCCTGCCTTCTTCTTTCTTCTTTACTTGCGGCTATGCCTTCTTTTCTTCTTCTTCTTCTCTGCTTCCTTCTTCTGTTCTTCTTTTTCTTTCTTTCCTTGCCTGCAGCTGTGTCCTCTCTCTCTTTTCTTCTTCTTCTCTGCTTCTGCTTCTTTTCTTTTCCTCTTCTTTCTGCTTTGGCCACTGACTTTCCTTCCTCTTTTCTTCTTCTTTTGGTTATTTCCCTTTCGACGTCTGATGCAGTGCTCAGACGGCTTAACTGTGCATTTGCTATAGTGCTTTCCTTCCTTCTTCTTCAGCGACTCAGTGCGGCTAAGGCTTCGGCCGCTCCTCCCCTCTTCTTCTTCCTTAGCTTGCTTCTGCTTCTTCTTTCTTTCTTTCTTTCCTACATGCACACACAGTGGTCAGTGCAAAACCTACCCCTACCCCTTCCCTGCATCTCTCTCTTTCTCAGAATCTCTCTTAGGAATGCCCTCCCAGAGCTGGGTAATCGGGTTCGGGTAGCGTGCCCGGGACCAGGCCCACCGACGTGCGGTGGTGGGAGAGGAGTGCTCGGTCGGGTAGTCGGATCCGACCCAGACCCGCAGAGCATGAGAGTGGGCGAGGGCGAGTGAGCACGTGGCGTACTACGTGCGGGTGAGAGGGACCTGACCCCTGTGTATCAAAGGCAAATAGCTTGATACACTTTTTCAATATAAGTGTAGGCGCGTGGCCTCACACTTATGAGGTGGGACTAAAATCCCACCTCCAAATCTCGCACCCGCGGCTAAGGAAGATGCTGCCAATTGGGGCAGCTGCAAGGCTCGCGACCCAATTGCAGGCCTGGGCATATTCGCAGATGCAATCCGTACTACTTGGGATGCGTGCCTGGGCTGGAGAAAGTCTGGAGCTGTAGCAACTTAGCAATGGATGCGAGGGGCTGCTGACCTAAAAATACATTGACGGCCTCTCGGCCACATCAGAAAACTTAGGAAGCTTCACCGTAGTGAGGCGAAGACGATGCGGGGGTCGGCGAGGCGCGAGAGTGCTTGTGGAGGTAGACCTAGGTCAGATTGTGTGCGTGAAGATGGGTTTGTTCGGGGGGTGGTTGGGTGGTGTATGCCAGTGAATGGAGAGGGGGGAATGGTTGGGTGGAGTGAGGGGGAGCTTCTGGGGTAGTCGGTGAGGGGTGAGGTGGTCTGTGGAAGTGGGATGGCCTCGCCAAAGAAGGCGACCGGAGATGGGGAAGATGGAGTTGGACAGTGGCAGTCGGGTGGTTGAAATGGCAAATTAGTAGGGGGAAAATACAAGAGAGAGAGAGAGGAAACTTTGTACCTATTTACTTGATGAAGAGGGAGAGAGCAGCGCCCGACTCATGCCCGTCGGAGCTGAGGACGAAGATGCCCAGGAGGAGGGTATCGGCAACGAGGAGGCAGTCAAAGGGTGCCAGCTGGTACGACCTAGCACGAATGACAACGCAAAGTAAACTCTACTGCAGGTAGGGCAGCAAAGCGATGAGGAGGAGGAGAAGATCGCCGGAAGCTCGGGCGCTCTGACCGGAGGGGGAAGAGAAGAAATGGGGGGTATTTCTCCGCTAGAGGAAGCTTGAAGGAGTCGGCAGACCTTACCGCTCCTTATAAAGGCCTTGGCGCGGAGAGGGGACCGAGGTGGCGATGTGCTAGGCTCACCGGAGAGTGGTCGGAGAGGATACCCATGCCTTTCGTGCGTTCGCACGAGAGGCCTGGTTGATGGCAGAGGGGAGGGGAGGGTTCCTACAACGGAGGACGTCGCAGGGAACCCCCCGTCTATTCTAGAGGACGGCCGCCCTGCCCTGCGTGGTGCCATCCTCCGCGTAAGGTCGCTGGAGGCATGGCGATGAGCAGAAGTGGTAGGGAGGACCGTTCTGCAAAGAACGACGAGAAGTTGGGGGCCTAAACGTAACGGTCTCAAAAGGTTAGGGTCAAAAAGTAAATTAAGAGGACCAATTTGTAAAGTTGGTCAAGATGGTCTTTTCTTTGGCCCAAGCTTTTATATTATGCTAATTTGAATCTAAGGATTTTAATGGTGAATTTTGATTTTAGGTTGGACCATGTTTGACCGATCAATTTGTGCAAAAACCCAAATTAAGTCATTTGTGCAAAAACCCAAATTTTAAGGTTTCAACCCTTGTTCTAGACCATGAAGTTCTTAATGATTTCAGATAAGTGCTTTTTCTTTTGAAACCTAGATTAGGTTAGAATGCCAACCATAGGTGTAAAAGGTACTCAAGTACCAACCAAGATCCAGATCTGTCTAGCCTCAGCCTCAGTCCTTAGTAAAGGTTTTTAAGGCCAACAAGAACTAACCTAAGGTTTATTGGACTTTGTGGTTAAATAACCCGTGCTTGAGATAATTTTAGCCCTGGCTCAGTTCACAGTGCATTTTGTAAGAAAGAGAGGTAGAAGATTTATATGTTTGGAGAGTTTTCTCTCTCTTTTTCTTTTTAATTCTAGCTTAGGATCGGCTTCTCAACACGGTCTGTATCAGATTCCTTGTCCCCATCATCAATCCTCAAGGGTTCCTGGCAATCGATGCTTTGAGATAGCACCACCCATGGTAACCCCCAGAACCCTGGCTGTTGAGATTTCGAGATAATCCCATCCATGGTGTTCCGCGGCCGAATTCAGACCCTGGCAATTGGCATTTTGTGATAATGCCATCCATGGAATCTGAACCAGCAGAGTGCTTACATGCCCCCAGTAGGATATGTAAATATCCTAAGAGACAAGCACCGAGGAGATGATATTTTGTTACGCATCTTCGAGGGGAATTTCCCAGCTCTCCGCACTGGGAACTCGTCCAAATCAACTTGTGTTGATCGGCCGCTCCTACTCTAGGTGTCATTTTCATAATTTTTGCAACGCTTCTACGTGATTTTGATTTTTATGCTTACTGAACCAGGCTGTGTGTGAAATTAGGGTGCTTAGGTTACTGAGTCCCGTAAACCAAAAGTTTGTTAACGAGGCCAAATACTCCCTAAGCCTTGGACCTAATACTTAAGCTTTTCATTTTCCTCAACCTCTTGAGGAATGTCTAGATCTTAATGGATACTAAGAGTCTATCCAAGAATGCCTAAAATTCACATTCTTACTAATCTTACTATGCACTTTCCATTTCTTTTCCTAAATAAGGTCTAGAACTTAGGTTAACTCCTTAATTTCTTACTAATGACCATCTCTTTTCTTTCATTTTGTGCTCTTTCTTTTCATTTTGTTCCTTTTTCTCCTCCTCCTTTGTAGAGTCCACAAAATTTCTTCCCTCCACTCATTTTATTATTCATTTTCAAAAAATTTTTAATTTTTATGGTGTTTTTGGCATATGTGAAATTCTTTTGTTTAAAACCTTTTCTTACAAGATTTGCACTTTCATATCCCCCCATGCGTAAGATTTGCAATGTCCTCATTGTAACTTAGGAGGGTTTTTATTCAACTTAGTTCATACATTAGGACAGATGTTTTGATGAGTGAATGGGTCAGGGTGACAGTTGCGGACGATTTCTAAACTCAGATTGAAGCACCTGAGGTGGAGTCGGCTGTCCTAAGGGGTGAACCTTAAGTACGAAAAGGTGTCAGAAAATGTTTTGATGAGTGAATGACGGGCTGCCTCCCGTTAAGCGCTGAGTTTTACGCCATCGGCTGGGTGCAATATGCTCAGGGAAAATGGAGGATAATTGATGATTCAGCCAAATCAGTAGAGGTTACACCAATGAACGGTTTGTCTCTAACCGTTCACGATGAAAGGTTCAGAATCATGGCTGAGTAGACTGATTTCGATGGCTCCATTTCCAAAAACCTGTCGGACAAGGTATGGTCTGACCCACTTGGATCGTAGTTTCCCAGGGAAAAGTTTGAGTTGGGCATCAAAGAGTAGGACCTTCTAACCAGGATGAAAGATCTTTCTAGAGATGTGTTTGTCATGGAAGGCTTTAACCCGCTCCTTGTAGGTTCGCGAGTTCTCGTACGCATCAAGGCATAATTCATCGATCTCGCTGATTTGAAGCTTTCTGTGGGTTCCAACCTTAGAAAGATCTAGATTACAACTCCGTACTGCCCAATAGGCTTTGTGCTCCAGTTCGACGGGAAGGTGACACGCCTTCTCGTACACCAGTCTAAAGGGAGACATGCCTAATTGGATTTTATGGGAGGTCCTATAGGCCCACAAGGCTTCCGGAAGTCGGGACGCCAGTCCTTCCTGCTAGGCCGAATAGTGACCTGTAGGATTTTCTTGATCTCCTGATTTGATAGCTCAGCTAGACCATTAGTCTGGGGGTAATAAGGAGTGGAGATTCGGTGAGACACCCCGTATTTGGTCACCAGTGACCTGAACTGAGCATTCGTGAAATGGGTCCCCCCGTCGGAGATGATAGCACGAGGAATCCTGAACTGTGAGAAGATATTATGATGAATGAATTTGAGGACGATTTTATGATCACAGGTTTGGGTCGGTATGGCTTCGATCCATTTGGACACGTAGTCCACAGCTAGCAGAATGTACTCGAAGCCATCCGAAACAGGAAAGGGGCCCATAAAATCAATCCCCCAAATATCAAATATTTCGCATACGAGAATCGGCTGCAAAGGCATCATGTCGCGATGGCTCATGTTGCCCAAAGTTTGGCAGTGACTGCATGCCTTGCAGTGATTGTATGTGTCCTTGAACAGAGTGGGCCAATAAAAGCCACACTAGAGGATTTTCGATGCGATTTTGTGCCTAGAGAAATGGCCACCGCATGCCTGGTCATGGCAGAAGGAGAAAATATCATTGATTTCACCTTCTGGGACACATCTCTGAATGATTTGGTTGGCACCTATGGATCTTCCCAAATGTAGTACTTGGCATCAGAGCACAATTTGTCTTTCTTGGCCTTCGGCCAATCAGACGGGATCTGATGAGATGCCAAGTAGTTTACTATATTAGCAAACCATGGAAGTCTAGTACCAATAGTCAGCAGGTGCTCATTAGGGACATGCTCCATGATGGGTCCAGAAGGGTTGATGATCTCAGAAGGAAGGCGAGACAAATGGTCAGCTACCACATTTTATCGTCCCGCCTTGTCGCTAATCTTGAGGTCAAATTCTTGCAACAACAAGATCCATCGGATTAGTCGGGGCTTCGCATCCTTCTTGGCAAGGAGATGCCTCACAGTTGTGTGATCCGAGTAGACAATGATGTGGGAACCTAGGAGATAAGATCAAAATTTTTCAAGGGAAAGTACTATGGCTAGTAGCTCTTTCTCCGTAACTGTGTAGTTACGCTGCGCCTCGTCAAGTGTCTTGCTAGCGTAGTAGATGACCATGGGTTTCCCACCAACTTTCTGCCCCAGAACCGCTCCTACAGCGAAATCAGTTGCATCGCACATGATCTCAAAGGGTTTAGACCAATCAGGGGATTATAGGATCGAGGCCTGGGTGACTCGGTCACGGAGGTTTTCAAAGGCATGAGTGCATTCCTTGGAGATCTCAAAGGGTACATCCGTAGAGAGAAGAGTAGTCAGGGGGCGCGCGATTTTCGAAAAATCAGGAATGAAATGATGGTAAAAATCGACGTGCCCCAGAAAAGAACGGATGTCCCTGATTGAGCTAGGCATAGGAAGCTGAGAAATTAAACCAACCTTGGCTCGATCCACTTGGATGCCTTTCTCAGAAATCAGATGTCCTAGGACGATCCCCTCAGGCACCATAAAATGGCTCTTTTCCCAGGAAAGAACCAAATTAACATTGATGCAACGCCTGAGTATATGAACCAAGTGCTGGAGGCAATCATCAAATGATGCCTCAAAGACTGAGAAGTCATCCATGAAGACTTACAGATAATCACCTACCATATCAGAGAATATGGCAAGCATGCACCGCTGAAAAGTCACAGTTGCATTGCAGAGACCGAAAGGCATCCTTCAGAATGCATACGTTCCGAAGGGGCAGGTGAACATGGTCTTCTCTTGGTCCTCAGGATGAATAGCTACTTGGTTATAACCGGAGCACCCTTCAAGAAAGCAGAAGAATCGATTTCCCGCTAATTTCTCAAGAATCTGATCAATGAAAGGTAGTGGGAAATGATCCTTCTTCGTGGAGGAATTAAGTCGTCGGTAATCTATGCAGACTCTCCATGAGTTGGCTAATTGGGTAGGTATGACTTCTCCAGTTTCAGTCATAATGGTGGTGAGCCCTGCCTTTTTAGGCACGACCTGAATTGGGCTCACCCAACGACAGTCAGAGATCGGGTAGATGATCCCTGCATCTAACCACTTGATGATTGCCTTTTTGCACGACCTCCTGTAGGTTGGGGTTCAAAAGTCTCTGCATTTCACGGGAAGGCCGTGCGCCCTCTTCTGAATAAATATGGTGTGTACAATAAGAGGAACTTATTCCAGTCAAGTCATCGAGAGTCCATCCAATGGCTCTGCGATGTTGCTGGAGAACAGCAATCAGACGGGATTCCTGCTCAGGAGTGAGCTTGGAATTTATAATCACAGGAAAAGTCTGATTAGAACCTAAGAAGATGTATTTCAAATGATCGGGAAGGGGTTTTAGTACAAGGATGGGGTTATCAGCAGCAGCAGGTGGTTCAGGGTAAGTGTGAGGTTCAAGGATATGAGTTATGGGTTTGTCTAAATCAAGGTCTGACTCCTCTAATTGCGGTTCGAGATCTTTCTGTGGTTGATGAGGTATAATCAGGTTGTTCTCAAAATTCGTTTCATCAACCAAGGCCCTAATATCAAAGATTGTTCGATGACACTGCAATTGATTCCCTGTTGGGCCTTAAAGATATCAATTTTGAGGGTTTGATTTCCAAATTTCAACTCTATTTGGCCCTCCTCACAACTGATGTTGGCTCTAGTAGTAGCCAAGAAAGGTCCCCCTAGAATGATCTGTGTATCCCTAGGGTTTTCAGGTGCGTCCATGTCTAAGACTATAAAGTCTACAAGAAAATAGAAATCCCGCACTCTTACAATAACATCCTCAAGAATCCCTTTAGGAGACTTTATAGATCGATCTGCTAACTGTAGTGTTACCTCAGTTGGTTTTAGGTCAGATTCTTCTAGGTGTTTTAGTAAGGATGTGGGTATCAGATTTATGGAAGCACCCAAGTCTAGCAATGCTCTGTCGAATTGGGTTTCACCTATTTTGTAGCAAATCAGGGGAGTACCTGGATCTTTTGCCTTGGGTGGGAGTCTGCTTAGGATTACAGAGCTATGTTGCTCTGACAGTACAATTGGACTCCCACTCTTGGTTCGCAGCTTACGCTGAGGTGTACACACATTCTTTAAGAATCGTGCATAAGCAGATATGTGGTGAATCGCATCCATCAAGGGGATGTTTATTTGAACCTGCTCAAAGAGCTTGACCAGGTCCTCCTCTGGTGCCACGGGCTTGGTTGTCTTCTTTCCCTTGGTCAAGGCCTCGGGAAATGGAACCTTGGTTGGTACTTCTAGGATAGGTCCAGGTCTTTGATCTAGGACAGGGATAGGAACGTTCGGGATTACTGTCCTAGGGTTCGGATCACTACCAGGCTTGGAGTGGTCTGGATAGGGTGGATCTTGGTTCTCCTTACCACTACGGGTGGTTACAGAATTCAATCCTGCCTGGTTTTGGTTAGGGTTTGATAGGATGGGTTGCTGCTGATAACTTGCATAAGAGTGGAAGCCTCCATCCCGTCAGGTGAAGGAACAGAGGGGGCCTGATAAATCATGTGTGCTTGGCCTGGGTTTGGGTTCATAACGCGCTGCTGGGTTGGTACGTTATTAGGGTTAGGAAGAGGTTGGGATGGAAGTGTGCCCGGTTGGCGAGAATTTGCCAACTGGGCCAGTTGATTTTGAACCTCTTTAAGTTCATCCTTGTGCTATTTTTGAATAGTCGCATTCGTTCTCTGAATGTAGCCAGAGTCTGAAGGATGAGGGACATTTGGTCTTGGTTTGGCCCTGATGGATAAGTAGGGTTGGGCCGAGGCTGAGGCAGCTGGTAAGGACGAGGTGGTTGTGGACGGGGCTGAAAGGGTGGTCTTTGAGTTTGGGAATTTCCCGCCCACTGGAAGTTGGGATGGTTTCGCCATCCAAGATTGTAGGTGTTAGAGAATGGGTCATTCTGGATGGCATTGAGGTCCTCGCAAGTCTAAGGAACCTCCAAAGAGTCAGAGAATGAGGGAACGGAATTCCCCTGGCTAGTATAGAAAGGATCAGAGGATCTTCCGATCCGAGAATCAGATGGGGGTGGATACGGATCCATCCCAGGAGAAGGTCGGTGGAGAATGTTTTGCACAGTCTCCCGTGTGGAAGGAGGCTGTGCAAAGGAACTATGCGTAGAGGTGGCTCACTGCAAGTGCTGAGTTAGCTCATCCACCTTCTTCTCAATGATAGAGACCTTGTCCAATCGACTGGCCATCAATTCCAGGTCGATTGATGCGGACAGGCCCTGCGTCTCATGTGCTCCCCTAAGGTTCGTCGATGCGCGGGTATTCATCCTGTCGAATAATCCCATGGAGTCATTATTGATGGAGTTCTCACACATATTTTCGAGAATCTCCCACACGGTGTCCTCATACTGACACATGATATTCCCTCTGCAAGTTACATTGACGAAAAGCCTAATATCTTCACGGAGTCCCTGGTAAAAAGACTGGACTTGTTCCCATTTAGGAACTCCGTGATGGGGGCACTTTCTCATGAGATCCTGAAAGCGATCCCATGCCTCATGAAGAGGTTCTCCCGATTGTTGCGTGAAGTGGGTAATCTGATGGCGCAAGGGATTGGTCCGACCAACGGGAAAGAACTTCTTTAAGAACTCGGACTGAAGTTCTTCCCAATTGTTGATCGGCCGGGTCTGTGTTTGGTACCAATGAGCGGCCTTGTCCATAAGAGAGAAGAAGAACTTCTTCATGAGGAGAATGTCCCAATTTTGTGCATCTGACCCAAAAGTTTCGACCAGATGCTTTAGCTGTTTGATGTGCTGGAAGGGGTCTTTAGAATTAAGCCCATGAAATTTAGGTATGGCATGAATCATATTGGGCTTTAATTCAGAATCAGGTCCTCCAGTCGGGATTCTGACTCGAGGCTCAATAGCCACCGCAACAAGATTATAATGGTCCCGCATCATAGGACGCTGCGGTGGGTGCACAAATTTCTAGAAGAGGTCATTGAGTCGCTGGAGCTGGTGCTCCAGATTGTTCTCTTCCTCAACTGGCTGAGCCATTGTGGAAGAAGAAGGTAAGTTGGGTTCGGAGTCGGAGGAGAGGTCTATGTGAACTGTTGTTTGCTCAAACAAGGGCACTGAGGCTCGACCTCGAGGAAAGTGAATTTCTAAAGGAGGTTTCAAGGACCTCCTACCAAACATACACTAATGGAGAAGATGAGTTTAGCAGGTGCTGGACCCAATCAAGACACCCAAAATGTTGGGTGGCTATAGAGGTGCGGGGCAGATGGACCCCTTGATCAAAAGATCGTCCAGCTGAGAATTACCTGAGTAGCCAGAGAGGGTGAGTCCCGCGAAGACCCCTATACGGTAGAACGTCCCCACGGGTTACAGGGTTTCCCCTACCCAACCTCTCTTGTCACTGAGATTCCAGGTAGATCATAATGGGGATCTTGACCTCTTAAGTCTACCACTTTTAATTAAGATCAAGGTGCTTAGGTTTTCACTTGAACTTTAGCCTTTTGAGTACAAAGAGTGACCTAAGTTGAAGGTTAGTTGACCCAAGGGGTCAACTTCACCTGCTAGTTCCTTTGAGAGCTTATTAGGTCTTGTCTTTTAGGGTTCAAGTGTCTTTAAAGAGCCAAATTGCTTAGGGTTTCTTTTAATAAGTATTTTCAATCAATGGCTTGGCACACTTCTTTTCGGATTTCTCAATTTTTGCTTAAGAAGTGTGTCTCTAAAACCCTAATGTTAAATCTAATGTTGTCTCTACTTGGTCCAGTTAGCTCCTTGTTGGGTAATTTAGGGCTCAAGCATGAAGGTGTTAGCCCTTAAATACCCTTAATAGTGTGTGCAAAAATAGTGGGTTGAAATTGAAAAACATGGAGCTTTGATGGTTTACTAGGTATGGAAGACAGGTTATACCTATATTGCTTGTTCTTTCTTTTTCTTCCTCTTTAGAATTGAGGGGCTAAAGTGAGAGGATAGAAAATTACCTGTCCTTGGAGTGGTTGTTGTGCGGCTACTTGTCTTCTTGATTTCCTCTGCCTGCACACAAAAGAGAAGAGATTAGTAGAAACTCAAAAATAGAGATCTTATGGCTTCTAGAATAGCCGTTGCTCTCCGGCAATGGTGCCAAAATAATGCTGGTTGCTGCCTTGTTTCGTCGTGATGGTTATTTATGGTCTACAATCGTTGTAGTATATGACAAAACAGCTACCAGATTACTACAGAAATTTTTTACTCGGAATAATAAGTTTTCCCGAGGTCGAACTCAGGGAGCAACCATAATTCTAGAAGTATAAAAGTTCTCAATTATGTTACAAAAATAAGAGAGAGAGAGAGGGGGGAGCAAAAGTTCTATTGGCTTCTTCTTCTTCTCTCTTCCTCTTCTTTCTCTTTCAGCTGATCTTCTTCTCTTTCTCTACTTTCTCCTACAGAGTCTTCTTCCTGCCTTCTTCTTTCTTCTTCTTCTTTTCCTTAGCCTGTGGCTGTGGTGATCTTCTTCTTCTTTCTCTTTTCTTCCTGCCTTCTTCTTTCTTCTTTACTTGCGGCTGTGCCTTCTTCTTTTCTTCTTCTTCTTCTCTGGTTCCTTCTTCTGTTCTTCTTTTTCTTTCTTTCCTTGCTTGCGGCTGTGTCCTCTCTCTCTTTTCTTCTTATTCTCTGCTTCTGCTTCTTTTCCTTTCCTCTTCTTTCTGCTCTGGCCACTGACTTTCCTTCCTCTTTTCTTCTTTTGGCTGTTGCCCTTCCGACATCTGATGCAGTGCTCAGACGGCTTATCTGTGCATTTGCTACAGTGCTTTCCTTCCTTCTTCTTCAACTGCTCAGTGCGGCTAAGGCTTCGACTGCTCCTCCCCTCTTCTTCTTCCTTAGCTTGCTTCTTCTTCTTCTTTCTTTCTTTCTTTCCTACGTGCACACACAGTGGTCAGTGCAAAACCTACCCCTACCCCTTCCCCGCGTCTCTCTCTTTCTCAGAATCTCTCTTAGGAATGCTCTCCCAGAGCTAGGTAATTTGGTTCGGGTAGCGCACTTAGGACCAGGCCCACCGGCATGCAGTGGTTGGCGAGGAGTGCCTGGTTGGGAAGTCAAATCCAGCCCAGAACCGCGGGGCGTGAGCGCGGGCGAGGGCGAGCAAGCATGTGACACACTGCGTGCGGGTGAAAGGGGCCTAACCCCTATGTATCGAAGGCAAATAGCCTTATACACTTTTTCAATATAAGTGTGGGCGCGCGGCCACACACTTATGAGGTGGGACTAAAATCCCACCTCCAAATCTCGCACTCGCTGTTGAGGAAGCTACTACCAATTGGGGCAGCTGCAACGCTCGCGACCCAATTGCAGGCCTGGGCGTATTCGCAGACGCAATCCTCATTGCTTGGGATGCACGCCTGGGCTGGAGAAAGTCTGGAGCTGCAGCAACTTAGCAATGGCGGCGAGGGGCTGCCGACCTGAAAATACAATGACGGCCTCTCGGCCACATCAGAAAACGTAGGAAGCTTCGCCGTAGTGCGGCGAAGATGGTGTGGGGGTCGACGAGGCGCGAGAGTGCTTGTGGAGGTAGACCTAGGTCAGATTGTGTGCGTGAAGATGGGTTTGTTTGGGGGGTGGTTGGGTGGTGTATGGAAGTGAATGGAGAGGGGGGAACGGTTGGGTGGAGTGAGGGGGAGCTTCTGGGGTAGTCGGCGAGGGGTGAGGTGGTCTGTGGAAATGGGACGGCCTCGCCGGAGAAGGCGACCAGAGATGGGGAAGATGGAGTTGGACAGTGGCGGTCGGGTGGTTGAAATGGCAAATTAGTAGGGGGAAAATACAAGAGAGAGAGAGAGGAAACTTTGTACCTATTTACTCGACGAAGGGGGAGAGAGCAGCGCCCGGCTCGTGCCTGTCAGAGCTGAGGATGAAGATGCCCAGGTGGAGGGTATCGGCGACGAGGAGGCGGTTAGAGGGTGCCAGCTGGTACGGCCTGGCACGAACGACAGGACAGAGTAAACTCTACTGTAGGTAGGGCAGCAGAGCTATGAGGAGGAGGAGGAGAAGATCGCTGGAAGCTCGAGCCCTCTGACCGGAGGGGGAAGAGATGAAATGGGGGGTATTTCTCCGCCAGAGGAAGCTTGAAGTAGTCGGCAGACCTTACCGCTCCTTATAAAGGCCTTGGCGCGGAGAGGGCACCGAGGTGGCGACGTGCCAGCCTCGCCGGAGAGTTGCCAGAGAGGATACCCATGCCTTTCGTGTGTTCACACGAGACGCATGGTTGATGGCAGAGGCAGGGGAGGGTCCCTGCAACAGAGGACGTCGCAGGGAACCCCCCGTCTATTCTAGAGGACGGCCGCCCTGCCCTGCGCGGCGCCATCCTCCGCGCAAGGTCGCCGGAGGCATGGCGCTGCGCAGAAGTGGCAGGGAGGATCGTTCTGCAAAGAACGACGAGAAGTTGGGGGCCTAAACGTAGGGGTTTCAAAAGATAAGGGTCAAAAAGTAAATTAATAGGACCAATTTGTAATGTTGGTCAAGATGGTCTTTTCCTAGGCCCAAGTTTTTATACTATACTAATTTGAACCTAATAATTTTAATGGTGAATTTTTATTTTAGGTTGGACCATGTTTGACCGGTCAATTTATGCAAAAACCCAAATTAAGTCATTAATTGGGCATGGTTCTCATTTTAGGTCAAAATAGGTTTCAAAGGGCAAATTGAAGGTTCTAAACCCTAGGGTATATTTTTCTATGAATTTTAGAGGGTTTATTTGATTTTTATCTTGCCTCAAACCTCATGAATTAAAGTGGATTTGTTTTAGGGTTACAGAATGTCATTTAATTCCTAGAAGTTGCTATAACCCTTTTTAGATCAGATCATCCCACTTCCCTTCTTATTAAGCTTTTTTTACCTATGTTTGGACCCTTAATTATCCTGTTTGCATACTGCATTGGTGAAATTGCAGTTTTACCCCTAATGATTTATTTTATCCTTTAACTTGGAATTCTCTGAGTTAAGCCTCTCTTTGGGTTTTGTAGGAGCTTTTTCACACATATTTAGATTAGATTGTGCTAGTTAGGGTTCATGATGAGGTTCTCATCACGAACCTTTGCCTCACCAAATATTTCTCCATCTTCCCATCCCCATTCATAGGTCGCCTTGGAGCCATCCTCCTACCTCATTTTCGGTAGTAGATCATCTCAACCTCCTCACCTCCATTCCAAATCTATGCTGAAGCTTTCCTCTACCTAACGTCCTCTTGCATCTCTCCTCCGTCATTCCGCTCCTCACCTCCTTCATCTGAGCTTCCGTAAGGAGCTGTCATCTCACTGAATAGCTACTACGAGAGATTTCTTCTCACCTCTATCTCTTTTTATGCTTTCGTTGATTATTGTAATAGACATTCATGATATATATCATATTTGTTCCATATCTCTTGTAATTTATTCTACTTGTCTTCTTCTTTCAAAAACACAAAAAAGTAACAAAATCATAAAGCACCAAAAAGAAACAAATCGAAGTGCGGTTTTCATACAAAGTAAACATTGCCTCCCTGTGTTCGACTCGAGACTCCCTTGGAGTTTCGGTATAAATTTTATTTGATCACGAGTTTTGCAACTATGATGACGAGCTACTCGTAACCCTGATTTCAAACACGTGAAACACGTTCGATCATTCTGCCATTGTGTTTTAGACGACGAGATCACAAGTGTGCTAGAATTTTGCCATACTTTTGCTTGTGGAGATCACTTCTCAGGAAAAAAGACAGCAACTAAAGTGCCCCAAAGTGGATTATTTGGGTTGTCTTTATTCCACGACTCTTACAATTTTTGTAGGTCATGCATTTATTGCCAAACTCTAGGAAACATGACCAGGAAGGATATGATGCCCCTAAATCCAACCCTTGAAGTCGAGATCTTTGATGTTTAGGGCATTGATTTTATGGGACCTTTTACCAATTCGTTTGGGTACCTGTACATTCTGGTTACAGTCGACTATGTATCCAAATGGATTAACGCCATCCTGACTTGAACCAATGACCATAAGGTGATCATGGACATTGTAAAGAAAAACATCTTTAGCTAGTTTGGTGTACTAAAGGCTCTAATTAGTGATGACAGGTACCATTTCACTCACAATAAATACAGGACCTTATTAACTAAGTATGGAGTCACTCACAGAATCTCTATTCCATACCATCCACAGACCAACGGACAAGCTAAAATTTCCAATTGAGAAATTAAAAAAAACCTTCAAAAGTCTACTAAATTAGATGACATTCTCTAAGCCTACCAGACTGCGTATAAAACTTTGATTGGAATGTCTCCATTCCATTTGGTCTATGGAAAATCTTGCCATCTGTCTGTTGAACTTGAACATAAAGCTTATTAGGCAATTATACCTTTTAACCTAAATCTGGAACAATCTGGATGACAAAGAAAACTCCAATTGATTGAATTGTAGAAAATCCAAAATGATGCTTATGATAGTGTGAGAATTTATAAGAATAGGACAAAAGCCTTACATGATAAGTATATCTCTCGAAAAAGCTTTGTGTCTAATCAAAAGGTTTTGTTATTTGATGCATGCTTGAAGCTCTTTCCGGAAAAATTAAGATCAAAATGGATAGGTACTTTTATTGTAAGGAAAATTTTCCCTCATGAAGCTATTCTCAATCTGGATCCCAAGACTGGCCATGAAATAAAGGTAAATGGTCAAAGGCTAAAGCCTTACATTACTTAGAATCTTGATCCCATTCCTGATAGTCACATTAACCCTCTGGAAGCATCTTAGAGCTGAACTGAGTCCTGCAAATGACATTAAATTTAGCGCTGGCTGGGAAGCAACCCAGTATTTAGTACATGTATTTTTCTATCCAGGTTGATCTGGATTAACAAGCTCAATCAGGTGATATCCCCTCCTCTTGCTTATTACATTTTGATTTCTCTGCATACATTTCAATGACATTGTAATGAATAGGCATGGAGGGGTGGACATTGCATGTCTTATTTTTATGTCAAAAAAAAATTACATTCAAGTATAAAGAAATTTTATTAGGAAGGTTTTATTAGGGATTTACTCTTAAGTTGATTCTTAGATTTAGAGTCCAGTATAATTTCACACTTACACGTAGGATTTGCAATGGATCCTCTGTGAAGACCAATAGATATCTTTAGTTTGTCAGGAAGAAGCAAATGCTTCTTCTCCTGAACCCTTGGATAGTAATTAGGGATTCAAGCAAATCATCGTCTAATAGATCCACCAAACATTTGAGAGGTGAGAGTAGAGAGTCAACTGGTGCTCGAAGGCTAGTATAAGGAATCTTAGTCTTGGGTAATTAGATAATGATACTCGAAATTAGTCATAGTTTTCGCTCTTAGTTCCTGCATATAAATTCTTGGTGTGAATCTTTGGAGAGCCACCAAATAAGGAAAATATGCAGAAGGCAGGTTCTAATAAAACTAGGAATAAGATGGATGGTTACGACTGTCCTTTACAGAATCCTCAGCTGAAGGAGGGTATTAATATCAAGGTTAGAAATACATTGTCTCATCCATTCCTTTCCAATTGCCAAGAGTGGGCACTTCCACCAAATAAGCCACCTGATATCCCCTTGAACACCCCCAATCCTGAATAATGCCTTGTGAATAAAAATGTTCATGGGTGCTGCAGTACGTTGCATTGAATATATATAAGAAAAGGGAGAAAAAAATAAGAAGAAAGAGAAAAGCAGAAGGAAAAAAGAAATATATATATATAAAAGGTATGTTAATTGTGTTGTGTTTACTTCATCTCAAGCACATTGAGGCAATAATGCCCATTCCCTTTACAATTCACAAAATATAGCCTTGACCTACTTTTCTGCATTTCTGAGCACCTAAATACGGGCTGAGGATTGCTGACTTAGTCATAGGGTTATCAGAACTTAATCAAAGTGTTAATGTCATGAGAGACCACCAAATATATTGACAAATTTGGTTCTAAAGGAAAAAGAAAAGCAAAGAAAAGAAAAAAATACAAAGAAAAAGAAAGAGAGAGAATGAGTACAATGGAACTAAAGAGAGAACAGTTTCTCCGCATTCCTTTGAGTGATTTATTTAATAAGTTCAAAAATCTAGGTTTTGTAGTACTAATCTACGTGTAGCACTAGAGGAGTATGAGCCACTAACTACAAACCCACTTGACTCAGATATCTTCTACCAAAGCCAAAAGCTAGGGCTAAAATTACATATTATTTTATAACCTCGACGGAAGAAGTTTGCCTATCCTAAAAGAATTTTACTAAGGGATATGTATGAGCCTTAGATGTGGATTGTCTTTTTACTTGGATCTATTGCATAGGTTACAACACTACTATTCCATGACTATCTAGATCTCTAAAGTTTTGGATAAAAGTAAAAGAAATAAATCTCTAGTCGAACTCTTCATAGAAATTAGTCATTTAAGACCACTTTGCATTTAGTCTTGCAATTTCTAGGGACTAATAAGATTCAGGCATGGGAGTGTGATTGCATAGTAATCATAGGACTTAATTTACCAGAATTAAGTTAGATTTTAGCTTAACTTAGGAACAATGCATGCATGAGCATCATAATTTGCATCATAGTTAATTTGTTAGCTTTATAGATAATAATGCTATTTTATGCTCTAAAAGAGAGGATATTAATTGTAGATGATTCGAGGCTGCAGATGATAGATCAGACCATACGGATCTGATCAGGATGACAATGGGAGAACAACACTTCTGGAATCATCTTGATTAGACCTCCGTAGCACTACATTCAACTCGTAAAAGATTAGAGGTTAAGGAGCAAGATAGTAGAGATCCAAACCTCAGATGTCAAATCCAACTGCACAGATGGATCTGACTCAACGGTTACAGTCCAACAACGCAAAAATTGGCTCAATCAGAGTCCTATAGCATCAACTACAATGGTAGGAAGATGAACAGTCAGGATGGTGCCATGTGGCACCATCCCAATAACCCATTGCCACACCCCAACTATTGAAGGAAAAATGTGGGTCATTGGATCATCATCCAATGGCCACGAAGGAGCCATGTCACACTCTCCGCACTCCCCTCATCAAAGAAGAACGCATCTCAGCCGTTGGATCTTCATCCAATGGCTGAGACCGGCTACACTTGAATTCTAAAACACTAGACAAAGACGTGCATAGCGCGTTGGTCTTAGCGCTTGGATGCAAGCGAGAGGCACAAGTTTGACTCGCGCTCAGCGCTAAATTGAGAAGGTGGTGCGCCCGTATGAAATCCGACGGTGCGATGGAGATTAAGCAGCATGCAATAGACTACATGACGCAATGTGGTGCGAGCAATGCAGCAATGTGGATGACACCCGATCCAATGCCCAAACTAACACTAGCCACACACGGGCTCTAAAGGTGGTGCTGCATTCATTTTAAGCCATCAGATCATGAGATCGGATGGATAAGATCGAATGCACTTGCGCGAGAGCAAGGAAGCATGAGAGGAGTGTGAGAGGTGTGGCATGACCGTTGTTAGTGGCTCAAAGCTTGCCACATGTCAGCATTTGGTGTGACGTGTACGTTGAAGATGTTTTGGAGGCTATTTTGATGTGCGATTTGGTTCGTTGATCTCATGATCAACGGATCTAATCGCACCTAAGTTGTTGCATGAGTTGGGAGACCTAAATACCTACTTCGCTCCTTATTGAAGCTATAAAAAGAGCCCTAGGGCCCCCAGTTGGGAGGCGACATCCACTAGACACATCTCTAGCTTCTCTCTCTCTGCAACTTCTCTCTGGTCCTCCTCACGATGCTCTAGAACTGAAGTGCTATCGTATTTCTCATAAGCATCCCACAAGTAGTGCCATCCATTATCTATTCTTCTCTTCTCTACTCTTTAGCAAGTTTGTTTATTTCCTATTGTAAGAACTGTTTGCAAGTAGCATGAAAATCTGATTCTGTGAATATCTTGTCTCTATTTTCATGCTTTCATTAGGATAGATTAGTTAGTACCAAAATCTTTGAAAATCATGTTTTGCCTCCATACGAACAACACAGGACTGATCGATTCTAATTTATAAATTTATTTGTTTTGACGTGATTCGCATTAAAACAATAAAAATAATATTTTATGCATTTCGCGACGAACACACATCATAAACACAGGTTAACCATGAGGTCACTCAGGAGTTAAATAATGGTTAAATGAGCTCAAAATTCTAGAAAGTGGGTTAATGCTAACAGAAATGAGGTTTCACGCATTTCGAGAACCAAAACAGCACATAAAACCCTAATTTTCAGACCCTCTTAAATTGATGAGGTTTTGTTTACAGTAAAAATAATCTAAATCTACTAAAATTTATATAAAAATATTTTAAGAGGCTTAGTACCCTTGGTTTGACCATTTGAACTTATTTTGACCAAGAATAGTGTTATAAACTGGATTCTACCCTAATTTAGGTTTCTATGCAAATTGCCCAGTCAAATGAGGTCCAAACTCAAATCTAACTTCACCATTATATTCCTTAGGTTCAAATTAGGTTAAGGCTAAAATTTGGCCCCAATCAGAGTTCATTTTGACCTAATATGTAATTTAGCCCTTTAAAACCTTGTTTCTCACATTTGGCCTCTCAGCCTTCAAATTGATTGCAAATGGGTCCCTAACTTTTCATCATTTTCTTCATTGTGGTCCCTTCATTGGTGTGAACCTAAGCCCAGCAGGGAGATTCAAGGGAGATTTTCTTCCTCAAATCAAGGCCAAACTTCTCCAAAATTAGAGAATGGTCGCAAGGATTTTCCATACATATTTGACCTAATTTTGAGATCATTCACGGCCAATTTGGCCGCCAGACTACCCAAAATTTTCAAGCCCAAGAACCAATTTAGGTCTTGCTCAAAATGGCTCTTGGAGGAGCAAGCAAGGCTCTATTAAAACCCTGGTATCCTCGTCGTTCTCCTTAGCTTGGTTTTAAGGCCAAATGACCTCTTCTCCACTTTCTCCGACTAGCTCTGACCTCAACTCTGATGAACTCTCCATTCCCCCTTTGTTGCCCACTGCCACATACAACAGGTAGAGGGATCCTCCTCCCCAACGTCTTCCACTCCTCATCAGACCATGTAGGAGCTACCTCAACCCTTCCTCCTCGTCGTTCTCATCACCTGAGCATTCACCCTCTCCAGCGTTGGCCTATCATAGTCGGTCCCACATTCTCCCTCCCTTCATCCTTGATTAATCTCTCTCTCTCCCTCTCACCTCCATGAGTCTTTCTATGCCTTTAGATGTTAGGTTCAACCGCCACAACACCCACACCACCTCCATATTCCATCATGCCAACGAAGCTCCCATGAAGCCGCACGACCACTACACTGCACGAAACCGCAAACCACCAAGTCCACAAGCTCCACCTCACCTCCTCGCACAAAATCCTTTTACCTATTTTCACTTTCACTCACTCGACGACTCCCCCGAACACCTCCTCCTTTGGTCACCTTCCCCATCACTGTCCGAGCAGCACACATCGCCAAACACCTCAAGACCACCACCATCGTGTTCCATAGAACATGGCGAACCTCTTGAGCATACTGATTGCGGAAATTAGCTCATGTTTTTCATTTTAGTACATCACAAGGGCACCGTCGCCGCCACCATCCTCTCCGACATCTCTCGCATGCTTCTAACCTTCAAACGACTTGTTGCAGCTTACACTCGATGCGACTTCAAGTTCTGAGGCTTCCCAAGAACCTAATCAAAGTAGCATGAGCCAATAGCTGCTTCAATTCGACAAGGGGATCTCCTGCAACTACACAAGGAAAATGATCGTGGTATAGTGCTACATCATGCATCGACGAAGCCAGCATAGAGTATATCATGCAAACGTGTCCTCAGCCAGTTGCCTCCAAGGGCACTGCGGTGATGATAAACACACATGAATTCATGATAAAATGCTTATTTATGATAGTTTGCATGCTTAGCATTGCATATCATGTTATAAATACTGCATAACATCCATTGCATGGCATTTAGGATAGTTGTGTATTTTGTACATTAATTCTTCCATTTTCTATGTCTAGGAGGTAGTGAAACATCTTTATGGGTTTCGAATGAAGAATCTGACCATACAGATAAATCCAGAGCGACGATCGCAGTCTATCGACATGAAAATCACCTCGATCAGAGCTCTATAGCACTTTCTATGAGAAAAAGAAGACGAATGGCCCAGATGGCGCCGCGTGGTGCTGTTGAAACATCGAAGTACTATGCTATCAGATTTGGTTTTAAAAACCTGTCATTGTAGTTTGAATAGCGAAGAACTTGGGTTCAACAAATAAAATTTATACCGGAATAGAAATCCTAGGTCGAACTCAGGGAGGCAGATGTTTGATTAAAAATACGCGTTTGTTTTATTTGTCACGAAATAGAATAGCTAGTTGAAAACTATCTAACTATTTAACAAATAATAAATAGAAGAGAGAGAGAGAATATTACAAATAAAATCAAAAGGGATGTAGAATAAACATGGATTTCATTATAAAAAATTTCTCATTACACTACTCATTACGACTAGAAAGTGGGAAATGATTACACTAGAAAGTAGTAAATCTACTCTAGAAAGCAGTAAAAAGAATGGAGAGAGAGATATCCCCCTCGACGATCGCTTGGAGGATGAGCCAGACGGGACAATGCCTGGAAGACGGGGAACAAAGCGGGAAGGACGAAGTGGGAAGAAAGGGAATTAAGCAACACGTTGTCGTCGTCATGGGATCTACTTCTCGAATGCAGAGAGAGGACAACCTAGGATGCACCACGAACGGGGACGAAGGTGGAAAAAATAAGATTTTTACTCTAGAAAAGCATCCCAGGTTTGGGACAAGCTCTTAAAGCTTTGGAAAGGGTAAGAGAAGAGAAGGGATGAGAAATTCGTATGGAGGGGGTCTCCTTTTATAGTTGCAAGGAGTGAGAGCATTTTGGTCATTACATTTTGAAAAACATTAATTCAGGACCTTTAGTGACGGATAAATCCGTCATTAAAGGCCTGAATGTGGCCTTCCTGGGCGGCGCTCGCATGCCCGCTTGCCTTCTGCACCTTAAACGCGTGCTCCACATCCTTCAAATCGTGGTTGTCCGATCGTGAGATTAGACAACTAAGATCTCTCCTCGCATCACCTCATCTGCGCATGCCTTGCGCGTGCGATCCTACATCACGCGGGGATGTCAGATAGCGTGTGGGTGCTATTGGCCGTGTGGCACTGTTGGATCTCGATCGCACAGCTGATCATGCCCGCGCGCCCTCTCCAATTGAGGCATACGGGGGCTCGAACCCACACCTCATCTCGTTAGGGCGCCCTACCAACGTGCTATGGGCACATTTGTGTCGAGCACTCATCTCAAGCGAGCGCACCTCGTAGTTGTTGGATGTCAATCCAACGGTGGAGAAGTGTTGGTCAGATGAGTTAAGGTGGGTGCGTGCGGTCGGTTGGGCGGCTGAGATGGTGCCACGTGGCACCATCTTGGCTGTCCATCTTCTAAGTGATGTAGATGGTGCCACAGGTATCGGATTGGATCGATTTTCATGTCGTTAGGCTACGATCATCGATTTGAACCCATCCGTAAGGTCGGATTTGTCATCTAAAGTGCAAATTAATACCATCTTGGCCCTTGAACTTCTAGGGTTCCTTAGTCTCTATCTGATGCTACGGATATCCGATTAGGGTGATCTTGGAGTCGTTGAACTCCAATTGCCACCCTGATCGGATTTGTACGGTTGGATCTTCGATCTGAGGCCTTGATAAAAAATCACCCTGTCCTTGACCATAAAATGGAGACAATTAACCTACATTTTATTGAGACTAATGTAAATGCAAGATGATGAATGTTATGCATTAATTATAGTATGTAATGCAATTCTATGCTTAAGAACATGCATAAATAGACATTTTATGTAATATAAACATATTTACATCACACCCCCATGCCTGTCTTTTGCTAGTCCCTAGCAAAAACTACATGCTATTTATAAAAGAATTAGGATGGATTACTTGGGATAAGTTATTTTCAACATTAAGAAATTTTTTACTTAGGATCTGAACTTTCAAAGACACAATAGCGCCCAGGTATCCGCAAAAATGCAGATCGCCTCAAGCCCTCACCTTATTTAAAGAAAATTTTCCTTTTCTATTTTTCTTCTTTTCTAATTTCTTTTGGATTTTTGAGTTTAGGGTTAAAGAGTGGCTTTCTACGGCCATCCAACCCACCCAAGATTTGATGAGAACCCTAGGTTCTAAGCATCTTATTGTGAATGTGATAAACTCAGTGATCAGCAATTAGAATGGACTTCGGGTTTCTACATTTCTAGGTGACCTTAAAAAGAGAGTTTTGCCTAAAGGTATATCTTTATGACCGGTAGCTTTCTCCCTACTTTTATTTTTATGGGGTCAACACAAGGGTGAATCCAATGTATGTCTCCCCGATTTATTCTACTTCTCTAGTCTTCCTAAGTGTTTTGGGAATTTTCAGTGCATTTCATGAGCTGGGTTCTAGACAACCGATCAATGAGCTATTACCACCGACAACTTACCAGCCATACTCCTGCGACGAAGTGTGGTTTATTTCTTTTGTTTTCTTTTTCTTTTCTCCTTTTCTTTTTCTTTTCTTTCTGACTTTCTTTTTCTTTTTTAAGTAGGTGGCTTCCCTGGTCTAAGATTTACCTAAAGGCAATAAAAAGAGAATGGTCCAGTGACTGGGCTCTGGACAACCTACCTATGGGCTGTTACCCATAATAACTTGCCAGCCATATCTCCCTAGAAAGTTCATTAGCTACCTAGTTTCCTTTAAAACTACCGATCAAGTCAATGAAAAGTTGGTGTGTAGATGCTTTAGACTTAAAGTTCCTTCAAATCAAAGGGCGGGTTGATAAGTCGTGTACTTATCACCCAAACTTATTTAATCAAATTACAATAGAATTATGTTGGAGAGGACTTGAAAAATAAATCCACATTTTAGTGGATACACAGGCTGATTAAATTCAAAAACATGAAGGGTCTTCGTGTTCAAATCATATAGTTTTATTTTTTAAGAATGAAAATTTTCTTAAGCCCAATTTCTCTTTCCTAATTCCACAATTATATATATATATAAAAGAAAATAAAATAAATCTATGGAGCTGATGAATTAATTTAGAGATGAATATCCAGCTCCCCATGCCTATCTAATGCAACGTCCTCATCGTATTAAAAAGACATAAAACAGAGTGGAATAGAGTAGAAAGCACTTGAATTGCGTGAATGATGGGTCTACTCTGAGATAAACAAAAACTGTACACGTGCTGAATTTAGTTCCTTCAGCTAGGCACACTGTACAAAGAAGGGAAGTAAAGTATTCAGAAATACAGGTCAGAATTAGAATAAAAGGATTCACTTTAGGACCTGTTAGCAGATGTCCACAGGTGTGGACCAGATTGTGATGCAAACCCATACCTTATGGTCGAAAATATTTAAAGTTCTGGATAAAAATTATCCAAAACCTAAAATCAGTATGCAAGTGGGGTCGGGCCTGCGATTTATGAGGGTGTAACCCAAGACCAAAAAGTCAGGTTACAGAGAAATCAAGCTCCAAAAAATAATAATGAATGTGTGCTTGGGTTGGTCATCCTCAGTACAGATGTCATAAGGGTCCTGGTTTGATTGTTTCAGCTTAATTGGAACCCTTAGACTCGTTCTTCGACTTCCTCTAGAGTTTGCTTCCCAAATCAAAATTTTCCAGCTCCTATCCTCCTTCAGAATGTCAAATTTTAGGACCTCCTACATATTAATCACCCCATTTGAAATTTATAAGTCTAAAAGATGTGGCTAAATTAGTATTGACTTGGGTCTAGTTATCTCAAAAAGAGAATCGTTAGTAAGCTCAATGGGCTGTAACTGATAATCAAGGCATTGGATTGAATCCTCCAGAAAATGAGATTCTGGATCCGTCATATGAGCCCCCAATAAGATCAGTTTCCTCAGTTATTGGGCTATCAAATGATTTAACCGATTCCGTAGGCCTAATCTTCTCATAAAAATCATGTTCTGTAAACTCACGTGAGACTTCACAAATTGAATCTTCCCCATCAGAATCAAAGAAATCAAAATCCATATTAATGTATGTCCCAAAATCATCCGTCACTTTCTAATCCATGGAGACATACGTTTCCTCGTACCCCGACTCAAGGATCTCAGGTGAAGAAATCAGATTATCCTTAATTGGTTGCTCTAAACTAATCTGGTCAGCATCGTAACACATGTCCCCACAAATAGGTTCCTGAGCAGGTTCTGACATTGGCTCTCTTGAAGGGGCTTCATCCTGGGAATCACCCCACGATTGAACTAAAGCAACCACAAATCTCATTCTCAATTTTGCTAACTTCCCAAGTAGAAACTCACCCAGGTTCTTATCCTTAACATCCTGGAGCCAATTCAACAAATACTTGTTCAAATCATCAATCATCTCAATCAGGGGCTCTAATTTTTCAATGCAAGGTATTGGCTGAACTTCTAAAGATTGTATGGTAATCCTCAAGTTAGCCAAAACCTTATCTTGAACCTGGTTACCATGAACCAAATGACTTGTTTCAGGGTTGGGCGGGTTTGGGTTCAGGGCAGAGGAGTTAATAAATTGAGATTCGTGATACCCTTCCTGATAATAGGTCATTTCGGATTGTTCAAAAGGTGGTGATGACCTAAAGGTAGTGTATTCAGAGGATGGGTAAGGATCAGTGTATCCTCCTTGATTGTAGATCGTATTAGGTTGTCCACGAAAGAGTGGCGATCTATAATTGATGTGGCTCTAAGAAGGATAGAAATCACAATTATGGTGTTCAGGGTTAGGTCCTAAACAGGGAGGTCTGGAACTATATCCCCAATCTGAGTTATCCCAACTAACCAATGATTGATTACAGTACGAGATGGGATAATCATCATGTTGAGGATAACTCATAATAGAAGGGAAAGTGCGGGAATGCGTATAAAATGTGGAAGGATTCATGATAGACGGGAGGAAGAAAGGTGCCCTGCAATACAAACAATCAAACCTATCCATAAGTGGGCTAGCCAAAAGACCTACAAACTCCCAAAACCCATCTTGAGATAAAGAAACGATTTGATCTAGTTCTATCTGTTCAATCCAACCAGTTAGAAGGAGGAACTGGGAAGAAGGTTCTTCCTTCGGCTTGCGCCTCTAGTTCCTAGTGTACCCCCCAACCGCGATCGTTTGATTCTGCTCCCCTAGCTAGACATCAAATTGAATAGTAGAAACAGACTAATTGAAAATAATCTCATTCTAGGCTCCGAAGAGGGAGTCGAATCCTTAAGGCCAACGTCTACTCTATTTTATTTAGGGCTAGGATTGAATGTGCTTTGAAATGTGATGGGCCCTTTATTTGGGTTGTGCCCTTAATGATTGATTGATGTGTGTGTGCATGCATAACCTGTGGTTTTCAAGCAAGATTATTTTTGATGCGGTGAATTTTAGGATTCAAATCTTGCTTAGTAGCTTTTAGGATTCAACTTTAGGTATTTTCAAACAAGTTTTGTTAGCACACCAGGTTTTGAAAGCACAGGTGAAGATGTTTTCCTTTGAAACTTATAAGAATGTGGAGTTCCTAGTAAATCCCTAAGAGTTGAACCTATGCGGTAGCTACTTGATGAGTCGATTTTAATTGAAGTGGTGCGGCCCAATCAACTCAAACAATTGGCCTGTTGCACCACTTAATTAGGCACACAAGTGATTACCTAATCTGATTTCTACTCAATTATGTGTTTGGATGTGTGTATCGGTTCCAAAGATCTGCTTACTAGTTGAGTTTGAAAATCAGATGAGGTTGTTTACCTCTGTGGGATTTTTTTAATTTTTCTTTTTAAATGTGGAGGTTGAGAAGGGTGTAGGTGTCAAACAAACAAACAAAACTAACCTTAGAGTTTATACAAACACCTAGATTGATTTATGTTTGTGTTATTACGTGGTGGAATGAAAACTAATGGGTGGGAGCTGGGGGAAAACTTACAGAACCTTCAACAGCACTCTGCTCTAATCTACCGCTTTTGCTCATCTCAAAAGAGTACCTGCAATCACAATAAGAAAGGAGAGAAGTGAGGTAAATGATTCGTAAGTTGGAAAACGTGAAAAAAAAATCAAAGAGCGTCACCTCCCTGCAACGGCGCCAAAATGTTGAAACGTCGAAGTACTACACTATCGAATTTGATTTTAAAACCTATCGTTGTAGTTTAAATAGCGAAAAACTTAGGTTCAACAAATAAAATTTATGTCGGAATAGAAATCCCACGTCGAACTTAGGGAGGCGGACATTTGATTAAATATACGTGTTTGTTTTATTTTTCATGAAACAGAATAGCTGGTTGAAACCTATCTATCTATTTAACAAAAAATAAATAGAAGAGAGAGAGAAAATTACAAATAAAAGCAAAAGGGATGTAGAATAAACATGGATTTCATTATAAAAAATTATTCATTATACTACTCATTACGACTTGAAAGTGGGAAATGATTACACTAGAAAGCTATAAATCTACTCTAAAAAGCAATAAAAAGCATGGAGAGAGAGATATCCTCCTCGACGATCGCTTGGAGGACGAGCCGGATGGGACGATGCCTGGAAGATAGGAAACAGAGTAGGAAGAAGGAGGAAAAAGTAGGAAGAACGGGAACGAAGCAGCATGTCGTCGTCATCGCAGGATCCACTTCTAGAATGCAAAGAGAGGACAACCGCAGGATGCTCCACGAAGGGGGACGAAGGTGGAAAAATTAAGATTTTTACTCTAGAGGAGCATCCTGGGATTGTGACAAGATCCTAGAGCTTTAGAAGGGATGAGAAAAGAGAAGGGATGAGAAATTCATATGGAGGGGGTCTCCTTTTATAGTTGCAAGGAGTGATGGCATTTTGGTCATTACATTTTGAAAAACATTAATTTAGGACCTTTAGTGACGGACAAATCCGTCACTAAAGGCCTGAACGTGGCCTTCGTGGGCGGTGTTTGTTTCTTGCCTCAACTCAGTTAATTAAGTTAATTTTACTTAATTAAGAGTAGAAGAAAAGTCACTTAGGCTAACTCGAAGTTGTGTCAATTTGTAGTATAGAGTCGAATTAACCTAACATTTTAGAAAATTTTTACTAGTTGAGTGCAGGTCGTTCGCTGGGAGATATAATTCATTCTAAATTCACTAGTTATCTTTATTTTTCTTTATAAGTATAGGAGGTAAATCGAAGTTAATTATGGAAGTATGAATTTTGCTAAAAATTGGTTAAAATGGAATAACAAGAAAAATCCCATATGAATTTTCAACATTAAAAACATGTAAATTCTCTATTTATTTCAAATGATTTAAGGCAAAGAAGAGTTTTTTTAGTCAACATATGCCTTAATACAACATTTAAGAGCAAAAGGAAATTAAAATATAACAAGAAAATTAACTTCTTTTCCTTATACTTCAGCCTTTCTTCTTTCTCTTCTTCCCTTTATTTCTTTTATTCCTTAATCCTTTGTTCTTTCTTTCTTTCTTTCTTTCTCTTTCTATTTTCCTCTTATTCGCTTTTTCTCTCGACCTCTTTCTTTCCTCTCTTATGCTTCTATTCCTGCCCTTCTCTTCTTTCTCTTAAGTATTTCCTTATGCCTGCCTTCTTTTCCTTAGCTTTCTAAGCATCTATTTCCTTCAACTTTCTTCCCTTGGCGGGTTCTTCTTCATTCTCCTCAACCTTCTTTCTTCAGCTCTCACTTCCTTCGATACTTAGCCATTAGAGCCTTCAGCACTTCACTCTTCTTCCTTCTGTTGAACCGGGTTAATTTGCTCTTCAACTAAAAATTTGTTTGAGATTTGCAACGAGGTCCTTTTGAGGATACATAGCACCCTGAAATCAGGGTGGGACTAGACCCTACTCAGTCCTGACCTAATTTCATTTGGGTTTATTTTCATTTTTTTTTTCTTGAGTCAAATCAATCCTCTCTCAAGCCGAATCGGCTGAACGCCTCCCAGGCCTCACCCTCCCAGGGCCAATCGCACACACACGCCCACTCGGGCGCACACCCGCAGGCGCACTCGCCCACACACACACATGCATGCTCAAAGGTCAGATGTTTACTTTTCGCGTCGAGCGCTGATGACTGAATCGACTATAACACAAATTACTTTTATACTAAGGCGCCTGCTCTAAATCTTCCGATGTGGGACTATACTTTCCCCCTCCACACCCAACTTCAAACGAAGATTTCTTCCTACTCATAGCTCCAAATCAAGTGAAAAAAGCTTGATGGAGAGTTCTGAGGTAGCTCTACAAGATTTTTGGGTCAATTTGAGATTTAGAGGATGATTTCCTCTTCTATTTGAAAAGCAAAGCTTGGGGATTTCTATAGGTTAAATATGCCTGGAAAGTGAAATTAGCTTACTGTGTCTTTAGGATGGTCTTTCCAGCTTATCTAAGGGTCTGAATAGGTTATAAAGGTGATTCCACAGCTGTTTGTGTAGGTTTAAAGCTCTCAAGTGCTTCAGGAAGCACAAGGAAGCTTAAAGCTGCACTGTAGGCTTCAAAGATAGGAATTTCAGATGAAGAAAGTTGTAACAGACACTAAGGATCATTGTTAATCGATTGGAATAGCTTCTAAAGGATTTAACAAACTCATTTGGGCAGGATTTATGATCAAATCTCATCAGAAACTTATTGCCAACAGTTTGGGTTTGAAAATAACCCAAACTAGCAGTAATTGAAATCTAACCAAATGACAAGTCTGTGCTCATTTAATTCACTCTAAAATCATTTAATAGAATCTCGAAAATAATTCAGACTTCTCATATCAGTAGATTGAGCTAAGAATCAAAATCTCGAGTTTAGGTTTGACTATAAGGATTAAGATTTGACTTTCTGTTCAAAGCCCCTTTACATGAAATTAAAGCCTGAATTAACATCTTCTCAACCCCAGGAACTCTCTCAGACCTCTAATCAGATGATTTGACCCAAGATGCTAGGGTTCTAGGCTCATCGCCTGAGCTCCAAACGTGGTATGTTCGACAGAAGGATTGGAAGATTGCTACGCTAATCTTATGACAAAGATAACTTCAGTGCACTACACTGAAGCTTCCAAACCTGTTAAATGTGGTTCTTAAGCTTCTGTGCAGGCCTCTCCAACTCCGTCGGAGTTGGAGATGATGAATCACTAATCTAAGCTCCAGGTGATAAAATCCCGAATAAACAACCTCAAACAAATCAGAAATCAAAATTAAGTCATTCTATAGCTTCCTACCATCTTCTACAGGCTAAAGATCGAATTTCACTCGTCGGAGCTCCAGTGAGTCCAGAAATATAAAATTATTTGCAGAAAGGATGAATCTGTGCCATTTTTTATTTAAAGAGGATTCTGAAGTTGCATGGAACCTCAAGAACTCATTAAATTCCTTAATTGATTATTAGAATTAAGAATTAGCAGTGAATTCAGTTTAAATGGATTTTTAGTGGGTTGAAGCACAGAACTTGTTCTCCCACTCAAAAAAGTGGTTGAGACAAGTCTAAAGAGAATTGCGATGATAAATATATAGATAATTTAAAGTTTTAATTGCTCCTAAGCCGCCATTGACAGCAAGATCAGGAGCTTAATTAGATTTAGGCGCTTACATTATAGGTGGTAATTATACAAATTAAAGTGATAATTACGATCCTTAGATTGTGAATAGGTGATGGAGGACCCTGTGAAGGTGGATCTATGCTCAGATACTGTTGCCATGGACAACGATAGTGTCTGTTGAAGGTGAAGGTGAATTAGGTAAAATAGTGATTAAATTTCTACTTTAATTAATTAGAAATGGTTGTGTGGGTTAGAGGAAGGTGAATAATGGCTTAAAAAAGACAAAAAAGAGCTCTAGCAAGCTCAAGGAGCTCACCGAAGTCGGAGAAGACAAACATTAAACTATGAAATTATGACTAAACTATCTAACTAACTACCTACCTAAACTACTTCTACTCCTACTCCTACTCCTACCTACTATTACCTGGACGAAGGGGTCAAAGGGGTTCCGCCGATGGCCCATAGCGGAAGACGAAATCAGAAGGTATAAGAAGAATCTCCAGCGGGCTAGTTTGGACGGAGTAGAGGATCTCCTTGGTTGTCGCCTTTGTCCAGAGACGCGGCCGACCTCAGCGAATCTCCTCGGCTAATCAAGATGGATGGAGGAAGTCGGAGAATGGCGTGGAAGATCATCGAAGTTGCAGACGAATAGCCTATTAGGTCGGTTCAGTGTTAGAAGAGGGAAGGGAGCCAACTTGAGAGAAATCGAAGGGGTGAGGGGGTATTTATAGTGAATGGTGATGAAGAGGACGGTGGAGTCTAGACGAAGAAGAAGCTTGGGGAGCTTAACCTTCGGCATCATCTCCGATAACGGTGAGGTTAACTCCCTCCAGAATTTAGGATTTTAGAGTAATCCAGACCGATGGATGAAGATGGGATGGTGAGCGTAAGCTCCAAGAGCTTGGAGAAGGAAGAATGATGTCGGCAGGGCGGTGATTGCACGGTGGAGTCATTCTCCATCGTCAGCCATTCAATTGGCTAAAGAAGAAGAAGAAGAAAGGGATAGGGACCTATGTGAAAATTAAGGACCTGATTGCAATGAGTTTTAAGGACCAAAATGTAAACTCAGGTATTAAAGGTTTATTTTAACTTAGATTTTTTTCAACTTTTTATATATGTCAATAAATAAGGTAACTATTATGTTTAGACCTTGAATTTACATTTTGACCTTTTTAGGTCAATTTATTAGATTAAGTAAAGTTACTTAACTTATTATATACTTATCTATACATTATGTTTAAGTTACTTAACTTATTAATTAAGGAAATGATTAATAAGATCTCGAGTTCAATTATTAATTAGATTGTTAATAATATTAATTGAATGATAAAATATCATTTTTAACTTATTTTAAGGCCCTTTACTAAATATCCCTTATTTCATAATTAACCCTTATATATTCATATCCTTAGCTAATTAACTAGGAAGACTAGTTAATTAAGGGTAATTAGAGATCATGATGAGTCACTCATCATACCCCCAAGCCAAAGTTTTGCTAGTCCCTAGCAAAATTAACTAAGACTATGATGATTTAAAACACTTGGGTTTAAATTAATATAAATAGTAATTATGTAGAGGAATGCTTAGGTCAAAAATTTTTAAGTTTAGTATAAATGATTAATGTATAGAGCACTTGTGAAAATTTTCTTACTTAGATTATTACTTATAACGTTTTCAAAACACCCTTGAAATAATTGGTTAATAAGAATTTTATTCAGAATTAGAATTCTTCAAAAATCTCTTAATCCTTGTAGCTATTCTTAACTCAAATTAGAATACAGAGTGTTTTAAGGAAACAAAACTTAAGAATTGAGAGTTACATTTTAACTCAAAAACTCAATAGAATTAAGTTGATCCTTTGTTTATGATATTTGACTTTTATCAATATAAGTTTAAGCAAATTAACCGGATACTCATTATTAATCAAACTTAGAGTAGTAAAACTCTAATTTACTAGCCTATAGCACTAAAAATAACTTCTAGACCTAGGATTCTATCAATTCTTCTCCTTTAGGTCTCAACTTAAAATCTTCAAAACCCAATTTCTTAGGCTTCACTGCCCAATACCAAGGTTCAGTAGCTATGATTTTAAAACATCTGTGCTTAGTGAAAAGAATTGTCCTAAAGGCATCCAAAGTTGCAAAAATCCAGATCTTAAGACATCAATTTCCAATCCCAATTATTCCAATTCAAGCCTTTGGCTTGGCCTTACTCAAGTTTGGTTGCTTTCTCCTCACCATTTTTCTATCCCGAGGTCAACACTTTTTGTGTATATCTCCCCGGTGGACCAGTGGGTCTCTTATTCCTAATATTTTTATCTCCATATTATTTTTTCACTTTTTCTATAGGTTAGAATACCCATTTGTAATGAGGTGTTCTTTTTATTTGATGGAAGGAAGGGTATCATCCATTTGTATTGAGATGCTTTATTTATTATGGAAAAACTGCATAAGCACCCATTTGTAATGAGGCACTTAACTACAGGGTGTTTTATTTTTTTTTTCTTTCTTTTTCTGTTTCTTTTCCCCTCTTCTCATTTTTCTTACTATCATTATTCTCCAAATCCTTTTTCTAGGTGAGTGGCACATCCTTCACCCTTTCAAGAACCGCCCTGCGAAAATCCTTGGACTAAAGAGGATTCAGAACTGATCTCTTTACCTCTATGTTTTCGCGGTCTCAGATGCCAACAAGACAATTCTATGTGTGTGGATTTAGATTTTTAGGAACTTAGCTCTCAAACCAGAGCTTGGACAACAAAGCCCTTCACTCTCAGGTTCTTCAAATTCTTAGTTTCCGCCTATAGGATCCGTTAAGACAAAATTTACCAAGTCTAGGTATTTATCATTAGCCTGTAAGTCTTGTAAACTAAAATTCTACTAACTTCCTATTTAATTAACTCTGAATATCTGGCCTTTTTAATTAACTTTATGATAAAATCAAATTTTCAAAAAGCAAAAGGATTACTTAATCCAATTGGTTAGAAAGTTATAATTTAACCCCAAAACTTAAGTTTAAATCTTAGTACACTTAGTTTCTTAATTCAATATAAGAATAGAAAAATAAATCTTTAAAAGATTTAAAGATTCCTAATTCAAATAAAATCTTGTTTTAAAAATTTTAAAAATAAAAGTGTGTTTTTTTTTAGAAAATGTTTTAGGTAAAAATCTAATTAAGAATTGAATGCTTTTAAATATTCTATATATATTCTATATACATTTTAATTTCTTACATAAAAGAAAATTAAACTCTTAATTACAGTAAATATATATATATTTTCTTCTTTTCCTTCCTTATTAAAAATGAATATACCCCTCTTATTATTTTTATGAATTTTTATTTTTCAAATTTTTGTATTTATATACTTTTGTTTTTATGTATATATGATTTTCCAATTTTTATGATTTTTTTCAAAATTTTATGAAAATTTTAATTTTTTTAAAATTTTTATCATTTTTGGAATTTCTATTTTTTAAATTTCGTGTATATTTAATTTTCATGTGTTTTTTTTATTTTTAACCCACACTTAAAGTGAAAATTTCACTTCAACACCCCCCAAGCTAAAATTTTACGATACCCTCATTGTAAGAAGGGTGAAAAGGTATTACACTTCATTTAGTATAGGGTAATGGAAGGAGTCGAATAGAGGAGATAAAAGATCTCTATGCAGATGATTTCAAATCTGACCAAAGGTCAGAGTGGTTAGTCGGACTAAATGAAGGTAATCAGTATAATATGAAGTGAAAGTTCAGAGTAAGTGTAGAAGAAAATCAAAAGGTAAAAACAGAAAATAGCTATGTACAAATGTTAAGTTTTACGCTTTCAGCTAGGTGTAAATCCTAAAAAGAATAGGTATATGGTAAAAACAAAGGAGTTATGAAAGAATTGATTCAAAAGAAGAAAAACAGATTAAACCACCTGGTTACAACTCGTCTATAAATTGACTAGAATAGATCTCGCAGAACCCAAAATCAGATTCTTGTGAAAAATCCTAAAAAGATCAGAGTGAATCTTGTGAAGATTAGATCTGATTGAGGTTGAGATGTAGAATATTAAAGATTAAGGCAATTCAAGAAATGATTCCAACCAAGTTCAGAAGATCAGTGGAGTCAGTTTTGATTTTCAATAATAGGTGGGTCATTTTAATACAAAATAGGCTGCTGATGCAGGTTTGGTGAATTATTTTCAGGAAGTACAGAGGATGGGTTATGCTTAAAATCAAAGGTCTGATTAAGGAAATGGACTTGGCCTTGATCTTTCCTAGGATTTGGCAGATTCCTAGGATTCAGAATTGGCTGAGATGGAAGGGTACCTGGCTGACGAGACTCAGCCAAAAGCGTGATTTGATTTCGTAAATCAGCCAACTCTACCTTACATTGCCTATGGATCTCAGCAAGAGCTTCAACATTTTGTCGCTGACTCTCTGACACAGCTATTAAAAATTGGTCTAGCTGTGTATCTCTATTTGGCCCTATCGTGTTTTGCGAACCTGTGTAAAATGGCCTCGCATTGTGTTTCTGAGGGGGCAATGGAGGTGGATTTAAATGGGTCTGATTCGGATAATTTGGTCTTTGATTTTGATTTTGATCAGCCCAAGAGAAATTTGGGCGGCTTCTCCATCCAAGATTATAGGAATTTGAATAAGGGTTTGGTCTTGGAGCATTTTCCTTGATGGCGTGTAATCCTAAAAGATATGGCATGTTTTCTACAATAGGAAATGGTGGGGTAAAGGGTGGGTGAGATTGTGGGACAAAGGTCCCTCTTTGGGTTGGTGAAGGAGTAGATAAAAAACCCAGGGAAGATGGATCTCTAGAATCCAGATTATTCACAAATTCCCTCCCTGTGGGAATTTGTGAAATAGGTAGATGCACGGGATTCGTAGCAAGTAGAGGCGTAAGAGTCTTCATTGTATTTCTGACCTCGTCGAGATTCTTTGCTACGATATCGACTTTGTCCAGTTTTTCTGCAATTATCTCTAAATCCTTTGAACTGGACAAATTATCGATCTCGTGAATGCCCTTGTGCAGATTTTGATGATTCGTGTTTGCACCCGGCGTAAATTGCGACATAGATGCATTATTGATCGAGTTTTCTGCCATCCCTTCAAATAATTCTAAGGCGGATTCTGCGTCACGATTTAGGAAATTCTCTCCACAAGAGGCATTGACTAGATTGCGAATGCCCTCCTGTAAACCATAGTAAAAGATGTGCCTGAGTTGCCAATGAGGGATGTCATGATGTAGGCATTTCCTTTGTAATTCATGAAAATGTTCCCATGCTTCATGAATTGGTTCTCCTTGGTTATGATTGAAAGTAGTAATAGCTCGCCTTAAAGCATTAGTTTGACCAATTGGAAAGAATTTCTTTAGAAAAGCAGATTTGAATTCAGCCCAAGTTGAGATTGGTCTTGCAATTATTCTATACCAATAAGTAGCTTTGTCTTTAAGGCTAAAAGAGAACATTTCCATAAGTAGGATTTCCCTATTTTGATTTCGAGGTCCAAGAGTTTGAGATAAATTCTTTAGATATTCTATATGTTGAAATGGATCTCAGATGCAAATCTGTAAAAGTGAGGGATTAGACCAATGATGTTTGGCTTCAATTTAGGATCATTTTCCCCAATAGGTATCCTAACATTAGGCTCTACTTGTGCATTAGATGGGTTGTAGTAATCTCTAAGTAGAGGCCTTAAATGATTAATCAGTAAATCAGGGATATCAAAACCTGCCTCAGGTTGAGGTGGAGGACGGATTTGAAGAGTCTGCAAATTGTTCAAGGCTACCGTTAAAACATTGATCTGTCTAGTCTGCTCAAGCATCCTAAGATTTTGGTTTAGAAGCACCTCATGAACATCAATAAGCGGCATCTCCCCCTAACCAGAAGAGGAAGGTATCTTGGGATTTTGATTCTGCAACTGTTCCATAGAAGTAAATGGATCAGATGGGAAAACCATTGGTTGCTTATCTACAACTGGCCTGGGATCACCTGTCAACGATGGTGCAAGAGGCAGATGCAAGGATCACCTCTCGTCCATAAAACAAAAAATAACGTGCAAAGGCATACTCACACCACCGATAAAAACAGTGGCACAAAAACCCGCAAAATAGTGCAAAGACGCAGGTTTTGCTCTTCTTTCAAAGGAAAGAAGAGATTCCTAGGATACGCAAAAGTAATTTGATGCAAACAAATAGAGTAACAGTATCAAAACACACATCCTAATCTGTGTCTACATAAGTGCGTAACCTTAAAGCTCAAAGGTCTAAGGTCTAGGATCAAGACCACTCACTACTGGCTCCCCGGGGCTTTAGTAGTGAGACAGACTTGTTGATCTTTGGCCAAAGCCCTAGGAGATGCAAAGAGGAGAGATAGAAAAATAGACTCGTGTGACTCTAGTGATCATGCTGTGTGCGTGATAGCATGCAACAGATGATAGCAATAAAACCTCCATGCATTCTGCAATCAGATTTAGTCACAATTTTTTAACTTCCTCTTTTTAGTTAATCTTTTACAAAAATATATCAACTAAAATTTAATGGCCGCTTTTTAAGTCTTTTCAAACAAAAATATGGTTTTTTTTTAATTTCAAAGGATAGGGATCTATGTGGGTTTTCTCGTGTTTAACCGCTGATGCGAGAAAAATAATAAAAATTTCCCAAGTCAGACTCGAAAAAATATACTAGTAGGAATTGTACGCCTAAGAGTGAATGCCTATTGTATGCTACTGCTAGTCAGATAGAATGTATTTTTTTTATTTTTTTCATTTTTAATGCAACAAAACAAAAGTCTAGAAATACTCACAAAAGAAAAACAAAAATAGATTCCCGCCTTCTCCTGAGATCACCCGCAAAGGTAAACCTGAAAAGAAGATAGAAAACAAAAACAACACAAAACAAAATACAACTAATTAGAACAATCAACATTAAAAATAAAAATATAATTACAAATACCTCCTAATTAAACAATTAAACCAACAAAATTCTAGTGAATTAAGGGATTACCTCCCAGGCAACGGCGCCATTAAAATGTTCGTTTCTTACCTCAACTCAGTTAATTAAGTTAATTTTACTTAATTAAGAGTAGAAGAAAAGTCACTTAGGTTAACTCAAAGTTGTGTCGATTAGTAGTATAGGGTCAAATTAACCTAACATTTTAGAAAATTTTTAATAGTTGAGTCCAGGTCGTTCGTTGGGAGGTATAATTCATTCTAAATTCACTAGTTATCTTTATTTTTCCTTATAAGTATAGGAGGTAAATCTAAGTTGATTATGGAAGCATGAATTTTGCTAAAAATTGGTTAAAAAGAAATAACAAGCAAAATCCCATATGAATTTTCAACATTAAAAATATTTAAATTCTCTAATTATTTAAAATGATTTAAGGCAAAGAAGAGTTTCTTTAGTCAACATATGCCTTGATAAAACATTAAAGAGCAAAAAGAAATTAAAATATAACAAGAAAATTAACTTCTTTTCCTTATACTTCAGCCTTTCTCTTTCTCTTCTCTTTATTTCTTTTATTTCTTAATCCTTTGTTCTTTCTTTCTTTCTCTTTCTATTTTCCTCTTACTCTCTTTTTCTTTCGATCTCTTTCTTTCTTCTCTTATGCTTCTGTTCCTGCCCTTCTCTTCTTTCTCTTCTTAAGTATTTCCTTATGCCTGCTGACGAGTCGATTGTTCGCTTTAAAGTCGTTTGTAGTTTTATGTGGTGGAAAAATCGACTAATCAATATTTAAAAAGAAATAACCACTCGCAGAAGAGTGGGTCATATCAACAGGGAGGCAATGAGTCAATAATATCTCAATTATTTCGTATTCGTTCAGTCTCGTGAGAAATACGTAGTTAAATTTGACATGAAATGTGACGGAAAGAAGATGCACAATATCTTGAAAACATAAGGGTAGATGTGCAATTTTTCCTCACTGAAATATTCAATAAACATGTGATGATTTTATACAATTTTCCATTGACAAGTATTAAAGAAAATTTGTGCACATTTAAATTCCAAAATCAATGTCAAACAATGTTAATTACAAAAGCTATGCAATTGTAAAAGAACTTGAGTATAAAGTTGTAAATTTTACCACAATAAAATATTCATAAACAAAAATTCTTTTTCCTGGCAATGGCATGAAATGTAATAACTAATTAACTCAATAATAAAGCATTTTACCTCTCTCTTCCTCGCGATCGGGAGAGAGGTTCAATCGGGGAGAGGTTTGCACAGGTTGGTGGATGAAGCGAGGCCGTCGAGATGGTGGCAGCCGCACGTCGAGCGGTGGTCGGAGTCGGCCGGGCAGAGCTCCGGCGAAGGTGGCTGCAGCTGCTGCTGCAGCTGCTGCTGGCGAAGTGAGCGTGCGTAGTCACGGGAAGGCTGCTGAACGTGCGCACGGGACTGCACGTGCGCGGAGGCCTCTGCTGCAAGCGTGCGGGTGAAGGCTGGAGATGGTACTGCACGCTGGCTGGAGGCGTGGGCGTGCTGCTGTTGGCAGTAAGTGCGGGTGAGGTTGCAGGAATGGGTGAGCGGGTGCGGTGGATGTGCACGCCTTGCGTGCAGCTGGAGGTGAGCGGGCGACGTGGAGTGAGCGGGCGAGGGCTGCGGTTCAGGTGCTGGAAGTGAAGTGGGCGGACAGTGGTTGCTGCTGGAGTGGGGTGTGGTTTCAGACATCCAGGAAATTTCCCGGACGTCTTAAATGACTGAGAAGGTGATTGCAGTGACGGTGGTTGTTGATGACGATGGCGAGGGAGGTGCACGGTGAGGTGCTCACGGTAATGCGAATGACCTCCGGATGGTGGTGTGGCCTGTCACACCACACGCCCACGGTGGTGGAGGGTCATCGCCACGGTTGAGGCCGACGGTGTGGAATGGAAGAGAGAAGCACTCTCTGCATAGTGGTGGGTCGGTGGTGGAGGCCTAGTGAGCTCGGCTGCCTCCTCTCTTTTGAAATCAGCTGCCCGACCAGATCCAACACATCCGCTCCTCCTTGAATGGGTTCTTCACTGCGGCAGCTGCAGTCGTTGCACGTAGAAGAAGAATAAAAAATAATGATAAAATATTATGGTTATTTATATACAAACCCTCAACTTTTATGTTAACCTAAATTAATGCATGCAATGTACGTAATTAGTTAACTAATACAATTCTAAGTTAATTCTAAATGCATTTAAATATGAATAAGATGCATGAATTATGTAATTGATTTAATCTATTTACATCCTATTTTATGCTAAATAAATGTTAGAATTAACCTAATGTCTAGGCACTTAAATATGTAAATAGCCCACAACTATGGGCTAATCAAATACCCCCATGCCTAGTTTTTGCTAGACCCTAGCAAAATTAAGCGAAACCTAGCACTCCAAGTAGACTAGTTAACTCTCTTAGCCTTCCTTCAGAAGCATATTAAGTTCAGACTCTAGACCCAAGGTTCCTAAGTAGTTGCTAAGTTACAGACTAGGTCGGCTAAAGACGAGTTGCAGGCACAAGTTTCCCTGATTTCTGACTCTACCCTAAAGTTTACTGATCCCTGAGATTAAAGCATCCGTGCCTGTGCATTGGTCTGAGTTATTTGAGTTAAAGGAATTATATATATATATATATATATATTTTTTTTTTTTTTTATTCTTCTAAGTCTAACCTCAGATCAGCTATCAACACGGTCTGTGTCGGATTCATTGTCCCCATTACCATACCTCGAAGGGTGCCTGGCTTTCGATGCTTTGAGATAGCACCGCCCATAACGACCCCAAGAACTCCTGGCAATTGACACTTCGAGATAGTATCGCCCATGGATTTCTTAAGCGAATTCAGGCCTATGGCAATCGGCACTTCGAGATAGGGCCACCCATGGTACCTGAACCGCACAATGCGCTTATATGCCCCCAGTAGGATGGATATCCTAAGAGACAAGCACCGAGGAGGTAATATGTTATCATCGCATCCTCAAGGTGAGTATATACTTCACCTCTCCTGCGCGGGAACTCTTCCAATCAAAGTGTGTTTTCAAGCCTCTCCTAAGTCAAAACTAAGAGAATCAAATCTCTTTTCAGAAAGAAAGAAATTAAGTTAATTACTAGACCAAGTGTGTGAAATTTCGATGCTTGGGTTACAAGGACCCGTAAAGCAAAAGGTAGAACAAGACTCTAGGTACTACCCCACCTTTTAACTCAAACCCTAGCTTCCCTTCCTCAATCTCTTGAGGAATGGTCCGCAACTTAACTCCTACTTAAGTTTTTAAGTCCACAGAGGACGCTAAAGGTCTAAAGCTAGCAGCTCATTTAGCTTCTAAAGTTTGACCCTAGAATTAATTTAGTCTACCCTAGAGTTCTGATTTACTTAAAATGAAGGACTTAGCCAGTTAAGCTCAAAACATTTTTTTTTTAATTTTTTTTATATGCAAATGTATGAATGCACTATGCTATGTATATCCCCAAGTACACCCCCCCATGCCTAAATTCTGCAATGTCCTCATTGCATAGAAGGATATTACCTCGGTCAGAGCTGGGCTGAATAGCCAAGGAACCTGCAAATCAGGTTCAAGAATGGCAGAAATAGGCCCTAAAAATAAGCAAAGCAATGTTGGCCTAGAAAATAGGTAACCTAGGATGTTCGCGAGCTGATGATGAATCCCGATAGCAAATGCTCGCCCAACTAAGATGGGAATGAAATTTTCTCAGGTCACCAAAGGAGGTTATAAAGGAAAAATAGGTATAACAACCTCTAAAGTGGTAGGGGGAGGATGACAAGGATCCTCCAAAAGGTATGGGGAAGGAATGGTGTAAAGATAAACCCCCAGGGTAATGGACTGACTAAAGAAATCATCAATCCATACCCAATACTCCATTATGGGAAATATTGGTCTGTTAAGCCCTATGGTCAGAACAAAAGTGAGCAATTCTCTAAGGCAAGTGTTGAAGCGACATGGCTCGATCGTGTTTTAACAATTATTGCGTCGTTGTATAGGTGATCAAGCGTCGTCAACAAATAAAAGTTTTTATTACTCGAAAATCGGAGTATCCGAGGTCGAACACAGGGAGTAATCGGAATTTACTACTAATCTCAAATGTAACTGAACACTCTAATTTACTCAAAACTTTAATTAAATATGAATGTATGTGGTTAAAAAGTAATTATGACAAAAGAATGAAATTGGACATCTGATCTTGTGATCAGACGTCTTAAAAGTGTTTTCCCCTCTTCTTTTGCTTTCTTTCTTCTTCTTGTGTTGGCCTTCTTCTTTCTCTGCAGTCTCTCTTCTTCCTTGTCTTCTCTCTTCTGCTAAGGCTTCTTATTTCTTGGTCTTCTGTCTCTTCTCTGCAGCCTTTTGCTTCTTTTCTCTTCTGTCTTCTTCTGCTCCTTCTCTTCTCCTTTCTGCAGCTAAGTCTCTTCTCTTCAACTCTCAGCCTACTTGCACAAGGAACAAAACCTACCCCTTTCCCTCTAACCGCACGTCTCTCTCTCTCTCTGCAAATCGCTCTCAGGATGCTCTCCCAGAGCGGCGGGTAATCGGGTCGGGCTTCACATCCAGGACTAGGCGCACCGGCGTGAGGGTGATGCGTGAGGTATGCTCAGATAGGGTCAGGTCGGAGCCCGCCAGATCCGCGAGATGAAGCTGCGGACGAGGAGAGCACTAGGTGAGGGACCTCACCCCTATGCATTCAGAGGCAATAAGCGTATAACACAAAATCAATTTAAAGCATACCTGCACGTTGTAGATTGCCGATGTGGGACTATTAGTCTTGCCCCGCTCTCGCGCGCGCCCACAGAGCCTTCATGCAATTGCCACAGCTGCGGCTCTGTTGGCGTTGATTTCTGGAGCAACGATCTTCGCAAGACCTGCCCCAATGCATAGCACCTGAAGCCTGGATGTTCTGAAGCCTGGAGCGAGCTTGGAGCTTCTTCAACTGTCGTCAATGGCGGCTACAGCTCCGATCCTATCGTGCATGAATACGGCCTATTGGCCTAATCAAACCACCTGCAGACCTTCACCGTGGCACGGCGAAGGTGATGCGACGTGTAGAAGGTCGCGGGGTGGCCTAGGTCGTCCTGTGACCGGAGGTGTGGGTGTGTTCGAGGGGCTGTGGTGGAGGCGTAGACGGATGGTGGATGGGCAAAGGTTTCTCGGTGAGGTGAGGCGGAGCCTCTGAGTTGGTCGGCGAGTCGTACGGAAGTGTGGAGCGACGAGAGCGACTCACCGGAGGTTGGTCGGAGGGGAGGAAGATGGCGGTGGTCAGCGACGGTCGAGGGTCGATTGATGAAATAAGGCGGGGGGAATGAAAGAGGGGATATAGGAGAATAGTTTAAACCTAACTACAGGGAAGAAGGGGGATGGAGAGGCGGACAGCTGTACCTGCTGTCGCCGGAGAAGAAGCAACCCAGTGGGGGAGGACGGCGGTGACGACGGGTCTGAGGCAACGTGCGCAGGTATTGCGCGACGCGGAGGAGAATCAGGAAGAAGTCTCTGCCACTGGTTTTGTGGCAGAGCGAAGAGGAAAGGAAAGAAAGCTCACTGGAGCTCGCTGGGTACCCTGCTCGGGAAGGAAGAGACGAATCTGAGGTGAAACCCCGGCCAGGTCGAGCTGAAATTGGGCGGCCGGGTTTGGGGGTTCCTTTATAGGCATTGGGCCGTGTGTTCAGAGCTTGGAGGGCACGCCTTTGTCTCCGACGGCTCGCCGGAGAAGGAAAGTGGGTGGATACCCAAATCCCTCGTGTGTTTGCACGAGAGATTGGGATCAAATCAGGGATCATGACTGGCCTCAGATGGAAGGGAATTCCTCAGAGAATCTTCCTTCCATTTCTGGGAGGGGATCTCTGAGGAATCAGAGAGTATTCCCTCTCTAATCCTCGCCAGAGAAGGATTCTGCCCCAATAATGGCAGAAGGACATGATTGCAAAGGTGGCGAGGAAGTTAGGGGCTCTTTGTGATGATTTTCAAAAGGTAGGGACTAAATTGTGATTTGGGTGTACTAAATTGCAAAGTAGGTCAAGATGGCCTCCCCTTAGGTCCAAATTTTGGTACAAACCTAATCTTGACCTAAGGAATCCAATGGTGACGTTGGATTTTAGGTTTGACCATGTTTGACTAGACATTTTGTGTAAAAACCCAAATTAGGTCAATTGATGAGCTAGGACCCTAATCTAGGTCAAACTGGGTTCCAAAGGCCAAATTGAATGTTCTAAACACTAGAGGATATTTTTCCATGATTTTTAGATGGTTTACTTGATTTTTATCCTGACCAAAACCTTGTTGATTTAAGCAGGTCTGTTTTAGGGTTACCAAATGTCATTTAATTCCTGGATTGCACATAAACCCATTTCTGATTAATTAAACCCACTTTTTATCTTATTTAGACCATTTGACCTATGTTTTGCCTCTGAGAAATCCCATTTATGTACTGCAATGGTAAAATTACAGTTTTAACCTTTATTTCATGTTTTCTTCTCAGAGCACTTATTCCTTCATTTAGGCCTTCTTCTAGGTTATGTAGGAGCTTTTATTCTCTTTATTGGGTCAAAATGAGCTAGTTATGGCTCATGATGAGGCTCTCATCATACCCCCATGCCAAGCTTTTGCTAGTCCCTTAGCAAAATTTCAAGCTTTTAACTTTTGTTCTAGACCCTGAGTGTAAGTGCTTTTCTTTTTCTTTTGTGATTAGGTTAGAATGCTGACAATAGGCCTAGAGGTATTAAAGTACCAACCAAAATCCAGACCTGTTTCGCTTTAGCCTCAGCCCTCCGCAAAGGTTTCTAAGGCCCACAGAAACTAACCTAGGGTTTGTTGGACTCCGTGGTTAAAGCACCCGTGCTTGAGACATTCTTAGCCTAAGTTCAGTTTGCAATGTGTTTTTGTAAGAGAGATAGAAGATTTATTTGTTTGGAGAGCTTTCTCTCACTTTTCCTTTTATTTCTAGCTTCGGATTAGCTTCTCAACATGGTCTGTATCGGATTCCTAGTCCCCATCATCAATCCTCAAGGGTTCCTGGCTATCGATGCTTCGAGATTACACCACCCATGGCAACCCCCAGAACCCTGGCTTTCGAGATTTTGAGATAATCCCGCCCATGGCGTTCCGTGGTCGAATTGAGATCCTGACAATCAACATTTTGTGATAATGCCGCCCATGGTATCTGAACCAGCAGAGTGCTCACATGCCCCCAGTAGGATATTTAAATATCCTAAGAGACAAGCACCGAGGAGATGATATGTTGTTACGCATCTTTGAGGGGAATTTCCTGCCTCTCCACACTGGGAACTCGTCCAAATCAACTTGTGTTGATTGGCCGTTCCTAATCTAAGTGACTTTTGTAGAACATTAAATGATTTTGCATGATTTGGATGTTTATGCGCACTGAACCAGACTGTGTGTGAATTTGAGGTGCTTAGGTTACCGAATCCCGCAAACCGGAGGTCAGTTAACGAGGTCGAATACTTCCTAAGCCTTAAACCTAATACTTAAGCTTCGCATTTTCCCCAACCTCTTGAGGATTATCCAGATTTTAGTGGATACGTGAATTTTTAAGCTAAAGAATCTAGCCCAAGAGGCCTAAGACCAGCGTTCCCGCTAATCTCTTGTTATGTCTCCTTAGCACTTTTCTTTTATTTCTTTTCTTGATCTGGTCTAGAACTTCAATTAATTCCTTAATCTTTTACTAATGACTATTTCTTTTTCTTTCTCATTTTGTGCTTCTTTTTGTCATTTTTGCTCTTTTTCTCCTGATGAATATGTGGCTCACAAAATTTCCTCCCTCCCCCATTTTTTTGTTCTTTTTCATAATTTTTCAATTTTTTTGTGTTTTTGACATATGCAAAAATTTTTGTGTGTGAGAATCCTTCTAACTTTTTCTTGGTTCTGTATGTATGCACTTTATCACCCCCCCATGCCTAAGTTTTGCAATGTCCTCATTGTAAACAGAGGGTGTGAAATAGTGTTGAGGTCAGGGACTTAGAACAGGATACATCGGGTGGGTGAATAGGTCGAAAAATGAATGATGCGGATGATTTCAAGCTCTGATACGTGTACCAGAGGTGGGATCAACTGTCTAAGGCTGAACTCAAGGTGTAATGGATGTGGAGTACAGATGGATAATCAGATGGGTCTCTATTTTTCGGATGACGGGTTGCCTCCCGTTAAGCGCTAAATTCAATGCCTTCAGCCAAGCGGAAAATGGGGTGGAGAGGGAGTGGTCAAATCAGTGGAATTTTGTAAAACAAGCACCTTGATTAAGAGCCTGGTTGGTCCAACCAGGTGCTTGTTGAGATCAGTAGGCTGATGATGTAGCCCAAACCCAATGAGTCTGGTGGGTTGATAGATGTAGATCAACAGATGCGGAACCCACCATATGTAGTGAATCTCTAATGGATAAGGAAGTGAAAACTCGGGTTTAGGCTGAGTCGAATCAGCCTGGTCAAAGTAGGGTTCCAAAAAATAATCAATGTAAGGTGTGGAATCCCTACAGGGGTGATCAAAGAATGTTGGCTCCTGTTTTTCGATCTGATCAATGCCCGATACCCAGTATAGATATGGAGTTGAATCATCTACAAACGGCTCAGTGAGAGGTGAATCGGAATAGAAATTGAGTCCGATTCCCGGTCGGGGTAGGGAACGGGTTTTGATTGGTTCTGTATATGTGGAGCAGGTGGCTTCAAAGAAAATTAGCTTGTTATAATCAGGAAGTAGATTTTCTCCGATGTTATGGTCAGATTCGAAATCGTCTGAGAGTTTGCGAAAATCAAAGTCTGAATGAGATTCAAGATCATGAGTTCCACCACAGAATAAATCATATGTTGTATACTCAACAGCCTGACTGGGGTCTAGCCTAAATGTTAATTCTGAGCTTAAAAGGGTATCCCTATTTGGTAGAGGCTCAGGTTCAAAGTTAGTAGGGTAGACCCAATCGAAACCCCACTCGTCCAACTCCTCGATTTCTGTATTGTAGATTGTCATGACTTCTGACAAATCGATTCGTTCCTCTGAGGATGTTGGCGAGGGATATTCATCAAATCGAGGCCCAAAATCATATTCTTCATTAAAAGATTGATCGTCTTCGTATGGGGCCTTGAACTCTTCAAAATAGGTTTCAGATCTAGGTTCTAGCCTTAGGATGTGGGTTGAATTACTAGAATCTAGGTCTGAATAACCTTCGAGGGTCACCTTATCAGAATAAGGGACGGAATTTACACCCTCGAGAGGTTCAGTTCTACTCTCATTCTTGCAGGAGTTTTTGATTTCTAGAATGGGCTCTGATAAACGCCAGTTTATCATCATTCTTATGCATTAAAACAAACCTAGCTCTTAGGATTTTACTCCGCAAATGGGTTTTTTGGGCTGCATTTAGGCATAAATTAGGTTAGGCATGCATTGCATCTTTTATTTGTCTTTTTAATATGTTTTTATGAGTGTTAGGGATGCACAGATATGCAGATCCTTAAAACCCTAGCACTCAAGAAGGCAAATGGTGAAGGAGAAGCCTAGACTAGTTGAAACTCAGCTCGATCCAGCTCACCATAGCTAGAACCTAGCTCACTTTTACTAGGGTTAGCTCATCCCAGCTCCATTCAGCTAATCTCAGCTGAATGGTAGCTCAAGCGAGTTCATCTTAGCTCACCCTAGCTCAAGTCAGCTCAGATCCAGCTCAACTTAGCTGAGTCTAGCTCATCTCAGCTCCCACTAGTTCACAGGGAGCTCTAGCTAACTCAGCTGAGTTGATAGGAGCTCACCCCAGCTCAGATCCAGCTACATCCAGCTCCACTCAACTCCAGCCAGCTGAAGAAGAACTCATCCCAGCTCAGGAAGCTCAAGTCCAGCTCCCGGGGACTTAGCTTAGCTCAGCTCAGTTGAGCTAAGCTACCTTAGCTGCCTCAACCAGCTTGATTCTCCCCGGGAGCATCAGACCTAGCTCACCTCAGCTCATTTTGGTAGAAGCTAGCTTACCTTAGCTCGGCTTAGTAGCTAGCAAAGAACTATCAAGCTAAGCCAGCTAGAATAGCTCCATGCCAGCCTCTTCAGCAGCGGCCAGCTCCAATTTCAGCTCCAGACTTCTCCTCCTCAGCTCCTCCCTGCAAACTCTAGCTCCAACACCTTCTCCTCTACTCCTCCATTAGCTAAGCTAGCTTAGCTTAGCTTAGCTATGCTCCAACTTCCTTGGCTTGTACCACCCCAAAAACCCACCTAACAACTCCACCCAACTAGCTCCACCTAAGCTCCACATAAGCTAACCTACTTGGCACCAACCTAACCTACCCACCACCTCCAAAAGACACCTAAAAGTGGCACCAAAAACTACCCTAACCACCCCCTTAATGGCGCCACTTTTCCCTCCACAATCCCCCCTCATCTCCACCACACAATTTCCCTTGAATTCATCTCCACCATCCACCTAACCCCCCTTCTAGAAGCCCCCATGTTGGTGCCAACATGGTGGTGTCTCTCCACCACCAAAAGACACCAACACCACCATAACTACCCCCTTTAACACCTCTTGGGTTGGCGCCAACTCTCCTTAGCCATAAGATCACCAACCACCTCCATTCTTCCATCCTAGCCCTCCATTTCAAGGGGCACCTTAACCCCCCATCCTACCCTATAAAACGACCACTACCCATCACCATTCAAGTCATTCTTGGCTAGCATTTTCACTCTCATATTCCACCAAGAAGCCCACGTCCAAGGGAGAAGAAGAAGAAGATTAAGGGGATATTCTGTCCCCTTGGTGCCTTCCCCTCTTCCCTTCTCTCTTGGGTCACGCCAGCCAAAGGAGAAGCCAGGCAAGGAAGATCTTGGAGGAGATCTTGAAGGTGGTCCACGCCTCCTTGGAGGAGTTCTTGAGGGTGGTGCACGCCCACCCCTTGGAGGAGATCTTGAAGGTGGAAGCTTCCACCTTAGAGGAGCTCTCAAGGAAGGAGAAGAAGGAGGCTCTCTTTTCAAGCCAAGGAGCAGCTAGGCTTGGAGCAAGAAGACTCCCTTCTTCACCAATTTTTTTCAAGAGGATTTGTGTTTCCTTTCTTGCTTTTAGATTGTTTAATTCTAGTAGAAGCATTCCTCTATTTGTCCTTGAAAAGAACACTCATTCTACTCAATCAAATTGCCTTCTTTTAACTTTTTATTGCAGTTGTTTTTGGTTCTAGCACTTGTTCCACCTCTTCTTCCTAATTACCCTAGGCCTCCACTTGCCTAGAGTGAGCTTAGGAAGAAGATATTTCTATCTTTTAGATTTTAGTTAATCATTTGCAGGTGTTAGTTCTTTTCGCTACAATCTGCAGTTTGCCCTCGTCTTTTCAAAATACAAAAAAATTACATATTGAAAAATATCAAAAAGAAAGTTGAGATCTATCTGTAAGCAAGAGGATTAATTTTGCAATTCTTGCCTCCTTGGACGACCCTAGATACTCCCCTATCTAGGATATAAATTTAAAAGCGAAAGCGGATTCGCGTGTTACAACGACGTTAAAAACCCGCTTTTACAAATCACGCATATTTCGCTATCAAGCTCATCATGGTATTTTCTTGCATTTGGAGCTTCCCAACCTTCTTCAATATCAGGCACATTGTACTCTATCTGGGTTGGGAATCCACAACCATTTTGTACCTCAAACCCAAGATCAGATTGATCCTTGATGTTGTCCCAAGATAGTTCCTCCTCTGTAAATGGTAGATACGGGTATTTCTGGTCAATAACTTGTTTTACTAATCTCATTATCTCTTCCCATTTTTCAAGACTATCTTGGTGTTGCTTCCAAAGTCGAGGATTTGTCATACATTGAAGATATTCAATATTGTGCAGTTTTTCTATCTCAATGTATGCAGTAATGATCAGGTCACGGGTTGATCCTTTTGTGGCTTCTGCTAATAGTACTTGGGCACAAGTTATAATAAAGGTTGTTGTTGTTGGGACATCAACCTAAATGTTTCCTACTGGTGTTGAGGTTTCTTCACTTTCATAAAATTTCATGGCATCCTCAATCATTTTATCTCTCATGGATCTCTAATATTCAAGTTTCTTGAATGGTGGTCCTAAGTGGTTTGGCTGCATATTTGGATCAGGTGGTGCAGTCAAGATGTAGAATCAGAGTTTGAATCAAGATGTAGAATCAAGTTATGAAGCGATCAGATCTGAATAACAAGTCCCACTGAAAATGTGTATGTGTGCTCTAAAGAGAAAAGATGAGGGATTGGAGATGTTTTTGACCCAATCAAGACACCCAAAGATGTTTGGATGACTATGGAGGTTCGGGGCGGATGGACCCCTAGATCAGAAGATCGTCCACCTGAGAATTACCTGGGCAGCCAGAGAGGGAGAGTCCCGCAAAGACCCCTACACGGTAGAGCGTCCCCATGGGTTACAGGGTTTCCCCCACCCAACCTCTCTTGTCACTGAGATTCCAGGTAGACCAGAATGGGGACCTTGATCTCTTAAGTCTACCACTTTTATTTCAAAGGTGCTTTTAGGGTTCTCACTTGAGCTTTAGATGTTTTGATGTTGTGACCTAATTTAGAGGTTGGTTGACCCAAGGGGTCAACTTCACCTGGCCTATCCTATAGATGGCAGAATGATTCTAGGTTTGGAGCCTAGAGATCACCCTGATTTGACTCCCAGGTTGTTAGGTCCAAAAATTTTAAGATTCAAGTGATTTTAGAACTCAATTTTTCTTAGGGTTTGTCTTGTTTAGCTCTCTTCAATCAAGGTCTTGGGCGGCACACAGATGCGGGAGGTTTATTTCATTTTATGCAGGCATGTGTGACTATCACTCCAAGATCCTACTATAGAAACCCTAATTTGGTTCTATTTCCAATCCTCTTTTTCTTTTTGAAAAGGTTCTCTTTGGACTTAAACACAAGAAGTGTGTTGTCCACCGAGATTAAGCGTGATTTCAATTAGGCACATGAATTTGTGGGATAGAATCTAAAAAAATCACTCCAATTTCAAGAAGATTTGAAAAATTTTCGCAAAATTAGGAAATGTTTGCTTAAAGATGGTGATTACTATATAAAGAAGGCAATTGATTCCTAAATTAATTTTCTTCCTTTTGTCTTTCAAAGCTTAGGGGATAGTTTAAGGAAGAAAAGAAATTACCTGCCCTGGAGCCGTTGACTTGCGGGAGGGATTTTCGTGGGAAAAACCTGCAAGATCACAACAAAGCAAAGTAGGGCAAGTTAGTGTTCAATATGATAAAAAGAATGTAGAGACTAGTGATAAATTGTGCGTTGCTCCCCGGCAATGGCGCCATTTTGTTGAAGCACGTTACTCTCCGGCAACGGCGCCAAAATGTTGAAGCAAGTTACTCCCCAACAACGGCGCCATTTTGTTGAAGCGACATGGCTCGATCGTGTTTTAACAATTATTACGTCATAGTATAGGTGATCAAGCGTCGTCAACAAATAAAAGTTTTTATTACTCGAAAATCGGAGTATCCGAGGTCGAACACAGGGAGTAATCGGAATTTACTACTAATCTCAAATGTAACTGAACACTCTAATTTACTCAAAACTTTAATTAAATATGAATGTATGTGGTTAAAAAGTAATTATGACAAAAGAATGAAATTGGACGTCTGATCTTGTGATCAGATGTCTTAAAAGTGTTTTCCCCTCTTCTTTTGCTTTCTTTCTTCTTCTTGTGTTGGCCTTCTTCTTTCTCTGCAGTCTCTCTTCTTCCTTGTCTTCTCTCTTCTGCGAAGGCTTCTTCTTTCTTGGTCTTCTGTCTCTTCTCTGCAGCCTTTTGCTTCTTTTCTCTTCTGTCTTCTTCTGTTCCTTCTCTTCTCCTTCCTGTGGCTAAGTCTCTTCTCTTCAACTCTCAGCCTGCCTGCACAAGGAGCAAAACCTACCCCTTTCCTTCTACCTGCACATCTCTCTCTCTCCGCAAATCGCTCTCAGGACGCTCTCCCAGAGCCGCGGGTAATCGGGTCGGGCTTCACGTCCAAGACCAGGCGCACCGGCGTGAGGGTGATGCGCGAGGTGTGCTCAGATAGGGTCGGGTCAGAGCCCACCAGATCAGCGAGATGAAGCCGCGGACAAGGCGAGCGCTAGGTGAGAGACCTCACCCCTATGCGTTCAGAGGTGATAAGCGTATAACACAAAATCAATTTAAAGCATACCTGCGCGTTGTAGATTGCCGATGTGGGACTATTAGTCCTGCCCCACTCTCGCGCGTGCCCACAGAGCCTTCGTGCAATTGCCACAGCTGCGGCCTCGTTGGTGTTGATTTCTGGAGCAACGATCTTCGCGACACCTGCCCCAATGCGCAGCACCTGAAGCCTGGACGTCCTGAAGCCTAGAGCGAGCTTGGAGCTTCTTCAATTGTCGTCAATGGCGACTGTAGCTCCGATCCTGTCGTGCATGAATACGGCCTATTGGCCTAGTCAAACCACCATCAGACCTTCACCGTGGCACGGCGAAGGTGATGCGACATGCAGCAGGTCGTAGGGTGGCCTAGGCGTGCGTGCCTAGGTTGCCCTGTGACCGGAGGTGTGGGTGTGTTCGGGGGGCTGTGGTGGAGGCGTAGAGGGATGTTGGATGGGCGAAGGTTGCTCGGTGAGGTGAGGCGGAGCCTCTGAGTTGGTCGGCGAGTCGTGCGGAAGTGTGGAGCAACGGGAGCGACTCGCCGGAGGTTGGTCGGAGGGGAGGAAGATGGCGATGGTCAGCAACGGTCAAGGGTCGATTGATGAAATAAGGTGGGGGGAATGAAAGAGGGGATAGAGGAGAATAGTTTAAGCCTAACTACAGGGACGAAGGGGGACGGAGAGGCGGACAGCTGTACCTGCTGTCGCCGGAGAAGAAGCTGCCCAGTGGGGGAGGACGGCGGCGACGACGGGTCTGAGGCAGCGTGCGCGGGTATTGCGCGACGCGGAGGAGAATCAGGAAGAAGTCTCTGCCACTGGTTTTGTGGCAGAGCGAAGTGGAAAGGAAAGAAAGCTCACCGGAGCTCGTTGGGTACCCTGGCCGGGAAGGAAGAGATGAATCTGAGGTGAAACCCCGGCCAGGTCGAGCTGAAATTGGGCGGCCGAGTTTGGGGGTTCTTTTATAGGCATTGGGCCATGTGTTCAGAGCTTGGAGGGCACGCCTTTGTCTCCGACGGCTCGCCGGAGAAGGAAAGTGGGTGGATACCCAAATCCCTCGTGTGTTCGCATGAGAGATTGGGATCAAATCAGGGATCATGACTGGCCTCAGATGGAAGGGAATTCCTTAGAGAATCTTCCTTCCATTTCTGGGAGGGGATCTCTGAGGAATCAGAGAGTATTCCCTCTCTAATCCTCGCCGGAGAAGGATTTTGCCCCAATAATGGTGGAAGGACCTGATTGCAAAGGTGGCGAGGAAGTTAGGGGGCTCTCTGTGATGATTTTCAAAAGATAGGGACTAAATTGTGATTTGGGTGTACTAAATTGCAAAGTAGGTCAAGATGACCTCCCCTTAGGTCCAAATTTTGGTACAAACCTAATTTGGACCTAAGGAATCCATTGGTGAAGTTGGATTTTAGGTTTGACTACGTTTGGCTGGACATTTTGTGTAAAAACCCAAATTAGGTCAATTGACGAGCTAGGACCCTAATCTTGGTCAAACTGGGTTCCAAAGGCCAAATTGAATGTTCTAAACCCTAGAGGATATTTTTATATGATTTTTAGAAGGTTTACTTGATTTTTATCCTGACCGAAACCTTGTTGATTTAAGCAGGTCTGTTTTAGAGTTACCAAATGTCATTTAATTCATGGATTACACATAAACCCATTTCTGATTGATTCAACCCACTTTTTATCTTATTTAGACCATTTGACCTCTGTTTTGCCTTTTAGAAATCCCGTTTATGTACTGCAATGGTAAAATTGCAGTTTTAACCTTTATTTCATGTTTTCTTCTCAGAGCACTTATTCCTTCATTTAGGCCTTCTTCTAGGTTATGTAGGAGCTTTTATTCTCTTTATTGGGTCAAAATGAGCTAGTTATGGCTCATGATGAGGCTCTCATTAGCAAGGATCGTCTAGGGTGTCCAAGTTACGAGGTTGCGGGATAGCCATAAGATCTAGGTTGGGTTTAATTAGCTTGGTGTCCATCCCTAACACTCTTTCTAAATCCACAATTTCATCCCTAGCATTCCTTGCACCATCACATGTATCTTCCTGCTCTTCATCAGGAGACACAATTTTGCTTTCAGATATAAGCGAATCAGAGGGTGACTTCAAAATGAATGAAGGCAGGTTGGAAGCAACAGATCTAGGGATTATCCTATCAATGTCATCCCCGGGTTTTTGTTCTTTACTCAAATTTTCCCCGGGGTCTATATGTGAATCCACATAAATCTTAGAAATTGCTTCCAAATTTTCCATCATTTCATCATGAGGAGAAATATCATCAATGGGTGTTCTAAGGAAACCTAATTTGGTCAAATTTGTGACATCCTCAGGGGCTAACTCTTCAAATAAGACATAATCACCCTTAGTGTCACTCCAAATCTTGAATGTAGGTTCCTCATATAATTCGTCTTCCTCCTCATCACACAATTCACCATATACCCGAGGTCTAGAATCATTTGATATCTCAGCAGATCCCCTAGGGTGCTCTATCTAAGGTAAATGGTTTACACTGGTAACATCAGACTCCTCAGATAGGTTAATTTCTTTAGGGTTAGATTCCCTAATGGTGGGCTTGAGTTCCATATCGTGATCAGAAGGGAGGGTAGGATTAACAACTTGACTTTGACCCACTTCATCAAATGTCACGAAAATACTATCATCTGGGTCGAGGTCTTCCAATGGTACCATCATTCCCTTCTTTTGACTCCAATATAATTCAGGTGGAAACTCAACCTTATCATCATCTTCCTCAGGTTTCCACCTTTCTTCATCCAATGCATAGCTACTTTCATGTGTATCTTCCTCCCACCTAAGATGTGGATTTCTCAAGGAAGTGTCATCTAATGGGGTGGTTTCAAAATCGATCCTTGAAAAGTAGCTATTCTCCCCAGAATTTCCCTCCAAGTTAAAGTGTAGCTCTTCCACGAGAGATGAATCTATTGTAGAGGGGTATACGTCATCCTCAATGGGGTAGATTGGGTGGCTAATTTAATCTCTTTCTTGTTGGCCTGCTCTCGAAGATTCTCCTAACAATTCAATCATTTCATTTTGCATTTTCTGTATTTCCATCTTCAAAGAGGAGAGGTCATTGCTATAATGAGAGAATTTAGGCTCAACACCCAAGAGTGTCTGTCCAACCATAATAATTTTTCAGGGAGGGTGGGTTGGGTATTTCTATGGTGTGTGGGATATTGGGCAAAGCAAATCCCGCTCCTAGGTTCTGCTCACTGATTTGGGGCTTAACCAGGCCAATACTCCTATAATAGGAGTAAAACGGATCCCAATGATTGTCATTATGTCCATCAAGGGATGGACCATCTCGGCATCTGGGATCGAAGGACGCAGAGTCGGGGTGAGGGTGTGGGCAAGATGTGAAAGGATGAAAATCAATATGGTCCATTCTAACTCACACCTCAATCAGAATTCCCCAAGCAAAACACAATTCAAAAAGGACATTTTAGGTCTTTCCCAATTTAGGCTTTTGATTTTAAGTCAAATTGCAGGTGACAATACAATTTGTTCAATCAATTTTCCTCTTATTCTCTTTTTCTCTCGATCTCTTTCTTTCCTCTCTTATGCTTCTATTCCTGCCCTTCTCTTCTTTCTCTTCTTAAGTATTTCCTTATGCCTGCCTTCTTTTCCTTAGCTTTCTAAGCATCTATTTCCTTTAGCTTTCTTCCCTTTACGAGTTCTTCTTTCTCCTCAGCCTTCTTTCTTTAGCTCTCACTTCCTTCGATACTTAGCCATTAGAGCCTTCAGCACTTAACTCTTCTTCCTTCTGCTGAACCGGGTTAATTTGCTCTTCAACCAAAAATTTGTTTGAGATTTGCAGCGAGGTCCTTTCGAGGATACACAACACCCTGAGCTTAGGGTGTGACCAGACACTACTCAGTCCTCGCCTAATTTCATTAGGGTTTATTTTTGAATTTTTTTTTTCTTGAGCCAAACCGGCCCTCTCTCTAGCCGAACTGGCTCAACGCCTCCCAGACCTCGCCCTCCCAGGGCCAATCGCACACACACACCCACTCGGGCGCACACTTGCAAGCGCACTCACCTACACACACATACGCATGCTCAAAGGTTAGATGTTTTCTTTTCGCGCCGAGTGTTGATGACTGAATCAACTATAACAAAAATTACTTTTATACTAAGGTGCCTGCTCCAAATCTTCCGATGTGGGACTATACTTTCCGCCTCCACACCGAACTTCAAATGAAGAATTCTCCCTACTCACAGCTCCAAATCAAGCAAAATAATGCTTGATGGAGAGCTCTAAGGTAGCTCTACAGGATTCCATGGTCAATTTGAGATTTAGAGGATGATTTCCTCTTCAATTTGAAAAGCGAAGTTTAGGGGTTTCAATAAGTTAAATATGCCTGGAAAGTGAAATTAACTTACTATGTCTTTAGGATGGTCTTTCCATCTTATCTAAGGGTCTGAATAGGTTATACAGGTGATTCCACAGCTGTTTGTGTAGGTTTAAAGCTCTCAAGAGCTTCAGGAAGCACAAGGAAGCTCAATGCTTCACTGAAAGCTTCAAAGAGAGGAATTTCAGATGAAGAAAGGTGTAACAGACACTAAGGATCATTTTTAATCGATTGGAATTGCTTTTAAAGGATTTAACAAGCTCATTTGGGCAGGATTTATGATCAAATGTCATCATAAACTTACTCCCAACAGTTTGGGTTTGAAAATAACCTAAACTGGCAGTAATTGAAATCTAACCAAATGACAAGTCTATGCTCATTTAATTCACTCTAAAATCGTTTAACAGAATCTCAGAAAAAATTCAAACTTCTCATATCAACAAATTAAGCTAAGAATCAAAATCTCGAGTTCAGGTTTGACTATAAGGCTTAAGATTTGACTTTCTGTTCTAAGCCCTTTTACAAGAAATTAAAGCCTAGATTAAGATCTTCTCAACCCCAGGAACTCTCTCTGACCTCTAATCAGATGATTTGACCGAAGATGCTAGGGTTCCAAGCTCATCGCCTGAGCTCCAAATGTGGTCTATTCGATAGAAGGATTGGAAGATTGCTACACTAATCTGAAGACATAGATAGCTTCAGTGCATTGCATTGAAGCTTCTAGACCTGTTAAATGTGGCCCTTAAGCTTCTGTACAGGCCTCTCCAACTCCATCGGAGTTGGAGAATATGAATCACTAATCTAAGCTCTAGGTGATAAAATCCCAAATAAACAACCTCAAGAAAATATGAAATCAAAATTAAGTCATTCTGGAGCTTCCTACCATCTTCTATAGGCTGAAGAACGAATTTCACTCGTTGGAGCTCGTCGGAGCTCTGGTGAGTCCATAAATATACAAATTGTGTGTAGAAAGGATGAATCTATGTCATTTTTTATTTAAAGAGGATTCTGAGGTTGCAAGGAACCTCAAGAACTCATTAAATTCCTCAATTGATTATTAGAATTAAGAATTACCAATGAATTCAGTTTGATTGGATTTTTAGTGGGTTAAAGCACAGGACTTGTTCTCCCACTCAGAAAAGTTGTTGAGACAAGTCTAAAGAGAATTGCGATGATAAATATATAGATAATTTAAAGTTTTAACCGCTCCTGAACCTCCATTGACAGTAAGCTCAGGAGCTTAATTAGATTTAGGAGTTCACATTATAGGTGGTAATTATACAAATTAAAGTGATAACTAGGATCCTTAGATTGTGAATAGGTGGTGGAGGACCCTATGAAGGTGGATCTAAGCTCAAATACTGTCGCCATGGACAACGACATTGTCTATTGAAGGTGAAGGTGAATTAGTCAAAACAGTGATTAAATTTGTGTTTTAATGAATTAAAAATGGTTGTGAGGGTTAGAGGAAGGTGAATAATGGCTTAAAAAATACAAAACAAGAGCTCCAGCAAGCTCAAGGATCTCATCGGAGTCGAAGAAGATGAACATTAAACTCTGAATTTATGACTAAACTATCTAACTATCTACCTACCTAAACTACTTCTACTCCTACTCCTACTCCTACCTACTGTTACCTGGATGAAGGGGTCAAAGGGATTCCACCGATGGCACATAGCGGAGGACGAAATCAGAAGGTATAAGAAGAATCTCCAGTGGGCAAGTTTGGACGGAGCAGAGGTTCTCCTTGGTCGTCACCTTTGTCCAGAGACGTGGCTGACCTCGGTGAATCTCCTCAGCTAATCAAGATGGATGGAGGAAGTCGAAGAATGGCGTGGAAGAGCGCTGGTGTTGCAGACGAATAGCCTATTAGGTCGGCTCAGTGTTAGAAGAGGGAAGGGAGTCAACTTGAGAGAAATCGAAGGGGTGAGAGGGTATTTATAGTGAATGCCGACGAAGAGGACGGTGGAGTCTGGACAAAGAAGAAGCTTGGGGAGCTTAACCTCCGGTATCATCTCTGATGACGATGAGGTTAACTCCCTCCAAAAATTAGGATTTTAGAGTAATCCAGACCGATGGATAAAGATGGGATGGGGAGCGCAATCTCCAAGAGCTTGGAGAAGGAAGAATGATGTCGGTAGGGTGGTGATCGCGCGGTGGAGTCACTCTCCATCGTCAACTGTTCAATTGGCTGAAGAAGAAGAAGAAAGGGATAGGGACCTATGTGAAAATTAAGGACCCAATTGCAATGAGTTTTAAGGACCAAAATGTAAACTCAATTTTTAAATGTTTATTTTAACTTAGATTTTTTTCAACTTTTTATATATGTCAGTAAATAAGGTAACTATTATGTTTAGATCTTGAATTTACATTTTGACCTTTTTAGGCTAATTTATTAGATTAAGTAAAGTTACCTAAGTTATTATATATTTATGTATACATTATGTTTAAGTTAACTTATTAATTAAGGAAATGACTAATAAGACCTCGAGTCCAATTATTAATTAGATTGTTAATAATATTAATTGAATGATAAAATATCATTTTTAACTTATTTTAAGGTCCTTTACTAAATATCCCTTATTTTATAATTAACCCTTATATATTCATATCCTTAGCTAATTAACTAGGATAATTAGAGATCATGATGAGTCTCTCATCAGGCGGCGCTCGCGTGCCCACTCATCTTCCGCACCTTAAACACGTGCTCCACGTCCTTTAAATCTTGGCTGTCCGATCGTGAGATCGGACGACTAAGATCTCTCCTCGTTGTGCCTCATCTGCATGTGCCTTGTGCAAGCGATCTCGCATTACGTGGGGGCGACAGATAACGCGTGGGTGCTATCGACCGCGTGGCGCCATTGGATCTCGATTGCATGGCTGATCGTGCCCATGTGCCTGCTCCAATTGAGGCATGCGGGGGCTCGAATCCGCTCCTCCTCTTCTCAATAGGGCGCCCAACCAACCTGCTATGGGCACGTTTGTGTTGAGCGCTCATATCAAGTGCATGTGCCTCACAGCCGTTGGATCTCAATCCAATGGCAAAGAAGCGTTGGCCAGATGAGCTAAGGCGGGTGCGTACGGCTGGTTTGGTGGCTAAGATGGCGCCACGTGGTGCCATCTTGGTCGTCCATCTTCTGAGTGATGTAGATGGTGCCACGGGTATCGGATTGGATTGATTTTCGTGTTGTTAGGTTGCGATCGTCGATCCTAACCCATCTGTGCGGTCGAATTTGTCATCTGAAGTGCAGATTAACACCATCTTGGTCCTTGATCTTCTAGGGTTCCTTAGTCTCTATCTGATGCTATGGATATTCTATTAAGGCGATCTTGGAATCGTTGAACTCCAATCATCACCCTGTCCCTTACCATAAAAACATTTTATTCAGACTAATCTAAAAGCAAGATGATGCATGTTATACAATATTTATAGTATGTAATGCAATTCTATGCTTAAGAACATGCATAAATTGACATTTTATGTAATATAAACATATTTACATCAGGTGCCATCCAGGCTGCCCCACCAGAGCCATAGCGCCTGGCCTCAAGCAAGGATTCACCTTGACCATTGGATCTTCATCCAACGGTCAACGTGCGCGCGACTGCATCGCCCTCCACTCGACAAAGTGCCACTTTGGCGCATTGGTGAAGACAAGTGCTGGCAAACCATGAGTGTGAGTTCGAGATGTAATCTACCGCACCTGCTATAGTGCCAGCCGAAATAGGGCCGCTTGATCTCGATCGAGTGGTCGAGAGTCCTCATGCCCCATCTGATGCCGCCATCTAACGTGAGGATGCATGCTAGATCGCACACACGCCATCTGGAGCGTGCATTTAAGACGACCAGGAGCCATGCCAGCTGTCTGATTCTCATAATTACGCGATTCAAATCAATGAGGCACAATCTGCGGGTGTCTCTCGACCGTGCAATTCTTCATCCGACGACTGCCAACGCATGTGCCAGCGATGCGGAGATCAAATGCGAGCTGGCACATGCTTCCTCCTCGCGGTCTCAGGCATCCATGCCTGATCCAATGGCTGATGATCGCTTCACCCTACAATAGCTGTATCTATGTTTGCAAGTGCCAGCCAAGGCATGTGAATGATTTAACGACGTCCCTAGCTAGTCTTTAGCGATGTCTTACATGTCACTAAAGGCCCGTGCATGCAAACCACCTCCATTTCACCACTATATAAACACCCTTACACCCCTCATTCCTCTTCATCTCAACCTACTCTACTCCTACCTACTCCTAAGCTCTAGTAGCCTACTAAAGCTCCATTAGAGCTTACTCCCAAGCTCCAAAGGCCTCTTATTAGTGTAATGATACTACTTCCCACCAAACATTCGTCCTTCATCCCACCACCTTAATAAGAAGCCTTGGAGCCATCCTTCCACCTCCATTCTAGTAGAATATCACCTCCGTCTCCTCACCTCCATTCCAGAGCCTTGGCAAAGCATTCCTCTACTCGACATCTTCCTGCATCCTACCTCCGTTGTCCTGCATCTCACCTCCTTCATCCAAGCTTTCGCCAGGTGCCCTCGTCTTGCCTAACAGCCGATTCGGGAGATTTCCTGTCACCCCTATCTCTTTTATGCTTTCATAGATTATTGTAGAAACATTTGTGTGATATATCATAGTTGGGTTCCATCTCATTTTGTGAACTTGTCTTGCTTGTCTTTTTATTTCAAAGAAAAGAACACAAAAATAACAAAACTTCAAAATACCAAAAAGAAACAAAACAAAGTGCGGTTTTCAAACAAAGTAAACGTCACCTCCCTATGTTCGACCCAGGACTCCCCTGGAATTTCAGATATAAATTATATTTGATAGACGTGTTTTGCAAGCTACAACGACAGGTTTCCCAAATGTTAATTTTAGTTCATGAAACACGCCTCATCACTTTGGCACCATTGTCAGGGAGGCAACAGAATTTACTTATTTTCTGCACTTCTTTGCATTTACATATTATTAACCCCGCTTGTCTTTGATCTATTGTCTTGCAGGTACCCTAGCATGGAGATCCAAGTGCGGTAGACTGGAGTAAAGTGCGGGTAGAGTAATCTGTAAGTGTCCCCCACATTCCCCCCACTAGTTTCATTTTGCCACATCCATAACCAAGACCTAATCTACTTAGGTGTTTGCATAAACCCTTGGATAGAAATTGTTTGTCTTGTTTCTCACCTCCACTCGTCTCACCTTTGCATATAAAAAAAAAGAAAAAAGCAAAAAGATACTTTTTGTTGGATGAATCAACATACACACTTTATACACCCACATTTTCGGTACGTAACCTAACTTGATTTTTATCTACCCAATCGAGATTTTGACCCATGGAACTAGTACATACAAATCAACACATAAAGGAGTAGAAATCAATCTAGGTTAATCATCTCTACATGCCTAATTGGTGGTGCATCTGGGTCACTTGATTGAATTATTTGGACTGCACCACCTAATTTAAAACTGATTCATTTTGTAGCTGCTCCATAGGATTCAGTATTTAGGTCAAGCCAGGCACTCCATATTTCTTCTTGACTTATAAAGGAAAAACACTTGAACTCGTGATTTCAAATTTGGTTTTCCTCCTAAAAACTTGGTTGAATACACCTAATATTTGAATCCTAAAAGCTACTACGCAAGATCTGAATGTTAAAACTCGCTTCATTCTTAATAATCTTGCTTGAAAACTTTTTGGTTGTGCACATACACACATTCTCAAACAAATCATTAAGGGCATAACCCATTAAGGACCCATCACATTCCTGAAGCACCAATATCCCAAGCTTAACTAAAATTGATTAGATGTTGGCCCTAAAGACTAGTTCGCTCGTTGGGATCTAGATTGTGATTATTCACGATTAACCTTCTTATACTAGTCAATCAGATGTCTAACTAGGGGAGTAGCGTCAAACGACCAGGACTAGGTGGTACACTATGAACCAGAGGCTCAAACCAAAGGAAGAACCTTCTCCCCAGTCCCTCCTTCTAACTAGTTAGATTGCCTGAATATAAGTAGAGTAAATTGTCAATAATCTTAGGACGGATTCTGAGAGTCTATAGACCTTTAGGTTACCCGACCTAAGGACAGGCTTGTAATTTTGTGCTGCAAGGCTCCTCTTCCCCGTCCTTCCGACTTCCTTCCATTGTATGCTTGGAAGGAGGTCATTGAACCCTAGATTAGAAGGACCTTTAGACCATTCCCAGAGGTGAACGTTGAGATATAGCCAAGAAGATCCCATGGCTAATCAAGAACGACCTCCCCTACCCCCAAACCAGTAAGAGTTGATTCAGAGGCAGTTGGAAGAATTGCAGCAGATGCAACAATGGTTCCAACGAATGAATAGTTAGGGTACTTGGCCCTTGAAGGATTTCTATGATCCTTCAAACTATGGGGAACGTCTCGGCATCATGATTCCCACCGAAGACAAAGAAATCAAGCCCCAAGTCTTAAGTTTGATTAAACATTTCCATGGGCTTGGCTCGGAGACCCATTGTAGCACTTGGAGGATCTGACAACTTTGGTTTAGACCACCAAAGCAAGGAATGTGAACGAAGAGAAAATGATCATGAGGCTCTTTCCTTACTCTCTTAGGGATAAGGCCGCACATTGGTACCGTACTATCGGAAGGCCGATAGAAACATGGGCTACTCTTAAGTCAGCTTTCCTGAAGAAATTCTTCCTAATCGGATGGACAATTGCCTTGCAACGGGCGATTACCACTTTCACCCAACAGCCGGAGGAACCGTTTCATGGTGCTTGGAAGTGATTCCAGGAACTTTTGAGGAAGTGTCCACACCACGAGGTGCCGAAATGGCAACTCGTGTAGATTTTCTATCATGGGTTGGTTGAACAACTCCCTAATCACATGGACGCCACCTGCGAAGGTAATTTCCTCAACAGTGATGCAGATAGCGCATATGACCTATTTGAGGAAATGAGAGAGAACTTAATTAATCATACCTCCATGGATGCATTCAACTGGTCCCAACAACCCAGGTCAAATCCTAATGAGATCTAGGATTCTCATTCATTTGAAATGGAATTGATTTGTAATAAGCTTGATAAGATGGACTTGGTTGCTAAAAGAACAGAAGAATGGATGTCTGGGAATTTAGGAAACACATCTACATCCACTCAATTCCAGAATTTTTGATTTCATTCCTCATGAGCTCCCACAGGGCAGGAGTTCATGAACCAACTTGAATCGGCTCAACCTATGAGTCAGGATTTCTTGGAACCTTATGGGTTCCAAACTGGGGCCTTTGATCCCAGTTTTTCTGATCCTTCCTTCTCTCCATCCTCAGCCTATGAGGATGCGTATGCAATGTAGGAGAATGCTAGGTCAAACCCATATTCCAATACTTATAACTAAGGTTGGAGGAACCATCCAAACTTCTCTTGGAAAAGTCAGGGGCAACAGACCCAAACATGACCCAGCAACTATGCATCTCAAAGATCTATGGGTACGGGTCAAGTATACACCTAGTTGCCCCTATGACTGGTTACTCAACCATCTTGGAATGGCCAACAATCTGCAGGGCAAGCTGATTTGAACTGACAGATGGTAAAATTGCAAGGGTCCATGCTTCAACTTTTGCAGAAAATGAAGACATTATTGGATAACTTGCTGTTCGGGTTAATTGCTAACACCTGACAACCCAGGTCTCTACCATCCCAACCTGTACCGAACTCGTGTAATGTGCAAAATCAGGGCAATAGAGCCCAAGGGTATGGGAATCAAAGGGACCCACACGCACATGCTCAGGTTTTTTAGCAGGCTCCCTCTTCTTCTTCTTTTGGTTACATGACCAATCAAGGCTCTCCAATCTTCACTAACCCACCTCAAGACCTGAACCCATATGCCTCTGCAAACTCCGTCACCTTGAGAAGTAGAAAGCAGACCTAGGACCCTGAATTACCTTCTAGAAGGCAAAACCCTGGGGAGCTTAAGAGAGAGGAGGAGATTGAAGAAGACAATAAGTCATAGGGATCGGAAATTGAAAATACCACTGACATCTCGTTCCCTGAAGCCCTATTGAAAACCAAGAAGAAGAAAACCTTAGATAGCAATGAGGAGCTCCTGAATTTATTCAAAATCATAGAGATCAATATTCCGCTCCTCAAAGCTATTAAGTACATCCCGGCTTACGCTAAATTTTTGAAAGAAATATGTACCCAAAAGCATAAGCTGAGAGAACCCACACAGAGGAAGGTGTTTCTCTTTGAGTAGGCAAGTTCTATCATCCTGCGTCACCTTCATCAAAAGAAGAAAAATCTTGGTGCCCCCTTGATTTCATGCATTATTGGGGAATACACCTTTCATAGGGCACTGTTGGATCTAGGTGCATCCATCAACCTAATCCCGACTTCTCTTTACGAGAAGTTTGGGTTAGGCAAACTTAGGCCAACCTCAATAATGCTACAATTAGCAGACCGCTCAGTCACCACACCGAAGGGCGTTATTGAGGGTGTAATCGTCAAGGTCAAGGATTTCTATTTTCCCATAGATTTCCTGGTCCTCGACATGGATTTACCGAATGATTTAAGGAACACACCCATCATTCTGGGGCACCTGTTCCTACCTACAGCCAAGGCCAACATAAACTGTGAGAGCGGTAGTATGGAGATCGCCTTTGGGGATAGGAAGCCAACTCTTGATATTTTTAAGGTGATAAGAGGATTTGAGGATTGTGGATTCATTGAGGAGCTCGAGGATCATGATTTTGAGACTTGTATGATGATCAGTGCACTCGAGGACTCCACTAGCTTTAGCAAGCCCAACCCACAACCCTCCATGGCAGACCTACCACATTCCGAAGAGGCTATTGATTTTGTTCATTCCCAGCCTCTTGCACTGGATTGTCCTAATGAATCTTCATTGGCATCCTCCCTACCTTCTATACTAAACCCACCTCAGCTTGAATTGAAACCATTGCCCAAAAATTTGAAATATGAATTCTTCGGACCTGATAATATGCTCCCTGTGATTATTAGTGCTAATTTGACTAAGGAGAAAGAATTGAGGTTGATTAGGGTCTATAACAACAATAAGGAGGCAATTGGTTGGACCATCCACGACCTTAGAGGGATCAAGCCATCTTATTGTAATCATCGTATTTTCATGGAAGATGGATCCCACCCTTCTTGCGAAATGCAAAGGAGACTTAACCTAAATATGTGAGAAGTGGTAAAAAAGGACATAATCAACTAGCTTGATGGTAGAATTATATACCCAATCTCAGACAATCTGTGGGTTAGACCTGTTTAGATTATGCCCAAGAAGGTAGGAATAACCATTACGACTAATGAGAAAGGGGAAACCATTACCACTAGTTCAACTTCTGCTTGAAGAGTCTATATTGATTATAGGAAGCTGAACACAGCCACCAAAAAGGATCACTTTCCCTTGCCATTCATCAATCAAATCCTAGAAAGGTTAGCTGGGTAGAAATACATTTGCTTCCTAGATGATTATTCAGGATATAACCAAGTCCTTATCCATCCCGAAGACCAGGAAAAGACAACTTTCACATGTCCCTACAGAACCTTTGTATTCCGTAGAATGCCGTTCAGGCTTTGCAATGCACCCACGACTTTTCAAAGGTGCATGCTGGCCATCTTTTTTGACATGGTGGGAGATTGTCTTGAGGTGTTCATGGATGATTTCTTCATTTTCGGAGATTCTTTTGAGTCCTTCCTAGCTAATTTGGAATTGATCCTCCAGAGATGCACGAAGACACGGCTGGTCCTTAGTTGGGAAAAGAGTCACTTTATGACTTGGGAAGGCATTGTCCTGGGTCATGTTGTCTCCAATCAGGGTATTGAGGTTGATAAGGCTAAGGTGGATGCTATCTCTAGACTTCCTCCACCCACATCCCTAAAACAAGTCCGCTCTTTCCTTGGGCATGTGGGTTTTTATAGAAGATTCATCCAGGACTTCTTGAAGGTTGCTCGACCCTTGAGTAACCATTCGGCCAAAGACACGCCATTTGAGTTCAGTGAATCATGTCGTAAAGCATTTGATTTGTTAAAAATGGCAGTCACCTGTGCCCCATTGTTGTAACCACCAGTCTGGAAAGCCCCATTTGAGATTATGGCTGACGCATCTGATTATGCCATTGGGGCTATCTTGGGTCAGAAGATTGAGAGAAAGCCCTCTGTGATTTATCATGCTAGCAAGACTCTAGACAAGGCCCAGAGGAACTACACTGTTATTGAAAAAGAATTGCTAGCCATAGTTTTCACTTTGGAAAAATTCAGGGCTTATCTTTTAGGTTCTCATGTCATCATTTATATCTACCACTCGGCCATGAAACATCTCTTGGCCAAAAAGGATGCTAAGCCACGGCTTATTCACTGGATTCTATTACTTCAAGAATTTGATCTTGAAATCAGGGATAAAGTTGGGGCACAAAATGTAGTGGCGGATCACCTCTCAAGAATCCTAATTGATTGTCCTCATCAGGATATCCCTATTTTAGAAACTTTTCTGGATGAGACTATCCTTGCAATCTCGGGTATTTGAACCCCCTGGTTTGTGGATATCGTCAATTATTTGGCCATTAGTCAAATCCCTCAGGATTAGACCAAACAACAATGGGATAGACTTTTGTCTAAGGCCAAATATTATTTTTGGGACGATCTCGAGCTGTACCGCATTGGCGTAGACCAAATTATTCATTGATGCATCCCGAAAATTGAGTTCCATAGTATACTTAAGTTCTACCATACATCTGCATGTGGTGGACACTTTTCCGGGAAAAAGATGGCAACAAAAATCTTGTAATTTGGATTCTATTTAAGGATGCCCAAGAATTCTTGAAGTCGTGCACCCAATGCCAGACACTCAGGAACATGGGTAAGAGAGATATGATGCTCCTAGATCCAATACTTTTCGTCGAAATTTTTGACATTTGGGGCATCGACTTCATGGGACCTTTTCCTCCTTCATTTGGATACTAGTATATTCCGGTTGCTGTTGATTACTTTTCCACATGGATTGTGGCAATCCCGACCATTGACCACAAGGTGGTCATCGATTTTGTGAAGAAGAATGTCTTTAGTCGATTTGGGATTTCTCAGGTGATTATCAATGATGGTGGCACACAAGTCACTCATGCCCAGTTTCAAAATTTATTGGGGAAATATGGGGTGAATCATTGAATTTCCACACCCTACCACCCTAAAATGAATGGACAGGCCGAGGTCTCTAATTGGGAGATCAAAAACATTTTACAGAAAATCGTAAGGTCTGATAGGAAGGACTAGACCCAAAAGCTAGATGATGCTCTTTGGGCCTATCATATGGCATACAAAATGCCTATCGATATGTCTCTATTTCATTTGGTGTTTGGTAAGACATGTCACTGATAGCGATTTTACGCGGTTTGTTAATTAGGTCGTTGTAACGCGCAAAATCGATCAACTCTTAAATTTATATTCCTAGATAGGGGAGTATCTAGGGTTGTCTAAGGAGGCCAAATGTTTGCAAAAGTGATTCTCTTGCTTGGAATACAAATCTCAACTTTCTTTTTGGTATTTTTCAATATATCAATTTTTTGTTTTAAATTAAGACAACATGCGAAATGGTGGCGGGAAGATGATTTACACTTCAATTTAAAATACTACTTCTAACTGGCAAGTAGAGCCTCTCCCTAAGCTCACTCTAGGCAAGTGGAGGCCTAGAATAATTAGGGAGAGGGAGTGAAGAATGCTAAAAACAAAGCAAGTAGAAATGCAAAATAGAAAATTGCAAAGAAGGGAACTATATTGATGAAAAGTGTTTTACAAAAAAAAAAGCCTAGTAGAGGAATGCTTCTACTACTAGAAAAATTAAAATAAAGAAAAGCAAACACAAATCCTCTAGATAGATGGTGAAGAAGAGGGATTCTTGCTCCAAGGTTGGTAGCTCCCAAGCTTGAAAAGAATCCTCCAACTCCTTCCTTGTTGTGCTCCGCCAAGATGATGTCCTCCAAGGCAAGCCCTAAGGGAGCGTGCCCTAAGCTTCTCTCCAAGGGTGGACGTCCACCCTAGGCCCTTCTCCTTTGCCTGGCCATCCTCCTTGAAGTGGAAGAGTCCTCCTCCTTGGCGTGGCCCAAGTTGAAGAGAGTGGGGAGAAGAAGGCGCCAAAAGGGCTGGTGATGTGCCCCTTTAATCTCCTTCTCTACTCCTTCTTCCTGGCCGTAGGTATAGGTGGTGTAGGTAGAAAAATACACTAATGGAGGATGCTCTAAAATGGTGGTAGGTGGTGGGTTTATATAGAGTACGAAGGGGGCTAAGGTGACTCTTGGAATGGAGGGCTAAGATGGAGAGATGGAGGTGGTTGGGGATCCTAAGGATAAGGGCAATTGGCGCCAACTCAAGGGGTGTTAGAGGGGTGGTTATGGTGGTGTTGGTGGCTTTTGGTGGTGGAGAGAAACCACCATTTTGGTGCCATGCTAGGGTCTTCTAGAAGGGGGGTTAGGTGTATGGTGGAGATGGATTTAAGGAGAGGTGTATGGTGGAGATGAAGGGAATTTTGGAGGGAAAGTTGGAGCCAAAAGGGAAGGGTTATAGAAGGTTATTTTGGAGGGAAAATAGGTGGCTTTTGGTAGTTGTGATGGGGTGAAGGGGTGTGATGGTGGTGGCACCAACTTTGTGTAGGATAGCTAGCTTAGGTGAGCTTAGTTGATGGAGCTAGCTAGGGTTGAGTTGAAGGTGGTGGATGGCCAAGGAGCTGGGTGCTAGCTAAGCTAAGCTAAGCTAGCTTAGCTAGCTATAGAGTAGAGGAGGAGGTATTGGAGCTAGGGTTTGAAGAGAGGAGCTAAGGAGGAGAAGTCTGGAGCCGGAACTGGAGCTGGCTGCTGCTGAAGAGGCTGGCATGGAGCTACTCTAGCTGGCTTAGCTTGCTAGTTCTTTGTTAGCTACTAAGCCAAGCTAAAGTGAGCTGGCTTCTACCATAATAAGCTAAGGTGAGCTGGGTCTGGTGCTCCCAGGGAGGATCAAGCTGGTTGAGGCAACTAAGGTAGCTTAGCTCAACTGAGTTGAGCTAAGCTGAGTCCCCAGGAGTTGGACTTGAGCTTCCTGAGCTGAGATGAGTTCTTCTTCAGCTGGCTAGAGCTGAGTGGAGCTGGATGTAGCTGGGTCTGAGCTGGGGTGAACTCCTGTCAACTCAGCTGAGCTAGCTACAGCTCCCTGTGGACTAGTGGGAGCTGAGATGAGCTAGACTTAGCTAAGTTGAGCTAGATCTAAGCTGACTTGAGCTAGGGTGAGCTAAGATGAACTCTCCTGAGCTGCCATTCAGTTGAGATTAGCTGAATGGAGCTGGGATGAGCTAACCCTAGTTCAAGTGAGCTAGGTTTCAGCAGTGGTGAGCTGGATCAAGCTGAGTTCCAGCTAGTCTGAGCTTCTCCTTCACCGTTTGCCTTCTTGAATGCTAGGGTTTTAGGGATTTGTATATCTGTTCATCCCTAACACTCACAAAAACATATCAAAAAGACAATAACAAATGCAATGCATGCCTAACCTAATTTATGCCTAAATGCAGCCCAAAAACCAGGTTGTGGAGTAAAATCCTAAGAGCTAGGTTTGTTTTAATGCATAAGAATGATAATAAACTGGCGTTTATCAGTCAATTACCTGTAGAGCTACACACCAGGCATTTTAGGCCATCATGAAATGTAATTTTGACCTAGAGTTGGCCGGGAAGAGCAGGAAACTCTAACAATCTGAGTTGGAGGAGCTTAGAAATGATGCCTATGAAAATGCCAGAATCTATAAGGCAAGGACCAAAGCTCTCCATGACCAGATGATTTCACGTAAGAGCTTTGAGCCGAACCAGAAGGTTTGGCTTTTCGATTCCTGACTAAATCTCTTCCTTAGTAAGCTTAGGTCTAAGTTGGATGGCCCGTTCATTAATGAGTGGATTTTCCCTAATGGAGACGTCAAAATCTTTGACCCAAAGGCAGGTAATTCCTTCAAGGTCAGTGGACAGTGTCTCAAATCCTTTGTTGACCACGTACTCCCTGAACCCATCTTGGACAAGGTTGCTCTTACCTTGTCCTAACCACGACGGAGGACGGAGGATGGAGGGCAGGATAGGATGACGTCGCGACAAGGATCTTCTTCCCGAAGGGAAGTGAGAAGACGACCAGGGGATCCTCTACGAATAGGGATGAGGGGAGGGAAAAATATTTGGTTTTATACTCTTAAGGAGCATCCTGGGCTTGGGACAAGCTCTCTCTAGAGCCATGGAAGTGGTGAGAGGAAGAAAGGAAGAGATGGTTTGGAATGGAGGGGGATAGGTCTTTTTTAGTGGAGGAGAGACAAAATCGTCCATGGGCAATTAGTGACGGTTGTAATCATTGCTGAAGATCCATCCAACAGTGACTAAAGATCCACACCTTTGAATTCCTTTGCTAGCACGCACATAGCGCAAGCCATTAGTGATAGCTACAAGTTTCACTAAAGGCCAACGCAACTGTCGCTGTAGCCTCCAGCTCACACTCGCTTGCAGCTGTGCTTGCATGCCCACCTTCTTGCCGTCAGAAGCTCGATTGACAGTCATGATCGCACAAGGATCGCACGCTCAGATGGTGTTGGATGGCGCGGGTGCATCTGCGATCATCCGTGCATCCACGTGGAGACTCTTGCACCATTCGATGAAGATCGTGTAGCCTAATTTGGTGCTCACCCTCACGTTGTTGATTGCGTGCGCTCATAGGGATTCAGCCATGTGCCTGGGACCTGAGAGCGCCCCTCATGACCAATGCACTACGGGCACTTTTGTGTCTCAAAGATGAATTGAGTATTGCGAGCGTGGAGGCAACCCAGCTGTTGGATCTTGATCCAGTAGCTAGGATTCGAAGTCGCGGAAGATGAAGGGTGTGGCCAGTGTTGGCCAGCCTAGATGGTGCCACGATGCTTTGATCGAGTTGATTTTCATGTTGTCAGATTGCGATCGTTGCTCCGGATCCATCCGTACAGTCGAATTTTTCATCCAAAGCCCGTATGGATGTCGCATTGCCCCCTGGCTATTGATTTTCCTCATACTTCATATGATGCTACGGGACTTCGATCTAGATGATTTAGGAGCCATTAGACTCCAATCGTAGTCCTGATCAGATCCGTATGATACGATCTTCCATTTAAGGCCCTAAAATAAATCTTCTTCTCTATTAACCATAAAAGGACCTAATTAACCTAAAATATATACAACTACTCTAAATGTAGAATGATGCATGCTATGTAATATTTACAACATGAAATGCAAATCTAAGCATAGGAACATGCATGATTGGGCATTTTAACCTGAATAGATGTGTCTATATCATACCCCCATGCCTATCTTTTGCTAGTCCCTAGCAAAATTAAACTACATGTTATGTATAAAAATAGAATTAGGACTCGATCGCTTAGGCCTAAGTTATTTATTAACAATAGAAAATTTCAACTAAGGTCCTAAACTACAAATACTCAACAGTACCTGGGTGCCTGCAAGAATGCAGACCACCCAAGTCCTCACCTTATTTGAAAAGGGAAGGTACAATTTTTTTTTCCTTTTCTTCTTTTCTAATTTTTTTAGACTTTTAGAGTTTGAAAGTTTCAGAATAATTTTTTACGGCTACCCTTCCCACCCAAGACTCAAAAAGGACTCTAAGTGCTAAGCATCTAGTGAAAAGAGTGAAAGACTCACTAGGTGGCTGTTAAAACGAACTTCGGGTTTCTACGACCCTAGGTGACCTTGCCTTGAGGTTTATCTTTTCTAATGGTAGCCTTCTCCCTACTTCTTTTATTTATGGGGTCAACACAAGGGCGAATCCAGTGTATATCTCCCCGATTTATTCTACTTCCTCACTTCTTCCCTAAGTGTTTTCGAAATTATTGTGCATTTTTGTGAGTAGGGCTCTAGACATCCAGCCAGTGGGCTGTTACCCATGGCAACTTACCAGCCATACTCGTGCGGTGAAGTGTGGTTTTATTTGTTTATTTGTTTATTTTCTCCTTTTTTTATTTTTTTTCTTTTTTTTTTTTAAGTAGTGGCTTCCCTAATCTAAGATTTACCTAAAGGCAGTACGAAGAAAATGGTCTTGCGGCTGGACTCTGGACAACCGGTCAATGGGCTATTACCCACGACAACTTGCTAGCCATACCAACCTAGATAGTTGATTAGCTACCCAATTTCTGAAGAAATCGCCGAAAAGTGAGTCAGTACAAACAGTGTGTAGATGCTTGACTTAAAGTCCTCTCAAATCAGAGGGTGGGTTGATAAGTCGTATACTTATCACCCTAATTTATTGACCAATTTAAAATAGAATTACTTGGTGAGGACTTGAAACTAAGTCCACATTCGAGTGGACACCCGAGCTAATTAAGCCCAAAGACCTGAGGAGTCTAAGTGTTCAGGTCCTATAATATCATTTCCTAAAGTTAATAATGCCTTGGTTGGGTTGTAAAATCAACCGATTTGATTATGTTTTATTACTCGAATTTAGCAAATCTCCGAGGTCGAACTCAGGGAGAAAAATTTGATTCTAGAACCATAGAAAATCACAATTTACAATATATACTATTTTACAAAAAAGGATCAAAGAAAGGAAAATTGCCTCTTCTTTTCTTCTCTCTCTTTCTCCTTTTGTCTTCCTTTCTCTCTCTCTTTTCAGATGTCAAACTCCAAGGGTCAGACACCTTAAATGCTTCTTGCTACAGTGCTTCTACTACTGTTTGTTCTTCTTCTTCTTGGCTTCTTCTTCTTCTTTGCTATCTCTGTTGCACGCCTTCTCTTCTGACTTCTTCTTCTTCTTTCTTCTCTCTTCCTTCTTTCTCCTTCTGCCTCAGCTTCTCTGCGACTACAGTGCCATCTTCTTCCTCCTCCTTTGCTTCCTCTGTTGCTTGCCTTCTCTTCTTTCACTTTGGCCCAGCTGCCTTCTTGCAGCTATGTCCTCGCAGCTCCTCCCTTGCTTCCTCTCCTATTCCCTACATAGGCAACCAGTTAGGCAAAACCTAAACCCTACCCTCCCCGCATCTCTCTCACTCAAATTCACTCTAGGGTTCGCTCTACGAGAACCTTAATCGGGTATGCGGGTTGGGTGACGCGCCTGGGACCAGGCGCACCGGCGTGGGTGGTGCGCGAGGTGTGCACAGGTAGGGTTAGTCAGATCCGGGTGCCAGGTCCGTGGGGAAGTGTCACGGACAAGGCGTGATGAGGGCGAGGGACCTCACCTCTGTGTGTCTCGAGGTGAAGAGCATGAAACACTTTTTCAATTTATGTTACCCGCCACACTCTTGCATTCACGAGGTGGGACTAAATGTCCCACCCGCTCCTCGTACGCACCCGCAGCAGGTCATCGCCCAATTGTAGACATAGCTGAGGCCCCTGATGCCAAGTGAAGGCCTGATTGATTTCACGAGGGGATTCTGCACCTTCTAAACCTGGCAGCCTGGGGTGCTGGGATTTGTGTGAAGCTTCAAGAAGCTTCAGCTCCTACGCCAATGGTGGAAGACATCGCAACCCTAAAACCACAGATACGACCTTGTGGCCCTGTCAGATCATAGGAGAACCTTTGCCATATCACGGCAAAGGTGAGGCAGGGGTTGGCTAGCCACGGGGCAGCCTAGGCATGCGTGCCTAGGTCGCTCTGTGGCTGTGGAGGTGGGTTAGGTCGGTGGAAGTGTGGGGCAATGCTGGCGGTTAGTGAATGTGCGGAAGGTGATCAGTGGACCGTTGTGGAGCTTGTGGGATGATTGGCGAGGTGTGTGGAAGTGCAACACGGTGGCTACGCCTCGCCGGTGGTCTGCCGGAGGTGGAGAAGGTGGCGGTGGACAGTAGCGTAGAAGGGTCGAAAGTGCAAAATTAGAGAAGGGAAATGAAGAGGAGGAGAGAGGGAACATATGTATGAGTCTCTAGACGAAGAGGGGGAGCGGTGGTAGTGAACGACTGTGTTGCCATCGCCGGAGATGAAAGAGCCCTGGAGAAGGGACGGCAACAAGGAAGAGGTGCTGGAGGGCACCTCCTGGTGTGGTCAGGCGCGGCGGAGGATGGCAGAGGTAACCCTGCCATTGGTATGGTGACAGGGCGATGAGAGAGGAGGAGGAGGGTCACTAGAGCCTGCAGGCGAATGGCCGGAGGAGGAGGAGATGAAAATTGAGGGGTTTCTTTGGCCAAATCAGGCTTGAAGGAAGCGGTAGGGGCTATTGTTCCTTAAATAAGTGCTGGTCGAGAGGGAATTGCGAGGAGGGGACGAGGATACCTCACCGGAAGTATGGCCGGAAAAAGACCCATACCTCTCAAGCATCCACACGAGAGGTATGGTGGCCAACAGGGCATGGGAGCCTACCCATGCTGTAGGGGCAATGCAAAGAGTCTCCCTTTCAAATCTGGGGCCGGCTCCCCAGGTCTGTGCGGTGCCATCCTCCGTGAAAAGTTGCCGGAGGTATGGCCTACGCATGTGGGTGGCAGAGGGACCCGATTGAAGAAAGAGACAAGAGAGGTAGGGGGTCTCTACAAGAGTACAAAAAGCTAAGGGTCAAAAAGTAATTATTGAGGACCATTTTGTAAAGTTGGTAAAGGTGACCTTTTCTTAGGTCCAAATTTTGGTATAAACCTAATTTGGCCCTAAGGAATCCAATGGTGAGGTTGGATTTTAGGTTTGACCTTGTTTGATCAGGCATTTTGCACAAAAACCTAAATTAGGTCAAAAATTGGGTATGGTTCTCAATCTAGGTCAAGATATGTTCCAATGGCCAAATTAAAGGTTCTAAACCCTAGGGGAGATTTTTTCATGAATTTTAGGGGGTTTAACTGATTTTTTCTTGCCTAGAACTTTGTGAATTGAAGTAGGTTTGTTTTAGGATTATAGAATGTCATTTAATTCCCAGATTTTGTCATAACCCTTTTCTGATCAAACCATCCCACTTTTTCTCTTATTAAGCCCATTTGACTTGTGTCTAGAGCCTTAGATATCCCATTTATGTACTGAAATTGTAAAATTGTAGTTTTACCCCTTGTGTATTATTTTATTCTTAGATTTGCAATTCCCAGATTTAGGTCTTCCCTTAGGTTATGTAGGAGCTTTTGTTCAATTTATTAGGTCAAAATGTGCTAGTTAGGGTTCATGATGAGGTTCTCATCATACCCCCATGCCTAGCTTTTGCTAGTCCCTTAGCAAAAATTTAAGGTTTTAACCTCTATTCTAGACCATGAATTTCTTTCTACAAATTTGATAAGTGCTTTTTCTCTTGTCTCCTTGATTAGGTCAAAATGCCAACCATAGGCTTAAAATCTACTCTAATACCAACCAAGATCCAGATCTGTCTAGCTTTAGCCTCAGTCTTTAGCAAAGGTTTTTAAGGCCCTCAGGAACTACCTTAAAGTTTGTTGGACTCCGTGGTTAAAGTACCCGTGCTTGAGTCATTTTTGGCCTTGGTTCAGTTGCAGTGCATTTTGTAAGAGAGATACAGAGGGTTTATTTATTTGGAGAGTTTTCTCTCTCTTTTTAATTCTAGCATAGGATTGGCTTCACAACACGGTTTGTATCGGATTCCTCGTCCCCATCATCAATCCTTAAAGGTCCCTTGTAGTCGATGCTTCGAGATAGCACCACCCATGGTAACCCCCAGAACCCTGGCTTTTGAGATTTCAAGATAATCCCATCCATGGTGTTCCGTAGCTGAATTCAGACCCTGGCAATTGACATTTCGTGATAATTCCATCCATGGAATCTGAACCAGCAGAGTTCTTACATGCCCCCGATAGGATATTTAAATATCCTAGGAGACAAGCACCAAGGAGATGATATGTTGTTACACATCTTCGAAGGGAATTTCCCACCTCTCCGCGTCGGGAACTTGTCCAAATCAACTTGTGTTGATCGGTAGCTCCTAATCTAGGTGACATTTTTAGAATATTTGAAACGCTTCTGCATGATTTTGATATTTATGCTCGCTGAACTAGACTGTGTGTGTGAATTTGGGTGCTTAGGTTACCAAGTCCCATAAATCGAAGGTCAGTTAATGAGGCCGAATACTCCCTAAGCCTTATACCTAATACTTAAGCTTTTCATTTTCCTCAACCTCTTGAGGAATATCTAGATCTTAACGGGTACTAAGAGTCTAGCTAAGAATGCCTAAGGTTCGCATTCTTACTAATCTTGCTGTGCACTTTCTCTTTTCTTTTCTTTAAAGTGGTCTAGAACTTTGGTTAATTCCTTAATTTCTTACTAATGACTATCCCTTTTTCTTTATCTTGTGCACCTTTAATATTCAGCTCTTTTCCTCCTTTTGTGAAGCTTATCAGCACTTTCCTCCTAAAATTTTTTTTTTCTTTTATATATGTGACTTTTTTTGTTGAAACATTTTCATGTTGTGACTTTTTATTGCACTTTTATACCCCCCATGCCTAAGGTTTGCAATATCCTCATTGTTCATTAGGTGGGATTTTATTTGGCTTGGTTCATGCATTAGGACAAATATTAGGTGAGTGGATGGGTCGAGGTGACTGTTGTGGACAATTTCAAATCTCAGATACGAGTATCTGAGGTGAAGTCAGCTATCCTAAGGAATGAACCTAAAGTACAATGAAATGTCAGAAAAAGGTTTCAATTTTTCAAAAAGAATGACAGGCTACCTCCTGTTAAGCGCTGAGTTTTACGCCATCAGCTGGGCACAATAAGCTCAGGGAGAATGAAGGATAAGTGATGACTCAGCCAAATCTATATTGGTTACGTCAATGAACGGTTTGAGTCTCTAACCGTTCACGATGAAACGTTCGGAATCGTGGTTGAGTGGACTGATCTCAACAGCTCCATTTCCAAAGGTCTGTCAAACAAGATATGATCCGACCCACTTGGATCGCAGTTTTCCAGGGAACAATTTAAGGCATCGAGGAGTAGGACATTCTGACCAGGGTGGAAGATCTTTCTAGATATGTGCTTGTCATGAAAGGCTTTAACCCACTCTTTGTAGATTCGCAAGTTCTCATACGCATCAAGGCGTAGTTCATCAATCTCGCTTATCTGAAGCTTTCTGTGGGTTCCAGCCTTAGAAAGATCTAAGTTGAAGTTCTGTACAGCCTAATAGGCTTTGTGCTCCAGTTCGACGGGAAGGTGACATGCCTTCCCGTACACCAGTTTAAAAGGAGACATACCTAATTGGGTCTTGTGGGCGGTCCTATAAGCCCACAAAGCTTCCGGAAGTCGGGATGACCAGTCCTTCCTGTCAGGTCTAACAGTAACCTGCAGGATTTTCTTGATCTCCCAATTTGATAGCTCAGCTAGACCATTAGTCTGCGGGTGGTAAGGAGTAGAGATTCGGTGAGACACCCCGTATTTGGTCATCAATGACATGAACTGAGCATTGGTAAAATGGGTCCCTCCATCAGAGATGATCGCACGAGGAATCCCGAACCGTGAGAAGATATTCTGATGAATGAATTTGATGACGATCTTGTGATCACAGGTTCAGGTTGGAATGGCTTCGATCCATTTGGACACGTAGTCTACAGCAAGTAAAATGTACTCGAAGCTGTCTGAGATAGGGAAGGGGCCCATAAAATCAATCCCCCAAATATCTAAAATCTTGCATATGATAATCGACTGTAAAGGCATCACGTCGCAATGGCTCATGTTGCCCAAAGTTTGGCAACGACTGCATGCCTTACAGTGACTGTATGCATCCTTGAAGATAGTGGGCCAGTAAAAGCCACACTGGAGGATTTTGATGTGGTTTTATGCCCAGAAAAATGGCCACCGCATGCCTGGTCATGGCAAAAAGAGAGTATGTCATTGATTTTGACCTCTAGGACATCTCTAGATAATTTGGTTAACACCTATGCAGAATAAGTACGGGTCTTCCCAGATGTAGTACTTGGCATCGGAGCGCAACTTGTCTTTCTTGGCCTTCGGCCAATCAAACAGGATCTGGTGTGATGCCAAGTAGTTTACTAAATTAGCAAACCATGGAAGCCTGGTACCAATAGTCAAGAGGTGCTCATCAGGAAAGTGCTTCGTGATGGGTCCAGAAGGGTTGATGATCTCAGAAGGAAGGCGAGACAAGTGGTCAGCTACCATGTTCTGTCTTCCTGCCTTGTCACGAATCTTGAGGTCGAATTCTTGCAACAGCAAGATCCATCGGATTAATCGAGGCTTCGCATCCTTCTTCGCAAGGAGATGCCTCACAGTAGTGTGATCCGAGTAGATTATGACATGAGATCCCAGGAGATAAGATCTGAATTTTTCGAGGGCAAATACTATAGCTAGCAGCTCTTTCTCCGTAACCGTGTAGTTACGCTGAGTCTCGTCAAGTGTCTTGCTAGCGTAGTAGATGACCACAGGTTTTCCGTCAATCTTCTGCCCCAGAATCGCTCCTACAACGAAGTCAGATGCATCTCACATGATCTCAAAGGGTTGAGACCAATTAGGGGACTGTAGGATCGGGACCTGGGTGACTCGGTCATGAAGGGTCTCAAAAGCTTGAGTGCATTCCTTTGAAATCTCAAAGGGTACATCCTTGGAGAGAAGAGTAGTCAGGGGACGCATGATTTTTGAGAAATCAGGGATGAAATGACCGTAAAAATTGATGTGCCCCAGAAAAGATCGAATGTCCCTAATCGAGCTAGGCATAGGAAGTTTAGAAATCAGGTTAACCTTGGCTCGATCCACCTTGATGCCTCTCTCAGAAATTAAGTGTCCCAGGATGATCCCCTCAGGAACCATAAAGTGGCTCTTTTCCCAAGAAAGAACCAGATTTACATCAATGCAACGCTTGAGTATGTGAACCAAGTGCTGTAGGCAATCGTCAAATGATGCTCCACAAACTAAGAGGTCATCCATGAAGACTTCTAGATAATCACCTACCATATCAGAGAATATGGCAAGCATGCACTGTTGAAAAGTTGTGGGTGCATTGTAGAGATCGAAAGGCATCCTTCGGAACGCATAAGTTATGAAGGGGCAGGTGAATGTGGTCTTCTCTTGGTCTTCTGGATGAATCGCCACTTGGTTGTAACCGGAGTACCCGTCAAGAAAGTAAAAGAATCTATTTCGCGCTAGTTTTTCGAGAATCTGATTAATAAATGGTAGTAGGAAATGATCCTTCTTCATGGAGGAATTGAGTCTTTGGTAATCTATGCAGACTCTCCACGAGTTGGCTATACGGGTAGGTATGACCTCTCCGATTTCACTCGTGATGGTGGTGAGCCCTACCTTCTTAGGCACAACCTGGATTGGGCTCACCCAACGACTGTCGGAGATTAGGTAGATGATCCCTTCATCTAACCACTTAATGATCTCCTTTTTCACGACCTCCTGCAGGTTGGGGTTTAGATGTCTCTGCATCTCACGTGAAGGTCGTGCGCCCTCTTTAGAATAGATGCGGTGTGTGAAATAAGAGGGACTTATTCTAGTCAAATCATCGAGAGTCCAACCAATGGCTCTACGATGTTGCTGGAGAACAGCAATCAGACGGGATTCCTGGTCAGGTGTGAGTTTGGTGTTTATAATCATCGGAAGTGTCTGATTGGAACCCAGAAAGACATATTTCAAATGATCGAGAAGGGGCTTGTTCAAGAATGGGGTTAACAGCAGCAGCGGGTGGTTCAGAGTGAGTGTGAGGTACAAGGGTAGGAGTTATGGATCTGATTATATCAAGTTCTGACTCCTCTAATTGTGGTTTTAGATATTCTTGTGGTTGATGAGGGATAATTATGTTGTCCTCAATTTGTGGTTCATCAACCACGGCTCTGATGTCACAAATTTGTTCAACGACACCGCAATTAATCCCTTGTTGGGCCTTAAAGATATCAATCTTAAGAGTCTGATTCCCAAATTTCAGCTCTATTTGGCCCTCTTCACAACTTATATTGACCCTTGCAATGGCCAAGAGAGGTCTCCCTAGTATGATTGGTGTATTCCTTGGATTCTCAGGTGCATCCATATCTAAAACTATGAAATCTACAGGGAAGTAGAAATCCTGCACCCTAACATTAACATCCTCAAGAATTCCCTTTGGTGACTTGATAGATCGATCGGCTAACTACAATGTCACCTCAGTCGGTTTCAGTTTGGATTCTTCTAGGTGGTTAAGCAAGGATGTGGGTATCAGGTTTATGGAGGCACCTAGCTCTAATAATGCTCTATCAAACTGGGTCTCACCAATCTTACATGAAATTAGGGGAGTGCCTGGGTCTTTTCCCTTGGGTAGGAGTTTACTCAGGATCCCAGAGCTGGCTTGCTCTGATAGTACAATTGGACTGCCACTTTTGGTTCACGGCTTACACTGAGGTGTACACATGTTCTTCAAGAATCGTGCATAAGTCGATATGTGGTAGATTGCGTCCATCAAGGGGATGTTTATTTGGACCTGCTCAAAGAGCTTTATTAGGTCCTCCTCAGGAGCCACGGGTTTAGCTGTCCTCTTTCCCTTGGTCAAGACCTCGAGAAATGGAACCTTGGTTGGTTCCTCTAGGATAGGTCCAGGATTTTGTTCTGGGACAGGGATAGGAACATCCTGGATGACTGTCCTAGGGTTTGGGTCACTACCAGGCTTGGAGTGGTCTAGATAGGGTGGATCTTGGGTTGCTTTACCACTAGGGTTGTTACTGAATTTAGTCCTGCCTGGTTCTGGTTGGGGGTTAGTAAGATGTCCTGCTGCTGTTGGTAACCTGCATAGGAGGATGATGCTTCCTTCCCGTCAAGTGATGGAACAGAAGGGGCCTGATAGATCAAGTATGCTTGGCCAGGGTTTGGGTTCATAACGCGCCGCTGGGTCGGCACGCTATTTAGGTTAGGCAGAGGTTGAGAAGGAAGTGTGCCAGGTTGGTGAGAATTTGCCAACTGGGCGAGTTGGTTGCGGACCTCTGTGATTTCATCCTTATGTTGTTTCTGGATAGCCACATTCGTTCTTTGAATGTCAACCAGAGTTTGTAGGATAAGGGACATTTGGTCTTGGTTGGGCCCGGATGGATAAGTGGGGTTGGGCCGAGGCTAAGGTGGCTGAAAAGGACGAAGGGCTTGTGGACGGGGCTGAAAGGGTGGTCTTGGGTTCTGAGAATTTCCTTCCCACTGGAAATTTGGATGGTTTCGCCATTCAGGGTTGTAGGTATTGGAAAATGGGTCATTCTGGATGGCATTAAGGTCCTCGCAGGCTGAGGAGCCTTAGGAAAGTCAGGGAATGGGGGAGTAGGGTTCCCCCAGCAAGAATAGAAAGGATCAGAGGTCCCTCCGGTCCTGGAGTCAGATGGGGTGGATATGCATCCATCCCAGCAGAAGGTCGGTGAAAAATGTTCTGCACAGTTTCCCATGCGGGAAGGGGCTATGTGAAGGAGTTCTACACAGAGGTGGCTCGCTACAAGTGCTGAGTCAGCTTGTCCACCTTCTTCTCAATAATTGAGACCTTGTCCAACTGACTGGCCATTAATTCCAGGTCGACTGATGCGGACAGGCCCTACGTCACATGTGCTCCCCTAAGGTTCGTCGCTGCACAGGTATTCGTCCGGTCGAATAATCCCATGGAGTCATTGTTGATGGAGTTATCGCACATATTCTCGAGAATCTCCCACACGGTGTCTTCATGTTGACCCATGATATTCCATCCACAAGTTGCATTGAAGAACATTCTAATATCTTCACGGAGTCCCTGGTAAAAAGAATGGACTTGTTTCCATTTAGAAACTCCATGATGGGGGCACTTTCTCATGAGATCCTGGAATTGATCCCATGCCTCATGAAGAGGTTCTCCCATCTGCTACGTGAAGTGAGTAATCTGATGGCCCAAGGCATTTGTCCGATCAGTAGGAAAGAATTTCTTCAAAAACTCGGACTGAAGTTCTTCCCAAGTGTTGATCGAGCGGGTCTGTGTCTGATACCAGTGAGCCGCCTTGTCCATAAGGGAGAAAGAGAACATCTTCATAAGTAAGATATCCTGATTTTGCGCATCTGACTGGAAGGTTTGGGCCAGATGCTTAAGATGTTTGATATTCTAGAAGGGATCTTCAGAGTTAAGCCCATAGAATTTAGGTATGGCATGAATCATGTTAGGCTTCAATTCAAAATCAGGTCCTCCAGTCGGGATTTTGACTCGAGGCTCAATTGCCACCGCAATGAGATTATAGTGATCTCGCATGATGGGGTGCTGCGGTGGGTTCATGAAGTTTTGGAAGAGATCATTAAGTCATTAGAGCTAGTGCTCAAGATTATTCTCTTCTTCAACAGGCTGAGCCATGGTGGAAGAAGAAGGGGAATTAGGATCAGAGTCAGAAGAGGTCTATGTGGAGTGGTTGTCGCACAAACAGGGGTACCGAGGCTTGGCCTAGGGGAGAGTGGATTTCTTGAGGAGGTTTCAAGGACCTCCTACCGAACATGCACTGATGGATTAGACAAGGTTAGAAGGTGTTGGACCCAATCAAGACACCCAAGATGTTGGGTGATTATAGAGGTTCAGGGCGGATGATAGCCCTTGATCAGAAAGCCATCCACCTGAGAATTACTTGGGCAGCCAGAGAGGGTGAGTCCCACGAAGACCCCTACACGGTAGAGTGCCTCCGCAGGTTACAGGGTTTCCCCCACCCAACCTCTCTTGTCACTGAGATTCCAGGTAGACCAGAATGGGGACCTTGACCTCTTACGTCTACCACTTTTAATTAAGATCAAGGTGCTTAGGGTTTCACTTGAACTTTAAACCTTTTGTTGTGCAAAAAGTGACCTAATTTAAAGGTTGGTTGATCCAAGGGATCAACTTCACCTATTAGTTCCTGTGAGAGCTTATTAGGTCCTTTCTTTTATGGTTCAAGTGAATTAAGAGTCGGATTGCTTAAGGTTTCTCTTAATAGGTCTTTCCAAGCAATGGTTTAGGCACACCTCTTTTTGAAATTTTCAGTTCTTGATTAGAAGATGTGTCTCTAAAACCCTATCTTTAAATCCTAGGTTGGCTCTAATTGGTCCAATTAGTTGCCTCAGAATTGGGTAACTAGGGCTCAAGCAAGAAGGTTTTAGCCCTAGTTACCTTAACTGGATATGCACATAAAATGTGTTGAAATTTAAAAGCAAGCAACTTTGTGAATTACTATGTATTGAAGACAGGTAACCTTAGATTGATTTTTCTTTTCTTTTTCCTCATTAGAATTTAAGGGGCTTAAGAGAGAGGGTAGAAGGCTACCTGCTCCTTGGTGTGGTTGTTGTGCGGCTGCTTGTTCCTTCTTGCCTTCCTGTGCCTGCACAACAGAAGAGAGACTAAGTCAGTATTCAATCAAAAATTGTGACTTAGTAGCTTCTAGATTGCCTGGTGCTCCCCGGCAACGGTGCCAAAAACTGGTCAAGTTGTAAAATCGATTGGTTTGATTATGTTTTATTACTCAAATTTAGCAAATCTCCGAGGTCGAACTTAGGGAGCAAAACCTGATTATAGAAGCGTAGAAAATCATAATTTACAATATATACTATTTTACAAAAAAGGATTAAAGAAAGGAAAATTGTCTCTTCTTTTCTTCTCTCTCTTTCTCCTTTTGTCTTCCTTTCTCTCTCTCTTTCCAGATTCCTGTCTCCAAGGGTCAGACGCCTTAAATGCTTCTTGCTACAGTGCTTCTACTGCTACTGGTTCTTCTTCTTCTTCTTGGCTTCTTCTTCTTCTTTGCTATCTCTGCTGCACGCCTTCTCTTCTAACTTCTTCTTCTTCTTTCTTCTCTAGACTTCTTCTTTCTTCTCTCTTCCTTCTTTCTACTTCTGCCTCAGCTTCTCTGCGGCTACAATGCTGTCTTCTTCCTCCTCCTTTGCTTCCTCTGCTACTCGCCTTCTCTTCTCTCTCTGGCCGCAGCAGCCTTCCTGCAGCTAAGTCCTTACAGCTCCTCCCTTGCTTCCTCTCCTGTTCCCTACATAGGCGATTGGTTAGGCAAAACCTAACACCTACCCTCCCCACGTCCCTCTCTCTCAAATTCACTCCAGGGTTCGCTCTCCCAGAGCCTTAATCGGGTATGCGGGTTGGGTGACGCGCCCGGGACCAGGCGCACCGACGAGGGTGGTGTATGAGGTGTGCATAGGCAGTGTTATTCAGATCCGAGTGCCAAGTCCATGGGGAAGTGTCACGGACGAGGAGTGATGAGAGTGAGGGATCCCACCCCTGTGTGTCTCGAGGTGAAGAGCATAAAACACTTTTTCAATTTATGTTACCCACTGCACTCTTGCGTTCATGAGGTGGGAGTAAATGTCCCACCCGCTTCTCGCATGCGCCCACAGCAGGTCATCGTCCAATTGTAGATGCAGTTGAGGGCCCTGACGCCAAGTGAAGGCCTGATTGATTTCGCGAGGGGATTCCACGCATTCTAGACTTGGCAGCCTGGGGTGCTGGGATCTGCACGAAGCTTCAAGCAAGCTTCAGCTCCTACGCTAATGGCAGAAGACGTCGCAACCCTGAAACCACAGATACGACCTTGTGACCCTGTCAGATAATAGGAGAACCTTCTCCATATCATGGCGAAGGTGAGGTGGGGGTTGGCTAGCTGCGAGGTGGCCTAGGCGTGCGTGCCTAGGTCGCTCTATGGCTAGGGAGGTAGGTTAGTTCCGTGGAAGTGTGGGGCGGTGCTAGCGGTTAGTGAATGTGCAAAAAGTGATCAGTGGATCATGGCGGAGCTCATGGGGTGACTGGTGAGGCATGTGGAAGTGCGATGTGGTGGCTGCACCTCGTCGGTGGTCTATCGGAGGTTGAGAAGGTGGCGGTGGATAGTAGCATAGAAGGGTCGAAAGTGCAAAATTAGAGTGGGGAAATGAAGAGAAGAGAGGGAACTCATCTATGAGTCTCTGGATGAAGGGGGGAGCGGTGGTAGCGAACAGCTGTGTTGCCGACGTCAGAGATGAAAGAGCCCAGGAGAAGGGACGGCGACGAGGAAGAGGTGCTGGAGGGCGCCTGCTGGTACGGCCAGGCGTGGCGGAGGATAGTAGAGGTAACCCTGCCACTGGTATGGTGGCAAGGCGACGAGAGTGGAGGAGGAGGGTCGCCGGAGCCTGCGGGCGAATTGTCGGAGGAGGAGGAGACGAAAATTGACGGGTTTCTTCGGCCAAATCAGGCTTGAAGGAAGTGACTGGGGCTGCCGTTCCTTAAATAGATGCTGGCCGAGAGGGAATCGCGAGGAGGAGACGGGGATACCTCGCCGGCAGTATGGCTGGAAAAAGTCCCATACCTCTCATGCATTTGCACGAGAGGTATGGTGGGCAACAGGACATGGGAGCCAGCCCATGCTGTAGGGGACAACGTAAGGAGTCTCCCTTTCAAATCTGGGGCTGGCTCCCCCGATATGCACGGCGCCATCCTTCGTTCAAAGTCGCTGGAGGTATTGCCTATGCAGGCGGGTGGCAGAGGGACCCAATTGAAGAAAGAGACGAGAAAGTAGGGGGTCTCCTCAAGAGTCCAAAAAGCTAAGGGTCAAAAAGTAATTATTGAGGACCATTTTGTAAAGTGGGTCAAGGTGACCTTTCCTTAGGTCCAAATTTTGGTATAAACCTAATTTGGACCTAAGGAATCCAATGGTGAGGTTGGATTTTAGGTTTGACCATGTTTGACCAAACATTTTGCATAAAAACGTAAATTAGGTCAAAAATTGGGTATGGTTCTCAATCTAGGTCCAGATAGTTTCCAATGGACAAATTGAAGGTTCTAAACCATAGGAGAGATTTTTTCATGAATTTTAGAGGATTTAATTGATTTTTATCTTTCCTGGAACTTTTTGAATTGAAGTGGGTTTGTTTTAGGGTTACAGAATGTCATTTAATTCCTAGGTTCTGTCATAACCCTTTCCTAATCAAACCATCCCACTTTTTCTCTTATTAAGCCCATTTGACCTATGTCTAGACCCTTAGAAATCCTATTTATGTACTGTAATGGTAAAATTGTAGTTTTGCCCCTTGTGTATTATTTTATTCCCAGATTTAGGCCTTCCCTTAGGTTATGTAGGAGCTTTTGTTCTGTTTATCAGGTCAAAATGTGCTGGTTAGGGTTCATGATGAGGTTCTCATCATGCCTAATGCCTAAGTTCTCTTCTCCTAATTCTCTCTTTTTATTTCAAGAAACTAAAAGAAATTCTACAGAGTTACAAAATGATTTTGGGAATTAAGTATCCACCCCCCATGCCTAAAAGATGCAATATCCTCATTCTAAAAATAAAGACATGAAAATGGCGGATTAAATAGGATATCACCTAAATTTTGTGACAACCCAGTTAACTTCGCAGAGAGAAGAGAGTATACACACGTGCTAAGTTTATGCCTTCATCTAAGCATAATATACGTACCAAGAAGAAATTAGGAATTCACAAGTGCAGGTCAGAATCAAAATAAAAATATTTAACACAGGACCTGCCAATAGGTGTCCACAAATGTGGACCAGATTATGGTGCAGACCCATGCCTCAAGGTCGAGTGATTCTAAGGTTGTGGATGAAAATCACCCATAATCGAAGATTGTTGCATTTATAGGGTCGGGCCTACGGTTTGGTGGTGTGCAACCCAAGACTAAAGTGTCAAACAAAAGGTAGATCTGGTTCACTAGATTCAGATGTACTTAACGTTCAACTCAGGCTTGGGTTGCACATCAAAGGTATCGTAATGGTCCTGGTAAAAAGTAGGTGGTTTTAGGTCAACAGGAACCCTTAAATCCAAACTCCTACTTTTCATAAAGTTAACTTCCCAGATCCTCACTTCCAAATTCCTATCCTCCAACATCAATTGTCCGGGCTCTGGGACCTCTAGCATATCATTCACCCCATATGATTTACCCAAGTCTAGAAATCATGGTTGACTCAAAATTGACTTGGGTACAATGATTTCCAAATCAAAATCAATCCCTTTAGGGTGTGGTTGAGGAATGGGGCTATTGATTGAATCTTCTAGTAAATGAGGATTCGAATCCTCTAAGTTAGCCCCAACCGAATCCGAATCTTCAATAATTGGGCTATCAAATAGTTCATCAGATTCCTCAAGCCCATTTGTCTCACTAAAATCATCTTCCTTATGTTGGTGCTAGAGCACCACGATCATTTGTTTTGATGATAACAAAACACGTGTTATTTAACATTTGCAATTTGAGTCCTAGATTTCAGGTCAATTGCAAATGTGGACGTGTTTAGACGGAACTCGAGCTCGCATCCAGGATGGATTGGAGGAGCTTGACGGAAAACAGAGGAGGTTCGCGTGGAGCGACAGATTGAAGATAGAAGACAAGAAGAATAGGATAGATTCTTTTTAATCCTTTCATGTACTTTTATCTTTATTTTTCTTGCTCTTTATTTTTCCTTAGAAAATTATGTTAAAGAGCCTCAAAGAACCCTAACAGTAGTCCTAGGAACACCGGCACAACCCTAGGATACTTAGGTTTTCTGTAGAATACTTAGAAAACCAATATAGGGTTCAAACAGCACTTCCAGACGTCTAATTCCCAAATCAGACGTCTGATAAAGCATTTTTAAGACGTCTGACTGTTGTTTCAGACGTCTGATAACTGTTAGGCTGGACATAACTAGTTCTGTCTGATGAAATCAGACGTCTTAGAAGACGTCTGATGAATTTTCTAGACGTCCAATTAGTGGACCGTTGGCTGGCTTAGCAAACAGTCAAGAATATGACCGTTAGAGCCTTATCAGACGTCCTTAGGCCTCTCCAGACGTCTGATAAATGACCGTTTTGCCTCGGCTGACCCAAAATCTCTTCTCAGAGATTTTCTAGCCGTTGCAACGTTTGGAAATCAATTCCCACAATAAAAGTAGGTTTCCAGACGTCCATACTTAGTGCCAGACGTCCTGTATGTCGTCTGATGGACTTGCACAAACACCCTGTTTAGATCTGACTCAAGTCAGGGAGAAACCCGCATAGAATCAGACGTCTGACCTTGAAATCAGACGTCTTAAAGTGGCCTTCCAGACATCTGATGCCAGAGTTAGACGTCTGATAACCCTGTCAAATGTAATCATTGTCCTGATTTCGGCCTGATTCTCTTGGACTTTGTTCCCAACGGCTATGGAAGCTTTTCTAAGCCTTCCAAAGCCTTCCTAAGGCCTCTATAAATAGAGGGGAGCCTTTACACACCAAGACACAACAAGAGAAACACAAGAAACACTTTGCAATACACTAAGATCAAGTATTTCCACTCTCTTGTGTCCAAGAAGCTCTTGCTCTCTAAGCTCAAGTTCTACATCTTGAGAGCATCATTCCCTTTGCGCACCCGCTCTCCCGCTGTTGTCTACGAGAGCGACATTGCGCCGTTGCGTGGCTCACGCACCCACGTCATCGTCGACGCACTCCTTGCAAAGGGGAGTTTCCTATTTCCTATAGAAGCTAGGTTTAAATTACTTTGTTGGCTCTATAGGACCTGTTGTTTATTTTATCTTTGTCTTTTTGTTGGGTATTCGCTTTGCGAATTCCCGTCTCCTTCGTGGGACAAAATCCTTCTCGTGGAGAGAAGGGGTTGAGGAACGCTACCCTCGTACTTGTAGCGTGGTTGTACTGAGGTTGAATCACCCTCATTTTAAAGTGATTCGGTTAGTGGATTTGATCAACTAGGTTGATCAGAAAATCCTAACTCGAGAGGGTTAGGTGGTGGTTTTCACCCGGTTTGGGTTTCCACCTAAAAATTACTTGTGTACTTGTGCGATTGATTTTTTGTGAGATTGCTTTATATATTATTTCCGCAATTATTACGTTGCCCCTCCTAGTAGGGAACCTACACCTTATGCTCAAGTGACACTTCACTAAGAGATTCTTCACCCTCAGAGTAAAAGAATTCATGATCCTCATTTATATATGTCTCAAAATCGATTGTCATTTCCTGGTTCAAAGAGTCACATTTTTCCTCACTCCCTAGCTCGGGGATCTTGGATGAATCAATCGGTTCATCCTCAATGGGCTGCTCTAGCCCAACTTGGTCATCCCTGGTCTCAGAAAATGTATCCCCCCCCCCGTCGATAGGCGCCAGAGCGTGTTTAGACATTGGCTTTCTTGAAGGAGGTTCATCTTGAGAATCATCCCAAGATTTGACTAGGGCAACCACAAATTTCATCCTTAACCTTGACAACTTCCCAAGTAGAAACTCACCAAGGCCCCTATCCCTAAAATTTTGAAGCAAATCCAATAAAGAGCTATTCAGCTCATCAATCATTTTTATCATAGGCTCCAATGCTTCAGTTCATGGTGTTGGCTGAACTTTTAAAGATTGTATAGTGTCCCTCAAATTAGCTAACACCCTACCTGGATCTGGTTCACCTGAACTGACTGGTTCAGTTCAGGGTTGGGTGGGTTCGGGTTAAATCTAAAGGAGTCAAGATATTGAGGTTCTCGGGTCCCTCCCTGATAGTAGGTCATCTCGGGTTCTTCAAAAAATGGAGGTGATATATATTCAGTGGAACACTAGAGAGGGTAGATGTTATAATCATCATATCCTTCCTGATTGTAGATCGGGTTGGTTTGATCATCAAAGGATCGAGATCTATAATCATTATAGCTCTAAGAAGGATTGTAATCATAATCCTGTTGTCCAGGGTTAGGCCTTGGACACTGAGGTTCGGATTCATATCCCTAATCAAAGTTATCTCGGCTAGTGGATGGGTAGTCATAAGTCGTGTCGGGATAGTAATCATCTTGAGGATAGGTAGTGGTAGGAGGGTAGGATGGGAAATGCATGTAAGATGTGGAAGGATACATGGTATAATAGGAGGGAAATCAAAAGAGAGAAAGGAGCCCTATAGTACAAGCAATCAACCCTGTCCTTAGGTGGGTTAGCCTAAACACCTATAGACTCCCAAGACCTGTCTTGGGATTATAAATGATTTGGTCTACTTCTATCCAGTTAATCCAACCAGTTAGAGGGAGGGGCTGGGAGAAGGTTCTTCCTTTGGCTTGCACCTCCGGTTCCTAGTGTACTCCCCAACCGTGGTCATATGATGCTACTCCCCTAGGTAGACATCAGATGGACTAGCAAAAGCAGATTAATAAAAAAAAAATCTCAATTTGAGCCCCAAAGAGTGAATCAATCCTTAAGGCCAACGTCTACTCAGTTTTAATTAGGCTTAGGATGATTGTGCTCTTGGAATGTGATGGGCCATTTAGATGGGTTGTGCCCTTAACGATCAATTCAAATGTGTGTGCATGCACAACCAGGGTTTGCAAACAAGGTTATTTGTTGATGTGTCTTTTAGGTTCAACCTTTCTTAGTAACTTTTAGGGTTTAATCTTTAGGTGTATTCAATCAAGGTCCAATAGAACACTTCAAGTTTTGAAAGCACTAGTGATGATATATTCCTTTACAAATCAAAAAAAATGTGGAGTGCCTGGTTCAGCCCTAGAAATCATCCTTAAGAGGCCAGCTACTTGAGGGATCAGTTTTAAATTGAGTGGTGTGGCCCAAACAGCTCAATCAATTGGCCTGTTGCACCACTTAGTTAAGGCATACAAGAATGTTTAACCTATTCAGATTTCTACTCACTTATGTGTATTGAGTTGAAGTGTACCGAGTCCATAGGTCAGATCCTGGTTAAGTGGTAGAATCAAAGTGATTGTGTGCCTTAGGATAAGCAGTTGTGGTTGTTAAGTGCGCAGCTTTCAGTTAAATCCCACAAGAGAAGAATATTTTTTATTTTTTATATATGTAGGTGGGTGAGGTGAGTGGAGTGACAATCAAACAACCAAACTCTACCCTAGGGTTTATGCAAGCACCTAAGTTGATTTGGGTTTGAGTTATTAGGTTATGGAATGAAAACTACGATGAGGGTGGTGGGGGAAAACATACAAATGTCTCTACCCACACTTTACTGCAATCTACCACCTTCGACTCCTCGATCGGGTTCCTGCAAGATAATAAATCGAAGAAGAAAGATAGTTCAGAAAAATATGTAAGTAATGTGGGAAAAAGTGAAGAAAATAATCAAAGAGCATAGCCTCACCAGCAACGACGTCAAAATGATTGCGGTGGATTCGCACGTGGATGGGATTCAGGTTTTGGAAACCTGTCGTCGTTGTTCGATTCGTGAGAAAATCCACCTATCAGATAAAATTTGTAACCAAAACTCGAAAAATGACTCTCGGGTCGAACACAGGGGGCGAATGTTTGGTTTTGAAAGATATGCATTTCTCTTTCATTTATTTTTGTCATTTTTATTTTTTCTAATTTTTTTGGTATTTTTTATCAAGTAAGAGATTAGGTCGATGAAATTTTATCTAGCTATTCTACTTGCAAAAATATAAGAGAGAGAGAAACAATTATTAATTTCTAACCAAATTTCTTTTACAACTAAGAAAGCAGGAAAAATTACACTACGAAAGCAATAAAGATAGAAAGTGGTGAGAGAATCCCCCTCAACGGTCGCTCAGAGGATGACTTGCTCTAATGTCGCTTGGAGGAAGGTGGTGAGGAGCGGGACAAACTAGGATGAAGCCGGAGGACGGAGAGTGGGGTAGGACAGCGTCGCGGCAAGGATCTTCTTCCTGGAGGGAGGTGAGAAGACGAACATGGGATGCTCCGTGAATGGGGATGAGGGGAGGGAAAATTATTTGGTTTTCTACTCTAGAGGAGCATCCAGGGGTTAGGACAAGCTTTCTCTAGAGCCTTAGAGGTGGTGAGTGGAAGAAAGGAAGAGATTGTTTGGAATGGAGGGGGATAGGTCCTTTTATAGTGGAGGAGAGACAAAATCATCCATGGGCAATTAATGATGGCTGTAATCGTCACTGAAGATCCTCCCAACTATCGCTGAAGATCTGCACCCATCAATTACTTTGCTGGTGCACGCATAGTGCAGGCCATTAGTGACAGCTACAAGTGTCACTAAAGGCTCGTGCAACTGTCGCTGTAGCCTCCAACTCACTCTTGCTCACAGCTATGCGCGTGTGCCCACTGTTTGCACCTCAAAACACGCCTGTAATAACGCCTTCTTGTGCTATTTTCTAGCATTAACATTGCATAATAGGATCCAGTAATCACATTTGTAAAAAACACTTGCATGCATGCATTTAATCAAGAGAGGAAGAGGAGTGAAACAATCGCCTACATAGTTACATTTTTCTTCAAGTGCCTCCTTGCAAAATCACCCTCTTTTTATTTTTCCTCTTGATTTCTTCTTTTCTCTCCTTCCCGCGGCTGCATCCTTCCCGCGGCTGCACTCTTCCCGCAGCTGCATGCAGCAGCCACGCAGCACTTCTTCCCGTCACGTCTCCCTGCCAACGCCGCTCCCTATAGCTGCAACTCGCACACCCTCTCCCTACTGCAGCCGGCACGCCACTCTCCCCTCCTCTATAAGTAGCTGCAGCTTCATCCTCGCGACGCAGCTGCTGCAGCTGCTGAAAAAACCCGCAGCCATCTTCTCCACCGCTTTCCCCTCCCATACGTCGGCCCTTCGTCGAGGAGGCACCCGGCGAGCAGGAGAACCCACTGTGGTGCACACCACCACAGTGGGAGCACCACCGCCCAGCTCTTCAACGAGTCGGTGGGCGTGGTGTTTTCTTTTCTCTTCGTATACGTCTCCACGCCATTGCTGCCGCTTCAAGCTCCGAAGCTTGAAGCAGCAGTAGCAGCTAAACCGCGGCGACAGCAGCAGCAGCAGCACCCCCGCCTCCTCCGCGACCTTCCCCGCAGGCGCGCAACCCTCCGCGCGCGCCTGCAGGCCCGTTCCCCGCCTCCGTCTCCGTTCTGTCCGCCTCGCAGTTGCACCTGTAGCCGTCCGCCGCGCGCACTGCAGCGGCCGGCTACGGCCTCACGCCGCCCCCTGTCCTCCTCCGTGACCCTCCGCGACCACCTGCAGACCTCCTCCACGCTCGCTCCTCCACGCCTTCGCCCGCCCGTCGCCTTCGCGCAGGCCTGCAGAACCCTACGCGAAGGCGCGCCCGCACCCGCCGTCTTCAGACGTCCGCCTCCGCCTTCAGATGACGCGGCGTCAGACGTCCGCCGCCGCGAGCAGACGTCTTAACTCGCTGCCATCGTCCGCGATCTCGATCTTTCCAGCCCGCTCTCTCTCTCTGCTGATCTCTCTCTCCCGCTCTCTCTCTCTCACGTATTCTCTCTCTCTCCCGCTCTCTCTCTCTCTATTTTTTTACTCACAGCAACACACACACACACATTCACCGACGCACACACACCTATACCAACACATACACACACACTCACACACTTATAGTAACATATATATACTTATATACATCTATATATAATATATACATACATATATATATATATATATATACTTATATACATAGTATATCTATATATTTATGTATACACACACATATATATAATATATCTATATATATATATCTATATACTTATACATATACTTATATATATATACATATATACTTATATACATATCTATATACTTATATATATACACACATATATATATATCTAGATACATATATACTTATATACATATATATATATATACATCTATATAGTATTATATATATATACTTATATACATATATACATAGCTATATACATATATACATACATATATATATACATATACACCTATATATATATATAATACATATATATCTATATATATCTATACATATATACTTATACATTTATATACATATAGATATATTTACTCATATACATACATATGTACATATATTTTCACGTTATTTACTATACGCTGTATCGCGGGAATATCTGCACCAGTTGCTGATATTCCCTAATACACGCGTACAAAAAAAGCGTGGTCCCATACATCATCCATCCTCCATCCACACTCCACGCGGCACATAGTCGTGTTGGTTGCGTCTCTCTAGACGTCGACTGACTCGACATAGTGCTACACTCCATCGCTACCTCCACCCCCACCCCTTTATATATATACTACATATAAATATATATCTATAGCTACTATATTTACTTTCTATCTGTTATCTTCCTTCTTAGTAAAAAGATAAGAAAAGGTATAAAAGTGAAAAGATAATCTTTGATTTGCAGGTACCCCGTCTTGCGAGTAGCAAGGCGTGTTTTGGAACTCTGTTTTGGCTAAAAGCCAAGGACACAATTTTGAGGGTGTGCCTCAAGAACAAGGATTACCAGAAAAAAACCTAAATAAGAAAAATACCAAAAACACAATAAACGAACGGAAGAGATGCGTTTTAAGGACAACGTAGGAACTCGACTTGAACCCCACTTCCCTGAGTTCACCCTGGGCCTAAAAGCGACAAGATAAAATCAAGTAGGCCAGGTTAAAAATTTCTGTAAAGAGATGGTTAGGTTCAAACTAGGTTAACCACTATATATATTTCAACGATAAAATCATCATATTAACAACCTATCCGGGCCGACCATCATGACTTTTCTGGCGCCGTTGCCGGGGAGGTGCGCTTTCGAGTAAGTTTCTATCCAATTCCTTTAAATTTGTCTCTTCTCTCTTCACGGGTATTGTTGTTTTTTGGTGTGCAGGTGAACCTGGTGGAAGGAGAAGAAGGCTGACGAAGTCGAGGACGTGAGCAGATCCAAGGCGGGAACGAGAGCGTGAAGACGTCGACATCGCATTGGAGCTTCGCACACGTTGCCGAACAAGTAGGTTTTCTTTTCTCATCAAATTAGGGTTAACTTGCCACCACAATAAAAAAAAAAAAAAATTAAACTAAAAACTAGAAAAACTTCTTGGGATTTCTTGAGGGCAAGTGGATTAAAATTCACTTGATTGATTGGTTGTCTTCACTCCCACTGCCCCGGGATTTCCCGCCTTAATTCGCATAGCGAAAATCCGAGAATCTTGATTCTTATATTTTTCGCCGTGGGAAGTATTCTTTGAGGCAAAGAAAAAGATTGCTTGTATCCCTCTTTTGCCTCACTTATCTTTAATTCAGGATCACATTTTTGGTGGGGAGACTTGGAATTGAGTTGATTCCAACCCCACCACGACTTTTCAAACTTGCCTGTGATTCGATCCTGAATACTTCAACCCCAACAATTTTATTTTCTTTATCTTTCGGTTGAAGCCTTGTGTGTGGAAATCATTTCTGGTGATTGGGAGCACTTGAATTGAAGTGCTTTGGCTCCCTGTCACATTGATATAAAACTGATTCGTGCATCCACACATAGAAATCTCCATTTAGGGTAGCCCATTGCATTTTAGCATGCATTAACTAACTGATAATTGAAGAAGGGTTTCTTGGGTTTTAGAAGGAAAGCCTGTATTTTTGCAAAAACCCGGAGATTGGTTGAATTGGTAATTCAGCAAAACCCTAAAATTCATACTACTTAAGGCTGAACTCTAAAAACCATTCGCCAATAAAAACTTCAATTCGGGGAGATTTCCCCGTTGCATGCTTGTTCTTACACACTCTTAAAATCAATCACTTGGGCATTACCCGTAAACAACGCCCTTCACATTCCAAAAGCACTTGACCCTAAGCCTCTAATTAAAACTGGTAGTAACTTGACCCTTACTAAGGATTGGAGGTCTAACTACCTGTGTGTAGCGACTACGTGCTGGTGAGAGTTCCCGCGTGCTATCGGGTGTCTAAGACAGGGGCAAACGGCCTTTCAATCTGGCCTGGTGGTTCCGCGGTGCTCGCATTCGGTTCCGTAGTTCGTGATAGTAGGTAACTTAGATCTTTAGGTCTAAGGGCACATTGTAGAGGTTAGGAACTTGACTGTATTGATTTGTAATCAAGTGTACCTTTGCGGCGTCATTTCTCTCATCCCTTTTCCCTTCTCATCTCCCCAATTCTTCCTACGGTAGTGCATGTTTGGGAGGAGGTCACAAAACCCTGAACTATTTGAATTGACTGATAAATCTAGAAAACAAGTCGAATCGTCCTCCTCCTCCACAAACATGGCTGCACGCCCACCCCCAAATCCCGAGGGAGGAAACCGCCCTCAGAACCCACCAGGTGGTGGAGCCTTAGATCCCATAACCCGCCTCCAAGCCCAAATGGAAATGTATAATGAGCAAATCGAAGCCATTCAGGAAACATTGGAGGAAATGCAGAACCCTCCCGAACGGGAGGAGCCTAGGTCTCTTAGCTCTTATCAGAATCCCGCTGCTACAGAGACCATAGGACAAATTCGGGTCCCCATGGGCGGGGACGACTTTGAATTAAAACCAAACATAATTGGCCTAATCAATTTTCACTTTCATGGTCTTGCAAGTGAAGACCCATTTCTCCACTTGGAAGACCTAACCCGACTTGCTGAAACCGTTAAACCAAGAAATGTCGGGTTATCTATAGTCCTCATGAAGATGTTCCCGTTTTCATTACGGGATAAAGCGTCGCAATGGTTACGCACCCTTGGGAGAACCATCCACTCTTGGGAAGAGATGCGAACAGCGTTTCTCAAGAAGTTCTTCCCAATCGGGCGGACCAATGCGCTTCGCCGTGCTATCACTTCATTTACGCAACAAAACGGCGAACAATTTCATGAGGCATGGGAGAGGTATAACGACCTCCTCAGGAAGTGTCCGCACCATGGTCTGCCTAAGTGGCATATAGACCAGATTTTCTACTATGGTCTAAATGAGACTTTGAAGCAGATTGTAGACGCTTCCTGCGGAGGGAACTTTATGAATAAAGACGAGAATGGAGCATTCGAGCTGTTTGAAAATATGAGTGAAAACTCGATGAACAATGCTTCCATTGTCGCCTTTAATCGTACCAGCCAGCCCCGAAATGTCCACGAAGTTGACACGGGACCCTCCCATTCATCCACTGATCTAAGCCTTATTGCACAAAAACTGGATGAAGTCTCCGTCGTGCACAAGAAGCTGGACGAGCTTCTGGCCAACCCCGCCCGATCTATGGCAAACACCACCTCTTCACCACTTCGTCACAATCCAAGTTCTTCTAATACCAGGCTTATCCCGAGAAACCCCGTTAGACCTTCCTTACCGAGTGTCGCACCAAGCGACTCGGTAAGTCATGTGGAACTGGTTTCTGCGAGCCAGTATTTCGACACGGAGGACTAAGCCTCCGTGTGCTTAGACGCATATCTACATGCGGACGCGTCTTCTGGCATAGAAGATGCTTGCGCCCTGGGGAACAACCCGTTCTCTGCCACTTATAACCCAGGGTGGCGTAATCATCCGAACTTCGCATGGTCCAACAACCCGCAGCGCCAAAACCCCGCGGGTGGACCAATGCGACCGCCCGCACCCGTCATCCCAAGGGTCCAGTTTAATCCTATGGCAAATCCGCCATCAGGCCCTTGCGTACCACAAACTGAACACGCATCAAGCCCTCTTGACAAATTGATGCGAATGATGACGGAAATGTCAAAGCGCCACGAAGAGAACATGACCTCTCTTCAGCACCAATTGGCGCAGCAGAACGCCGAGATCAGTCAACTACGCATGGCGACTCGATCTCAGGGCACTCTTCCCGCCCAACCTGTTCCAAACCCGCGAAGTTTCGTGCCCCGTGGTTCTCAACCACAGGTACGACCTTCTCAGGGACAGGTTAATCAAGTTCTGCAAGCTCCAAGCATTCCACCAGGATTTCAAGCTAATCCTGCTGCAGCACCACACTCTTATATCCCCATTGCAAACCCTCCTCCACCGTATGATCCCACTGGACCCGCATCGTCCAATGCTATCACTACGAGGAGCGGTAAGCAGACCGTCGATCCGCCTCGACCTGATCCTGGCCCATCTTCTTCTTCGCCCTCTCATTCAGGAGGCATACCGCATTCGCAAGAGGATGATGCACCAAAGCTTGTGCCATAATCAGTCCCATTCCCTGAGGCTCTACTAAGGGAGCCAAAAGGCAAAAAGAAAAATACGCAGGCCTTTGGCAACCAACGTAATTTGTTCAGGGATGTAGAAATCAAGGTACCCTTGCTCGAGGCAATCGACCACATACCTACTGTCGCTCGATTTTTCAAAGACTACACAACACCCAGGCGACAGTCAAAGAAGACTAAGAATCCGGTGGTTCTCTCGCCTCATGCGAGTTGTGCTATACTGTCAAACTTACCACCGAAGCAGAAAGATCCGGGCACACCACTGATTTCCTGTAGCATCCAAGGCTGCAGTTTTAACCGTGCCTTGCTTGATCTAGGATCTTCCATCAATCTCATACCGACCATCATGCTCAAAAAATTTTCCTTGGGAAATCTGAAACCCACCCCTGTCACGTTACAGTTGGCAGATCGTTCTGTCAAAATCCCGAAGGGTGTGGTGGAAGACGTGGTGGTTAGGGTCAACAGTCTCTGTTTTCCTGTTGACTTTCTTGTTTTAGATATGGAAGTTCCTAGTTCACTTTCTGATTGTTCGATCATCCTCGGTCGACCTTTCTTGGCCACAGCCCGCGCCCACATCGACTGCGAGTCGGGCTGTATTGAGATTGCCGTTGGATCTGAGAAGCTCAAGCTTAACATATTCAAGGCAGCCAAGAACTTTGATTGCGATTGCATTGAGGATGACACATCTGACGAGGACATGGCCGTCAGCGCGTGTATCGGACTAATTGGGACCTATTCGGACTGCTGCGGATTACCTATAAACACTGATAACTGCCTGACCAACGCATACTGTGACGTTCCCCAATCCCTCCCTTGTCCTGTACCTTCTCCTGGCCAGACTTCTGACGAGGTTTTCTCCGCTTCCCATACCTCGTGGTCTGAGTCATATCCGGGCTACTCACTGTCGGTCCATACTCATGAAGACCGAATTGCCCTTTCTTCCCCGCCAAATCAGGCGGATTTACAAATCCACACTGGGACCTTGAGCCCATATCCTTCTCACTGGGGCTATTCATTTTTGGATCCATCTATCCAAGAAGCCCCTCTTCTTGGCCAATCTGAAGGCCAGTTTCTTCCTCCTAACTTGTTCTCCTACCCGTCTGGGACACTCTCGTCCCAAGAAATGCCAGATCCTTCCCCATCCACTCCCGAGCTAAAAGTGCTGCCTAATACACTCAAGTATGTTTTCCTGGGACCAAATGAAACGCTCCCTGTAATCATCAGTTCAAAATTAACCATGGAGCAGGAGTGCAAACTAACTAAGGTCCTCCTAGAACACAAGGCAGCTATTGGATGGTCTTTATCAGACTTATCTGGTATTAGTCCCTCCTACTGCACTCATCGTATATATACAGAGGAGGAGGCTCGACCTTCTCGCGAGATGCAGCGACGTCTCAACCCTAACATGCGGGAGGTCGTTAAGAATGAAATCATTAAGTGGCTGGATGCGGGTATAATCTACCCGATCAGCGATAGCCCCTGGGTGAGTCCGATTCACGTTGTGCCCAAAAAGGCAGGACTCACCATCCGTGTCAATGACAGGGGCGAATCCATCCCTACACGCACTCCTACATCTTGGAGAGTGTGTGTAGATTATAGGAAACTCAATGCTGCAACCAAGAAACATCACTTCCCGCTACCATTTATTGGCCAAATCTTGCTATGTCCTCATATGCATGTCCTCATATGCATGTCAAACAATGCTATGTCCTCATATGCATGCAAGGAAAGGCAGAGAACGGACGACAGATCGGGTAACAGGAGCTGAGGTTTAGGGTATAAATCAGGGTGGAAGGGTGGGTGGATGGTGGGTGGTGAAGAGAAAAGCGAAGTAATCGCGATAGAGGCGTGAAAAGTAATGGTGGATGGTGAGAGATTTGGCGTTTTCTGGGACGAGAGTGTCCCAGGCGGATCAGAAAACAGATCAGGAAGAGGAAGTTGGCCCTTAGATTGGCCAAGAAGGGGGGCTTTTTGGATAGATGGATCCAAAAGGGAATAGCCCCGGTGAGTAAGCTGTGGGCTCAAGGTCCCAGTGTGGATTTGCAAATCCGCCTGATTTAGCGGGAAAGAAAGGGCAATCCGGTCTTCCATAGTGTGGACCGACGGTGAGCAGCCCGGCAATGACTCAGACCACGAGGTATGGGAAGCGGAGAAAACCTCGTCAGAAGTCTGGTCAGGAGAAGGTACAGGAATAGGGAGGGATTGGGGAACGTCACAGTTTGTGTTGGTCAGGCAGTCGTCAGGTAATTTGCAGCAGTCTGAATCGGCTTCAATTAGTTCGATACACGTACTGACAGCCATGTCCTCGTCAGACGTGTCATCCTCAATGCAATCGCAATCAAAGTTCTTGGCTGCCTTGAATATGTTAAGCTTGAGCTTCTCAGATCCAACGGCAATCTCAATACAGCCCGACTCGCAGTCGATGTGGGCGCGGGCTGTGGCCAAGAAAGGTCGACCGAGGATGATCGGACAATCAGAAAGTGAACTAGGAACTTCCATATCTAAAACAAGAAAGTCAACAGGAAAACAGAGACTGTTGACCCTAACCACCACGTCTTCCACCACACCCTTCAGGATTTTGACAGAACGATCTGCCAACTGTAACGTGACAGGGGTGGGTTTCAGATTTCCCAAGGAAAATTTTTTGAGCATGATGGTCGGTATGAGATTGATGGAAGATCCTACATCAAGCAAGGCACGGTTAAAACTGCAGCCTTGGATGCTACAGGAAATCAGTGGTGTGCCCGGATCTTTCTGCTTCGGTGGTAAGTTTGATAGTATAGCACAACTCGCATGAGGCGAGAGAACCACCGGATTCTTAGTCTTCTTTGACTGTCGCCTGGGTGTTGTGTAGTCTTTGAAAAATCGAGCGACAGTAGGTATGTGGTCGATTGCCTCGAGCAGGGATACCTTGATTTCTACATCCCTGAACAAATTACGTAGGTTGTCAAAGGCCTGCGTATTTTTCTTCTTGCCTTTTGGCTCCCTTAGTAGAGCCTCAGGGAATGGGACTGATTCTGGCACAAGTTTTGGTGCATCATCCTCTCGCGAATGCGGTATGCATTCCGAATGAGAGGGTGAAGAAGAAGATGGGCCAGGATCAGGTCGAGGCGGATCGACGGTCTGCTTACCGCTCCTCGTAGTGATAGCATTGGACGATGCGGGTCCAGTGGGATCATACGGTGGAGGAGGGTTTCCAATGGGGATATAAGAGTGTGGTGCTGCAGCAGGATTAGCCTGAAATCCCGGTGGAATGTTCGGAGCTTGCAGAACTTGATTAACCTGTCCCTGAGAAGGTCGTACCTGTGGTTGAGAACCACGGGGCACGAAATTTCGCGGGTTTGGAACAGGTTGGGCGGGAAGAGTGCCCTGAGATCGAGTCGCCATGCGTAGTTGACTGATCTCGGCATTCTGCTGCGCCAATTGGTGCTGAAGAGAGGTCATGTTCTCTTCATGGCGCTTTGACATTTCCGTCATCATTTGCATCAATTTGTCAAGAGGGCTTGATGCGTGTTCAGTTTGTGGTACGCAAGGGCCTGATGGCGGATTTGCCATAGGATTAAATTGGACCCTTGGGATGACGGGTGCAGACGGTCGCATTGGTCCACCCGCGGGGTTTTGGCGCTGCGGGTTGTTGGACCATGCAAAGTTCGGGTGATTACGCCACCCTGGGTTATAAGTGGCAGAGAACGGGTTGTTCCCCAGGGCGCAAGCATCTTCTATGCCAGAAGACGCGTCCGCATGTAGATATGCGTCAGAGCACACGGAGGCTTGGTCCTCCGTGTCGAAATACTGGCTCGCAGAAGCCAGTTCCACATGACTTACCGAGTCGCTTGGCGCGACACTCGGTAAGGAAGGTCTAACGGGGTTTCTCGGGATAAGCCTGGTATTAGAAGAACTTGGATTGTGACGAAGTGGTGAAGAGGTGGTGTTTGCCATAGATCGGGCGGGGTTGGCCAGAAGCTCGTCCAGCTTCTTGTGCACGACGGAGACTTCATCCAGTTTTTGTGCAATAAGGCTTAGATCAGTGGATGAATGGGAGGGTCCCGTGTCAACTTCGTGGACATTTCGGGGCTGGCTGGTACGATTAAAGGCGACAATGGAAGCATTGTTCATCGAGTTTTCACTCATATTTTCAAACAGCTCGAATGCTCCATTCTCGTCTTTATTCATAAAGTTCCCTCCGCAGGAAGCGTCTGCAATCTGCTTCAAAGTCTCATTTAGCCCATAGTAGAAAATCTGGGCTATATGCCACTTAGGCAGACCGTGATGCGGACACTTCCTGAGGAGGTCGTTATACCTCTCCCATGCCTCATGAAATTGTTCGCCGTTTTGTTGCGTAAATGAAATGATAGCACGGCGAAGCGCATTGGTTCGCCCGATTGGGAAGAACTTCTTGAGAAATGCTGTTCGCATCTCTTCCCAAGAGTGGATGTTTCTCCCAAGGGTGCGTAACCATTGCGACGCTTTATCCCGTAATGAAAACGGGAACATCTTCATGAGGACTATAGATAACCCGACATTTCTTGGTTTAACGGTTTCAGCAAGTCGGGTTAGGTCTTCCAAGTGGAGAAATGGGTCTTCACTTGCAAGACCATGAAAGTGAAAATTGATTAGGCCAATTATGTTTGGTTTTAATTCAAAGTCGTCCCCGCCCATGGGAACCCGAATTTGTCCTATGGTCTCTGTAGCAGCGGGATTCTGATAAGAGCTAAGAGACCTAGGCTCCTCCCGTTCGGGAGGGTTCTGCATTTCCGCCAATGTTTCCCGAATGGCTTCGATTTGCTCATTATACATTTCCATTTGGGCTTGGAGGCGGGTTATGGGTTCTAAGGCTCCACCACCTGGTGGATTCTGAGGGCGGTTTCCTCCCTCGGGATTTGGGGGTGGGCGTGCAGCCATGTTTGTGGAGGAGGAGGACGATTCGACTTGTTTTCTAGATTTATCAGTCAATTCAAATAGTTCAGGGTTTTGTGACCTCCTCCCAAACATGCACTACCGCAGGAAGAATTGGGGAGATGAGAAGGGAAAAGGGATGAGAGAAATGACGCCGCAAAGGTACACTTGATTACAAATCAATACAGTCAAGTTCCTAACCTCTACAGTGTGCCCTTAGACCTAAAGATCTAAGTTACCTACTATCACGAACTACGGAACCGAATGCGAGCACCACGGAACCACCGGGCCAGATTGAAAGGCCGTTTGCCCCAGTCTTAGACACCCGATAGCACGCGGGAACTCTCACCAGCACGTAGCCGCTACACGTAGGTAGTTAGACCTCCAATCCTTAGTAAGGGTCAAGTTACTACCAGTTTTAATTAGAGGCTTAGGGTCAAGTGCTTTTGGAATGTGAAGGGCGTTGTTTACGGGTAATGCCCAAGTGATTGATTTTAAGAGTGTGTAAGAACAAGCATGCAACGGGAAAATCTCCCCGAATTGAAGTTTTAATTGGGGAATGGTTTTTAGAGTTCAACCTTAAGTAGTATGAATTTTAGGATTTTGCTGAATTACCAATTCAACCAATCTCCGGGTTTTGCAAGAATACAGGTTTTCCTTCTAAAGCCCAAGAAACCCTTCTTCAATTATCAATTAGTTAATGCATGCTAAAATGCAATGGGCTACCCTAAATGGAGATTTCTAAGTGTGGATGCACGAATCAGTTTTATATCAATGTGACAGGGAGCCAAAGCACTTCAATTCAAGTGCTCCCAATCACCAGAAATGATTTCCACACACAAGGCTTCAACCAAAAGATAAAGAAAATAAAATTTTTGGGGTTGAAGTATTCAGGATCGAATCACAGGCAAATTTGAAAAGTCGTGGTGGGGTTGGAATCAACTCAATTCCAAGTCTCCCCACCAAAAATGTGATCCTGAATTAAAGATAAGTGAGGCAAAAGAGGGATACAAGCAATCTTTTTCTTTGCCTCAAAGAATACTTCCCACGGCGAAAAATCTAAGAATGAAGATTCTCGGATTTTCGCTATGCGAAGTAAGGCAGGAAATCCCGGGGCAGTGGGAGTGAAGACAACCAATCAATCAAGTGAATTTTAATCCACTTGCCCTCAAGAAATCCCAAGAAGTTTTTCTAATTTTTAGTTTTAAAATTTTTTTTTTTTTGTGTGGTGGCAAGTTAACCCTAATTTGATGAGAAAAGAAAACCTACTTGTTCGGCAACGTGTGCGAAGTTCCAATGCGATGTCGGCGTCTTCACGCTCTCGTTCCCGCCTTGGATCTGCTCACGTCCTCGACTTCGTCAGCCTTCTTCTCCTTCCACCAGGTTCACCTGCACACCAAAAACAACAATACCCGTGAAGAGAGAAGAGACAAATTTAAAGGAATTGGATAGAAACTTACTCGAAAGCGCACCTTCCCCGGCAACGGCGCCAGAAAAGCTATGATGGTCGGCCTGGATAGGTTGTTAATATGATATTTTTATCGTTGAAATGTGTATAGTGGTTAACCTAATTCAGACCTAACCATCTCTTTACAAAATTTTTAACCTGGCCTAATTGATTTTATCTTGTCACTTTTAAGCCCAGGGTCGAACTCAGGGAAGTGGGGTTCAAGTCGAGTTTCTACGTTTTCCTTAAAACGCGTCTCTTCCGTTCGTTTATTCTGTTTTTGGTATTTTTCTTATTTAGGTTTTTTTTTTGGTAATCCTTGTTCTTGAGGCACACCCTCAAAATTGTGTCCTTGGCTTTTAGCCAAAACAGAGTTTCAAAACACGTCTTGCTACTTGCAAGACGGGGGTACCTGCAAATCAAAGATTATCTTTTCACTTTTATACCTTTTTTTATCTTTTTACTAAGAAAGAAACTAACAGATAGAAAGTAAATATAGTAGCTATAGATATATATTTATATGTAGTATATATATAAAGGGGTGGGGGTGGAGGTGACGATGGAGTGCAGCACTATGTCGAGTCAGCCGACGTCTAGAGAGACGCAACCAACACGACTAGGTGCCGCGTGGAGTGTGGATGGAGGATGGATGATGTATGGGACCACGCTTTTTTTGTACGCGTGTATCAGGGAATATCAGCAACTGGTGCAGATATCCCCGCGATACAGCGTATAATAAATAACGTGAAAATATATGTACATATGTATGTATATAAATGTATAAGTATATATGTATAGATATATATAGATATATATATATATATATATATATATATATATATATATATATATGTATGTATATATGTATATAGCTATGTATATATGTATATAAGTATATATATATAATACTATATGTATGTATACATAACTATATAGATATACTATGTATATATAAGTATATATATATAATACTATATAGATATATATATATATATGTATATAAGTATATATGTATCTAGATATGTAGATATATGTATATAGTTATATAGATATATATATGTATATATGTATGTATATATGTATCAATATATAAGTATGCGTATATATATGTTTATAGTATAGGTGTGTGTGTGTGTGTGTGAAAGTGTGAGTGTAGATGTCTGTGTGCGTCGGTGTAGTGTGTGAGAAAGTGTTGTGAGAGAGAGTGAGAGAGAGAGAGAGAGAGAATGGGAGAGAGAGAGCAGGAGAGAGCGAAGGCAGGAGAGAGCGGGCCGCACTGCAGGGGACGAGTTAAGACGTCCGGAGGTGAAGACCGTCGTCTGATGGTCGCGGGCGCACGGGCGCGTCTTCGCCCAGAGGAGGAGAGGAGTCTGCGTCGCCGGCTGCGAGCGCGGAGGCTCGCGACAGCGCGCTCAGAGAGGGAGGCGGGGAGTCTGCAGGCGGGCGCGGAGGAGGTCTGCAGGCGCGCGCGGACGCTTGCAGAGGTTGGCAGGGAGCGGGAAGACGCTTGGCCGGCCGCTGCAGAGGCGCGCAGCGGCCGGTTGCGGGCGCGAGCGGCGGGCGACAGAGCGAGGAAGCGGACGCGGAGAAGGTCTGCAGGCGAGCACGGAGGGGCTGGGGCGCCTGCGGTTGCTCGCGGAGGCTGCTGCTGCTGCTGCTGCTGCTTCAAGCTTCAGACCTTGAAGAGGCAGCCATGGCGGGAAGTGCGGGAATGGAAAAAATGAAAAACGAGAAGAGCCACCACGCCCACCGGCTCTTTGAAGAGCTGGGCGGTGGTGGTCTCACTGTGGTGGTGTTCACCACAGTGAGCTCCTGCCCGCCGGGTGTCTCCTCGAAGGAGGTCCGGCGTATGGAGGGGAGGACGGTGGTGGTGATGAGCTGAAGGTGGGTTTTTTTTTTCTTGCTGCAGCCAGCCCCCCTGAAGAAGAAGAACCCGTGGCTTCTTATAGAAGAAGAGAGCATGGTCATGCAGCATGCAGGGAATGGGAGGAATGGCAGCCGCAGGGAATGGCTTGGGCAGGGAGAGGGCGCGGGAAGTTGCAGCAGCGGGAAGGACCGCAGGACAGCAGGGAGAGGCAGCGTGGCAGTTGCAGCCGTAGGAAAAATAAAAATCAAGTGGAGATAAAAAATAGAAGAGATGGATTTTTGTAAAGAGGCACTTGAGGAAAATGTAAATTATGAAGCCCTTTTATTCCAATCTTCCCTCCTCTTAATTAAATGCATGAATGTAAGTATTTTTACAGATGCGACTATAGGATTATAATATACATAGTTAATGCTAGAAAATAGCATAAGAAGGCGTCCTTATAGGCGTGTTTTGAGGTGCAAACACCATCCACCCACCCTTCCACCCTGATCTATACCCTGAACCTCAGCTCTTGTTACCCGATCTTCCATCCTTCCTCTGCCTCTCCCTGCATGCATATGAGGACATAGCATTGTTTGGCATGGGGGGGTGGATAGGCATCCATAGGATCCGGGTATGTTATGGTATTATATAGTTCCCACCTATTTATAAATATGCAAAAAAAAAAAAAGAAGAAAAGAAAAAAAAAAAAAAAAATATATATATATATATTATAATAAATGGTGTTTAATAATGATCTTGAAGCTGAAACAAAAAGGCAATAAGTGTTTATGGATATTCAACCTCTGTTTTGAAGACTTTCCAGGCCACAAAAGCTTGATTCGCTCAGGCTCGGCTTAATTCACTTAAAGCATTGACAAAATAGATCAAGATCTCTCCTAACTAAGGATGTATTCTTGTACCTGAGACACCAGTACAGGATCCGTTGGTTTGCTTTTTCTTGAGAGCTTAAGTAAACTTGGTTCACACTACACATATCAGGAAAGACCAGGTGAACATAAGATCCAACCCTAGTGTTCATTAGGGAAGGTGGAGTCCTTACCTGTGTGCGCAGGTAGACTTTTTATCCCAGGCTTTAGTCTTGTGTTTAGGAGTGACTCTTTCCACCAAAAAGAAACTCTCCCACCAAAAAAAAAAAAAAAAGTGTGCTTCAAAATGTGTTGTAAGAGATATACTGACACGTGTTTCAAAAAAAAAAAAAAAAAAAAATAGAAAAGAGATGTTTTAAAAGAGTCAGTATATCTCATAAATGTCTGTATACTTTATTTTTCGGTGAGTCAAAAAAAAAAAAAAAAATCAGAAAATGGGAGTTGAGTTTTCCGTCATCATCTTAAGGGTCAATTCGAAGACATGAGCTGAAACTGGGATCAACCTGTACTTAAAAATTCATGAAACCCTGGGATTGAGTCTTAATGTTCATCTGGTCAGTCTTGATCCTTCACTATGCACAAACCATAACCTCTTGAGCTCTCGAGTACGGCAAAACCTCCTGGGTCCTGGAAATCGTACGTAAGGTTTAAATATCAAGAGTCCTGGTTAGTTGAGAGATGATCTATGTCATGTGAGACTTAAAGTACTGGTAGTCTTCTTTACAATTGCTTCTCACAATATTCCATAGTAAACACACCTGTATCACCTCAGAAGAAAATCTTCAGCTTAAGATCATTTCTAAATACTATTTTGCTACGGACTAGCAAAAGATAGGCATGGGGGTATATGTTTGCACCTCAAAACACGCCTGTAATAACGCCTTCTTGTGCTATTTTCTAGCATTAACATTGCATAATAGGATCCTGTAATCGCATTTGTAAAAAACACTTGCATGCATGCATTTAATCAAGAGAGGAAGAGGAGTGAAACAATCGCCTACATAGTTACATTTTTCTTCAAGTGCCTCCTTGCAAAATCACCCTCTTTTTATTTTTCCTCTTGATTTCTTCTTTTCTCTCCTTCCCGCGGCTGCATCCTTCCCGTGGCTGCACTCTTCCCGCAGCTGCATGCAGCAGCCACGCAGCACTTCTTCCCGTCACGTCTCCCTGCCAACGCCGCTCCCTATAGCTGCAACTCGCACACCCTCTCCCTGCTGCAGCCGGCACGCCACTCTCCCCTCCTCTATAAGTAGCTGCAGCTTCATCCTCGCGACGCAGCTGCTGCAGCTGCTGAAAAAACCCGCAGCCATCTTCTCCACCGCTTTCCCCTCCCATACGTCGGCCCTCCGTCGAGGAGGCACCCGGCGAGCAGGAGAACCCACTGTGGTGCACACCACCACAGTGGGAGCACCACCGCCCAGCTCTTCAACGAGCCGGTGGGCGTGGTGTTTTCTTTTCTCTTCGTATTCGTCTCCACGCCATTGCTGCCGCTTCAAGCTCCGAAGCTTGAAGCAGCAGCAGCAGCAGCTAAACCGCGGCGACAGCAGCAGCAGCAGCACCCCCCGCCTCCTCCGCGACCTTCCCCGCAGGCGCGCAACCCTCCGCGCGCGCCTGCAGGCCCGTTCCCCGCCTCCGTCTCCATTCTATCAGCCTTGCAGTTGCACCTGTAGCCGTCCGCCGTGCGCACTGCAGCGGCCGGCTACGGCCTCGCGCCTTCCCCTGTCCTCCTCCGCGACCCTCCGCGACCACCTGCAGACCTCCTCCACGCTCGCTCCTCCACGCCTTCGCCCGCCCGTCGCCTTCGCGCAGGCCTGCAGAACCCTACGCGAAGGCGCGCCCGCACCCGCCGTCTTCAGACGTCCGCCTCCGCCTTCAGACGACGCGGCGTCAGACGTCCGCCGCCGCGAGCAGACGTCTTAACTCGCTGCCATCGTCCGCGATCTCGATCTCTCCAGCCCGCTCTCTCTCTCTCTGCTGATCTCTCTCTCCCGCTCTCTCTCTCTCACGTATTCTCTCTCTCTCCCGCTCTCTCTCTCTGTTTTTTTACTCACAGCAACACACACACACATTCACCGACGCACACACACCTATACCAACACATACACACACACTCACACACTTATAGTAACATATATATACTTATATACATCTATATATAATATATACATACATATATATATATATACTTATATACATAGTATATCTATATATTTATGTATACACACACATATATATAATATATCTATATATATATATATATATATATATACACGTATATATATATCTATATTCTTATACATATACTTATATATATATACATATATACTTATATACATATATATATATACATATCTATATACTTATATATATACACACATATATATATATATATATCTAGATACATATATACTTATATACATATATATATATATACATCTATATAGTATTATATATATATACTTATATACATATATACATAGCTATATACATACATATATATATATACATATACACCTATATATATATATAATACATATATATCTATATATATCTATACATATATATTTATACATTTATATACATATAGATATATTTACTCATATACATACATATGTACATATATTTTCACGTTATTTACTATACGCTGTATCGCGGGAATATCTGCACCAGTTGCTGATATTCCCTAATACACGCGTACAAAAAAAGCGTGGTCCCATACATCATCCATCCTCCATCCACACTCCACGCGGCACATAGTCGTGTTGGTTGCGTCTCTCTAGACGTCGACTGACTAGACATAGTGCTACACTCCATCGCTACCTCCACCCCCACCCCTTTATATATATACTACATGTAAATATATATCTATAGCTACTATATTTACTTTCTATCTGTTATCTTCCTTCTTAGTAAAAAGATAAGAAAAGGTATAAAAGTGAAAAGATAATCTTTGATTTGCAGGTACCCCGTCTTGCGAGTAGCAAGGCGTGTTTTGGAACTCTGTTTTGCCTAAAAGCCAAGGACACAATTTTGAGGGTGTGCCTCAAGAACAAGGATTACCAGAAAAAAACCTAAATAAGAAAAATACCAAAAACACAATAAACGAACGGAAGAGACGCGTTTTAAGGACAACGTAGGAACTCGACTTGAACCCCACTTCCCTGAGTTTGACCCTGGGCCTAAAAGCGACAAGATAAAATCAAGTAGGCCAGGTTAAAAATTTCTGTAAAGAGATGGTTAGGTTCAAACTAGGTTAACCACTATATATATTTCAACGATAAAATCATCATATTAACAACCTATCCGGGCCGACCATCACCCACCTTGCCGTCAGATGCTTGATCAATGGTTGCGATCGCACGAGGATTGCACACTCAGATGGCGTTGGATGGCTCGGGTGTATCCGTGATCATCCGTGCATCCATGTGGAGACTCTTGCACTGTTCAATGAAGATCGTGTGGCCCAATTTAGTGCTTGTGCTCGCACTGTTGATTGCATGCGCTCGCGGGGATTCAACCACGTGCCTGCGACTTAAGAGTGCCCCTCGTGACCAATGCGATGCGAGAACTTTTATGTCTCAAAGATGAATTGAGTATTACAGGCGTGGAGGCATAGGATTCGAAGGCACGGAAGATGAAGGGCATGACCTGTTGCAGTTGGCCACTGTTGGGCGGCCTAGATGTCACCACATGGGGCCATCTGGGCCATCCATTTTCTTTCTGTTGCAAAGGGTGCCACGCTGCTTGGATCGAGATGATTTTCACAACCCCGGACTGTGATCGTCGCTCCAGATCCATTCGTACGGTTAGATTTTTCATTGGAAGCCTATATGGATGTCACATTGCCCCTTGGCCGTTGATCTTCCTCAAACTTCATATGATGCTACGGGACTCCAATCTAGACGATTTTGGAGGCGTTAGACTCCGATTGTTGTTCTGATCAGATCCGTATGGTCTGATTGTCCATCCAAGGCTCTAAAATAAATCCTCTCCTAACCATAAAAAGGACCTAATTAACCTAAAATATATACAACTACTCTAAATGCAGAATGATGCATGCTATGCAATATTTATTACATGAAATGCAAATCTAAGCCTAGGAACTTGCATGATTAGACATGTTAACCTAAATAGTTGTGTCAATATCAGCTATTCTAAAGGACGAACCCTAAAGTGGAATATGACTTCAGCTCAAAGATAGGTTAAAAGGGTCTCGGGTTTTCACAATGACGGGTTGTCTCCCATTAAGCGCTAAGCCTAACGCCTTTGAATGGGTGCAATGCAACTCAAAAAGATGTCATCTAGCATACTTATGATGAGTGGTGAAAGAGCGATCTTCATTTTCGCTGAAAACTTTCACATAAAATGTCGTGTCGTTATAGTTCGTTGCATGGTAAAAATTCACTTTTCAAAAATATTTAATAATTCAAAACTAACCATGAAGAGTTAGGTCATCTCCACAGGGAGGAATTAGCCTAATGAATGTCTTATTTGTTCAGGAATATCATCAGATTTACATACTAATTATTGCAGCTCACTTTCTCACATAAACTCTTAATCTAAATAATTAATCAGGAAGGTAGGTGTTTATATGCAAAATCACCACAACCCAATATTCTGTTAAATAGTGATCTTGGCAATGGATATCAATGGCAATATTAATTTCCAATAAACGAGACCTTGTTCATTGTAATCAACATAACATTCATGAGAAGAATCTGACTTTAAGCAATTTAACTAGAATAGGGGGATATTTGTGCAAAATTCTTTCAATATATTAATTCAAAAAAATAAAAGAATAGTGAACTTCACAATGGCATAACCCGTAAATATTAATTGTGAGAAAAACAGAGGATTTCTCCTCTTTCTTCCTTGCGCATGAAGAAGGAGCATCGATGAAATGCTAACGAGTAAGGGAGGTTGACGAAGATAAGGCCGATTCGATGGAGGTCGCGACGTCAACTGAGATGGCAAGAGGAGGCCAGTCGGTAGAGGAGAAGCTCACCGGCAATGGGTTTCCAACGTGCGTGCGTGGACTATCGGCAATGGATCTGATGGCGTGGGTTGTCGACGGAGGTCAAGGCGAGTACTTTGGTGATGCCGGTAGTGAGGGACATGGCCTGTGGTGGTTGCTGTGAATGTAGGTGGCCGACGAAAGTTTGGGTTCTTTTCGTGGGTGTGGTTGCTGGTGGCATGAAGATAAGGGAGAGAAGGAAGAAGATGACAAAGACGAAGAAGGAGATGAGGTGCACGAGTGGCTGCACAGCTGTGGATGGGTGTGCACAGCACGCACGTGGATGGTTGTGTGCGCACAAGGTCACGCTGCTGCAATGTGATTGAGCACGCACATAGACAGGTGCGCAAGTGCGTGCGGGTGTTGGATGCTTGCTGTTGGCTAATGGGGAGGAAGAAGAGGATGAAGATGAAAAAGAAGTGGGATGTAGATGGGGTTGCTGCGGTGGTGGCCGCATACTGTCACCGTGTGACCGTTGAGAGGATGAAAGCAGGAGGAAGGTGCGTAGAGACCACGATGCTTGCTGAAGTCCACGATGTACGCTTGTTGCATGGTGATGGAGGACTCTATGAAGGACGGTCGTAACCATCCACCATAGTCATGTCATTATTAAGACTCAATCTCTGTGTATCTACCTTATTTGGTGACTCTCAGGAATTCACACAATGCACACAGGAACAGAGAGCAAAAACTATGCTTAACTCTGAGGTATCATCATCTAATTGTCCAAAACTTAAGAGTCCTTGCACTAGACTTAGCACACCAGTAATCTTTCTACTTTCTTCTCACAAATATGAGGAGGATTTACTAGAAGATAGTATGCCTAACTCCCTATTAACTATCCAAGGGTTTAGTAGACTAAAAATGCTTATTTATTTTCTTAAAATATCCATTACCCAGCCTACATGCAACTGAAGTAAATGTACTTGATTCTAAACTTAAGAAACAATTTAAGAAGAATAATCTTTAATGACACCTCCATGACAAAGATGTTATGCTAGGGACTAACCAATTCAGCTCAAGAAAAGAAATTTTTTTTTTTGTGCAAATGCACCTAACCTAAATGCATGAAAACTTCCTAAAATGCAAAATGCACCCCCCCATGCCTAAATCCTACAATGTCCTCATTGTAAAATTAAAACAGGGGGAAAAAGGGAAGAAATCACCAGATGATGGTGTTATTCAAAATGCTAGGTTGCCTCCCAACAAGCATTGCATTTTCTGTCAGCAGCCAGACTTATAGGGAACCTATAAGTCTGGTTCCAAATAGAAAAAGCTACGCCCTAAAAATATGCGTAACAGCGCAGGCCTAGAAAATAGGTAGCCACGGATGTTGATGAGCTGATGATGCAACGTTATCCCAAATGCTCGCTAGAAGATGTGAAAATAGAGATCCTCGTAGGCTGCCTAGGAAGGTCTAGGGATAATAAAAGGAATATGAAAAGGGACCTCTCGAACCAAAATAAGTGGAGGATAACAAGGATCCTCCAAAGTAGGATGGGTTTAAAAGATATAAACATTATTATTTGACACCCTTGAATGGCGAGACTAAAAGTACAGGCATCAATCCACACTCGCCATTCTACCCGAGGATGTACTGGCCTAATACATTCTCCAGAAAGAATGTAAATGAGCAAAGACCTCAGCTGAGGATTAGGTAAGGAATCTACTGGTTGCTTGAGTGATTGAGTGGTAACTATTAAGTCCAAAGAGGGCTTAGGCTATTTAGGTTCCATTCCCAATAAGAATTCGTATTTCACATCCTTACCTAGCTTCATTATTTAATGAACCTCCAACTGCTCCTCTACAATAGATGAATCATGAATAGAATTCAATATCTCATTAGTAGACTCATGATCAACATGCTTTGACGATAGCTGAGTTTCTTGGGAAGTAGCGAGATCAGAATTATCACCAAATCTAGTCCCGGGTTCTTTCTTATCAATTACATCCTTTCCGGGGACTTTGTGTGCCACTTCATTATCTTTAATATCTTTAGGAGGATTATCATCTTTAATGTTATGGAGAAAGCCTATATCATTGAATTCTTTGTTCTTCTCAGGGCATAAATCCTTAATTGACGTGTTTTGTCCCTGAGAGTCTCCCCCTAGGCTTCTCACTATTGTGTTTGTCTTCCTCCAATATCAACTCCAGATTTTGCGGAGGATGATTTTCAAAATCAGAAGTAGGGAGGAGTCTAGATTTCACCATGTTATTTATATCCTCAGGGGGTAAGTCCTCAAATAACACATAGTCCCCTTGTGATTTACTCCAGATTCTCAGTTTGGGTTCCTCCATTGGGTCATCCTCGTCCTCTAAAATAAACTCTATATCCCTGAGACCAAAATTGATCTAATTCATCCTCCATTCCCTTAGGGTCACCTTCATTGGGTGCATTTAAATCCTTAGAATGCTGAATGGTAGGTGCTGATTCCCTAAATGGAGGGTAAAGATTAGGCTCACTAAGGGTAAAATGGGGTTCCACCAGATAATTAATAGGGGAAGTGATATTAACAATATGACCTTGACCCATGTTATCAGGGGTAAGGAAAATACTATCATTAAGGTCAAGGTCCTCAAGAGGTACCATCTTCCCTTTCTTTTGACTCTAATATAGCTCGGGTGGATAATTACTAGGATCGTTCTCCTCTAGTGGTCGTGTCTCATTGGGAGAGTCTAAGTGATAGCTACGTAAAACGAGATCCCTATTGTCATTGGTTTCTTCAGAATTATTTTCATGATCACGGTCGTATGGGTAGGGATTAGAATTACTAGGAAGAATGTAGCTAAGCTATCTAATTTCTTTGTTCAATTGTTGACCATTCCCCAACATCTCTCCCATAGACTCCATCATTTCTTTTTCTTATTTTTGCATTTCTATCATAAAAGAGGAGAGGCTACTACTATCAGATTGGGAAGGATAGTCAATCTCAGGCTCTGGTTGCCTAGGGGTATCGATCCAACCTCGATACGCAAAATCATGAAGGGTGGGAGGGTTGGGTGTTTGCATAGTAGTAGGGATTCCAGGGTTGGAAAATCTTGCTCCTAGGCTCTGCTCAAAAGTGGGTGTTATCGGGCCAATACGCCCAGGATAGGAATATGAATGATCTCATAAATTGTCAATGTACCCATCAAAGGATGGATACACTCGGGGCATGAGATCCTGGTTGAAATGATAGGAGTAAGGATAGTCCATTTCTTTCAATTAAATAGGTTAAACTCTCTTAGGATTTAAAAGAAATCAGAACCTTCCTAGAGAGTTCTACCACTGTCAAAACAAATGCAAATACAGTGGGATCTGTTTTTAGTATATTCTAGGTCTTAGGTGTTCAGTTGGTGGCCAAACAAGTTTTACAAGAATTACGCTTCCTAGGCCAACCCTCATTGGTGCCTACAACCTACTCGCAAGGGATGAAAGTCTCGAATCAAGCCCACACACAAGGAACCGAAGTAACTTGGTCGATAGGCTTGCTGATTTTCGACTAACTTCTCTTGTAGTGCAAAGAGGAGAGGTAGAAATTTATCTAGTGACCTTTTGTGTGAGGTGCACAGTGTCTCAGGTGTGCAATCATACATTCGTGTTTTGAGTTTTAAAATCTCTCAAACAAGATCCTTTTGCACACAATTTGAAGTCACATATTTTAAGGTCTAACCTCTTAGCAGTCCCAATTTTTAAAGTGACCATTGAATTAATTCGATTCAAGCACTTTAGTGGTCTTAGATTTAGGTTCAATGCAGATGCATGATAGGTAATTGATGCTCAAGAAAAAGATGTACCTTACTCCATCTTTCTTCAATGCAGGGAATTCTACAATGCAATTAAGATAAACTAGATGCTGCTTATTCAGTCCTAGATGATCGTCCTATTGATATGCAGCTTATAGTAGGCAATTTGAAATAATTTTTTTTTTAAAATAATAATATTATGCAAACAAACCTAATCTAGCTAACCAACTAACTAACCTATATGCAGTTGAAACAATTTGACTAATCCTATAATCTAGATAAAATGGGAACACGTTCCCGAAAATATGCTTCCGCATACAAGAGTGATAAGAAATAAAGAAACACTAGGAACACATGCCCAAAAATGCCCAACAAGGGTCCACAAGATAGAAATTAAGTTCTAATGTCAATCTAACTAAATCTAAACTATGATCTAATGGATAAATCAGAAAAAGGCTCCTCCGTAAGCCTATGTGCGTGGGATCAAGGCCTACAAGCTCCCGTTGCTGGCCTCTAGGTGGCGTCAAAGTCCACCAAAAATATCGCCTCTATCGTGTGCGCCACCGCGTTCATTGCGTGTTTCTGCACAGAAAAATATCCATAGTTAGTAATTCAGAAAAGCTTTCAAAATAGCATAAAAATAACATAAAATTCCTGAAAAAATTAATAGGCATGTTTCCTCCCCAACAACGGTGCCATTTGAAAGAGCAATCTTCGTTTTCGTTGAAAACTTTAACATAAAATGTTGTGTCATTATAATTCGTTGCGTGGTAAAAAATTGCTTTTCAAAAATATTTAATAATTCAAAACTAACCACGAAGAGTTAGGTCATCTCCACATGGAGGAATTAGCCTATTAAATGTCTTATTTGTTCAGGAATATCATCAGATGTACATACTAATTATTGCAACTCACTTTCTCACTTAAACTCTTAATCTAAATAATTAATCAGGAATGTAGGTGTTTATATGCAAAATCACCACAACCCAATATTTTGTTAAATAGTGATCTTGGCAATGGATATCAATGGCAATATTAATTTCCAATAAATGAGAACTTGTTCATTGTAATCAACATAACATTCATGAGAAGAATCTGACTTTAAGCAATTTACCTAGAATAGGGGGACATTCGTGCAAAATTATTTCAATATATTAATTTAAAAAAAATAAAAGAATAGTGAACTTCGCAATGGCATAACCCGTAAATATTAATCGTGAGAAAAATAGAGGATTTCTCCTCTCTCTTCCTCGCGCGTGAAGAAGGAACGTCGACGGGCTGCTGACGAGCGAGGGAGGTTGACGAAGATGAGGCCGATTTGATGGAGGTTGCGGCATTGACGGAGATGGCTAGAGGTGGTCGGCCAGCAGAGGAGAAGCATGCCGATGGTGGGTTCCCAACGTGCGTGCGTGGGCTATCGACGATGGCTCTAATGGCGTGGGTCGTCGACGGAGGTCAAAGTGAGCACTTTGGTGATGCCGGCAGTGACGGACATGGCCTGTGGTGGTTGATGCGAATGTAGGTGGCTAGCGGAACTTTGGGTTCTTTTTGTGGGGGTGGTTGCTGGTGGCAGGAAGATAAGGGAGAGAAAGAAGATGAAGAAGACGAAGAAGGAGATGTGGTACGTGGGTGGCTGCATGGCTATGGACGGGTGCGCACAGCATGTGCGTGGCTGGTTGTGCACATGCAAGGGCACGTTCCTGCTTTGCGGTTGAGCACGTGCGCAGGCGGGTGCATAGGTGTGTGTGGATGTTGGATGCTTGCTGTTGGCTGATGGGGAGGAAGAAGAGGATGAAGATGAAAAAGAAGTGGGATGTAGATAGGGTTGCTGTAGTGGTGGCCACACGCTGTCACCGTGTGACCATTGAGAGGACGAAGGCAGGAGGTAGGCACGCAGAGACCACGGTGCACGCTGAAGTCCACAGTGTATGCCTGTTGCACGATGATGGAGGTGGAGAAGAAATCCCCGCCAGGGGGAGCGATCCTCCCTCGATGGATGTGGCTTTCCTTTTTAAACAAATACCTCATCGATTTCCTTCGGCCGCAAGTGTCTCCAACTACTCGCGACGATCGCGAGTGGTTGGAACGGCAGATAAGCACGGGCGATTCTTCATCAAACGTCTAACTAGAGCATCAGACGTCCTAAAAAAAATGTAATGCTGTGAATTTGTGATAGCAGTTCCAGACATCCAATCAAAGTTCAAGACATCTTAGAGAAGTAAAAATGAGCGTCTGATTCTTGTACCTTGCCTGCATTCATCAAATAAATTATTTTATCATAACATTTGTTATTAAATGTAAAATTGAGGCATAAAATTAAATGCAAGCCAAGGTGAATTGCCATATAACTCCCAATTAATTGACAACTAGGAATAAATAATTAAATAGTACTTAGGCTAAATAATAGTCCACAAAAGTGGACTTATCAAGTGGTAGGAGAAAATATGTGATCTTGGTGAACGAGGATCAGAGGGCCACAAATGAGTATCAAATCATGATGAAGAGTCAATCCATAAGCTTTATCATATGGATCAAGTTGATTCATTTCTGGTGTCTCTTATTGAGATTTTGTAGAGGAATCATTGAAAAGATGCAGTGATCTTGGGGCTCTGAAGTAAGATCGTGGTGAGTCTAGGACCCAACAGAGGTGATCCTAGTCAACTTAGCCCAGATGTTTGGTTCCTCCTATGCAATATGGCCTAATAGATCATTATCCAACAAGTTGTCGTGATTCTTTTCAAGCAGGTGCACGATCAATTCCTCAAGAAATGACTTGAAGATTGGTTCATCTAACGGACCTTCTCTATAATTCTCTTCCCAATCAAAAGTGATTGTCTGGAGAGTGACTATTAGATCATAGAACTTTAATTGTCTGAATGATTCCAACTCTAGGTTGTGGTCAATCTCAGTATTTGCCATGCTCGATTCCTAGAGATCCTCAAAACAATAATCATAGTAAAATGTCTCCAGATTTATGGAATACAAATCCAAATACTGTCAAATGTTATCCTGTTCGCCGAAATACATGTGTATGTCGTCAAGATCAAGGGTGAATGCCTCCAATACGCTTACTCTGCTCAAATCATGCTTGGCTAAATCAAGATCCTTTCTGAAGTGAAAACTTCTAGTTCTAGTTCTAGGTTTCCTACTACCAAAACAGTCATGAGATCCTGAATCAAACCTAGTTGTTTCATCAAGCATTTTCCTATAGATGATGACTCAAAAATATTAATCTCAGTTATCTTATCTCCTGAGGCGAGTATCATGTGCCCTGATTCACAATTGATTATGGCTCCTACAGTAGCCAAGAAAGGTCTCCACAAAATCAAGGGCATATCTTGTATTTGTTGTGGCACTTCCATGTCAAGAACTAGAAAATCAGCTAGGTAATTGAAATCTTTGACACTAATTACCACATCCTCTACCAGCCCAATCGGGGTGATTACAGTTCAGTTAGCTAATTGCATAGTAACATCAACAGGCTTTAGCTATCCTATCCATAGTTTATCAAATAGGGCGATCGAGATTAGGTTGAGTGAAGCATTGAGATCCAGTATAGCACGGTTAAAATTTGTACCACCTATCTTGTAGGGGATCAGCGGGGTGCCTGGATCGGATTTCTTAGGAGGTAGACTATTTTAGATTATAGCACTCACATTTTTAGATAGTGCTACCTTCCTTTGCGAGGATTCCTCCACCTCTTTTTTGGATGAGTCAGGTGAGGTGGAATTGAGAGTAAGGATATCAAATAATGGGATAGTGACCTATGCATTCCTCAATGGTCCTGTTATGTCAGATTCAGATAGTCGTCTAGTGTGGAGGTGGGGTAAGATTTGAGATAGGGGAATGGATTGGCTAGCTTGAGGGACGGGTTTCTATTTCCACCTCTTGGTTTTGCCCTCAACTTTGTTGTGTTGATCAAGGGTTGTGTTGGATTTGGGAGAAGAGCCTTGGGGCCTAGTCTTGTGGTCTTTTCTCATGCCCACAACATTGATCATAGCATAGTCATGATGCAAAGGTGGAGAGAGAATTAGACCCTGTTGTTGAATAGTAGGGTTATTCATTGAGGCTTGATATGGATTAGCTGAGGAGATGGAAGCTCCAAGCACGCAGGTATGGATTTCGGAGCATCCATAAACCTAATTCCTACCTCCTTGCTAGACCACTTCGAGCAAACTATGCTTATACTAACTAAGGTGACTCTGTAATTGGCTGATAGATCGATTAAGTCACCAAGAGGAATTCTCGAGGATGTGCTGGTTAGGGCGAGAGATTTCTATTTCCCAGTGGATTTTATCATGTTGGACATGGATACTCCTAAAAATCTGAGAGACACACCGATCATCTTTGGGAGACCATTCCTAGCGACTGCTAGGGCAAATATCAATTGTGAAGAAGGCTAGATAGAGTTGAAATTTAGGGATAAGTCATTAAGGATTGATATCTTTAAGACCCAGAAAGGACTAAACTGTGGGGCAATTGATGAATTTTGTGACATAGGCTTTTTGGTTGAGGATCCGATTCTCGAGGTGAACCCAATTCTCAAAGGCCCTCAACCGTAAGAAGACCTTGACCCACAAATTATGCCCCCGCCTGCTACTGATAACCTAGTCCTGGAGCTGAAACCACTCCTGGACCACTGAAGTATGTGTTTTTGGGTTCAAAGTAGATGTTTACAGTAATTATCAATTCTCGACTTACTCTTGATCAGCAAACAAAGTTGATTTCTGTCCTCTAGCAACATTGTAGAGCCATTAGGTGGACACTAGATGATTTGACTGGAATCAGTCTCTCTTATTGCACTCATCGTATTTTTGTTGAAGAAGGCTCATGACCTTCTATGGAGATGCAAAGAAGAGTTAACCTGAATCTCTAGGAGGTCGTGAAAAAGAAAATCATCAAGTGGCTCAATACGGGAATCATCTACTTCATCTCTGATAGCCGCTAGTTGAGTGCCATTCAAGTTGTGCCTAAAAAGGTAGGACTCACTGTGATTATGACTGAATATGGAGAAACCATCCTGACTCAAATTGCAAGCTCGTGGATAGTCTGTACAGACTATCGAAAATTGAATACCTCCACCAAGAAATACCATTTCCCTCTCCTGTGCATTGACAAATCTTTGAAAAGCTGGCAGGGAATCAATTTTTCAGTTTCTTAGATTGGTATTCTAAATATAACCAAGTGGCATTTCATTCTAAAGATCAGGAAAAGACCACATTTACCTACCCCTATGGGACATAGGCATTCTGGAGGATGCCATTTGGGCTATGCAATGCACCTACCACCTTTCAATGGTGCATGCTAGCCATATTCTCTGATATGATAGGTAAATACCTTGAAGTCTTCATGGACGACTTCTCGATTTTCGGTTAGACATTCGATGATTGCCTTTTGCACTAGGTTTAGACCCTTCGGCGATTCACTAAAGTAAACCTAGTTCTTTCCTGGGAAAAGAGCCACTTCATGGTTGCTGAGGTCATTGTACTTGGACACCTCGTATCTGAGAAAGGTATCCAAGTTGACTGAGCCAAGGTGAATTTGATTTCCAAACTTCCTGTGCCTTCCCCAGTGAAAGGCATCCAATCACTTCTGGGGCATGTCAATTTTTATCGATGTTTAATATCTGATTTCTCTAAAATTGCATGCCCCTTGACTAATCTTCTCTCAAAGGACACGCCCTTTGAGATGACAAGTGAGTGTTTTCATGCATTTGAGATCCTACACAATCTAGTAACCCAAGCTCCAATCGTACAATCTCCTGACTAGTCTCAGCCATTTTAGTTCATGTGCGATGTGTCTGACTATGCAGTAGGAGTAGTACTTGTGTATAAGATCAATGGGAAACCAATGGTAATATATTACGCCAACATGACATTAGACAAGGCCCAACATATTTATATGATTACAAAGAAAGAGTTGTTCACTGTAGTATTTGGTCTAGAGAAATTCAGAGCATACCTCCTAGGCTCCCATGTCATTATTTACTTGGATCACACTACTATGAGGTACTTGTGAAGAAGGATGATAAATTGAGGCTGATTCGATTGATCCTGCTCATGCAAGAATTTAATCTCAAAATATGCTATAAAGTAGAAAATAGAATTTAGTTGCTGACCATTTATCTCGTCTTCTTTCTCAATCATTGACCCATCCGAACCTATTACCGAGTATTTTTCAGTTGAACAACTTTTGGTCATTTATGGACTCCCTTAGTTCGCTAATATCATGAACTACTTGGTCACTGGGAAAGCCCTATCTACTTGGGCCAAGGCCAAATGAGACAAGTCAATTTCCAACTCCAAGTATTTTTTCTGGAAAGATCCTTTTCTGTTCCACAATGGTAATGTCCAAGTAATTAGAAGATGCATTTATGATGATGAGGTAAATGATGTTATAACTTTCTGTCATGAGCAAGCCTACGGTGGCCATTTCGTTGGGCGTAAAATCGCAACAAAGATCCTCCAGTGTGGGTTCTTTAGGCCAACACTATTCAAAGACTCACAAGCATATTGTAGGGCATGTGCCTGTTGCTAGACCCTCAGCAACATGGGTCCACGTGATATGATGCCCTTAAATCTGATCATTGTGTGTGAAATCTTTGACATTTAGGGGATTGATTTTATGGGACCTTTTCCCAGATCCAATGACTTTGAATACATCTTACCTAGTGTTGATTATATCTCGAAATGGATCAAAGTCCTCCCCATGAGAACGAATGATCAAAAAGTTGTTCTCCACTTCATCTTGGAGGACATCTTTTCTAGATTTGGGGTTCCTACAACCATCATCAACAATGACAAGTCCCACTTCATGAATGTGAACTTCTAGTCCCTGTTGAAATATAGGGTGTTGCATCGAATTTTGACTCCATATCACCTACAAACCAATGGACTGGCTGAGCTCTCCAATCAAAAGGTCAAGAAAATTCTTCAGGTCATAATCCGACCTAACAGAAAAGATTGGTTGAATCGACTTCCAGAAGCATTATGGGCCTATAGGACCACCCATAAGACCCAGTTAGGGATGTCTCCATTAAGACTTGTTTATGGGAAGAATTATCACCTTCCTATAGAAATGGAGCAGAACGCCTACCGGGTAGTACGGAAATGCAATTTGGATCTTAGGGAGGCTAGAATCCACCACCATTTGCAAATGAATGAGATCGATGAACTATGCAATGATGCGTGCAAGAACTTGCATATCTACAAAGAGTGGATTAAGGCCCTTCTTGATAATCACATTTAACAAAAGTCTTTCTATCTTGGTCAAAATGTACTCTTTGATGCCTGACTCAAGCTCTTCCCAGGAAAGCTAAAATCAAAGTGGACCAAACCTTTTCTAATCCAGAGGATCTTTGGAAATGGAGTGGTTGAAATCAGTGAACTTAGTCATGATTCGAACCCCTTTGTTGTGAATGGTCAAAGATTTAAACCATTCCTTGAGCTTACCTATTCGAATCTGGCTACTGAATCTTTTGAGCATCATTCTTTTTGAGTTGCATTGCACCTAGCTGATGGCATTAAACTTAGCACATAATGGGAGGCAACTCGTCATTTTAAAACCTGAGACCCTTGTAATCCTTCTTGTGCTGCATTCCTATTGTACTTTAGGGTTCGTACTTTAGAATAGCTGGCTCTACCTTTGATACTTGTACTAGAGCTTGAAATCATTTGCAAAAGGCATCCCGACCCGATCACCCACCCTTAGAACTTGTTATAAAATATTAACTAAGTTGAATTCGAGCCCACCTAGTTTGCAATGAGGGCGTTGCAAAACTTAGGCATGGGGGGTATTAAAATTCAAAACAAGTGGTAATTCAATTCTTTTGAAGGAGTTCTCACACAAAAAAGAATGGTTGAAAGGGGAGGAAACTTTTGAGTTGAATTACAATCTATAAGGAGGAAGAAGAGGAGAGAAACACAGAAATAAAGAGCAAAAGTAGAAAAAAAATTATGGTTAGTCTCAATAGTTGAGTATGGAATATATCTAAGTTATCGGCTGGATCAGATTATGAATTAAGACTTGAAGTGCTAAGGAAAAGGAGATAAGTGAGGGATACCGACTTTGGCCCTCTTAGGCCTATTTAGGTTTAAACATTCAAGTATTTATTAAGATCTAGACTATACCTCAAAAAGTTGAGGGAGTTGCAAAGCTGATGTATTAACTCTAAGGCTTAGGGATTATTCTACCTCGTTGTTTTATAAATGTGTTTACTTTTGGAGAAAGACAACCATAATCGAAAATTTCCCCAGATGCGAGGGAGGAATGATGAGGGGCTCTAGCGATTAGAGAGATGATGAGGGGTGGTCCACATGGAGATCGAAGGCCTGGCATAGGAGGGATCGAAAGGGCAATACGCAGCTGGGTAGGTTCTTCGGGGGTGAGGGCAACGTACAGTAAGGGTGGTTTGGAGGAGAGTGAATAAGGAGATCGTGTGCTATCATTGCAGAAGACGAGGGCATATTGTGGCGGTGTGCTGATCTCCGATCCTTTTCCTGGCATGTGGAGGACATGGTCACAAACAGGATTCCTGTTTGAAGAATAGGATGCGATCAGGTGGCGGAGATTTTGAACTCCGTAGGTGGACGGCTGCTGAAGGTCAATCGCCACCACCTGAAGGTATTAGCCACACAGTAGATGTTGAGGTCCCTCTCTTGGAGGACATATGGATCACTAAGTTGGTACTTAGAGGAGCACTAATCAGAGTGGAGATGACTGGGAACCCATCATTGGAATGACTTCAACATTTGGTGAGTTCTCTCTCTCTGTTAATTGAAGGTTAGAACATTGCCACACTATCCCCACATGATTTCTAGTTTTTGGTTTGGGGATGATTGATGTTGAATGCCTTCATTTCTGGTCGAGTGTTTTTGAGAATGTGATGATTTTGTGGAGACTTGTTTCTCCTTTTGATGGTGCATTGCCGGAACAGTCCCCTTATCATCATCTTGGGGTGATAGTTCTATTAAATAGGGCCCATCTTAAGAAGGCACAGATAACACAACATAAGTAGAATGGGAACATTGCATGCATTATAAGTCAGGATTGCTTATAAAATAGTATTAATGGCCATTTGTATGAGCACTTGTCAAAGCAGGCCTTAGATAAGCAATTGGACCGCACACATGGATTCAGAGTGACGAACGGAGTCCAATGGACTCAAAATCGACCAAATTCGACATCCGGAGCTCCTACAATGGGCCCAAGAAGTTTTGACCCTTGATCATCAGATCAACGGCCCATGGCGCACCACGTGGCACCCGCTCACCACGTCCAAATCACCACTCGCTTCCACCTTCACCTGGAGGATAGATCTCAGCCATCGATCTTTGATCGAACAGCTGAGAACCGCACGCACGCCTGCCCTCACCACGACAAAGCAGCGGGAGCAACACAGCGGTTGGAGCGCACGCCTGTGCTCACGCAATGTGGGTTCGATTCACGTGGAGCTGAAATGTGGAGATGAGGATGCGCACGGGCAAAATTGGGCCGCCCGATCAGCAGCGAACGGATGCAACCGCGAGACGTGGCGCCCGCAGATGTGCCCTGACCAGACACGCGCGATGACGCGGGCGCAAGGGCATGATCCAGGCGTGCGCCTCGCATGAGATCCCAACCGTCCGATCTTCGATTGGACAGCTTATGGTGGGCGCACACGGATCGGGCGCAAGAAAGCACAGCTGTCGGTGGGCGACCGGCAGGCAGGGGTCTTCACCGACGTTTTGGGAAGGGTTTTAGTGACATCCTTTGGAAGGCCCTTCCCCCTATTTAAACCCCTTCCAACCACCCATTCAAGGCATTCACTCCACTTGAAACTACTCTACCCTCCTCCTAACTACCTTTAAGCCCTTTTTTAATTATCGGAGACAACGAGCCTCTGACGGAGCCCTCTCCACCACCATGGCTGCCATACCGCCCTCCCTCTCTCACACTTTCTTCCCTTCTTTTAAGCTTTACTTTACTTATGTTCAAGCATTTATCTAATGTTGTAATTATGAACTAAAGTTGCATGATTAATGAAGTTGTTTTCTATTCAATTGCTTGCTCTATTTTCTATTCAAGTTGCATGTTGCGAATGAAACAATTCTAACCCTAATCTCTCTCTCTCGCTATCTCTCTCTCTCTCTTGCTTTTCACCCATGCCTTTTCACAAGCAAAATCCCACGATTTTCGTGACAATAAGTGGCAAGAAGAATCCGATTTTTACGCCTCCCTGAGACCGACACTCGGACTCACATCCGTTTCTTTACTTTAAAATCGATGTTGCAAGTGCAAACTATAACGACACTTCCAAACACATGTGCACATCCTGGAGACAATCCATCCATACCCTGAGTTCTTGGAGACAATCAAGAAGAAGAAAAATGTTCTGGAAACTGAGGAGCTTTTGGAGATCTTTAAGCAAGTACAGATTAATATTCCACTCCTCGAAGCCGTTAAGCACATCCTGGCTTGCGCCAAGTTTTTAAATGATCCCTGTACACCCAAACGTAAGCCAAGACCTCAAGCACCTAGGAAGGTTGTGCTCTTCAAGCAAGCAAGTTTCGTAATATCAAGCAACCTTCCGCTCGAGCTAACTGACCCAAGAGCACCCCTGATTTCCTGCAATATCGGGGACATGACATTTGATAGAGCGCTCCTGCACTTAGGTGCCTTTATCAATCTGATTCCAACAACCCTGTACCACCAATTTGGTTTCGGAGAGTTGACACCCACACCTGTCACCATCAAGCTGGTTGATAGATCTATGAAGACCCCGAAAGGGGTTGTCAAGGACGTGATTGTACGGGTCAAGGACTTCTATTTCCTGGTCGACTTTCTGGTGCTCGACATGGAAGTCCCTGAAAAATTACAGAATGCGCCCATAATCCTAGGAAAACCTTTCTTAGCTATGGCTAAGGCAAACATTGATTGTGACACGGGATGTATGGAAATCACCTTTGGAGACAAGAAAATGCAGTATCTTCTGGGCAACAAAGTCTTTTGATTGCGATTGTGTTGAGGAACATGATCTCGTGGAAACTCTGGTCGAGGAATGCCTCACCCTTAGTTCTGTCTCAAACCACCAACCCTGTAACGACTGTTCTGACCCGTCACCATCGCTACCTGTGGACCTCTGTAAGGCTGATTACCATCAAACAACACCATTTGAGGAGATCGATGTTGATCAACTCTCGCCTTTCCCACCGTTGTTCCACCCACACCTGAACTTAAGCCACTACCTGAGAATCTCAAGTATGTCTTCTTGGGACCTGACCAGACCTTCCCTGTGATTATTAACTCTCATCTAACCAAGGATCAGGAACTCAGGTTGACCACAACCCTTTCAGAACATCGGGTCGCCATTGGTTGGACTATTTTGGACTTGAGAGGAATTAGCCCCACCTATTACACCCATAAGATTTACCTGGAAGACAGGGCACGACCCTCCCGCCAGATGCAGAGACGATTAAACCTAAACATGTGGAAGGTCGTTAAGAAAGAAATTATCAAGTGGCTTGACGCCGACATCATCTATCCTATCTCTGATAGCCCGTAGGTGAGCCCCACTCAAGTGTTTCCAAAGAAATCCGGGCTCTCCGTTGTCACCAATGAGCATGGCGAATCCATCCCCACCCGCACCACCACCTCATGGCGGGTGTGTATTGATTATAGGAAGCTCAATGAAGCCACTAAGAAGGATCATTTCCCCTTGCCATTCATTGACCAGATCCTTGAAAGATTGGTAGGGCAAAAGTATTTTTGCTTCTTGGATGGATATTCAGGATATAACCAAGTCACAATTACGTTGGAAGATCAAGAAAAGACCACATTCACTTGCCCGTATGGCACATTTTCATTCTGTCGAATGCCGTTCGGGTTATGCAACGCACCTGCTACCTTTCAGCATTGCATGCTAGCCATTTTTTCAGAAATGGTGGGTGAATACCTAGAGGTCTTTATGGATGATTTCTCTGTATTTAGGAACTCATTCGACCACTGTCTGAGCAACTTGGAGAAAATCTTGAAACGATGTATTGAGGTTAATCTGGTGTTAAGTTGGGAAAAGAACCATTTTATGGTTTAAGAAGGAATCATCCTCGGTCACATCATATCGCATAGGGGCATTGAGGTGGATCGGGCTAAGGTTGATTTGATTTCCAAACTTCCTCCGCCTAGCTCAGTCCGGCAGATTCGCTCATTCCTGGGACATGTTGGCTTCTACCAAAGGTTCATTAAAGACTTCTCCAAGCTTTCCAAACCCTTAACCGACCTTCTGGCCAATGATGCCATATTCCACATGTCCTCTGATTGCATCCAGGCTTATCACACCTTCCAGGACTTAGTCTCCATAGCACCTGTACTTCAACCCCCTGATTGGTCCCAGGACTTTGAGATTATGTGTGATGCATTAGATTTTTCCATATGCATTATCTTAGGACAAAGACAAGACAAGAAACCCGTGGTGATCTACTACGCGAGCAAAACGTTGGACGAGGCCCAACGAAATATACGGTCACAGAGAAAGAATTGCTCGCTGTAGTCTTTGGACTTGAGAAGTTCCAACCTTACTTGCTGGTATCCCACGTGACCATCTATACTGACCATTCAGCCATCCGGCACCTGTTGGTTAAAAAGGACGCAAAACCCAGGCTCATTAGATGGATCCTGCTCTTGCAGGAATTTGACCTGGAAATCCGCGACAAAGCTGGATCAAAGAATGTGGTGGCTGACCACTTATCCAGACTTCACCCAGACCACATTGGACCCTCTCTGCTTTTATCTGACACCTTCCCTGATGAACACATTCTGGCTGCGCAAAACAAGAGACTGCCTTGGTATGCTGACTATGTCAACTACCTGGTTGTAGGACAGACCCCGCACAGCTGGTCCAAATAGCAATGGGACAGGTTCTTGGCCAAGGCCAAGCACTATTTTTGGGATGATCCCATATTGTTTCGCCTCTGTGCCGACCAGATCATCAAGAGGTGTATCCCCGAGAATGAAGTTCAGAGTGTGCTATCTTTCTGTCATGACCAAGCTTGTGGTGGCCACTTCTCTGGAAAGAAAATAGCTACGAAGGTTCTGCAGTCTGGATTTTACTGGCCTTCCCTATTTAAGGATGCACACAACTTTGCCAAGACTTGCTCACGCTGCCAAACACTGGGGACCATGACCAGAAAAGATATGATGCCCCTCCATCCCATCTTGATTGTCGAAATCTTCGACGTTTGGGGTATCAATTTTATGGGCCCCTTTCCACCATCCAACGGCTTTGAGTACATCCTAGTCTCGGTAGACTATGTTTCTAAATGGATTGAAGTCGTCACTACCCGCCGATGCGATCACAGGACTATCATGGACTTTGTTAAATAGAACATTTTTTCCCGATTTGGAATACCAAAGGCCATGATCAGTGATGGTGGAAGTCATTTTATTCACTTCCAATTCTGTGCCATACTTAGAAAATACGGGGTTAACCACCGCATTGCTACCCCGTATCATCCGCAAACAAATGGTCAGACCGATGTCTCAAATAGACAAATCAAGAACATTTTACAAAAGACTATGTGACCTGACAGGAAAGACTGGTCCACACGACTAGATGATGCCCTGTGGGCATATAGGATCGCTTTGAAGACCCCAATAGGCATGTTGCCTTATCTCCTGGTCTTTGGCAAAGCTTGCCACCTTCTTGTAGAATTGGAACACCGGGCCTACTGGGTTGTTAAGCAATGTAACATGGATTCCTAGTTAGCTGATGCGTAGAGGACGCTCCAACTCTCTAAGCTCGAAGAAATTTGTCGGGATGCCTTTGAGAATAGTTGATTGTATAAGGAGAAAATGAAAGCCGTCCACGAACGACTCATTCATAGAAAGAGCTTTGAGCCTAACCAGCAAGTCTGGCTTTTCGATTCCCACCTAAAACTCTTTTCGGGGAAACTCAGGTCTAAGTTGACAGGACCATTTAGGGTGGTCAAGACTCACTCTTATGGGGTGGTTGAAGTCGTTGATCCGAACACTAGGCACACTTTTACAGTTAATGGCTAAAGATTGAAATACTTCCTAGCCCAGGTTCCCCCAAAGGAGAGTGTCACCCTCATTGAGGGATGACAGGAAGCACCGCCCAGCTGGAGGTGTTAAACTCAGCGCTTCCTGGGAGGCAACCCAGAGGATTTAGACTAATCTGGCATTTTACGTCACTCTGGTAATATCTTTTTGAACCGCTGTTGCATCCATGTATTTTCCAATGAGGACATTGTCCAACTTAAGCATGGGGGTGGTAAATTGCATGATCCTGAGCTCATTTATTCAATCTGAATAAAATAAAATTAAAAAAAAAAAATTGAATTTAGGAAGAAATGTAGGCATTAGAAACTTGTCAATAGTGGGAAATAATACAAAAAGAGCTTGAACACTTAGACTTTTCAGGTCTTCAGGCTTAATCAGCCTTGGTGTCCGTTATATGGATTTAGCTTCAAATCCTTGCAACCTTAAGCTGCTCTAATCCACCTACTAAATAAGGTGATAAGTATACAACTTATCAACTCACCCTCCAACTCAAAAGGACTTTGAGTCTAAGCATCTGCACACATTTTTTCACAGACTCACTCCTCGGAGAATTTGACAGAAATTGGGTAGCTAATGAACTCTCTAGGGTGGTATGGCTGGCAAGTTGTCATGGGTAACAGGCCATTGGCAGGTTGTCCAGAGCCCAGCCACGGGACCACTTCTTCTTCATTGCCTCTAGGTAAATTTGAGATCAGGGAAGCCACCTACAAAAAAAAATAAATAAAGAGAAGAAAATAAAATAAACCACACTTCATCGCACGAGTATGGATGGCAAGTGATCGTGGGTAACAGCCCATTGGTCGGTTGTCCAGAGCCTAGCTCAGTAATTGCATAAAAAGAACCAAAACACTTAAGGAAGAAGCGGGGAAGTAGTACAAGCCGAGGAGATATACACTGGAAAAATACTTGTGTCAACCCCAATTAAAACAAACGTAGGGAGAAAGCTACCGATCGGACAAATACACGTTCAGGCAAAACACTTTCTCTTTCGGTCACCTAGGGTCGTAGAAACCCGGAGTCTGTCTAAATTACCGTTGAGTGAGTATATCACGATCTTCACACCAAGATGCTTAGCACTTAGAGCTTTGTCTGAGTTTTGGGTGGGTTGGGCAGCCGTAAAAAGTTACCAACCCACTCTAAATTCCAAAAAAATCTAAAAATAAAAATATATATATATATTTACATACATTAAAGCAAGGATTCAGGAAATTCGTATTTTGGCAGACACCCGGGCGCTACTTACTATTTGTAGATTAAGATCTTAGTATATTTCCTCCTATTAACAAGTGACGAAGTGTTTAAGTAATTACTTCTTAAATTTTGACAGAAAATAAAGGCTAGAATAAACCTTGCTAGGAACTAGCAAGGATTAAGCATGGGGGTATGATAACACTGCATCTTGGGGTGATAATTCTATTAAATAGGGCCCATCTTAAGAATAAAAGGCACAGATAACACAACATAAGTAGAATGGGAGCATTGCATGCATCATACGTCAAGATTGCTTATAAAATAGTATTAATGGCCATTTGTATGAGCACTTGTCAAAGCAGGCCTCAAATGAGCAATCAAACCGCACGGATGGATTTAGAGCGACGAACGGAGTCCAACGGACTTGAAATCGGCCAAATCCGACATCTGGAGCTCCTACAATGGGCGCAAGAAGATTTGAACATTGATCTGATGATCAACGGCCCATGGCACGCCACATGGTGCCCACTTCACCTTCACCCATAGGACAGATCTCAGCCGTCGATCTTCGATCGAACGGCTAAGAACTGTGTGCACGCCTGCCCTCACCGCGACAAAGCAATAGGCGCAGTGCAATGGTTGGAGCGCACACCCGCGCTCACGCGACGCAGGTTCAATTCGCGCAGAGCTGAAATGCGGAGACGACGACGCGCACGAGCAAAATTGGGTCGCCCGATCAGCAGCAGACGGATGCGATCGCTAGATGTGGTGCCCGCAGATGCACCCTGACTAGACGCGTGCGATGACACGGGCGAAAGGGCATGATCCAGGAATGCACCTCGCGCGAGATCCCAGCCGTCCGATCTTTGATCGAATGGCTTACGGCACGTGCACATGGATCGGGCGCGAGAAAGCACAGCTACGGGTGGGCGATCGGCAGGTAGGGGTCTTCATCGACATTTTAGGAAGGGTTTTAGCGACGTTCCAGACATCACTAAAACCCCTTCTTCATTTGGAAGGCCCTTCTCCCTATTTAAACCCCTTCCAACCACCCATTCAAGGCATTCACTCCACTTGCAACAACTCTACCCTCCTCCTAGCTACCTTTAAGCCCTTTTGTAAGCATCAGAGATGACGAGCCATCGACAGAGCCGTCTCCACCACCGTGGCTGCCTCACCGCCCTCCCTCTCTGTCGCTTTCTTCCCTTCTTTTAAGCTTTACTTTACTTATGTTCAAGCATTTATCTAATGTTGTAATTATGAACTAAAGTTGCATGATTAATGAAGTTGTTTTCTATTCAATTGCTTACTCTATTTTCTATTCAAGTTGCATGTTGCGAATGAAATAATTCTAACCCTAATCTCTCTCTCACTCTCTCTCTCTCTCGCTTTTCACCCATGCCTTTTCGCAAGCAAAACCCCGCAATTTTCGTGACAATAAGTGACAAGAAGAATCCGATTTTTATGCCTCCCTGAGACCGACACTCAGACTCACATCCACTTCTTTACTTTAAAACCAACGTCGCAAGTGCAAACTATAACGACACTTCCAAACACATATGCACACGCACGTTAGAATGTGACGGTTCTGTGGAGACTTGTTTCTCCTTTTGATGCTATGTTGCTGGAACAGTCACCTTAGAAGGCCAGTTCTAGATCTGGAAGACTAGAGATCAAGGGTTTGTCACTCCATCTGAGATCGAGGGATGTGGTCGCATCTACGATTTCTGGGTTTGTGAAGTTAGTAGAGGGTGCTAAGGTAGGTCTATGGGAAGGTAATGGATGCCTCTTATATGTGAATGTTGAAGTTTTCTGTGGGGGCTTGATTCCAGAGAAAATTATTCTTTATTGTGGGGGTAGCTCATGGCTTCTTCAATTACAATTTGGATATGGGGAGGAGAAGATTCACGACCATGAGCAAGCAGTGATGAAAACTTTTGCTAAGATTGTTAGAGAAGAGACAAATCTAGGGTAGGATGGCCATGATACGCCTGAGGAAATGCCTGAATCGAAGAAGAGGAAGGACCACCATCATACGTAGATCAGAGAAGGTGAGATGGACATTATGAAGGATGACCAACTAGAGGTTGAAGATGAAGCACCTATGGGGGTGTTATAAGATATCCCAGTGAATATTTTGGACCATAACTCCTCTTTCCATGCTGTTGATGGCCTGAAATATGGAGTGGGTTCAACAATAAAATGTGGGATTAGGCGATCCCCTTACAAACTTAGATGAAGGAGGAATGAGAATAAAATGAAGATGGATGAGAATGATATTGTAACTTTGCTCATTGTTGAATTGGTGCAAAAATATAGTATAGGGGGCTCCCAAGAAGGGAGATGAGAGTCCTCTCCTGGAATGTCCGTGGATTGCGCAACAGGGTTTGAAGGGCCTCTCTTGCGAGGTATTTAAGGGAGTTGGAGATTAACTATGTGGTCATCCAAGAGACACAAATAGAGGAAGAGGATGGTCAAATGTGGAATGCTTTAAGGCAGGTAGGGTGAGCAGATTGTGTTGTGTTGGGTGCATAAGGGAGATTTGGTGGGCTGGCTTTTTGGTGGAGAAAGGTCTGTATTGAAGTTTTGGAGGTTGTTAAGGCAAGGCATACTATAACTTGTAAATGCAAACTGGTGCAGGGGGGATGGAGTGGCTGGTTATAGGTGTTTATGGGCCGTGTGCAGCTAATTTGTGAGCTAAACTGTGGGAGGACTTATCGAGTGTCTGGACAAGTGTATAGGGGCTTCCTTGGTTTTTAGGCAGCAACTTTAACTATGCATTCATAGGGCTAGATAGGTCAAGTGTTATTACAAATAGTGCTTCACATGGTTTCCAGTTGACAGTGCAAACTTTGGGCTTGAATGAATTTCCATCTTCTGATGTTGAGTTCACTTGGAGAAATGGAAATGGTTTGATGTCTAGACTAGATAGATTTTTTGGAAATGTGGGCCTTTTGGAGAAGTTCCAGCTATCATCATTGTTGGGCTTGAATGTCCGTTCTCTGATCATACACCATTGGTGTGGGATAGTGGGGAGTCTTTGCATGTAGGTACCTATTTCGACTTCAAGTGTTCATGTCTAAGAGAGTCGGGGCTTAGAGAAATGTTTGAAGCTTGGTGGTAGACTAAATAGGTGGGGGGGCAGCTACCATCAGATTAGCATCCAAACTTGCTGTTATGCAGGATATGCTAAAGGAATATTTGACTATTGTAGCTATATTGAGGGAGCAAAGGTGTTGTAAGGCTCTTGCGGCAATGCAACAAATAGACACAAAGGAGAATCTTGTGCCCCTATCAGTGCAAGAACTGGAAATGAGGAAGAAATGGCAAGATGTGATTATGAAGGAAGATTTGAAATGTGAAATGGATTGGTGAGAATGATCTAGGCAATTGTAGCTTAGAGAAGGTGATGCCAACACTAAATATTCTCATAGTAGCTAGCACGAGAAGGGGACACAACTTCATCTATTCTATCTGTGTGGGGGATCACAGAACATCTTCGTTATAGGAAATTTGATCTGAGGTCATCTAGTACTTTAAAGAAACATCATGGGCAGCTGGCAAGGGGGTTTGGAGGATGGCAGCATCTTCATTTCCTCAGGTAAATGAGGTGTAGGCTGGCAATCTGGTAGGCCATATTTTTGAAAGAGAGGTGATGGATGCCATAGGTGAACTGAACATTGAAGGCTCTCTTGGTTCGAATGGGGTTCAAGTGTTCTTTTACAAAGAATTTTCGAGTGTGCTAAAGGATGAGGTGTTGGAAGTCATCTGGGAGTTTGAAAGGGGCAACTCCAATTTTGTTAAAATCAATAGATCATATCTCTTTTTTGCTCCCAAAGAAGTAAGGAGATGATTTCTTCCCAAATTTTAGGCCCATTACTCTATCAAACTCTATTTACTTGATTGTGAGCAAAGTTCTGGCCAACAAGCTCTAGAGGTTCTACAAAATTTGATACTCCCTATTCAATCTGCATTTCTTCCTAACGGATCTCTGCAAGAATCATTCTTTATAGCTTAAGAAAGTGATGAGGGGTTGTCACAGAAGGAAATGCAAGGCATTTCTATAGAAAGTGGACTTTAGAAAGGCCTATGATTCGATATCATGGCCTTACTTATTGGATCTTTTTAAAAGGAGAGGGTTCCCTCCTACATGACTACAGTGGATGAAAAGGTGTGTCACTACCACTTCTTTCACCCCTTTGATTAATGGGAGGCCGTGTGGGGCATGGATATAGCCACAATGTGGTGTTCTACAAGGTTTCCTACTCCCTTAATTTTTAATCTTGTGATGGACACCTTTGAAAGATATGCTTGCATACTATCAGAGGTTGGTGTGATCAGGGGTTATTCGATCTCAAATAGGAGTGCCATGGCTCCAATGCTTCAATACGTTGATGATACTGTATTCTTTGTAGAAGGGAAAGAGCATGATGCACAAGCCTTGTTGCATTTGGTCAAGATATTTGAAGAAATATTAGGTCTGAAGCTGAATGAAGAGAAGTCTTCTTTGGTCTGTTTTTGGGCAGAATGGTGAAGAGCAAGTTGCGATATCATCTCTATTGGGCACTCCATTGGTTACTCTTCCGATCAAATACTTGGGATAGCCATTGAAATACACCAAACTACAAAAGAGGGATTGGAATGTGTTGTTCAAGAAAATCGCAACAAAGTTGGAGAATTGGAGCAGTCGCTACCTATCCAAAGGAGGGAGTCTCATTCTCCTAAACTCCATGATCACTTCTATCCTGGTTTTCTTTTTTGCTCTATTTAGAGCACCTAAATCTATTTGGAAGCTCCTTGATGTGATGCAGATGAAATTTTTTTGGAAGGGTGCATCACATGAAGGTCATTTTTTTCAACCTCTGAATTGGAATGACCTATGCCAACCAAAGGAACATGGTGGGTTAGGCATTAAGTCCCTCAAGGAGTTCAGTGATGCATTTCTATTGAAGTGGGCTATCATACTATTTAATAGTGAAAGCAAAGTTTGGGTTGAACTAATTAGAGATAGTTATGGCAAATCTCATGGAACTTTAAATAGACTTTGCCCCTCCAAGCCTTCCCCATTATGGCTCTCTGTGATATATGCCTTGAAAGATAATTGGCAACTACTGAAATTGGTTCTAGATGATGGCACTTCTTTTAGCTTCTGGCAGGAGAAGTGGTCACCATTGGGGGTTCTAAGAGAGGCCTATCCTAGAGTCTTTGCTGGAGCAGCAGACAAATGGGATTCTGTCAGCAGCTACTAGTCTGAATTAGTGGAGTGACGTATTGGAGGATCTGATTATGGCAGGGAAGGCACTCGGCTTTAGGATAAGAAAGGACAGCTACAGTAAGACCTATTGGCATTCAATCCTATGGTTGGGGAAGAAGATCCTTACTGATGGGAGGGGATTTTTACCCTGTCTCGAGCATATGAAAAGATGATGCTAACATCCAGATCTGAGGAGGCTGATCTGATTGGAAGGAAATTGTGGATGTTGAAAGTCCCATTGAAGAATCAAATTCTTTTATGGCTTTGCAAGAGGGATGGATTGATTACAAGAGAATTGAGGCAAATGAGGATGGGCACTCCTGCCAGTTCTGCTTACTATGCGGCTTACCCACTGATAGTTCAAGGCATATATTCTCCTCATGTTTGGTGACCAACTCAATCTAGAGGAGGGTGAGTAGGGAGTCGTTTCCCACGTGGGAAGTCTTATGGAAACATTTTTTGTTATAGGATAAGCTGCATGTGTGTATGGCAATGATAATGTGGTGTGTGTGGATGGGGAGGAATGAATGCCTATTTCAGGAGAGACCAATATGTGCGAAGAAAATTGTAAATGGGTGTTGGTCCCTCATACATATATGGGGATCTATTTTGTAAGGTCCTTTGTGATTTTTAATAAATAAATGCCCTCTCGTATTGCTATCATTGCTCGACAGCTTTCCTTTCAATTAAAAAAAAAATTATTCGGCCTTCTTGTCTGCCCTTTCATTTATGGGACTTGGTAACCTAGGCATCCACATCTTACATGCTGGTTTGGTTCAGTGAGCTTAATGAGGAATAATTTTTTTGAAACAGAAAGGAAAGTTATCGTGCTATGATAGCAATCTGGGAGAGCATTTATTTATTAAAAAATATGAACTTACAAAACTGATCCCCATATACGTATGAGGGATCAACATATATTTACAATTTGTTCCACATAGACTAATCTCTCCTGAAATAAAAACTCATTCGTCGTCCTCCAAATACACCACATTACTATTGCCATATGTATATGCAATTTATCCTGTATTAGAAATTTTTACTAGAGTAAGTCCCACGTGGGGAGAAGTTCCCTACATACTCTTCTCCAAACCTTATCCATCACCACACAAGATGAAAAAATGTGACTAGAACTATCAGTGGGAAACCCACAAAGCAAGCATGACTGTAATGCAACGCCCATCCTCCTATGTATGAGATCCCCTAGAAAATTTGCACTTTAGTTGAAATTTTCAGTAGCCACAATTTCCTTGCTATCAAATCCACCTCCTCAGAACTAGACAAAATTCTGATCTTGTCATAAGCCCGAGTTGGGGTGAAGATCCCTTCCCACCGATAATAATCCTCTATTCTAGCCACCAGCCTAATAGCCATTAGGTCCATCTGTAGCCTCGTCTTCTCCTCCCAAGTTCTGGTGCCATCTTTGTTTGATTCAGCAACTTCAATCTGCCAAGACTCCTCCAAATCAGACCAGTATCTGTTAACCGACTCCCACTTGTTTCCAGCAGTTGCGTACACTCTTGGATAAGCATCCTTCAGCAGACCCAGCATCGACGACTCCTCCTGCCAGAATTTGAAGGAACTGCCATCACCAAGAATTGGTTGGAACATCTGCCAATTTTTCTTCAATGCCTTTACCACAGAAGCCCAAAATGGAGATGGTTTAATTGGATGAAGTCTATTCAGTGAATTCTAGGAATTGCCATATTTATCTTCAATCGTAGCTGCCCATTTCTTACTGTCACCATTAAATAATTTGATGGCCCACTTAAAAAGCAAGGCATCATTGAATTCTCTTAGAGATTTTATTCCCATTCCACCATGTTATTTTGGCATACACAGTGATCCCACTTCAGGGGCTGCAAGAATCTCCCATCATGCCTCGATCCCTTCCATAAAAAGCACTTTCGCATCACATCAATGCACTTCCAAATAAATTTAGGTGCTTTGAACAGAGAAAAAAAGAAGACAAAGATGAAGATAATCACAGAATTCAAGAGAATAAGTCTACCTCCCTTGGACAGGTATCGGCTGCTCCACCCTTCCAATTTGGTTGAAATTTTATTAAACAAAACATTCCAATCACTTTTCTTCAGTTTGGTGCACTTCAGAGGTAGTCCCAAGTATTTGATCAGAAGTGTAACCAAAGGTGTACCCAATAGAGAAGAAATGGCCATTTGTTCTCCACTAGTTATTAGAGTCCCACTATAAATTTTGACTAATCTAGATTCTGATATTAATCGCCCTAGAGCTGTGATTCTAAGGAATAGAGAATTTCTGTCCATTACATTTGAAGACTTGCATCATGAATTAAAACAAGATTTGGGTGACTCAAATAAGATTTTTGATCACCCCAAGGATAAGATTGAGGATTCTGATAAGCTCGGAACTATTGAGATGGACCTCTAGATCTTGTTTGACTCACCTACTTGACATCCATCCATACCTAACTTGACTTGCGAAGTGGTTTGCTATACCATTTCAGACTACACCACTTGAGTTCCTCCTTTCATTTCCCATCACTTTCAAGACCCGTATGATTTATTCCCCACGAACCACCCTATATCCACCTCATTTGCCTTCCTCATGCATCACTTCTTAAGGTTGCCACTATCTACTTTCCACTCTGGCACCCATACTAATGTTTCTCGCTTTTGTAGCATCTTGCTGTAAGTATTTTCAAGCCAGTTCACTTTATTTTTCCAACCTTTTGTGCTTGGATTCACCATCAGTTGATCTGCATTTGTGGATCACTGATCTTTGCGTTACATGATCATATCTGTATTTTAATCCTGACTCAACCCATTAATCTAACCATTCATTTCTAGGTTTAGGTCTGACAAATGACGTTAAACTTAGCGCTAGCTAGGAGACAACCCAGTACTCTTTACAGGTAGTTCTGCATCCATGCTGACCTAAATTAACAAGTATAGTCAAGTGATATCCCCTCTTGGCTATTATATTTCAATTTTTCCTCCATACATTTCAATGAGGACATTGTAATGAATAGGCATTGGAGGGTGGACATTGCATGTCTTATCTTTATGTCAAAAAAAAAATTGCATTCATGCATAACGATTTTTATCAAAAAGAGCTTTTTATTAGGGATTTACTCTTAAGTTGATTCCTGAGTTTAGAATCCAGTAAAATTTCACACTTACACGTAGAATTTGCAATGGATCCTCTGTGAAGACCGATAGATATCTTTAGTTTGTCGAGAAGAAGCAATGCTTGTTCTCCTAAGCCCTTGGATAGTAATTAAGGAGTTAAGCAAACTATCATATAGCAGATCCACCAAACAAGTGTGAGGTGAAAGTAGAAAGTCTACTAGTGCTCTAAGACTAGTATGAGGAATCTTAACTTTTGGATAATTAGATAATGATACTTGGAGTTAGGCATAGTTTTCACTCTCGATTTTTGCATACAAATTCTTAGTGCGAATATTTTGAGAGCCACAAAATAAGGCAAATACGTAGAGAGCAGGTTCTGATAAAACTAGGACTAAGGTGGATGGTCACTACTATCCTTTACGGAATCCTCGGCTGAAGGAGGGTATTAATGACAAGGTTAGAAATATGTTGTCCTATCCATTCCTTTCCCAGTGTCGAGAATAGGCACTTCCACCAAATAAGCCACCCAATATCCTCTTGAACATCCCTAATCCTAAATAATGCCTCATAAATAAAAGTTCGTATGCTATACTGCATTCGTTAGTAGATATTTGTATGCGAAGAAAAAAAAAAGAAAAAGAAATAATAGAGAAAAGAAAAGAATATATATATTTATAGAAAAAAGAGAGGAAAAAGAAAAGAAAAGAAAAAAATACATATATACATAGAAAAAAATTAGAAAACAAGTGCAGAAAAAAATGAGTTTATTAGTTTAGAATTTATTTCAAGTGTATTGAGACAACAACACCTACCACCCAATCCAACAAATATTGCCTTGCCCTACTTTTCTGTATTTTTGGCCGCCTGAATACGGGCTAAGGAATTCTGACTTAGTCATAGGGTTATTAGAACCTAATCAAAGTGTTAATGCTAGGAGAGACCACCAAATATACTAATAAATCTAGTGAGATTGTGAGCTCAAAAAGAAAGAAAATAAAAGTGAAGAAAGAAGAAAAATAAAAAAAAAGAAAGAGAAAGAAATTATTTCAAGTGTATTGAGACAACAACACCTACCACCCAATCCAACAAATACAGCCTTGACCTACATTTCTATATTTCTGGCCGCCTAAATATAGGCTGAGGAATTTCAACTTAGTCATAGGGTTATTAGAACCTAATCAAAGTGTTAATGTTAGGAGAGACCACCAAATATACTAATAAATCTAGTGAGATTGTGAGTTCAAAAGAAAAAAAAAGAAAAGTGAAGAAAGAAGAAAAAGAAAAAAAAGGAAAGAGAAAGAAAGAGAATGAGTACAAAAAAACTAAAGAGAGCACAGTTTCTCCACCTCTCTTTGAGTTGAATTATTTAATAGTCTAGAAATCTTGGTTCTAAAGTACTAGTCTATATGTAGCACCAGAAGAGTGTGAGCCACCAAATACAAATCCACTTGACTCAGTTATCTTCTACCTAAGCCAAAAGCCGGGGCTGAATTTACAGATTACTTTATAACCTCGTGGGAAGAAGTCTTCCTATCCCAATAGAATTTACTAAGGGTCAAGTATGAGCTTTAGATGTAGATTGGCTTTTCACTTGGATCTGTTGCATAGGCTACAACAAAGCACTTTCACGATTATCTAGATTTCTAAAGTTTTGGATGAAAACAAAAGAAATAAATCTCTAGTTAAACTCTTGACAGAAATCTGTCATGTAGGACCATTTTGTATTTAGTCTTGCATTTGCTAGGGATTAGCAAGATTCAGGCATGGGGGTGTGATTGCACAGCAATCATGCGACCTAAATCACCTGAATAAACTAAATTCTAGAATAACTTAGGAACAATTCATTCATAAGCATCGTAATTCACATGATAGTTAGTTTGTCAGCTGCATGGATAATATTATCATTTTATGGCCTAAAAGAGAGATGAGATAAATTGCAAATGATTCGAGGCCACAGATGACAGATCAGATCATATAGATCTGATCAAGATGACAACAGGAGTCCAATGGTTCCGGAATCATCTTGATCAGATAACTAGAACATCCTATTGATGAGAGACTCATCATGATCTCTAATTACCCCTAATTAACTAGTCTTCCTAGTTAATTAGCTAAGGTTATGAATATATAAGGGTTAATTATAGAATAAGGGATATTTAGTAAAGGACCTTAAAATAAGTTAAAAATGGTATTTTATCATCCAATTAACATTAATAACAATTTAATTAATAATTGGACTCGAAATCCTATTAATCATTCCCTTAATTAATAAGTTAAGTAACTTAAACTTAATGTAAACCTAAGTATATAATAACTTAAGTAATTTTACTTAATCTAATAAATTAACCTAAAAAGGTCAAAAATGTAAAGTCAAGGTGAAAACATAATATTTACCTTATTTACTAACATATATAAAAAGTTGAAAAAGATCTAAGTTAAAATAAACCCTTAAAACTTGAGTTTACATTTTGGACCTTAAAATTCATTGTAATCAGGTCCATAACTCTCACATAGGTCCTTAAGTTTCATTTCATATAGGTCCCTTTTCTTCTTCTTCAGCCGAATGAACGGCTTGCGATGGAGAGTCACGCCACAGCACGATCACTGCCCTGCCGACATCACTCTTCTTTGTCTAAGCTCTTATAGCTTGCGCTCACCACCTCCTCTTCATCCACCGGTCTGGATTAACCGGAAATCCTAATTTTCAGTGGGAGATAACCTCACCATCATCGGAGATGACGCCGGAGGTTAATCTCCTCAAGCTCCTTCTTCGTCCAAAGCCCACCACTCTCTTCACTGCCAACTACTATAAATACCCCCTCACCCCTCTGATTTAAATTAAGTTGGCTCCCTTCCCTCTTTTAACACTGACCTGACCCAATAGGTTATTCGTTTGCAACTCTGGCAACTTTCCATATCACTTTCCGACTTTCTCCATTCATTCTGATCAGCTAGGGAGATTCGCCGTGGTCAGCTGCGTCTCTGACACAGGCACCGACCCAAGGAATCCTCTGCTTCACCTCACATCCACCCACCGGAGATTCTTCTTCTCACCCTCTGATTTTGTCGTCTGCCATGAACCTTCGACAGAACCCCATTGACCCCTTCATCCAGGTAACAATAGATTAGGAGTAGGAGTAGGAGTAGGGTAGTTAGGTAGTGTAGTTAGGCAGGTAGTTTAGGTAGGTAGTTTAGTTGTAATTTTAGATTTCAGATGTCATCTTCTCTGACTCCGGCAAACTCCCTGAGCTCGCTAGAGCCTTAATTTCATCTTTTGAAATAGCTGTCCACCTTCCTTTATCTCCCACAATCATTTCTAATCCACTTAATCATTTAACTGATACCTAATCGCCTAATTCACCTTCCACCTCCACCGACTACTGTCACTATCCATGGCGACAGTAGTGGGCTTAGATTCACCTCCACTGGGTTCGTCGTCATCTATTCATCACTTAAGAACCCTAATCGACATTATAATATGTATAATTACTACATATAAATTAAATGCCCAATTTTAATTAAGCTCTTGAGCTTGCTGTCCATGGCGGCTCAGGAGCAATTCAAATCCTTAATTATATATATATTTATGATTACAATTACATATAATTGAGTGGTTAAAACAATTCCTGAGCCTAATCCAAATCAGATTCTTAAAGAAATGAATTTTGCTGTTAATCCTTAACTCTAATGAACAGAATGAGAATTAATTGAGTTTTTGAGGTTACTTGCAACCTCAAGAACCTTTTTAGACTAAAAATGGCATAATTTCACAATCTGTACACAGTTTGTACATTTTCTAGACTCACCGGAGCCCCGACGAGCTCCGACGAGTCATTTTTGTTCTTCAACCTGTGAAACTTAGCAAGAAGCTCCAGAATGATGTAACATGGATCACTAATTAACTTGAGGTCATTTATTCAAGGATTTAGTCACTGGAGCTATAGATTGAAATTCATCTTCTCCAACTCCGTCGGAGTTGGAGAAGTCTAATAGAGAGATCTAAGAAGCATTTAAGGTACCTAGAAGCTTCAGTGCAATGCACTGAAGCCGTTTAAACCCTTAGAATATTGTAACAACCTTCCAAATCCTCTAACGATCAAACACATTTTGAAGCTCAGACGGTGAGCCTAAAACCCTAGAAATGTTAGTTACAACACCTATCTGAGAATCTGAATAAGTTCCTGAGGATAAAAAGATCTTATTTGGGGCTTTAATTTCTTGGGAGAAGGCCTTGAATAGAAAGTCAAATTTTAAGCCTTTATAGTCAAACATGAGTCGGATTATGAAGTTCTGAGCTCGAATTGAGGAATTGATGAGATAGAATTGCTTCTGAGAATTTGTTGGATAATTTGAGAGTGATTAAAGTGAGCTCAGTTGACTTATTGTGTGAGAATTCAAACCCTGTCAGTTTGGGTTGTCTTCGAACCCAAACTGATAACAGTGATATTTTGATGAGTTTTGATCTTTAATCCTGCCTAGATCAATCTGTTACAACCCTTAGAACTTGTTTAAATTGATCAGAAATGTTCTTCTGCATCTGTCTATCTATTTTAAATTGTAAATCCATTCTTTGAAGCTTTCAGAGAAGCTTGAAGCTTCTCTGTGTTGCTTGAAGCTTTAAGAGCTTCAAGGCTCATTCAAGTAGCTGCGAAATTAATCATAGTAACTATTCAGACCTTTAAATGAGAGAGAAAAGTCCATCTGAGTACTCTGTGAACATAATTACCATTTCCAGGCAATTTTAACCAGTAGGAACCCCTTATTTTACTCTTCAAATTGAAGAAGAAAACATCCTATTATCTTTAAATTGACCCTGCAATCCTATAGAGTAACCTTAGAGCTTTCCAACAAACTTTAAATCATTTGATTTGGAGCTCTGAGTAGGGAGTTATGATCGGTTGAAGTTGGGTCTAGAAGGGGTTAACATAGTCCCACATCGGTTAGCTTTGAGCGGGCACCTTGGAATAAAATGAATTTGTGCTGTAGGCTCCCTAGTTGTCAAGCGCTGGGTGCGAACTGAGCATTTGAACCTATTGAGTATGTGTGTGTGTGTGTGCAGGCATGTGTGCCTGCGGGTGTGCACCCGAGTGGGCATGAGCGTGCGGCCCTGGGTGGGCGAGGCCTTGGAGGCTGCTTGAGCCGGGTTGGCTCGAAAGTATGAACCGAAAAAAAATCAAAATTGAACCTAATTGAAATCAGGCAAGGACCGAGTAGGGTCTGGTCCCACCCTGGTCTCAGGGTGCTGTGTGTCCTCGAAAGGACCTCACCGCAAATAAAATAATTTTTGGTTAAAAAGTAAAAAAAACCCAGTTCAGCTGAAGGATCAAAGGAAAAGAAGAGCCAATGGTGAAATGCTAAGTGTTGAACTGAAGGCTAAAAAAGCAACTGAAAGAAAGGAGAACAGGCACTTCTAAGGGAACTAAGAAAGAAGAAGAAAGTTAAGGGGATGAGAATAAGAGGCAGGAAGAGAAGAAGGTAGGAACAGAATAGGAGAAAGAGAAAAGAGTCGAGAAGCAAAAGAAGAGAAAGAAGAATTAAGTAAAGGGAAGAAGAGAGAAACTGAAGAAATAAATAAAAGAATTTGTTTCTCTTGCATCATTTTAATTTCTTTTTGTTTTTAAATTTTCTAATAAGGCATATTTTAATAGAACAATTCTGATTGCCTTAAGTTCTTTGAAATAAACTAAAAAATTAACATGTTTACTTGCTAATAAAGTAGATCATTTTGAGTAAATATGTTCTCTTATGGGATTTTGCATATTACTTCATTTTAATTAATTACACAATCGACACAAATTCGAGTTAACCTCAGTGACTTTTTCTACTCTTAATTAAGTAAAATTAACTTAATTACTGAGTTGAGTAGAGTTATGCATCATTTTAATGGCGCCGTTGCCGGGGAGGTAATATTTTGCCTCATTTCATTCATCAAAATATTCCCTGACATTGCTTCGTCTAAACACCATTTTAATGGTGCCGTTGCTAGGGAGGTAATCCCTTAATTCACTAAAATTTAGTTGGTTTAATTGCCTAATTAGGAGGTATTTTGTAAATATATTTTTTCTTTTAGTAAATTTTGTTCTAATTAGATGTATTTTGTTTTGTTTTTGTTTTTATTTTCTGTCTTCTTTTCATGTTCACCTTCGTAGGTGTTCTTAAGAGAAGGCGGGAATCTATGTTGCTGTTTTTGTTTTTGTGAGTATTTCTAGTCTTAGTCTTTTGTATTGTTGCATTAAAAAAATTAAAAATTATAAAAATACATCTTTTACTGACTAGCAGCAGAATATACATAGGCATACACTCTTAAGAGTGCATTATCTGCTAGTAATTAGAGTGAATCTAACTCAGGAATTTTTAACTATTTTTCTCGCATCAGTGGGAAAACATGAGAAAACCCACGTAGATCCCTATCCTTTGAGAATTAAAAAGACCACATATTTTTTTTTGAAAAAATCTAAAAAGCTGCCATTGTATTTTAGATTGATATATTTTTGAAAAAGATTAACTAAAAAGAGGAAGTAAAATTGTGACTTAAATCTGATTGCAGAATGCATGCGGGTTATTCTATCGCTATAGTCTATTGCATGCTATCGCACACACAGCACGATCACTAGTCACACAAGTCTATTTTTCTATCACCCCTCTTTGCACCTCTTAGGGCTTTGGTCAAAGATCAATAAGTCTATCTCAGTACTAGGGCCCCAGGGAGCCAATAGTGAGCAGTCTCGATCCTAGACCTTAGACCTTTAAGCTTTAAGGTACGCACCTGCGTAGACACAGATTAGGACACGTATTTTGATATTGTTACTCTATTTGTTTGCGTCAAATTACTTTTACGTATCTTAGGAATCTCTTCTTTCCTTTGAAAGAAGAGCAAAACCCACGTCTTTTACGTTGTTTTGCAGGTTTTTTGTGCCGTTGTTTCCTATCGGTGGTGTGTGTGTGCACTTGCACATTATTTTCCATTTATGGACGGGAGGCGATCCTTGCATCTGCCTCTTGCACCACCGTTGACAGGTGATCCTAGGCCAGTTGCAAATAAGCAACCAATGGTTTTCCTGTCTGATCCATTTAATTCTATGGATCAAATGCTGAATCTAAATCCCGAGATCCCTTCTTCTTCTGGTCAGGGGGAGATGCCGCCTTTTGATGTTCATGAGGCTCTCCTGAATCAGAATTTTAGGATGCTAGAGCAAACAAGACAAATCAATCTTTTAATAGAAGCCCTAAATAATCTATAGACTCTTCAAACCCATCCTCCACCTCGACCTGAGGCGGGTTTTGAAATCCTTGATTTACTGATCAATCGTCCAAGGCCTCTACTTAGTGATTATTACAACCCATCTAATGCACAAGTAGAGCCTAATGTTAGGATTCCTATTGGGGAAAAATATCCTGAATTAAAGCCAAATATCATAGGTTTAATCCCCCACTTTCACAGATTTGCATCCGAGGATCCATTTCAACATATTGAAGATCTTAAAAATTTATCCCAAACTCTTGGTCCTCGAAATCAAAATAGGGAAATCCTACTAATGAAGATGTTCTCTTTTAGCATTAAAGATAAAGCAGCTTATTGGTATAGAACTATAGCAAGACCAATCTCAACTTGGGCTGAACTCGAATCCCCATTTCTGAAGAAATTTTTTCCAATTGGTTGAACCAATGCTTTAAGGCGAGCTATTACTACTTTCAATCAAAACCAAGGAGAACCAATTCATGAAGCGTGGGAACGTTTTCATGAATTGCAAAGGAAATGCCCACATCATGATATCCCTCATTGGCAATTCATGCATATCTATTATTATGGTTTACAAGAGGGCATTCGCAATCTAGTCGATGCCTCTTGTGGAGGGAATTTTCGAAATCGCGACGTAGAATCTGCCTCAGAATTATTTGAAGGGATGGCAAAAAACTCGATCAATAAAGCATCAATGTTGCAATTTACGTGGGGCGCAAATATGAATCATCAAAATCCTCATAAGGGCATTCACGAGATTGGTAATCCGTCAGTTCAATGGATTTAGAGATTATTGCAGAAAAACTTGACAAAGTCGATATCGTAGCAAAGCATCTCGACGAGGTCAGAAACACAATGAAGACTCTTATGCCTCTACTTGCTAGGAATCCCGCGTATTTACTTGTTTCGTAAATTCTCTTGGGGAGGAAATTTATGAATAATTTGGATTCTAGAGATCCATCTTCCTTGGGTTTTCTATCTACTCCACTAACACAAGGAGGGACCTTTGTCCCACAATCTTACCCACCCTTTCCTATTGCAGAAAACACATCGTATCTTTTAGGTTTACATGCCATCCAGGAAAACACTCCAAGACCAAACCCTTATTCCAATTCCTATAATCCTGGATGGAGAAGCCACCCAAATTTCTCTTGGGCTGATCAAAACCAAAATCAAAGACCAAATTATCCGAATCAGACCCATTTTAACCCACCTCCATTGCCTCCTCAGCAATCAAATTTAAGGCAAAAGCTCGTAGGGCCTATTAGAGATACACAATTAGACCAAATTTTAAGAGCTATGTCAGAGTGTCAGCGACAAAATGCTGAAGCTCTCGCTGAGATCCATAGGCAATGTAAGGTAGAGTTGGCTGATTTACGAAATCAGATCACGCTTTTGGCTGAGTCTCGTCAGCCAGGTACTCTTCCATCTCAACCAATTCCAAATCCTAGGAATCTGCCAAATCCTAGGCAAAATCAAGGCCAAGTCCATTTCATTAATCAGGCCTTTGATTCTAATCATAACCCGTCCTCTGTACTTTCTGAAAATAATCCACCAAACCCACATCAGCAACCTATATTGTATCAAAATGATCCATCTATTACTGAGAACCAAAACAGACTCTGCTGATCTTCTGAACTTGGTTGGAAACATTTCCTAAATTGCCTTAATTTTTAACATTCTACATCTCAACCTAAATCAGATCTATTCTTCATGAGATTCACTCTAATCTTTCTGAGATTTTCATGAGAATTTGATTTTGGGTTCTACAAGATCTATTCTAGGCAATTTATGGACGAGTTTTGACCGGGTGGTTTTATCTGTTTTCTTTTTTTTTCATTTTGAATTAATTCTTTCATAACTCCTTTGTTTTTACCATATACCTATTCTTTTAGGTGTTTTTTACTAGGGTTTATGCCTAGCTGAAGGCGTAAAACTTAGCACTTGTACATAGCTGTTTACTATTTTTACCCTTTTGATTTTCTTCTACACTTACTTTAAAATTTCACTTCATATTTCACTGATTACCTTCATTTAGTCTGACTGACCACTCTGACCTTTGGTCAAACTTAAAATCGTTCGCACTGAGATTTTTAATCTCCTCTTTTTGACTCCTTCCATCACCCTATACTAAATGAAGTGTAATATCTTTTCACCCTTTTTACAATGAGGACATTGTAAAATTTTGGCTTAGGGGTTGTTGAAGTGAAATTTTCACTTTAAGTGTGGGTTAAATAATAAAAACACATAAAAGTTGAATATCCATGAAATTTAAAAAAATAAAATTTCAAAAAAATGATAAAAAATTTTTAAAAAATTAAAAATTTCAGAAAAGTTTGAAAAAATTTTGAAAAGTTATAAAAATTGAAAAATCTTATATACATAAAAATAAAAATATATAAATATAAAAATTTGAAAAAAAATTCATAAAAATAATATATATTCATTTTTCATAAAGAAGCAAAGAAGAAGAATATATATAAATATATTTATTAAGAGCTTAATTTTCTTTTAGGTCAGAAGTTTAAAATGTATATAAAATATATATAGGTATTTAAGAGTATTCAATTCTTAATTAGATTTTACTTAAACATTTTGTAGAAACACACCTTTGTGTTTAAATTTTTAAAAAAATAAGATTTTATTTGAATTAGGAATTTTTTAAATCTTTTAAAGATTTATTTTTCTATTCTTACCTTGAATTAAGAAACTAAGTGTGATAAGATTTAAACTTAAGTTTTGGAATTAAATTATAACTTTTTAATCAATTAGATTAAGTATTCCTTTTGTTTTTTGAAAATTTGATTTTATCATAAAGTTAAGTAAAAAGGTCAGATATTCAGAGTTAATTAAATAGAGAGTTGGTAGAATTTTAGTTTACAAGACTTACAGGCTAAAGATAATAACTAGACTTGGTAAATTTTATCTTGACAGATCCTATAGGAGGAAACTAAGAATTTAAAGAACCTGAGAGTGAAGGGCTTTGTTGTCCAAGCTCTGGTTTGAGAGCTAAGTAACCTAAACATCTAAATTCACACACATAGAATTATCTTGTTGGCATCTAAGACCGTGAAAACACAGAGGTTAAGAGATCAGTTCTGAATCCTCATTAGTCCAAGGATTTCTGCGGGGCGATTCTTGAAAGGGTGAAGGATGTGCCACTCACCTAGAAAAAGGATTTGGAGAATAAAGTTAGTAAGAAAAATGAGAAGGGGGGAAAAGAAAAAAAAAAGGGAAAAAGAAAAATAAATAAAACATCCTGCAGTTAAGTGCCTCGTTACAAAAGGGTGCTTATGCAAATTTTCCACATAATAATTAAAAGCATCTCATTACAAATGGATGCTACCCTTCCTTCCATCAAATAAAAAGAACACCTCGCTATAAATGGGTGTTCTAAGCTATAGAAAAAGAGAAAAAAAATATGGAGATAAAAATATTAGGAATAAGAAACCCAGTGGTCCACCGGGGAGATATACACAAACAATGTTGACCTTAGGATAGAAAATGGTGAGGAGAAAACAACCAAACCAGAGTTAGGTCAAGCCAAAGGCTTGAATTGGAATAATTGGGATTGGAAATTGATGTCTTAAGATCTAGATTTTTGCAACTTTGGATGCCTTTAGGACAATTCTCTTCACTAAACACAGATGTTTTATAATCATAGCTACTGAACCTTGGTGTTGGGCAATGAAGCCTAAGAAATCGAGTTTTGAAGATTTTAAGTTGAGAACTAAAAGAGAAGAATTGACATAATCCTAGGTCTAGAAGTTAATCTTTAGTGTTGTACGCTAGTAAATTAGAGTTTTACTACTCTAAGTTTGATTAATAATGAGTATCTAGTTAATTTGCTAAACTTTTATTGATAAAAGTCAAATATCATAAACAAAGGATTGACTTAAATCTGTTTGAGTTTTTGAGTTAAAATTTAATTCTAAATTCTTAAGTTTTGTTGTTCTTAAAACACTTTGTATTCTAATTTGAGTTAAGAATAGTTACAAAGGTTAAAGAGATTTTTGAAGAATTCTAATTAAGAATGAAGTTCTTATTAACAAATTATTTTAAGTGTGTTTTGAAAAATGTTATAGGTATAAGTCTAAGAAAGAAAATTTTCACATATGCTCTATACATTAATCATTTATATTAAACTTAAAAATTTCTGACCTAAGCTTTTCTCTACATAGTTACTATTTATGATAATTTAAACCCAAGTGTTTTAAATCATCATAGTCATAGTTAATTTTGCTAGGGACTAGCAAAACTTTGGCTTGGGGGTATGATGAGAGACTCATCATGATCTCTAATTACCCCTAATTAACTAGTCTTCTAAGTTAATTAGCTAAGGTTATGAATATATAAGGGTTAATTATAGAATAAGGGATATTTACTAAAGGACCTTAAAATAAGTTAAAAATGGAATTTTATCATCCAATTAACATTATTGACAATTAATTAACAATTGAACTCGAAATCCTATTAATCATTCCCTTAATTAGCAAGTTAAGTAACTTAAACTTAATGTAAACCTAAGTATATAACAACTTAAGTAATTTTCCTTAATCTAATAAATTAACCTAAAAGGGTCAAAAATGTAAATTCAAGGTGAAAACATAATATTTACCTTATTTACTAACATATATAAAAAGTTGAAAAAGATCTAAGTTAAAATAAACCCTTAAAACTTGAGTTTACATTTTGGTCCTTAAAATTCATTACAATCAGGTCCTTAACTCTAACATAGGTCCTTAAGTTTCATTTCATATAGGTCCCTTTTCTTCTTCTTCTTCTTCACTCGAATGAACTGCTGGAGACGAAGAGTCACGCCACTGCACGATCACTGCCATGCCGACATCACTCTTCTTTGTCCAAGCTCTTGCAGCTTGCGCTCACCACCACCTCTTCATCCACCAGTCTGGATTAACCAGAAATCCTAATTTTCAGTGGGAGATAACCTCACCGTCGTCGGAGACGACGCCAGAGGTTAAGCTCCTCAAGCTCCTTCGTCCAGACCCCACCACTCTCTTCGCCGCCAACTACTATAAATACCCCCTCACCCCTCTAATTTAACTCAAGTTGGCTCCCTTCCCTCTTCTAACACTGAGCTGACATAATAGGCTATTCGTTTGCAACTCCGGCGACTTTTCATCTCACTTTCCGACTTTCTCCATTCATTCTAATCAGCCGAGGAGATCTACCGTGGTCAGCCGAGTCTCTGACATAGGTGCTGACCCAAGGAATCCTCTACTTCACCTCACATCTGCCCACTGGAGATTCTTCTTTTCACCCTCTGATTTCATTGTCCGCCATGAACCTTCGGCGAAACCCTATTGACCCCTTCGTCCAGGTAACAGTAGATTAGGAGTAGGAGTAGGAGTAGGGTAGTTAGGTAGGGTAGTTCGGTAGGTAGTTTAGGTAGGTAGTTTAGTTGTAATTTTAGATTTTAGATGTCATCTTGTGCTACTCCGGCGAACTTCTTGAGCTCGCTAGAGCCTTAATTTCATCTTTTGAAATTCCTGACCACCTTCATTTATCTCCCACGATCATTTCTAATCCACTTAATCATTTAATTGATCACCTAATCACCTAATTCACCTTCCACCTCCACCGACTATTGTCACTGTCCATGGCAACAGTAGTGGGCTTAGATTCACCACCACTGGGTTCATCATCAACTATTCATCACATAAGAACCCTAATCGACACTATAATATGTATAATTACCACATATAAATTAAACACCCAATTTTAATTAAGCTCCTGAGCTCTCTATCCATGGCAGCTCAGGAGCAATTCAAATCCTTAATTATATATATATATTTATGATTATAATTACTTTTTGACTTCTTTTAACCACTTAATTGAGTGGTAAAACAAATCCTGAGCCTAATGCAAATTAGATTCTTAAAGAAATGAATTTTACTGTTAATCCTCCTTAACTCTAATGAACAAAATGAGAATTAATTCAGTTCTTGAGGTTCCTTGCAACCTCAGGAACCTTTTTAGATTAAAAATGTCATAATTTCACAATCTATACATAGTTTGTACATTTTCTGGACTCACCGGAGCTCTAGCGAGCTCTAACAAGTCATTCTTGTTCTTCAGCCTGTGAAACTTAGCAAGAAGCTCTAGAATGATGTAACATGGATCACTGATTAATTTGAGGATTTAGTCACTGGAGTTGTAGATTGAAATTCATGTTCTCCAACTCTGCTGAAGTTGGAGAAGTTTGACAGAGAGATCTAAAATTCTTTTAGGGTACCTAGAAGCTTCAATGCAATGCATTGAAGCTGTTTAAACCCTTAGAATACTGTAACAACCTTCCAAATCCTTTGATGACCAAACACATTTTGAAGCTCAAGCGGTGAGCCTGAAACCCTAGAAATATTAGTTAGAACACCTATCTGAGAATCTGAATGAGTTCCTGAGGTTAAAAAGATCTTATTTGGGGCTTTAATTTCTTGGGAGAAGGCACTGAACAGAAAGTCAAATTTTAAGCCTTTATAGTCAAACATGAGTCTGATTACAGAGTTCCAAGCTCAAATTGAGGAATTGATGAGATAGAATTGCTTCTGAGAATCTGTTGGATAATCGGAGAGTGATCAAAGCGAGCTCAGATGAGTTATTGTGTGAGAATTCAAACCCTATCGTTTGGGTTGTCTTCGAACCCAAACCGACAATAGTGATATTTTGATGAGTTTTGATCTTTAATCCTGCCTAGATCAATCTGTTACAACCCTTAGAACTTGTTTAAATTCATCAGAAATGTTCTTCTATGTCTATCTATCTATTTTAAATTGTAAATCCATTCTCTGAAGCTTTCAGAGAAGCTTGAAGCTTCTCTGTGTTACCTGAAGCTTTAAGAGCTTCAAGACTCATTCCAGTAGCTGTGGAATTAATCTTAGTAACTATTCAGACCTTTAAATGAGAGAGAAAAGTCCATCTAAGGACTCTGTCAACATATTTACCATTTCCAGGAAATTTTAACACATAGGAACCCCTTATTTTTCTCTTCAAATTGAAGAGGAAAATAACCTATTATCTTCAAATTGACCCTGCAATCCTATAGAGTAACCTTAGAGCTTTCCAACAAACTTTAAATCATTTGATTTGGAGCTCTAAATAGGGAGTTATGATCAGTTGAAGTTGGGTCTGGAAGGGGTTAACATAGTCCCACATCGGTTAGCTCTGAGCGGGCACCTTAGAATAACATGAATTTGTGCTGTAGGCTCCCCAGTCGTCAAGCGTTGGGTGCGAACTGGGCATTTGAACCTATTGAGTATGTGTGTGTGTGTGCGGGCATGTGTGCCTACTGGTGTACGCCCGAGTGGGCGTGAGCGAGTGTGGCCCTGGGAGGGTGAGGTCTGGGAGGCTGGTTGAGCCAGGTTAGCTCGAAAGTATGAACCGAAAAAAAACCAAAATCGAACCTAATTGAAATCATGCAAGGACCGAGTAGGGTCTGGTCCCACCCTGGTCTCAGGGTGCTATGTATCCTCGAAAGGACCTCGTCGCAAATAAAATAATTTTTGGTTAAAAAGTAAAAAAAACTCTACTCTGTTGAAGGATCAAAGGAAAAGAAGAGCCAATGGTTAAATGCTAAGTGTTGAACTGAAGGCTAAGAAAGCAAAGGAAAGAAAGGAGAACAGGCACTTCTAAGGGAACTAAGAAAGAAGAAGAAAGCTAAGGGGAAGAGAATAAGAGGCAGGAAGAGAAGAAGGCAAGTACAAAATAGAGAAAGAGAGAAAAGAGTCGAGAAGCAAAAGAAGAAAAAGAAGAATTAAGTAAAGAGAAGAAAGACTGAAAAGGAATTTGTTTCTCTTGCATCATTTTCATTTCTTTTTGTTCTTAAATTTTGTAATAAGGCATATTTTAATAGAACAATTCTGATTGCCTTAAGTTCTTTAAATAAAATAGAAAATTAGCATGTTTACTTGCTAATAAAGTAGATCATTTTGAGTAAATATGTTCTCTTATGGGATTTTGCATATTACTTCATTTTAATTAATATTTTGGCAAAATTCATGTTCTTAAAATCAACTTAAATATACCTCCTAAACTTATAAAGAAAATAAAAGATAATTAGTGAATTTAGAATGAATTATACCTCCCACTTAATGACCTGGACTCAACCAGTAAAAATTTCTAAAATGTTAGGTTAATTCGACCCTATACTACAAAACCGACACAAATTTCGAGTTAACCTAAGTAACTTTTTCTACGCTTAATTAAGTAAAATTAACTTAATTACTAAGTTGAGTAGAGTTACGCATCACTTGTGCAGGCCATTAAAAAATAGAGGCCATAGCGCCAGATGATAAAGATCAAAGCCTTAGATTAAAGATCCAACTACACGGATGGATCTGCATCAACGATCGTGGTCCAACGACACAAAAATCAACCCGATCGGAGCTTTGTAGCACCAAATACAAAGAAGACAAGATGGATGGCCATGATGGAGCCACGTGGCTCCATCATGGCCGTGGCACCATCATAGCTGCCCCTCACCGCACCACACTCTCTGAAGACACTTCATCAGGTGTTTTGGGCTATTTGATCATCATCCAATGGCCACGATGCATCAACGTCGCCCACTCAACCACACCCTCATCAAATGGAAGGTTAATCTCAGCTGTTAGATTTCCCTCCAACGGTCGAGAGCGGAGTTGCCTAAAACAAAGCCATGACTCAAAGGCAGCCACAATGCAATGGTGAGCATGATAAACCATGCACGAAGGTCACGGGTTCGAGTAGCACTGTGCAAAAAATTTGGAGAGGCAGTGGAGGAGAGCGCTATTGGCTGTCAGATGGCAATCGAGGGGCAAATAAGTGAACGCATGGTGCAATCAGAGCTCTCCACAGTAGAAAGAGCTAACAGATGTGCAATCGCACGTGCTCTTCAAAAGGCGATGTGGGTGAGTTATTTAAGTCATTTGATCATAAGATTGAACAATTGAGGATGAGGCGCTCGATTTGAATAAGTGGATGTGCACAAAAAGGGAGGAAAATGAGTGGGTGGGCGTGAGGTGCGCGATGAGCCGAGCGATCATGATCAGACGCTCCAAAGGTCACCACATGTCACCACCACGTTGAATCCGAGCGTTTAAGGCGTGAGGAAGGTGATTTTAAGGCATGATTTGGTTCGTTGATCTTTCGATCGACGGTTTGATCACCCAGGAGTTATTACACGAGTTGGAGGGCTAAAGAGCCCACTTTTCCCCTCATCAAAGCTATAAAAAAAGGCCTAGGGCCCCCTATTGAAGACATCTTCCATGCAACTCTTCCTATATCTCTTCCACTTTCCTCCAAACCTTTCTCCCTCTGCAACTCTACTCTAACCTTCATCTTGGCACTTTGGATCTGAAGCGCTACCACACTTCACACAAGAATCCCACAAGTGGCGTTGTCTTATCTCTCTCTCATTCTCTCTAGTTACTGCTTAGCATAGCAATCTTTAATTTGAAAAACTATTTCTGAATGCAATGCAATTCTAACTATATATCTGATGTCTATACATATATACATATATAAATATCTACTAGAACTAGTTTTCTGAAGAGCTTCCGTATAAATTGTGATTGCCTCCCTGTGAATGACTTGGTACTCCCAATTTTTATAAATTCATTTGTTCCATCGTGATTCGCACTACAACAATAATATTGTATCTTTCTAACGCGTCTAGCTGCAACAAACAAGTTCCCACTGCTGAGTGGAGTAAATACTCCCTTTGAAGATGTGTTATAACATATCATCTCCTCGGTGCTTGTCTTCTAGGATATTTAAATATCCTACCATGGGCATGTTAGTACCTTGTGCTGGCTTGGTGACATGGGTGGCATTATCCCGAAATGTCAATTGCTAGGGCCTAGATTAACTATAGAATCCTATGGGCGACACTATCACGAAGTGTCGATTGCTAGGGTTCTAAAGGTTGCCATGGGCGATGCTATCTCAAAGCATCGATTGTCAGGAACTCTTCGAGGATTGATGATGGGGATAAGGAATTGATACTGACCGTGTTGAAGGCTAATCCGATGTTGGATTTAGGGGAATCACAAAAAATAACAAAAAGAGAAAAATAGAAAAAATATCTCTCTATTCTCAAAATACACTGGCAAGTTGAACCTAGAACTTACTGCACGAACGCATGGGTGCTTTAATTGCTGCAGTCAATAAACCTTTAGGCAGATTCTAGGGCCTTAGAAATGTTTGTTACAGACCCAAGGTTGAGGTTGCTCAAGTTTGTATCTTGGCTGGTACTTGAGTACCTTTAGGCCTAGAGTTGATATTTCGATCTAGTCTCTAGACATGTGGCGCTATAAGGCATCTTGATAATAAAATCTAGTTTAGAGATCTGGTCTATTCCATAGGATTTTTCTCAGAATTACCAAAATTTATGTAAGGGGGTATGATGATAACACCATCATCAGCCATAACTGGCGTAATTTATCCCAATTCCAACGTTAAATGCTCCTTAATAATCATTAGAAGGGTGTAATTCGATTCTGAATTAAATTTCAGAAGAAGAAAGGAAATTCCATTAATTTTATTATTTTAACAAGAAATCACGAATGAAGATTAACTAAAGGGTGAATCAGTGCCTAATTTAAGCTTAAATGAACTTAAATTTCCAAGAAGTAGGCTTGAACTAACTAAATCAGGATTTTCTGAGATTTAAAGATTCTTTTAATAATAAAAACCCTAATTACATACTCACTTCAATTTAATGAGTTCTAGTAGAAATAAGTGTAATCTAAACCTCCTAAAAATTAGTGAAAAATATTGTATGAGGTTAGGAACCTGCACTTTGACTAAATGAACCCCTTTTGACTAAAAATAAAGACCTAGGCAGGAAATTATATTATTTTGGACTATAGTGTAAATTACCCAATCAAACTTCATTAAAACCCAAATATGAGCTCACCATTAGATTATTTGGGTCAAAATTAGGTTACCCCTAAATTTTAAGCCCAATCAGAGTCCATCTTGACCAAATTTGCATTTTAGCCCATAAGTCTCTATTTATTGCTTAAATACCCATACGTTTTGATCTTCTCTTACAATTAGGCCCTTCCCATCTTGTTCCTTGTTCTAGAAAAGGCTGTAGCTACAAGTTACCTAAACACACTGAATCTTTGATTGAGGAAATTTCCCTCAAATCTTCCCCAAAAACCACCAAATTTGGTGGGATTGCTCATTAGATCATGCTCTTTCGATTGACCAAGATCTCGAGATCTGATTTTGAGTCAACCACCTCCAGCGATCTCAAAATTTGCAGGATCTGAGATGCCAAATTTGCGAGTCAATCATGCAAACTTGAGGCAATTCAATGCGAAACCCTCTTCTATATAAGTGCTTCGATGTTTCTAAGCACAATTTAGTTGAGAATACATCGTAATTTCTTCTTTTTCGTCCACGGCTGCACCTTCTCTAACTCTGGTGACCCTCTTCAATTCCCTCCATCCATACTTGCTCTAGACAAATGAGCAGCACCAATGTCTTCCCCATCTTCCTCCGACCTTAGCTAGCCAAAGCTAGGTCATTTCGACCCCATCTTCATTGTCGACCAATACCAGATGTGATTCCTCCCCTTCATCCCAATTAAGTAGGTCTTTCTCTTTCCCTCCTCCCATATATTAGTGTAGGGTCTTTAGAATTAGGAATCATCCTCGTTCTTCCTCTGTTCTCCTCCTTCCCCACATCTGATGAGAGCTCCAGCAATCTCGAACCTAGCCTCCACTTCATCTCCCACCTCGCCATTCACCCTACAAGCACTGCATAGCCTTGCCGATCAAAAGCCATTAAGAAATTTAGTCTTTTGACCTACCAATCCTTCCGCCAGGCACTACCTTCACCCTACACCTACACAGCATTTGACTGACCTCTCAAGGTCATTTTGCACCAAATTACCACCAACATCACCTTTGTCGGTCCACAACGAAGCTCCTCATATACTTAATTGGGCCAAAAGCCCATATTCGTGTTTTTAGGTGATCGTCGTAGCCACCTTCATCTCCATCGATGTCAAGGCCCTCCTCCGATCAATCAATCAAAAGGACTCTGTTTCCTCACGTGGAACTTCGTGGGAAAGCTTTCTAGGCCATTGGATTCAAGATCCAACAGCCATCATCCATCAATCGAGACACATTCTCCTGTAGTTGCAACATGCAAGAAGAGGATGGAGAAGTAGGACTGATAGTCCCACATCATTGGGAGATGTGGCTGGAATTGAGCAGTTAAGGGAACCTGCCCCCTTATGGTTCACTCAAGAAACAAGGGGTTAGGCCCCCATAACCATCACGTGCATGCACAGCCGCACACTTGCAGGTGTGCCTGAATTAGTCTTAGGTCAATTTTGGTTTGCATGGGCTGAAGCTCTGAACCGGTGTTGGCTTGCTTTGGGCGGGCCTTTGGCTGAGATTTGGACTGAATGTTGGCTTGGCTTGAGAGCCTCTTTGGGATTCAATTTGGTGAAGTGTTGAAAGGCTTTAGCTTAGTTGAAAAATCACATTTTTTGGCCTTAACACTTATATTTCCTTTTGAGCTTGATAGTGCTATTTATTTGCCTAATATATATTTTTTTGCATCAAGCTATTGTGCCTCATTTATATTCATTTGATTAATGGTTAATTATGATTAATTTGCTCCCTGAGGCAACCTTTGACTCACAATTTGAGTTTATAAATTCAAATGTTTTCATCGCTTTAGTCGCTATACTACGATGTGTATTTTTAAACCTGACTTTAGCACATTAGCAGATGGAAGGGTGGATCGGAAGGCTAAGGATGGTCGTCCACCTTTCATAGGCATTAAGCAACATGGCAGACCACCACAGAGTAGATATGTTCTTCTGGTTGGCAATAAGTGTAGAGATAGCATTTTAAGGTTTCTAAAAATGGGAAGGGTTTTAGGATCTTAGATCTAAGGTGTAGATTTATTGGTGGTTTTCTAAGGGATAGGTTTAAGACAAAGGATAAGAAAAAAGGTTCTCCAAGGATTGGGTCATTGGTGGGGAATTAAGGGCATGCCACATGTCCTATTGTCCTTCTTCTTTCTTCCTTATCTTTATTTCTTCATCACTCCAAGCTTTATTAGCTTCCTAACTTTATTCCAAGCTACTTTAACTTCACTACCTACTCCTACATTATTCAAAGCAATCTAGTTAGACACCAATTAAACATAAAATACTTATAAGATCAAAATATGCATGCATGACCATAGGACACTATGTACAATCTCTATGTAATATGTTAACTAATTACTTACCATAAAATGGGCAAACTACCAATATAAATTATGTATTTATCATCTGCTTGTCATGGTGTTCCCCTTGCTTCTTAACCTATACCTGGAGTTCAACTACAAGATTATTGATGAGGTACTCATCATAGTTCCTAATTCACTTAAAATAGCTAGGTTACTTAGTTAATTAGTTAGTAATATCATTTAAATAGTATTAATTATTAAATAAGTTAATAATAAGCTTGGATGTTAAATACAACTTAATTTAGCCTTATTATTATCTATTAAGCATTCCACTATTGTAAATTAAGTTCTAGGACTTAATACCCTTAAATAAAATATTTAGAACTAAGATAATATTTAAGTTAATACTTAAGTTAATAACTAATCATTATAATAAATCCTAAATTATATAGTATAAATAGGGACAAAAAATGTAATATTATTCCTCACATATATATAGTCTATCATAAAAAGTTGTGAAGAAAATAAATTAATTTACATGTTAAATCATGAATTTGCATTTGAGTCCCTAGAAATCATCACGCTTAAGTCATTTCCTTACGAGTACGTCCTTTTCATCTTACATTCCAGTCCTCCATCCACCTTCTCTTCTTCTTTATCAACAACCAAGTTTGTTTTACACTTCGAGTTTGGTTTTGCACGATCATTTCTTTATTACTTACTCTTTCACTTAGTCCAATTGTTCCCTCTAATAGTTATCAAAGTTAGAAATCATCCACCTGAGATTTTATCTCATCTTTCCAACTCCTTTCGCCACCTATGATAAGTGAAGGAATAGAGTCATGCATCACATTTACCTTGAGCATACAACGAACACATTGTATGATTTTAGCATGGCAGGGTGTAAAAGTGAAATCTTTAATTCAAACTGTGTTATAGATATAGAAAAAAACTTGTTCATAAAAAAATATAAACATTTGTAAAATCAAAAATATAAAAATATAAAAAGAAAAATACAAAAATATTGTTTCTTTTTGGTGAGAGAAAGATAATTCATTTGAAAGGAGAAGATTTGAGAAGAAAATGCTTAATGGACTTAACTTAATAAATTATAGAATGTAAATTATTGAGCATAAAGAGTTGTGAATTTTCACGTGAAAATTTTTTGGTCAAAAGACAAAATATATTTATAGAAATCGTATAGTAGTAAAGAAATTTTTATGAAAAGATATCTAAGGGCATTTAATCCCTACTTAGGACTTTACTTAAATACTTTCCAAAATAAGTACTTGTTTTCAATCCCTAACATAGTTTTCAGATTTAAGATATGAAGAAATCCGAAGTATGTGATGTTGGAACCTTGTTCCACATCTTGTTTTGGTGTTAACAAAATTATTATGGATTAATGTTTGCCATTAAGTGTTTTTCATATTTAGGTGAAGATCAAGGCAAACAAGAAATGATGGAGGCTTGATGAAAAGGAGAAAATCATGATAAGGAGGCAAGATGATAAGGAAGAGTCGAGGAGGAGAAGATCATCTTCGACCTTTTAGTTTAGATTTTATATTTATAGATTGTATATGCCTCTTAACAAAGAATCATAACTTAGATCGTAAAATCAATTAGAGATAAATTAGGATTTATATTGCAAACTTTTTCAAAGTACGTAATGGATTAAAATGCTTAAAACACGTACTTGTAAGCAAGTACCGGTACTGTTCATCAATATTTATATTTGAAAGGCACAGGTTTGAGAATTTGTCTCAAACTGTGACCAAGTACCGGTACCAACCATGAGTACCGGTACATGTTGGCCACAAGTTAAAGCCTTAATTCTGGCCTGAACCTTACAAGTTTTGGTACAGGTAGGCTACTGTTCCCAAGGAATTCCAAACCTGGGAGTCACAAGTACCGATACCCATGATGAGTACCGGTACCAGGACCCATGTACTGGTGGTAGTGAGCTGCTAATACCGGTACAGGTACTTTAGTACCGGTACCAGCTAGCCATTGGCCCAAAACAAAATGGCTGAAATATTAATTTTGTAAATGTGAATGTTGGGAATCAAATTCCACCATCTAATAGATGAGTATCCTAGGTCCTAAACTCTATAAAATGATCCTAGGGCTCTTTGTTTGCACACTTGAGATACAAGAGAAATAAGAAAATAATCCTAGAGCTATATTTCATACATTCCACCATATTGAAAGAGGAAGAAATAGTTTACTGCTTTTCAATCTTGCTACGGGTTTAGCAAACACATCGACTTGTTTTGTTCATGCATTCTCAAGGCATTCATGTCTTCACTAGGCTCTCAAATCGATAACATTATATTTGTTGAGAGGCTTAGGTTTTAGTTGTAAGATTTATTTTGTCCTACACCTGTTCTTTCATTTGTATTTGAGCTTGTTGCTCATTGGGTTGTAACAAGCCTGTTGTTAACGTGGCTTGATCATGTTTTAACAGTTAGTTGCCTCATAGTATAGGTGATCAAGCGTTGTCAACAAATAAAAATTTATTACTCGAAAACCTATCCTATCTTGTTCTTGTTCTTCTTTTGACTTTTGATTTTCTTCCTTTCTTCTTTGTGCTTCTTTTTCCTTGTTTCTTCTCTGTAGTTCTCTTGCCTTGATTCTTTCTTCTTATTTTCCTCTGTCTTCTGCCTTGCCTCTCTTCTGTAGTTTCTTTCTCCTTCTTTTCTCTGCGGGTCTTCTTCTTCCTTCCTTGGCTCTGCTTTCTTTTCTTCTTCTGCTTGTCTCTCTTCTGCAGTTTCTTTCTCCTTCTTTTCTCTACAGGTCTTCTTCTTCCTCCTTCCTTGGCTCTTTCCTTGGCTTGAGCTTCTCTTCTTCTTCTACTTGTCTTTCCCTTTCTTTATTTCTTCTTCAGTTCCTCCTCTCTTTGGCTTCACTACTTCTTTCTGCCTGGCCTTTCCTTCTCTTTTTCCCCTGCGAAGCATCCTTCCTTCTTCTTCTTCTCCTTCGATTGCAGTGGCTAAATCCTTGCTTCCTTCTTCAGTTCTTTCCCTGCACAAACTGAAGAGAGAAAAACCTACCCCTCTACCCACACCCGCGTCTCTCTCTCTCTGTATATCACTCTTCAGCATGCTCTCCCAGATCCAGGTAATCGGGTCAGGTTGCGCGCTTGAGTCCAGGCGCACTGGCGTGGCTGTGGTGCGTGAGGAGTGCTCAGGAGGGTAACGGGTTGGGTCACCAAGTCCGTGTGATGAGCTCACGGACGAGGTGCGTGTATTGGTGAGAGACCTCACCCCATGTGTTCTCGGAGGCAACCAGACAATAACACAAAATCACTTTAAACTACTCAACGAGGTTACTGCTTACCGAGGTGGGACTAATGCTCCACCGCTCTTTCTCGTGCGCCCGTAGGAGATCGTTCTCCAATTGCAGCACTGCAGGCCTCTCAACGCCACTTGCTGGAACAACTGGATGCACAAGACCTCCCCGAGTTTGCTGGACCTGGAATCCTGGAGCACTGCAGCCTGGAATGAGCTTGCAACCTCCTCGAGCCGTCGCTAATGGCGGCTGGAGCTCGAACCCTACCTGACACAAAAAGGGCCTTGTGACTCTATCAGACCATAGGAGCACCTTCACCGTGTCACGGTGAAGGTGAGGCGGTAGGTGGTAGGCCGCGGGGTGGCCTAGGTGTGTGTGCCTAGGTCGCTCTATGGCCGGATGGATGGGTTAGGTCAGGGGGCAGTTGTGGCAATGTAGGCAGCTTGTGGATGAGTGGAGGATATTCAGTGGAGTATGGCAAAGGTTATGCGGTGGTTGGCAAGACGTGTGGGGCTGCAGAGTGATGGGAGTGTCTCGTCGGAGGGTGGCCGAAGATGAGGAAGATGGCGGTGGACAGCGACGGTCGAGGAGCGTTTTGTGAAATAGGATGAGGGAAATGAAAGAGGGGATAGAGACGAATAGTTCTAACCTAACTAAGTGGACGAAGGGGACGAGAGGGTGGCTGGCAGTACCTGCTGTCATCAGAGAAGAAGGCATCCAGTGGAGGAAGGCGGCGGTGACGACGGAGCTAAGGAATCACGCGCGGGTGCTGCGTAATGTGGAGGAGAATGAGGAGGACAGCTCTGCCACTGGTATTGTGGTAGAGCGACGAGGAAGAGGAGGGGGGGCTCGTTGGAGCTCGCTGGACCCCTTGGCTGGAGGAGAAGAAGAGGAAATTGAAGTGGAATTCCGGCCAAGTCGAGCTTAGGAGGTGCATCTGGAGTTGGGGGTCAATTTATAGGCACTGGCAGGGACTCCTGTGCTTGGAAGACAAGCTTCCAAGTGCAGGAATACTCGTCGAAGATGGAATCAGTTAAAAGACCCAAATCTCTTGTGCGTTCGCATGAGAGATTGGGTGCAAATCAGGGATCAAGATTGAGTTCAGATGGAAGGGAATTCCTCAAAGAATCTGCCTTCCAAATCCGGGAGATCTCTGAGGAATCAAAGAGTATTACCTCTCTATTCCTCGTTGGAGTAGGATTTCTCCCCAATAATGGTGGAGGGACCTGCGTGTAAGAGTGGTGAGGAAGTTAGGGGGGTTTATGCAATGACTTTCAAAAGATAGGGACCAAAATGTAATTGGGTGTACTAATTTGTAAAGTATGTCAAGATGACCTCCCCTTAGGTCCAAATTTTGGTACAAACCTAATTTGGACCTAAGGAATCTAATGGTGAAGTTGGATTTTAGGTTTTACCATGTTTGAATGGACATTTTGCATAAAAACCCAAATTAGGTAAATTGATGAGCTAGGACCCTAATCTAGGTTAAACTAGGTTCCAAAGGCCAAATTGAATGTTATAAACCCTAGAGGATATTTTTCCATGAATTTTAGAGGGTTTAATTAATTTTTATCCTGACTGGAACCTTGTTGAATTAAGCAGGTCTATTTTAGGGTTACAAGATGTCATTTAATTTCAGGTTTGCACATAAACCCATTTCTCATTGAACCAACCCACTTTTTATCTTATTCAGATCATTTGACCTATGTTTTGCCTATGATAAATCCTGTTTATGTACTGCAATGGAAAAATTGCAGTTTTAACCTTTATTTCATGTTTTCCTCTCAGAACACTTATTCCTTCCATTAAGCCCTTCTCTAGGTTATGCAGGAGCTTTTATTCTCTTTCTTGGATCAAAATGAGCTATTTAGGGCTCATGATGATGCTCTCATCACTCGTTGTTGTAATTGGGTTGAGGTAACCCATTAATTACCTCGTTTAGTAAATTGATTTCCTCGGGGTTGAGGGAATCAGGTTGAAAACCCTGAGCTGGGAGGTTAAGGTAGTGGAGTACCTACGTGAGTAGGGAACCACTATACACTTGTGCCAATTTCTGTGATTGTATTTTGTGCAAATATTTTTTCTTATTACTAACATTTTGTTTAAGTATTTGTGTGCGTAGCCATATCCTATGCTTCAGATCTTATCATGTGACTTGTATACCTACTCCTACTTTGAAAATCGAGTAATTAAGGTAATCGTAGTCCATATACACGACTCAATTTTTTTGGGACTAAATTTTAACTTTCTTAGTCAATAGGGCTAGGTCATATCCTTTCGTTTTATTGAATTTTGATTTTTATCACTAAGTTAAGTAGAAAGGCTAAATAATTAGAGTCAATCAAACCAAGAAATTAGTTTGGAACCTTAAACCATAAGACCTTACAGGCTATAGTTAGCTTAATCAGTCGAGGACGTTCTGGTAGATTTGATTTGGTCTGCGTCTTGACTGATCCTGCTAGCTGATACCAATGGTATAAGAGTCTGAAAGTATAGGGCTTTGATGTCCACTCTATGGTTTGTGAGTTAGGAAATCTAAGTCATCCAAACTTCATACACAATAGAATTGACTTGCAAGCATTTGAAACTGCAAAAACACAGAAATCATTGGGATCATATTTGAATCGTTTTTACCTCAATGATCTTTGCGGTGCAATTTTTCAAAAGGATGAAAGATGTGCCACTCACCTAGAAAAATGATTTAGAGTTTCTTATATAGTAAGAAAAATGATGAGTAAAAGGTATATATATATACACACCCTACTCAGTAATAAAGCACCTTGGTACAAATGGGTGCAATTCTCCATCAAATAAAGCATCTCGCTACAAATGAATGCTACCCTTTTCCATCCCAATAACAACACCTCAATACATATGGTTGTTTTGTCCTAAAGAAAATGGATTAGAAAAATATGAAGATAAAAACTAGGGATAAGAGACCTACTGGTCCAACCAGAGAAATAGACACCTTGAGTGTTGACCTTAAGATAAAAAAGGGTGAGGAGAAAGCAACCAATTCTTAGTAAGGCCAAACCAAAAGAGCGATTTGGGATGATCTAGATTGTATTTTGATGCCTTGAAGTTTGGATTTTTGCAACATTGGATGCCTGTAGGTTGAATCTATTGCACCTACATGGACGTTTTAACCCCATAGCTACTAAACCTTGAATGGGAAGTAAAGCCTAAGAAATCTAACTCCAAAAATTAGTGGTTGATGATTAAAGGAGATAGATTAACAAAACCACCAAATCTAAATGTCTGTCCTTGATGCTTGATGTAGACACATCTATCTAGCTTAACATGCCTATTTATGCGAGTTCTTAGGCTCACAATTGCATTTAACATTGTAAGTATTGCATAACATGCATCATATCGCATTTAGACTAGATTATGCAAATTATGTATTAATTAGCCTATTTTAGTGGCTAAGGGATAGGGTGATATATTTTTGGGCTTCGGATTGAAGATTAAACCGTACGAATCTAATCAGGGCAACGATCTAAGACCAATGCCTCTGAAATCATCTTGATCAAACCTCTGTAGCATTATATGTAGTCCAAAAAAGACCAAAGGCCAAGGGGTAAGATGATGGAATTTGGGACCTCAAACAATAGATTTGACAGCATGGATGGATTTGAGTCAATGATCGTAGTCTGTTGATGTGAGGATCGACTCAATTGAACATCTGTGGCATCCCTTGCAGAGAAAAGAAAATGGGCAACTAGGATGGCGCCATGTGGCACCATCCCAGTAGCTCAAAAATGCCCAAGACCCCTTCCTAACTTCTAAAGCACTCGTCACCTCTAATCTGGGTCATTGGATCTTGATCCAATGGCTACAAAGCTACCACGTTGCCATCTCCTTCGTCCATGCCTTCATCAAGCTCAACTGTTGGATGAAGGTCTAATGGTCAATACGCAGACATGTCTCCCCAGAACATAACCATCCACACGACACAAACAAGCACGTGGCTCAGCAATTTTGAATGCCTCTCTCTCACCACGAGAATGTGAGTTCAAAACCCCCACTAGTGCCTCAATTCCTCAGGACATCGAGGATGCTAAATTGGGTCATCTGATCATCATCAAGGGGGGAAAAATCAACCACATGGTGCAACCGATCGAGAGGCGCACAAAACACGTGATACGACGTGCCATCTCATGTGAAAGCATGCATCTAGAAAGCATAGAGGCACAATCTTAGCCCTCCAACACACATCCAACGGTGGAGCTACTTCCATCGCAATCCCCATATGTGCGTGTGTGAGCATATGCGCTACGTGCGTGTTGGCCACGTACAATACGTAGGTATGTGCTGGTGCGCCACATGTAGCGCACATCTGCTACAGGGAATTGAAGGCCTTGCATGGCAAATCATTTGCCACAAGCCTTCCAAGCCCTATATAAACCCCTACACCCCCTCTACTTCCTCTTCATCTCTTCCTACTCTCTCCACGCCCTCTCCAAGGCTCTACGAGCTTCTCCCAAGCCTGGGATGCTCCATTAGAGTAGAAAATAATTAATTTTCCCCTCTCTCATCCCCATTCATGGAGGACCCATGGCCATTTTCTCACACCCCCTTTGGGAAGTATGTCTCACTACGATGCCATCCTGCTTCATCCTCAATTCGTTTTACTATGTTCTCCTTCATCCAATTCCTCATCACCTTCTTTCAAGCATTATGTCAACGCAACTCATCTCCCAAGCATCCAACATGGGGGTTCTTCTCTCTCTTCTCTTTTATTTGCTTTCTAGAGTAGATTTTGACTTCTGCACATAGCTGTAATAAACACTTGAATTATCTATAATACTTGTTCTTTCCCTCTCTTTTATTTTGCAAGTAGAGTAGAATAGATTAGATATTTCTCCAACTTGATTTCCTACTATATAAAATACCAAAAAAATAGAAAAGCATCGAAACACCAAGAACAAATAAAGTAAATGCAGATTTAATAAATCAAACATTCGCCTCCATACGTTAGACTTGGGATTCACTGTCCTAGTTGTAAAATTGTCTAATATGTCAGTTTTCTACAAAAAATGATCACACAGGTTTCTTTTTGCTAAGACACTAAAATTGATTTCTTCACATGATATTTCCGTCTCTTCATTTTGGCACTATTTCCAGGGAGGCAACGGTCTTTGATTTCTTATTTTTTCCACCTTACTTATCTTTTAACTCACTTGTCTCCATTCTTATTGATATTGCAGGTACACTCTCTCGAGGCGAGTGAAAGCAATAAGATTGGGGCAAAGTGAGGTTGAAGGGTTTATATGTCTTCCACCATTCCCCACCCATTAGATTCATTTCATCACACTAATAACTTAAACCCAAATTGACCAAGGCAGTTTTGTAAGCCCTAGGTTAGAATTGGTTGTTTGTTTGTCACTCCACTCACCTCACCCACTCGCTTATAAATTAAAATTGCGAAAAGGTATTTTTTGTCTGATTTAGGGACATAACTGGAATTTACACACCCACAAATTTCTCGACTTAAGGCGCACCTTCTCTGATTTAATCACCTAACCAAGATTCTGACCTGTGGAACCGACACACTCAAATTTAACACACAGGTAACTGATTAGATATCTGAATAGGTCAAAACAATTTGTGTGCCATAATAACTGGTGCAACAGGCCAATTATTTGAGTTGTCTTGGCCGCACCAATTCATTTAAAATTGATTCATCAAGTAGGTGCCCCATAGGATTCAATTTTTAGGACTCAAATAGGCACTTCATATTCTTCTTGAGTTTTAAAGGAATATATTTAAGCCAGTGATTTCAAAATCTTTTGTGCCTCATTAAACCCTGATTGAATGAACCTAATGATTGAATCCTAAAGGCTACTAAATAAGCTTTAACCCTAAAAGAAAATTCATCTAATAACCTGTTTGAAAACCCTGGTTGTGCACGCACACACTGTAAGTTAGTTTTTAAGGACACAACCTAGATAGAGGGTCCATGGCATTCTAGAGCACATTCAATTCAAAGCCAAATTAAAATCAAGTAGACGTTGGCCTTAAGGTTTGGACTCACTCTTCAAGGCTCAAATTAAGATGATTTATAATTAACTTGCTCCTAATAGTTCATCTGATTTCTAGTTAGGGGAGTAACATCAAACGATAGTAGTTAGGGGGTATCAAAGGAACTGGAGGCACTAGCCAAAGGAAGAACCTTCGACCCAACTCCTCCCTCTAACTGGTTGGATTGGCTGGATAGGAGTAGACCAAATCGTTCCTAATCTTAAGATAAGTCTTCACCTTTTGGCACCGTTATCGAGAAGTGATGCGAAATACGTGTGATTTGCAAAGGAGGGTTTTTAATGTCGTTGTAACACGCGAATTCGCATATGCTTTTAAATTTATATCCTAGATAGGGGAGTATCTAGGGTCGTCTAAGGAGGCAAAAATTGCAATTCAATTCTCTTGCTAAAAATACATCTTAACTTTCTTTTTGGTATTTTAAATATGTAATTTTTTTATTTTGAAATGACGAGCGCAAAATGCGAATTGTAGCGGAAAGTACTAACACCTATAATTACTTAACTAAAGCTTAAGAGATAGATATATCTTCTTCCTAAGCTCACTCTAGGCAAGTGGAGGCCTAGAGTAATTAGGGAGAAGAGGTGAAATAAGTGCTAGAACCAAAACACAATTGCAATAGAAAGTAAAAGAAGGCAATTTGATTAACTAGAATTTATGCTTTTTTTCCAAGACAAGTAGAGGAATGCTTCTACTAGAAATGAAAAAATCTAAAAGCAATAAAAGAAACACAAATCCTCTTGCAAAAATTGGTGAAGAATGGAGTCTTCTTGCTCCAAGTCTAGCTGCTCGTTGGCTTGAAAAGAGGGCCTCCTTCTTCTCCTTCCTTGAGAGCTCCTCCAAGGTGGATGCTACCACCTTCAATGCTCTCCTCCAAGGGGTGGGCATGCACCACCTTCAAAAGCTCCTCCAAGGTGGTGTGGACCACCTTCAAGATCTCCAAAGATCTTCCTTGCCTGGCTTCTCCTTTGGCTGGCGTGGGAATAAGAGAGAAGGGAAGAGGGGAAGGCACCAAGGGGACAGAATATCCCCTTAATCTTCTTCTTCTTATTCTTCTCTCTTGGGCATGGGCTTCTAGGTAGAATATGAGAGTGAATTTTTTAGCCAAGGATGCTTTGAATGGTGGTGGGTAGTGGTCTTTTTATAGGGTAGGATGAGGGGTTAAGGTGCCTCTTGAAATGGAGGGCTAAGATGGAAGGATGGAGGTAGTTAGATGATCCTAGGGTGAAGGGTTGTTGGTGCCACCTAAGGGGTGTAAGGGGGGTTGTTAGGGTTGGTCAAGAGGCACCTAAAAGTGGTGCCAACCATGGAGAGGTGCCATGGGTTGGTGCCAACTTTGAGGTTTCTAGAAGGTGGGGTTATGTGGAGGGTGGAGATGGGTTTAAGGGGAGATGTGTGGTGGGGATGAAGGGGATTTTTGGAGGGAAAAGTGGTGCCAACAAGGGGGTAGTTAGGGTGGTTTTGGTGCCACTTTTAGGTGTCTTTTGGTGGTGGTGGGTAGGCTAGGTTGGCGCCAAGTAGGTTAGCTTATGTGGTGCTTAGGTGGAGCTAGTTGGGTGGAGTTGTTAGGTGCATTTTTGGGTGGTACAAGCCAAGGAAGCTGGAGCATAGCTAAGCTAAGCTAAGTGAAGCTAAGCTAAGCTAGCTTAGCTAATGGTGGAGTAGAGGAGGAGGTGTTGGAGCTAGGGTTTGGAGGGAGGAGCTGGTTCTGAAGAGTCCGGAGTTGAAGTGGAGCTGGCAGTTGCAGAGGAGGTCAACATGGGGCTACTCCAGCTAGCTTAGCTTGCTAGTTCTTTGCTTGCTACTAAGCCAAGCTAAAGTGAGCTGGCTTCTGTTGAATGGAGCTGAGGTGAGCTAGGTCTGGTGCTCCCAGGGAGGATTGAGCTGGTTGAGATAGCTAAGGTAGCTTAGATCAATTAGCTTGGGCTAAGCTGGGTCCCTGGGAGCTGGACTTGAGCTTCCTGAGCTGGGATGAGTTCTTCTTCATCTAGCTGGAGTTGAGTGGAGCTGGATGTAGCTGGATCTGAGTTGGGGTGAACTCCAGTCAACTTAGCTGAGCTAGCTAGAGCTCCCTGTGGACTAGTGGAAGCTAAAATGAGCTAGACTCAACTAGGTTGAGCTAGACCTGAGCTGACTTGAGCTAGGGTGAGCTAAGATGAACTCTCTTGAGCTGCCATTCAGCTGAGATTAGCTGAATGGAGCTGGGATGAGCTAGTCCTAATTCAAGTGAGCTAGGTTCCAGGTGTGGTGAGCTGGATTAAGCTGAGTTCCAGCTAGTCTAAGCTCCTTCACCATTTGCCTTCTTGAGTGCTAGGGTTTAAGGGATCTGTAAATTTGTTCATCCCTAACACTCACAAAAGCACATTAAAACAACAAATGAAAATGCAATGCATGCCTAACCTAGTTAATGCCTAAATGCAGCCCAAAAACCCATTTGTAGAGTAAAATCTATCAGGAAGGCACAGCTTAGTCACATATTTAATCTCTATCTTACTTGCTTGATCTTCATGAAATTTTGTTTGTTTTGATTTCAGGTGCGAATTAGGAGCACTTGGAGCAAAAGCTTCAAGTGTCTTTTCTTCCCACGTACTTCAGGTTAGTACCCCAGGCCTTTTCTTATCAAAAACAAAAGCAAAATCTCTTAAAAAATCTTTAAGTTACCAAAAAATCAAAAACAAGAAAAATTAAGGGTGGTGGAACCCTTAAAATTTATTTTGCTGCTTGTTTGCTTCATTTTTCCACCACTTTTGTCTTATTGCTGTCTGATTTTTGAAAATCCAAACTTCTATCTTGATTTTTAAAAATCTGGTTCGGGTACTTAGGAGCCTCCTAAAATTATCAAATTTCATTCAAAGAAGCCCCTTTGAGTCTGAAACCTTGAGTCCAATTTTTAAGTAATTCTACTAAAAAGAAAAAATTTAAAAATTCACAGATTGAACAAGGGTCATACCTTGTTTTCTTACTATTTTCTTACTGTTCAAGAATTTTATAAATTTTTTAACTCATCAGATTTGGGCAAACTTTATATTGCTGGAAACCTTGAAAAATTGTCTACATCACAAAAAATTCTCAGAAACTTTTGGCATCATTTGAGGTTTCTGCAGAATCAACTCCTCAAATCTATCATTATGACTCTTTACAGTAGTAAGAAAAAAAATGCAAAAAAATACTAAACAAATTTCTAAAATCACAGAAAAATAATTTTTGGATTCCTTGTTTGATTTTACATCAGGTGGTTGTACTGTTTGTCTTGTTTGGACCACCACTTAAAAAGATTTCAAAAAGAGATTCATTTTTAAAAGTTTCATAACTAGGAATTCCAACTTTAGGGTTTTTAATTTTCTCTCTTAGCCACATCAAATTTCAAAGGAATTGATCTCCATCAACAACTTGTTTGCCATTATTTTGTGGAACAACAAAACCTTATTTGAACATTTAATAAGAGAGATCCTAAAAGACATTTAATCTTTATTAAAACCATAAATCCTCCAACCAAAAATCCTTATTTGCAAACCTCCTTTGATTCGGCTTGGGCACCACTTCCCGCCCAATTTTCGCACACACAAAAATTGAAATAATCATGCATTACCCTAATTAATGCCCATCACATTCCTTGTGCACTTTATCCTCCTAGACCTAATTAAAATCTATAGCAATTTGACCCCTAAGGTTTCATCATACTTAGGCTTACCACCTAGGTCTTAAGATTTCCTTAATTGGTTTCAATTCCTTCATCTATATATGGTGCCAGATTGAGGGGTTGTGTCAAATGACCAAACGCAGGTTTATACAAGCTCCCAGTGATTTTCTTGGGGCATATTTGGGCCCAACCCTCCCCTTATTCACTCTAGCCAGATTTGTCCAGGGAACAGTTATCAGCTACTGATTTCTTATTTCTTAGGTAGACCAAGTCTTAGGCAATTTTTATGGGGTCAACCTTATGTTAGGTCTAGAATTTTGCTTGCTTGGTTGCACACTTATTCTTCTCATCCGTCCTTCCTTTCCTCCCCATTCTTCCATTGCATGCAGCGGTCCCAAAATCCACACTTGGAGGGACCTCTTGATTCTACCCTGTTGAAACGTCGGAGGACTACACTATCGGATTTGGTTTTGAAAACCTATCGTTTTAGTTTGAATAGCGAAGAACTTGGGTTCAACAAATAAAATTTATATCGGAATAGAAATCCTAGGTCGAACTTAAGGAGGCTACGTCGATCAAAATTCGCAATTATATTTTTTTTACTTTTGTTTAAAAAGTGGAGTAATTACAATGCAATGGAATCAATATAAATAATTAGAGAAAGAGAGAGAGAGAAAGCATCCACTTGAAGTTGTGAAATGTTTGTACATCTAAGAAAGTGAGAAATTACACTAGAAAGTAGGAAAATTCTACTCTGGAAAGATGGAAAAAGGAGTGGGAGAGAGAAGTTATCCTCCTCGACGATCGCTTGGAGGATGAACCGAACGAGACAACGCTTGGAAGATGAGGAACAAAGCGGGAAGGAGGTCGAGGCAGGAGGAAAGAGAATGAGGCAGCACATCATCGTCATTGTGGGATTCTCTTCCGCAATAGGGGTGAAAAAATTGACTTTATCTCTTGAGGAGCATCCCGGGTGTGGGACAAGTTTCTCTTGAGCTTGGGAGAGGAAGAGAAGAGAAGGGATGAGAAATTTGTATGGAGGGGGTCTCCTTTTATAGTTGCAAGGAGTGGGGGCATTTTGGTAATTACAATTTGAAAAACATTAATTCAAGACCTTTAGTGATGGATAAATCCGTGACTAAAGGCATGAACATAGCCTTCGTGTGCGTGCGCTGCGCGCCTCCTCGCCTCCGCGTCCCCCAACACACGCGCACGTCTGTGTTCTTACAGCCATTCGATCAAGAGATTGGATGGCTTAAATAATGCCCGTGTTGGTGCTAGAGCACCACGATCATTTGTTTTGATGATAACAAAACACGTGTTATTTAACATTTGCAATTTGAGTCCTAGATTTCAGGTCAATTGCAAGTGTGGACGTGTTTAGACGGAGTTCGAGCTCGCATCCAGGACGGATTGGAGGAGCTTGACGAAAAATAGAGGAGGTTCGCGTGGAGCGACAGATTGAAGATGGAAGGAAATGAAGAATAGGATAGATTTCCTTCTTTTGTACTTGTTGTATTTTTCGTTTCTTTTGTTACTCTTTATTTCCTTAGAAATTATGTTAAAGAGCCTCAAAGAACCCTAACAGTAGTCCTAGGAACACCGGCACAACCCTAGGATACTTAGGTTTTCTTTAGAATACTTAGAAAACCAATATAGGGTTCAAACAGCACTTCCAGACGTCTAATTCCCAAATCAGACGTCTGATAAAGTATTTTAAGACGTCTGACTGTTGTTTCAGACGTCTGATAACTTTTAGGCTGGACATAGCTAGTTCTGTCTGATGAAATCAGACGTCCAGACCTTAGTCCAGACGTCTGATGGACTTGCCAAACGTCCATATAGTGGACCGTTGGCTAACTTAGCAAGCACGGCAGTATATGACCGTTAGAGCCTTATCAGACGTCCATAGGTCTTCCCAGACGTCTGATAAATGACCGTTTTGCCTCGGCTGACCCAAAATCTCTTCTCAGAGATTTTCTAGCCGTTGCAACGTTTGGAAATCAATTCCCATAGTAAAAGTAGGTTTCCAGACGTCCAGACATAGTGCCAGACATCCTGTATGTCGTCTGATGGACTTGCACAAAAGCCCTGTTTAGATCTGATTCAAGTCAGGGAGAAACCCGCATAGAATCAGACGTCTGACCTTGTAATCAGACGTCTTAAAGTGGCCTTCCAGACGTCTGATGCCATAGTTAGACGTCTGATAACCCTGTCAAGTGTAATCATTGTCCTGATTTCGGCCTGATTCTCTTGGGCTTTGTTCCCAACGGCTATAGAACCTTTCCTAAGCCTTCCAAAGCCTTCCTAAGGCCTCTATAAATAGAGGGGAACCTTTACACACCTAGATACACAAGATACACACTAAGAGAAACAAGAGACACACCTAAGCAACTTAGTTCCACTCTTTTGTGTCCAAGAGAAGCCCTTGCTCTCTAAGCTCAAGTTCTACATCTTGAGAGCATCAAACCGTTGCGCACCCGCTCTCCCGCTGTTGTCTACGAGAGCGAAGTTGCGTCGTCGCGTGGCTCACGCATCCGCATCCTCGACGCACTCCTTGCAAAGGGAGTTTCCTTATTCCTATAGAAGCTAGGTTTATAATTACTTTGTTGGCTCTATAGGACTTGTTTCTTTTATCTTTGTTATTTTGTTGGGTATTCGCTTTGCGAATTCCCGTCTCCTTCGTGGGACAAAATCCTTCTCGTGGAGAGAAGGGGTTGAGGAACGCTACCCTCGTACTTGTAGCGTGGTTGTACTGAGGTTGAATCACCCTCGTTTTAAAGTGATTCGGTTAGTGGATTTGATCAACTAGGTTGATCGGAAAATCCTAACTCGAGAGGGTTAGGTGGTGGTTTTCACCCGGTTTGGGTTTCCACCTAAAAATACTTTGTGTACTTTGTGTGGTTGTCTATTTTGTGATATTGTTTTTATTTATTTCCGCCTTTTATTACGTCACCCCTCCTAGTAGGGAACCTTCAGCCCGCTCATGCCACGCGCCCGTGTCTGAGCTTGCGTTAGCGTCGCACGTCTGATCGTGTGTGGGCGCTATCGGCCACTCAGCATTGCACGATCTTCATCGCACGACTCCGCTCCTCGAGTGCCCGCTCGCCCGCTCTCCAATTTGAGGTGCCTGCGGCATCGAGCGTGCGTCTTCTCTTCTCGCATAGCGCGCTTGACCAACGCGCTGTAGGCACTTTTGTGTCGCGTGCTTGTTTTGTGCGCACGGGCTTGCAGCCATTGGATGAGCATTCAACGGTAGAGGAGCATCGATCAGATGAAAAGGAAAGGCTGAGGCAGGTCCTTGTGGCTGGTTGAGCGGCTGAGATGGTGCCACGTGGTGCCATCTTGGCCGTACATCTTCTGAGTATTGTAGATGGTGCCACAGGTGTCGAATTGGACAGATTTTCATGCTGTTAGGCCGCGATTGTCGATCTGAATCCATCTGTGTGGTCGAATTTGTTATTTGAGGTGCAGATTAACACCATCATGGCCCTTTATCTTTAGGGTTCCTTGGTCTCTATCTAATGCTACAGATGTCTGATTAGGGCGATTTTGGAGTCATTAAACTCCAATCATCGCCTTGATTAGGCCCCAATAAAAAGTTGTGCTGCCCCTAACCATAAAAAGGAGACAATTACCATACAATTTATACACTTTGATCTAAATGCATGATTATGCACTATTTACAATGTATGATGCTAATGTGACACTAAGAACAAGCATTAATAGACATTTTAGGTTAATCATATGTATGCACGTCACACCCCCGTGCCTATCTTTTGCTAGTCCCTAGCAAAAACTACATGCTATTTATAAAAGAATTAGGTTGGATTACTTGGGCATAAGTCATTTTCAACATTAGGAGGTTTTTTTACTCTGGATTTGAACTTTCAAAGACACAACAATGCCTGGGTATCTGCCAAAATGCAGACCGCCTCAAGCACTCGCCTTATTCAAAGAAAATTTTCTTTTTCTCTTTTTCTTATTTTCTAATTTTTTTGGATTTTTGAGTTTAGGGTTAAAGAGTGGCTTTCTATGGCCATTCAACCCACCCATGATTTGATGAGAACCCTAGGTTCTAAGCATCTTATTGTGAATGTGATAGACTCGCTGATTAGCAATTAGAATGGACTTCGGGTTTCTATGCCTCTAGGTGACCTTAAAAAGAGAGTTCTTCCTAAAGGTGTATCTTTACAACCAATAGCTTTCTCCCTATTTTTATTTTTATGGGGTCAACACAGGGGTGAATACAGTGTATATCTCCCTGGTTTATTCTACTTCTCTGCTTCTTCCTTAGTGTTTTGGGAATTTTCAGTGCATTTCTTGAGTTGGGTTCTGGACAACCGATCAATGAGCTGTTACTGCCAACAACTTACCAGCCATACTCGTGTGTGTTGGTGCTAGAGCACCACGATCATTTGTTTTCATGATAACAAAACACGTGTTATTTAACATTTGCACTTGGAGTCTTAGATGTCAGGTCAGTTGCAAATGTAGATGTGATTAGACGGAATTCGAGCTCACATCCAGGACAGATTGGAGGAGCTTGATGGAGAACAGAGGAGATTTGCGAGGAGCGATAGATTGAAGATGGAAGGACAAGAAGAATAGGATAGAATTCTATTTATTCCTTTCATATACTTTTGTCTTTATTTTCTTGCTCTTTATTTCCTTAGAACATTATGTTAAAGAGCCTCAAAGTACCCTAACAGTAGTCCTAGGAACACCGGCACAACCCTAGGATACTTAGGTTTTCTATAGAGAACTTAGAAAACCAATATAGGGTTCAAACATCATTTCCAGACGTATAATTCCCAAATCAGACGTCTGATAATGTGTTTTAAGACGTCTGACTGTTGATTCAGACGTCTGATAACGTTTAGGCTGGACATAGTTAGTTCTGTCTGATGAAATCTGACGTCCAGACCTTAGACTAGACATCTTAGGAGACGTCTGATGACTTTGCCAGACGTCCAATTAGTGGACCGTCGGCTCTCCTAGCATACACTCAAGGATATGACTGTTAGAGCCTTATCAGACGTCCTTAAGCCCTTCCAGACGTCTGATAATTGACCGTTTTGCCTCGACTGACCCGAAAATCTCCTCTTAGAGATTTTCTAGCCGTTGCAAATCCATTCCCACGAAAAAGTAGGCTTCCAGACGTCTAGACATAGTGCCAGACCTCCTGTATGTCGTCTGATGAACTTGCGCTAGAATCCTGTTTAGATCTGATTCAAGTCAGGAAGAGACCCGCCCAAAATCAGACGTCTGACCTTATTTTCAGACGTCTTAAAGTTATCTTCCAGACGTCTGATGCCAGGATCAGACGTCTGATAAGCCTATCAGTGCAATCATTGTTCCTGATTTCGACCTGATTCTCTTGGGCTTTACACCCAACGACTATGGAACCTTTCCTAAGCCTTCCAAAGCCTTCCTAAGGCCTCTATAAATAGAGGGAAACCTCTTGCACACACACACACACTTTGTAATACACTTTCAAACCATTTTGTGTCTCTTCATCCTAAGAAGAAAAGCTTTTTCTCTCCAAGCTATAATTCTTCATCTAGAGAGCATCAAGCATTTGCACATCTGCTCTCCCACCGTAGTTCACGAGAGCGACGTTGCACCGTCGTTCACACGTCCGTGTCGTCGACGCACTCCTTGCAAAGGGAAGCATCTTAATTCCTATAGAAGCTAGGTTTAAATTACTTTGTTGGCTCTATAGGATTGTTGTTTATTTTATTTTTTTTTATTTGGTTGGGTATTCGCTTTGTGAATTCCCGTCTCCTTCGTGAGACAAAATCCTTCTTGTGAAGAGAAGGGGTTTGAGGTATGCTACCCTCGTATAAAGTAGCATGGTTGTAATTGAGGTTGAATCACCCTCGTTTAAAGTGATTCGTTTAGTGGATTTGATGAACTTGGTTGATCGGAAAATCCTAACTCGAGAGGGTTAGGTGGTGGTTTTCACCCGGTTTGGCTTTCCACCTAAAAATTATTGTGTACATTATGCGATTGATTTTTTTGTGAGATTGTTAATATTTTATTTCCCCATTTTATTACGTCACCCCCTCCTCATAGGGCCTCTGTTTTTTCATACAATTGGTATCAGAGCAGGTTTCGCATTATCGGCGTTACACAACGGTGAAGATCTATGGACGGGAGCAGTTCTGCGAGTAGGATTTCCGAGGGCCAGTCTACGACTCGTCCGCCGTTCTTCGACGGGAGCAACTACCCTTACTGGAAGCTGCGAATGAAGACGTGGCCTCAAGCCATCGATTTCACGATTTGGGCCAGGTGCGAGATCCCCTTCGACATTCGAGAAAAGCCCGCCGCAGGATACTCGCAACAGCAGATCCGGGAACTCTCGCTCAATGCAAAAACAATGACACGTTGTATTGTGCGCTCAACTCGGAGGAGTTCAACAGAATATCGCAATGCGCCACCACATACGAGATTTGGCACACACTTGAGGTAACTCACGAAGGTACCTCTAAGGTAAAAACTTCTAAAATAAATTTACTTTCTCAAGAATTTGAATCTCTTTCTATGAAACCTAACGAATCCTTAAGTGAGATGAACACTAGGTTCACTCTCATTGTAAATAACTTGAAAGCTTTAGGGAAGACTTTCATCAGGGGGGAGCTTCAAGGGAAGCTTCTTCATTCCCTTGGACCAGAGTGGGAACAGAAAGTCACCGCCATCGAAGAGGCGAACGAAGTGGAGGAGCTCAACATGGAAGATCTCCTAGGCAATCTAATGGCCTACGAGACAAAGTTGAACCATAAGACGAAGGATACATCGGAGCCTAAACCGAAGAAGACTCTCGCCTTCAAAGCCGCGTCGGATAGCGAGGTAAGTTCTGACGACGAAGACTTTAGAATTTTACTTAAAAAATTTTCCAAGTTTTGTAGGGAATCAAAGAAAGAGAAAAAGGAGAAGAAGGAGAGCCCGAGACGTTGCTATAACTGCAACGAGAAAGGGCACCTACGACCAGAATGCCCTCTTCTGAAAAAGGAAAAGAGGAAGGAAAAGGAGAAGAAATCTAAGAAGAAGGCGTTCCAAGCCACTTTGGACGATTTGAGCTCGGAGGAAGAAGAAGAAGAAAAAGAAGAAATCACTTGCTTTGGTTTCATGGCCAGAGGAAGCAATAGCGACAGCAACAGCGAAAGCGATGAGGTAAACCCAGATTTACAAGACGTTTTTAATGAGCTTTTTGAATTTAGTAAATCACTAAAAATAGAAAACAATAGCATGAAAAAGAATCTTAGTTTTCTTAGAAGTGAAAATGAAAGATTAGAAATAAAACTCAAGGATCTAGAAGCTAGTCCTAAAAATGATAACCTGTTTTTAGAAAATAAAGATTTAATCAATGAAAATACTAAATTGATTAAGGAAAATGCTAGTCTAAAATTAGAAATTTCTGATTTAAAGACTAAGATGAATATTATAGAAAAAGAAATTGCATGTCTTAGGGAAAATTCCAACAAATTAATTAGCAAAGTAGATAATTTTTGTAGCCCTAAGGTTGAGAAAGGATCTTCGTCAAGGAGACCAGCTAACAGATCCGGATCCAAGCTCACTTGGATATCGAAAGAAGAATTGGAATCTTGTTTTGTAGGTTTCAGGGATAACTACAACACGAAGGACTGGACCTACAAGCTCAAGGCTGGTCAACTCGTGTTGGGAGAACCAAGCAGCAGGCCAAGGAGGAGAACGAGAAGACCGACGAGACGACGAACGAACAATGATCCCGCCTCACGTCGACCACTAGACTGGAGACAGGCGCCGATGCCCGGGCCTCCAAGCTATGGATGGGAGCCCCATCCGATGTGGCATGCACCACCACCATTCGGGCCATTTTATTGGCCATGGTAGGTGAGGTAAAAATCATTTACCCTATCTTTTTATCATAAGCATTTAGATAGGGGGAGCAAAAAATTATAAGCTAATTGTCAATTTTTAAGGGGGAGATATAAGGTAGGTAAATTTCCTTTAGAAAGGGGGAGAAAAATAATAGCTATCTTGTTGTTATAAAAAAAAGGGGGATAACATTACCTTTGTTAAAAGAAATTTATAGAAGAGCATGTTTTAAGGGGGAGTTATAGAAAATTTAAAATCAATCAAACCTTTTTGATAATGTCAAAAAGGGGGAGGATTTTTTGCATTATTATTTATGGTTTTGTCATCATCAAAAAGGGGGAGATTGTTGGTGCTAGAGCACCACGATCATTTGTTTTGATGATAACAAAACACGTGTTATTTAACATTTACACTTGGAGTCTTAGATTTCAGGTCAATTGTAAATGTAGACGTGATTAGATGGAATTCGAGCTCGCATCCAGGACAGATTGGAGGAGCTTGATGGAGAACAGAGGAGATTTGCGAGGAGCGATAGATTGAAGATGGAAGGACAAGAAGAATATGATAGAATTCTATTTATTCCTTTCATATACTTTTGTCTTTATTTTCTTGCTCTTTATTTCCTTAGAACATTATGTTAAAGAGCCTCAAAGTACCCTAACAGTAGTCCTAGGAACACCGGCACAACCCTAGGATGCTTAGGTTTTCTGTAGAGAACTTAGAAAACCAATATAGGGTTCAAACAACATTTCCAGATGTCTAATTCCCAAATTAGACGTCTGATAATGTGTTTTAAGACATCTGACTGTTGATTCAGACGTCTGATAACATTTAGGCTGGACATAGTTAGTTCTGTCTGATGAAATCAGACGTCCAGACCTTAGACCAGACGTCTTAGGAGACGTCTGATGACTTTGCCAGATGTCCAATTAGTGGACCGTCGGCTCTCCTAGCATACACTCAAGGATATGACCGTTAGAGCCTTATCAGACTCCTTAAGCCCTTCCAGACGTCTGATAATTAACCGTTTTGCCTCGACTGACCCGAAAATCTCCTCTCAGAGATTTTCTAGCCGTTGCAAATCCATTCCCACGAAAAAGTAGGTTTCCAGACGTCCAGACATAGTGACAGACGTCCTGTATGTCGTCTGATGGACTTGCGCTAGAACCCTGTTTAGATCTGATTCAAGTTAGGAAGAGACCCGCCCAAAATCAGACGTCTGACCTTATTTTCAGATGTCTTAAAGTGATCTTCTAGACATCTGATGCCAGGATCAGATGTCTGATAAGCCTGTTAGTGCAATCATTGTTCCTGATTTCGACCTGATTCTCTTGGGCTTTGCACCCAACGACTATGGAACCTTTCCTAAGCCTTCCAAAGCCTTCTTAAGGCCTTTATAAATAGAGGGAAACCTCCTGCACACACACACACACTTTGTAATACACTTTCAAATCATTTTGTGTCTCTTGATCCTAAGAAAAAAAGCTTTTGCTCTCTAAGATATAATTCTTCATCTAGAGAGCATCAAGCATTTGCGCATCTGCTCTCCCACCGTAGTTCACGAGAGCGACGTTGCACCGTCGTTCACACATCCACGTCATCGACGCACTCCTTGCAAAGGGAAGCATCTTAATTCCTATAGAAGCTAGGTTTAAATTACTTTGTTGGCTCTATAGGATTGTTGTTTAATTTATCTTTGTCATTTGGTTGGGTATTCGCTTTGCGAATTCCTGTCTCCTTCGTGAGACAAAATCCTTCTCGTGAAGAGAAGGGGTTTGAGGTACGCTACCCTCGTATAAAGTAGCGTGGTTGTAATTGTGGTTGAATCACCCTCGTTTAAAGTGATTCATTTGTGGATTTGATCAACTTGGTTGATCGGAAAATCCTAACTCGAGAGGGTTAGGTGGTGGTTTTCACCCGGTTTGGGTTTCCACCTAAAAATTATTGTGTACATTGTGCGATTGATTTTTTTTGTGAGATTGTTTATATTTTATTTCCGCATTTTATTACGTCACCCCCTCCTCGTAGGGCCTCCATTTTTTCCTATAGTGCGGTGAAGTGTGGCTTATTTCTTTTGTTTTCTTTTTTTCTTGTGTCCTTTCCTTTTTCTTTTCCTTTTGACTTTCTTTTTATTTCTCTTTTTCTTTTAAGTAGGTGGCTTCCTCGGTCTAAGATTTACCTAAAGCCAGCAAGAAGAGAATGGTCCAGTGACTAGGCTCTGGACAACCAACCTATGGGCTATTACCCACGATAACTTGCTAGCCATATCACCCTAGAAAGTTCATTAGCTACCCAATTTCTGTTAAAACCACTTGTCAACAAGTCAGTGAAAAGATAGTGTGTAGATGCTTTAGACTTAAAGTTCCCTCAAATCAGTGGGTGGGTTGATAAGTCGTGTACTTATCACCCAAACTTATTTAATCAAATTACAATAGAATTAAGATGGCGAGGATTCGAAAAACAAATCGACATTTTAGCGGATACACGGGCTGATTAAGGCTAAAGACCTGAAGGGTCTTTGTAACGACCCGGTTCCCGAGTCCCTACGACACGCGAGAACCGGACCGACTCGACTAATCCCAAGACCTAGTCGTCCAACGAGGAAGTAACCAAAAGACAGTAAAATAAACCACATTCAGCATGAATATAACTAACAGTAAGAAAGTACAGCAGTAAGGAAAGAAACTACTACAGTAGGTACCACCACAACAGTAAAACATCATTTATCATATAACAAGAACTGCAGGTAAAGAAGGTACAGTGGGAACAAAAACTACTCACTAGAACAGAAACAAAAGGGGTACAAAAAGGCTGTGGTACTCTACTGGACCCTACTCGGCCCAGCGTCCTCTGCAGCCGCCGACCCTGGCTGCTCAACACCTGGTCCTGAAAAAGGTAACGAGTGTAACACGTCAGCAAAACGCTGAGTAGAGTGGCAAACTAACTAAAGGCAACAGTAGAGTGTACAGTAGCTGTTATGTTCTATTACTTCTTCTTTTTTTTTCACATCTTTCAATTTTTCTCACTATTTCTTTTATTTCTCAGATCCTTTACTTGATCTCGAATGTCCTCGTGGGAACGATCTTGATTGCAGTCTTTTCCAAAAGTAGAAGTAGCACGTGGTGCTCTCCTGGCCGGGAGAGTCCCCCGTGGTGATCCTACCCTCAGTCAACCACCCCAAGGTCACTGACAGACGTAACGGTGACTATGGCACGCGCGATAGACGCACAGGTAGCTAGCCCGCACTGGCACGCGGTCAGTCGTTTCCGTTAACGGGTGCGCCCAAAGCACAGCACGGAACCAGGGCAGAGCCCTCTCAGTAATAGGGGTCCAACCCCTCCACAGTAACCAAACAGGGGCCTTGCCCCACCACAGTCCGCGCACCCTCGCCTGACTACCTGGTTTGCCCTAATGGGCCTAACAAGTCAGTGAAGGAGGCTAGCAGAACCCCGGGGCCCGTGGGGTAGCTAGTACTCTCCTAACACTAGTAGCTCTCCTCGGTACTACGTACACGAGGGCCAACAAGTCGGTACAGAGCGGCCAATCCTAACTCCGGGTCCCTGGGGAAGCTGGCCCCACTCTGCACTAAACAGGTACAGGTACTTCCCTTGGTACTGCGTACGCAAGAGACAGTACAAACTACATCTCAGTTCCATTCCTTTTTCTTTCCAGAAGTTCCACTCCTAATTCCCCGTAGGGTTCCAGCTCTTTATCTCAGAGCATCATATGTTTCACTTTCCAGATTCACGTTCTCAAAATCCATGATCTCAAACATGTTTCTTTATTCATGACAGGCAGCTGTTAATTAATTTTACAAGCAGCTTTATATATATTCCTTTCCATTTTCCCAAGACTGCAGTAATATACATTCCACTAGTTTTTCCACCCTAGGATTCATGCCATACCCTAGGATCTATCATACAATCTAGTTTTCCGGCCCTAGGATTCATGCAACACCTAGGAGCAATCATTCCATATATTTCTCATTCCTAGGATTCATGCAATGCCCTAGGTTCTAGTTATGGTTCCATACTTTAACAGATTTTATTAATACTTAAAGCCACTCTACCAGGTACAACGGGAGTAGTGGGGGCGTGATCGGGAATCCCGCGTGCCTCCGCGACTCTCAAGACTGCAACCGAACGAGGTCCTATCACAAGGATCAAACACAAGGAGTGTCTCAGAACAGTGTATAGCTACTGTAGATGGGTAGAGGAATTAATTCTGAAAAGAACGCAACTCGAATCGCGGAAAACGGAGCCCAAACGGGCCCTAAACGGGTCGAAAAAGATGATACTGTACAAAATCAGACGTCTGGAACTCCTTCCAGACGTCTTAAACGGTGGATCAGAGAATTACCTGTTCAGCTTGGTTCCTCGGACGTCCAGAAGCCTGCGGGGACGTCTGTCCTATACCCCAGACGTCCGATGGTACACACGGACGTCTGTAGATCACTCCCGCCGTCCGGTACAACTTCCAGACGTCTGATTCGCAAAGGATGGCGAATCAGCGACCTGCGCATGGCCAACCCCCCCTCCCTCAGTACGGTCAGTCAAGAAGAAGGAAGAAGAAAGCGGAAACTTACCTTTCAGACGTCTGTATGATCTTACAGACGTCGACCTTGCCGTCTGGCTATCAACCCAGACGTCTGATTCTGGAAATCTTTCCAGAATCAGAACCCTGCTCGGCCTCCGCTCGCGACGCCGCCCGCGTCGCACCTCGCGCGTCTGCTGCTCAGCCCGCAGCAGGTCCCACTCCGCGTCGCTCCGCGCCCCCTGCGCCCTCCGCCGGCCGGCCAAGCCGCTCCGGCGAGCTCGCCCTCACGGCAGAGCCCCGCCCTCGCACGCCGCACCTCCTCCGCGCTCACTGCGGCTGCCGCTGCCGCCCTCGCGCTCGCTCGCCCTCGCGCTCAGGAAGGAGAAGAAGGAGGAGACGGTGGAGACGGGAGGGGAGGCGCGCCCTTTTTAAGGCCGCGTGAGGAGGAGAGAGAAGGTGGTCGCAGCGCGCCTGCAGCCGCAGAGGGAGAGAGAGAAGGAATCGCAGGTTTGCTCGCACAGGCGCGCAGACGAATCTCCCGTGCGAACATAACTGTTTTCCAGATGTCTGTAAACGATCCCAGACGTCTGGTCAGACGTCTGGATGTGATCCAAGACGTCTTGTCCGACGTCTGGGCCACCTCCCAGACGTCTTAAAAGGCGTCTGGGGCACGCGTTCGTTACAATATAACAAACTCAAAGGAAGTTTCATCCCCGAAACTTGCGCCAACTAGGGTGCGGGAAAAAGATGTCCAAATAACCATAACAAACTCAAAGAGGACCGAAGTCGGTCCGAAAAGACGTACCCGCGAAAAGCTCCGGGTACCGCTCCCGCATTGCCGCCTCAGGCTCCCAGGTAGCCTCCTCGTACCGCTGGCTCCTCCACAAAACCTTTACCAGGGGTACTTGCTTTCGTCTCAACCTGCGGACGGCTCGGTCTAGGATCTGCACTGGCCGCTCGGGGTAGGTCAGGTCGTCGCTCACCTCGACGCTCTCGTGTCTCAGTACGTGGCTGGGATCGGCTACGTACTTCCTGAGGTTGGACACGTGGAACACGTCGTGCACACCAGAAAGCTGCGGGGGAAGGGCAAGTCTGTAAGCAATGGGTCCAACCCGCTCCAGGACCTCAAAGGGCCCCACGAACCTCGGCGCGAGCTTCCCTCTCACCCCAAACCGCTGTAAGCCCTTCATGGGCGAAACACGAAGGAAGACGTGGTCCCCAACCTCGAACTGCACCTCTCTGCGTCTGCGATCTGCGTAGCTCTTCTGTCTGCTCCTGACAGTGCGGAGTCGTCTGTGGATCTGCTCGACTACCTCCTGACTCTGCCGGATCAACCTGGGGCCAACCTCCCACTTGGTCCCCACCTCAACCCAACTCAAGGGTGCCGTGCATTTCCGTCCGTACAGAGCCTCGTAGGGATCCATGCCGATGCTCGAGTGATAACTGTTGTTGTATGCAAACTCCGCCAGGGGCAGGTGCTCCTCCCAAGAGCCCCTCCAGTCTAGTACACAGGCACGCAAAAGGTCCTCAAGTGTCTGTATCGTGCGTTCCGACTGTCCGTCCGTCTGGGGGTGGTAAGCCGTGCTAAACCTCAACCTCGTCCCCAAAGCCTGCTGAAACTTAGCCCAAAACTGGGACGTAAAGCGGGTATCCCGGTCGGATACGATCTCCCGCGGAACTCCGTGTAGTCGCACCACATCACGGATATACCTCTCTGCCAACTGTGCTGGTCCCAAAGTGACTCGGATCGGCAAGAATCGTGCCGTCTTCGTCAATCTATCCACTATTACCCAGACTGCGTCGTGTCCTCGCTGGGTAACAGGTAAGCCCACCACCAAGTCCATGGTGATGCTCTCCCACTTCCACTCTGGCACTGGAAGCGGCTGAAGCGGCCCTGCAGGCCTCTGATGCTCGGCTTTCACCTGCTGGCACACTAAGCACTGCTGCACGAACTCACCCACATCCCGCTTCATCCCTCTCCACCAGAACTCGCGTCTCAAGTCATGGTACATTTTTGTGTTTCCGGGATGTATGGTGAATCTGGAACCGTGTGCCTCAGTCAGGAGCTCTCTCAACAGCTCCTCGTCTCTGGGGACGCACAACCGTCCCTTCAAGCGTAACACCTGGTCTATGAAAGAGAAGTCCCCTGGGTCCCCTGATAGTACTCTGTCGCGCAAAGACTGCAAGTACGGATCGGCCATCTATCCCGTGATGATGCGGTCTAACAACTCTGGCCTGGTCTGCCGTGTCACCGTCACTGCCCCACAGTACCCTCGTAACTCTAGAGGTCGCCAACTGCCCACCTCCTCCAAAAGGCTCCAACTCTGTAACTGTAGACTGGCCAAGCGTGCGGGCGCCTTACGGCTCAAGGCGTCAGCCACCACATTGGCCTTTCCCGGGTGGTAGGAGATGCTGCAGTCGTAGTCCTTCAGGAGCTCCAACCAACGTCTCTGTCTCATGTTGAGCTCCTTCTGATCAAAAAGATATCTGAGGCTCTTGTGATCTGTAAAAATCTCGAAGGTCTCACCGTACAAGTAGTGCCTCCATGTCTTCAGCGCGAAGACAACAGCTGCCAACTCTAGATCGTGGGTAGGGTAGGTATGCTCATGGGGCTTCAGCTGCCGCGAAGCGTAAGCGACCACGTGACCCCTCTGCATGAGCACACCTCCTAACCCCTGCAAGGAAGCGTCCGTGTACACAACGAACCCGCCACTACTGTCAGGGATGGTGAGCACGGGAGCCGAGGTCAACCTCTCCTTCAGCTCCAGAAAACACGCCTCACAGGCGTCTGTCCAAGCGAAAGGCACGTCCTTCCGGGTCAACTGTGTCATAGGATGCGCAATCTGTGAAAATCCTCTGATGAACCGTCTGTAGTAACCTGCCAGTCCCAGGAAACTGCGAATCTCAGTGACTGAACGCGGTCTCTCCCACCTGAGCACTGCCTCGACCTTGGCGGGGTCCACCGCCAGGCCGTCTCCAGAGATCACATGACCCAAAAAGGTCACCTCCCACAACCAGAACTCGCACTTGCTGTATTTGGCGTACAGCCTGCGTCGTCTCAGAGTGTCCAGAACCATCCGCAAGTGTTGTCCGTGCTGCGTCCGATCTCTAGAATAGATGAGTACATCATCTATGAAAACCACCACAAACTGGTCCAAGTACGGTCTAAACACCCGGTTCATCAGGTCCATGAAAGCAGCGGGGGCATTGGTCAGCCCAAACGGCATGACCAAAAACTCGTAGTGTCCGTACCGGGTGCGGAAAGCTGTCTTGGAGACGTCGATCTCCCTGATCCTCAACTGGTGGTATCCAGACCTCAAGTCGATCTTGGAAAACACCGTGGCACCCCGCAACTGGTCAAACAAATCGTCGATCCTCGGCAGCGGATATCTGTTCTTGATGGTGACCCTATTCAGCTGTCGGTAGTCCACACAAAGGCGTAGGGTCCCATCCTTCTTCTTCACAAACAGTACCGGGGCTCCCCAGGGAGACGCACTGGGCCTCACGAAACCTTTCTCCAAAAGGTCCTGCAACTGGGACTTGAGCTCTCGCAGCTCAAGCGGTGCCATTCTGTATGGCGCGGTGGAGATGGGGATAGTCCCTGGTACTAGTGAGATCTCAAACTCGATCTCACGCTCGGGCGGTAGTCCTGGTAACTCGTCTGGAAACACGTCGGGGTACTCTCTGACCACCGGGATGCTCTGGAAGTCTGCCACGGGGCTGTGCTCTGCCACCACACAAGCTAGGAAGCCCTCACACCCCTGGCTCAAAAGTCTCGCCGCCCGAAGTGCCGAAATGCACCTGAAACCTCCGTCCACTGGCTGCCTGTGAAACTCGAAAGAAGGAAACTCCGGAATGGAGAAGACAATCTTCCTCTCAAAACAGTCTACCAAGGCGTGGTAAGCGGACAGCCAATCCATCCCCAGAATCACTCCAAAGTCCTCCATCTGTATCATAATCAGGTCAGCTGGCAGGCTATGTCCCCCGATGCTGACCCCGCAACCCGTGTACACCTCCTCAGCTACAAACAGCTGACCACTCGGACCTCTGATTACGAACGGATTCTCTAACAGTGTATAATCCTGGTCCAAACTAACTGCGAAACTGGCTGCGACAAACGAGTGCGTAGCGCCGGAATCGAAAAGCGTGTAAACGAGTCTGCCAGAAGCTGAAACCATACCTGCTACCACGGATCCCGATGCTCTGGCGTCCCTGTGTGTTAGGGCGTTGATATGCCCCTCAGCTCTAGGTGCGGACGAAGCAGCCACACTCTGCGTCGGACGGGTAGCTGCTGGCCGGTACCCTCCTCGCGAATGCTATCCTCCTCCTCGTGCCTGGGAACCACGGCCTCCTGCACGCCCTCCAGTGCTCTGCATGGGAAGTATCTGCTGACCTCCTACCCTAGATGGGCAGTCCCTCCTGACGTGGCCCGGCTGGCCACACTAGTAGCAGAGGGGAACCCGACTCCCACCCTCAGTGAGTCCCTGCTGTCGGCTAGGCGGGGGTCCGGTGCTGGCGACTGGCCCCTGTCGAGGGCCCCCAAAGGCCACTGATGGCCCTGCACAGCGTGACAGCTCTCCTGCGGATGTCACGTGTCTCCGTTCTCACCGGCCCTGTGAGAAGTCTGGCTGAAAGGGCCTCTTCCGCCCGCCGTCGGTCTCTCGCGCGGACGGGTTGGTCTCCTCGTAAGTCATAGCTGCCTCTACCACCCTCGAAAACGTCGGCAGCTTCAGGGGTTTGACATACCCCCGGATCGCAGGCCGGAGCCCCTCGGTGAACCTCCAAAGGCGCTCCTCCTCAGTGGCTACCGCTGTCGCTGCAAAGCGGGACAGCTCCAAGAAACGCGTGCGGTACGCGCTCACGGTCATCGTCCCTTGGCGGAGAGTGTGGAACTCCCGCTTCCTCTGGTCCTGCCACGTCTGGGGAAAGTACTGCTCGCAGAAGAGGGTGACGAACTGGTCCCACGTCGGCTCGTCCCTCTCCTGTCCCCGGACCGCCCTCCACCACCGGTGTGCCGCACTCTCCAGCTGGTACGTGGCAAAGGCCACGCGGCACTCCACCGGGGGGCGAAGGGTGTCGAAGATCTTCTCCAGCTGCTCAAGCCAGTCCTCTGCCTTGGTCGGGTCCTCATCCCCCTTGAAGGAGGGGGGCTTCAGCTTCCGGAACTGTCCGAAAAGCTCGAAGTGGCGCTGTTGGGGAGGTGCTGGTGCACCTCCAGGCGAAGGTGCCTCGTGTACAGAAGTGTCGGAGGAAGGTGGGGGCGGCAGGGGCCCATCCCCTCCCTCGTGTCCAGCGCCGCGTCTGTCGCGTGGTCCCACAGAGGACTCCCACTCTGCAACCCTAGGAGGAGGTGCTCGGGGCGGTGGGTGGAGCTCCTCTCGTACAATATCCCGTATCAGTCTGGCGAGGTCCTGGGCTTGGGGGCCAGGGAGTGGTGGCTGGTCCACCGAGACGTCAACGACAGCACGTCCACCTCGCCGACCTTGCCCTCGGCCGCGCCCGCGGCCAGTCTCGCCAGTCCCGCGACGAGGCATCCCCTGCAAGGAGACGCGAAACGAAACGGAAACGTCAAAACAGAAGGTACCTAACAAAACTTCTAAGAGCTCATGTCAAGAGATATGTTGTGGTGGCTACTCTAGCTATAAACATGTGAATTGGTCATTTTCCAGTCAGTTGATTCACTTCTCGGGACGACCTTGCTCTGATACCATCTTGTAACGACCCGGTTCCCGAGTCCCTACGAGACACGAGAACCAGACCGACTCGACTAATCCCAAGACCTAGTCGTCCAACGAGGAAGTAACCAAAAGACAGTAAAATAAACCACATTCAGCATGAATATAACTAACAGTAAGAAAGTACAGCAGTAAGGAAAGAAACTACTACAGTAGGTACCACCACAACAGTAAAACAGCATTTATCATATAACAAGAACTGCAGGTAAAGAAGGTACAGCGGAAACAAAAACTACTCACTAGAACAGAAACAAAAGGGGTACAAAAAGGCTGTGGTACTCTACTGGACCCTACTCGGCCCAGCGTCCTCTGCAGCCGCCGACCCTGGCTGCTCAACACCTGGTCCTGAAAAAGGTAACGAGTGTAACACGTCAGCAAAACGCTGAGTAGAGTGGCAAACTAACTAAAGGCAACAGTAGAGTGTACAGTAGCTGTTATGTTCTATTACTTCTTTTTTTTTTCACATCTTTCAATTTTTCTCACTATTTCTTTTATTTCTCAGATCCTTTACTTGATCTCGAATGTCCTCGTGGGAACGATCTTGATTGCAGTCTTTTCCAAAAGTAGAAGTAGCACGTGGTGCTCTCCTGGCCGGGAGAGTCCCCCGTGGTGATCCTACCCTCAGTCAACCACCCCAAGGTCACTGACAGACGTAACGGTGACTACGGCACGCGTGATAGACGCACAGGTAGCTAGCCCGCACTGGCACGCGGTCAGTCGTTTCCGTTAACGGGTGCGCCCAAAGCACAGCACGGAACCAGGGCAGAGCCCTCTCAGTAACAGGGGTCCAACCCCTCCACAGTAACCAAACCGGTGCCTTGCCCCTCCACAGTCCGCGCACCCTCGCCTGACTACCCTGGTTTGCCCTAATGGGCCTAACAAGTCGGTGAAGGAGGCTAGCAGAACCCCGGGGCCCGTGGGGTAGCTAGTACTCTCCTAACACTGGTAGCTCTCCTCGGTACTACGTACACGAGGGCCAACAAGTCGGTACAGAGCGGCCAATCCTAACCCCGGGTCCCTGGGGCGGCTGGCCCCACTCTGCACTAAACAGGTACAGGTACTTCCCTTGGTACTGCGTACCCAAGAGACAGTACAAACTACATCTCAGTTCCATTCCTTTTTCTTTCCAGGAGTTCCACTCCTAATCCCCGTAGGGTTCCAGCTCTTTATCTCAGAACATCATATGTTTCGCTTTCCAGATTCACGTTCTCAAAATCCATGATCTCAAACATGTTTCTTTATTCATGACAGGCAGCTGTTAATTAATTTTACAAGCAGCTTTATATATATTCCTTTCCATTTTCCCAAGACTGCAGTAATATACATTCCACTAGTTTTTCCACCCTAGGATTCATGCCATACCCTAGGATCTATCATACAATCTAGTTTTCCGGCCCTAGGATTCATGCAACACCTAGGAGCTATCATTCCATATATTTCTCATTCCTAGGATTCATGCAATGCCCTAGGTTCTAGTTATGGTTCCATACTTTAACAGATTTTATTAATACTTAAAGCCACTCTACCAGGTACAACGGGAGTAGTGGGGGCGTGATCGGGAATCCCGCGTGCCTCCGCGACTCTCAAGACTGCAACCGAACGAGGTCCTATCACAAGGATCAAACACAAGGAGTGTCTCAGAACAGTGTATAGCTACTGTAGACGGGTAGAGGAATTAATTCTGAAAAGAACGCAACTCGAATCGCGGAAAACGGAGCCCAAACGGGCCCTAAACGGGTCGAAAAAGATGATACTGTGCAAAATCAGACGTCTGGAACTCCTTCCAGACGTCTTAAACGGTTTATCAGAGAATTACCTGTTCAGCTTGGTTCCCCGGACGTCCAGAAGCCTGCGGGGACGTCTGTCCTATACCCCAGACGTCCGATGGTACACACGGACGTCTGTAGATCACTCCCGCCGTCCGGTACAACTTCCAGACGTCTGATTCGCAAAGGATGGCGAATCAGCGACCTGCGCACGGCCAACCCCCCCTCCCTCAGTACGGTCAGTCGAGAAGAATGAAGAAGAAAGCGGAAACTTACCTTTCAGACGTCTGTATGATCTTACAGACGTCGACCTTGCCGTCTGGCTATCAACCCAGACGTCTGATTCTGGAAATCTTTCCAGAATCAGAACCCTGCTCGGCCTCCGCTCGCGACGCCGCCCGCGTCGCACCTCGCGCGTCTGCTGCTCAGCCCGCAACAGGTCCCACTCCGCGTCGCTCCGCGCCCCCTGCGCCCTCCGCCGGCCGGCCAAGCCGCTCCGGCGAGCTCGCCCTCACGGCAGAGCCCCGCCCTCGCACGCCGCACCTCCTCCGCGCTCACTGCGGCTGCCGCTGCCGCCCTCGCGCTCGCTCGCCCTCGCGCTCAGGAAGGAGAAGAAGGAGGAGACGGTGGAGACGGGAGGGGAGGCGCTCCCTTTTTAAGGCCGCGCGAGGAGGAGAGAGAAGGTGGTCGCAGCGCGCCTGCAGCCGCAGAGGGAGAGAGAGAAGGAATCGCAGGTCTGCGCGCACAGGCGCGCAGACGAATCTCCCGTGCGAACATAACTGTTTTCCAGACGTCTGTAAACGATCCCAGACGTCTGGTCAGACGTCTGGATGTGATCCAAGACGTCTTGTCCGACGTCTGGGCCACCTCCCAGACGTCTTAAAAGGCGTCTGGGGCACGCGTTCGTTACAGTCTTTGTGTTCAGATCCTAATGTAATATTTCCTCAGATTAAAAAGTCCTAATGTCCAAGTATTCTTTCCTAATTCAAATATATATATTTTTTTTTAATGTATAAATAAGAAGAGAAATAGAATTTACAAGAATTTCATAGAGTTGACAAAATGATTAAAAAATGAATCCACCCCCCCATGCCTAGCTGATGCAATGTCCATATTGAGAAAAAGAGACATGAAAGGAAGGGTAAAGTACAGAAGATATCACCTGAATATGAAGCTCGGGTCAGCTTTGAGTCATATGTACAACTGCTGAATTTAATGCCGTCAGCTAGGCGAAGTCTAGCCCAAGAAATCACAACATGGCTAGAGCAACCGTGTCTGAGATCAGTTCTAGAAGAGTATGGTCAATAATAGGCTTTAGACATTGACCGTTGACTTTGAATGAATTACCCGTCTTCGGGTCAGAGATCTGAATTGCTCCGTTTGGAAAAATCTGGTCGATAATGAATGGACCATTCCATTTCGATCTAAGTATGCCAGGAAAGAGCTTAAGTCAAGAATCGAATAACCAGACCTTTTGATTTGGCTCAAAGCTCTTGCAGGAAATGAATTGGTCATGTGGAGCTTTGGTCTGAGCCTTGTAGATCTTGGCATTCTCATATGCATCATTTCTAAGCTCCTCCAACTCAAATAGTTGGAGTTTCCTGGTCTTCCTGGCTAAACTCAGATCTAGATTACATTACTTGATTGCCCAGAATATCCTATGTTCAATCTCTATGGGTAAATGGCATGCCTTTCCATACACCAAACAAAATGGAGACATGCCAATGGGCATTTTATACGTCGTACAGTAGGCCCAAAGAGCATCCTCAAGCTTTTGAGTCCAGTCTTTGCGATCAGGCCTAACCGTTTTCTGCAGAATATTCTTGATCTCCCGATTGGAGATCTCGGCCTGTCCATTTTTCTGGGGATAGTAAGGTGTGGAGATTTGGTGATTAACCCCATATTTAGCCAACAAATTACGAAACTGGGCATTAGTGAAATGAGTGCCACCATCACTGATGATGGCCCTCAGAATCCCGAACCTGCTGAAGTTGTTGTTCTTGACAAAATCGATGACCACCTTGTGGTCATTAGTTCGGGTGGGAATTGCCTCAATCCATTTGGACACGTAATCAATAGTGACGACAATGTACTGATATCCAAATGAAGGGAGAAAGGGTCCCATGAAATCGATGCCCCAAACGTCGAAGATTTTGACAGGAAGAATTAGGTTTAGGGGCATCATATCTCTCTTAGTTATGCTCCGGAGTGCCTGACATCAGGAACACGACCTTGAGAAATCTTAGGCATCCTTGAATAAAGACGGCCAATACAATCCAGATTGCAAAATTTTTGCAACTGTCTTTTTCCTGGAGAAGTGTCCACCATATACAAATGCATGGCAGAACTTGAGTATACTGTTGAATTCATTCTCCAGAACACATCGGTGAATAATCTGATTAGAGCCGATGTGGTACAATTCAGGGTCCTCCCAGAAGTAATATTTTGCCTTAGATTTGAGTCTATCATGTTGTTGCTTGGTCTAATCCTGGGGGATTTGACCAACACCCAAATAATTAACAATGTTAGCAAGCCATGGCATTTGGACACCTAAAACTGTAAGGATGGTTTCGTCCAGAAAAGTATTAGCAATCGGGATGTCCAGTCGAGAAGAAGCACTCAGAAGTCTCGACAAATGATTCGCTCCCACATTTTGTACCCCAAATTTATCCTTGATTTCAAGATCAAATTCTTGAAGCAAAAGAATCCAACGAATAAGCCAGGGTTTGGCATCCTTTTTCGCCAAGAGATGTCTCAAGGTCGAGTGGTCGGCATAAATAATTACATGAGACCCTAAGAGATAAGCCCTAAATTTCTCCAAAGCAAATACTACGACTAGTAATTCCTTCTCAGTAACAGTGTAGTTCCTATGGGCCTCATCCAGAGTTTTACTAGTATAGTAGATGACAGAGGGCTTCTTGTCAACTTTCTGACCCAAAATAGCCCCGACCGCATAATCAGAAGCATCAGTCATGATCTCAAAAGGGGCTGTCCAAACTAGTGGTTGCAGCACCGGAGCACAAGTGACTGGCATTTTAAGAAAATCAAATGCCTTACGGCATGATTCATCGAAATCAAACGACGTTTCTTTGGCAAGAAGATTGCTTAGAGGACGAGCAACCTTTGAAAAGTCCTTGATGAATCTTTTGTAGAATCCCACATGACCAAGAGATGATCGAATTTATTTAACAGATGTGGGAGGAGGAAGTTTAGCGATAGCATCAACCTTAGCTTTATCCACTTCAATTCCCCATTCAGAGATTACATGACCCAAGACGATGCCTTCTTATGTCATGAAATGCCTCTTTTCCTAGCTAAGGACCAATCTTGTTTTGATGCATCGCTTAAGAATCATTTCTAGATTATCGAGACAAGAGTCAAACAATTCTCCAAAATAGAGAAATCATCCATGAAAACTTCCATAAACTCTCCCACCATGTCAGAGAATATGGCTAACAGACATGTTTGAAAAGTCGCAGGTGCATTGCATAAATCGAATGGCATCCTACGGAAGGCAAAGGTTCCGTAGGGATAGGTGGAAATAGTTTTTCCTGATCCTCAAGATGGATAGGAACTTGGTTCTATCTTGAGTAGCCATCAAGAAAACAGAAGCACTTCTGCCCAACTAATCTTTCCAAGATTTGATCAATGAAAGGCAGAGGGAAATGATCCTTTTCCATGGCCATGTTCAGCTTCCTATAATCGTTACAAACCCTCCATGAGGAAGCTGAATGAGTTGTGACAGATTCTCCTTCTTCATTAGTCACAACGGTAACCCCGGCTTTCTTGGGAACAATCTACACGGGACTTACCCAGGGACTATTAGAGATCGGATAAATGATTCCTGCATCGAGCCACCTAATAATCTCCTTCTTGACCACTTCTCGCATATTTGGATTTAATCTCCTCTACATCTGGCGAGAAGGGCAGGATCCATCTTTCAAAAATATTCTATGATTGCAGTAAGATGGCTCGATCCCCCTAAGGTCATGAATGGTCCAACCAATTGCCTCCTTGTGTTCTTTCAGGAACTTAATCAATTTAATCTCCTATTCCTTTGTTAATTTAGCACTGATAATCACAGGGAGCATCTTGTGTGGTCCTAAAAATTGATATTTTAAATTCTCAAGCAATGGTTTCAATTCAAGCTGGGGCGGGTTGATGATGGAAGGTAAGGAAGATGTTGATGACTCATCAAGAGGAAGAGGTTGAGAGTGAACAAAATCAATAACCTCTTTAGAAGATGGCAGGCCTACCATAGAGGGTTGCGGGTCCAATTCATCATCAAAGTAGGAACTTTCAATTGCAGAAACCATCATACAAGTTTCAATATTCACATTATTATCCTCAAGTTCCTCGATAAATCCACAATCCTCAAATTTTTTAATCGCCTTAAAAATATCCAATTTCAATCGTTGATCACCAAAGGTGATTTCCATGCTACCGCTTTCACAGTTAATGTTGGCCTTAGCGGTAGCCAGGAACGGACGCCTCAGAATGATGGGCATGTTCCTTAGATTTTCAGGTACATCCATGTCAAGGACAAGGAAATCTATAGGAAAATAGAAATTCTTCACCTTAACAATAACATCTTCAACAATGCCTCACGGATTTGTGGCCAAATGGTCTGCTAACTGCAGCGTTACTGAAGTCGACCGATGTTCACCTAATCCAAACTTCTCATAAAAATAAGTCGGAATTAGGTTGATGGATGCACCCAGATCCAGTAGTGCTCTATCAAAAGTGTAATCTCCGATGACACATGAAATCATAGAGCACCTGGATTTCTTTTTTTCTAAGGGAGGTGGTGCAGGATAACAGAACTAGCTTGCTCAGAGAGTACCACATTCCTCGGAATAGATTCTCTCGACTTACGCTTCTGTGTACATAAATCGTTTAAAAATCTCGCGTAAGCTGGTATGTGCTTGATAGTGTTGAGGAGCGGGATATTAATCTCGACATTCTTGAAAATATTCAGAAGCTCCTCATTACTATCAACAGACTTCTTCTTCTTTGATCTGATCAAGGCTTCAAGAAAATTAAGTTTATTACAAATCAATTCCATATTGAATGAATGAGTCGTGGACTTCATTAACATTCGATCTGGGCTGCTGGGACTGGTTAAAAGTATCCATGGAGGCATGATTGATTGAATTCTCGCTCATTTCCTTAAACAAATCGTGTGCACTATCTGCATCTTTGTTGAGGAAATTGCCTCTGCAAGAAGCAACCACGTGATTTCTTAGTTGCTCAGTCAATTCGTGGTAGAAGATCTACATGAGTTGCCATTTTGGCACCTCGTGGTGTGGACACCTCCGCAATAGGTCCTGGAATCGCTCCCAAACCACATGAAACTACTCCCCTGGCCGCTAGGAAAAAGTAGTGATTGCCCGCCTCAAAGCATTGGTACGTCCGACAGGGAAGAATTTCTTCAGAAAGGTCAATTTCAACTCATTCCAAGTTGCAATTGGTCTTCCTATAGTCCTGTACCAATGAGCGGCTTTATCCCTAAGAGAGTGGGGGAAGAGCCTCATGATCATTTGCTCTTCATTCACGTTTCACGCCTTGGTGGTCTGGGCTAAAGTGGTCAAGTCCTCCAAGTGCTAAAACGGGTCTTCAGAGCCAAGCCCATGGTAATGTTTGATTAGGCTTAACACCTGGGGCTTGATTTCTACGTCTCCGATATGAATCTAGATGCTGGGATGTTCCCTGTAATTTGAAGGATCATAAAAATCTTTCAAGGGCTGAGCGCCCTGCACTCTCTGGAACCATCCTTGCATTCTCTGCATTTGTTCCAGCTGCCTTCGAAATTTCTCCTGTGGATTCTGAGGCAGAGGAGGCTATTGATCGGCCATGGGATCAATTTGTCCAAAATCCAATCTATGCCTCCTAGAATACTCTAGCGATCCTTCCAATCGAGGATTCAATGACTTTCTTCCCAGCATAAACTAGGAAAAGGTCAGAAGGACTGGGGATAAGGACCCTGCAGCACAACAAAACAAGCCTGTCCTTAAGTGGGGTAGCCTAAGGATCTACAGACTCCTAAAGCCCGCCTTAAGATTATAAATGATTTACTCAACTTATGTCTGCTTAATCAAACCAGTTAGAAGGAGGGGCTGGGGAGAAGGTTCTTCCTTAGGCTTGCGCCTCCAGTTCCTAGTGTATACCCCAGCTGCGGTCGTTTGACGTTACTCCCCTCGGTAGACATCAGATTAATCAGTACAAGTAGGTTAATCATAAACAATCTCAGACTAGGCCCCCGAAGAGCGAATTAGTCCTTAAGGCCAATGTCTACTCGATTTTATTGAGGCCTGGGATTGTAGTGCTTATGGAATGTGATGGGCCCTCAAAATGGGTTGTGCCCTTAATGATTGATTGAGTATGTGTAAGTGCATGCACAACTAGGGTTTTCAAGCAAGATTATTTGTGATGCATAGATTTTAATGTTCAAATCTTGCTTAAGTAGCTTTTAGGGTTTAGAATTAGGTTGATTTCAATCAAGTTTGAGGCAAACCAAGTTTTCAAGCACGGGCAAAGATTGGTTTCCTTTAAAACCAAAAATAAAGTGGAGTGCCTGGTATGAAACTAGATTGAAAACCCTAAGAGGAAGCTGCTTGCTGAGTTAATTTTAGGTTGAGTGGTATGGCCCAAACAACTCAAACAATTGACCACAACTGCACCACTAAGTTAGGCACACAGAAATGGTTAACCTAGAATGATTTATACTCTTTTATGTGTTTATTTGTGTGCACCGATTCCACAGATCAGAATCCAATTGAGTAAAAGAAAATCAAGTAGATTAAGTGCCTTGAATGTGGGTGCATGTTATGTGTATATTGAAAATTGCCCCACAAAAATATCTTTTTGTTTCTTTTTTTATATAAGCGAGGGTGAATGAGTGTGACTGGAAATCCAAACAACCAAACTAATCCTAGGATTTATGCAAACACCTAGGTTAATTGGAATTTGAATCTAATGTGACACATGAAATCTAGGAAGGGGGAAGAATGGGGAGCACTTACAATCGTCTTCAACTGCACTTTACTCCGATCTACCGCTTGACGATTCCCTATTAGAGGTCTCTGCAAGATAATAGACACAAGAGAAAGCAAGTTAGAAGACAGTAAAGTGCATGAAATGCGAAAGGATCGAAAAATTGTTGCCTCCTCGATAATGGTGCCAAAATGTTGAAACGTCAGAGGACTACGCTATCGGATTTCATTTTGAAAAGCTATCGTTGTAGTTTGAATAGCAAAGAACTCGGGTTCAACAAATAAAATTTATTTCAGAATAGAAATCCCAGGTCAAACTCAGGGAGGCTACGTCGATCAAAATTTGCAATTATATTTTTTTATTTTTGTTTAAAGAGCGGAGTAATTACAATGCAATGGAATGGATATAAACAATCAGAGAAAGAGAGAGAGAGAGAAAACATCCACTTGAAGTTGCGAAATGTTTGTACATCTAAGAAAGCGAGAAATTACACTAGAAAGTAGGAAAACTATTACAAATAGAAAGCAGGAAAATTCTACTCTAGAAAGTTGGAAAAAGGAATGGGAGAGAGAAGTTATCCTCCTCGACAATCGCTTGGAGGACGAGCCAGACGAGACAACGCCTGGAAGATGAGAAACAAAGCGAGAAGAAGGAGGTCGAGGAAGGAGGAATGGGAACGAGGCAGCACGTCGTCGTCGTCGTGGGATCCACTTTCGGAATGGGGGTGAAAAAATTGATTTTATCTCTTGAGGAGCATCCCGGGTGTGGGACAAGCTTCTCTTGAGGTTTGGAGAGGGAGAGAAGAGAAGGGATGAGAAATTCGTATGGAGGGGGTCTCCTTTTATAGTTGCAAGGAGTGGGTGCATTTTGGTCATTAAAATTTGAAAAACATTAATTTAGGACCTTTGACCGATAAATCTGTCACTAAAGGCCTGAACGTGGCCTTCGTGTGCACGCGTCGCACACCTCCTCGCCTTCGTGCCGCGCAATGCACGCGCATGTTGCGTGCTTATATCCATCCTATTAGGAGATCGGACGGCTTAAACAATTCCCGCTAGTGTCATGCGCCCGCATGTGATCTCATGTCAGCGCCGCACATCTGGTCGCGCGTCGATGCTATCGGCTGTTCAGTGCCGCACGATCTTCATCGCACTACTCCGCTCCTCGCGTGCCCGCTCGCCCACTCTCCAATTTGAGGTGCCTGCGGCTTTGAACGCACATCTTCTCTTCTCACATAGTGTGCTCGACCAACGTGCTGCAGGCACTTTTGTGTCGTGCGCTTGTTTTGTGCGTGCGGGCTTGCAACCGTTGGATGAGCATCAAACGGTGGAGAAGCATCGATCAGATGAAGAGGAAAGGCTGAGGTGGGTCCTTGGGGCTGGTTGGGTGGCTGAGATTGCACCATGTGGCATCATCTTGGCTGTCCATCTTCTGAGTATATTGGATGGTGCCACAGATGTTGGATTGGACCAATTTTCACGCTGTTAGGCTGTGATTGCCGATCTGAATCCATTCGTGTGGTTGGATTTGTCGTCTGAGGTGTGGATTAACACCATCTTGGCCCTTGATCTTTATGCTTCCTCGATCTCTATCTGGTGCTACGGATGTCTGATTAAGACGATCTTGCAGTCGTTGAACTCCAATCGTTGCCTTGATCAAATCCGTACGGTTGGATCTTTGATCTGAGGCCTTGATAAAAAGTCACCATGTTTTTGACCATAAAATGGAGACAATTACTGTACAATTTATGCACTTTGATCTAAATGCATGATCATGCATGTTATGCACTATTTACAATGTATGATGCTAATGTGACACCAAGAACATGCATTAATAGACATTTTCGGTTAATCAGATGTATGGACATCATGCCCCCTACACAAAAAGACTTTCTTCCTCTCATTTTCATTCTTCAAAAATGGAAAATCCCTAAAATAGGGCCTACACCGCTTCCACCTCTTACCGACAAAACACTTCTGATCTCACCTCTAATCCTATTTCTAACCCTTCCACCCAAAATCCGTAATCTAACCCACTTTTTGACTTACCCATCCCCAACCTGCCCATCTTAGAACTACTTGAGATGCCACAAGGGCAAAACCAAGGGCTCCCGCCCAATCCCTTGTACATGATGGTTGAGCAACTAGCTCAACTACAAGCAAACTAACAATAACTAGCTAGGACAGTAACGAACCTAGCCTACTAGGGGTAACACCCACCACCCCGTCAACAGCTTGTCATTCCTCTTAAGGATTTTTACGATCCTTCCAATTATGTGGACAAACCAGGGGTGGTCATACCACAAGGGGACATTGAGATTAATCTTGCCATTCTGACCTTAATCAAGCACTTCCATGGCCTTCCTCAAGAAGATCCATTCAGCCACCTTGAGGAACTTACTCTCCTCGCACAGATGACCCATTCTCACAATGTGCGAGAGGATTTATGGTTGATGCAGTTATTCCTGCTTTCCCAAAAGGACAAGGTCGCTTACTGGTTCAGAACCATTGGCAAACCCATTACCACTTGGCCTTAGCTTAGAACTACTTTCCTAGAGAAATTCTTCAGCATTGGTCATATGCTTTCCCTACGACGATCTATTACGACCTTCCAACAAAAACCTAGGGAGACCTTACATGATGCTTGTGAGAGATTCTAGGATCTTTTAAGAAGTTGCCCGCACCACGAGGTTCCATTATGCTAGCTTATCCAGATCTTCTACCATGGATTATAAGATCAACTTTGATGTTTCGTCGATGCCTCGTGTAGTGGCAACTTCTTGAATAAAGATACTGGGAGTGCCTATGATCTTTTTGAAGAAATGATTGAAAGCTCATTTAACCATGCATCCATGAACACCTTTGGTAGGACTACAAACTCATATTTCGGTGTTCATGAGATAGGCACTCAATCAATCCCTACTACCCAAGATGACCTTCGAATGATTTTCCACAAACTCAACCAAATGCAATTAAATCAGAAGAAAATCAAGGAATGATTTACTACACCCACTCAGGTTCCACATCCGAACCCACCTAACATTCTAAAGAAAAAGAACTTGCACAATCTCAATACTATCCCTACTAAGTATAATCAATTTTTTGAGGCTTTATATGGTTCCTTGGGACTTGCAGTTATTGAAATCCTAACCCCACTGAGAATATTTTTGCCCTCCGGGAGCAATTTAGAACTCCCTCCAACTCCAATTGGAGGAATTACCCGACTCAATCCTCATCCAATCAAGTGCCCTCTCAGAAACAAAACCAATTTGGAGGGTATGGGTAGAACCAGACTTTCTATCAACCTGGGCCATCCCAAGACGACATTAATACCCAGGTTATGAAAACCCTGCAGGGGAAGCAAAATTAGATGTCAGAGGTAACCCGTGTTGTTACAAATCTCCATAATCAAATTGGGGTTACTTTGACCCAGTGACCTACAGGACATCTGCCTTCTCAGCCCATACCCAACCCTATCAATCAAAGGAACCACTACCAAGGCAGACACTCAAATCAGAACCATACTAATCAGCCTCCAATCAACCTAGCATCACAGCACTCATCAGGTTTCCCACAACATCATGCCCCCCAACCCCTTCCCAGGAACAACCAAACTGCCAATGCAGTTACTTTGAGGAATAGGAAAACAATCACCGATCCTGAGCCTTCACACCAACTTGATGAAACCCACACTACCCTAACGCAAATCCACTCTCCTAACACCATCACTTAGGGAGAAAATAAATTGATTATCATGACACAACTCCTATCCCTTTTCCCCGAGCTCTTCACTTCAACACCAATAGAAGAAAAAAAATTGAGGCCACAAATGAGTAACTCTTGGAATTATTTGGGCAAGTTCAGATCAACATCCTTCTCCTAGTCGCAATCAAATATATCCCTACCTATGCTAAGTTTTTGAAGGATCTCTGTACTCCAACAAGGCATAATAAAAACCTAGGAAGAGTTCACCTTTTGAAGACAATAAGCTCTATCATACAGAGCAAGTTGCCTCCTAAGATGAAAGACCCGGGAGTGCCTTTGATTTCTATGATTATTAATGATACTACATTTAACCATGCCCTTCTCGATCTTGGTGCCTAAGTCAATATCATCCTGATAGTTTTATTCGAGGAATTTAAGATCAGTGATCTCAAGCCTATCGAGGTTACCTTACAATTAGCTAACTGATCTGCGATCAAACCTCGAGGGATTGTCGAGGATGTCCTTGTCAAGGTTTAGAATTGTGCCTTCCTCATAGATTTTCTGGTCCTTGACATTGAAGTACCCGAATCTCTAATCAATGTCCCTATCATTTTTGGATGACCCTTTTTGGCCACCACAATAGCAAATATAAATTGTCATACGGGTAAAATGGATATCACTTGCACGAGAAAAACAATTGCCGTAGATATTTTCAAATCCTCCAAGAAATTCCATGATGACGATGACTTCTTTGAGGACTCAGATATTGAAACATCTAATTTGCCAAAGGAAACAATGCTAATATATTCTCCTCCCGACCATAATTTTTTTGAGGATTTTGACTCTGAAGTGGTGGTCGATGACATCAAAGACTTGGAGCCTTGTATTCACTCAAAATCTCTTCTTGACTATTCACCAGACCTGCCTACTCTAACTTCGCCTCACTTGCCCACTCTAACTTCAATTCAACCTCCCACCCTAACTTCACCCACCCTTCATCTCGTTAACTTTTCCCCAGTCCCTTTCTCTTAGACCTACCATCTGATCCCCCCGAGCATGGCCTTCTTCCTGAACTAAAACCTTGGATAGACTCGAGTATTTCTTCCATTTTTTACACTCATTTTAGTCACCCTACTTCCACCATTTTCTTTTCAGGGGACCAAGAGGAAGATTGCATTTTACAGGGCATTCACATGTCTAACTATCTTCACGATTAACCATCTTCCACGCTTCACTTAACACCTGACTAAATGCAATTAAAGACAACACTAGTTGGGAGGTAACCTAGCAACATTTTCCTTTTCACTTTCATTTTCTTTTCCAATTTTTGCAAAACTTCGCCTGTATCCTGAATTCCTCTCTCAGGTGATATCTTCTCCTACTCTTTTCCTTTTGCAAGGGACTTGCAAACCTTAAGCATGGGGGGTACTTCAATTTCTTTAGGCATTTCATTATTTTTTAAAACATAAAAACATTAAAATATTTTTCTTTTGCATCATTTGCATCTGCATATGAACTTTATTTTCATAACTTCTAAAAGAATGTTTTGAGAATTTTTAGTGAAAGAAAGGACCAATGATTGAACTTTAATTGAAATTAGGTATGATCGGGGTGCAGTTCAGGAATTAAAAATTGGGGTTTTAACAACCCATCCTTGTAGCTCGCAAAATGCATCTATTAAATAAAATTTATAACAAAAACTTGAAAAGTGAGTCCCAGGTCAAACACGGGGAGGAGAACGTTTGGTTTTGAAAAATTCAAGTTTCACTTTTATTTATTTTTGTAGTTTTACCTTTTTTTAATCTTTTTGATATTTTTAATAGGGAAAGATATTAGGCAAGAGAAAACTTTACCTACTTGCAAAAATATAAGAGAGCGAGGGAGAAAGAGAGAGAGAAACAATCATCTATTCATGAATAACTGTTTGTTACAACTACAAAAGCAGGAAAACTACACTACGAAAGCAAAAAAGACAGAAAGAGGTGAGAGAAATCCCCCTCAACTATTACTCGGAGGATGACTTGCTTTGACGTCGCCTAGAGGAAGGTGGTGAGGAGCGAGACAAAGGAGGATGGAGTCGGGGGACAGAGGATGGGGTAAGACAGCGTCGCGGTGAGGACTTCTTCCTAATGGGTGGTGAGAGGATGACCATGGGATGCTCCACAAATGGGGATGAGGGAAGGTAAAACTATTTGATTTTCTACTTTAGAGGAGCATCTTGGGCTTGGGACAAGCTCTCTTTAGAGCCTTGGAGGTGGTGAGAGGAAGAAAGGAAGAGATGGTTTGGAATGGTGGTGGGTAGGTCCTTTTATAGTGGAGGAAGAACAAATTCGCATCCAGGTCATTACTGACATCCGTAAACATTGCTATAGATCCACCCATTCTGTTGCTGAAGATCCGTGCCTTCGATTCCTTTACTGGCGCACATGGGCCATTAGTGACAGTTGTAAGCGTCACTAAAGGCCCGCATCTCTGAAGATCCACCCACTGCTCATGCTCCACTAGCAGGCACATTGCACACTCCTTGTCGTGCACACACACTTGCTTGCTGGCACTGCACTATGCACGCGGGTGCTGCACTGTGTGCAAGCATTGCTGCAGTGCTGAGCTGTGCACACGCGTCCATGTGCGTGTTGCGTTGGGCGCTGGCTGAATTGAGGAATTGGGGGGCTACAAGAATTCGAACCCGCGCCCCTCCTTTAGGAGTCTAGTGCCCCAACCAACATGCCACAACGTCCGAATCATCAAATGGATGTCTTAATGTGCACAGTGGAGATGAATCCTCAGCCATTGGATCTTGATCCAATGGCGGTCGTACAAGATCAGTGATGATGAGGAGGTGCCTTCAGTTGCTGTTGGTTAGTGTTGGGCGGCCTAGATGGTACCATGTGGTGCCAACTGGGCCATCCATTCTTCTTTCTGCTACAAAGGGTGCCACGGTGCTTGGATCGAGTTGATTTCCGTGTTGCCGGATTGCGATCGTCGCTCCGGATCCATTTGTATGGACGGATTTTTATCTGAAGTTTGTAAGGATGTCGCATTGCCCTCTTGGCCATTGATCTTCCTCAAAGTTCATATGATGCTATGGGATTCTAATTTGGATGATTTCGGAGGTGTTAGCCTTCGATCATCGTCCTGATCAGATCCGTACAGTCCAATTGTCCATCTGAGGCCCTGAAATAAATCATCTTCTCTCCTGACCACAAAAAGGATGCAATTAACCTAAATTATATTCAACTACTCTAAATGCATAATGATGCATGCTATGCAATATTTATAACATGAAATGCAAATCTAAGACTAGGAACATGAATGAATAGGCATTTTACCCTCAATAATTGTGTCTACATCATACCCCCATGCCTATCTTTTGCTAGTCCCTAGAAGAATTAAACTACATGCTATGTATAAAATCAAAATTAGGATTGGATCCCTTAGGCCTATGTTGTTTATTAACAATAAAAATCATCAACTAAGATCCTAAACTACGAAGACTCAACAGTACTTGGGTCTCTGCTAGAATGCAGACAACCCAAGTCCTCACATTATTTGAAAAGGGAAGATACATTTTTTTTGCTTTTCCTTCTTTTCTAATTTTTTTATACCTTTGGAGTTTGCGAGTTCTGGGATAAATTTTTATGGCTACCCAACTTGTCCAAGACTCAAAAAGAACTCTAAGTGCTAAGCATCTAGTGAAAAGAGTGAAAGACTCACTAGGCAGCCATTAAAATGGACTTTGAGTTTCTACGACCCTAGGTGACCTTGCCTAGAGGTTTATCTTTTCTAACGGTAGCTTTCACCCTCCTTTTATTTATGGGGTCAACACAAGGGCGAACCCAGTGTATATCTCCCTGGTTTATTCTACTTCCCTGCTTTTTCCCTAAGTGTTTTGGAAACTATTGTGCACTTTTGTGTGCTAGGCTTTGGAAAATCGGCCAATGGGTTGCTACCTACAGAAACTTGCCAGCCATACTCTTGCAGTGAAGTGTGGTTTTATTTGTTTATTTTATTATTTTCTCCTTTTTCCTATTTTTTTCCTTTCTTTTTTTTCCTCTTCCCTTTTTTTTTAATAGTAGGTGACTTCCCTAATCTAAGATTTATCTAAATTCAGTACGAAAAAAATGGTATTGTGGCATGGCTCTAGACAACTGGTCGATGAGCTGTTACCACTGACAACTTGCCAGCCATACCACCCTAGACGGTTCATTAGCTACCTAATTTTCGAAGAAACTACCAAAAAGTGAGTCAGTGCCAAAAAGTGTGTAGATGCTTAGGATTAAAGTCCCCTCAAATTTGAGGGCAGGTTGATAAGTTGTATACTTATCGCCCAATTTATTCACCAATTTAAAGTAGAGTTACTTGGCAAGGACTCGAGACTAAGTCCACATTTGAGTGGACACCCGGGCTAATTAAGCCCAAAGACCTGAAGAGTCTAAGTGTCTAGGTCCTATCGTATCATTTTCTAAAGTTAATAACTTCCAAATGCCTAAGTTCTCTTCTCCTAGTTCTTTTTTTTTATCTTTTTGAATTTTCTTTTTTTTTAAAGAAACTAAAAGAAATTCTATGGAGTTAATAAAATAATTTTAGGAATTAATTATCCACCCTCCCATGCCTAAATGATGCAATGTCCTCATTGTAAAAATAAAGACATGAAAAGATGGAGTAAACAGAATATCACCTGAATGGTGTGAAAATTAGGTCAACTCCGTAGAGAACGTGGAATATAAACACGTGCTAAATTTAGTACCTTTAGCTAGGCATAACATACATACAAAGAAGAAATTAGGAATTCACAAGTACAGGTCAGAATCAAAATAAAAATATTGATCACAGGACCTACCAACAGGTGTCAACAAATGTCGACCAGATTATGGTGCAGACCCATGCCCTAGGGTTGAGTGGTTCTCAGGTTCTGGATGAAAATCACCCAAAATCGAAGGTTGTTATATTTGCAAGGCCGAGCCTACAGTTTAGTGGTGTGCAACCCAAGACCAATGTGTCGAATAACGGGTAAAGATGGTTCAATAGGTTTGGATGTCCACTTGACATTCAACTCAGAAAAATAATTAGTTATTTCGAGCTTAGGTTGGACGTGAAAGATATTGTAAGGGTCTTGGTAGAAAGTAGGTGTTTTCAGGTCCATAGGTACCCTTAGATCCAAAATCAAAGTTCCCTTAGAATTAGCCTCACAAATTTTTATTTCAATAGTTCTATCCTCCAACATCAAGAGCTCAGGCTCCGGGACCTTTAGCATACCATTCATCCCATAAGATTTACCCAATTGCAGAAATCGTGGCTAAATCAAGATTAACTTGGGCACAATGATCTTAGAAGTCATCTCTTTGGGATGCAGATGGGGAATGGGGTCACTGATTGAATCATCAAGATTTAGATCCTCCAAGTTAACCCCAACCGAATTAGAATCTTTAATAGTTGGGCTATCAAATGATTTATCAGATTCCTCAAGCCCATTTGTCTCACTAAAATCAATTTCCTTATGCTCAAGTGAGACATCACTAAGAGATTCTTCACCCTCAGAGTCAAAGAATTCATGATCCTCATTTGTATATGTCTCAAAATCGATTGTCATTTCCTGGTTCAAAGAGACATATTTTTCCTCGTTTCCTGGCTTGGGGATCTTGGGTGAATCAATCGGTTCATCCTCAAAGGGTTTCTCTAGACCAATCTGGTCATCTTCAATCTCAGAATATGTATCCCCCCCAACATGCGCCTGAGTGGGTTCAGACATTGGCTCTCCTGAAGGGGGCTCATCTTGAGAATCATCCCAAGATTTGACTAGGGCAACCACAAATTTCATCCTCAACCTTGACAATTTCCCAAGAAGAAACTCACCCAGGTCCCTATCCTCAACATGTTTGAGTAAATCCAATAGAGAACTATTAAGTTCATCAATCATTTTGATCATAGGCTCCAGTGCTTCAACGCATGGTATTGGCTGAGCTTCTAAAGATTGTATAATGCTCCTCAAATTAGCCAACACCCTATCATGGATTTGGTTCACTTGAACCGACTGGTTCGGTTCAGGGTTGGGTGGGTTTGGGTTAAATCTAGGGTAGTCAAGATATCGAGGTTGGGTTCCTCCCTGATACTAGGTTGTCTTGGGTTGTTCAAAGAATGGTGGTGACCTATATTCAGCATAATTCTGGGGAGGGTAAGAGTTATAATCAAAGGCTAGAGATCACTATCCTTCATGGTTGTAGATCTGGTTAGGTTGATCATCAAAGGCTAGAGATCTATAATCATTGTAACTCTAAGAAGGATAGTAATCATAGTCTTGTTGTCCAAGGTTAGGCCCTGGAGACTGAGGTTCAGATTCATATCCCTAATCAAAGTTATCCCGACTAGTGGATGTGTAATCATAAGTTGAGTCAGGATAGTAATCATCTTGAGGATACGTGTTGGTAGGAGGGTAGGATTGGAAATGTGTGAAAGAAGTTGAAGGATACATTGTGGAGTAGGAGGGAAAACAAAAGAGAGAAAGGTGCCCTACATTACAATCAACCAAACATGTCCTTATGTGGGTAGCCTAAAGACCTACTGACTAACAAGACCCGTCTTGAGATTATGAACGATTTTGTCTACTTCTATCTAGTCAATCCAACCAATTACAGGGAGGGGCTGGGGAGAAGGTTCTTCCTTTGGCTTGCACCTCTGGTTCCTAGTGTACCCCCCAGCCACAATCGTTTGACGCTACTCACCTATCGAGACATCAGATGGACCAGTAGAAGCAGATTAATCGAAAAAGATCTCAGTCTGAGCCCCAAAGAGTGAATCAATCCTTAAAGCCAACGTCTACTCAGTTTTAATTAGGCTTGGGATGATTGTGCTCTTCGAATGTGATGGGCCGTTTAGATGGATTGTGCCCTTAATGATCAGTTAAAATGTATGTGCATGCACAACCAGGGTTTGTGATGTGCATATATTTGATTAACCTAAAATGTCTATTAATGCATGTTCTTAGTCCCACATTAGCATCATACATTGCAAATAGTGCATAACATGCATAATCATTCATTTAGATCAAGTTGTATAAATTGTATAGTAATTGTCTCCTTTTTATAGTCAGGGACAAGGCAACCTTTCATCAGGACCTTGGATTGAAGATCCAACCGTATGGATCTAATCAGGGCAACGATTGGAGTACAACAACTCCAAGATTGCCCTAATCGGACATTCATAGCACCAGAAAGTGACTGAGGAACCTTAAAGAGAAAGGGCCAAGATGGTGTTAATCCACACCTCAGATGACAAATCCGATCACACAGATGGATTTGGATCGATGATCGCAGCCTAACGGTGCGAAAATTAGTCCAATCTGACACCCGTGGCACCGTCTCAATACTCAAAAGATGGACGGCTAAGATGGCACCACGTGGTGCCATCTCAGCCGCCCAACCGGAACCAAGGACCCACCTCTACCTTTCCTCTTCATCCGATAGATGATTCTCCACCGTTGGATGCCCATCCAATGGCTGTAGACCCACGTGCTCAAACTCACCATGCGACACAAAGCCATGCGTAGAGCACGTTGGTCCAGCACCCTTCGTGAGAAGAGTGAGCGGGCATTCGAATCCACCTTATCGCCAAATCAGATCAAGAAAGTGTGTGGGCGTGCGATGGGAGCCGTTTGATTTGCATCAAGCGGTGCTGAGCGAGCGATAGCGCCCACGCGTGATCAGATGCGCGGCGCTTACGCATGATCGCAGGCAGGCGCGCAGTGCCAGCGAGGATGGTTTAAGTCGTCCGATCTCTTGATTGTATGGCTGATAATGCACGAACATTTTGGGTGGAGAAGAGTAGTGGGTGTGCGTAGCGTGTGCACACGTCGCCCACGAAGGACCTTTAGTGACATTTAAGTCCATCACTAAAGGTCCCATATTAATGTTTTTGAAATTAAAATGTCCAAAATGCCCCCACTCCTTGCAACTATAAAAGGAGACCCCCTCATATGAATTTCTCATCCCTTCCTTCTCTTCTCTCCCTCTCCAAAGCTCAAGAGAAGCTTGTCCCACACTCAAGATGCTCCTCAAGAGCTAAAATCAATTTTTTGCCCCCATTCTGGAAGCGGATCCCGCGACAATGATGATGTGCTGCCTCGTTCCCATTCCTTCTGCTTCGACCTCCTTCTTCCTACTCCATTCCTTGTCTTCCAGGCATTGTCTCATCCGGGTCGTCCTCCAAGTGATCGTCGAGGAGAATCACTTCTCTCTCCCATTCCTTTTTCCTGCTTTCTAGTGTAATAATTTCTCGCTTTCTAGTGTAATCTTTTCTCACTTTCTTAGTTGTACAAACATTTTGCAACATCAAGTGAATGTTTTCTCTCTCTCTTCTCTTTCTCTCTCTTATTGTCTATATTTATTTCATTTCATTGTGATTATTCCGTTCTTTAAACAAAAATACAAAAGAAAATATAATTGCGAATTTTGATCAATGTAGCCTCCCTGAGTTCGACCCGGGATTTCTTTTCCAGTATAAATTTTATTTATTGAACCTAAGTTTTTCACTACTCAAACTACAATGACAGGTTTTCAAAACTAACTCCGATAGCATAAGACTTCGATGTTCAACATTTTGGTGCCGTTGCTAGGGAGGCAACAATTTTCCGATCTTCTTTTCATATTTCACGCACTTTACTATCATCTAACTTGCTTTCTCTTGTGTCTATTGTTTTGCAGATACCTCTATCAGGGAATCGTCAAGCGGTAGATTAGAGTAAAGTGTAGTTGAAGACGACTATAAGTGCTCCCCATTCTTCCCCCTCCATAGATTTCATTTCATCACATTAAATTTAAATTCCAATTAACCTAGGTGTTTGCATAAATCCTAGGATTAGTTTGGTTGTTTGGATTTCCACTCACACTCAAATTTCACCCTCGCATATTAAAAAAAACAAAACAATAATTTTGTGGGGTAATTCAACACACACAACATACACCCACATTCAAAGCACTTAACCTACTTGATTTTCTTCTACTCAATTGGATTCTGATCTATGAAATCGGTACACACAAATCAACACATAAAAGAGTAGAAATCATTCTAGGTTAATCATTTCTGTGTGCCTAACCTAGTGGTGCAATTGTGGCAAATTGTTTGAGTTGTTTGGGCCGCACCACTCAATCTAAAACCAACTCACCAAGTAGCTTCCTCTTAGGGCTTTCAATCTAGGTTCATACCAAGCACTCCACTTGATTTCTGATTTTAAAAGGAAAGCAATCTTCACCCGTGCTTGAAAACCTGGTTTGCCTCAAACTTGATTGAAATCAACCTAATTATAAACCCTAAAAGCTACTTAAGCAAGACTTGAACATTAAAATCTACTCATCATAAATAAACTTATTTGAAAACCCTAGTTGTGCATGCACTTACACATACTCAATTGATCATTAAGGACACAACCCATTTTAAGGGCCTACCACATTCCATAAGCACTACAATCCCAGGCCTCAATAAAATCGAGTAGACGTTGGCCTTAAGGACTAATTCGCTCTTCGGGGCCTAGTCTGAGATTGTTTACGATTAACCTACTTGTACTAATCAATCTGATGTCAAGTTAGGGGAGTAGCGTCAAACGACCGCGGCTGGGGGGTACACTTGGAATTGGAGGTGCAAGCTGAAGGAAGAACCTTCTCCCCAGTCCCTCCTAACTGTTTGGATTAAGCAGACACAAGTAGAGTAAATCATTTATAATCTTAAGGATGGTTCTGGGAGTCTGCAGATCCTTAGGCTACCCCACTTAAGGACAAGCTTGTTTTGTTGTGCTATAGGGTTCTTATCCCCAGTCCTTTTGACCTTTTCCTACATTATGTTGGGAAGAAGGTCATTGAATCCCCGATTGGAAGGACCACCAGAGTATTCTAGGAGGAGTAGATTGGATTTTGACCAAATTGATCCCATGGCCGATCAACAACATTTTCTACCTCAGGATCCATAGGAGGTATTTCAAAGGTAGCTGGAACAAATGTAGAGAATGCAAGAATGGTTCCAGAGAATGCAGGGTGCTTAGCCCTGGAAGGATTTTTATGACCCTTCAAATTATGGGGAACGTCCCGGTGTCCAGATTCCTGCTGGAGACATAGAAATCAAGCCCCAGGTGTTAAGCCTGATCAACCATTTCCATGGGCTTGGCTCTAAAGACCCATTTCAGAACTTGGAGGACTTGACCACTTTGGTCCAGACCACCAAGGCGCGGAACGTGATTGAGGAGCAAATGATCATGAGGCTCTTCCCCCACTCTCTTAGGTATAAAGCCACTCATTGGTACAGGGCTATAGGAAGACTAATTACAACTTGGAATGAGTTGAAATCGGCCTTTATGAAGAAATTCTTCCCTGTCGGACATACCAATGCATTGAGACGGGCAATCATTACCTTTACCTAGCGGCCAGGGGAGCAGTTTCATGTGGCCTGGGAGCGATTCCAGGACCTATTGCCGAGGTGTCCACACCACAAGGTGCCAAAATGGAAACTCATGCAGATCTTCTACCACGGGTTGGCTGAGCCACTCAGAAATCACGTGGATGCTTCTTATAGGGGCAATTTCCTCAACAAAGATGCAGATAGTGCCCATGATTTGTTTCAGGTGATGAACGAGAATTCGATCAATCATGCCTCCATGGATACTTTTAACCAGTCTCAGCAGCCCAGATCGAATGTTAATGAAGTCCACAACTCTCATTCATTCGATATGGAATTGATTTGTAATAAACTTGATAAGGTGCACTTGGTTGCTCAGAGAATGAAGTGGATGGCTAGAAATTCAATGAACAACTCTCGATCTACTCAATCCCAGAATTCAAGATTCCATTCATCGCAAGCTCCTTCTGCATGGGAGTTCGTGAATCAACTTGATGTGGCAAAACCTGCAAGCCAGCATTATTTGGAACCCCATGGGTTCCACACTAGGGCCTTTGATCCTAGTTTCTCTGATCCTTCCCTTTCTTTCTCTCTATCCTCACCCTATGAGGATGTTTGTGCTGTACAGGAGAATGTTAAATCCAACCCCTACTCCAATGCATATAATCTAGGTTGGAGAAACCACCCTAACTTCTCCTGGAAAAACCTGGGGCAACTGGCCCAATTCTGACCCAGCAACTATGCTCTGCAATGATCAATGGGTCAGGGTCTGTTTATACTTAGTTGCCCCCGAATCAGGTCAATCAGCCAGCTTGGAATGCCCGTCAACCCATAGGGCAGGCTAATTTGAACCGACAAATGGTAGAGATGCAAGGATCCCTGTTCCAGCTCTTGCAGCAAATGAAAACCTCGTTGGACAACTTGCAAACTGGCCTCATAGCTAACTCTCATCAACCCAAATCTCTACCATCTCAATCCGTACCCAACCGGCGAAATATCCTGAATCTGAGCAATCAAGCCCATTGGTAAGGAAATCAGAGGGACCCACACGCACATGCTCAGGTGGTTGAGTAGGGTCCTTTCTCTTCTTTTGCAAATCAACGATTCTTGGCTAATGAAGCCCCTCCAATCTTTCCTAACCCTCCCCAAGACCCAAACTCATATGCATCCGCAAATTATGTTACCTTAAGGAGTGGTAAACAAAGTCAAGGTCCACAACCACACTGTTCTAATTTACCGAATCCTGAAAAACCTGAGGAGAGAAAGGGGAACTCTGGAGAAGAAATCAAGGCTCAGGAACCTGATTCCAAAGATCCGACTCATGTTCCTTTTTTGAAGCCTTGATCAGATCAAGGAAGAAGTCTATTGATAGTAATGAGGAGCTTTTGAATATTTTCAAGAATGTTGAGATCAATATCCCGCTCCTCGACACTATCAATCACATATCGGCTTACGTGTGATTTTTAAATAATTTATGTACACAGAAGCATAAGTCAAGAGAATCTATTCCGAGTAAGGTGGTACTCTCCGAGTAGGCTAGTTCTATTTTCTAGCACCACCTCCCTCAGAAAAAGAGAGATCTAAGTGCTCCTTTGATTTCTTGTGTCATTGGAGATTACAGTTTTGATAGAGCACTGTTGTATCTGGGTGCATCCATCAACCTAATTCTGACTTCTTGATTGCACCGCAAAAATACACCTACAATAGTGCCTTTTTGTGCTATTTCCTAGCACTACCTATGCATATTAGGTCTCCATAGTTGCATTGTAAAAATACATGCACGCATGCATTTAATTGAGAGGAGAGGAGAATAAATAAATGGCCTCGCAATTTACTTTTTTTCTCAAGTGCATCTCTGCTAATTCACCATCTTTTTATTTTTTATTTCACTTGATTTTCCTGTAGCTTCATGCATCTTCTTCTCCTTGTGCCATGCTTTCTTGCAGCTTCCCTTCCCTGCGGCTACCTCTCCTAGCAGCCGCAAGCAGCCATTCCCAGCCATGCCTTCTTCCTTTATAAAAAAAGCCACGGCTTCCACCTTCAAAGGCAGCCTGGTCCACTTCAAAAAAAAAGAACCCACAGCTCCATCTCCTTCCAGGCCATCCTCCCCTCCCACTCCCTCCACACGCCGGCCCTCCTCTTCAGAGACACCCGATGGACAGGAGCCCTCACTATGGTGCACACCACCACTGCCCAGCTCTTCGAAGAGCCGGTGGGCGTGGTGGCTCTTCTCTCATTTTCTTTCCATTCCCGCACCTTCAGCCATGGCCGCACGCTTCAAGGTCTGAAGCTCGCAGCTTGGCAGCAGCAGCAGCTAGGCGATGGCAGCAGCAGCCCCAGCCATTCCGCGCACTCCTGCTTTCTCCGCCCTGTCGCGCATCCTTCCGCTCGCAACCGGCCTTTGCGCTCCTATGCAGCGGCCGGCCAAGCGCTTCCCGCACCCCGGCCAGCACCTGCAAGCTTCTGCGCAAGCTGCAGGCGCCCTCACCTCCCTCTCCGCGTGCTCTGTCGCAAGCTCTCCATGCTCACAACTGGCCGGCGCAGGCCTTCTCCCTCACGCGCCAGCCCGCGCGTGCTAGCAGCGAGCCGGCCACACTCACACCACCTGCAGCTCCCGGTTGCGCGGTGCGGACGACCACTATAGCCACTGTTCACGCGAGTCTGCGCGACATTGTGGCTACAGTGGGGTGACCAAAAAGCTTCTCACTTTACCGGTCACCCGGTGCGCCGCAACCGGCCGAAGCCCACGCGTGCATCTCCGCCTACGTCGCCTGCACGTCTGCCAGTCCGCCCCACTCGCCTGCATACTCCTCCCCGCACAACACTGTGTGCTACGGGTTCCTCTCCGCTCCCCACTCCCACACGCTCCTCTCTGCGCATACGTGCCTACGCAAGCGCGTGTGGATCAGACGGTGGCCCTGGTCTGCAGATGCCTTAACCTCCAGCCATCTCTTTCGCTATCTCTCTCTCTCTCACAACACTCACAACACTCTCTACACCGACGCTCACACACACCTACACTCACACTTCCACACAAACACACACACCTATACTCTATTGTATACATATATATATATATATATATACATATATATACTTATATTTATACATATAGTAGTATCTATATACTAATGTATTAGTATACATACATAAATATATATATATACTTATATATATGTTTATATATATATATACATATATACATATACTTATATAAATATACATATATACTTACATATATACATATATCTATACACACATATATATATATATAAATATACATATATCTATATATATATTACCTATATAACTAAGTATAGATACATATATATATATATATATATGTATATACATATATACAGACCTACTTATATATACATACATATATATACATATATATACATATCTAGATACATATATCTATATCCATATATTATTATTATATATATATACATCTATACATATATATATCTATAACTATATATACACACACATATATATATATACTTAGCTAAATATATCTATATATACATATATTACTATATACTTATACATACATATATACAATCCTCTATATAGTTATATATACATACACATATATATATATAAATATAGATATATTTACATATATACATATATATATATTTTCACATTATTTACCATACGCTGCATCGCGAGAATATCTGCACCAGTTGCTGATATTCCTCGATACACACGTAAAAAAAAAGCGTGTTCGCATTCATCTTCCACCATCCATCCTACACGCGGCACTTCATCCTATTGGTTGCATCTTTCTAGACGACGACCGACTTGATACCGTGCTACACTCCATCTCCGCCTCCACCCCCCACCCCTTTATATACATAATATATACCTATATATATTTACTGTATTTACTTTATTTCTGTTTCGCTTTCCTGTTAGTAAAAAGATAAAAAAAAATATATAAAAGAGAAAAGATAATCTTTGATTTGCAGGTACTCCGTCTTGCAAATAGTAAGATCCGTTTTGGAACCCTGTTTTGGCCCAAAGCCAAGAAACCAATTTTGAGGGTGTGCCTCAAAGACAAAGATTACCAGAAAAAAATCTAAATAAGAAAAACACCAAAAACACAATAAACGAATGGAAGAGACTCGTTGTAGGAAAGGTGTAGAAACTCGACTTGTAACCCCACTTCCCTGAGTTCGACCCTGGGTCTAAAAGTGACAAGATAAAATCAAGTAAGCCAGGTTAAAAATTTTGTAAAGAGATGGTTAGGTCCGATTTAGGTTAATCGCTATACACACTTCAATGATAAAATCATCATATTAACAACCTATCCGGGTCTGACAATACATCTTTTCTGGCGTTGTTGCTGGGGAAGTGTGCCTTCAAGTAAGTTTCTATTCAATTCCTTTCAATTTTTTCTCTTCTCTCTTCATGGGTATCTCTGTTTTTGGTGTGCAGGTGAACCTGGTGTAAGGAGAAGGCAGGTAGACGAAGTCGAAGATGTGAGCAGATCCAAGGCGGGAATGAGAGCGGGAAGATGTCGACACCACATTGGAGCTTCGCACACGTTGCCGAACAAGTAGGTCTTCTTTTCTTAGCAACTAGGGTTAAATTGTCACCTTAATAAAAAAAAACTAGAAAAACTTCTTGGGATCTCTTGGGGCAAGTGGGTTAAAATTCACTTATTTGAGTGATTGTCTTCACTCCCACCGCCCAAGGATTTCCCACCCTACTTCGCATAGCGAAAATCATACCCCCATGCCTATCTTTTGCTAGTCCCTAGCAAACATTTTTTGTAGTATTTAGAAATGATCTTAAGTTGAAGATTTTCTTCTGAGGTGATATAGGTGTGTTTATTGTTGGATATTGTGAGAACCAATTGTAGAGAAGACTACCAGTACTTTAAGCCTCACATGACAAAGATCATCTCTTGACTAACTAGGACCCTTGATATTTAAACCTTAAGTATGATTTCCAGGACCCAGGAGGTTTTTTGCCGTACTCAAGAGATCAAGAGATTATGGCTTGTGCTTGGTGAAGGATCAAGACTGACTAGATGAACATTACGACTCAAGTCCAGGGTTTCACGATTTTTTAAGTAAAGGTTGGTCCCAGTTTCAGCTCGTGTCTTCAGATTGACCCTTAAGAAGATGACGGAAACTCAACTCCCATTTTCTGATATTTGTGGCTCAAAGAGAACAGGATAGAACCTTTTTTAGGGTAGTGACTTTGCGAGATATACTGACTTATTTGCATCTTTTGTTTTTTGAAACACGTGTCAGTATATCTGTTACAACTTTATTTGGAGGAGCACACTTTTCTTTTTGGTGGGAGAGTTTCTTTTTTTTTGGTGGAAAGAGTCGCTCCTAAACACAAGACTAAAACCTGGGATAAAAAGTCTACCTGCACGCACAGGTAAGGACTCCATCTTCCCTAATGAACACTAGGGTTGGATCTTATGTTCACCTGTTCTTTCTTGATATGTGTAGTGTGAACCAAGTTTACTTAACCTCTCAAGTAGAAGCAAACCAACGGATCCTATACTGGTGTCTCAGGTACAAGAATACATCCTTAGTTAGGAGAGATTCCAATCTATTTTGTCAATGCTCAAGTGAATTAAGCCGAGCCTGAGCGAATCAAGCTTATGTGACCTGGAAAGTCTTCAAAACAGAGGTTGAATATCCATAAACACTTATTGTATTTTTGTTTCAGCCTTTAGATCATTACTAAATACCATTTTCATTTTCTCTCTCTCTATTTTTTTTTTATATATAGAAACTGCATGATACCCTAAAATGCCCAGATCCTAAGGATGCCTATCCACCCCCCCATGCCAAACAATGCTATGTCCTCATATGCATGCAGGGAAGGGTAGAGAAAGGACGAAAGATCGGGTAACGAGAGCTGAAGTGCAGGGTATACAGCAGGGTGGTAGGGTGGGTGGATGGTGGGTGGTGAAGTGAAAAGTGAAGTGATCGTGACAGAGAAGTGAAAAGTGATGGTGGATGGTGAGTGTTGTTGGGGTGCCTCCCAACGAGCGCTGAATTTAACGTCCCCAGCTGGACTCAGAATGAGGCAAAGAATTAGTTACCCTCTAGCAGGGCAACGGTTTCTCCAACGGGGGTAGGTTCATGAGTCAGATAGGGTTTCAAACGCTGCCCGTTGACCGTAAATTTACGCCCAGATTTGGGATCTTCGATCTCGACGACCCCGTTGGGGAATGGTCTTGAGACCAAGAAAGGACCAGTCCATTTGGACTTCAATTTCCCAGGAAAGAATTTGAGTTGGGCATTATAGAGCCAAACTTGCTGAGATAGGTCAAATTCTTTCCGTCGAATACGGCTATCGTGAAAAGCCTTAGTGCGTTGTTTAAAGGTTAAAGCAGAATCATAGGCTTCATGACGGAGCTCTTCCAGCTCTTGGAGTTGGAGTTTCCTTTCTCGACCACACAGGTCTGGGTCGAGGTTACATTGGCGAACTGCCCAATAAGCGCGGTGTTCCAACTGCACGGGCAAATGACAAGGCTTCCTGTAAACGATTCTATACGGAGACATACCAAGGGGAGCCTTGAAGGCAGTCCGATATGCCCAAAGTGCGTCAATCAGCTTGTCGGACCAATCCTTATGGTCAGGCCGAACCATTTTCTGGAGAATTTGCTTGATTTGCCGGTTCGACACCTCTGCCTGGCTGTTCGTCTGAGGATGATACGGGGATGCGATACGATTGTGGACTCCGTATTTCCTCAGATGTGCCCGAAAAGATGCATGGGTAAAGTGGCCTCCTCCATCCGAGATAATGGCTCGAGGGATCCCAAAGCATGCAAAGATGTGGTCTTTGACAAAGCGGGTGGATATAATATTGTCAGCACGGCATGCGGGAATAGCCTCGATCCATTTCGAAACATAGTCAACGGCCACGAGGATGAATTCGAAGCCGTTGGATGGAGGAAAGGGACCCATGAAGTCAATTCGCCAAATGTCGAAGATTTCTGCAGCTAGGATGGGTTGTAAGGGCATCATGTCACGATGTGACATTGACCCTAACGACTGGCACCTAGTGCAATGCTTGGCATAATTGTGTGCATCCTAGTGAAGGGAGGGCCAAAAGAAACTGCACTGCAACACCTTGGCTACAGTTTTCCTCCTAGAGAAATGGCCTCCGCAGGCCTGATCGTGGCAGAAGGATAGCACACTGGGGAACTCGCTGTCAGGAATACAGCGACGGATGATTTGATCAGCACCTATCCGAAAAAGAAGTGGATTATCCCAGAAATAATACTTTGCTTCTGCCATGATACGCTCGTGCTGGTTTTTAGGCCAGCCACGTGGAAGGGATCCAGAAGCAAGATAATTGGCAATGTCGGCATACCACGGTCCACTTGCCACATTTATTGCCAATAGGTGCTCATCAGGAAAAATTTCATTGATCGGCAGAGTAAGTCCAATATGGTCAGGGTCCAGTCTGGAAAGGTGATTAGCCACAACATTCTGGGCTCCGGCCTTATCATGAATCTCAATGTCAAATTCCTGGAGCAGAAGGATCCAACGAATTAGTCTAGGCTTGGCATCCTTCTTGTGCATGAGATGGCGAATGGCCGCGTGATCAGTGAAAACAACAACGTGAGAGCCCAGAAGGTAAGAGCAGAATTTCTCCAACCCAAAGACGACCGCCAGTAGTTCCTTTTCAGTGGTAGTACAATTACGCTGGGCCTCGTCCAACGTCTTACTGGCGTAGTACACCACGAAGGGGTGTCTATCACATCTTTGTCCCAGGATGTCTCCGACTGCAAGGTTGGAAGCGTCACACATAAGTTCAAAGTCGAGGGACCAGTCAGGCGATTGGAGAATAGGGGCCTTGGTGACAGCATTATGCAGCTGCGTGAATGCTTGTATATAGTCGGGGTCCATATCGAAGGGTTTGTCGATTGATAGGAGATGAGTTAAGGGTTGAGAAATTTTGGAGAAGTCTTTGATGAATCTCCTATAGAAACCGACGTGTCCCAAGAAGGAGCAGATTTGTTTGACAGAGCCAGGCATAGGTAAATCAGCAATGACATCTAGCTTAGCTCTGTCAACCTCGATACCCCTATCGGAGATGATATGTCCGAGAACAATTCCCTCATGTACCATAAAATGACTCTTTTCCCAGGAAAGCACGAGGTTTACATCAATACATCTCCTAAGGATACGAGTCAGGTTGGCAAGACATTCGTCGAAAGATGGTCCAAAGACCGAAAAGTTATCCATGAAGACCTCGAGAAAGTCACCCACCATGTCATGAAATATTGCCAGCATGCATCTCCGGAAAGTTGCTGGCGCGTTGCAAAGTCCCAACGACATCCTTCTAAATGCGAAGGTGCCGAAAGGGCCGGTAAAAGTGGTTTTCTCTTGGTCTCGGGGGTCAATTGCCACCTGGTTATATCCTGAGAATCCATCTAGGAAACAGAAAAATTTATTTCCCACTAACCACTCCAGGATTTGGTCAATGAATGGTAGCGGAAAGTGATCTTTCTTAGTTGCAGCATTGAGTTTCCTATAATCCACACACACTCTCCAAGATGTAGGAGTGTGTGTGGGGATGGATTCTCCCCTGTCATTGACATGGATGGTGAGTCCTGCCTTTTTGGGCACAACGTGAATCGGACTCACCCAGGGGCTATCGCTGATCGGGTAGATTATACTCGCATCCAGCCACTTAATAATTTCTTTCTTAATGACCTCTTGCATGTTAGGGTTGAGACGTCGCTGCATCTCGTGGGAAGGTCGAGCCTCCTCCTCCGTATATATACGGTGAATGCAGTAGGAGGGGCTAATTCCAGATAAGTCTGATAAGGACCATCCAATAGCTGCCTTGTGTTCTATGAGGACCTTAGTTAGTTTGCGCTCTTGCTCCCTGGTCAATTTTGAACTGATGATTACAGGGAGCATTTCATTTGGTCCCAGGAAACCATACTTAAGTGTACTAGGCAGCTCTTTCATCTCGGGAGTTGATGGTGAAAGATCTGGCATTTCTTGGGATGAGAGTGTCCCAGGCGGGTTGGAGAACAAGTCTGGAGGAAGAAATTGGCCTTTAAATTGGCCAAGAAGAGGGGCTTCTTGGATAGATGGATCCAAAAAGAAATAACCCCAGTGAAAAGTATATGGGATCAAAGTCCCAGTGTGGATTTGCAAATCCGCCTGATTTCGCGGGGAAGAAAGGGCAATCCGGTCTTCAAGAGTGTGGACCGGTGGTGAGTAGCCCAGATATGACTCAAACCATGAGGTATGGGAAGCGGAGAAAACCTTGTCAGAAGTCTGGTCAGAAGAAGGTATGGGACAAGGGCGGGATGGGGGAACGTCACAATATGTGTTGGTTAGGCAGTCATCAGTGTTTATAGGTAATCCGCAGCAGTTCGAATAGGTCCCAATTAGTCCGATACATGCACTGACGGCCATGTCCTCGTCAGACATGTCATCCTCGATGCAATCGCAATCAAAGTTCTTGGCTGCCTTGAAAATGTTAAGCTTGATCTTTTCAGATCCAACAGCAATCTCAATACAACCTGACTCGCAATCGATATGGGCACGGGCTGTGGCCAAGAAAGGTCGACCGAGGATGATCGGACAATCAGAAAGTGAACTAGGAACTTCCATATCTAAAACAAGAAAGTCAACAGGAAAACAGAGACTGTTGACCCTAACCACCACGTCTTCCACCACACCCTTTGGGATTTTGACAGAATGATTTGCCAACTGTAATGTGACAGGGGTGGGTTTTAGATTTTCCAAGGAAAATTTTTCGAGCATGATGGTTGGTATGAGATTTATGGAAGATCCTAGATCAAGCAGGGCACGATTAAAATTGCAGCCTTGGATGCTACAGGAAATAAGCGGTGTGCCCGGATCTTTCTACTTCGGTGGCAGGTTTGACAGTATAGCACAACTCCCACGAGGCAAGAGAATCACCGGATTCGTAGTTTTCTTTGACTGTCGCCTGGGTGTTGTGTAGTCTTTGAAAAATCGGGCGACAGTAGGTATGTGGTTGATAGCCTCGAGCAGGGGTACCTTGATTTCTACATCCCTAAACAAATTACGCAGGTTATCAAAGGCCTGTGTATCTTTCTTTTTGCCTTTTGGCTCCCTCAGTAGAGCCTCAGGGAATGGGACTGATTCTGGCAACAATTTGGGTGTATCGTCCTCTCGCGAATGTAGTGCGCATCCCGAATGAGAGGGTGATGAAAAAGAAGATGGGCCAGGATCAGGTCAAGGTGGATCGACGGTCTGCTTACCACTCCTCGTAGTGATAGCATTGGACGATGCTGGTCCAGTGGGATCATACGGTGGAGGAGGGTTCGCAATAGGGACATAAGAGTGCAGTGCTTCAGCGGGATTAGCCTGAAATCCCGATGGAATGCTTGGAGCTTGCAGAATTTAATTAACCTGCCCCTGAGAAGGTCGTACCTGTGGTTGAGGACCATAGGGTACGAAGTTTCGCAGGTTTCGAAAAGGTTGGGCGGGAAGAGTGCCCTGAGATCGAGTCACCATGCGTAGTTGACTAATCTCAGCATTCTGCTGCGCCAATTGGTGCTGAAGAGAGGTCATGTTCTCTTCATGGCACTTTGACATTTCCATCATCATTCGCATCAATTTGTCAAGAGGACTTGATGCGTGTTCTATTTATGGTATGCAAGGGCCTGATGGCAGATTCGCCATAGGATTAGACTGGGCCCTTAGGATGACGGGTGCGGACAGTCGCATTGGTCCACCCGCGGGTTGTTGGACCATGAGAAATTCGGATGATTGCGCCACCTTGGGTTATACGTGGCAGAGAACGAGTTGTTCCCCAGGGCGCAAGCATCTTCTATGCTAGAAGACGTGTCCGCATGTAAGTATGCATCTGAGCACACGGAGGCTTGGTCCTCCGTGTCGAAATACTAGCTCGCAGAAGCCAGTTCCATATGACTTACCGAGTCACTCGGCGCGACACTCGGTAAGGAAGGTCTAACAGGGTTTCTCGGGATAAGCCTGGTGCTGGAAGAATTGGAATTGTGACAAAGTGGTGAAGAGGTGGTGTTTGCTGAAGATCAGGCGGGGTTGGGCAGAAGCTCATCCAGCTTCTTGTGCACGACGGAGACTTCATCCAGTTTTTGTGCAATAAGGCTTAGATCAGTGGATGAATGGGAGGGTCCTGTGTCAACTTCGTGGACATTATAGGGTGGCTGGTATGATTAAAGGTGACAATGGAGGCATTGTTCATTGAGTTTTTGTTCATATTTGCAAACAGTTCGAATGCTCCATTCTCGTCTTTATTCATAAAATTCCCTCCACAGGAAGCATCTGCAATCTGCTTCAAAGTCTCATTTGGCCCGTAGTAGAAAATCTGGGCTATATGCCACTTAGGCAGACCATGGTGCGGACACTTCCTGAGGAGGTCATTATACCTCACCCATGCCTCATGAAATTGTTCGTCGTTTTGTTGCGTAAATGAGGTGATAGCACGGCGAAGCGCATTGGTTCGCCCGATTGGGAAGAACTTCTTGAGAAGCGCTGTTCGCATCTCTTCCCAAGAGTGGATGGTTCTCCCAAGGGTGCGTAACCACTGTGACGCTTTATCCCGCAATGAAAATGGGAAGATTTTCATGAGGACTATAGGTAACCCGACATTTCTTGGTTTTACCATTTCAGCCAATCGGGTTAGGTCTTCCAAGTGGAGAAAAGGATCTTCACTTGCAAGACCATGGAAGTGAAAATTTGTTAGGCCAATTATGTTTGGCTTTAGTTCAAAGTCGTCCCCGCCCATGGGGACCCGAATTTGTCCTATGGTCTCTGTAGCAGCAGGATTCTAATAGGAGCTAAGAGACCTAGGCTCCTCCTGTTCGGGAGGGTTTTGCATTTCCTCCAATGTTTCCCGAATGGCTTCCATTTGTTCATTGTACATTTCCATTTGGGCTTGGAGGCGGGTTATGGGATCTAAGGCTCCAACACCTGGTGGGTTCTGAGGGCGGTTTCCTCCCTCGAGATTTGGGGGTGGGCGTGCAGCCATGTTTGTGGAGGAGGAGGACGATTCAGCTTCTTTTCTAAATCTATCAGTCAATTCAAACAGTTCAAGGTTTTGTGACCTCCTCCCAAACATGCATTACCGCAGGAAGAATTGGGGAGATGAGAAGGGAAAGGGATGAGAGAAACGACGCCGCAAAGGTACACTTGATGACAAATCAATGCAATCAAATTCCTAACCTCTATAGTGTGCCCTTAGACCTAAAGATCTAAGTTACCTACTATCACGAACTACGGAATCGAATGCGAGCACCGCGGAACCACCGGACCATATTTAAAGGCTGTTTGCCCTAGTCTTAGACACCCGATAGCATGCGGGAACTCTCACCAGCATGTAGCCGCTACATGCAGGTAGTTAGACCTCCAATCCTTAAGAAGGGTCAAGTTAGTACCAGTTTTAGTTAGAGGCTTAGGGTCAAGTGCTTTTGGAATGTGAAAGGCGTTGTTTACGGGTAATGCCCAAGTGATTGATTTTTCAGACTGTAAAACAAGCATGCAATGGGGAAATCTCCTCGAATTGAAGTTTTTAATTGGTGAATGGTTTTCAGAGTTCAGCCTAAAGTAGTATGAATTTTAGGATTTTGCTGAATTACCAATTCAACCAATCTCCGGGTTTTGCCAGAATACAGGTTTTCTTCTAAGCCCAACGAACCCTCCTTCAATTTCAATTGGTTAATGCATGCTAAAATGCAATGGGCTACCCTAAATGGAGATTTCTATGTGTGGATTCACGAATCAGTTTTAAATTAGTGTGAAAGGGAGCCAAAGCACTTCAATTCAAGTGCTCCCAATCACTAGAAAGATGTCCACACAAGGCTCAATCAACAGATAAAGAAACTAAAATTGTTGGTGTTGAAATACTCGGGATCGAATCTGAGGCAAGTTGAAAAGTTCTGGTGGGGTTGGAATCAACTCAATTCCAAGTCTCCCCACCAAAAATGTGATCTCGAACTGTAGATAAGTGAGGGAAAAGAGGGGTGCAATCAATCTTTTTGTATTTGCCTCAGAATACTTCACACGGTGAAAAATTCAAGAATCAAGATTCTCGAATTTTCGCTATGCGAAGTAGGGTGGGAAATCTCGGGGCGGTGGGAGTGAAGACAATCAATCAAATAAGTGAATTTTAACCCACTTGCCCCAAGAGATCCCAAGAAGTTTTTCTAGTTTTTTTTTTTTTTATTAAGGTGACAAGTTAACCCTAGTTGCTAAGAAAAGAAGACCTACTTGTTCAACAACGTGTGCGGAGCTCCAATGCAGTGTCGGTGTCTTCACGCTCTCATTCCCGCCTTGGATCTGCTCACGTCTTCGACTTCGTCTACCTGCATTCTCCTTGCACCAGGTTCACCTGCACACCAAAAACAGAGATACCCGTGAAGAGAGAAGAGAAAAAATTGAAAGGAATTGAATAGAAACTTACTTGAAGGTGCACTTCCCATGGCAACGGCTCCAGAAAACATGTATTGTCGGACCCGGATAGGTTGTTAATATGATGATTTTATTGTTGAAATGTGTATAGTGGTTAACCTAAATCGGACCTAACCATCTCTTAACAAAATTTTTAACCTAGCCTACTAGATTTTATCTTGTCACTTTTAGGCCCAGGGTTGAACTCAGGGAAGTGGGGTTACAAGTTGAGTTTCTACGACTTTCCTACAACAAGTCTCTTCCATTGGTTTATTGTGTTTTTGGTGTTTTTCTTATTTAGATTTTTTCTGGTAATCTTTGTCCTTGAGGAACACCCTCAAAATTGGATTCTTGGCTTTGGGCCAAAATAGGGTTCCAAAATGGGTCTTGCTATTCGCAAGACGGAGTACCTGCAAGTCAAAGATTATCTTTTCTCTTTTATATATATTTTTTTATCTTTTTACTAACAGGAAAGCGAAACAGAAATAAAGTAAATACAGTATATATATCGGTATATATTATGTATATAAAGGGGTGGGGGTGGAGGCGGCAATGGAGTGTAGCACGGTGTCAAGTCGGTCGTCGTCTAGAAAGATGCAACCAACCGGATGAAGTGCCGCGTGTAGGATGGATGGTGGAAGATGAATGAGAACACACTTTTTTTTGTACGCGTGTATCGAGGAATATCAGCAACTGGTGCAGATATTCTCACGATACAGCGTATGGTAAATAATGTGAAAATATATATATATGTATATATATATGTGTATGTATATATAACTATATAGAGGTATATATATATGTATGTATAAGTATATAGTAATATATGTATATATAGATATATGTAGCTAGGTGTATATATATATATATATATATCTGTATGTATATATAGTTATAGATATATATATGTATAGATGTGTATATATATATGTATATATATATATATATATATATTTATGTATGTATGTATATAATACAATATAGATGTATATATATATATGTATATATATATAATAATAATATATGTATATAGGTATATGTATCTAGATATGTATACACATGTATATATGTATATATAGTTATATAGATATATATATGTATATATGTATGTATATATAAGTAGGTGTGTATATATGTATATATATATATATATATGTATGTATGTATCTATATTTAGTTATATAGGTAATATATATATAGATATATGTATATTTATATATATATATGTGTGTATAGATATATGTATATATGTATATATATATATAAGTATATATATAAGTATATATATATATATGTATGTATGTATGTATACTAATACATAAGTATATAGATACTACAATATGTATAAATATAAGTATATATATATATATATATGTATATAAATATATGTATATATATATCAATATATAAGTATACGTATATATATATGTATACAATAGAGTATAGGTGTGTGTGTTTGTGTGGAAGTGTGAGTGTAGGTGTGTGTGAGCGTCGGTGTAGAGAGTGCTGTGAGTGTTGTGAGAGAGAGTGAGAGAGAGAGAGAGCGGGAGAGATGGCTGGAGGTTAAGGCATCTGCAGACCAGGGCCGTCGTCTGATCCACGTGCACTTGCGCTGGCACGTATGCGCAGAGAGGAGCACACAGGAGTGGGGAGCGGAGAGGAACCAGCAGCGCACAGCGCTGTATGGAGAGGAGTATGCGGGTGAGTGACGTGGGCGAGTGGGGCGGGCTGGCAGACGTGCGGGTGACGCGGGCGGAGACGCATGTGCGGGCTACGGCCTATTGCGGTGCGCCAGGTGACCGGTAAAGTGAGAAGCTTTCCAGTCACCCCACTATAGCCACAGTGTCGCGCAGACTCGTGTGAACAGTGGCTACAGTGGTTGTCCGCACCGCGCAACCGGGAGATGCAAGTGGTGTGAGTGTGGCAGTCTTGCGGCTGGCACGCTCGGGCTGGCACGCGAGGGAGAAGGCCTACGCCAACCGGTTGCGAGCGTGGAGATCTCGCGACAGAGTGCGCGGAGAGGGAGGCGACGATGCCTGTAGCTTGCGCGGAAGCTTTCAGGTGCTGGCCGGGGTGCGGGGAGGCGGTTGGCCGGCCGCTGTAGAGGAGCACAAAGGCCGGTTGCGGGCAGAAGGGTGTATGACAGGGCGGAGAAAGCGAGAGGTGGAGAGGGGACTGCAGGCGCGCGCGGAGGGGCTGGGGCGCCTGCAGGCTTGCGCGGAATGGCTGGGGCTGCTGCTGCTGCTGCCAAGCTGCGAGCTTCAGACCTTGAAGCGTGCGGCCATGGCTGAAGGTTAGGGAACAGAAAAAAAATGAGAGAAGAGCCACCACGCCCACCGGCTCTTTGAAGAGCTGGGCGGTGGTGGTCTCACTGTGGTGGTGTGCACCACAGTGAGGGCTCCTGTCCGTCGGGTGTCTCCGAGGAGGAGGGCTGATGTGTGGAGGGAGAAGGAGGAGAGGATGGCTTGGAAGGAGATGGAGCTGCGGGTTCTTTTTTTTGAAGTGGACCGGGCTGCCTTTGAAGGTGGAAGCCGTGGCTTTTTTTATAAAGGAAGAAGGCATGGCTGGGAATGGCTGCATGCGGCTGCAGGGAGAGGTAGTCGCAGGGAAGGTCAGCTGCAGGAAAGCATGGCACGAGGAGAAGAAGATGCATGCAGCCGCGGGAAAATTAAGTGAAATAAAAAATAAAAAGATGGTGAATTAGCAGAGATGCACTTGAGAAAAAAAGTAAATTGCGAGGCCATTTATTTATTCTCCTCTCAATTAAATGCATGCATGCATGTATTTTTACAATGCAACTATGGAGACCTGATATGCATAGGTAGTGCTAGGAAATAGCACAAAAAGGCACTATTGCAGGTGTATTTTTGCGGTGCAATCACTTTTCTTTATGAGAAGTTTGGACTTGGTGAACTTCGGCCGACTTCAGTAATGCTGCAGTTAGCAGACCGTTCAGTCACAAATCCGCAAGGCGTTAATGAAGATGTTATTGTTAAGGTTAAGGATTTTTATTTTTCTGTAGATTTCCTTGTCCTTGACATGGATATATCTGAAAATTTGAGGAACATGCCCATCATTCTGGGGCGTCCGTTCTTGGCTACTACTAAAGCCAACATTAACTATGAAAGCGGTAGCATGGAAATCGCTTTTGGGGATCAAAGAATGAAATTGGATATTTTTAAGGAGATTAATAAATTTGAGGATTGTGGATTTATTGAGGAACTGTGAATATTGAAACTTATATGATGGTTTCTGCATTTGAAAGTCTTTATGGCAGACCCACCATCTTTTGAAGAGGTTATTGATTCTGTTCACTCTCAACCTCTTCCTCTTGATGAGTCTTCATCAGCATCTTCCTTACCTTCAATCATCAACCTGCCCCAGCTTGAACTGAAACCATTGCTTGAGAATCTGAAATATCAGTTTTTAGGGCCACACAATATGCTCCCTATGATATCAATGCTAAATTAACAAAGGAGCCAGAGATTAAACTGATTAAGGTCCTGAAGGAACACAAGGAGGCAATTGGTTGGACCATTCATGACCTATGGGGATCGAGCCATCTTATTGCAATCATAGAATATTTTTGGAAGATGGATCTCGCCCATCTTATTTTTGCCATATGGAGAGGAGATTAAATCCAAATATGCGAGAAGTGGTCAAGAAGGAGATTATTAAGTGGCTCGATGCAGGAATCATTTATCTGATCTCTGATAGTCCTTGGGTAAGTCATGTGTAGATTGTTCCCAAGAAAGCTGGGATTGCCATTGTGATAATGAGAAAGGAGAATCTGTCACAACTCGTTCAACTTCCTCTTGGAGGGTTTGTATCGATTACAGAAAGCTGAATACGGCCACGAAAAAGGATCATTTCCCTTTGCCTTTCATTGATCAAATCTTAGAAAGATTAGCTGGACAGAAGTACTTCTGTTTTCTTGATGGCTACTTGGGATACAACCAAGTTCCTATCCATCCCAAGGATCAGGAAAAAACTACTTTCACCTGTCCCTACGGAACCTTTGCTTTCCATAGGATGCCATTTGGCTTATGCAATGCACCTGCGACTTTTCAAAGGTGTATGCTGGCTATATTCTCTGACATGGTGGGAGAGTTTATGGAAGTCTTCATGGATGATTTTTCTATTTTTGGAGAATCGTTTTACTCTTGTCTAGCTAATCTTGAAATGATTCTTAAACGATGCATCAAAACAAGATTGGTCCTTAGCTAGGAAAAGAGTCATTTCATGACACAAGAAGGCATCGTCTTGGGTCATGTAATCTCTGAACAGGGAATTAAAGTGGATAAAGCTAAGGTTGATGCTATCGCTAAACTTCATCCTCCCACATCTATTAAACAAATTAGATCATTTCTTGGTCATGTGGGATTCTACAGGAGATTCATCAATGACTTTTTGAAGGTTGCTCATCCTCTGAGCAATCTTCTCACCAAAGAAACACCGTTTGATTTCGACGAATCATGCTGTAAGGCATTTGATTTTCTTAAAACTGCAGTCACTTATGCTTCAATGCTGCAACCACTGGTTTGGATAGCCCCTTTTGAGATCATGACCAACGCACCTGATTATGTGGTTGGGGCTATTTTGGGCCAGAAAGTTGATAGGAAGCCCTCTGTCATCTACTTTGCTAGTAAAACTCTAGATGAGGCCTAGAGGAATTACAATATTACAGAGAAGGAATTACTAGCTGTAGTATTTGCCTTGGAGAACTTCAAGGCTTATCTCTTAGAGTCTCATGTCATTATATATATCGACCACTCAACCTTGAGACATCTCTTGGCCAAAAAGGATGCCAAATCCCGGCTTATTCGTTGGATTCTTCTACTTCAAGAATTTGACCTTGAAATCAAGGATAAATCTAGGGTACAGAATGTGGTGGCGGATCATCTATCGAGACTTCCGAGTGATTCTTCTCGTCTGGACATCCCAATTGCTGATACTTTTCCAAATGAAGCCATCCTTACAGTTTAGGCATCCAAACCCCATGGTTTGTTGACACTGTTAATTATTTGGCTGTTGGTCAAATTCCCCAGAATTGGACCAAGCAACAATGGGATAGACTTAAATATGAGGCCAAATATTCCTTCTGGGAGGCCCCTGAACTATACCGCATCGACTCTGATCAGATTATTCACCAATGTGTTCCGGAGAACGAATTCAACAGTATACTCGAGTTCTGCCATGCATCTGCGTGTGGTAGACACTTCTTCGAGAAAAAGATGGCTGCAAAAATTTTGCAATCTGGATTCTATTGGCCGTCTTTATTCAAGGATGCCATGGATTTCTCAAGGTTGTGTTCTCGATGCCAAGCACTCGAGAGCATAACTAAGAGAGATATGATGCCCCTAAACCCAATTCTTCCTGTCAAAATCTTCGACGTTTGGGGCATCGATTTCATTGGACCCTTCCTCCCTTCATTTGGAAATTAGTACATTCTTGTCACTGTTGATTACATGTCCAAATGGATTGAGGCGATTCCAACCCGAACCAATGACCACAAGGTGGTCATTGATTTTCTCAAGAAGAAGGTTTGGGATTTCGAGGGCCATCATCAGTGATGGTGGCACTCATTTCACTAATGCCCAGTTCCGTAATTTACTGGCTAAATAAGGGGTTAGTCACCGAATCTCCACAACTTACCATCCCCATACGAATGGACAGGCTGAGATCTCCAATTGGGAGATCAAGAATATTCTATAGAAAATGGTTAGGCCTGATCGCAAAGACTGGACTCAAAAGCTTGGGGACGCTCTTTGGGCCTATCGTACAGCGTATAAAACACCCATCGACATGTCTCCATTTTGTCTGGTGTATGGAAAGGCATGCCATTTACCCATAGAAATTGAACATAGGGCATTCTGGGCAATCAAGTAGTGCAATCTAGATTTGAGTTTAGCCGGGAAGACTAGGAAACTTCAATTATCTGAGTTGGAGGAGCTTAGAAATGATGCATATGAGAATGCCAAGATCTACAAGGCTCGGACCAAAGCTCTACATGACCAATTGATTTCCTACAAGAGCTTTGAACCGAACCAGAAGGTCTGGCTATTCAATTCTCGACTTAGGCTCTTTCCCAGCAAACTTAGGTCGAAATGGAATGGCTTGTTCATTATCGGCCAGATTTTTCCAAATGGAGCTGTTCAGATCTCTGACTCGAAGATGGGTAATTCATTCAAAGTCAATGGTCAATGTCTGAAGCTTGTTATTGACCGTACTCTTCCAGAACCCATCTCAAACACAGTTGCTCTAGCCATGTTGTGAATTCTTTGGCTGGACTTCGCCCAGCTGATGGCATTAAACTCAGCAATTGTACATATGACTCAGAGCTGACTCGATCTTCATATTCAGGTGATATCTTCCGTACTCTACCCTTCCTTTTATGTCTCTTTTCCTCAATGTGGACATTGCATCAACTAGGCATGGGGGGGTGGATTCATTTTTTAATCATTTCGTCAGCTCTGTGAAGTTCTTGTAAATTCTATTTCTCTTCTTATATATACATAAAAAAAAATAATAATAATAATAAAATGAATAGGAAGGAATACTTGGACATTAGGACTTTTCAATCTTAGGAAATATTACATTAGGATCTGATCACTAAGACCAAGTCTTTGGGCCTAATCAGGTCGGGTATCGACTAAAATGTGGATTTATTTTTTGAGTCCTTACCATCCTGAATTCTACGGTAATTTGATTAAATTAGCTTGGGTGATAAGTACACAACTTATCAACCCGCCCTCTGATTTGAGGGAACTTTAAGTCTAAGCATCTACACACTATCTTTTCACTGACTTGTTGATTGGTGGTTTTAACGGAAATTGGGTAGCTAATGAACCTTCTAGGGTGATATGGCTAGCAAGTTATCATGGGTAACAGCTCATAGGTAGGTTGTCCAGAGCCCAGTCACTAGACCATTCTCTTCTTGCTGCCTTTAGGTAAATCTTAGACCAGGGAAGCCACCTACATAAAAAAAAGAAAAAAAGTCAAAAATAAAAGAAAATCAAAGGAGAAAAGAAAGAAAAAAAGAAAATAAAAGAAATAAGCCACACTTCGCCGCACAAGTATGGCTGGCAAGTTGTCGATGGTAACAGCTCATCGATCAGTTGTCTAGAACTCAACTCAATAAATACACTGAAAATTCCCAAAACACTTAGGAAGAAGCGAAGAAGTAGAATAAGTCGAGGAGATATACACTGGATTCACCCTTGTGTTGACCCCACAAAAATAAAAGTAGGGAGAAAGCTATTAGTCGTAAAGATACACCTTTAGGCAGAACTCTCTTTTTAAGGTCACCTAGAGGCGTAGAAACCTGAAGTCCATTCTAATTGCCGATCAACGAGTCTATCACATTCACAATAAGATGCTTAGAACTTAGGGTTCTCATCAAATCTTGGGTGGATTGAGTGGCCATAGAAAGCCACTCTTTAAACCTAAACTCAAAAATCCAGAAGAATTAGAAAAGAAGAAAAAGAGAAAAGGAAATTCTTTTTTGAATAAGGCGAGGGCTTGAGGCGGTTTGCATTTTGGTGGATACCCGGGCGCTGTTGTGTCTTTGAAAGTTCAGATCCTGAGTAAAAAGTTTCTTAATGTTGGAAATGATTTATGCCCAAGTAATCCAACCTAATTCTTTTATAAATAGCATGTAGTTTTTGCTAGGGACTAGCAAAAGATAGGCATGGGGGTGTGATGTGCATACATCTGCTTAACCTAAAATGTTTATTAATGCATGTTCTTAGTGTCACATTAGCATCATACATTGTAAATAGTGCATAACATGCATAATCATGCATTTAGATCAAGTTGTATAAATTGTATAGTAATTGTCTCCTTTTTATGGTCAAGGACAGGGCAACTTTTTACCAGGACCTCGGATCGAAGATCCAACCATACAAATCTGACCACAGTGACGATTGGAGTTCAACGACTCCAAAATCGCCCTAATCGGACATCCGTAGCACTAGAAAGAGACCGATGAACTTTCAAGAGAAAGGGCCAAGATGGTGTTAATCCACACCTCAGATGACAAATCCGACCGCATGGATGGTTTCGAATCGACGATTACAGCCTAACGGTACAAAAATCGATCCAATCCGACACCTGTGGCACCATCTACAATACTCAGAAGATGGACAGCCAAGATGGCACCACGTGGCGCCATCTTAGTTGCCCAACCAGCCCCAAGGACCCACCTCTTCCTTTCCTCTTCATCTGATCGATGATTCTCCATCGTTGGATGCCCATCCAACGGCTGCAGACCATTGCACTCAAACTCACCGTGTAACACAAAGCCATGCGTAGCGCGTTGGTCCAGTGCCCTTCGCGAGAAGAGCGAGCGCACGTTCGAATCTGCCCAGTCGCCAAATCAGGTCAAGCAAGCGCGTGGGTGCACGATTGGAGTCATTCGATTCGCATCAAGCGGTGTTGAGCGAGCGATAGCGCCCACTTGCAATCAAACACGTGGTGCTTACGCGTGATCACACGGGGGCACGCGGCGCAGGCAAGGATGGCTTAAGTTGTTCGATCTCTTGATCGCATGACTAATAAAGCATGAACGTGTCTAGGCATTTTGGGTGAAGATGAGCGGGTGCACGTAGCATGCACACACGTTGCCCACAACAGACCTTTTGTGACGTTTAAGTCCATCACTAAAGGTCCCATATTAATGTTTTTGAAATCAAAATGTTCAAAATGCCACCACTCCTTACAACTATAAAAGGAGACCCCCTCCATACGAATTTCTCATCCCTTCTCTTCTCTCCCTCTCCAAAGCTCAAGAGAAGCTTGCCCCACACCGGGATGCTCCTCAACAGCTTAAATCAATTTTTTGCCTCTATTCCAAAAGCAGATCCCAAGACGATGATGACATGCTGCCTCATTCCTGTTCCTCCTATTTCAACCTCCTTCTTCCTGCTCCGTTCCTCGTCTTCCAGGCGTTGTCTCGTCTGGCTCGTCCTCCAAGCGATCGTTGAGGAGGATAACTTCTCTCTCCCATTCTTTTTTCCTGCTTTCTAGAGTAGAATTTTCCTACTTTCTGGTGTAACAATTTCTCGCTTTCTAGTGTAATCTTTTCTTGCTTTCTTAGTTGTACAAACATTTTGCAACATCAAGTGAATGTTTTCTCTCTCTCTCTTTCTCTCTCTTATTGTCTATATTTATTTCGTTTCATTGTGATTATTCCACTCTTTAAACAAAAACACAAGAAAAAATATAATTGTGAATTTTGATCGACGTAGCCTCCCTGAGTTCAACCCAGGATTTCTTTTCCGGTATAAATTTTATTTGTTGAACCTGAGTTCTTCGTTACTCAAACTACAATGACAGGTTTTCAAAACCAACTCCGATAGCGTAGTCCTCCGACATTCAACAGTTTGCAAATAACTTTATTTGGTGATGTGCCTTTTAGGGTTTAACCTTGTTTAATAGCTTTTAGGGTTTAATCTTAGGTATATTCAATAAATTTTAGGAGAACACTCCAAGTTTTGAAAGCACGGGTGTTGATATATTCCTTTAGAAATCAGAAAATATATGTGGAGTTCTTGGTTCTGCCCTAAGAATTAACCTAAATTGGCAAGCTACTTGATGGATCAGTTTTAGATTTAGTGGTGCGGCCCAAACAACTCAAATAATTGCCCTGTTGCATCACTTGATTAAGGCACATAAAAAGTCTTAACCTAGTCATATTTCCACTTACTTATGTGTATTTAGTTGAAGTGTATCAGGTCTACAAGTCAGATCCTGGTTAAGTGGTAGAATCAAAGTGGAATGGTGCACCTTAAATCGAGAGTTGTGGGTATTAGTGTGTGACTCTTTCAGAAAATCCCACAAGAGGAGTATTTTTTTTTGTTTTTTACATATGCGGAGGTGAGATGAGTGGAGGTGGCAAACAAACAGCCAAATCTATCCTAGGGTTTATAAAAGGCACCTAAGTTGATTTGGCTTTGAGTTAATAGTGTGGTGAAATGAACTAGTGGGTGGGGGTGGTGGGGATAAACTTACAAAACATTTATCTGCACTTTTCTCCAATCTAACCGCTCTAGCCTGCCTCGGATGAGTACCTGCAATGAAAGTAAGATCAGAGAAAAAGTGAGATAAAAGTTAGGTAAGGTGGAAAAACACGGGAAAAAAAACCAAAGAGCTTTTCCTTCCCAGCAACGGTGCCAAAATGCCAAAGGTGCTACGATGTAGACACATCCATTTAGGTTAAAATGCCTATTTATGCATGTTCCTAGGCTTAGATTTGCATTCCATATTATAAATATTACATAACATGCATCATTCTACATTTAGAGTAGCTGTATATAATTTAGGTTAATTGCATCCTTTTTGTGGTCAGGAGAGAAGGATATTTATCTCAGATCCTAGGATTGAGGATCCGACCATACAGATCTAATCAAGACAACGATCAGAGTCCAACGCCTTCAAAATCGCCTAGATCGGAGTCCTGTAGCACCATATGCAATCCAAGGAATATAAATGGCCAAGGGACTAGGTGATGCAATTCAGAGTGTCAAACGACAAATCCAACCACATGGATTGATTCGAGGCGACAATTGCAGCCCAATGGCGTGAAAATAGACTCAATCCGACCTTTGTAGCATCCCCTACAAAGGAATGAAGATGGATGGCTCAGGTCGCACCACATGGCACAACCCAAGCAGCCCATGCCCACGCATGTGCCACCGCACGTGCAACACCGTGCAGGATCACGTACGCACATGCGCAATAGCAGCACAAGCACAAGGGTGTGCCTGTAGCGGCAGCAGCTGCGCATATCGAGCATGCGTGCTGATTGCACAGCAAAAATACACCAACAATTGTGCCATCTTGTGCTATTTCCTAGCATTGCCAGTGTATATTAGGGAGCCATAGTCGCATTTGTAAAAAATAAACGCATGCATGCATTTATTTGAGAGGGGAGGAGAGTGAATAAAATGGCCTTGAAATTAACGTATTCCTCAAGTGCTGCCTCGCAAATTCAACATCTTTATTTTTATTTTTTATTTTGGCTTTGAATTTCTCCGTGCGGCTGTAGGGCATGGTAGCTTCTTCTTCGCGCCATTCTCTGCACCAGCTTGCCCTGCCAGCCGCATGCACAGCCATGCACAGCCCAGGGCATGGCTGTGCTTGCCTCCATCCTCTTTATAAAGGGCACGGCTATCTTCTTTGCGAGGAGCCTGGTCCAACTCACAGCACCCTTCCTTCCTCCAGGCCGTCTCCTTCCCTCTCCCCTCCATACACAGCCTCTCTTCCTCCTGAGGAGCTACGCTACGGGCAGGAGCAGCTCATAGTGGTACACTACTACCACTGTGAGTCCCACCACCGCCCAGCTCATCAAAGAGCTAGTGGGAGTGGTGTTTCTCCTCTCTGTTTTCGTCATTCCATCCATTTCCGCCATTGCCACAGAGTCAAGCTTTGAAGCTCAACCGCAGTAGCAGAAGGCGCCGGCCACCTCTCACCCGCACATAGGTCATCGCACATTACAGCACGCGATGCAACTCCTTCCGCGCACGTGCGAGACTGCTCCATAGCCACCGCGCATGCTAAACCAGGCGTAGCCGATTGCCCACGTCGAACACGCACTGTAGCCACTATTCACGCTAGAGAGTGCGACACTGTGGCTACAGTGCAGTGATCAGAAAGTTTCTCACTTATCCAGTCACCGTGCCCTCTCTCTCCGTGCCGCAACCGTCGCCAGCCCGTTGCGCGCCTGCATCTCTCCCCGCGCCTGCTCCAGCGCCTGCGCCCGCTTCTTCGCCCATGTTTCCGCAGCGCACTTCGCTGCGGTCCGCAGCGCGCTTCGCTGCAATCCCTCCCTCGCGCCCGCTTCCTCTAGCGTGCGCGCACATCTTCGTGCGCCTACGCACCTGTGCCTGCGCGTGGACCACCAGACGTCGGCCGCTGCATCCAGACAGCTTAACTCATCACACCTCTTCCTCCAGCAGACGATCTCTCTCTCTCTCTCTCACAGACACTCACCTCACGCACACACACACTGTACACACTCACGTGTACACATGACTCACTCACTCGTACACGACTATATACTTATATATATATATATACATATATATATATATACATATATCTATACATATATACAAATATATCTATAGATATAAATACATATATATATATATACACATATATACATAGATATAACTATATACATATATTACTATATATATATATATCTATATCTATATAGTTATATATATCTATACATATATATCTAATTATGAATATATAAATATATATATATACATACATCTATCTATATATATTTACAAACCTCTATACATATATATATATACATATATATATATATATATATATATATATTTTTTTTTTTTTTTTTCATATGACCTACCACACGTTGTATCGCGGGAATATCTGCACAAGTTGCTGATATTCCCCGATACAGTCATACAGAAAGCATCTCCGCGCACACCTTCCACCCATCCATCCTATACTCCACACGGCACTTCGTCCTGTTGGTTGCGTCTTCCTAGACGACGACCAACTCGACACCATGCTACACGCCATTTCTACCTCCACCCCCACCCCTATATACATATATAATATATACATATATACATACTATATTTCTCTTGTTTCTATTTCTCTTTCCTGCCATTAAAAAGATAAAAAAATATACAAAAGAGAAAAGATAATCCTTGACTTGCAGGTACTCAGTCTTGCGAATAGCAAGACCAGTTTTGGAACCCTAATTTGGCTCAAAGCCAAGAACCTAATTTTGAGGGTGTACCTCAAGGATAAAAATTATCAGAAAAAAATCTTAAATAGAAAAACACCAACAACATAATAAGAGAGTGAAAGAGATTCATTATAGGACAGGCGTAGAAACTTGTTCACCTCTAATCCCACTTCCCTGAGTTCGACCCTGGGCCTAAAAGTGGCCAAGATAAAATCAAGTAGGCCAGGTTAAAAAATTTTTGTAAAAAGATGGTTAGGCTCAATTTAGGTTAACCACTATACTCATTTCAATGATTAAATCACCATATTAACATGACCTATCCGGGTCTACACCACACTTTTTCTTGCACCGTTGCCGGGGAAGTGCACATTCAGGTAAGTTTCTACTCCATTCCTTTAATTTCTCTCTTCTCACATCCTTCTCTTCATGGGTGTTTCTGTTTGTTGGTGTGCAGGTGAACCAAGTTGCAAGTAGAAGGCAGGCAGACGAAGTCGGAGACGTGGGCAGATCCAAGGCGGGAACTAGAGCATGAAGTCGTCGGCACCGCATTGGAGCTTCGCCCACGTTGCGGAATAGGTAGGTCGCTCTTTCTTAGCAACTTAGGTCAACTTGTCACCTTAATAAAAAAAAAAAAACTAAAAACACTTCTTGGGATCTCTTGGGGCAAGTGGATTAAAAATAACTTGTTCAATTGTTTGCCATCATTCCCATCGCCCCGGGATTTCCTGCCAAACTTCACATAGCGAAAATCCAAGAATCATGATTCTTGAATCTTTCGCTATGTGAAGTATTCTTTAAGGCAAAAATAAAAAGATTGATCGCCATCCCCCTTTGCCTCATTTATCTGCAATTCGGGATCACATTTTTGGTGGGGAGACTTGGAATTGAATTGATTCCAACCCCAACACGACCTTTCACGTGCCTAAGGTTCAATCCCGAATACTTCAATCCCAACAATTTGATTTTCTTTATCTTATGGTTGAGCCTTGTGTGTGGAAATCATTTTTGGTGATTGGGAGCACTTGAATTGAAGTGCTTTGGCTCCCTTTCACACGAATCTAAAATTGATTCGTGCATCCACACATAGAAATCTCCATCTAGGGAAGCCCATTGCATTTTAGCATGCATTAACCAACTAACATTGAAGAAGGGTTTGTTGTGCTTAGAAAAAAACTTGTATTCTCTCAAAACCCGGAGATTAGTTGAATTTGTAATTCAGTGAAATCCTAAAATCCATACTACTTAAGGTTGAAACTCTAAAAACCATTCACCAATTAAAACTTCAATTCATGGAGATTTCCCCGTTGCATGCTTGGTGTACACACTTTACAAAATCAATCACTTGGGCATTACCCGTAAATAACGCCCTTCACATTCCAGAAGCACTTGATCCTAAGCCTCTAACTAAAACTGGTAGCAACTTGACCCTTATTAAGGATTGGAGGTCTAACTACCTGTGTGTAGCACCTACATGCTGGTGAGGGTTCCTGCGTGCTATCGGGTGTCTAAGACTGGGGCAAACGGCCTTTCAATCTGGCCCAGTGGTTCCACGGTGCTTGCATTTGGTTTCGTAGGTCGTGATAGTAGGAAACTTAGATCTTTAGGTCTAAGGGCACACTGTAGAGGTTAGGAATTTGATTGTATTGATTTGTCATCAAGTGTACCTTTGTGGCATCATTTCTCTCATCTCCTTTTCCCTTTGTATCCCCCCAATTCTTCTTGCGGTAGTGCTTGTTTGGAAGGAGGTCACAAAACCCTAAACTGTGTGAATTGACTGATAAATTTAGAAAAGAAGCCAAATCGTCCTCCCCCTCCACAAACATGACTGCACGCCCACCCTCAAATCCCAAGGGAGGAAACTGCCCTCAAAACCCACCAGGTGGTGGAGCCTTAGATCCCATAACCTGCCTCCAAGCCCAAATGGAAATGTATAATGAACAAATTGAGGCCATTAGGGAAACATTGGAGGAAATGCAAAACCCTCCCGAATGGGAGGAGCCTAGGTCTCTTAGCTCCTATCAGAATCCAGCTGCTATAGCGACCATAGGACAAATTCGGGTCCCCATGGGCGGGGACGACTTTGAATTGAAACCTAACATAATTGTCCTGATAAATTTTCACTTCCATGGTCTTGCAAGTGAAGATCCTTTTCTCCACTTGGAAGACCTAACTTGATTGGCTGAAACAGTTAAACCAAGAAATATCGGGTTACCTATAGTCCTTATGAAAGTGTTCCCATTTTCATTGCGAGATAAAGTGTCGCAGTGGTTACGTAGCCTTGGGAGAACCATTCACTCTTAGGAAGAAATGCGAACAGTGTTTCTCAAGAAGTTCTTCCCAATCGGGTGAACTAATGCGCTTTGCTATGCTATCACTTCATTTACGCAACAAAATGGCCAACATTTTCATGAGGCATGGGAGAGATATAATGACCTCCTCAAGAAGTGTCCGCACCATGGTCTACCTAAGTGGCATATAGCTCAAATTTTCTACTATGGGATAAATGAGACTTTGAAGCATATTGCAGATGCTTCCTGCAGAGAGAATTTCATGAATAAAGACGAGAATGGTGTATTTGAATTATTTGAAAATATGAGCGAAAACTCAATGAACAATGCCTCCATTGTCACCTTTAATCGTACCAGCCTGCCCCGTAATGTCCACAAAGTTGACACGGGACCCTCCCATTCATCCACAGATCTCAGCCTTATCGCACAGAAATTGGATGAAGTCACTGTCATGCACAAGAAGTTGGACGAGCTTCTGGCCAACCCTGGCCATTCTATGGCAAACAACCCCACCTCACCACTTCATCACAATCCCAATTCTTCCAAAACCAGGCTTATCCCTAGAAACCCCGTAAGACCTTCCTTACCGAGTGTCGCATCGAGCGATTCGGTAAGTCATGTGGATCTGGCTTCTGCAACCCAGTATTTTGATATGGAGGACCAAGCCTCCGTGTGCTCGGATGCGTATTTACATGCGGACCCATCTTCTGGCACAGAAGATGCTTGCACCCTGGGGAACAACCCGTTCTCTGCCACTTATAACCTAGGGTGGCGAAATCATCCGAACTTCACATGGTCCAACAACCCGCAGCGCCAAAACCCTGTGGATGGACCAATGCGACCGTCCGCACCTGTCATCCCAAAGGCCCAGTCTAATCCTATGGCAAATCTGCCATCGGGTCCTTATGTACCGCAAACAGAACATGCATCAAGTCCACTTGACAAATTGATGCGAATGATGATGGAAATGTCAAAGCACCATGAAGAGAACATGACCTCTCTTCAGGACCAATTGGCGCAGCAGAATGCTGAGATCAGTCAACTACGCAAGGTGACTCGATCTCAGGGCACTCTCCCAACCCAACCTGTTCCCAACCTACGAAATTTCGTACCCCGTGGCCCTCAACCACAGGTACGACCTTCTCAGTGGCAGGTTCATCAGATTCTACAGGCTTCGAGCATTCCACCGAGATTTCAGGCTAATCCCACTGCAGCACCTCACTCTTATGTCCCTATTGTGAACCCTCCTTCGCCTTATGATCCCACTGGACCCGCATCATCCAATGCGATCACTATGAGGATCGGTAAGCAGCCCATCAATCCGCCTCGACCTGATCCTGGCCCGTCTTCTTCATCGCCCTCTCATTCGGGATGCGCACCGCCGCGAGAGGACGATACACCCAAATTGGTGCCAGAATCAATCCCATTCCCTGAGGCTCTACTGAGGGAGCCAAAAGGAAAGAGGAAAGATACGCAGGCCTTTGATAACCTGCGTAATTTGTTCAGGGATGTTGAAATCAAGGTACCCCTGCTTGAGGCTATCGACCACATACCTACTGTCGCCCGATTTTTCAAAGACTACACAGCACCCATGTGGCAGTCAAAGGAAACTAAGAATCCGGTGGTTCTCTCACCTCATGCGAGTTGTGCCATACTGTCAAATCTACCACCGAAGCAGAAAGATCCAGGCACACCGCTTATTTCCTGTAGCATCGAAGGTTGCAATTTTAACCGTGCCTTGCTTGATCTAGGATCTTCCATCAATCTTATACCAACCATCATGCCGGAAAAATTTTCCTTGGGAAATTTGAAACCCACCCCTATCACGTTACAGTTGGCAGATCGTTCTATCAAAATTCCAAAGGGTGTGGTGGAAGACGTGGTGGTTAGGGTCAATAGTCTCTGTTTTCCTGTTGACTTTCTTATTTTAGATATGGAAGTTCCTAGCTCACTTTCTGATTGTCCGATCATCCTTGGTCGACCTTTGTTGGCCACAGCCTGCGCCCATATCGACTGCAAGTCGGGCTGTATTGAGATTGCCGTTGGATCTGAGAAGCTTAAGCTTAACATCTTCAAGGCAGCCAAGAACTTAGATTGCGATTGCATCGAGGATGACACATCTGACAAGGACATGGCTGTCAGCGTGTGTATCGGACTAATTGGGACCTATTCTGACTACTGTGGACTGCCTTTAAACACTGACGATTGCCTGACCGACACATATTGTGACGTTCCCCCATCCCTCCCTATTCTCGTACCTTCTCCTGGCCAGACTTCTGACGAGGTTTTCTCCGCTTCCCATACCTCGTGGTCTAAGTCATATCCGGGCTACTCACTGCCGGTCCACGCTCTTGAAGACTAGATTGCCCTTTCTTTCCCGCCAAATCAGGTGAAGTTGCAACTCCACACTGGGACCTTGAGCCCATATACTACTCATTGGGGCTATTCCTTTTTGGATCCATCTATCCAAGAAGCCCCTCTTCTTGGCCAATCTGAGGGCCAACTTCTTCCTCCTGACTTGTTTTCCGATCCTCCTAGGATACTCTCGTCCTAGGAAATGCCAGATCTTTCACCATCCACTCTCGAGCTGAAAGAGCTGCCTAGTACACTTAAGTATGTTTTCTTGGGACCAAATGAAATGCTCCCCATAATCATCAGTTCAAAATTGACCAGGGAGCAAGAGTGAAAAATAACAAAGGTCCTTATGGAACACAAGGCAGCCATTGGATGGTCTTTATCAGATTTAACTGGCATTAGCCCCTCCTACTGCACTCACCATATATATACGGAGGAGGCTCAACCTTCCCGAGAGATGCAGCGATGTCTCAACCCTAACATGCGGGAGGTTGTTAAAAAGGAAATTATTAAGTGGCTGGATACGGGTATAATCTACCTGATCAGCGATAGCCCCTGGGTAAGTCCAATTCACGTCGTACCGAAAAAGGCAGGACTCACCATCCGTGTCAATGACAGGGGCAAATCCACCCCTACACACACTCCTACATATTGGAGAGTGTGTGTAGATTATAGGAAACTCAATGCTGCAACTAAGAAAGATCACTTTCCACTACCTTTCATTGACCAAATCCTGGAGCGGTTAGCGAGAAATAAATTTTTCTGTTTCCTAGATGGATTCTCAGGATATAACTAGGTGGCAATTATCCCCCGAGACCAAGAGAAAACCACTTTTACCTGCCCCTTTGGCACCTTTGCATTTAGAAGAATGCCGTTCGGACTTTGTAACGTGCCAGCAACTTTCCAGAGATGTATGCTGGCAATATTTCATGACATGGTGGGTGACTTTCTCAAGGTCTTCATGGATGACTTTTCAGTCTTTGGACCATCTTTCGATGACTGTCTTGCCAACCTGACCTGTATCCTTAGGAGATGTATTGATGTAAACCTCATGCTCTCTTAGGAAAAAGAGCATTTTATGGTACACGAGGGAAATGTTCTCGGACATATCATCTCCAATAGGGGTATCGAGGTTGACAGAGCTAAGCTTGATGTAATTGCTGATTTTCCTGTGCCTGGCTCTGTCAAACAAATCCACTCCTTCCTGGGACACGTCAGTTTCTATAGGAGATTCATCAAAGATTTCTCCAAGATTTCTCGACCTTTAACTCATCTCCTACTGACCAACGTACCCTTCGATATGGGCCCCGACTGCATACGAGCATTCACGCAGCTGCGTAATGCTGTCACCAAGGCCCCTGTTCTCCAGCCACCTGATTGGTCCCTCGACATTGAACTCATGTGTGACGCTTCCGACCTTGCAGTCGGAGCCATCCTGTGACAAAGACGCGATAGACACCCCTTCGTGGTGTACTACGCCAGTAAGACGTTGGACGAGGCCCAGTGTAATTATACTACCACTGAAAAAGAACTACTGACGGTCGTCATTAGGCTGGAGAAATTCCTCTCTTACCTTCTGGGCTCACATGTTATAGTTTTCACTGATCACGTGGCCATTCGCCATCTCATGCATAAGAAGGATGCCAAGCCTAGACTGATTCGTTGGATCCTTCTGCTCCACAATTTGACATTGAGATCCTTGATAAGGCCGAAGCCCAGAATGTTGTGGCTGATCATCTTTCTAGACTGGACCCTGACCATATTGGACTTACTCTGCCGATTAATGAGATTTTTCCTGATGAGCACCTATTGGCAATTAATGTGGCAAGTGGACCTTGGTATGCGGACATTGCCAATTACCTTGCTTCTGGATCCCTTCCAAGTGGCTGGCCTAAAAACCAGCGTGAGTGTCTCATGGCAGAAGCAAAGTATTATTTCTGGGATAATCCACTTTTTTTTGGATAGGTGCTGATCAAATCATCCGTCGCTGTATTCCTGACAGCGAATTCCCCAGTGTGCTATTCTTCTGCCACGATCAGGCCTGTGGAGGCCATTTCTCTAGGAGGAAAACTGTAGCCAAGGTGTTGCAGTGCGGTTTCTTTTGGCCCTCCCTTCACCTGGATGCACACAATTATGCCAAACATTGCACTAGGTGCCAGTCGTTAGGGTCAATGTCACGTCGTGACATGATGCCCTTACAACCCATCCTAGCTGCGGAAATCTTCGACATTTGGGGAATTGATTTCATGGGTCCCTTTCCTCCTTCCAACGGCTTCGAATTCATCCTCGTGGATGTTGATTATGTTTCAAAATGGATCGAGGCTATTCCCACGCACCGTGCTGACCATATTATATCCACTGGATTTGTCAAAGACCACATTTTTGCGCACTTTGGGATCCCTCGAGCCATTATCTCGGATGGAGGAAGCCACTTTACCCATGCTTCTTTTCGGGCACTTCTGAGGAAATACGGAGTCCACCATCGTATCGCATCCCTGTATCATCCTCAGACGAACGGCCAGGCAGAGTTCGGTCTGATCGTAAGGATTGGTCCGACAAGCTGATTGACACACTTTGGGCGTATCGGACCACCGTCAAGGATCCCCTTGGTATGTCTCCTTATAGAATCGTTTACGGGAAGCCTTGTCATTTGCCCGTGGAGTTGGAGCACCGCGCTTATTGGGCAGTTCGCCAATGTAACCTTAACCCAAACCTGTGTGGTCAAGAAAGGAAACTCCAACTCCAGGAGCTGGAAGAGCTCCATCGTGAAGCCTATGATTCTGCCTTAACTTTCAAGCAACGCACTAAGGCTTTTCACGACAGCCGTATTCGGCGGAAGGAATTTGAGCCATCTTAGCAAGTTTGGCTCTACAATGCCCGGCTCAAGTTCTTTCCCAGGAAACTGAAGTCCAAATGGACTGGTCCTTTCCTAGTCTCGAGACCATTTCCCAACGGAGCCGTTGAGATTGAAGATCCCAAATCTGGGAATAAATTTATGGTCAATGGGCAGCGTTTGAAACCCTATCTTACTCTTGAACCTGCCCCTGTTGGAGAAACTGTTGCCCTGCTGGAGGGTAACTGATGTTGTGCCTCATTCTGAGTCCAGCTGGGGACGTTAAATTCAACGCTCGTTGGGAGGCACCCCAACAACACTCTGCCACTATCATGTTCACTTCACTTTTCACTTCATCACCCACCATCCACCCACCCTGCTGTATACCCTACACCTCAACTCTTGTTACCCGATCTTTCTTCCTTCCTCTACCCTACCCTGCATGCATATGAGGACATAGCATTGTTTGGCATGGGGGGGTGGATGGGCATCCATAGGATCTGGGTATTTTAGGGTATCATGAAGTCTCCATCTATCTATAAATATGTTCAAAAAAAAAGAAAATGGTGTTCAGTAATGATCTGAAGGCTGAAACAAAAATACAATAAGTGTTTGTGGATATTCAACCACTGTTTTGAAGACTTTCCAGGCCACAGAAGCTTGATTCGCTCAGGCTCGGCTTAATTCACTTGAGTATTGACAAGATAGATCAGAATCTCTCCTAACTAAGGATGTATTCTTGTACTTGAGACACCAGTATAGGATCCGTTGGTTTGCCTCTACTCGAGAGCCTAAGTAATCTTGGTTCACACTACACATATCTAGAAAGACCAGGTGAACATAAGATCCAACCCTAGTGTTCATTAGGGAAGGTGGAGTCCTTACCTGTGCACGCAGGTAGACTTTTCATCCCAGGCTTTAGTCTTGTGTTTAGGAGAGACTCTTTCCACCAAAAAAAAACTCTCCCACCAAAAGAAAACTGTGCACCTCCAAATAATGTTGTAAGAGATATACTAACACGTGTTTCAAAAAAAAATAAAAAAAAACCTACAAATAAGTCAGTATATCTCACAAATGTCTGCAAAGTCTTCTCCCTACAAAAGTTCTTCAGGGCAAGTTACAAATACCTTATTTTCTTGGAGCCACAAATGTAATAAAATGGGAGTTGAGTTTTCCGTCATCTTTTTGAGGGTCAATCCAAAGACACAAGCTGAAACTGGGACCAACCTGCACTTAAAAATTCGTGAAACCTTAGGCTTGAGTCTTAATGTTCATCTGGTCAGTCTTGATCCTTCACTAAGCACAAGCCATAATCTCTTGAGGTCTCGAGTACAGCAAAAACCTCCCAGATCTTGGAAATCGTACTTAAGGTTTAAATATCAAGAGTCCTGGTTAGTCGAGAGATGGTCTATGCCACATAAGACTTAAAGTGTTGGTAGTCTTCTCTGCAATTGGTTCTCACAATATCCAACAAATAAACACACCTATGTCGCCTCTGAAGAAGATCTTCAACTTAAAGATCATTTCTAAATACAAGAAAAAAATGTTTTGCTAGGGACTAGAAAAAGATAAGCATGGGGGTATGATTGCACAACAAAAATACACCAACAATTTTGCCATCTTGTGCTATTTCCTAGCATTGGCAGTGCATATTGAGGAGCCATAGTCGCATTTGTAAAAAATAAATGCGTGCATGCATTTATTTGAGAGGGGAGGAGAGTGAATAAAATGGCCTTGAAATTAACGTATTCCTCAAGTGCTGCCTCGCAAATTCACCATCTTTATTTTTATTTTTTATTTTGGCTTTGAATTTCTCCGCGCGGCTGCAAGGCATGGTAGCTTCTTCGCACCATTCTCTGCACCAGCTTACCCTGCCAGCCGCATGCACAGCCATGCACAGCCCAGGGCATGGCTGTGCTTGCCTCCATCCTCTTTAAAAAGGGCACAACTATCTTCTTTGCTGGGAGCCTGGTCCAACTCACAGCACCCTTCCTTCCTCCAGGTCGTCTCCTCCCCTCTCCCCTCCATATGCAACCTCTCTTCCTCCTAAGGAGCTACACTGCGGGCAGGAGCAGCACACAGTCGTACATGACTACCACTGTGAGTCCCACCACCGCCCAGCTCATCAAAGAGCTGGTGGGCGTGGTGGTTCTCCTCTCTATTTTTGTCATTCCATCCATTTCCACCATTGCCACAGAGTCAAGCTTTGAAGCTCAGCCGCAGTTGCAGAAGGCGCCGGACGCCTCTCGCCTGCATGTAGGCCACCGCGCACGCTAGCACCCAGTGCAGCTCCTTCCACGTGCACACCAGCCCATTCCATAGCCACCGTGCACGCTGAACCGGGCACAGCTGGTCACCCGCACCGAGCGCGCACTGTAGCCACTATTCACGCTAGAGAGCGCGACACCGTGGCTACTGTGCGGTGACCGAAAAGTTTTTCACTAATCCAGTGACCTCGCGCTCTCTCTACACGTCGCAGCAGTCGCCAGCCCGTCCGCACACCCGCGTCTCTCCTACCGCCTGCTTCTTCTCCCGCGTTTCCCCTCAGCACGCAACGGGGTGCGTTGCGGTCTGCAGTGCACTTCGCTGCAGTCCCTCCCTCGCGCCTGCTCCCTCCAGCGTGCATGCGCGTCTTCGTGCGCCTACGCGCCTGCGCCTGCGCGTGGACCACCAGACGTCGGCCGCTGCATCCAGGCGGCTTAACTCACCACGCCTCTTCCTCCAGCAGACGATCTCTCTCTCTTTCTCTCTCTCTCTCTCTCACAGACACTCACCTCACGCACACACACACACCACACTTGTACACACTCACGTGTACACATCACTCACTCACTCGTACACGACTATATACTTATACATATATATATATACATATATTATTACCTATACAACTAAGTATAAGTATATATACATATATATACATTTACATATATACATATATATCTATAGATATAAATACATATATATATATATATCTATGTACATATATCTACATACATAGATACTTATATTAATATATCTATATACATATATACATATATATAACTATATACATATATTACTATATATATATATCTATATCTATATAGTTATATATATATACATATATATCTAATTATAAATATATAAATATCTATATATATACATACATCTATCTATATATATATTTATATATCTTTATATACATACATACATATACATATATATATCTATATATTTATATATATATATTTATACATATATATATACATACATCATCTATATATATTTACATACCTTTATATATATAAAAACATATATATATATATATTTTCATATCACCTACCACACGTTGTATCGCGGGAATATCTGCACCAGTTGCTGATATTCCTCGATACATGCATACAGAAAACGTCTCCGCACACACCTTCCACCCATCCATCCTACACACCACGTGGCACTTCGTCCTGTTGGTTGTGTCTTCCTAGACGACGACCAACTCGACACCATGCTACACGTCATTTTCTACCTCCACCCCCAGCCCTATATACATATATAATATATACATATATATACTATATTTATCTTGTTTCTATTTCTCTTTCCTACCATTAAAAAGATAAGAAAAATATACAAAAGAGAAAAGATAATCCTTGACTTGTAGGTACTCAGTCTTGCGAATAGCAAGACCAGTTTTGGAACCCTAATTTGGCTCAAAGCCAAGAACCTGATTTTGAGGGTGTACCTCAAGGACAAAAATTATCAAAAAAAAAATCTTAAATAGAAAAACACCAACAAAATAACAGAACGGAAGAAATTCGTTGTAGGACAGGCGTAGAAACTTGTTCACCTCTAATCTCGCTTCCCTGAGTTCGACCCTGGGCCTAAAAGTGACCAAGATAAAATCAAGTAGGCCAGGTTAAAAAATTTTTGTAAAAAGATGGTTAGGCTAGATTTAGGTTAACCACTATACTCATTTCAATGATTAAATCACCATATTAACACGACCTATCCGGGTCTACACCACATGCGTAACAAGGGCACGTGCAGCACGCACCAGCGATGCGACAATAGGGGCACGTGAGTGGGATCTTCAGCGACGTTTGCAGTGAATCTTCAGCGACGTTTATGACCTTCACTAAATGTCTTGCATATGAATTTGATTCTTTCATCCACTATAAAGGACCCCTACCCCTCCTATTTTTCTTCATCTCTTCCTTTCTTCACCTCACCACCTCCAAGGCTCTAGAGAGAGCTTATCTCAAGCCCGGGATGCTCCTCTATAGTAGAACCAAAGTCTTTCCTACCACTCACCCCCCTTCGTGGAGCATCTCGTGGTCGTCTCCTCACCTCCCTTGGGGAAGAAGATCCTCACTACAATGCCGTCCTACCCCACCCTCTGTCCTCCAACTCCATCCTCCTTTGTCCTGCTCCTCACCACCTTCTTCCAGTCGATGTCAGAGTGAGTTGTCCTCCGAGCAACCGTCAAGGGAGATTTCTCTCACCTCTTTCTATCTTTCTTTCACTTTCGTAGTGTAGATTTTTTGCTTTCTTAGTTGTAACAAACAATTCTTTATGAATAGATGATTATTTCTCTCGCTCTCTCTTTCTCCCTCTCTCTCTTAAATTTTTGCAAGTAGATTAGCTAGAATTCATCGACCTGTTCTATTGCTTGCTAAAAGTACCAAAAATTAGAAAATATAAAAATGACTAAAAACTAATAAAAGTGAAGCGCAAATTTTTATAAAACCAAACGTTTGCCTCCCCGTGTTCGACTCGAGACTCCCTTGGAGTTTCAATTATAAATTTTATCTGACTGACGTGTTTTGCGAGCTACGAAGATGGGTCCTCCAAACCCTAATTTTAATTCTCAAAACATGCCTCGATCACTTTGGTTTTTTTTCCCGTGTTTTTCCAACTTACCTAACTTTTTTTACACTTTTTCTCTTATCTTACTGTGATTGCAAGTACTCATTCGAGGTGGGCCAGAGCAGTTAGATCAGAGAAAAGTGCGGATGAAGGTTTTGTAAGTTTATCCCCACCACCCCCACCCTAGTTTTCATTCCATAACCTAATAACTCAAACCCAAATCAACATAGGTGCTTGCATAAACCCTAGGGTAGATTTTGGTTGTTTGATTGTCACTCCACTCACCTCACCTACCTGCATATATAAAAAATTAAAAAAAATATTCTTCTCTTGTGAGATTTAACTGAAAGCTACATACTTAACACCCACAACTTCTTATCCTAAGGTTCACAGTCGCTTTGATTCTAACACTTACCGAGGGCTAACCTGTGGACCCAGTACACTTCAACTCAATACACATAAGTGAGTAGAAATCTGTATAGGTTAAACATTCTTGTGTGCCTTAACTAAGTGGTGCAACAGGCTAATTATTTGAGCTGTTTGGGCCGCACTACTCAATTTAAAACTGATTCATCAAGTAGCTTACCTCTTAGGGTTGATTTTTAGGGCTGAACCAGGCACTCCACATTTTTTCTGATTTCTAATGAAATACAGCATCACCAGTGCTTATAAAACTTGGAGTGTTCTACTGAACCCTGATTGAACCAACTTGAGGATTAAACACTAAAAGCTACTAAACAAGGTTAAACCTTAAAAGACACATCATCAAATAACCTTGTTTGCAAACCTTGGATGTGTACGCACACACATTTGAATTGATCATTAAGGGCACAACCCATTTAAAGGGCCCATCACATTCCAAGAGCACAATCATCCCAAGCCTAATTAAAACTGAGTAGACGTTGGCCTTAAGGATTGATTCGCCCTTCGGGGCTGAGACTGAGATTTTTTTCGATTAATCTACTTTTGCTAGTCCATCTGATGTCTAGCTAGGAGACTAGCATCAAACGACCATGACTGGGGTTACACTAGGAACCAGAAGCGCAAGCCAAGGAAGAACCTTCTCCCTAGCCCCTCTTTCTAACTGGTTGGATTGACTGGACAAAAGTAGACCAAATCCTTTATAATCTCAAGATGGGTCCTGGGAGTCTGTAGGTCTTTAGGCTAACCCACCTAAGGATATGGTTGATTGCTTATACTGCAGGGCTCCTTTCTCTCTTCTGATTTCCCTTTTATTCTACCATGTATCCTTCCACATCTTACATGCATTTCCCATCCTACCCTCCTACCAACACTTATCCCCAAGATGATTACTATCCTAACTTGACATATGGCTACCCATCTCCTAACCGAGACAACTTTGATTGGGGATATGAATTTGAACCTCAGTTTCTAGGGCCTAACCTTAGACAGCAAGACTATGATTACTATCCTTCCCAAAGCTACAATGATTATAGATCTTCATCCTTTGATCACCAAACCAACCCAATTTACAATTAGGAAGGATATAATGATTATAACACCTACCCTCAGTATTCCACTGAATATAGGTTGCCACCATCCTTTGAACATCCTAGAATGACCTACTTTCAAGGAGGGACCCGAGAACCTTGATATCCTGACTCCCTTAGATTTAACCCAAACCCACGTAAACCTGAATCGAACCAGTTGGTTCAGGTGAACTAGATCTAGGGTAGGGTGTTGGCTAATTTGGGGAACACTATACAATCTTTAGAAGCTCAACCAACAACATGCACTGAAGCATTGGAGCCTCTGATCAAAATGATTGATGAACTTAATAGTTCTCTATTGGATTTGCTCCAAAATGTTAGGGATAGGGACTTGGGTGAGTTTCTACTTGGGAAATTATCAAGGTTGAGGATGAAATTTGTGGTTGCCCTAGTCAAATCTTGGGATGATTCTCAAGATGAACCCCCTTTAGGAGAGCCAATATCTGAACCTGCTCAGGCACCTATCAGGGGGGATACATTTTCTGAGACCAGAGATGACCAGGATGGTCTAGAGCAACCAATTAAGGATGAACCGATTAATTCACCTGAGATCCTTGAGCTAGGGAGCGTGGAAAAATGTCTCTATGGATCAAGAAATGACATGCGATTTTTAGACATCTATAAATGAGGATCATGAATTCTTTGACTTTGAGGGTGAAGAATCTTTTGGTGAAGTCTCACTTGAACTTAAGGAAGAGGATTTTGGTGAGACAATCGGGCTCGAGGAGCATGACGAACTATTTGATAGCCCGATCATTGAAGATTGTGATCCGATTGGGGCTGACATGGAGGATACTGATCCTAATATAATAGATGATCAAATCGATAGCCCCAACCTTCAATCACACCCTAAAGAATTGAATGATGATATTTTTGAGATCACCAGACCCACGTCAATCTTGATTCAACTATGATTTCTGGACTTGGGTAAATCAAATGTGGTGAATGATATGCTAGATGTCCCGGAACTCGAACACTTGATGTTGGAGGATAGAAATGTGGAAATGAAAATCTGGGATGTTAATTCTAAGGAAACTACGATTTTGGATCTAAGGGTTCTTATTGACCTGAAGCCACCTAATTTCTACTAGAACCCTTACGATATCTTTCACGTGCAACCTAAGCTCAGAATTATTGACTATCTTTCTGAGCTGAATTTTAAGTGGACATCTGAAACTTGTAAATCAAATCTACCTTTTGTCTGACACTTTAGTCTTGGGTTGCACACCACCAAATCGTAGGCCTGGCCCCGCAAGCTTAACAACCTTCAGTTCTAGGTGATTTTCATTCAGAACCTAAGAACCACTCGACCCTGGGGCATGGGTCTGCACCATAATATGGTCCACATTTGTGGACATCTTCTGTTAGTGAGTTGGAGGATCGATATTTTTATTTTGACTCTGACTCGCACTTGTGAATTCTCAATTTCTTCCTTGTATGTATGTTATGCCTAGCTGAAGGCATTAAATTTAGCACGTGTTTATATTCCATGTTCTCTATGAAGCTGACTAGATTTTCACATTTTGCAGGTGATATTCTATTTACTCCGCCCTTTTCATGTCTTTATTTTTACAATGAGGGCATTGCATCATTTAGGGATGGGGGTGGATACTTAATCCTGAAATCATTTTGTTAACTCCATAGAATTTCTTTTAGTTTCTTTAAAAAAAAGTTGAAATTTCAAAAAGACAAAAAAAAATAGAATTAGGAGAAGAGAACTTAGGCTTTTAGGCGTTATTAACTTTAAGAAATGATACAAGAGGACCTAAACACTTAGACTCTTCAGATCATCGGGTTTAATTAGCCCAGGTGTCCACTCGAATGTGGACTTAGTCTCAAGTCCTTGACAAGTAATTCTATTTTAAACTGGTCAATAAATAGGGGTAACAAGTATACGACTTATCAACACACCCTCTTATTTGAGGGGACTTTAAGCCTAAGCATTTACACACTTTTTCTACTAACTCACTTTTCGATAGTTTCTTCAGAAATTGGGTAGTTAATGAACTGTCTATGGTGGTATGGCTGGCAAGTTATCGGTTGTAACAGCTCATCGGCCAGTTGTCTAGAGTCTAGTCACAAGACCATTTTCTTCGTACTACCTTTAGGTAAATCTTAGATCAAGGAAGCCACCTACTTAGAAAAAAAAAAGAAGAAAATAAAAAAAATAAACAAATAAAACCACACTTCATTGCACGAGTATGGTTGGCAAGTTACCGTGGGTAACAACCCATTGGCCGATCATCCAAAGCCCAGCTCACAAAAATGCATAATAATTCCCAAAACACTTCAGGAAGAAGCGGGGAAGTAGAATAAGCCAGGGAGATATACACTGGGTTTTCCCTTGTGTTGACCCTATAAAGAAAAGTAGGGAGAAAGCTACTGCTCGAAAAGATAAATCTCTAGGCAAAGTCACCTGGGTCGTAGAAACCCAAAGTCCATTTTAACAGCCGCCTAGTGAGTCTTTCACTCTTTTCACTAGATGCTTAGCACTTAGAGTTCTTTTCGAGTCTTGGGCATGTCGAGTACCCATAAAAAGTTATCCCAAAACTCCCAAACTCCAAAATTCCAAAAAAAAAAAATAATGTTTCTTCCCTTTTCAAATAAGGTGAGGACTTGGGCGATCTTCATTCTGGCAGACACCCAGGTACAGTTGAGTCTTCGTAGTTTAGGACCTTAGTTGATAATTTATATTGTTAATAAACAACATAAGCCTAAGCGATTGAATCCTAATTCTGGTTTCATACATAGCATGTACTTTAATTTTGGTAGGAACTAGCAAAAGATACGCATGGGGGTATGTTGTAGACACATCCATTTTGGTCCAAATGTCTATTTATGCATGTTCCTAATCTTAGATTTGCATTCCATACTATAAATATTACATAACATGCATCACTCTGCATTTAGAGCAGTTGTATATAATTTAGGTTAATTACATTCTTTTTGTGGTCAGGAGACAAGGATATTTATTTTGGAGTCTTGGATTGATGATCTGACTATACGCATTTGATCAAGATGACTATCGGAGTCCAACGCCTCCGAAATTGCCTCAATCGAAGTCCCATAGCACCATATGCAATCCATTGAAGATCAATGGCCGAGTGACTAGGTGACGCAATCTGGAGCGTCAAATGACAAATCTGACCACATAGATGGATTCGCGTCGATGATCGCAGCCCAACAGCACAAAAATCTACTCAATCCGACCTCTGTAGCATCCCCTAAAACGGAATGAATATGGATGGCCCAGGTCACGCCACGTGGTGGAACCCAGGTCACCCATGTGCACGCACGCGCCGCTGCATGTGCACAGCCGCACGGGATCGCACACGTGTGCATGTAGTAGTAGTGCAGGCATAAGGGCACACGCACAACAGTTGCAGCGGTGTGTATCGAATGCGCACGTGCAACAATGTTAAGTGCAGCGCGCACCAGTGGTGTAGCAGTAGGGGCGCGATAGCAGGATCTTCAGCAACGTTTGCGATGAATCTTTAGCGACGTTTATTACCGTCACTAAATGTCATGTATACGAATTTGATTCTTTCCTCCACTATAAAAGGACCCCTACCCCTCCCATTTTTCTTCATCTCTTCCTTTCTTCACCTCACCACCTCTAAGGCTCTAGAGAGAGCTTGTCCCAAGCCCAGGATTCTCCTCTAAAGTAGAACCAAACTTTTCCCTACCTCTTACCCCCTTCATGGAGCATCCCATGGCCATCTCCTTACCTCGCTTCGGGACGAGGATCCTCACCGCGACGCCATCCTACCCCTCCCTCCATCCTCCAGCTCCATCCTCCTTCGTCCTACTCCTCACCACCTTTCTCCAGGTGACATCAGAGTGAGTCATCCTCCAAGCAACCGTCGAGGAGGATTTCTCTCACCTCTTTCTATCTTTCTTTCGCTTTCATAGTGTTGATTTTCCGCTTCCGTGGTTGTAACAAAGAATTCTTTTGAATAGATGATTGTTTCTCTCTCTCTCTTTCTCCCCCTTTCTCTTAAATTTTTGCAAGTTGATTAGCTAGAATTCATCGACTTGATCTCTTGCTTGGTAAAAATACCAAAAAAATTAGAAAAGATAAAAATGACCAAAAATAAATAAAAATGAAGCACGGATTTTTATAAAACTAAACATTCGCCTCCCTGTGTTTGACCCAAGACTCCCTTGGAGTTTTGGTTTTAAGCTTTATCTGATAGATGCATTTTGCGAGCTATGACGACGGGTCCTCCAAACCCTAATTTTAATTTGCGAAACATGCCTCCATCATTTTTATAAAACCACACTTCACCACACGATTATGGCTGGCAAGTTGCTGTAGGTAACAACCCATTGGCCGGTTGTCCAGAGCCTAGCTCACAAAAATGCACAATAATTCCCAAAACACTTAGGGAAGAAGCGGGGAAGTAGAATAAATCAGGGAGATATACACTGGGTTTGCCCTTGTGTTGACCCCATAAATAAAAGTTGGGAGAAAGCTACCGTTGGAAAAGATAAACCTCTAGGTAAGGTCACCTAGGGTCGTAGAAACCCGAAGTTTGTTTTAACGGCTGCCTAGTGAGTCTTTCACACTTTTCACTAGATGCTTAGCACTTAGAGTCCTTTTCGAGTCTTGGGTGGGTTGGGTAGCCATAAAAAGTTATCCTGAAACTCTCAAACTCCAAAAGTAAAAAAAATTAGAAAAGAAGAAAAATAAGAAAAAAATTATGTATCTTCTCTTTCCAAATAAAGCGAGGGCTTGGGCAGTCTACATTCTGATAGACACCCAGACATTGTTGAGCTTTTGTAATTAGGTCTTGGGGTTGAGATTTTCTAAGGCAATCAACGAATTTTGCCTACATAATCGAATCCTGACTCTACTTTTATACATAGCATTTAGGTTAATTTTGTTAGGGACTAGCAAAAAGTAAGCATGGGGGTTTGATAAACACACATAAATTCATCGTAAAATGCTTATTTATGATAGTTCCTAGGCCTAGCATTGCATATCATGATATAAATATTGCACAAACATGCATTACATTGCATTTAGGATAGTTATTTATTATGTACATTAATTCCATCACTTTACATGACTAGGACTAAGTGCGACATCTCTACAAGCCTCGGATGAAGAATCCGACCGTACAGACGGATTCATAGTAATGATCGTAGTGCGTCAATGCGAGAATCACCTCAATCAGAGCTCTGTAGCACCCTCTGTAAGAGGAAGAAGACGAACGGCCCAGATGGCACCATGTGGCACCATCCCGGCCACCCCACCTGAGCCAAGGCATCCCCAAGCTCGCCACAAGATGAGATCCCAACCGTTGGATCTTCATCCAACGGTTGAGATGCTCGATTGCACCGCTCCCCCACTCGACAAAGATGCACCTTGGCCGAATGGTAAGGCTCGCTCTCTGCAAACGCGAGGCACGAGTTCGACTCCTGATCCATTGCTCCTACGCCTGCTTAGCCAAATTGGACCACTCGATCTTGATCGAGCAGTCAGCATTGCTCCGTGCGCAAAGCGAATGCGCTCCCTCTGAGCATGTGTTCAAATCTCGTGAAGGGGCACAATCTTCTTTCTACCGTGCAATCCTTCACCTGACAGTCAAGATTCATCCTCGCTTGCATGCACAATGACAGCTACAAGCGTGAGCAGTGGGCATGGGGTTTGCAGTGACAGAAGAGCAGGGCTTTAGTGACACTTGTAGCTATCAGTAAATGGCATGTGTAGTGCTTGTGCTAGCCAAGGCAATGAAGAGGTGCGGATCTTTTGGCGATAGCTTGAGTGGCCTTTAGTGACGCTTGTAGGCATTGCTGAATGTCTGTGCATAGGATGCTCTTCCTGCCATCACTATATAAACACCCTTACACCCCCCATTTCTCTTCATCTCTACCATCTCTACTCCCACCAACTCCTAAGCTCTAGCAAGTCTACCAACACTCTCTTAGAACTTACTCTCAAGCTCCCAAGGCACCTATTAGTGTAACGAATCTCTGCCCCACCAAATATTCGTCCATCTTCCCATCACCATTCATAGGTTACCTTGGAGCCATCTTCTCACCTCCATTCCGGTAGCAGATCATCTCCGCCTCCTCACCTCCATTCTAGAGCCATGCTGAAGCTTTCCTCTACTCTATATCCTCTTGCAACTCACCTCCATCGTCCCGCTCCTCACCTCCTTTGTCCAAGCTTCCGCCAAGCGCGTCGTCTCGCCAAACAGCTGATTCGAGAGATTCCTTCTCACCTCCCTCTCTTTTTATGCTTTCGTAGATTATTGTAATAGATAATTATGAAATATATCGTATTTATTCCATCTCTCTTGTGAATTTATTCTGCTTGTCTTTTTATTTCAAAAATACAAAAAAAATAAAACTTGAAAATACCAAAAACAAACAAAACAAAGTTCAATTTTCAATTAAGTAAACGTCGCCTCAATGTGTTCGACCCGAGACTCCCTTGGAGTTTCGGTAAAATTTTATCTGATAGATGCATTTTGTGAGCTACGATGATAGGTCCTCCAAACCTCGATTTGAATTCGCGAAGCATGCCCTCATCATTTTGGTGTTGTTGCCAGGGAAAAACCAAAGTGCGTTGCCTCCCTAATAGCGGCACCAAAATGATCGGGGCATGGTTCGCGAATTAAAAATCAAGGTTTGGAGGACACGTCGTCGTAGCTCACAAAACGTGTCTAATAGATAAAATTTATAACCAAAACTCTAAAAGTGAGTCCCGAGTAGAACACAGGGAGGTGAACGTTTGGTTTTATAAAAATCCACATTTCACTTTAATTTATTTTTGTCATTTTTATCTCTTCTAATTCTTTTGGTATTTTTAATAGGGCAAGAAATTTTGTCGATGAAAACTTTATCTACTTGCAAAAATATAAGAGAGAGAGGGAGAAAGAGAGAGAGAGAGAAACAATCATATATTCATGAACAACTGTTTGTTACAACTACAAAAGTAGGAAAACTACACTACTAAAGCAAAAAAGATAGAAAGAGGTGAGAGAAATCCCCCTCGACGGTTGCTCGGAGGACGACTCGCTCTGATGTCGCCTGGAGGAAGGTGGTGTGGAGCGAGATGAAGGAGGATGGAGCTAGAGGATGGAGGATGGGGCAAGACGGCATCGCGGCGAGGATCTTCTTCCTCAAGGGCAGTGAGAGGACGACGATGGGATGCTCCACAAATGGGGATGAAGGGAGGGAAAACTATATGATTTTCTACTCTAAAGGAGCATCCTGGACTTGGGACAAGCTCTCTCTAGAGCCTTGGAGGTGGTGAGAGGAAGAAAGGAAGAGATGATTTGGAATGGTGGTGGGTAGGTCCTTTTATAGTGGAGGAAGAACTAATTCGCATTTAGGTCATTACTGACGTCCGTAAATGTCACTACAGATCCTCCCTTTCTGTCGCTGAAGATCCGCACCTTCAATTCTTTTGCTGGTGCACATGGAACATTAGTGACAGTTGCAAGCGTCACTAAAGACCCACGTCGCTGAAGATCCGCCCGCTGCTCATGCTTCGCTGGCACGTGCATCGTGCGCTCTTTGTCGCATGCACATGCTCGTGTACTGGCACTGCACTATGCGCTCGAGCACTGTGCTGTGTGTGCAGGCATTGCTGCTGTTCTGAGCTGTGCACGCGCGTCTGTGCATGTGCTACGTTGGGTGCTGGTTGAATTGAGGAATTGGGGGGGCTACAAGGATTTGAACCCGCTCCCCTCCTTTAGGAGTCCAGCGCCACAACCAACATGTCATGACGTTCGAATCGTCACGCGGACATCTTAATGCACGCGGTGGAGATGAATCCTCAACCATTGGATCTTGATCCAATGACTGTTGCACGAGATCTGCAATGATGAGGAGGTGCCTTCAGTTGCTGCTAGCCGGTGTTGGGCATTGTGGATGGCACCACATGGAGCCATGTGGGTCGTCCATTCTTCTTTCTGTTGTGTAGGGTGCCACGATGCTTGGATCAAGTTGATTTCTACGTTGCGAGATTGCGATCGTAGCTCCGAATCCATCCGTATGGTCGGATTTTTCATCTGAAGCCTATAAGGATGTCACATTGCCCCCTTGTCATTGATCTTCGTCAGACTTCATATGATGCTATGGGATTTCGATCTAGACGATTTCGGTGGTGTTAGCCTCAAATCGTTGTCCTGATCAGATCCATACAGTCCGATCATCCATCTAAGGCCGTGAAATAAATCCTCTTCTCTCCTGACCACAAAAGGATGCAATTAACCAAAATTATATACAACTACTCTAATTGTAGAATGATGCATGCTATGCAATATTTATAACATGAAATGCAAATCTAAACCTAGGAACATGCATGAATAGGCATTTTACCCTCAATAATTGTGTCTGCATCAAGGTACACCTAGGGTTTAATCATTACAAAACTAAGGATGAAGCTGCAGATTCATTTTTAGATGTTTTAGGTCTAGAAACGTAGACTAGATCTGGTATCCTGCAAAGAATTCCATCCTAACACTTGATGATTCAAGTAAGCCAACTTTGTTTAGCAACCTGGATAGTACCGGCACTAGTAGAAAAGCACTGTTCGCGACGGATATTTTCGACTGTTCAAGTAACCATCGGCAATAATATTATTCTCGATCATTTTAATAGGAATGGTTGCCAAAAGTCTGCTCATTAACTTTGCCATTTGGAAAATAGTTAAGGAGGTTGAGATCATTCTCGACCATTAGAAATGGCCGAGAATAAAAATTTAATTGAGCATTGTTATATAAACGGCCGAGGATAAATGAAATCATCGATTGTGTAATATATAACGATAGAGAAAGTGAAGTAAAATTAAGACGTCCGGTTGATGCCATTGTCGACCATTTATAATGGTCGATAATAACAATATAGTCTACTGTTTCCATATTAACAGTCTACGATAATGTTTTCAAAACCCGCGTGCATGGGTGGCCAAATTTCAAAGTCTATCGTTGACCCTTCGACCTTAATGGTTGGAAAAGGAGTTATTTTCGACCGTAATTAGAGGTCGGTAGTAACAGTATCATTGACCGTTTATTAAAAACGGTCGAGAATGTTGAGTTAAATCCCTAGCGTAGACCAGACTCCCACCCCCCTTGTCCCAAATCTGAAGCCCCTCCACCTCCCACCTCGCAACCTCCTCCTGCCTCTCCCCGTCACGAGACCTCCTCCGCTCGGCTCCTCCTCCACCTCACGACCTCCTCCTACCCCTCCCCTCCGTGAGACCTCCGCCCCTCGGCTCCTCCTCCGCGAGCGTCATTACGGCTCCTCCTCTGCCTTAGCTCCTCCTTCGCGACCACAAGGGGTAGCTATCCTTCTTCTGTTCTTCCTCCTCCGCCCACCTCCTCCTTCCCCTCCCCCTCATCATCAGCCTTCCCAGACCCCTCCCCCTTACCCACCACCAACACCACCACCACCAGCCGCTACCTGCAGTACCAGCACCCGCCGCCACCTCTACCGCCACCACCTCTTGCTCCTGCCGCCACCTCCAGCACCACCACCACCCACCACCAACACCAACACCACTACCTTGCAGCCACTACTACCACACCACCACCTTGCACCACTACCACCACCTTGCTGCAAGCCCCACCACCAACATGCACCACCACCACGCCCTGCCACTACCAGCCCCACCACCACCACCACTACCACCTCCTGTCGCCACCACAACCACCTCTTCCTACCCTCACCACCACCATCACCACCTGCTGCCACGACCATCACCTCCTTCTACCGCCATTAATTTCTCATTTTTACTATAGTATTTAGTTATAGATTTAATTATGAATGTAATTTAATTATATGTTTCAATGCATCAATGTTTAGCTAAAATGCATTAATTTAGCTTAAATGCTCAATGGTCTCTTCCATTTGTCATTATTGTTATTATGTGATGGTGTGCACATGAAATGTGGGGTGTGCCCACATGTTAGTTGGTTTTTTTATTTGATCTGAATGTAGGGTGTGCTTACATAATGTGTTTTATATGCAGGAATTGGAGAATGTGCATATTATAGGGAAAACTCTGTTGAAATTTATTTAGCTTTGAGCTTACTTTCTAGGTTTAGGGTTTAGGATGTTGCGTTTAGGTTTTTGATTCATAGTGGTGTGGGAATTGAAGGATGATTGAAATCCAATGCCTCATCCACCTCCTCTTTGATTGCCTTACTTTCCTTTAGTTAGCCATAGGAGTAGGAGACACCTCTTTACTTTGCTTTTCCTACTTCTTGTACCTTTCATCAGACATGGAGATGAGAAAAAGGCTATATCTCCACTCCTTGCCTCCTTATGGTGTACACCTACAAGGCGAAGCAAGATATTTATATATGGGCCATGGTTACTATGCCTAGGGCCATACCCATCCTCACAACCCCTTAATCTTGACCATCCATTCCCACATGAAATCAAAAATGGGGTTTTAGGGTTTAGTGTTTAAGGTTTAAGGTTAGGTTTAGGATTTTTTTATTGGGTTTTAGTATTAGGTTTTGAGTTTTGGATTTAGGTTATAGGGTGTTTATTTTAGATTTAGGGTTTTCGATTTAAGGCTTAAGTTTAGGCTTTTTGGTTTTAGTTTAGGTTTGATGATCTTGATTACAGCAATGGTGAAGGCTCCAAAAGTTTGATTTTTGAAAGCCTAGATTGGAGCTGAAGCCAGTTCTTCCACACTTCTAAATTAATGTAGTTGTTGCTATAAAACTTCACCTAAATTCGAAATTTTAGAACTTTCTTTTGATAATTCCAGACTGTATGTTTGAATTATGCTTGCAAATTGTTTGAATTATTTGTTATTTATGTTTAATTATGAATTTTTTATTACAACTTTGTAGATGCACACACTTGCACAAATTTAGATGTTTAGTAACGACAAATAATAGGAATTCTAACCCCTAGGAAACAGGTTGTGGGAGGAATATAATTGTGTCAAAATACTAGCCCGACGAGACTTATGATCATGTTATACAAGTAATACAAAGTGTGTGCATACCTCACCTACATGCACGATGCGTTATCTTTATAACATGCCATAAGTGTCGTTCTTTGTTCAGAGAAGTTCTGAGCAAAGGGGAGTCCTTGAAGATTTGATCACAACTTAGGGTTACCTCTTGCATGTAGCTAGTGTTTGGAGAAATTTTGGTTGCATTTTCTCTCTCTTCTCCGATATACCAACTATTCTTAGCTTTGTTCTTGAAGCACCCTTTAGTGGGGGCTATTGGGGATGTTGTTAAGTTTAGTCTTGGGGGTATACTGGAGAAGTGCGGGCAAATGCTGTCGAAATTTCTTCAAACACTGATTGATGTAAGAAGTAATGTTATGATCAAATCTTTAAGGATATGCTATCAAGTGAAAATCTTCTTAAAATACACATTTCTTTTTTATTCGAGTATAACTTATGAATGATCTAAAAATACACATTCTTATCTCATTTGAGTCCAACTTATGAGTGGTTGTCTTTTACATTTACGATAATTATCATGGATAAGTCATGGATCAATATGAGGAATTCGAATTACCACGAGTACAAGAGTGGAGTGAATGGGTTTTTCCATGATCGAGACACAGTTTTGGAGCATGTAATATGTAACGGTTGGTGCTAACATTACGTAAATTGGACAGCTCCTGGTGAACAAATGAGAGAAGTTAGGAATGAGACAATTGAAGCCTTTGAAGGAAGTGATGATAATCAAGGAGATGAATTAGATGAAATGTTACATGATATGAGAGCAACAAAATATGAGAATGCAGATGATGTGAGGCATTACGAGATTGTAATGAGTTATATAATGCAGTCAAGGCAACAGAAGATCCAATTGCTCCTGGAATAACATTAATGTCGAAGTTGTCATTCCTTCTGAAATTATTTCAGATGAAAGTGATGAATAGAGCCACAGCAAAATTAATGTCTGAGGTTCTGGAATTCATTGGAGATCTGTTGAATAATCCTACTGGATATCCTAAGTCATGGTATGATGTAAAGAAGCAGACACGTGGGCTCGGACTGAAATGTGAGAAGATTGATGCTTGTCGTAATGACTACGTCCTATATAGAAATGAGTACTTAGGGTTGACTAACTGTCCTGAATGTGGTGAGGAGAGATATAAGGTGGGTAAGTCAACAAATACTGGCGGGAAGAAACAACTAGAGAAGGTTCTTCGTTATTTTTCACTGATCTCTAGGCTACAACGCCTATTCATTTCCAGTAAAACAGCAAAACTGATGTCGTGCCATCAGGATAATAAAACAAAAGATGGATGCATCCGTCATCCAGCATATTCTGATGAGTGGAACTGATTTAACGAGAATCACGCATTATTCGTAGAGGAGGCACAGAATGTGAGACTAGGTCTTGCAAGAGATAGATTCAATTCATTCAAGAGCATGTATCCATCATATTCCATATGGTCAGTGGTCATGGTAATTTACAAGTTACCCCCATGGCTATGCATACGATCTTCATTCATGATGTTGACACTCATCTCAGGACCCAAGCAACTAGGAAATGCGATAGATGTTTATCTCCAGCCATTGATTGATGGACTGAATGTGTTGTGGTACAGTGGTGTTCAAACATATGACACACACAAGAAACAATTCTTCCAGTTGCATGCAGCATTACTGTGGACAATCAATGACTTTCTAGCATATCCAAATTTTTCAGGACGAAATACGAAGGGGAAGTTCACCTATCCAATCTGTATGGATGATACTCATCACCTGACATTGCCTAAAAGCAAGAAGTTTTGTTACTTAAGGCACCACAAGTTTTTGCCCATTGAACACAGATGATGAACATCACAATTCAAGGACAGATTTAATGGTAAAGCATGTCGGTATTCGTCGAGGAATCCGAAAAATAACTTAGTACATATTCTATTAGGCTGTCGGGGATGAAAATCAATTTTGACATTGCAATAGCTTGGAGAAATACATTTGGGTCATCTTTTCATGAATGAGCTAGCTTCCTTGTGAGTTTACGAAGAAAAGCATATTTTTTATGGAGCTTCCATATTGGAAAGATTTGACAGTGCGACACAATTTAGATGTTATGCATATCGAAAAGAATGTAATGGAAAACATTCTTGATGTATTAAACCTAACAGACAGCCCGAAGGATACAATTAAAACAAGGAATGATATGAAAATTTTGGGTATTCGTCCTAAGTTACATGTTGAAGAAGGAGGGTCTCACTTTCCAGAAGCTGTATACAGTCTTACTGGAGAGTAGAGGTAAAAGATTTTCTCATTCCTTAAAGACATTCAAGTTCCAGATGGGTATTCATCGCAACTTTCACATTGTGTAAATGAAGCGCAAAAGAAGATTACTGGGTTAAAAAGTCATGATTCTCATGTGTACATGCAAATCTTATTCCCTCTAGCGATACGAGTGATGCCTGATCCAATAGTCGATTCTTTGATAGAGATGAGTAGATATTTTAAAGTTATCTGTTCAAAGACATTGGATATTGAATTACAAAACTATTGGGATAAACAAATTATGATTACACTTTGTAAAATGGAGTAGATTTTCCTACCTACATTTTTCGACATTATGGTTCATGTCACGCTTCATCTTTCAAATGAAGCGAGAATTGCTGGACTCATGCAATACAAATGGATGTATCCAATTGAATGATATTTGAAGAAATTGAAAGATTATGTCTTGAATAAGGCTAAAATCAGAAGGGTCAATTGTTGAAGGCTATCTTGTAGAAGAATGTATTAACTTCTGTGTCATGTACATGAATGAAACAGACAATAGATTTAATCATCTTGAACGAAACTATGAAGGAGAATTTAATGGTATTGATGAAGATTGTCTGTCCATATTTAACATCGGAGGAAGGTCGATCCTACAGACAAAGGTTAAGCCCATCTCTGAAATGGACCGACGTTTGACACAGTTGTACATTCTGAAGCAAATCCGAGAAGTGGATGAATTTTACAATGAATTCAACAAATCATCTGATACATCTACACACGACTTGCAGTTCTTTCATTGGTTCAAGGATCATGTAAATAAACTGATAGAAAATGGGGATCCACGGTGGGTACAGGATTTTGATGTAATTACTAATACACCTTTGACATACAGATGTTACCATTTCGAATACATAATTAACAGTTTCAGATTCAGAGTATGATCCATTGATGATGCGAAGGCCACGCAACAGGTGGGAGTTCTTGTCAGGTGTGACCTAAGCACAGGTTGTGATGGGTACTACAGCTAAATTGCTGAGTTGTGGAAATGAGTTTTAAGTTTGACCGTAAGATAGTTCTATTCAAGTGTGATTGGTTTGATGTTTTTAAAGAAGGCATTAGATTCAAAATCGATAAGAAACATGGATTCCTGAGCTTAAGTAAAAACCATCGCATCCTCCAATCATCAGAACCATTCACACTAGCTTTTCAGGTAGCACAAGTATTCTACGTGCCTGATAATAGCATAATTCTGTGGATTATACCACTTAGAGCTCAACCACGTGAACAATACGATGCGAGAAAAGATCTGCACCCAAATGTTGAATTTGCAGCATATCAACAAAACCCACAGAGTGAAGAACTTGCCCCTGGTGCAACTGACATTGACATATAAGGTAAATTATCAAAAGTATTAATTCATAACCATAAATATAAATAAATTATGAAATTTCCAGTTTGTTTTCTTTAAATTGCCTTTAAATTATTTTATCTTTTATTAAAGGTTACGTTCATTTATATATCAAAACTGAATTTTTTTTATTGCCTTCTCATATAGGTTCTTCGCATTCTCCTACTGTTTGTGCACCGACAGTTTTCATTTCGTCACTATGGTGAGTTTCTTACTACTTTTTTTTTAAAATACTATTATCATGTTAGATGTGGGGTGTGCCCACTTAGGTTTATTTTAAGAGTGGGGCGTGCACTCTTAGGTTCATTTTTTGTGCAGGGTTTCCCACATAGATTTATTTTTTTTGTGGGGTGTGCCCACTTAGATTTATTTCTTGTGTGAAATGATGCTTTTTTTTTGTATATTGAATGTTTTATGTTGAAGAAAGAGGAGAAGAAAGAGGAGAGGAAATAAGAAGGGGAGGGTAATTAAGGAAGGAAGAGAGAAAGAGAAGGGGAGGTAAGGGAGAAAGGGAGAAAGAGAAGGGGAGGGTAAGGGAAGGGGAAAAAGGAGAAGAAAGAGGAGAGGAAATAAGAAGGGGAGGGTAACTAAGGAAGAAAGAGAGAAAGAGAAGGGGATGTTAAGGAGAAAGGGAGAAAGAGAAGGGGAGGGTAAGGGAAGGGGAAAGGAAATGGGAGAAAGAGAAGGAGAAGAGGAAGGGGAGGTTAAAGAGAAAGGGACAAAGAGGAGGGGAGGTTAAGGAGAAAGGGAGAAAGAGAAGGGGAGGGTAAGGGAAGGGAAAAGGGAATGGGAGAAAAAGAAGGACAAGAGGATGGGAAGGTTAAGGAGAAAGGGAGAAAGAGAAGGAGAAGAGGAAGGAGAGGTTAAGGAGAAAGGGAGAAAGAGGAGGAGAAGAAAGAGGAATGGGAGGGTAAGGGAAGGGGAAACAAAATGGGAGAGATAGGAAGGGGAGGGAAATGGAGAAAGGGAAGGTTATTTCATTTATATATGCTCATTTCATTTTCAATTATTTGTATACTTATTTCATACAGGATTTTTGAAATATCACAATATATAGGGGAAATGCTGTCGAAGTTTTCTAAAAAATATATGATTATTTGTGATGTTTTTACACAGGTTATTTTTAAGAAAAAGGCTAATAGGAGGAGCAAGGAGGAGGCTCAGGCCTCCCAGCAGCTTGAGGCCCCCCCACAGTGACTTGAGGCCCCCTGCCAACAGCCTCAGCCTCAGCCCTAGGCACCTCGCCAGCAGTTTCTGTGGCCTGGAGATGTAGCTCGATATTTCCAGAGTCAGGGGAAGGGAGGTAGGGGGAAGAGGAAGAGTCTGATGCCTCCTCCGACGAATCTCCTAGTGGAGGATTCTGACTACGAGGAGGATGCACCCACTGATGAGGAGGAGGATAGTACTTCATTTGATGAGGAGAACGCTAGATTAGATGATCATCTAGAGCAGACGATTGACCCAGATCCTTCTCAGACAGGATGCTCTGCACCACCACAACCCACCCACGGTTTAGATATGAATTTACGGTTTGGTAAATGATATGTTCTCAAATTTTTTTTCTTTGTTATTTAATTTTATGTTATAATTCTGCCTTATAGGTGCACGTAGGGGGAGAGGTCTGGTGCCGGACCCGAATAGGTTGTTAATATGATGATTTTATTGTTGAAGTGTGTATAGTGGTTAACCTAAATCGGACCTAACCATCTCTTTAAAAAATTTTTAACCTGGCCTACTTGATTTTATCTTGGTCACTTTTAGGCCCAGGGTCAAACTCAGGGAAGTGGGGTTACAAGTTAAGTTTCTACGCCTTTCCTACAACGAGTCTCTTCTGTTCGTTTATTGTGTTTTTGGTGTTTTTTCTATTTAGCTTTTTTTTCTAGTAATCTTTGTCCTTGAGGTACACCCTCAAAATTGGGTTCTTGGCTTTGAGCCAAAGCAGGGTTCCAAAACAGGTCTTGCTATTCGCAAGACGGATTACCTGCAAGTCAAAGATTATCTTTTCTCTTTTATATATTTTTTTGTCTTTTTACTAACAGGAAAGCGAAACAGAAATAAAGTAAATATAGTATATATATATAGGTATATATTATGTATATAGAGGGGTGGGGGTGGAGGCAGAGATGGAGTGTAGCACGGTGTCGAGTCGGTCGTCGTCTAGAGAGACGCAACCAATAGGACGAAGTGTCGCGTGTAAGGTGTAGGATGGATGGTGGAAGATGAATGTGAACACGCTTTTTTTGTATGCGTGTATCGGGGAATATCGGCAACTGGTGTAGATATTCCCGTGATACCACGTATGGTAAATAATGTGAAAAAAAAATATATATATATATATGTATGTAAATATATCTATATATATATATATATATATGGTTATAAATATATAGGTATATATATATGTAGTTATATATAAATATATGTATGTGTATATATATATATATATATAAGTATATGTATAGATATATATATATATGTATATATATATGTATAAGTATGTATATATAACTATATAAATGTAAATATATATGTATGTATATGTATATAGTAATATATGTATATATAGATATATGTAGCTAGATATATATATATATGTATATGTATCTATACTTAGTTATATAGGTAAGAATATATATATAGATATATGTATATAGATATATGTATATATGTATATAGATATAAGTATATATATATATATGTATATGTATATAGTATATAGATATATGTATACATATATATATATGTGTATATGTATATAAGTATATGTATATATGTTTATATATATATATATATGTATATATATAAGTATATAGATATATATATATATATGTATGTATGTATACTAATACATAAGTATATAGGTACTACTATATGTATAAATATATATATATATATGTATATAAATATATGTATATATATATATGTATATATATATATAAATATATGTACATATATATATCTATATATATAAGTATACGTATATATATATATAAATATATGTACATATATATATCTATATATATAAGTATACGTATATATATATGTATAGAGTATAGGTGTGTGTGTGTGTGTGGAAGTGTGAGTGTAGGTGTGTGTGAGCGTCGGTGAAGAGAGTGAGAGAGTGTTGTGAGAGAGAGAGAGAGAGCAGGAGAGATGGCAGGCACTGGAGTGTTAAGGCATCTGCAAACCAGCGGCGTCATCTGTAGGTCTCCACACGCGCGCAGGTGCGTATGCACGCGAGGAGAGGAGATGCAGCGCACCGTGCAGTGTAAAGGCTGGAGCAGGCGCTGGTAGGCATACGTGGGGAACGGAGCGGACGAAGGCAGGCGCGCGGGCTGTTGCGGGCGACATGGGCGGAGACGCGCGTAGGCTGCGGCCGGTTGCGGTGCGCCAGGTGACCGGATAAGTGAGAAGCTTTCCAGTCACCCCACTGTAGCCACAGTGTCGCGCAGACTCATGTGAACAGTGGCTATAGTGGTCGTCCGCGCCTCGCAACCAGGAGCCGCAGGTGGTGTGAGTGCTGCCGGCTCACGGCTGGCATGGGAGGAAGACGGTCTGTGCCGGCCGGTTGCAGGCGCAAGGCAGCTCGCTACAGAGCGAAGAAGTAGGAGACGAGGTATCTACAGGCACACGTGAAAGCTTGCGGGTGCTGCTGGGGTGCACTGGGGAGCTTGGCCGGCCACTGCAGAGGCACGCAGAGGCCGGTTGTGGGCGGAAGCGAGCATGTGACAGAGCGAAGAAGTGGGAGGCGGAGAGGCCTGTAGCCGCGCGCAGAGGGGAGGGTGCCTGCAGGCATGCGTGGAAGGGGCTAGGGCTACTACTGCTGCTGCTGCCGCCGAGCTTCGAGCTTCAGACCTTGAAGCTTGCGGCCATGGCTGAAGGTGCTGGAGCGAAAAAAAAAAGAGAGAAGAGCCACCACGTCCACCAGCTCTTTGAAGAGCTGGGCGGTGGTGGTCTCACTGTGGTGTGTGTTCACCACAGTGAGGGCTCCTGTCCGCCGGGTGTCTCCGAGGAGGAGGGCCGGCGTGTGGAGGGAGAGGGAGGAGAGGATGGACTGGAAAGAGATGGAGCTGCGAGTTCTTTTTTTTGAAGTGGACCAGGCTGTTTGAAGAAGAAGAAGCCATGCACGACCATGCCCTGATTGTGCATGGCTCATGCATGGCCTTGGCAGGGAAGGGCAGCTGCAGGGAATGGCGCGCGAGGAAGAAAGGTGCAGCCGCGGGAAGAGATTTCCAAATCTGATGGAAATAAAAATAAAGATGGGAATATTGTGAAGTAGCACTTGAGGAAAATGCGATTTGCGAGGCCATTTATTTCATTCTCCTCTCTTCTTAATTAAATGCATGCATGCATGTAATTTTACAAATGCAACTATGGTGACCTAATATGCAATGGTAATGCTAGGAAATAGCACAAGACGGCACAATTGTAGGCGTATTTTTGCGATGCAATCATACCCCCATGCCTATCTTTTGCTAGTCCCTAGGAAAACATTTTTATAGTATTTAGAAGTGATCTTAAGCTGAAGATTTTCTTCCGAGGCAACATAGGTGTGTTTATTGTTGGATATTGTGAGAACCAATTGTCGAGAAGGCTACTAGTACTTTAAGTCTCACATGACATAGATCTTCTCTCGACTAACCAGGACTCTTAATATTTAAACCTTAAGTATGATTTCCAGGATCCAGGAGGTTTTTGCTGTACTCGAGAGCTCAAGAGGTTATGGCTTGTGCTTAGTGAAGGATCAAGACTGACCAGATGAACATTAAGACTCAAGCCCAAGGTTTCACGAATCTTTAAGTACAGGTTGGTCCCAATTTCAGCTCATGTTTTCGGATTGACCCTTAAGAAGATGACGAAAAACTCAACTCCCATTTTTTGACATTTGTGGCTCACAGGAAAACAGAACTTTTCGTAGGAAGATTTTACAGACATTTGTGAGATATACTGACTTATTTGCATTTTTTTTTTTTGAAACATGTGTCAGTATGTCTCTTACAACTTTATTTGAAGGAGCACACTTTTCTTTTTGGTGGGAGAGTTTCTTTTTGGTAGAAAGAGTTTCACCTAAACACAAGACTAAAACCTAGGATAAAAAGTCTACCTACACGCACAGGTAAGGACTCCACCTTCACTAATGAACACTAGGGTTGGATCTTATGTTCACCTGGTCTTTCCTAATATGTGTAGTGTGAACCAAGTTTACTTAAGCTCTCAAGTAGAAGCAAACCAACGAATCATATACTAGTGTCTCAGGTACAAGAATACGTCCTCAGTTAGGAGAGATTCCGATCTGTCTTGTCAATGCTCAAGTGAATTAACCCGAGCCTGAGCGAATCAAGCTGCTGTGGCCTGGAAAGTCTTCAAAACAGAGGTTGAATATCCATATAAACACTTATTGTATTTTTGTTTCAGCTTTCAAATCATTACTAAACACCATTTATTATTATTATATTATATATATATATAAATATTTTTTTTCTTTTTCTTTTTCTTGCATATTTATAAATGGGTGGAAACTGCATGATACCATAAAATACCCAGATCCTATGGATGCCTATCCACCCCCCCATGCTAAACAATGCTATGTCCTCATATGCATGCAGGGAAAGGTAGAGAAAGGACGAAAGATCGGGTAACAAGAGCAGAGGATCAGGGTATAGAGCAGGGTGGTAGGGTGGGTGGATGGTGGGTGGTGAAGTGAAAAGTGAAGTGCTCGTGATAGTGGCATGAAAAGTGATGGTGGATGGTGAAAGGTATGGCATTTCATGGGATGAGAGTGTCCTAGGCGAATCGGAGCACCAGTTAGGAGGAAGAAATTGGCCCTCAGATTGGCCAAGAAGAGGGGCTCTTTGGATAAATGGATCCAAAAAGGAATAGCCCCAATGAGTAGGATGTGGGCTCAAGGTCCCAGTGTGGAGTTGCAAATCCGCCTGATTTGGAGGGAAAGAAAGGGCAGTCTGGTCTTCAAGAGTATGGACCGATAGTGAGCAGCCCGGATATGACTCAGACCATGAGGTATGGGAAGCGGAGAAAACCTTGTTAGAAGTCTGGCCAAGAGAAGGTACTGGATAAGGGAGGGATGGGGGAACATCACAGTATGTGTTAATCAGGCAGTCGTTAGGTAATCCGCAGCAGTCAAAATAGGTCCCAATTAGTCCGATACATGCACTAACGATCATGTCCTCGTTAGACGTGTCATCCGCGATGCAATCGCAATCAAAGTTCTTGGCTGCCTTGAAGATGTTAAGCTTGATCTTTTCAGATCCAACGGCAATCTCAATACAGCCTGACTCGCAGTCAATAAGGACACGGGCTGTGGCCAAGAAAGGTCGACTAAGGATGATTGAACAAGCAGAAAGTGAACTAGGAACTTCCATATCTAAAATAAGAAAGTCAACAGGAAAACAGAGACTGTTGACCCTAACCACCACGTCTTCCACCACACCCATTGGGATTTTGACAGAATGATCTGTCAACTGTAACGTGACAGGGGTGGGTTTCAGATTTCCCAAAGAAAATTTTTCGAGCATGATGGTCGGTATAAGATTGATGGAAGATCCTAGATCAAGCAGGGCACGTTTAAACTACAGCCTTGGATGCTACAGGAAATCAGTGGTGTGCTCGGATCTTTCTGCTTCGGTGGTAGGTTTGACAGTAGAGCACAACTCGCATGAGGCGAGAGAACCACCGGATTTTTAGTTTTCTTTGATTGTCGCCTGGGTGTTGTGTAGTCTTTGAAAAATCGGGTGATAGTAGGTGTAACGACCCGATTCCCGAATCCCTACGAAACACGAGAATCGGACCGACTCGACTAATCCCAACACGAGAAGTAACCAAAAGAACAGTAAAATAAACCGCATTCACCATGTATATAACTAGCAGTAACAAAATACAGCAGTAAAGAAAGGAAATACTACAGTATGCACCACCACAACAGAAGGGAAATATACATAACATAAAGTTTTCAATAAAGAAAGTACAGGGAGTAACAAAAACTACTCACTACAGTGGAAGAAAAGTACAGAAGTACTAGTGGTAACCCTACTGGACCCTATTAGGCCCAGCGTCCTCTGCAGCCGCTGACTCTGGCTACTCAACACCTGGTCCTGAAAAAGTAACGAGGGTGACACGTCAGCGAAATGTTGAGTAGAGTGGCAACTTAAAAGCTAAAGAAGCAGTAGAGTGTATAGCAGCTATTATATTTTACTTTCTTTATTTATGTCTTTCTATTTATTCACTATTGATTTATTTCTCAGATCCTTCTCTTGATCTTGAATGTTCCTTGTGGGAACAATCTTGATTGCAGTCTTTTTCGAAAAGTAGAAGTAACACGTGGTGCTCTCCTGGCCGAGAGAGTCCCTCGTTGTGGTCCTACACTCAGTCAACCACCCCAAGGTCGCTGACAGACGTAACGGTGACTATGGCATGCGCGATAAGCGCACGGGTAGCTACCCTGCACTAGCACGCGGTCAGTCGTTTTCGTTAATGGGTGCGCCCAAAGCACAGCACGGAACCAGTATAGGGCAGAGCCCTCTCAGTAACAAGGGTCCAACCCCTCCACAGTCCGCGCACCCTCGCCTGACTACCCTGGTTTGCCCAGTGGGCCTAGCAAGTCGGTGTAGGAGAGCTAGCAGAACCCCGGGGCCCGTGGGGCAACTAGTGCTCTCCCTACACTAGTAGCTCTCCTCGGTACTGCGTACGCGAGGGCCAGCAAGTCGATGTAAAGTGGCCAAACCCACCCCGGTCTCAACCTGAGGGCGGCAAGCTCCCCTCTACACTAAGAGGTAATACATGCTCTCTTTGGTTCCACGTACCCAAGAGACAACACACTTCCAAGTTTTACTTTCTCAGTTCCATTCCATTCTCTTTGTAGGAGTTCTACTCCTAATTCCCCGTGGGGTTCATGTTCTTTTTAGTTTGGCCGTTTTGGGTTTCACCGTTCCAGATTTATATTTATATAACCCATGTTCTTAATCGTATTTATTCATTCATAATAGGCAGCTGTTAATCAATCTACAAGCAGTTATCATTTCCTTTCTACTTTTCCAAGACTGCAATATTTATATATATTCCACTAGTTTTCCAGTCCTAGGATTCATGCCGTACCCTAGGATCTATCATTCAAATCTAGTTTTCCAATCCTAGGATTCATGCAACACCCTAGGATCTATCATTCATGCAACACCCTAGGATCTATCATAATTGTAACAAGTTTTGTTAAATAAATTAGAAAGCCACTCTACCAGTGAAACCGTGAGTACTGGAGGCATGGTCGGCAATCCCGCGCGCCTCCGCAACACCCAAGACTGCAATGGAACGGGGTCCTAACACAAGGATCAATCACAAGGTGTTTCTCAGAACAGTACACAATTACTGTAAACGGATAAAGGAATTAATTCTGGAAAGAACGCAACTCGAAACGCGGAAAACGGACTCTGAACGGGCCCTAAATGGGTCAAAAACGACGAATCTGTCCAAAATCAGATGTCTGGAACCTCTTCCAGACGTCTTAAAACATGGATCAGGTCGTACCTCAATCTGCGTAGTCCTTCAGACATCCAGAAGCCAGCTGGATAGTCTGAAGTCAGTTTCCAGACGTCTGATTTTCACCCCGAACGTCCGGAGGTCCTCTCCATCGTCTGGTACTGTGGCCAGACGTCTGATCCGCGTGGGATGGCGAGCCCTCATGCCTTCCCGAACAACACCTGTGCACACACGCAACCGCTCTCATCACGAAAAGGCTCAGAGAATGCAGTAGACGGCTGCATGGCCGTACACGCGTTAAAGGAAGAAGAGGAAAAAATATTGTACCTGTCAGACGTCTGGATCTTCCTCTAGACGTCCTACGCGTTGTCTGGACGTAAGGCCAAACGTCTGATTCTGGGAAATTTTCCCAGAATCAGCACCTGATTCGTCCTCCACTCGCGACGCATAGCCGCGCCGCGTCCGCCTGCTGCCCGAGCTGCAGCAGCTCCTCCACGACACCCCACTCCCACTGTTCCCCCCACCGGTTGGCTCTAGCTGCCCCAGCAAGCTTGCACCTCCGCAGTCGAGCTTCTTCTTCCTCTCGCAACACTCCCTCCCACACGCCTGCTGCACCCTCACTCGCTCGCTCGCAGGGAGAAGGAGAAGAGAAGACGGTGGAGTGGGGGTGAGGGAGAGGGGGAGCGCTTTTATAGGGCAGCCGCGGGAAGAGAGAGAAGGAAAGCGGCTCCTGCAGGGAGAGAAAACGAAGGCTGCGGGTTTTGTCTACGCACGCAGGCATGCAGACGCGAACCCGTACGCCGAAAAAATTTATTACCAGACATCTTGGAAGGGTTCCAGACGTCTGGGACACTTCCCAGTCGTCTTAAACTGCTTCTGATGCCCATGATTGTAACAATATAACAAACTCAAAGGAAGCTTCGTCCCCGAAACTTGCGCTAACTAGGGTGCAGGAAAGAACAAAATATATAGATAACAAACTCAAAGAGGATCGAAACCGGTCCGAAAAGACGTACCCGCGAAAAGCTCCAGGTACCGCTCCCTCATTTCCACCTCAGGCTCCCAGGTAGCCTCCTCGTACCGCTGGCTCCTCCACAAAACCTTCACCAGGGGTACTTGCTTTCATCTCAGACTGCGGACGGCTCTGTCAAGAATCTGCACTGGCCGCTCGGGGTAGGTCAGGTCGTCGCTCACCTCGACGCTCTCGTGACTCAGGACGTGACTGGGATCGGCGACGTACTTCTTGAGGTTGGACATGTGGAACACGTCGTGCACACCAAAATGCTAAGGAGGGAGGGCATGTCTGTAAGCAACGGGTCCAACCCGCTCCAGGACCTCAAAGGGACCCACGAACCTCGATGCGAGCTTCCTTCTCACCCTAAACCGCTGCAGGACCTTCATGGGAGAAACATGAAGGAAGACGTGGTCCCCAACCTCAAACTGCACCTCTCTGCGTCTCCGATCTGCGTAGCTCTTCTGCCTGCTCCTGATAGTGCAGAGTCGCCTGTGAATCTGCTCGACTACCTCCTAACTCTGCCGGATCGGCCTGGGGCCAACCTCCCACTCGGTCCCCACCTCAACCCAACTCAAGGGTGCCGTACATCTCCGTCCGTACAGAGCCTCATAGGGAGCCATGCCGATGCTCTAGTGATAACTGTTGTTGTATGCAAACTCCGTCAGGGGCAAGTGCTTCTCCAAAGAGCCCCTCCAGTCCAGTACACAGGCACGCAAAAGGTCCTCAAGTGTCTGTATTGTGCGCTCAGACTGTCCGTCCGTCTGGGGGTGGTAAGCTGTACTGAATCTCAATCGCGTCCCCAGGGCCTGCTGAAACTCAGCCCAAAATTAGGACGTAAAGCAGGTATCCCGGTCGGATACGATCTCCCGCGGAACTCCATTGTAGATGTACCACATCGCGGATATACCTCTCTGCCAACTATGCTGGTCCCCAAGTGACTCGGATCAACAAGAATCGTGCCGTCTTCGTCAATCTATCCACGATTACCCAGACTACATCGTTTCCTCGCTGGGTAACAGGTAAGCCCACCACCAAGTCCATGGTGATGCTTTCCCACTTCCACTCTCGAACTGGAAGCAGCTGTAGCGACCCTGCAGGCCTCTGATGCTTGGCTTTCACCTGCTGGCACACTAAACACTGCTGCACGAATTCACCCACATCCCACTTCATCCCCCTCCACCAAAACTCGCGTCTCAAGTCATGGTACATCTTCGTGTTTCCGGGATGTATGGTGAATCTGGAATCGTGTGCCTCAGTCAGGAGCTCTCTCAACAGCTCCTCGTCTCTGGGAACGCACAGACGTCCCCTCAGGCGCAGCACCTGGTCTGTGAAGGAGAAGTCCCTCGGGTCTCCTGACAGTACTCTGTCGCACAAAGACTGCAACTATGGGTAAGCCATCTGTCCTGTGATGATGCAATCTATCAGCTCTGGCCTCGTCTGTCGTGTCACAGTCACTGCCCCACAATGCCCCTGTAGCTCTAGGAGTCGCCAACTGCCCATCTCCTCCAAAAGGCTCCAACTCTGCACCTGTAAACTGGCCAAGTGTGCGGGCGCCTTCCGGCTCAAGGCGTCAGCCACCACGTTGGCCTCTCCTAGGTGGTAGGAAATGCTGCAGTCGTAGTCCTTCAGGAGCTCCAACCAACATCTCTGTCTTATGTTGAGCTCCTTCTGATAAAAAAGGTATCTGAGGCTCTTGTGATCTATGAAAATCTCGAAGGTCTCACCGTACAAGTAGTGCCTCCAGGTCTTCAGTGCAAGGACAATAGCTGCCAGCTCCAGGTCATGGGTAGGGTAGCTATGCTCATGGGGCTTCAGTTGCCGCGAAGCGTAAGCGACAACGTGACCCCTCTGCATGATCACACCCCCTAACCCCTGCAAGGAAGTAGTGGGTTCCAGGCGCGAGGGGGAGGACAGCAGTCACGAGGAGGGTACCGGCAGCAGCTACCCGTTCGACGTAGTGTGTGGCTGCTTCATCCGCACCTAGGGCTGAGGGGCGTATCAACGCCCAGAAACACAGGGATGCCAGAGCTTCGGCATCAGTGGTGGCAGGTATGGTTTCAGTTTCCGACAGACTCGTTTACACACTTTTCGATTCCGGTGCTACGCACTCATTTGTCGCAGTCAGTTTCGCAATTAGTTTGGGCTAGGATTATATGCTGTTAGAGGATCCATTCATGATCAGAGGTCCGAGTGGTCAGCTGTTTGTAGCTGAGGAGGTATACACGGATTGCGAGGTCAGTATTGGGGGACATAGCCTTCCTGCTGACCTGATTATGATACAGATGGAGGACTTTGGCGTAATTCTGGGGATGGACTAGCTGTCCGATTACCACGTTTTGGTGGATTATTTTGAGAGAAAGATTGTCTTCTCCATACCGGAGTTGCCTTCTTTCGAAGTACTATTGGTAACCCTACTGGACCCTACAAGGCCCAGCGTCCTCTGCAGCCGCTGACTCTAGCTGCTCAACACCTGGTCCTGAAAAAGTAATGAGGGTGACACATCAGCGAAACGCTGAGTAGAGTGGCAACTTAAAAGCTAAAGAAGCAGTAGAGTGTATAGTAGCTGTTATATTTTACTTTCTTTATTTATGCCTTTCTATTTATTCACTATTGATTTATTTCTCAGATCCTTCTCTTGATCTTGAATGTTCCTCGTGGGAACGATCTTGATTGCAGTCTTTTCTAAAAAGTAGAAGTAACACGTGGTGCTCTCTAGGCCGGGAGAGTCCCCCGTGGTGGTCCTACCCTCAGTCAACCACCCCAAGGTCGCTGACAAACGTAACGGTGACTATGGCACGCGCGATAAGCGCACGGGTAGCTACCTCGCACTGGCACGCGGTCAGTCATTTCCGTTAACGGGTGCGCCCAAAGCACAGCACGGAACCAGTATAGGGCAGAGCCCTCTCAGTAACAGGGGTCCAACCCCTCCACAGTCCGCGCACCCTCGCCTGACTACCCTGGCTTGCCCAGTGGGCCTAACAAGTCGGTGCAGGAGAGCTAGTGGAACCCCGGGGCCCGTGGGGCAGCTAGTGCTCTCCCTACACTAGTAGCTCTCCTCGGTACTGCGTACGCAAGGGCCAGCAAGTTGGTGTAAAGTGGCCAAACCCACCCCGGTCTCAACCTGAGGGCGGCCAACTCCCCTCTACATTAATAGGTAATACGTACTCTCTTTGGTTCCACGTACCCAAGAGACAACACTTCCACGTTTTACTTTCTCAGTTCCATTCCATTCTCTTTCCAGGAGTTCTACTCCTAATTCCCCGTGGGGTTCATGTTCTTTTTGGTTTGGTCGTTTTGGGTTTCACTGTTCCAGATTTATATTTATATAACCCATGTTCTTAATTGTATTTATTCATTCATAACAGGTAGCTGTTAATCAATTTACAGGTAGTTATCATTTCCTTTCTACTTTTCCAAGATTGCAATATTTATATATATTCCACTAGTTTTCCAGTCCTAGGATTCATGCCGTACCCTAGGATCTATCATTCAAATCTAGTTTTCCAATCCTAGGATTCATGCAATACCCTAGGATCTATTATTCAATCTAATTTCACAGTCCTAGGGTTCATGCAATGCCCTAGACTCTATTAATTATTTCATAATTGCAACAAGTTTTTTTAAATAAATTAAAAAGCCACTCTACCAGCGAAATCGGGAGTACTGGAGGCGTGGTCGGCAATCCCACACGCATCCGTAACCCCCAAGACTGCAACGGAACAGGGTCCTAACACAAGGATCAATCACAAGGTGTTTCTTAGAATAGTACACAACTACTGTAAACGGATAGAGGAATTAATTTTGGAAAGAACGCAACTCGAAACGCAGAAAACAGACTCCGAACAGGCCCTAAATGGGTCAAAAACGACGAATCTGTCCAAAATCAGACGTCTGGAACATCTTCTAGATGTCTTAAAAGGTGGATCAGGTCGTACCTCAGTCTGCACAGTCCTTCAGACATCCAGAAGCCAGCTGGATAGTCTGAAGTCAGTTTCCAGACGTCTGATTTTCACCCCGAACGTCTGGAGGTCCTCTCCGTCGTCTGGTACTGTGGCCAGACGTTTGATCCGCGTGGGATGGCGAGCCCTCACGCCTTCCCGAACAACACCTGTGCACACACGCAACCGCTCTCATCACGAAAAGGCTCAGAGAATGCGGCGGACGGCTGCATGGCCGTACATGCATTAAAGGAAGAAGAGGAAAAATATTGTACCTGTCGGACGTCTGGATCTTCCTCCAGATGTCCTACGCATCGTCTAGACGTAAGTCCAGATGTCAGATTCTGGGAAATTTTCCCAGAATCAGCACCCAGTTCGGCCTCAGCCTGCGATGCACAGTCGCGCCGCGTCCGCCTGCTGCCTGAGCTGCAGCAGTTCCTCCGCGACATCCCACGCCCGCTGTTCCCCCCGCCGGCCGACTCTAGCTGCCCCGGCAAGCTTGCACCTCCGCAGTCGAGCTTCTTCTTCCTCTCGCAACACTCCCTCCCACACGCCTGCTGCAGCCGCTGCTGCGCCCTCTCTCACTTGCTCGCTCGCAGGGAGAAGGAGAAGAGAAGACGGTGGAGTGGGGGTGAGGGAGAGGGGGAGCGCACTTATAAGGCAGCTGCGGGAAGAGAGAGAAGGAAAGCGGCATCTGCAGGGAGAGAAAACGAAGGCTGCGGGTTCAGTCTGCACGCTGAAAAAATTTATTACCAGACGTCTGGGAAGGGTTCCAGACGTCTGGCCAGATGTCTGGGACACTTCCCAGACGTCTTAAACTGCTTCTGACGCCCATGATCATAACAGTTGGTATGTGATCGATAGCCTCGAGCAGGGGTACTTTGATTTCTACATCCCTGAACAAATTACGCAGGTTATCAAAGGCCTGCATGTCCTTCTTCCTGTCTTTTGGCTCCCTCAGTAGAACCTCAAGGAATGGGACTAATTCTGGCACCAATTTAGGTGTATCGTCCTCTCGCGAATGCGGTGCGCATCCCGAATGAGAGGGCGATGAAGAAGAAGATGGGCCAGGATTAGGTCGAGGCAGATCGACGGTCTGCTTACCGCTCCTCATAGTGATAGCATTGGATGATGCAGGTCCAGTGGGATCATACGGCGGATGAGGGTTCGCAATGGGGACATAAGAGTGCGGTGCTATAGCGGGATTAGCCTGAAATCCCAGTGGAATGCTCGGAGCTTACAGAATTTGATTAACCTACCCCTGAGAAGGTCGTACCTATGGTTGAGGATCACGGGGTACGAAGTTTCGCGGGTTTGGAACAGGTTGGGCGGGAAGAGTGCCCTTAGATCGAGTCACCATGCGTAGTTGACTGATCTCAGCATGCTGCTGCGCCAATTGGTGCTGAAGAGAGGTCATGTTCTCTTCATGGCACTTTGACATATCCATCATCATTCGCATCAATTTGTCAAGAGGACTTGATGCGTGTTCTGCTTACGGTACGCAAGGGCCTGATGGCGAATTCGCCATAGGATTAGACTGGGCCCTTGGGATGACGGGTGCGGACGATCGCATTGGTCCACCCGTGGGGTTTTGGCGTTGCAGGTTGTTGGACCATGCGAAGTTCGGATGATTGCGCCACCCTGGGTTATACGTGGCAGAGAACGGGTTGTTCCCCAGGGCACAAGCGTCTTTTATGCTAGAAGACGCGTCTGCATGTAAATATGCATCCGAGCACACGGAGGCTTGGTCCTCCGTGTCGAAATACTGGCTTGCAGAAGCTAGTTCCACATGACTTACCGAGTCGTTCGGCGCCACACTCGGTAAGGAAGGTCTTATGGGGTTTCTCGAGATAAGCCTAGTGCTGGAAGAATTTAGATTGTGACGAAGTGGTGAAGTGGGGGTGTTTGCCAGAGATCGGGCGGGGTTGGCCAAAAGCTAATCCAGCTTCTTGTGCACGACGGAGACTTCATCCAGTTTTTGTGCAATACGGCTTAGATCAGTGGATGAATGGGAGGGTCCCGTGTCAACTTCGTGGACATTTTGGGGCTGGCTGGTATGATTAAAGGCTATAATGGAAGCATTGTTCATTGAGTTTTCACTCATATTTTCAAACAATTCAAATGCTCCATTCTCGTCTTTATTCATAAAGTTCCCTCCGCAGGAAGCGTCTGCAATCTGCTTCAAAGTTTCATTTAGCCCATAGTAGAAAATCTGGGCTATATGCCACTTAGGCAGACCGTGGTGCGGACACTTCCTGAGGAGGTCGTTATACCTCTCCCATGCCTCATGAAATTGTTCACCATTTTGTTGCGTAAAAGAGGTGATAGCACGGCGAAGCGCATTGGTTCGCCTGATTGGGAAGAACTTCTTGAGAAACGCTATTCGCATCTCTTCCCAAGAATGGATGGTTCTCCCAAGCGTGCGTAACCACTGCGACGCTTTATCTCGCAATGAAAACGGGAACATCTTCATGACTATAGGTAACCTCACATTTCTTGGTTTAACAGTTTCAGCCAGTCGGGTTAGGTCTTCCAAGTGGAGAAAAGGATCTTCACTTGCAAGACCATGAAAGTGAAAATTTATTAGGCCAATTATGTTCGGTTTCAATTCAAAGTCGTCCCTGCCCATGGGGACCCAAATTTGTCCTATGGTCTCTGTAGCAGCGGGATTCTAATAAGATCTAAGAGACCTAGGCTCCTCCCATTCGGGAGGGTTCTGCATTTCCACCAATGTTTCTTGAATGGCCTCAATTCGTTCATTATACATCTCCATTTGGGCTTGGAGGCAGGTTATGGGATCTAAGGCTCCACCACCTGGTGGGTTCTGAGGGCGGTTTCCTCCCTCGGGATTTTGGGGTGGGCGTGCAGCCATGTTTGTGGAGGAGGAGTACGATTCGACTCATTTTCTAAAATTTTCAGACAATTCACACAGTTCAAGGTTTTGTGACCTCATCCCAAACATGCACTATCGCAGGAAGAATTGGGGGGATAAGAAGGGAAAAGAGATGAGAGAAATGATGCCGCAAAGGTACACTTGATGACAAATCAATTCAATAAAATTCCTAACCTCTACAATGTGCCCTTAAACCTAAAGATCTAATTTACCTACTATCACGAACTACGGAACCGAATGTGAGCACCGCGGAACCACCGGGCCAGATTGAAAGGCCGTTTGCCCCAATCTTAGACACCCGATAGCACGCAGGAACCCTTACCAACACGTAGACGCTACACGCAAGTAGTTAGACCTCCAATCCTTAAGAAGGGTCAAGTTACTACCAGCTTTAGTTAGAGGCTTAGGGTCAAGTGCTTTTGGAATGTGAAGGGCGTTGTTTACAGGTAATGCCCAAGTGATTGATTTTCAGAGTGTGTAAAACAAGGATGCAATGGGGAAATCTCCCCGAATTGAAGTTTTTAATTGGTGAATGATTTTTAGAGTTCAGCCTTAAGTAGTATGGATTTTAGGATTTCGCTGAAATACCAATTCAACCAATCTCTGGGTTTTGCAAGAATACAGGTTTTCTTCTAAGCCCAACAAACCCTTCTTCAATATCAGTTAGTTAATGCATGCTAAAATGCAATGGGCTACCCTAAATGGAGATTTCTATGTGTGGATGCACGAATCAGTTTAAAATTAGTGTGAAAGGGAGCCAAAGCACTTCAATTCAAGTGCTCCCAATCACCAGAAGAATTTCCACACAAGGCTCAATCAACAGATAAAGAAACTAAAATTGTTGGAGTTGAAATATTCGGGATCGAATCTTAGGCAAGTGGAAAAGTCGTGGTGGGGTTGGAATCAGCTCAATTCCAAGTCTCCCACCAAAAAGGTGATCCCAAATTACAGGTAAATGTGGCAAAGAGGGTGGCAATCAATCTTTTTGTGTTTGCCTCAAAGAATACTTCACACGACGAAAAATTCAAGAATCAAGATTCTCGGATTTTCGCTATGCGAAGTAGGGTGGGAAATCCCAGGGCGGTGAGAGTAAAGGCAATCAATCAAACAAGTGAATTTTAGTCCACTTGCCCCAAGAGATGCCAAGAAGTTTTTCTAATTTTTAGTTTTTTTTTTTTATTAAGGTGACAAGTTAACTCTAGTCGTTAAGAAAAGAAGACCTACTTGTTCTGCAACGTGTTTGAAGCTCCAATGCGGTGTCGGTGTCTTCACGCTCTCGTTCCCGCCTTGGATCTGCTCATGTCTTCGACTTGTCTTCTCCTTGCACCAGGTTCACCTGCACACCAAAAATAGAGACACCCGTGAAGAGAGAAGAGAAAAATTGAAAGGAATTAAATAGAAACTTACTTGAAGGCGCACTTCCCCAGCAACGGCACCAGAAAAGGTGTGGTGTCGGACCCAAATAGGTTGTTAATATGATGATTTTATCGTTAAAGTGTGTATAGTGGTTAACCTAAATCAGACCTAACCATCTCTTTACAAACTTTTTAACCTGCTCTACTTGATTTTATCTTGATCACTTTTAGGCCCAGGGTTGAACTCAGGGAAGTGGGGTTATAAGTTAAGTTTCTACGCCTTTCCTACAACGAGTCTCTTTCGTTCGTTTATTGTGTTTTTGGTGTTTTTTCTATTTAGCTTTTTTTTCTAGTAATCTTTGTCCTTGAGGTACACCCTCAAAATTGGGTTCTTGGCTTTGAGCCTAAACAAGGTTCCAAAACAGGTCTTGCTATTCGCAAGATGGATTACCTGCAAGTCAAAGATTATCTTTTCTCTTTTATATATTTTTTTGCCTTTTTACTTACAGGAAAGAGAAACAGAAATAAAGTAAATATAGTATATATATATAGGTATATATTATGTATATAAAGGGGTGGGGGTGGAGGCGGATATGGAGTGTAGCACGATGTCAAGTCGGTTGTCGTCTAGAGAGACGCAACCAACAGGATGAAGTGCCGCGTGTAAGGTGTAGGATGGATGGTGGAAGATGAATGCGAACACGCTTTCTTTGTACGCGTGTATCGGGGAATATCAACAACTGCTGCAGATATTCCCGCGATGCCACGTATGGTAAATAATGTGAAAATATACATATATATATGTATGTAAATATATCTATATATATATATATGGTTATAAATATATTGGTATATACATATGCAGTAATATATATATATATATATATATATATGTATGTGTATATATATATATATAAGTATATGTATAGATAGTTATATGTATAGATATATATATATGTATATATATTTGTATAAGTATGTATATATAACTATATAGATGTAAATATATATGTATGTATATGTATATAGTAATATATGTATATATAGATATATGTAGCTATATATATATATATATATATATGTATATATATATGTATATATAGATGTATATATAAGTAGGTGTGTATATATGTGTCTATATATATATATATTTATGTATCTATACCTAGTTATATAGGTAAGAATATATATATAGATATATGTATATAGATATATGTATATATGTAAGTATATATGTGTGTGTATATATATATATATATAAATATATGTATATAAAAGTATATGTGTATATATATATGTATATATATATATATAGGTATATATGTATATATATATATATATTTGTGTATGTATATAGACTAATACATATTTATATAAGTACTAATATATGTATGGATATATGTATATATATATATATATACGTATATAAGTATATGTATATATGTATATAGATATAAGTATATAGATATATGTATATGTATATAAGTATATAGATATATGTATATATATATATATATGTATGTATGTACACTAATACATAAGTATATAGGTACTACTATATGTTTAAATATAAGTATATATATATATATGTATATATATATGTATATATATATTAATATATATAAGTATACGTATATATATATGTATAGAGTATAGGTGTGCATGTGTGTGTGTGTGGAAGTGTGGAAGTGTGAGTGTAGGGGTGTGTGAGCGTCGGTGAAGAGAGTGAGAGAGTGTTGTGAGAGAGAGAGAGAGAGAGCAGGAGAGATGGCAGCTGCTGGAGTGTTAAGGCATCAGTAGACCAGCGGCGTCGTCTGGAGGTCTCCACGGGCGTGCAGGCGCGTATGCGTGCGAGGACATGCGCGGTGGAGGGCGAGGGGCGTGGAGAGGAGACGCAGCACACCGTGCTGCGTGAAGGCTTGAGCGGGTGCTGGCAAGCATACGCGGGGAAGGGAGTGGACGAAGGCAGGCGCACGGGCTGGTGCGGGCGACGTGGGCGGAGACGTGTGCACGGGCTACGGCCGGTTGCGGCGCGTCGGGTGACCGGATAAGTGAGAAACTTTCTGGTCACCCCACTGTAGCCATAGTGTCACGCAGACTCGCCTGAACAGTGGCTACAGTGGTCGTCCATGCCGTGCAACCGGGACCTACAGGTGGTGTGAGTTTTGCCGGCTTGAGGCTGGCGCGCGCGGGCAGGTGCGCGAGGAAGACGGCCTGCGCCGGCCGGTTGCAGGCGCGGGGAAGCTCGCGACAGAGCGGAGAAGCAGTAGGGGAGGTGTCTGCAGGCACGCACGGAAGCTTGCGGGTGCTGCTGGGGTGTGCTAGGGAGCTTGGCCAGCCACTGTAGAGGCGCGTAGAGGCCGGTTGCAGGGGGAAGCGAGCGTGTGGCAGAGCGAAGAAGCGGGAGGCGGAGAGGCCTGCAGCCGCATGTGGAGGGCGAGGGTGCCTGCAGGCTTGCGCGGAAGGGGCTGGGGCTACTGCTGCTACCTTGCCGCTACTGCTGCTGCTGAGCTTCGAGCTTTAGACCTTGAAGCTTGCGGCCATGGCTGAAGGTGCTGGAGCGGAAAAAAATGAGAGAAGAGCCACCACGCCCACCGGCTCTTTGAAGAGCTGGGCAGTGGTGGCCTCACTGTGGTGGGTGTTCACCACAGTGAGGGCTCCTGTCCGCCGGGTGTCTCCAAGGAGGAGGGCCGGCGTGTGGAGGGAGAGGGAGGAGAGGATGGCCTGGAAGGAGATGGAGCTGCGGGTTCTTTCTTTTGAAGTGGACCAGGCTGTTTGAAGAAGAAGTCATGGCCTTTTATAAAGGAAGAAGCCATGCACAGCCATGCCTTGGTTGTGCATGGCTCATGCATGGCCTTGGCAGGGAGAGGCAGTCGCAGGGAAGGGAAGCTGCAGGGAATGGCACGCAAGGAAGAAAGGTGCAGTCGCGGGAAGAGATTTCCAAATCTAATGGAAATAAAAATAAAGATGGGAATATTGCGAAGTAGCACTTAAAGAAAATGCGAATTGCGAGGCCATTTATTTCATTCTCCTCCCTTCTTAATTAAATGCATGCATGCATGTATTTTTACAAATGCAACTATGGAGACCTAATATGCATTAGTAATGCTAGGAAATAGCACAAGACGGCACAATTGCAGGCATATTTTTGCGGTGCAATCAAGGTCCCACACGAAATAGGGACTTTGAGAGAAATCCGCACGGGGCCCGCATTTCAATGCGGATCACACCAGTGAGGGAAGTAGTAGACTATCCTCCATTTGTTAGTGGACTGGGTACGCTGACGAAGGCGATCATCCCACTATCCCACATTGATTGGAGGAAGGTTCCAAATGAGCTGAAAAGGCAGCTCATTCGAGAGTTAGAGGTAATTGGTAAAAACTAATAACTTTTATAAATTGCTTTATATAAGTGTAAATTATGTAACAATTTCTATTCTCTTTCAATTGTAGGCAACATTCGAATGGGGCGATGATCTGAACATCTCCAAATATATCCTCAACCACGCAGCAAAGATTCATAAAGATTGAAGATTGGAGATAAAGAATAAGGTAAAAAATAAATTTTAACTATATTTCTTTATTTCCTTTACCACTATTCAAATATTATTTCTAATATTAAAATTATATTTTTTAGTATTATAAGAATAGGAATCATGATGAGGCAAGGCATAATACGCCTCTTTTGATACAGTCGCACATTTGGAAGGGAGAGTGAGAGCATTGGCATGATCCAATGACGTAGGTAAAAGTATTTCATATATTATCATTTATTTAAATAATTTCTAAGTTAATAAATTGTACCTTCATTTTTAGGAGCAAGCCAAGAAAAATAAGGAAAATAAGGCTAAAGCTCCACCGAAGACCCATGTCCTGGGTAGGAGGAGCATAGACGGGATGAAATCTATATACGTAATTATCTTTAATTAATATTTTCTTTGAAATCTTACAAAAATGTTTAATTTATTAAAATTAACTGTTTCAAATTATTATAGTCCACCATGCATCAAGGTGCCTAACTTGATCGGGTGGGAGTATATGAGGCCACTCATAGTAAGATGCGCGAAAAGGGAAATAGACAGTGGCTTCACGACACATACCAACAAAGACATGTAAATTAAAAAAATACAATACTTATTTTTTATTTCATAATTATATAATTAAATAAAATTACTTAATGTAATTCAATAACTTTCAAGATAATATGATAAACTTAATGCATCCTCCTGAAGATGCAAACTCTGGTACAGTTCAGTTGCCACTGACAGCAGAGGAGGCCTACCGGACCGTCATGCCACCTGAGCATGGCGGGTACGACCGTAGCGCAGGGAGGAGCAAGACCATCTCGGGGTGGTATGAGAGAAGGGGAGCATCCTCCTCTTCAGCTGTGGTGCAAGAGATGAGGAGGGAGATTGCGACATTATGCTACAGAGACAAGGAGAATGAGTTGCTAATCGAGGAGCTGACAACGTTGGTCAAGGAGAACGTAACACAATTCAAGGAATCCAACAAAACCATGAAGGAGCTCCTGGCATTACTTCAGAAGGGCGGAATTGATCACCCCGCCCTTCATGAGTTTAGAGATTATCATGATGACGATGATTTAGGTGGTACTGGTGCTGGAGGCGTTGGTGTGACAACATAATTGTATTTTTTATATATATTACCGTTTGTGATGAACTTTGTATACGTTACTTTTATTTATAAAATTTTAATTTTCATTTCTTCTATTTTATTTAAATGCAAAAATTTTTAAGTTAGGTGATTGATTTATACTCATAATAGGGCTTATTTACAGGTCTTTCACATAAATTAAATATATTTTTAAAAAAATCGTTATTATTCTTGACCTCTTGTTAAATATGGTCGAGAATTGTTAATATTATTGACTGTTAAAATGGCTGCTAATATGAGTCTTCCCAACCGTAACAAAATAACCGTCGTGAATATTTAACATTCTTGACTATTTAAAATGGTTTATAATATGAGTTTTCTCAACCATTACTCAATAGCTGTCACAAAAAGTTAACATTATCGACCGTCCGTAAACCGACGAATATATCATTATTTTCAACTATTATTAACAAGCGATCAGAAATACACTCTTACTCGACTGTCTAAATAATGGTCAAGGTAAATACTTTCGTCGACTGTGGACATTAAACGACCGGGAAAGAGCGTTACTGACCGTTGAAAACTAATAAGAGAATTGACCAAACGTTGAGTGGGGATGTGCCTTTTTTTTCAACCGTATTGTTCAATAACGGTCGAGAAAACCAAATCATGACTGTACATTCCTCGACCCTCTTCCTCGATGGTTATTTGAACATTTGCGACCATTTTTAACGGTCGAAAATACTCAAATATTCTTTAGTGCTGACTTAGCTCTCGATCCAAAAATTTGCTTTTCTTTTGAAAACCTGGTGTCAAACATTTCACACACAAAGCCAACACTACCCAAGCCAAAAAACATCTAAATAATTAAAAAACTCTTGCAAAATCTTAGTAAAAGATCAAGACAGATGATTGGTTTGAGTTCCTACTGTGAAGAAGGAAAAATACTTCATTTGAGGATGCAATGTCAACATGTTACCACCTCGAAGCTGCTCTATATCTATATTTCATATCTTTAGATGAAGCATTAAGGCGCATTTTGCAGCTAAGGTGTCTTGGACGGTGCTCTACCTTTAGCGTCGAAGCAAGAACTTGAGTTTACTTGGAGTGCCCCTTTACACAGCATCTTGATTTGGGGTTGTGAGCTCATGGGGTGTGTCTTGGACGGTACTATCTCGAAGTGCTAGCACCAGAGATCCCTCGAGGAATGGTAACGGGAATGATGATCCTGACACATCTGTAGTAGGACTAAGCTAAGGCTAAGCATGGGGGAAATAAATGAAAAAGGAAAAAAAAGTTTCAATAACATGACCTTATCGCAATAATGTCAACATATCACAAAGCACTAACACTAGAATTTTCATCAACTTGCGAGTTACGAATCAAGTTCAAGAGCCAGGGAAATCCTAATAGCAAAAACAATTTTAGGATATTTGAATTAAAAAGGAGTTAAGTAGTGAATTCTCAAAGGATACAGTGGTCCTAATTTGTCTAATCTTTCAATCCAAACCTAAGTCCAAATGTTTTATCCTTAATAAACCTCGTACCTACCTTAACCAAAAATCAACCAAGGTCCTATCTTGAACTTTTTCCTCAAAACACAAAATGTTGATTTCTTGAGAAATAATGTGGTGCAATCATAATTTTTGCTAAGGGACTAGCAAAAAGATAAGCATGGGTGTGTGATAAATGCTAGTTTATCATCATCCTTAGCATCCATTCACATCTAGTTCCTAAGATTTTGTCAACTGCATTTCATTATATCATTGCATTTAGCATGCATGCACATTTAGGGTTTAGAGCCTACATTAGCATTCATTTCACATTATCTCATGTAGTTTCCGTTTGATTGCTAGGGATGAATGCATTGGAAATCAGAGAAACCCTGGCAGTATATGGAAGGCACTTCGAACATTTGTGAAGACAAAAGCTCTAGTAGTTGGACCCCAGCTCAACTCAGCTGGATCCAACTCAAATCCAACTTCTACCCTACTCCTTCTCCACCTTAATGGCCATCCACCTATAATAAAACCACCAACCATTGGTGTCAAAAATACACTCCTTGGCAACCTTTCACATGGCACCAAGGAAGCTTCCTAACCACCCTCCTTGGCACCCTTTCACATGGTGCCAAGGAAGCTTCCTAACCACCATCTATACTAGCCTATAAAAAGACCCCCCATCCTACCATTCAAACCATCCTTGGCAAGCAACAATTCCTCCTCCTATCAAATACCTATAGCCACCATACATCCCACGCCCAAGAAAGGAGAAGGAGAGAAGATTAAGGGAGTAACCTACCCGCTCCCTTGGTGCCTTCTTCCTCTTCTCTCTCCTTCCTTGTGCCATGCTAAGGAGCAAGCTTCCATCTAGGGAGGACAGCCAGGCAGAAGGAAAGAAGGGTGGAGGGCATCCACATTTGAGAGGAGCAACTCAAGGAGCTAGAAGGAATTCTTCTTCAAGTCTGGGAGCCACCATTCTTGGAGTGAAAGCTGCCTCAGCTACTCGAGAGAACTTTCTGTCTTTTATTTTGTTGCATTTTAATTCCTGTCAAGCATTCATCTACCTAGGGATTAACTAAATAGAACCTCTGCCTAGTTGAGTTCCCTAGGTACTTTGTAAACATTTTTTCTTAATAGCAAAGTGTCTTTCTTCATTTTTGATTTTTCAATTTCAAGTAGCAATTTTATTTATTTTATTACATCACATCTCTCTTCTAATTACCCTAGGTGCACTTGCCTAGGGTGAGCTTAGAAGAGAAGCCTTCTCTTCTCACTTAGGTTCAAGTTGTTAGGCAAGTTTCTTTAGCATAGTTCTATCTTCGTATTTGTATCCTACTTATTTCCAAGCATAAAAATTTACAAAAATCAAAATACAAAAAGAGAAATGTTGATTTGAGAGGCAAGAGAGAGAATCACTTATTTGACTAGCAAATTGGCCTCCTTGGACAACCCTAGATAACACCACTATCTAGGAATATATATTTAAAAGCTGATAGGTTTTACGCATCTCAACGACAAAAACCCACTTATAACAAACCGCGTATTTTTCATATTAGCTACCTTACTTAAAGATAGGATTATTTTCTTATTATGTAGGGTCTCTCTTTCTTCTGATCTCTCCTTACCTCTATCATCTCTTCTAAAGAACATGGATTTCAATGTCTATCCCTCTTATCCAAACTACCCCCAACATAATCTAAATGATTGTGGTGACTTTGCATCTAGTTGGTGATATAACCTAGGACTTGAGTACATAGGATATTTGCTTATCCCAACTATCCCCATCAGACCAACCCCAACCTCTATGGGGATTACCCTACTACTCACCACCAAGACTACCCCAATACCACTCAGACCATTCATCCACCCTATTGGGATAACCCCACAACTTGCACCCAGGGATATGTGGATATTTTGAGTATCATTATGATGATTATACACCTTGGCAAACCAAAGATGGTAAACCCCTCCTTTGGACTCCTCAAGAAGAATACAACTGGGAGGAGGACTTAGAACCTCAATTATTCTATAGTAGTACTAAATAGAAAATGGTGCCTCTTGAGGAATTGGACCTTGAAAATGATAGAATAGAAGACCCATCCAAGAACTTAAACTCTAGTACAGACCCTAATGCACATCCTCACCCATACACTCCCAACCCTAATTTGAATGTTGGGTACAATATGGAAGAAACGAATGACACTCAGTCAACTCTTTGCAGTATTCATGTGGATCTGTATAACCAGAACCAAAGATTGATTAAGATGAAACAAAGAATGATTAACATTTCCAACAATTGGATGGAGCGAGTCAATGAAAAATGATGAAAGAGACTTCTTCCTTAGATATAATTGAATAAGGCCCTATGATAATTGATTGGACTACACCCAGTTGTCCAAGACTAGTGTAGTACACTATCAATTCTGCTCCAATATTGGACAACCCTTCAGGACGCATTAAGGATCCTTTGGAACATAAACGAGTGGAAAATGAGGATGAAACACTCCAAAGAAATGAAGTTGAATCTAAAAATTTGGAGAGGATTGAGGTCGATGTCTTTGAGCTCAATGATAATGAGTTTATAATAAGGACATGAAGATTTGAGGATGGGGAATCTGACTTAGACTTCATTAATTGTGAAAAACTTGAGGACCCCACAATGGATTTAGAAGAAAGGGAATGGGAAGAATTGGAGCATGAAGTGAATGATGAAGTTAGCTCCATCACAAGCTCATCCCTGATGATTGAATCTGATTTGGAAGAAATGAATAACAAGATTTCGAGATCCAATGGTTCTGAGGGATTAGACAGGAAATCACGATTGAGGATTGGGAGGATCTTTACTTGGACCCACCCAAATCAATCATGATCAATTAGACGCATTCCTTCATAGCTAACTCAAGCCCCAAATATGTTGATACAACTAATGTAGAGTAGGCTAAACCATTGGATTTCAAACATTCAAAGGAAGAGGTGAACATTTTATGGGAATCAAATTTTTGGACAAATAAAGAAATAGTTCCCCTTGAGGAAAATGAAATCAAAGGAGGAAATATTGACTTCAGGGGTGATGGTAACACCATCATCCATCATAACTAGCTTAAATTAGCCAAATCCCAATAATAAATGCTCCTTCATACTTAACAGAAGGTCATAATACAATTCTAAGTTGGGTTTGAGAAGAAGAGGAGAAAAAAAGTTAATTCTCCTATTTTAACACCTAATTACAATTGCAAATTAAGTAAAGGGTTAATCAGGACTTAATATAAGGCCAAATGAGCTTAATTTTCCAAAAATTAAGGCTAAGTTGACTAAATCAGGATTTTCTGAGATTTGAGGATTAATTTACTTCAATTAAATAGGCTATGCAAAAATAAATGTAATATAAGCCCCCTAAAAATCATTGAAAAATATTCTATGAGGTTTGAAACCTTCACTTTGACCAAAGGTACCCATTTTGACAAAAAATGGAGACTTAGGTGGGAAATTGATACATTTTAGGCTTCTATATAAATTACCCAGTCAAACATGGTCAAAACTTAAATCTGAGATCACCATTAGATTCTTTGGGTCCAAATTATGTTAAGCCCAAAATTTAACCCTAATCAGAGTCCATGTTGACCTAGTTAGAATTTTAACCTAAAGTTTTCTATTTACTACAAAATTACCCCTAGGTTTTCGACTTTTATTACAACCCAACCCCTAGATTTTGATTTCCATTATAGAAAGGTCGCTGCCTCCACCCACTCCTCCTTCGTCATGTAAATGCAGCAGCAGCAGTTAGAAACCCATGGCGAGTTGACTTTAATTAGGAATTTGACCAATCAAATCTCCCCCAAATCTTACCAGAATTGGTGAGATTGGTAGTTAGAGGAAGCCCAATCTACTAGGCCTGCTTCAAAGATCTAATTTGGTCCAATTACCATTGGCAAGATCGAGCTTCTTGAGCTTAGTTTCCATTCAAATTTGCAAGCAAAAGTTATGTTTTTTAGGCCAATTGCCTCACATCTCACATCTACATAAAGGGCTTCATGTCTACGTGCATGTGTGTGTGTCAATTTCGTCGAAAATCTCTCCTTGTCTTCGTCCTCACCGGCGGAAACCAAGCACCACTGGAGCTCTTGAATCCACTTCTTCACACTGCCATGTACAATTGGCAGAGGGGTTTTCTTCCCTATGCTTCCACGAAGCTTCCCATGAAGCTTTAACCCTCCTCCTTCCACTACTACAGTAGAGCATCCTCCTTCATCCTTTCCAATGGCCACACCGATGACCTTCCCCCGTCATCCTCTAGTGCAATTACTTTAGGGCTTATACTCCTCTTATCCCTAATTAGGTTTAGGGAGCTCCATAGCTCTGTTCATCCACTCCTCCTCCAATGGCGACCACCACCGTCACCACCACCCTTAGCATCTCACCTCCCTCAACTACCTCCGACTAAATTGATTTGGGCAAAAGGATCACCTCTCCTCCATGACCATTTTTCCCAAGTCAATTGACAGATATACCCATGCTTACACCCTCCACCATTTCCACTGGTGAAGCTTCTTTGAAGCTTCACCGATGACTACACACATGCACCATCACACACAATATTGTTAAGGCTTTTCTCCAAGAGTAGCGTCGAAGGTTTTGGTGGTTCTAATTGGGGTCAAGGACCCATGTTGCATGCATGCAGGGTGACCGGATTTGGGTTGTCTTCTCCGATGTAGAGCTTGTTCTTCGACGAACTATTGGCAATGCAGCAACTCCTCTCCATGCTAAATCAACCAAGGAAGAACGCACGGCCATTACATTGGCCATCCACGGCCAAGTGGTTGCCAGTTGATTCTCCGATTAGCAGCCACACGCCATGTGAAGAGAAGAAGAAATGAAGAAGAGGGACCCTTTAGTCCCACATTGTATGAAGACAAAGTGGAAATGGCTTCAAAAGGGATTTTGTTCCCTTAAGCCATGCTCAGTATAGGGGGTTGGGTCCCCATCACCCTCACATGCATGCCCTTGCCTGCCCACTCATAGCCAGGTGGGTCTGGGCTACATCCTAATTTGATTAAAGAGAAAAAAGCTATAGTATTAAGCCTAAGTGGAGTGCGTCAGGTTTTGACCTAACATGGCTTAGTCTGGGCTGAGCCTTGGATCAGTTTTGTGGCTTGCGTCTTTAAGACATTTGATGGCTAAGACTTGTACGTCTGATGGCCGTGAAAACTCTCTAAGTGCTGAGGCCTTATGCTTTGTTGAAAACACAATTTTTTGTCCTCCTACTTACATTTCCTTTTGGAGATTTGATACCAATATTCATTGAGTAATCCATTTATTTTTGCATTAAGCTATTATGCCTTGTTATATTCACTTTATATGTGCATGATTAGTGGTTAATTAGGATCATTTTTGCTTCCTGGGATGACCTTGGACTCACATTCAAGATTACAAATTTAAGTGTTATTCATCACTTTCTTCACTATACTACGACGTGTATTTTAAACTTAACTAAAGCGCGTTAACATTTTGGCATCATTGTCAGGGAGCAACGCTCAGTTCACCACTAGTCATATTCATTTTGATCTGATTTCTAACTTGTTCTATTTGTTTGTTTTGACGTGAATCACCACTCAGGATCATCAAGCTTGAATCAACCATACCAAGAGAAGGTAATCATCTTACTCTCATTGATAATACCCTCCTCTCTCAGAAAGAAAAAAAAGGGGGAAACAACAGAAATTAGGAGTCAATTCTACCTTACTTTTTTAGTAACCATCATTCAAGGAAAGAGTTTTTCTTGATTTATCTTGATTTGATTACAATCAGATTTGATTGATTTTGATTTAATTAGAGACACCCAATCCTGATACTTGCACCTATTAGGGATATAAAACACCGTGGTCTATTCACCTTCTTGATTGAGTCCAAGATGCCATCTTTGGAATTAATTGGACTTGGAAATAGAGGCAACTAGGATTTCTACATTAGGGTTTCAAGTGCTAATACACACGTGCCATTCAAAAATGGAAAGAAATCTTCTCACATTTGTGTACCACCCAAGACCTTGATTGAATTGATCCTATCAGCAAACCCTAAATTCAAGTCTCTATATTCACATGAATCTTTAAAAGTTGTGACCCAATAACCTGCTTGAGAATAAGATAGGGTGGTTCAGGCAAGTTGACCTAAATCCCATCCTCAACTTTAGGATAGGTCAGGTAAAGTTAGTTCGCTTGGTAAATCAACCAACCTCAACTTAGGGCACAATTTGAATCAACTTCATAAATCAAGTGAAAATCCAAGACACATTTAGGTTTAAATTTAGTAGACTTAGGTCTCAATTCACACATTCCAGTCTACATGGAATGGCAGTGACAAGGAAGATCAAATCGAGGAAACCCTGTAACCTGTGGAGATGCCTTGCCATGTAGGATTCTTTGTGGGACTTTCCTTTCCTTGCTGTCCAAGTAATCCTCGAGTGTGTGGATTTTTGATCCAGAGGTCCATCTGCCTCGAACAGCCTTAGTCATCCAATCTTTTTGGGTGCCTTGATTGGGTCTAGCATATTTCTAGTCCCTCATCTGATTCTATAGTGCATGTACGGGAGGAGGTCCTTAAGACTAGTCTTAAGACCTCCATTAGTGGTTCATTCTCGTCGGGGTCAAACCCTAACTAACTTGTTTGGATCCTCTTCTGATCTACATTTGAACTTGATTCTCCATCCTCTAACTCTATGGAGAACCAAGATCAAGAAGGGGATGTGATTCAAAACTTGCAGAACTAGTTGCAGACTCTTACCAATCTGATCCACGTTGTGGCCAACCCTCGACCGTGTCCACAAATACGGGATCATTACAATCTTGCAGCTGTGGCAATTGAACCCCGGGTGCAAATCTGGCTAAGGGACCTGATGTTGAGTTCAAACCACAAATTGTCAACTTGATTCCCCACATTCATGAATTGGGTTATGAAGACCCTTTCCAACATATCCAGAGTTGAAACATCTGACCCATACTCTCGAGCCAAATGTTCAAAATTGAAACATCTTGCTCATAATGATGTTCCCCTTCTCTTTGATGGATAAGGCTGCCTATTGTCATTGATATCTAACTCAATCGATTAATGTAAACACATCTTTATACGATAAAATGCTTATTTGAGCAGGTTCCTAGGTTAGTTAGGCATTCATAGCATTATAAATATTGCATAGCATGCATCATTCTACATTTAGAATAGCTTGTATAAATTATAGGTTAATTCTCTTCTTTTAGTGGCTAGGAGAGGAGATTTATTTCGAAGCCTTGGATTGAAGATTCAACTGTATGAATCTAATTAGGACGATGTTTGGAATCCAACGGCTTTGGACTCATCTTGATCGGACTTCCGTAGCATCAAATGCAATCCAAGCAAGATCAAAGGACAAGGGGAAAGGTGGTGCAAATCTGGACCTCAGATGACAAATCCAATCACACAGATGGATTTGGATCGATGCTCGCAACCTAACGACTTGAAGATCAACCCAATTCATTATCTGTGGCACCAACTGAGTAATAGAAGATGGATGGCTCAGATGGCACCATGTGTACCCATATGGACCACCCATAGCCCCCCAAGTGCTACCGTTGCTCTCCCTCTCTAACTATCATTCAGATCTAGGCCATTGGATCTTCATCCAACATCCATAGGAATGCCACAACACCTCAAGGGAAATTTCAAGTTCTCGACAAAAATCCCCTCGTAGCGCAGTGGTTGAAGACATGGAGCACAACAAAAGGTCATGGGCTCGAGACCCAATCCACACTGTCCTCAGCTCAAGCGTGGAATCAATTGAACCGTGCGATCGCTGATGGATGCACTCAATCGAGCCTCGTCGCCTCCACCGAGTGCTTCACAGCAGCAATGCAAGCAATGCGTGCAACCAGAGTCATTCAATGATGATCAAGCGGTGGCTACGAAGACACATGGATGCATGGATCGCAAGCATGTGATACACGCAGATACATGCGTGATCACACACAGATATCATGCGATCTAAAGAGTAGGTGAGAGCATTCGTAGACCCTCAGATCTGCATCCAATGGTAGACAATCGACCCCAACTGTGTGGGTGGCGCATGCACTATGCGCACGAGCACTGTGTGTGGGTGCATGGTCTGCGTGTGGCTTCAATGCATATTGTGCCAAATGATTCACCATCCTCTCTCTTTTCCACTATAAATACCCCCCTACACCCCACATTCTCAAACCATCTCTTCCTATTCTCTCCACACCTCCTCCAAAGCTCTAAGGAGCATGTCCCAAGCTCGGGATACTCCTCTAGAGTAGAAAGTAAATAATTTTTCCTACATTCTCACCTCCTTTGTGGAGCATCCCATGGTCATCTTCTCACCACATTCGGGAAGCAGATCCTCTCCACGACGCCATCCTACACCGCCCTCTTTCCTCTGGCTTTGTTCTTCTACATCCAACCTCTCATGACCTTCGTCCAGCCATCATCAAAGCGAGTCATCCTCCAAGCAGTCATCAAGGGGGATTTCCTCATCTCATTCTATCTTTTTAATGCTTTCATAGTGAAGATTTGATTTCTGCAATTAATGTAGAAACATTTTACCCATATAATATTTGTCTTTCTCTTTCTATCTCTTTCTCTCTTATTCTACTATAGTAGAGTATATTAGATAAAAATTATTTCTCTTGATATTTTGCCTTATAAAAATACCAAAAATATTACAAAAGATAAAAACACCAAAAAGAAATAAATGCAAACGTGGATATACGAAACCAAATGTTCGCCTCCCTATGTTCGACTTGGGACTCACCTCGAGTTTTGGTTATAAATATTATCTAATTAGCAAATTTTATGCAACTGGGACGATGGGTTTTTAACTTCATCTTTCTCATGTTAAAATCTCGCTCATCACTGATCAACACCTAGGAAGGTTTACAAGCTAGATTCCTCAATAAATTCTTCCTAGTTGGATTCACTATTTCCCTGAGGTGCCAAATCACCCATTTCACACAGAATATGGGAGAACCACTTCATGAGGCATGGGATCGCTTTCTGAATCTCATGCAAAAATGCCCTCATCACAGAGTTCCTAAATGGAAACAGGTCCAATGTTTTTACCAGGGACTCCGTGAGGATATCCGATTATTTTTCAATGCAGCCTGTGGAGGAAACTTCATAGGTAAAAATGAAGACACCATTTAGGAGATTCTCGAGAACATGTGCGATATTTTCATAAGCAATCAATCTTTGGGTATGTTCAATTGGATGACTACCCATGCATTGACAAACACCAGAGGGACACATGAGACATGAGGCCTATCCTCATCTGTCGATCTAGAGTTAGTGGCCAATAGATTGAATGAGGTTTCCATTATTACGAAGAAGATGGATGATTTGACTCATCAGGGAGGTAGGCCATGCATAACATTGACCACCACCAATATCAGGGGATGGATGCATATCCAACCCCATTTGATCCTAGTTTTAGAGGAAACTCTAAGCCATCTTGCTCTAGTTGGGGGATCTCTGAACCCTCATACCCTGATTACTTGGCAGCTACTCAACGCTGTAAGGAGCTCCACACCGTCCAAAATGATCCTTTCTCCAACTCTTACAACCCTAGATGGCATAATCATCCAAATTTTGTCTGGTCGAGGAATGATCAGAACTTTAAACCTCAATTCCAACCCCGACAACAAAATCCGCGACCATATTATCCTGCTCATCCTAGGCCCAACCCGAACTTTCAAATCGAGCCTAGCAAGGAAGACCAAATGAGCCTGATTCTACAAACTTTGGCTAATATGTAGAAAACAAATGCTGCCTTGCAAAGATAGCAAAATGCTGAGAATATAGAGGTTTGTAATCAACTTGCACAAATGGCTAGGACTTACCAACCTGGTGCAGTTCCTTCCCAACCTCTACCTAACCCAAACAACATGCCGAACCAGAGTTACATTGTGAACCAAACCCAGGGCCAAGTCTACTACACTCATCTAGCCCCATCTACTCAAACCTGTGTCAAGAGCTTCCACCTCCTCAGTTGATTTAAATCAAGCATCATTGGTCAACTCTATTGCCCCCCAACATGACCCAATCCTTTCTCCTCCTCCTACACATTATGGCTATGCTATGATCAATGTTGTTGGCAAGAGAAAAGATTGCGGGACTAGGCCTCATTGCCCATCCCCCAAATCTTACCCAACCCATGGTCAACGCAACAAGGTTGATGAAAAAACCAAGAGGTGGAACTAAAAGCCCACCCCTCGAGCCAATCAATCTATTCCTCTATCACAAATCCTACCTCACCTCCACACTAGAGGATTAAGTGAATCAGACTTAACGGGACCATTAAGAAATGCACAAGTCACTATCCCATTACTTGATATTCTCACTGTCACCTCCACCTCACCTAACTTATCCAAAAAAGAGGTGGAGGGATCTTCTCAAAGGAAGGTAACACTGTCTGAAAATGTGAGTGCTATAATCCAAAATAGTCTACCTTCTAAGAAATCAAATCTAGGAACTCTGTTGATCCCCTACAAGATTGGTGATACAAATTTTAAATGGGTTGTATTGGATCTTGGTGCATCTGTCAACCTAATTCCTACAGCCCTATTTTAGAAATTGTAGCTAGGTCAGCTAAAACCCACTAACGTTACTCTGCAACTAGCTGACTAAACCATAATCACCCCAATTGGGTTGGTAGAGGATGTGGTTGTTGGAGTCAAGGATTTCAGCTACCTAACTGATTTTCTCGTTGTCGATATCGAAGTGCCACAAAAATTACAAGATATGCCTTTGATTTTGGGGAGACCATTTTTGGCTACTACAGGAGCCATAATTAATTGTGAAGTAGGCCATATGATAATTGCCTCTGGGGATAAAAGGACTGATATAAATATTTTTGAGGCATCTTCTTAAGGAATGGACAAATGCTCGATAGAACAACTAGGTTTGATTTAGGAGCTCTTGACGATCTCACTAATAGAAAACATAAAGCCAGAATTGGAAGTTTTTTGGATTGCAGAAAATCTTGACTCCACTGAGCATGATTTCAGCAAATTAAGAGTACTGAAGGCTTTTACATTTGATCTTGAAGATGTACAGTTGGATTTTGGGGAATAGAATGATGGCATCTGATGGGATTCAGATTTATATTTCATAGGTCTAGAGAAGTTCTATGTTGAGGATTGTTTTGAAGATCTATAGGAAACTAACACAATCAATTCCAAGAGTAGTCATGATGCAAAGTTTGAATCTTTTACTGAATCAGATTTTGATGATCCAATAGTCACTTTCCAGACATTCATGTTTGATTGGGATGAACATGATAGAAAAGAGTCTTTGGGTGAGCCAATCTTCGAGACATTTCATGAGGAATTAATATTATACCCAATGGAAAGGAATCAGAATGACTCATTGAAAGAAGATTTGTTAGGCCACATTGCGCAACCAGACTAACAAGAGGAACCAAATATTTGGGCTAAGTTGACTAAGTTCACTTCTGTAAGGTACTAGGACCACCAGAATCTGATGTTGAAGCCTCTTGATTACTTCATCATATCCTTGATTCCTCCAAAATAATTCAATCAAAGTTACCCAAAAATGAATCGACTAGATTTGTATCACAAACCATCCTGACTAACTGTTCATCACAATCTAGTGCTCATTTGTGGAAATCTGATTCTTGTTTATCATGATCAATCTTTTCTCCTACCATTCATCACACTGGACCAAATGAAATATTCCTCTGAGCTGCATTGCGCCAAGCCAATGGTGTTAAACTTAGCACTTAATGGGAGGCAACCTGTCTTTTGAAAACCCAAGACCCTTCTTACCCATCTTTGAGCTGAATTCCTATTGCAATTTAGGGTTCGTACCTTAGAATAGCCAACTCCACCTATGATATTCATATTAGAGCTTGAAATCGTCTGCAACAGTCATCCTGACCCGTTCACCCACCCTTCTATACCTGTTCTAAAGAACAAACTAAGTTGAATTCGAACCCACCTAGTTTGCAAGGAGGGATTGAAAAACTTAGGTATGGGAGGGTATTAAAGTGCAAAACAACATGAAATTCGATTCTTTTTAGGGGTTTCATATAAAAGAAGAAAGAGGTTGAAAGGGGAGGAAAATTTTTTAGCTGAATTGCAAATCTATTTTGAGTAGGAAAAAGATGACAAAAATAAGAAAAAGGGCAAAAGATAATTATGCTAGTTCCAATAATTGAAAATGGAACATACTTAAGTTCTAGGCTGGATCGGATGATGATTAAGTCCTGAAGTGCTAAAGAAAATGAGACAACTGAGGGATATCAACTTTAGGCCTCTTAGGCCTGTTTTAGGCTTAAACACTCACTATTTGTTAAGATCTAGATTATTCCTCAAGAGGTTGAAGGAGTTACAAAGCTGATGTATCAAGTCTAAGACTTAGGGATTATTCAGCCTCGTTGTCTACCCTTTGGTTTGAGGGACTTGGTAACCTAGGCACCCAAAATTCATACACTGGCCTGGTTCAGTGAGCTTAATGAAGAATAATGCCATAAAGTATTCTATTCTGAAAAAAATGATTTCTCAAGACTTTGACTTAGGAATGACTTGAAAACAGAAGTTGATTAGATGAGTTCTTGCACCAGAAAGGACTAAATACTCCCCATGAGGATGTGTTACAACATATCATCTCCTCAGCACCCATATCTTAGGATATCTAAATATCCTACTAGGGGCATGTAAGCACCTTGTGTTTGTTCAGGTGCCATGGGCGACATTATCACAAAATGTCATTGCTAGAGTTTGGATTTAGTTACGGAATGCCATGGGTGGCACTATCACGAAGTATCAAATGGCAGGGTTCTGGGGGCTTCCATGGGTGGTGCTATCCTGAAGCAATGATTGCTAGGGACCCTTCGCGGATTGATGATGGGGACAAGGAATTTGATATAGAATGTGTTGAGGGCTAATCTGATGTTGAATTTAGGGGAATCTAAAAAGAAAGAGAAAAAATTCACAAAAATATATCTCTCTCTCATCTAAAATACACTGGCAAGTTGAAACTGGACCTTACTACACATACGCACGAGTGCTTTAATAGCTGGGGTCAACGAACCTCTAGGAAGATTCTAGAGCATTAGAAACCTTCGTTGCGGATCCAAGGCTGAGGCTAGTTAAGTATGTATCTTGGTTGGTACTTGAGTACCTTAGGCCTAGAGTTGGTATTTCAATCTAATTTCTAGAGAGGTGGCACGAGGGGGCATCTTGAAGGTTAAAATCCAGTCTAGAGATTTGGTTTGTTCCACAGGATTTTGCTAGGGACTAGTAAAAATTAGGCATAGGGGTATGATGGCAGCACTATCATCCGTCATAACTATCTTAAATTAGCCAAATACCAATAATAAATGCTCCTTAATACTCATCATAAGGTCATAATATTGTTCTGAGTTGGGTTTGTGAAGAAGAGGAAAAAATAAGCTAATTCTACTATTTTAACACCTAATTACAATTGCAGATTAACTAAGGGATTAATCAAGGCTTAACATAAGGTCAAATGAGCTTAATTTCCCAAGAAGTGAGCCTAAGATGACTAAATAGGGATTTTTTGAGATTTGAGGATTAATTTAATACTAAAAATACTAATTATAGCCTCACTTCAATTAAACAGGTTATGGTGGAAATAAATGTAATATAAACCTCCTAAAAATCATTGAAAATTATTCTATGAGGTTTGTAACCTTCACTTTGACCAAAGGAACCCATTTTGACCAAAACTAGAGACTTAGGTGGGAAATTGATACATTTTGAGCTTCTGTGTAAATTACCCAGTGAAAATTCTCCAAAACTTAAATCTTAGATCACCACTAGATTCCCTAGGTCTAAATTAGGTTAACCCCAGAATTTGAGCCTAATAAGAGTACATCTTGACCTAGTTTGTATTTTAGCCCAATATTTTCTATTTACTAGAAAATTACCCCTAGGTTTCTGACTTTTATTATAACCCAGCCCCTATCTTTTGATTTCCATTGTAGAAAGGCCCTTGCCACCACTACATTCTCCATTGTGTAAATGCAGCAGCAGCATTTAGAAACCCATGGAAAGCTGACTTTGATTGGGAATTTGACTGATCAAATCTCCCCCAAATCTCACCAAAATTAGTGAGATTGGTAATCAGTGCATGCTAAATCTACTAGGTTGGTCCCAAGATCTAATTTGGTTCAATTATCATCAGCGAGCTCAAGCTTCTTGAGCTTAGTTTACATTCAAATCTACAAGCAAACTTATGTTTTTAAGGCCAATTGCCGAGCATCTCACATCTATATATAGGGCTTCATGTCTACATGCATGGGGGTGTGCCAATTTCACTGGAAATCTCCCCTTGTCTTCCTCCTCCCTGGTGGAAACGAAGCACCACCGGAGCTCTTGAATCCACTTCTTCACCCTCTACCACGTGCAATAGGTAGAGGGGTTTTGTTCCCCATGCTTCCATGAAGCTTCCCACAAAGCTTTGACCCTCCTTCTCCTTCCTCCACTCTGGTGGACTATCCTCCTTCATCCTCATCGATGGCAAGACTGGTGACCTTCCCCCATCATCCTCTAGTGCAATTACTTTATGGCTTCTACTCCTCCTATCCCTAATTTGGTTTAGGGAGCTCCATAGCTTCGTTCATCCACTCCTCCTCCTTCTACGACGTCGATCGCCGCTGTCACCTCCACCCTCATCATCTCACCTCCCTCGCCTTCCTCTGACTAAATTGATTTGGGTAAAAGGATCTCCTCCCTCCAGGTCTCTTTTTCGCAAGTCAATTGACCCATATACCCACACCTACACCCTCCACCCTTGCCACCAGTGGTTCCTCTTCGAAGCTTAACCGATGGCTATGTGCACCATCAGGCACAATATTATTAGGGCTTTTCTTCGACGACTAGCGCCAAAGGTTTTGGTGGTTCTAATTGGGGTAAAGGACCCATGTTGCATGCATGCAAGGTGACTGGATTTAGGTTGTCTTCTTCGGTGTACTACTTCTTCTTCAACGAACTATTAGCAATGCAACAGCTCCTCTCCATGCACAATCAACCAAGGAGGAACACACGATCATTGGATTGGCCATCCATGGTCAATTGGTGGCTAATTGATCCTCCAATTAGTAGCTACATGCCATACGAAGAAGAAGAATTGAAGAAGAGGGGGGACCCCTTAGTCCCACATCGTAAGAAGACAAAGTGGAAATGGCTTCATAAGGTATTTTGTTCCCTTAAGTCATGCTTAGTACAGGGGTCGAGTCCCCATCACCCTCACATGCATGCCCTCGCTCGCTTAGCATGCCCAGACGGGTCAGGTTCAAATCCGAATCTGATTAGATAGAAAGATGCTATAATGTTAAGCCAAAGAGGAGTGGGTTGGGTTTTGACCTGACATGGCTTGGTTTAGGCTGAGCCTTGGATTGCTTTTGTGGCTTGCCAGTTTAAGATGTTTGATGGCTAAGTATTGAACGTCTGATGGTTGTGAAAGCTCTCTATCTATTCAAGCGTTAAGCTTAGTTGAAGCTATGGTGCCTTGTTTTATTCACTTTAGTTGTGCATGATTAGTGATTTATTATGATCATTTTTACTTCCTGAGACGACCTTGGACTCACAGTCGAGATTACAAATGTAAGTGTTATTCATCGCTTTCTTTGTTATACAACCATGTGTATTTTAAACTTGATGAAAGTGCATTAACAAGGGGTCCCATTTTGATCAAGCCACCAAACTATTATCAGGACCCCTATGACGTTTATGACCTGGATCAAGGAAGGAATAAACACCCTAAGTTAATTGAAATGCTCTATTAATCGAGGGAAATTTTCACTTTGCAAATAATAGCAATGATAATAATATTGATAATATGTCATCGCAATGTAACTCGTGGTGGAAAAATTCTAAATCAACAAATCAATTAATATCAGACTTGACAGGTACAAGCTAACTAAATCAAATCAATCACCAATCAAGAAATAATCAAATGCTCACATGATGGTAACACCATCATGAGCCCTAACTAGCCACATTTAGTCAGGTTTGAATGATAAAATCTCCTACCTAATCATCTAAGTGTCACAACTCGGTAACATTCTGATTTGAGAAGGAAATAGGGAAATAGGGTTAATTCAGAAATTTTAACAACACATCAAAAATATAGAATAATCACAAGGTAACTCAGGGGTGAATTAAACGTCAAATGAGCACAAAAGTCTAAAAAGTGAGTCAACACTGACTGAAATAGGGTTTTCACTCATTTCGAGGGAAAAAATAGACTAAAAATCCTGATTATCAAACCCACTTAAATTGAAGAGGTTTTGGTTAGGATAAAAATAATCTAAACCTCCTAAGCTTCATAGAAAGATATTTTAAGAGGTTTGGTACCTTTGGTTTGACCATCTGAACCCATTTTGACCTAAAATAAAGTTTCAGACAAAAATTTACACTAATTTAGGCTTCTGTGAAATTTATCCAATCAAACTTGGTTAAAACTCAAATCCAAGTACACCATCAGATTCCTTGGATCCAAATTAGGTTAACACCAAAATTTGGACACAATCAGAGTTCATCTTGACCTAGTTTGCATTTTAGCCCTTAACTCCATTTCTTACACTTAGCCGCCCAGGTTTTAAGTTTCTTACAAATGGCCCCCTAACTTTTCCATCTACCTTACATTTGGGTCTCTACCGCCATTAATGGTGTAAAAGCTCCTACATCGAGATTCGAGGTAGGATTTCTTCCTCAAATCAAATCCAAATTCCTCCAAATTCAGAGGGATTAATGTAGAAATGATTCCCAATGGATTAAACTGCCTCAAGAACCCTAAATCGATCTTAGAGATCAAGAGAGCTCAAGATTTCAAGGGATCTTTTTCTCTAAAATCACAGACAAATCAAGCCACTCTACTTGGTTTAGCATTCAATTTTGAGCTTTATAAAGAGCCCTCAAGTCCCTAGCTTCCTCCTCTGCCACGAAGAAGCCAAGAATATCCTCCCTTCTTCTCCATCCACTTTTTCTTTGAGCTCCGGAGACCTCCATCTCCTTCCTCCGATCACCCAATGATCAAATTGGGAGGCTTACCATCTTCCTCTCTGTCTTACACTCCTCACCAACCACAACAGGAGCCCTTGCCTCCCTCGTCATCGCCATTCTCTATCACTGTTAATCTTCATCTTCTTCGTGTCCCAACGGTCAACACCGGTTGCCGCCACCTCTCCTGTTCTTCCTAAGCTCCCTCACCTCTTCCTCTCCCTCTCTAGAACACTCCTACCACTTAGATTTAGAACCGAGCACAGTATCACCCTTACGCCCATCATCTTCTCCATGTTCTACATGAGCTCCAGCGAGCTTACACCGGCACCACAGACCACCAAATCCATCACCACTACCTCCAACACCTTCTCCGAACCTCACTGAGTAAAGCCCTAAGGAAATTTTGGGCTTTATACTCCCAATCTCCCTATCGAACAAGCACACCTTTGTATACACCCTCCGACATTGCCACACCTCCTCACACATGCCCACTCCTAATTTCCACCACTAGCACCTTCGTCAGACATCGGTGAAGCTTTTGAACTTGTTCAACAAGGCTGCAAAGCCGTATTTTGATTTTCAGGTACTAATCAGAGCTTCATTGTTGTCCTCATCTTCATCAACATCATCTGCCATCTTCCAATCACCCCCAGCCTTAATACCACATTCAACATCAGCATAGTCCTCCAGAGAGCCTAACTATAGTGCCAATTAGTTGAAGTAGCAACTACGCAGCTGCAATTGCTCGAGGAAGTTCCTGGTGCAATATGCAAAGAAGCCCTAATGCTTAGTCCTACATCATAGGGACCAAATCTGAAATAGTGCATAAAAGGTTTTCGTGGCATATGCTACTTGCCTCGACACTGAGGGGTGAGGTCCCTCCTCATACTTATGCACACCTCACTCGCTATACACGCCAGTGGGTCTGGTCCCTGGTCCGCTTACCCACATACCTGATTACCTGGTACTGTTCACCTGGGTCTGAAATAAAGAGAGAGAAAGGAAAGAGATCTGACGAGGAGGGAGGGGTTTTTGCACTGTAGCACATTGGGATTTGTGCCCCCACTCCACTTAGCCTCTATTGTTTATGCCTTTATGCTTCTGAGGCCTTTGAAGGTTAAGGCATTTGGTGCTTGGTTTTGACATCTGATTGGCAGGACCTTATGCTTGCCTTGGTTCTATTACTTGTAGGTTCCCTACTAGGAGGGGTGACGTAATAATTGCGGAAATAATATATAAAGCAATCTCACAAAAAATCAATCGCACAAGTACACAAGTAATTTTTAGGTGGAAACCCAAACCGGGTGAAAACCACCACCTAACCCTCTCGAGTTAGGATTTTCCGATCAACCTAGTTGATCAAATCCACTAACCGAATCACTTTAAAACGAGGGTGATTCAACCTCAGTACAACCACGCTACAAGTACGAGGGTAGCATTCCTCAACCCCTTCTCTCCACAAGGATTTTGTCTCGCGAAGGAGACGGGAATTCGCAAAGCGAATACCCAACCAAATAACAAAGATAAAATAAACAACAAGTCCTATAGAGCCAACAAAGAAATTATGAACCTAGCTTCTATAGGAATAAGGAAACTCCCCTTTGCAAGGAGTGCATCGAGTTGATGACGCGGTGCGTGTGCCATGCGATGACGCAATGTCGCTCTCGTAGACAACGGCGGGAGAGCGGGTGCGCGAAGCTTGATGCTCTCAAGAGAATGGAGCTTGAGCTTGGAGAGCAAGAGCTAGCTAGGACACAAGAGAGTGGAACTATGTTGCTTAAGTGTGTCTTGTGTTTCTCTTAGTGTATCCAAGTGTATAAAGGCTCCCCTCTATTTATAGAGGCCTTAGGAAGGCTTAGAAAAGCTTCCATAGCCGTTGGGAACAAAGTCCAAGAGAATCAGGCCGAAATTAGGACAATGATTACATTTGACAGGGTTATCAGACGTCTAACTCTGGCATCAGACGTCTGGAAGGACACTTTAAGACATCTGATTTCAAGGTCAGACGTCTGATTCTATGCGGGTTTCTCCCTGACTTGAGTCAGATCTAAACAGGGTTTTTGTGCAAGTCCATCAGACGACATACAGGACGTCTGGCACTAAGTATGGACGTCTGGAAACCTACTTTTACTGTGGGAATTGATTTCCAAACGTTGCAACGGCTAGAAAATCTCTGAGAAGAGATTTTGGGTCAGTCGAGGCAAAACGGTCATTTATCAGACGTCTGGAGAGGCCTAAGGACGTCTGATAAGGCTCTAACGGTCATATTCTTGACTGTTTGCTGAGCCAGCCAACAGTCCACTAATTGGACGTCTGGCAAATTCATCAGACGTCTTCTAAGACGTCTGGACTAAGGTATGGACGTCTGATTTCATCAGACAGAACTAGTTATGTCCAGCCTAACAGTTATCAGACATCTGAAACAACAGTCAGACGTCTTAAAAATGCTTTATCAGACGTCTGATTTGGGAATTAGACATCTGGAAGTGCTGTTTGAACCCTATATTGGTTTTCTAAGTATTCTACAGAAAACCTAAGTATCCTAGGGTTGTGCCGGTGTTCCTAGGACTACTGTTAGGGTTCTTTGAGGCTCTTTAACATAATTTTCTAAGGAAAAATAAAGAGCAAGAAAAATAAAGATAAAAGTACATGAAAGGATTAAAAAGAATCTATCCTATTCTTCTTGTCTTCTATCTTCAATCTGTCGCTCCATGCGAACCTCCTCTGTTTTCCGTCAAGCTCCTCAAATCCGTCCTGGATGCGAGCTCGAGTTCCGTCTAAACACGTTCACATTTGCAATTGACCTGAAATCTAGGACTCAAATTGCAAATGTTAAATAACACGTGTTTTTTTATCATCAAAACAAATGATCGTGGTGCTCTAGCACCAACATTACTGTGGATTCACTGAGCTGGCGTAGAAATCTAACATTAGTGGTTGTGGGTTACTATTAAATTATTTGATTCTGATTAGAGCTTACTTATAGGGTTAATTTGGTGTTTTTAACCACCATTTTTATCCCTTTATTTTTGCACTTTTTTACCTGACATTCTAAGATACATTTCTGATATATATTGCATATCATTTTGGCTATTTGATTCACTTGCAATTATTATTTCTGATTACTGTAATTAGTGAATTGATTTACCATATTTTCTCCCTACGAATGACCTTGGCCTCACATCTATTTTTCGAGCTTATAAATTTAAATGTTAATTAACTTTTGTTGACTATACTACAATGCATCTTTTAAACTCAACGAAAGTGCGATCAACATTGCATCAAAGTTCATTCAATTCAAATATATATATCAAGTCATGATGAACCACGAAAATATAATGTCGTCTCCACAGGGAGGGAAATATGCATATAGGCTCAATGGTCAAATATAAAGATAACAAGTGGGAATGTCAATAACAAGAAAAATAAAAGAACTATAGAGGTAAGGAAAACTCAGCAGATCGCAGTGGATGCAGGATTGTAGTAAGAACAAGTGGTCGTAGATGCAATGCGGTGACGAGGATGAACATGCTATCACAAACGAATGTGGGATCGGAATGAGGTGTTCGGGGGTGAGGGTACGAAGTGATGCAGTTGTAATCCATTTGAAGAATAAGTCACCCTAAATCAAACAAAAAGCAATGGGACTTTCTTCTTATTTAAAGATTGGTTAGGTCTTTAAGCTAACCTCCAACTTAACCCTCAGAGTTATAAAATAGAGTCAAGTTCAGGCCCATCCATTCCTACTTTAGTGGTGTAAGAGGGCGAATGTAACTTGAGATTCCTAACAGGCTCTTTGGAGAAGAAAAGAAGTTACATTATCTCTTGGTGTCCAAACAAGTCAGACAATCAATTACGCATCCATGATCGACCTTCATTAGTGTCCTAAGAACTACTTGCAAAGAGATTTAGCTTCAAATCGAGACTGTTGAGCATGAACTCACTAGGGTTTCATGATGAGATAGACTTGTTGATCATCGGCTAACTCCTTTGTGGTGCAAGGGGATGAGATAGAAAGAAGTCTCTAGCGTCCCTTAGTGACGTGCTCATGTAGTACTCATGTGCATCACACCAAAAATCAATTTGCTTTAAAAGGAATCGCACACAAGTGCTTTTCTCAATAACAAAGTGTGAATTTACTTCTAAGGCCTAATCTGATTAACAGTCTCAACTTTTAGAAGGTGACCACTTAATTAGATAGCTCCAATCAAATATTAGGTTGTCTTTGAATTTAGCCTAGAATGCATTGTGTGATTAGGCACTAGATGCAAAGATAAGAGAATATACCAGACTCCAACAATCTTCATGCAGGTAATGTATGCAATGCAAGTATAGTAGAACTAACGTGCTACTCAATCACCCCTAAAATGCACATACTTAAGGGTATGCAACTTCTAAGCAAGCAGCTCAATAGTTTTTTTTTTTTTTAGATATATAAGGCAAACAAGCAACTATACTAGACTAAACTAACCACATTCAATGTAAAACCACACAACAGATAATAAACATCCTAATCGCTAAAGAAGTAGGAACAAGCTCCCAAAATACCCTAAAACAAGGGACTAGAAGAAAGTGGGGACACACCTCCAAAAATTAGCCCTGATGCTACAAGGGTGAGAAAGCAATGAAATAAGCTAGTCTAAGAAGTCTAAAGTCTACTCTAAAGTCTAATAAAATAAGTGCCCACAACAACTCTTTTTCGATGTTCAATCCAAGTCTCCTTCCTTCGCCATCCGCTTGGGTCTCCTCCTTCTGAGATGTCAATTTCTACCAATGTGGCTCAAGGTCCACGTAGTCTCGTCAAAGTACCTTGCATAGAATAGAAAATCTTGTCACTATAATATGCCCTCCATTGATCACAAACAGATTAAAAATTGAACCTATTGCACTTGTTGCCTCCTTGGCAACGATGCCATCTGATCGAGGGAAATTTTTGCTTTACAAATAATACTAGTGATAATAATACCGATAATATGTCGTCATAGTGCAACTTGTGGTGGAAAAATCCTGGGTCAACAAATCAATTAATATCAGACTTAACCGGTACGAGCTAACGAAATCAATCTCCAATCAAGAAATTGTCAAATGCTCGCATCAAAGATGTAGTCAATTCAAATATATATATCAAGTCACAATGAACCAAGAAAATATAATGATGCCTCCATAAGGAGGCAAATACGCATATAGCCTCAACGGTCAACTATAAAGATAACAAGTGGTAATGTCAATAACAAGAAAAATAAAAGAATGATGAAGGTAAGGAAAACCCAATAGAACGTAGTGGATGCGGGACCGCAGTAAGAACACACGGTCGTGGACATGGCACAATGATGGGGATGAATGTAATGTCACCATGCTTGCCTAAGCAGAGACGATGAGGGTGGACTTGGTGCTGTCACCACTGACCACAGTGGTCTAAGGTCATGGAACTGAGCAGTTGTCGCAGTAGAAGAGCTTGTGGTCACAAACGCTGTCGAGGAATACATAGTCACGGTGTGGAATTGCGGTGGTGAGATTGCTGAGGTTGAGGATGTGGTAGTAGACACGATGTCATGGGTGCCATGGTCAGTGGAAAGAACTACTATGGATGTCCTTGAGGTCACAATGGCGAGGTCGCGATCGAGGTCTGCCCCTGCTACCCTCAAGGTGGAGTAGGCAGTCGCGTGATGGTGGACACGATGGTCGTTTAGGGTTACAACTCCCATCGAGGATGGAGCATGGTGGTGGTCGATGCCTATCGAGGTCGCATATGAGAGTCTTGCTGTGGAGGTTGCAGTGTTGTAGAGAGGAGGGTTGTTGTCGAGGGTGGATGATCATCGAGGCGTGGTGCTCAGTTCCATGGAGGGGGCTGGCTCTTGATCTCTGCAAGTGGTGTGTGTGCGTGGGTGGAGCAGAGATGAAGAATGGTGGTAGTCAGGTGGTGGAGCTGTCGAGCTCACGATTGTGAGAAAAAGAGGGCTGAGGGCAAGCATCAGGAGGAGTTTTCATAGGAGCAGGTGAGCAGTGGGTGTGGTGGTTAGAGGAACTGAGGGTTCTACTGTCCTCTGTTCTCGTGGGCAGGGAGAGGAGGAAGAACAAAGGGGGTCGGGGCCCTCTGTGAGTGGGTGTCGATGAGAGGGAGTGGGAGTTTGCACGAAGAGGAAGGTCGGGATCGAGAGTCTTCATTTTGGGATGTGCATCATTTTTAGAGGGAAACGTCCACTATTGATTACAACTAAAAGGAGAGAAGTTGGTCTTTGCATTCCAGCCTTCAGATCCCACCAAAGAAAGGGAGGAAATCTCTTGGTTTCCTTTTTTTTTAAAAGCAATTGAACTGATCTCCCTTTTGTGTCTTTTGGTAAAAGATAATGCCAAGATGGCACTCTAATCAAGGAAGAATTCTTGTCACTAAAATGTACTTTCGAAAATGTCCTTGCATCCAAATAAATAATTAATCAAATCACTTAAAAAATTATTAAACTTGTGTTTTTGAGCCTTTCCTATTGATTGCGCAGCAATCATAGGTCTTAATTGACCTAAATTAGGCTAGGACTTAGCATAAGTTAGGGTTATTCATGCATGCATACGCATTATCTGCATCTTTACTGCTCTTCTTTAGCTATGCATAAAATAATGTTATAATGTGCTAATTAAGTGCATTATGTCGATTGCAGGCAATAAGCAGATCTGGAGCAGGATCTGAAGCAAGATCAGGAATAACAGGAGTTGTAGCAGAGCTGGAGTAGAAGGCTTAGTTTAGATATAGGAACAATAATGTAAGGGGGTTAAAAGTTTGCTATTCTATTAAGTAGAAATAAAGTAGTGAAATGTGAAGAGCTTAGGTCCATCCTAGCTATAGGATAGCCTAGAGACTTCCCCAAGTCTTAGTCACCCTTAGATTAGGTCACAACACCCTAGGAAGCCCTAAAACCCTAGTTCCAACCCTTATCTGGATGTCCAGATAAGTTATAGGACGTCCAGGACCCTTAGCCATCTACCGCACACCTCCAACCCACTTCTGCTATGTTATTGAATCTAAAAAACATTAATTCTAACCTAAGCTTTCCTCTACTTGGTTCTTATTTATATTAATTTAAACCCAGGTGCTTTAAATCACCATATTTTTAGTTAATTTTGCTAGGGACTAACAAAACTTTGGCTTGGGGGTATGATGAGAAGCTCATCATGGTCTCTAATTACCCCTAATTAACTAGTCTTCCTAGTTAATTAGCTAGAAATATGTAAATATATGGGTTAATTATTAAATAAGTGATAAATAGTAAAGAACCTTAAAATAAGTTTAAAATGATATATTATCATCCAATTATTATTATTAATAATTTAATTAATAATTGGACTTGAAATATTATCAACAATTCATCTAATTAATGTGTTAAGTAACTTAAGTATAATATATACCTAAGTATGTAATAACTTAAGTAACATTACTTAATTAATATAAATTAAGCTAAAAAGGTAAAAAATGTAAATTTAAGGTCTAAATATAATAATTGTCTTATTTATAATCAAATATAAAAAGTTGAAAAAGATTTAAATTAAAATAAAAATTGAAAACCTTAGTTTACATTTTAGTCCTTATATTTTAATTCAATCGAGTCGTTATTCTTCATTTTGGTCCTTAGCTTTCATTACGAATAAGTCCCTAAAACTTCTTCTTCTTTCCTTCTTCAGCCTCCTCGATAGCTAACATTAGGAGGTACTTCCACCGTCTGATCACCGCATATCCGACGTCATTCCTTCCTCTCCAAGCTCCTAGAGCTTGTGCTCACCATCTCCTTTTCATCCATCGGTCTGGATGAAGCTACAATCCTATTTTAGGGTTGTGGATAACCTCACCAACGTTAGAGAAGACACCGGTGGTTACTCCACTCCTAGCCTCTTCTCCGTCAAGATTCAACCTCCATCTCAGCCGCCACCACCTATAAATACCCCTCCATACCATCAATTTTCACCAAGTTAGCTTCCTTCCCTCGTCCACACTGAGCTAATCGATAGGCTATTCTTTCTAAACTTTGACGACCTTCTTCCGCTTCATCCATCTTCCTCCATCCATCTTTGATCGCTCTGGATCTCCACTGAAGTTAGCCAAGTCTCCTGACACAGTGCTGACTAGGAGTTCCTCTACTTCACTTCATAAATGCCTACCAGACTTCTTTCGTCAGCCCTCTAATTTCCTCCTCCGTTATGGATCATCGATGGAGATCTTCTACCTCCTTCGTCCAAGTAACAGTAGGTTAGGTAAGCAATTTAGTTAGGATAGTTAGTTAGGTAGATTAGATAGGTGTAATGCAAGATTTCCATTCATCTTCTTCAGCTCCAGCGAGCTCGTTGAGCTTGTCAGGAGCAAATCTTTTGTCTTTTAAAGTCACCGATCACCTTCTTAAATCATTCATGAACATTTCTATCACTTTTAATCACTAAATTGATCACCTATTCATCCAAATCACATCCACCTCCACCAACTGCTCCTACTGTCCATGGCAGAAGTGGTTGAGCTTACTCCACCTCCACTGGGGCCCTCCATCACCTATCCATCACTTAAGAGTCCCTATCCTCACTTTAATTTAAGTAAAGAACCATCTATAACTTAAACATCTAATTTAATTTAATCTCCTGAGCTCACTGTCAATGCCAGCTCAGGAGGATTTCAAATAATTAATTATCCACCTATAAACCATCACAACTTCATTTTGACTTATTTTCTCCACTCAATTGAGTGGGAAAACAAGTCCTGAGCCTAATCACACTTGAAATTTGTTTACTGAGAATTCACTGCTTAACTTCCACTTTAAATGATAATTAAAGGAATTAAGGTGTTCCTGAGGTTCCTTGTGACCTCAAGAAGCTATTTAGATCATTAATGGCACAATTTCACATCATCTATACATCTTAGCCTTTTTCTAAACTCATCGGAGCTCCGACGAGTCAAACAAGCTCTTCAAACCATAGAACTCAGTGTGAAGCTCTAGATCTTTGATTTAGAGGTCACTGATCTTGCTGACGAAGTTTATTTGGGGTTTTAATGTCTCGAGCTTCTATTAGATCTTTGTCTTCTCCAACTCCGGCAGAGTTGGAGATGACTGATAGTTAGGGTTTACTCTCATTTAAAAGGTTTAAAAGCATCAGTAACTTGCCCTTAGACCATTCCTATAAGTCAATCACTGTGATTAACTTTGGTTTGTTCTGTCGAACAAACTCCTCTAGAATCTCAGGCGACAGGCCTGGAACCCTAGGAATCTTATCTGAATCATCCTTCTAAGGGTCTGAATCCGTTCCTGAGGTTAAAGAGAAGATGATTAAAGCTATAATTTCATCTGAAATGGTTTAATTTAGAAAGTCAAATTTTGAGGCTTCATGGTCAACTATGAGTCTGATTCATGCGTTTAGGATTCAATCTGACAAATTGAGGAATCTAATCTGTTCCTATGATGTTTGTAAATGATTCAGATGCAATTTGGATGAGCTTTGATCAATTCTACAAAAGAAATTGATTTCTGTTCAGTTTGGGTTGCTTTTGAACCCAAACTGACGACAGTGAGTTTGTGATGAGATTCAAATGGATAATCTACCCAGATAGTTTCTTAACAATCTCTAGAGGCTGTTTGATTTGATTAAATTGGTATTTAGCTATCTGTTGAACCTTTCAAAACTAGAATTGAAGTTCTGAATCCTTCTGGTGAAGCTTTTTAGCTTCAGCACCTTATTGAAGCTCCTTAGAGCTCATTTCCATCACCAACAGCCATGGAAACACTCTCTGAACCTTTTCAACACCTCAACTGGAGGTCAAATGTCCTTCGGTAGGACCAAGCTAATTTGGCCGTAGTGAACCAGGTCCCTTCACCCTTTAAATCGAGGAGCTAAGCCTTCCTTGAATATCAAATTGATACTCTAATTGTGTAGAACAACCTAAGAGCTTTCCAGCAAGCTTTCATTTGCTCGGATTGGAGCTTTGAGCTGGCTGGAATGATCAAGTGAAGTCTGGACTGGGAGGGGGAAACATAGTCCCACTTCGGTGGAACTAGAGTGGCCGCCTTGGTATAAAAGTGATTGTGTTTAAGGCTCTTCAGTCGACAGTTCAGGCTGCATGAAAAGAACATGAGCATATGGGTGTGTGTGTGGGCATGTGTGGTGCGCGTTCCCAGGTGTGTGTGCGCCTGTGGGCCTGCGAGTTGGGCCCGTGAGGGCGTATGCGTGGGGCCTGGGAGGCCGTGAGCCGGATGGGATCGAGACTATGCAAACCAGATGTTTACAAGGTGAGATCAGGTTTAAAGCAATGCGTCATAGTATAGTTGAAATTGCTTTGTAAACAAATAAATTTTATTACTCGAAGTTTAAGTCCGAGGTCGAATAGAGGGAGCAAATGGAGTTCATGCACTAATCTCAATAATAGATGCAATTTGAACACATAAAACTACTCAAAATATAATTCAGAATGTCAAGCATGAGTTTATGAATAATAAAATGTAGCTAGAAAACATATAAAAGAGAAATTAGTAATAATTGGATGTCTGATTATAAAATCATACATCGTAAATGTGATTGATTTTTCCTTCTTCTCTGCTCGTTCTTCTCTTTCTCTTCTTTCTTTTACTTCTTCTCTGGCTTTGGCCTTGCGAGCCTCAACTATCTTCTTCTTCCTTTCTTATTCTTCTTTCCTTAGCTTCTGATCCTCCTCAGCTTTCTTCTACCTTTTAGCCCTTAGCATCTTCTTCAGCTCCCTCCTCCTTCAGTCCTTGCCTTCTCTTCAGCCACGTTTTCTCAGCTTCTTTTCCTTAGCTTTTTCTGTGGCTTCTTCTCCTTAGCTTCCCCTTCAGCTTCCTTTTTCTTCTTCCTTTCCCTGCAAGAGCAAAACCTACCCCTACCCTCCCCCGTGAACTCTCTCTTTTCTCTCTTAGGCTCGCTCTCCCAGATCCTTCTCAGGTAAACAGGTCGGGTGAGTGCTCCCGGGACCAGGCACACCAGCATGCGTGGTGGGCGAGGAGTGCATGGGTAGTTGGGTCGAATACCAGGTCCGCGGAGCGTGGGGCGCGGACGAGGCGTTGGATGAGTGGGACCTCACCCCATGTCAGGAGACGGTAAGCCCCTGACACTTTTTCAATTTATGCTGCACCTCTTGCTCGAAAATGACTGAGGTGGGACTAAATGTCCCACTTGCTTCTCGCACGCGCCTGCAGGGGTCGCGCTCAATTGTTGAGGCTGCAGAGCCCTCCAAAGCCAATCACTTGGCTGAAGTTGTGCGTGCGACAAATCCATGTTGCCTGGGACCTAGATGTCTGAAGCCTAGTGCCTGGAGTGAAGGTTACGAGCTTCTTCAAGCCTGCTCTAATGGAGGCCGAGGTCCAAAGCTGCACTCATGCAACATGGCCTTGTGGCCTCATCAAAACTTGTAGGAAGCTTCGCCGTGTCATGGTGAAGATGTCTCGATGGTCGGCGTGGCGCAGGGCGGCCTGGGTGTGCGTGCCTAGGTTGTTCTATGGCCGTGGAGATGGGTTTGTTCGGGGGAAGAGTGTGGAGTGTGTGGAGATCAATGGAAAGGGGGGAAATGATCAGTGAGTCATGGCAGAGCTTTTGAGGTGGTTGGCGAGGTGGGTGGTTGCGTGGAGTGGTGAATGCACCTCGCCGATGGTCTGTCGGAGGTGGAGAAGATGGAGGTAGTCTATGAGTGTCGAGGGATGTTTTGGGAAATAAAGAGAGGGAAACAGGAAGAGGAGAGAAGGGGGAAATACCTGACCTAATTTAAATACGAAAGGAGAAGGGATGGCGGTTGGCTCGTGTCTGCTGCTACCGAAGACGAAGATCCCAATATGAGGGGGACGATGATGACGAGAGGGAGATAAGTGCAGGCGCAAGTGTGGCGTGACGCGGACAACGGAGGCAGAGGCAACTCTACCACTGGTATTATGGCAGAGCGATGAGAGGAGGAGATATAGGTTGCTGGAGCTCGCTAATTGTTTGGTCGTAGGAGAAGAGAAGAAACTGGGGGGTTATCTCCAGCCAAACCAACCTGGGGATGAACGGGAGGACCTGGGGTCCCTTTTATAGTCTCAGGTAGAGGGCCTTGTGCTTGGAAGGCAAGCTTCCAAGCACGGGCAGCCTCTCCGAACTTGGAAGGTTGAGAGATACCCAAATCTCTCATGCGTTCACATGAGAGATTGGGTGGAAATCAGAGCTCATGATTGGGTTCATACGAACGGGAATTTCTCAGAGAATCTCCCTTTCAAATTTGAGAGGGAGTCTCTGAGGAATCAAGGAGATATCCCCCTTGAATCCTTGCCAAACTAGGATTCCTCTGCTGTAATGGTGGAGGGACCTAATTGCAAATAAAGATGAGGAAGCTAGGGGGGTGTCTGCAAGGGTTTTCAAAAGCTAGAGGCATAAATGTAATTGGGTTGAACTATTTTGTAAAGTTGGCCAAGGTGAACTCCCCTTACGTCCAAATTTTGGTATAACCTAATATGGACCTAAGGAATCTAATGGTGAAGTTGGATTTTAGGTTTGACCACGTTTGACTGGGCATTTTACATAAAAATCCAATTTAGGGCAAATATTTGACTAAGACCCCTATTTAGGTCAAAATAGGTTTCAAAGGATAAATTAAAGGTTCTAAACCCTAGATGATATTTTTACATGAATTTTAGAGGGTTTAGTTGAATTTTATCCTGACCAAAACCTTGTTAGATTAAGTGGGTCTGTTTTAGAATTACGAGAAGTCATTTAATTCCCAAATTTTACATTAACCCTTTTCTGATTGAACCAACCCACTTTTTAACTTGTTAAAACCATTTGACCTATGTTTAGCCCTTGATAAATCCTGTTGTTGCACTACAATGGTAAAATTATAATTTTACCCTTTATTTCTTACTTTTCTCTCAAACTGATTATTCCTTGAGTTAGGCCCTTCATTTGGTTATATAGGAGCTTTTGTTTCCTTTTCTAGGTCAAAATGAGCTAGTTAAGGCTCATGATGCTATTCCCATCACTAGAAATAAACCAAACTAAATAAAAACCAGGCTTGGACCTAGTAGGGTCTGGTCCCACCCTGAGAGGGGTGCTGTGTATCCTCGACCGATCCAAGCTGCCAATCAAAAACTTAATTTTTTATTCAAAGGGTTAGACCGGTTCAGTTCAGAAGGATTGCAAAGGTTTAGAAGAGGAGGAGAAGAAGGGGAGAGCTCGTAAGAAGAAAAGGAAAGGAAGAGAAGGAGAAGAAGGGGAGAGCTCGTAAGGAGAAAAGAAAGGTAGACAGGCACAAGGGCTAAAGAGAAATAACAAGCAGAGTAAGAAAGAAAGAAAAGAAAGAGAAGAAGACATGTACAAGAGAAGAGCTCGAGAAAGATTAAGAAGAAAGATTAAGGGAAAAGTAAAGAGGAGAGAGAGAGAGAGAAAGGAAAAGAAGAAGAGAAAGAAGAATAAGGCTGAAGACAAGAAGAAGAATAATTGTGTTTAATTTCTTGCATTTTATTAATTTCTTTTGAGCTTAATGTTGTAATAAGGCATATTTTCATTAGAATTACTTTCTCTTGCCTTAATCTCTTGTAAATAAAAAGAAATAAAAAGAAATAAACATGTTTACTTGATTGTAAAAGATCATTTGTGTAAATGTGTTTACCTTATGGAATTTTGCATGTTCTTCTAAATAGAAATCATTAAGCATAATTTATGTTCTTAAAGTAAATTTAATTATACTTTCCATAAGTAGCTTAGATTTAATGGTAAATTCTAATTAAGTCATGCCTCCTAAAGAACGACCTAGACTCAACCAGCTAAAAGAAATAAAATCTAAAATGTTATGTTAACTTGACCCTATACTACTTAATCGACATAAATTCAAGTTGACCTAAGTTACTTTCTTCTGCATAAAATTAAGCACAATTAACTTAATTAATTGTGTTGAGAAAGATAACCACCAGTGCTTAGGTGACTCGGTCACGTAGGATCTCAAATGCATGAATGCACTCACCAGATATCTCAAATGGCGTGTCCTTTGAAAGGAGATTCGTTAAGGAGCATGCGATCTTAGAAAAATCAGGTATGAATCAATGATAAAATCCAACATGCCCTAGAAATGATCTGATGTCTTTGACCGAGTTAGGAACAAATAGCTTGGAAATTAGATTTACCTTAGCCTAGTCGACCTAGATACCTCTCTCAAAGATGAGGTGCCCAAGTATGATGCCCTCATGAACCATGAAGTGGCTCTTTCCTAGGAGAAAGCCAGGTTCACTTCGATGCATCTTTTATGGATGTGGACCAAATGTAGGAGGCATTCATCAAAAGATTCATCAAATATCGAGAAGTTGTCCATGAACACCTAAAGGTAATTACCTACCATATTTGAGAAAATGTCTCACATGCACTGCTGAAAGGTGGTGGGTGCATTGTATAACCCAAATGGCATTTTGTGGAACCTATACATATCGAAGGGGTAGGTAAAAGTGATCTTTTCCTGATCGTCTAGATGAATTGCCACCTGATTATATCCAGAGTAACCATCCAAAAAGCAAAAGAATCGATTTCCCGCCAGTTTCTTGAGAATCTGGTCAATGAACGAAAGAAGGAAATGATCTTTCTTTGTGTAGGCATTCAGTTTCTGATAGTCTATGCAGACTCTCGACGAGTTTGCAATGTGGGTCAGGATGGTCTCTCTAGATTCAGTCGTGATAATGATGAGCCTTACCTTCTTAGGCACAACCTAGATTGGGCTCACCTAACGGCTATCAGAGATTGGGTAGATGATACCAGCATCTAACCACTTTATGATCTCTTTCTTCATGACCTCCTGTAGATTCAGATTGAGTCTTCTTTGCATCTCTCAGGATGGTTGTGAGCCCTCTTCAGTGTAGATGCGGTGTGTGAAATACGAGGGACTGATACCAGTCAGATCATCAAGAGTCCATTCAATGGCTCTTCGATGCTGCTAGAGAACAGAAATCAGCTTTGTCTCCTGATGAGTCAATTCTTCGCTTTTACAATCATTTGTTACATAAAATGTCACGTCATTTGTAGTTCTATGTGGTGGAAAAATTGACTAATCAACAATTAATATAACCACTCAATTAGGAGTGGGTCGTGTCCACAGGGAGGCAATGATGCAATAATATCTCAATTATTTGATATTTGTTCAATCTCATGAGAAATCCATATTCAAATCAGACATGAAATACGACGGAAAGAAGATGCACAATATCTTGAAAATGTAAGGGTAGATGTGCAATTTTTCCTTACTGAAATATTCAATAAATATGTGATGATTTTATGCAATTTTCCATTGACATGTATTAAAGAAAATTTGTGCACATTTAAATCCCAAAACCAATGTCAAACAATGTTAATTACAAAAGCCACGCAATTGTAAGAGAGCTTGAGTATGAAGTTGTAATTTTACCATAATAAAATATTCATAAAACAAAATTCCTTTCCCCAGTAATGGCATGAAATGTAATTACTAATTAGACTAAAAATAGAGGATTTTACCTCTCTCCTCGTGATCGAGAGAGAGGTTCAATCAAGGAGAGGTTTGCACAGGCGGTTGGCTGAAGTGAGGCCGTCGTGGTGGTGGCAGCCGCACGTCGAGCGGTGGCTGGAGCCAGCCTGCCGGAGGAGAAAGGTAGCAGCGGTTCTGGCGTTGCTACTGCTGCAGGGAGTGCATGGAGGTGGTGCGCATACTACAGACTGGAGTGCGCGTACTGCTATGCATTGGAAGTGCGCTGGAGGTGTCGGCGAGGCTCAGAAGGAGTGGGCGCAGGCTCTGCTACACGCTGGAGGTGGGCACTGCAGCAGGTGTGCTCTGCAGGCTACAAGGTGGTCGCGCTGGAGTGGATGTTGCAGGAGGTGGCGGCGAGGTACGGAAGGAGCGCGCTGGAGTTGGCGTGCTAGAGTGGGCGCTCTGGAGGTGTTGGCGAGCTTGGCACTCGGGTGCAGCAGGATGTGCGCGTGGCTGCTGCAGGAGGTGGAGCAAGTGTGCAACCTGAGGGGCGCAGGCATGGAGTGAGCGGCCGGTTGCTGTTGGAGTGTGGGTCGAAGCTTCAGGCGTCCGGGAAATTTCCCGGACATCTTAACTGACTGGGGAGATGAAAATGCAGTGGCTGCGGCGGTGGTTGTTGGTGATGACGGCGAGGGTGGTACACGCTGAGGTGCTCACGGTAATACGAACGAGCTCCGAATGGTGGTGTGGCCTGTCACACCACATGCCCACGGTGGTGGAGGCTCGTCGCCACGGTTGAGGCCAGCGGTGTGGAATGGACGAGAGATGAACTCTCTGCATAGTGGTGGGTCGGGGGTGGAGGCCTCCTAAGCTCAGCTGCATCCTCCTCTCTTTTGAAATCAACTGCCTCGACCATATCCAACACATCTGCTCCTCCTTGATTGGGTTCTTCACTGCGGTAGCTGGAGGAAGAAATGCAGCCGTTGCACATAGAAGACGAATAAAAAATAATGATAAAATATTATGGTTATTTATATACAAACCCTCAACTTTTATGTTAACTTAAATTAATGTATGCAATGCACCTAATTGGTTAACTAATTAAATGAATGCAATTCTAGGTTAATTCTAAATGCATTTAAATATGAATGCAATGCATGAATTATGTAATTAAATTAGAAATATGAATTAACATATTTACATCCTAATTTATGCTAAATAAATGTTAGAATTAACTTAATGTCTAGGCACTTAAATACTTAAATAGCCCATAAATATGGGCTAATCATCTCCTAATAGATGTGAGTTGGGAATTGATGATCATAGGAAATGCTTGATTGGAACCCAAAAACACATATTTCAGATGATCTGGGAGAGCTTTCAACTCCATAACTGAGTTATCAGCAGCGAGTGGGGGTTTGGGATGGGCCTCAGAAGATAAAGCGGGAGCCAAGTGTAAATTAGGATCAACTCTGGGGCCCTCAATCTGTGGTTTAGAATTTTTTCGGGGTTGAGGATCAAAGATAATTGTGTCTTCCTTTGCAAGTGGATCCTCAATAATAGAACTAACGTTACACACTTCCTCGATTACCCCACACTTTATTCCTTTCTAGGCCTTAAAGATATCAATCTTTAGTGTCTGGTTCCTGAATTTCAACTTGATTTGGCTCTCTTCACAGTTGATGTGTGCCCTAGCTGTGGTTAAAAATGATATCCCTAAGATGATTGGTTTGTTCCTCAGATTTTCAGGAGTATCCATGTCTAACATGATGAAGTTCACTGGAAAATAGAAAGTGCGGATCCAAACCAGAACAACCTCAAGAATTCCTTTGGGTGACTTGATTAATCGGTATGCTAACTGCAGGGTCACCTTAGTTGATTTGAGCTTAGTTTCCTCAAAATGGTCTAGTAGGGATGTAGGTATCAGGTTTATGGAGGCTCCTAAATGCAACAATGCTTAATCAAATTCTAAATCATCAATCTTACAAGAGATCAAAGGGGTGCCAAGATCTTTTGCTTTTTGTGGGAGTTTACTCAAAATGATTGAGCTGACTTGCTCAGACAATATGAATGGACTCTCATCTTTGCTTCGTGGGTTATGCTTTAGTGTACATAGAACTTTCAGAAATCTCACATAAGTCATTACATGGCAATTTGCATCCATCAAGGGGATGTTTATCTAGACTTGCTCAAAGAGCTTGACCAGATCTTCCTTTAATGCTACGGGTTTGGGTTTCCTCTTTCCCTTGGTCAAGGCCTCAGGAAATGGAACCTCTGTAGGTTCCTCTAAAATTTGTTTAAGTTCTAGATCTGGGATAGGGGAGTCTGGGATAACCAACCTAGGGTTAGGCTCCGAACTACCAGGCTGAGAGTGGCTCGGATAAGGTGGATCCTGAGTCGACTTGCCACTATGGGTGGTAACAGAATTAAGTCCCTCCTGGTTTTGGTTTAGAGTTAGCAAAATAAGTGATTGTTGCTGATATCCCGAGTATGATGTTGAAGCTTCCATCCCATCAAGTGATGGAGCAAAAGGGGCCAGATAAAAATAGTAAGCTTGGCCCTGATTTGGGTTCATAACTAATAAACACCAGTTTATCATCATCCATATGCCCTAAAACAAACCTAGCTCTTAGGATTTTAACTCCACAAATAGGTTTTTGGGCTGCATTTAGGCATCAATTAGGTTAGGCATGCATTGCATACTTTGTTGTGTTTTTGGCACATTTATTTGAGTGTTAGGGTTAAACAGATAGTTAGATCCCTAAAACCCTAGCACTCAAGAAGGCAGAAGATCAAGAATAAGCTCCTTTCAGCTGGATTATAGCTAGATCCAACTCATCCCAGCTGGATCCCAGCTCATTCTAGCTGGATCAACTCATCCCTAGCTCCATTCAACTCATCTCAGCTGAATGGTAGCTCTAGCTAGTTCACCTCAACTCTATTCAGCTCACCTCAATTGGATGGCAACTCAAACTAGCTCAAGTTAGTTGATCCCAGCTCCATTCCAACTCCTACAACTCAGAAGAGTTCACTGGAAGTTCAACCTGACTAGGTCTAGCTACTAGCCAGATCTGGTCAGCTGAAGATGACCTTTACCAGCTCAGGCCAGGTAAAGTCCAACTCCCGGAGGCTCAACTCAACTCAACATAGTTGAGCTGAGCTACTTGACCTAAGTTGGCTACTCGAGCTAGCTCAGTAATCTCCGGGAAGATTAGACCTAGCTTACCTCAGCTCACATCAGCAAAATCAAGCTCATCTTAGCTTGGCTTAGTATCTAGCAAGGAACTAACAAGCTAAGCTAGCTAAGGTAACTCCTTGCAGCTCTCTTCAGTAGCCACCATCTACAGTGCAACTCAAGACTACTTCTTCCAGCTCATCACCTCCAAACCCTAGCTCCCTCTACCTCTCTACCCTACTCCCTACTAGCTAAGCTAGCTTAGCTTAGCTAGTCACCACCTTGGCCACCAAAACCTAACCCTAAAACCCAGTTAACTAGCTCCACCAACTAACCTTACCGAAGTCCACCAAAGCTACCACCACTCCACCATAATCTTGGTGCCAACCCTATACATCCCTCACCCGCGTCTACCACCAAAAGACACCACCAAATCCCCTCCAATACCACCTAAAAATGGTGCCAACTTTTTCCCTCCAAAAACCTTGAAATCCAACCATACACCTACCCCTTCAACCCATCTACATCCTCCATTTTTTCACTCCAAAAATATCCAAGCACCCCTTCATTTCCCTCCAAAAATACCATAACCACCCCCCTTCCCATCCTATAAATACCCTACCCTACAACCACATAATTCCCATCTCCTCTCAATTAGTTAGGCTCCATCTTCTTCATTTAGATTAGGTTCCATCTTCACTCCAAGGAGGAAGAGGAGAAGAAGATCAAGGGGGCACACACCCGCCCACTTGGTGCCTTCTTCCTCTCTTTCTTCTCCCTTAGCCATGCCAAAGGAGGAGATGTTCAACACAAAAGGGATGGCCAGGAAAGAGGACGAGGAAGGTGGTTGGCACCCACCTTGGAGGAAAGCTTGGAGGAGTTATCATATCAGAAGCAACGAAGCATTCTTTTCAAGCACAAGAGTTGCTGTGCTTGGAGCAAGGACCATTCCTTCTTAACCATCTCCGAAGGATTTTTCTTCATCTCTATTTTCTTTGTATTATCTAGTGTAGTTTCTCTTTTACTTTTAAGAAGCATGTAACTACTTGTCATCAACTCCACTAGTAATACAAAGTTGTTTATTACCTTCAATTTCATGCTTTCTAGCTTAGTGTGTCTTTCATGTTACTATTAGTTTACTAGTGCATCACACCCCTTCTCTTCTAATTACCCTAGGCACACTTTCCTAGGGTGATCTTAGAGGAGAAGGCTTCACCTTTTTCACTTAGGGTTAGTTGTAGCATAATTCATCTTTGCATTAATCCTGATTATTTCCAAAATTGTAAAAACAAACAAAAACAATAATCACAAAAATATATGTGTTGATTTGAGAAGCAAGAGAGAGAACCCATTCTCTTTGACTAACAAATTGGCCTTCTTGGATGACCCTAGATATGCCACTATCTAGGCATTATAAATGTAAAAGTTTGATTGTGGATTTACACGTTGCAACAACACTAATTACATCATTTAACAAACTACGTATTTTTTGCATCACTTTTTGGCGTCGTTGCTGGGAAGGCATGGCTTAGTTACATATTTAATCTCTCTTGCTTGCTTAATCTTCATGAAATTTTGTTTGTTTTGATTTCAAGTGCCAATCAAGAGCGAGAGCGGGATTTGGAGCACTTGGAGTGAAAGCTTCAAGTTTCTTTTCTTCCCACATACTTCAGGTCAGTACCCTAGGCCTTTTCTTATCAAAAACAAAAGCAAAATCTCTTAAAAAAATCTTCAAATTATCAAAAAATCAAAAAAAAGAAAAATTAAGGGTGGTGGACCCCTAAAATTCATTTTGTTGCTTGTTTGCTTCATTTTTCCACCACCTTTGCCTTATTGGTGCTTGATTTTTGAAAATCCAGACTTCTCTCTTGATTTTTAAAAATTAGGTTCAGGCACTTAAGAGGTTCCTAAAATCATGAAATTTCACCCCAAGAAGTGTCTTTGAGTCAAAAACCTTGAGTCCAATTTTCATGTAGTTTTACTAAACAGAAAAAATTAAAAAATTCACGGACTGAATAGGGGTCAGACCTTATTTTCTTACTATTTTGTTACTGTCTGAGAATTTTATAAATTTTTCTACTGATCATATTTGGGTAAATTTTATATTTCTGGAAACCTTGAGAAATTTTCTACTTCATATAAAAAACTCAAAAACATTTGAGATCATTTAAGTTATCTGCAAAAGCAATTCCCCAAATCTATCATTTAACTCTTAACACTAGTAAGAAGAAAAATTCCAAGAAAAATATCAAAAAGATTCCTAAAATCACAAAAAATAATTTTTGGATTGCTTGTTTGGTTTTACATTAGGTTGTGGTGTTGTTTGTCTTATTTTGACCACCACCTAAAATGATTTTAAAAAGAGATTCATTTTTAGAAGTTGCATAACTAGGAATTCCAACTTTAAGGTTTTTTTAATTTTCTCTCTTAGTCACATCAAAATTAAAAGGAATTTTGATCTCCACCAACAATAACTTGTTTTCCATTATTTTGTGGGACATTAGAACCTTTTTTGAACATTTAATAAGAGAGGTCCTAAAAGACATGAAATCTTTATTAAAACCCTAAAATCCTTCAACCAAAAATCCTTGTTTGCAAACCTCTTTTGATTTGGCTTGGGCACCACTTCCCACCCAATTCGTACACAAAAAAAAAGAAATAATCGGGCATTACACCAACTAACGCCCATCCCATTCCTTGTTCACTTTAAGCTCCTGGACTTAATTAAAACTTTGTAGCAATTTGACCCCTAAGGTTTCATCAAACTTAGGCTTGCTACCTAGGTTTTAAGTTTTCTTTAGTTGGTATCAATTCTTTCATCTATATCTGGTGCAAGGATGAGGGGTCACATCAAACGACCAAGCGCGGGTTTGCACAAGCCCCCAGTGATTTTCCTATGACATGCTTGGGCCCAACCCTCCCCTTATCCAACCTAACCAGATTTGTTGAGAGAACAGACATCCACTACTAATTTCTTATTTCCTAGATAAAGCAAGTCTTAGGTTAATTTTTAGGGAGTCACATTTAGGTTAGGTCTAGAATTTTATTGCCTGATTGCACACTTTCTCTCATCTCTCCTCGTTTCTTCCATTTTTTACACGGGTGACGGTCCCAAACTCCACACTTGGAGGGACCACTCTGCACCAAAGACCTTTTTTCTCTCATTCTTCTTCTTTGCATTTAAAAAAAAATGGAAAAACAAAATTGGTCCTCTAACCCACATGCTAATTTTTCTATCCCCTATCTATCCACCTTGGAGCTACCTAATCAAGCCCCCCAACCTCATTTCTACTCCATGATGGCTCAACTACAAGCTAATCAACAACAGTTGACTAGGGATATAACAAACCTAGCCAACTAAGGGAGACCTGCCAAACTTACCCAAGCTCCACGAGTTCCACATCTAACCCCTGGTCGTTAACTTTCTCAACAAAGTTAATTAAGTTAATTATACTTAATTATGTGCAAAAGAAAGTAACTTAGGTCAACTTGAATTTATGTCGATTAAGTGGTATAGGATCAAGTTAACCTAACATTTTAGATTTTATTTCCTTTTAACTAGTTGAGTCCAGGTCGTTCGCTAGGAGGCATAACTTAATTGTAATTCACCACTAATCCTAAGCTACTTATGGGAATTATAATTAAATTTACTTTAAGAATATGAATTTTGCTTAAGGATTTCTAATTAAAAGAATGCAAAATTCCATAAGGAAAACACATTTACACATATGATTTACTAGTACAAACAAGTAAACATGTTTATTTCTTTTAATTTCTTTTTATTTACAAGAGATTAAGGCAAGAAAAAGTAATTCTAATGAATATATGCCTTACTACAACATTAAGCTCAAAAAGAAATTAGTAAAATACAAGAAATTAAACCACAATTATTCTTCTTTGTCTTCAGCCTCATTCTTGCTTCTCTTCTTCTACCTTTCTCTCTCTCTCTTTTCTCTTTTTACTTTTCTCTTATTTCTTCTCCTTAATCTGGAGCTCTTCTCTTATGCATCTATCCTTCTTAATCTTTCTTCTTACTTTGCCTGCTATCTTTCCTTTACTCTTTTGTCTGTTTATCTTATTCAACATTAATGAGCTCTTCTCTTTTTCTCCTCTTCCTTTGCAGCCTTTCTCTTCCTTTGCAGCTCTTCTGAACCAAACCGATTTGACCCTTTTTCTGAACCAAAATTAGGTTTTAAGGTTGGCGGCTTGGACTGGTCGGGGATGCACAGCACCCCTCTCAAGGTGGGACTAGACCCTACTAGGTCCAAACTTGGTTTTTATTTGGTATGGTTTATTTCTGATTTAGCATAGTCTCGAGCCCATCCGATCCACAGCCTCCTAGGCCCACATGCACATGCCCTCACGGACCCACACTCGCACGCCCATAGGCACACACACACCTGGGAACGGGGACCGCACGCACCCACACACACACCCATATGCTCATTCCTGCGTCCTGCACTAATGACTGAATGGCCCTATTCACTTTTTACTTTTATACTAAGGTAGGCGCTTCAGTTCCACCGATGTGGGACTATGTATTCCCCTCCCAAACCAAACTTCAATTGATTATTCTAGCCGGCATAGAGCTCCAATCCAAGCAAATGAAGGCTTCCTGGAAAGCTCTAAGGTTGCTCTACATGATTGTAGTATTAATTTGATACTCAGGGAAGGTTTAGCTCTTTGATTTGAAGGGCGAAATTGTCTGGTTCGCCATGGCCATATTGGCCTGCAGAAAGGTGTTTCAGCTCTAAGGTCCTACAAAATGGCTTTCTAACCTTAGACAAGATGTTGAGAGATTCAGAAGGTGTTTCTGCAGCTGTAGGTGAAGGAGAGGAACTCTCAGAAGCTTCAGGAAGGTGAAGAAGCTAAAAAGCTTCACTAAAGGGATTCAGAACTTCATTTCAAGTTCTATTTGGCTCAACAGATGGCTAGAGACTTTCTTCATCAAATCAAACAACCTCTAGAGGTTGTTAAGGATCTGTTTGGGTAGATTATTCACTTGAAATTCATCAAAAACTCACTATTGTCAGTTTGGGTTCAAAAACAACCCAAACTGAACAGAAATCAATTTCCTCTGTAAAATCGATTAAAGTTCAACCAAATTGAATTTAAATCATTTAAAAACATCCCAGAAACAAATTGGACTCTTCAATTCTTCTGATTGAATCTTAAATCCATGGATCAGACTTAAAGTTGACCATTAAGCCTTAAATTTTGACTTTCTAAATTTAATCATTTCAGAGGAAATTAATGCCCTAATTAACCACTTTTTCTCCTTCGGAATAGATTCAGAACCTCAAAAGGATGTTTCAATTAAGATTCCTAGGGTTCCAGGCTTGTCGTCTGAGATCCTAGGTGAGTTTGTTCGACATAAAAAACCAAAGTCAATCTTAGAGATTAACCTATTGGATTTTTCCCAGGGCATCCTTCTGATGCTTCTAGACCTTTCAAATGAACCTTAACCCTAAATAACAGTCGTCTCCAACTCTACCGGAGTTGGAGAAGGCAAAGGTCTAGAAGGAGCTCCAAGTCTTAAGACCTCAAATAAATTTCTTTAGAATGATCAGTAACCTTCAAATAAGTGATCTAGAGCTTCACGTGAAGTTCTATGGGCTAAAGAGTTCATTTGACTTGCCAGAGCTCGCCGGAGCTCCGATGAGTCCAAAAAAAGGCTAAAAGTGTACAAATGACATCAAAATGTGCCATTGATGATCTAAAAAGCTTCCTGAGGTCACAAGGAACCTCAGGAACACATTAATTTCTTCAATTAACAATTAAATTGAAAGTTATGCTTTGAATTCCTAGTGAACAGATTTTGAGTTTGATTGGACTCAGAACCTATTTTCTCACTCAATTGAGTGAAGAAAACAAGTCAAAAGAAAGTGGCGATGGATTATAAGTGGTTAATTAGTGATATGAAATCCTCCTGAGCTGCCATTGACAGCGAGCTCAGGAGATTAAATGAAATTAGGTGTTTAAGTTATAGATGATTATTATTTAAATTAAAATGAAGATAGGGGCCCTTAAGTGATGGTTAAATCCTAGAGGACCCTAGTAGAGGTGGATTAGGCTTGACTACTTCTGCCATGGACAGCAGAAATAGTGGTGAAGGTGGAGGTGGTTTAGGCGAATAGATGATCCAATTAGTGAATTAAAATGATAGAAATGTTCATAGCAGGTTAAGGAAGGTGATCAATGATTTAAAAAGACAAAAGATTGCTCCAGACCAGCTCCACGAGCTCGCCGAAGCTGAAGAAGATGAGTGAGAATCTGGTCATTCACCTATATAATCTACCTAACTAACTATTCTAACTAATCTACTTACCTAACCTACTGTTACCTAGACAAAGGAGGTAGAAGATCTCTGTCGATGGTCCTTAACGGAGGAGGAAATCAGAGGGTCAAGGAAGAAGTCCGGCGGATGTAGGTGGAGTGAAGCGGAGAGTGTTAGCGCTGCGTCAGGAGACTTGGCTGATGTTGGCGGAGATCCAGAGCAAGCAAAAGTGGATAGAGGAAGATGGAGGAAGCGAAAGAAGGTCGTCGGATTTTGGAAAGAATAGCCTATTGGTTAGCTTAGTGAAGAAGAGGGAAGGGAGCTAACTTGGTGAAATCGAGGGTGTGGAGGGGTATTTATAGGTTGCGGCGGCTGAGAAGGAGGGTGTATCTGGACGGAGAAGAGTCTAGGAGTGGAGTAACCACCGGTGTCTTCTCCGACGCTGGTGAGGTTATCTTCAACCCTAAAATAGGATTGCAGCTTCATCTAGACCGGTAGATGAAAAGGGGATGGTAAGCATAAGCTCCAGGAGCTTGGAGAGGAAGGAATGACGTTAGATACGCGGTTATCGGTGGGTGAAAGAACCTCCTATCGTCAGTCGTCGAGGAGGCTGAAGAAGGAAAGAGGAAGAAGTTTTTAGGGACTTATTTGTAATGAAAATTGAGGACCTAAGTGAAGAATAAGGACTTGATTGAAATAAAGCATAAGGACTAAAATGTAAACTTAGTTTTTCAAGGTTTATTTTAATTTAAATTTTTCAACTTTTTATATATGATTATAAATAAGACAATTATTATATTTAGACCTTGAATTTACATTTTTGACCTTTTTAGCTTAATTTATTTAATTAAGTAATGTTACTTAAGTTATTACATACTAAGGTATAAATTATACTTAAGTTAGTTAACACATTAATTAGATAAATTACTGATAATATTTCTAGCCCAATTATTAATTAAATTAATAATAATAATAATTGGATGATAATATTTCATTTTTAACTTATTTTAAGGTCCTTTACTATTTAGTCCTTATTTAATAATTAACCCATATATTTACATATTCCTAGCTAATTAACTAAGAAGACTAGTTAATTAGGGGTAATTAGAAACCATGATGAGCTTGTCATCAAGCCCATCTAACACACCAAAGAGAGAATTTGCATAATCTAAAATACTACTCGTGCTGAGTATAATCAATATTTCGAGGCTTTTTATGGTTCAACAAGAAACTACACATACCCAAAGCATCGCCCGGCTCAAAATATCTCCACCCTCCAAGACCAATTTAAAAATTCCTTTAATTGGAGGAATTATCTGACTCACTCCTGGACCAATCCGGTACCTCACCAACAACAAAACCCGTTTAGAGGGTACGATTCAAATCAGACTTGTTATCAATCTGGACCATCTCAAGAAGACATCAATACCCAGATGATGAAAACCCTGCAGGAAATGCAAAGGAAAACGATGGAAGTAACCCGTGTTATTAATAATCTCCATGATCAAATTGTGGTTACTCCAACCCAACGACCTGCAGGACATTCACCATCCGAACCCACACCAAACCCTGTTAATCAGAGGAACAAACACCCAGGTGGAAACCAACATCAAAACCACTAATCAGCCTCCTATTAACCCGATACCTCAGCACCAACCTGGTTTCTATCAACAACAGGCCCCCCCACCTCCTCCCAGGCATAACCACACTGCCTATGCAGATACATTGAGGAGTGGGAAAACCACCATTGATTTAGGGCCTTCACATCAAACTGATGAAACCCACTCTCAACCTATGCAAATTTACACTCCTAACCCCAATTAGGAAGAAGAAAAAGAACCACCAAAAACACAAGATTGAAATCATACTCTTTACCCTTATGCACTGTAATCCAATCCTCCTAAAAGAGAGAAATCAAAGCCCTATTACCAAGATCTTTTGGACTTATTTGGGCAAGTCGAGACTAACATCCCCCTCCTAGATGTCTCCCCTGCCTATGCTCAATTTTTGCAAGCCAGGTGTACTCCAAAGTGGCAGGACCAGAATCTAGGATAGGTGGTCCTTTCTGAGATAGTAAGGTCAGTTGTACAGAGCAAGATACCTCTCACGAAAAATGACCCCGGTGCACCACTCATTTCGGTTATCATAAATGACACCACCTTTTATCACACCCCTCTCAACTTTGGTGCCTCTATTGATCTCATTCCCCTGATCTTATTCAAGGAATTTTAATTTGGTGAATTGAAACCTATTAAGGTTCAATTTCAATTGCTAGACCGATTTACCATTAAACTGCGAGGAGTTTTCGAGGATATTATTGTCAAGGCCTGAAATTGTCGATTTCCAGTTGATTTTCTTATCCTTGACATAGAGGCACCTATCATTCTTGGAAGGCCTTTTCAGATTACCACACAAGCTAATATCAATTATCCTTCTAGAAAAATATATATAAGTTGCGATAACCAGACTATTTTATTAGATATTTTCCAAGCTTCCAAGAAGTCCATTGATTATGAATTTTTTTAGGATGCTGATAATAAAATGGAAGGGGTAATTGAGAAATTTATGTTGATCAACCCCTACTCTACTTTGACCACTTTTGATCCAAATTCTATTGATTCAAACTCCAAATAAGATTTTCTGGGCCAAGGCATTTCAGATCAACTATGATTTTTACTCTTTCAATCTTCCTGATTTATCACCAAAAACATCCACACTAACTTCACCCACCCTGCATCACATTGACTTCTCTCCCCCTCCCTTTCCATTCGACCTACCATCCGACCCATCCAAGTTTGGCTTTCATCATAAACTCAAACCATGGCCAAACTTGGGTCATTCTTCCAATTTTCCATTTCATTTTGATCCCTTTATCTTTACCAATCATCTTTTCAGGGATCCTGAGGAAGACACCTTTCTTGAGGACATTTAAGTGTTTAATTATTTACATGATTGTCCATTTTTCGTGCATTGCAATTCACGCCTGGCTGAATGGCGTAAAAGATAGCACTAGATGGGAGGTAGCCCATTGTTTTTCCCGCTTTTCATTTTTCTATTTTTTTTAGCAGTTTTCCTATCCTGATTTTGACTGCCTTCACCATGGCAATCCCTTTTCCCTTCCGATTGCATCTGGACATGGCATATCTTAAGCATGGGTGTCTTTTTAAATCTTGACAACCAAATCAGGATTTTCAAAATCCAAAAACATGCAATTTTCTTATTTTATTTTCTGCTTGCATATCCAAAAAAATAAAAATGTTGAAAACTTTTTGAGGAAATTTTGAAATTGGGACTAAGGTTGAACATTCACTTTTAGTACACTGGGATTTAATCTATAACAAACTAGGGATAAGGATACAGATCTGATTATTAGAATTTCAGGGTCGGCCTTTAGACTAGATCAAATATCCTTCTCTAAAATTCCACTTGAACTCATGATAGTTCAGGTGACTTGATCCCCCTTTAAAGTCTCTAGCTTAGTTTCTGATTCAAAAACTTACATCTCATGCAAAATTTCTTGTGTCAAAATTCACACACAGACCAACACCTAAAAAATAATTAGAAATTATAAAACCCATTGTTTGGCCTTAGTAAAAGTCTGAAGCAGATTATTGGTTTGAGTTCCCACCATCGAGGAGGAAAATGCCTCCTTTGAGGATGCGAAGTCAACATGTTACCGCCTCGGTGCTGCTCTATATTTATATTTCATATCTTTAGATGGAGCATTAAGGAGCATTTTTGCAGCTCAAGTGTCCTAGATAGTGCTCTACCCATAGCATCGGAGCAAGAGCTTGAGTTTGCTTGGAGCACCCCTTTACACCGCATTGTGTTTTGGGGTTATGAGCTCCTAGGTGGTGTCATGGATAGTACCATCTCGAAGTACTAGTGCCAGAGCCCCCTCAAGAATTGGTAACGGGAATGATGATGTCGATACATCTGTTATAAGACTAAGCTAAGAATAAGCATGGGGTAGACAGAAAAAAAAAACAAAGCAAGAAAGAAAGAAAAGTTTTAAACCAAAAACACGACCTTATAAATGTTGGCTTTTCACAAGCACAAACACAAGGCTTTAAAGGACATTGCAAGTTGCAAATTGGATTCAAGAGCCAGAGAAATCCTAACTACAAAACTTTTCAATCATCTGAATAAACAAGGGGTTAATTTGTGAATTTTTGGAGGATATATTGATCCTGATTCGTCTAATTTTTTGGATCCGAAAATGAATCATGATGTTTATCTATAACAAATCTCGTACCTCCCATGTTTTAACCAATTAAGCTCCCGTGATCTCTTTCCCAAGAAAAAAGTTAAAAAAATTAGTTTTCCCAAAAATTCCATTTTGTAAAAATTTGTTTTGCTAAGAAACTAGTAAAAGATAAGCATGGGGGTGTGATAAATGCCAATTTATCGTCATTCTTATATCCTAAAACAAACCTAGCTCTTAGGCTTTTAACTCTGCAAATGGGTGTTTGGGCTACATTAAGCATCAATTAAGTTAGGCATGCAATGCATATTTTGTTGTGTTTTTGACATGTTTATTTAAGTGTTAGCTATAAATAGATAGTCAAATCCCCAAATCCCTATCACTTAAGAAGGCAGAAGATGAAGAAGAAGATCCTTTCAGCTGGATTCTAGATAGATCCAACTCATCCCAGCTGGATCCCAGCTCATTCTAGCTAGATTAGCTCATCCCTACCTCCATTCAGCTCATCTCAACTAAATGGTAGCTCTAGCTAGTTCCCCTCAGCTCCATTCAGCTCACCTCAGCTGGATGGCAACTCAAACTAGCTCAAGTCAGTTTATCCTAGCTCCATTCCAGCTCCTACAACTCAGAATAGTTCATTGGAAGTTCAACCTAATGAGGTCTAGCCACTAGCTAGACCTGGTTAGCTGAAGATGACCTTTACCAACTCAAGCCAGCTAAAGTCCAACTCCAAGAGGCTCAACTCAGCTCAACTTAGTTGAGATGAGCTACTTGACCAAAGTTAGCTACTCTAGTTGCCTTAGCAATCTCCATGAAGAACAGACCAAGCTTACCTCAGCTCACATCAATAGAAGCCTGCTCATCTTAGCTTGGCTTAGTAGCTAGCAAAGAACAAGCAAGCTAATCCAACTAAGGTAGCTCCTTACAGCTCTCTTCAACAGCCACCAGCTCAAATGCAGCTCAGGACTACTTCTTCTAGCTCATCACCTGCAAAACCCTAGCTCTCTATACCTCTCTACCCGACTCCCTACTAGCTAAGCTAGCTAAGCTATCTTAGCTTAGCTAGTCACCTCCTTGGCCACAAAAACCTAACCCTAAAACCCACTTAACTAGCTCCACCAACTAACCTTACCTAAGTCCACCTAAGCTACCACCACTCCATGTCAATATTGGTGCCAACCCTATACATCTCTTTGCCCCTCTCTACCACCAAAAGGAACCACCAAATTCCCTCCAAAACCACCTAAAAATGGTGCCAACTTTTTCCCTCTAAAACCCTTGAAATCCAACCCTACACCTACCACTTCAACCCATCTCTACTCTCAGTTTTTTCCCTCCAAAATCAACACCTTCTAGAGGGTATTTTTGGAGGGAAAACCAAGGGACCTCTTCATTTCCCTCTCATTTTTTCCTCCAAAAATATCCAAGCACCCCTTCATTTCCCTCCAAAAATATCATAACCACCCCCTTTCCCATCCTATAAATACCCTACCTTACAACCACATAATTCCCATCTCCTCTCCATTAGTTAGGTTCCATCTTTACGCCAAGGAGGAAGAAGAGAAGAAGATCAAGGAGGCACACACCTGCCCACTTTGTGCCTTCTTCCGCTCCTTCTTCTCTCTTAGCCATGCCAAAGGAAAAGATCTTCAACACTAAAGGGATGGCCAGGAAAGAGGACGAGGAATGTGGTTGACACCCACCTTGGAGGAAAGCTTGGAGGAGTTATCATATCAGAAGCAACGAAGCATTCTTTTCAAGCACAGGAGTTGCTGTGCTTGGAGCAAGGACAATTCCTTCTTAACCATCTCCGAAGGATTTTTCTTCATCTCTATTTTCTTTGTATTATCTAGTGTAGTTTCTCTTTTACTTTTAAGAAGCATGTAACTACTTGTCATCAACTCTACTAGTAATACAAAGTTGTTTATTGCCTTCAATTTCATGCTTTCTAGCTTAGTGTGCCTTTCATGTTAATATAAGTTTACTAGTGCATCACACCCCTTCTCTTCTAATTACCCTAGGCACACTTGCCTAGGGTGAACTTAGAGGAGAAGGCTTCACCTTTGTCATTTAGGGTTAGTTGTAGCATAATTCATCTTTGCATCAATCCCGATTATTTCCAAAACTATAGAAACAAATAAAATGAAAATCACAAAACTGTATGTGTTAATTTAAGAAGCAAGAGAGAGAACCCATTCTTTTTGAATAACAAATTACCCTCCTTGGACCACCCTAGATACACCACTATCTAGGTATTATAAATGTAAAAGTCAACGACACTAATTGCATCATTTAACAAACTACGTATTTCTCACATCAATAATGCACCTTTGGTTCGACATGTTATTAGGATTTGGCGGAGGTTAAGATGGAAGTGCACCAAGTTGGCGAGAATTTGCCATCTGTGCGAGCTAATTTCAAACCTCTCTGATCTCATCTTTGTGCTATTTCTGCATGGCTGCATTGGTCCTTTGGATGTCAGCCAAGGTTTGTAGGATCAGAGTCATTTGATCTTCCCTTGACGGTCTGGATTGGTAATTTGGATTGGGCCTTGCTTGAGCGGGCTGATAAGGGAGTGGAGCTTGCGGTCGGACCTAGAATTTAGATCTCAGATTTTGATTATTCCCTAACCATGCGAAGTTGGGATGATTTATACCATCCAGGGTTATAGGTGTTTGAGAATGGATCATTCTGGATGGAGTGGAGATCCTCGAAGGTCTGAGGAACCCCAGAGAAGTCAGAGTATGAGAGTTTAGTGTTCCCCCAACTAGAGTAGGTAGGCTCGGAGTTTCCTCCGAAACCAAGATCAGATGGGGGTGGATACGAGTCCATCCCCTAGTAAGAGCGGTGATAAATGTTATGCACAGCCTCCCTACCAATGGGCGGTTGTGAATACACTCTCTGCTATGATGAGGTGGATCTCTATAGATGTTGAGTCAATTCATCCACCTTCTCAATAATAGAGACCGTGTCCAGGCAACTGGTCATCAATGCCAGATCAACGGATGCGAACAGACCTTAAGTCTCGTGTGCCCCCCACATGTTTGTCAATGCATAAGTAGTCGTTCAGTTGAACATACCCATAGATTCATTATTTATGGAGTTCTCGCACATATTCTCGAGAATCTCCCAAACAGTATCTTCATGCTGACCCATGATGTTGCCACCATAGGTTGCATTGACAAAGAGTCTGATATCCTCACGGAGTTCTTGGTAAAAGGACTGGACCTATTCCCATTTTGGAACTTCATGATGGGGGCATTTTCTCATAAGATCCAAAAGGTAATCCATGCCTGATGAAGTGGTTCTCTCGAATTTTGCATAAAGTGTGTGATTCGGTGCCTCAAACCATTCGTCTGACCAACCAGAAAAAATTTCCTCAGGAATTCAGATTGGAGTTCAACCCAAGTGTTGATCGGATAGGTCAGAGTTTGATACCAGTGGGCAGCCGTATCCATGAGGGAGAAGGAGAACATTTTCAAGAGTAAGATATCACGATTCTGAACAGGTGGCTCGAAGGTTTTGGCCAGATGTTTCAATTACTGGATGTGCTAGAAAGGATCTTGGAAGTTTAGCCCATGGAATTTGGCGATAGCATGGAACATATTGGGCTTGAGTTCAGTATCAGGTCCTCCAGCCGAGATTTGCACCCTAGGTTCGATTGCTACTGCAGTGGGATTCTAATGATCTCGCATCTGAGGATGATGCGGTGGGTTCATGAATGCCTAAAATAGATCATTGAGGCACTATATCTGATTATGGAGATTGGGTTCTTCTTGATTCTCCATGGATGTTGCTGAAGGAGATCTAGGCTCAGAAGCAGAAGAGTCGGAAGAGATATCAATCTAGTCAGATGGTAGCACAAACAAGTGAGTCAAGGCTTGGCCTCAACAAGAATGAACTGCTAATGGAGGTCTCAAGGGTGGTCTTAAGGACCTCCTCTTGAACATGCACTAATGAGCTAGATGAGTAATAGAATGTGTAATGGACCCAATCAAAGCACCCAAAAAAACTTTGGATGACTAAGGAGGTTCGAGGCGGATGATACCTCTTGATTAGAGAGTCACTCACTCGAGAAATACTTGGGCAACCAGGGAGGGAGAGCCCCACAATGACCCCTACACGGTAGAGCACCCCCATGGGTTATAGGGTTTCCCCCACCCGTCCTTCCTTCTCACTGAGAATCCAAGTAGAGTGGAATGAGCAACTTGACCCCTTAAGTCTACCAATTTTAGTCCTGAATTATAGCGCTTTCAATTTCACCTAAACTTTAGAATTGATTATGATTTATGACCTAATTTGAAGGTTGGTTAACCCACAAGATGGGTCAACTTCACCCTACCTACCATAAAAGTTTAGAATGAGTTGGGTAATGAACCCAAAATCACCTTGAGTGACTTGCAAATAGGTTGTTAAGTCCTAAGTTTTAAGGATTCAAGGAATGTTAGAGCCTTCTTTTAGGGTCTTCTTGCTTCGATCAATTCAATCAAGGCTGGAGTGGCAGACAATGCAGGAAATCAATTCTCTTTTAATTCAAGCAAGTGTGTTTTCCTCAATCCAAGAATAGAAACCGTAATTTGGCTCTTTTCCAGGCCCAATTCTTTCCAAATTGGGCACCTAGTGTTGAATCAAGAAAGTGAATAGCCCTAGGCACCTTAAGTCCTTAGTAGGTGTAAAAATTTGGATGGAGATGTCTAAATAAATCAAATCAGGCAACTCAACTGATTAAGTCTAAGAAAGAATGTGAGTTCATCTTAATTGATTCTTCTTTTCAATTCCTTCCAGAAATAGGGGCTTAAGAAGAAGGAAACAAGATTACCTACCCCTAGAGTGGTTTTCATGCAGCTGATCTTCTACCGTGTACCTTGCACAACCACAACAAATCATCTAAAACAAGTTAGAATTAGATTGGAATTGTAATCACTGAAATGAAACTGCGCATTGCTTTCCAGCAACGGCACCAAAATATTTACACGAAATCGTCAATGTATAGGAAATGCACATGTAATATAGTCAACGAAAATGCAAAAAACTTAAATTTATAAAACTTAGATTCAAAAAGGAGTTTGAGGTCATTCGTAGGGTGCAATTATGCAATTTAATTCACCAATTACAATTTATCAAAAGAATATACAATTGAAATCAATAAGATGCTCAAAATGATATTTTAATAAGAACTAGAAGAAAGTGCAAAAAGATCTGGTTAAAATGGTGATTTAAATCACTAAATTAACCATTAAGTTTAAGCTCACAAATACTCAAATAAATGAACAGTAAGCCACAACCATTAAGCCACGTCAGTCAAGTACTCAAATATTCCCATAGTAACCAGTAGAATCAATCTCAGGCAATAGGGCAAGGCATCAGGTGCCTTATCAGAAGAGGCATAGCACCACAAAAGAAGCATAAGGGCTTCTCTTCTTCAAGCCTCAGAAGAGGAATAGTAGAAACACAAACAGAGGCTCAAGGGCCTCACACAAAGCTTGCAGAGGCTAAGTGTTGAGAGAGGGAGTGGGCATGAATCCCAAGGTAGAGCAAAACCCACCCCCCCTCTCTCTGATTCCCTTTCTCTTCTCTCAGCTCAAACCTGGGTATATAGTATCGAATTTAATCAGGTAAATGGTCAGGGGTCCAGACCTGTCAGTGCGTAGGTGGACAAGGAGTGAGCGGTGCTGCAAGAGGGACCCAACCCCTGTGATCATGAGCAAACAACAGAGAGCACATTTTCCTTATATGTGTAGCTGAAGGTTCCTTAGTCCAAGATGTGGGACTAATATCCCACATCTTCGTTGTGAGGCAGCTACAAGTGGTGTTGCCTCTGATCGAGGATGAAGGAAGTCCTTGCAGTGGCAATTGATGACTTGGGAGGGAACTTGGGGGTGTTTCGCACGCCTGGGAGTGGCAGTGCTGAAGAACATAGCTGGATAGTTGCAAACGAAGTCGGAGAAGGAGATGGTGACGACAGAGCTCTGGCAGATACCTGAAACACCAAGTACAGCCTCTCAGCCTTGTTATATATGTTCAGAATTGTTTGAGAGCGTATCGCGCATTTTTGATAGGAAAACATCGTAGTATAGTGCGCAATACGATCAAACAAAGATATTTAAAAGATAACGAGACTTGAGTCCCGATCGTTCGTCTCTAGGAGGCGTTTGTTTTACTTTTGAATTCGATCTTTTACCGTTCTACTCTGTCTAAAATCGCACTCCGATTTCCAGTCTTCTGATTAAAATTTCACCACTTCTATTATGAACCCTGATTACGTGCACGTGTGTTAAATAGATCACAAAGGTGAAAGTGTGAGTTTCTGTGCGCACGATTCTAGTGAGGTGGTGACTGTTTACAGAAAATGCGTCTATAGTTAGATTTTCTATATTTTCAGGAAACGACATGCTTGTTACGAAATAGATAAATAAGTGAAAATAGGAAACTTGAATCACGCAAAAATGATGGCACTCAATAAGCTCAAGGTGATTTCAAAACATAGACATATATATATAGAAAATATATTTTTCATTCATTCATTTGGGGAGGGTTTGCAACATGAACTTGTAGAGGAAAGGTTGTACATGAATGCTTAAAAATGTACAAGAATCTATGGGGGGATTTTGCATGCATCATTGGGGGAGAATAAGAACTACACTACTAAGAAGTAATTAAAAGCAGTAAATATAAAGAGCTAGCTACTAATCTCTCAGAAGTGAGGGTATTCGGAGGTGGTCTCCAATGGCCTTGGAGTGGTGGAGAGGAGAATGAGGGGCAACCAATGGAGCTTAGGTCGGCCCTTGGAGAGATAGAGGAGTGATCCAGCATCCCGGCATGGTGTCCTTCATGGTGGTGCTCAGCTCGTGGAGATGGTGGTGGCTAGCCTAAGTGGAAGTGAATGAGAGCCATGAATGTGGATGGGAGCCAATGGATGTGAATTGGTGCAAATGGCCACCCCTTAGGTATTTTTATAGATCTAAGGGATTCTCTCTAGAGAGGTGTGGAACTCTCTAGAGAGAGTCCAAGAGTGGCCGGTCAAGTGGTTATGAGATCCAAAAAATGTGGATCTCAATTTGAATGCCTCTTGGTTGCTAAATTTGGCAACCAAGAGTGGCACCATTTGGAGAGAGTTCTAGAGAACTCTAGATGTGTGGGAGTGTGTGAATGGGTGTGTGTGTGTGTGTGGTCATGCCCTATGTGGCTAGGTGGTTTAGGTTAGGTCCTAAGGGGTTTAGGTAGGTGTATGGCTTGAATTAGGGTTACAAACCCTAATTGCTAAGGGGAAATTGCAATTAAACTTAACCTAAGTTTAATTGAATGAGTGTGAACCTAATTAAGAGTGAAATAACTTAATTAGGTTGGGTTTAGGTCAATTGGACTCTCACTAAGTCCAATTGAACTTGTGTGGGTTAAGATCTAAGCTCAATTGGACTCAATGAGTCCAATTGACTTAGGTGAAGGTAATTGACTTTAATCTAAGTCAATTGGGTTTGGTGAGGACCTAATTAGGTCCTTGGTAGGTCTAGAGGTGATGTACTAGGGTTAGGACACCTTAATTTAGGTTCCTATGGGGTTGGGATTAGGTCTAGGGAGCTAGAAATCCAAGATCAAGGCTTGAATCTCAAAACAGGAACTGGAGACCAGTTCTAGACGTCCAAAAACAAAATCAGATGACTTATACTCAAAAAAAAAAGTCCAGACTTCAGTTCTGGACGTCCAATCTGTGTCAGGGGGGAACCTAGGTTCTGTTTTGGGTACTCTGCAGAAATTGGACGTCTGACAAAGTGTCTGGATGTCCAATAACACTGTAGAAGTGGGTTTTAGGTGTGCGGGAGTTGGCTAAGGGTCCTGGACATTCTATAACTTATCTGGACGTCCAGATAAGTTATAGAATGTCCAGGACCCTTAGCCAACTCCCGCACACCTAAAACCCACTTCTAGATAAGGGTTGGAACTAGGGTTTTAGGGCTTCATAGGGTGCAGTGACCTAATCTAAGGGTGGCCAAGGCTTGGGGGAGGTCTCTAGGCTATCTTAGGGCTCGGATGGACCTAACCTCTTCACATTTTACTGCTTTATTCCTACTTAATAGAATAGCAAACTAATTAGCCCATATTTATGGGCATTTAAGTATTTAAGTGCCTAGACATTAAGTTATTTCTAACATTTATTTAGCATAAATTAGGATGTAAATAGGTTAATTCATATTTCTAATTTAATTACATAATTCATGCATTGCATTCATATTTAAATGCATTTACAATTAACTTAGAATTGCATTCATTTAATTAGTTAACCAATTATGTGCATTACATACATTAATTTAAGTTAACATAAAAGTTGAGGGTTTGTATATAAATAACCATAATATTTTAACATTATTTTTTTTATTCTTCTTCTTGTAGCAACGACTGCATTTCCTTCGGCTGCCGCTGTAATGCCACCAGCTGCCGCACTAAAGCCTACATTCATGGACTAGTAGAGAAGGTGGATCTGCTCCCGCCTCTCCATTCAAATTCATGCAGGCAGCTACAAAAAGAGGGAGAGACAGCCGAGCATAGGAGGCCACCATCCCAACAATCCGCACTGTGCAGAGAGTTCATCTCATCCATTTCACCACTGTCGGCCTCAACCGCGGCGACGAACCTCCACCATTGTGGGCGTGTGGCGTGACAGGCCACACCGCCATCTAGAGCTCGTCTGCATCACTGTGTCTCACCAGAATCAACATCACCACCCTCGCCGTCATCACCAACAACCTCCACCTCACGCCTCTTCATCTCTTCCAGCCTCCAGTGCCATCCCCAGCCTGCATGTGCCTTCCTTGCAATCTTGGTGCGCCGCACCATCTGTAGCAGCAACCGACTTCACAACCTGCACCAGCCCACACATGCATCTTCATCATCTCCAGCCTGCAGCCGCGCCCGCTCCTTCTGCGCCTCACCACCTCCACTTCACACCCGCATCACACCACTCGCGTACACAACAGCAGGACCGACCATTCCTTCACACCCGCATCCCTCCAGCTACACAAGACCGCCAGCGCCTCAGCATGCCTCACCTTCACTGCGCTCACGTCACGTGCACCCACTCCAGCGTGCCCGCCTTGCAGCCTACATAGCGCACCTGCTGCAGCACCCACCTCCAGTGCGTAGCAGAACCCGCACCTTTTGCCTGCAGAGCCCACGCCCGCTCCTTGCAGCACGCCCGCCACCAGCCTGCAGCAGCGCCATCTCTACCCACGTGTGCCTCCCTTGTAGCGTCCGCCAGTAGCATCCAGCAGCAGCGGTGCGCCTACAGCAACACCATCCTCGGTACGCGTGCAGACCACTGCATGCGCTTCCTCGCCATAAACTCAGCCGCACAACCCACCTTCACCAGAGCTCCATCCGGCCAGCTTCGGCCACCTCGCGACTCGCCGCCACCACCGCTGCGAAGCCCTCAGTCCAAAGAACTTCCTCCGAGCTTCATGCCTCTGACCATTCCTTCCTCTTCGCGCACAGCCATTAATAATTACATTTTCTGCCATTGTCATCTTTTATTAATATTTTATTAAATCTACATTGCAAAAAATATCCGTTAGTTGTTCAAAATTGCCATTTCAGCATGTTCTCTTGATACTATCTTAATCTGAAGGCAGATTTGGGTCGGTTCTCATCGAAATTAACTATGAACATAAGTTTTTAACCGGTGTGAATTTAAATACGTCATTGCCTCCCTGTGGATACGACCCGCTCCTAATTGAGTGGTTATTTTAATTATTAATTAGTCGATTTTTCTACCACATAGAACTGCAAATGACGTGACATTTTATGTAATAAACGACTGTAAAAGCGAAGAATCGACTTGTCAAATCGCACCATTGCTGGGGAGGCAACAGATGTAATAATTTCACCTGATTTTATTTTGATTATTTCTCAATTACATAGTGATTTGACCTTTTTTTTTTTCTGTGCAAGAAATTTGTGCGATGAACCAGCCATCGTAAGAGTCGACCCTTGACGTCGCCAGAGGAGGAATTGGTCGAGCTACCTTGCAAAGCAAGGGAAGGACGAGGACGTGACGTACATTTAATCGCTAATTTGATTAGAGTAGGATTAAGACTTTAGATTTAATTTTTCATTGCACATTTAATTTGAAACCCTTGTTCTGGGGTATATTTTGAGGGGTTTGTTCCCCGATTTTGTTTTAGGCCCATGTGGGTAATTATTGGGAGCCTAATCCCTTTTCTTTAGATTTAGGTTTTTTTTAATTTATTTTGTGGATTGTTTACTTTTATTTGCTTGTGCATAAGTAGTTTAAAAAATAAAAAAAAATATGAGCTGCCTGCCCCTAGGACGAACCATTTAGGTCTGTATGAGTAGCCTCTAGATTTACTTCTCTACATTGCGTGCATTCTCGCATTGTTGATTGTTGGAAGCAAAGTATGCATTCTCTTACTCTGCATCCTATTCTTGATCACGCATTGCATTTGGACTTAATTCGAAGACCACATAATTTGTCTTGAAGCGATCTAACAAGTGGTCACATATATTCATGAAAAGGGACTAATTAAAGGAGGGACATCTAAAAATCAAGGACTTGATTGTCAAACGTGGTGTGCGATTCAAAATTCAAAATCTTTTTGCGGTAAATGCACACTTATCTCATTGCACCACGACACTCATTTATACACCCCTAAGTCTTGAAACGACTAGGACAAGAGCCCTCCTACCGTTGGATTCTGAAGCATTCGGAACTTGAGATCAAAGGTTTTGTAAATCCAAAGAGGGGGATACCCTATCACGGATTTTTGAAGGTTGACAATAGGCGCATAATTGATTGGGCAACTTACTTTGTCACCTATAATTTGAACTAAAGTCAAAAGCCTAAATTTGTAAAGATCAAACAAGTCCTTTTGAATTGTGTTTGTAGTGCATGCTTGGTAGGCGTTCTCTTAGGAGACAACTTGTGTTTGATCCTGAACCTGAAAGAATCTTAAGAAGAGACCTTCCAAGGGTAGAAATGGTCGGTCAAAGGAGCCTTAAGGAATATTTCATCCCAACCAATCAAGCTGGCCCTGCACTACATAGACCTGGAGGGGACAATCCTTATGAGATCAAAAGCAGTACCATATCCTTGCTGCCCTCCTTTTATGGTACTACTAGGGAAGACCCTTACAGGCATATAGAGGAATTTACCGAGGTCAGTTCCACGGTGAAGTTGTAAGGCCTTACTGATGACGCTCAAATGCGAACCCTCTTTCCCTTCTCCCTTAAGGACAAAGCCAAGTATTGGTATCACACCCTTGATAATATTAATACTTGGGATGCCCTGAAGGAGTTTTTAAAGAAGTACTTCCCCATGAGCAAAACCAATCACTTTAGGAGGGAAATTATGAGTTTTGTTCAAAAGGATGGGGAAGCGTTCCATGATGCGTAGGAGCGCTTTAACGACTTGCTGAGACTTTGCCCACATCACCAGGTACCTAAATGGCAACTGGTTGAAAGGTTCTACACCGGACTTAATGATTCGCATAGGCAAACTGTGGATGGTGCCTGTGCAGGAACCTTTCTTTCTAAGACTGAGGATGAAGCTTGGAACCTTTTTGATACTTTGAGTGAGAATTCTATTCACTTGAATTCTGCCTACATGGATAGAAAACCCACTCTCATGCAAAGAAAGTTGGAGGCGAATGAGGCAAGGGACACCCAGAATTTAGCCTATCAGATTCAATTATTGAATCAAAACATGGAAAGGCTTATGTCGAACCTGAGTTCATTCATATCTAACACCTCCACATCCCAAGCTTTCGAATGCTTAATTTGCCAATGCAATACACACGCCATTATGGATTGCCACTTGGCCTCCCAATTCCCTGAGCTTGTACAAGCGAATTTGAATGTCGCTCAAGGGTTCCGTCCTAGACCTCGTAATGATCCTTTCTCCAACACTTATAATGAGGGATGGAGGAACCATCCAAACTTTTCATGGAGACAAGGAAATGTCTCAAATTCAAGGAATTACAAACCACAATCCTTTCAAAACCATCAAATGAACCAACCTCAGACATTTGCCCAACCTAAGACCTCTGAGATGGATGAATCGAAGGCGATGTTGATAACTATGCAAGAAAGTCAAAGTGCCATTATCCAATCTCATGACAAGGCTATACATGAGATGAAATCACAAGTAGGACACCTTGTTGAGGCCGTTAGACAGAGGGAAACTGGGAAGCTCCCCAGTGCTACTGAGGAAAATCCTAAAGGAAAAGGGATTGTCTTTAGGGAGCATGCTTAGGCGATGACTATTCTGAGGAGTGGGAAAGAAATTTCCAAACCCGATGCTCCTATAGTCTCACCACCTAAAAAACCATCCACCCCGACTTTCACCCCCATCGGAGAAGACTTGCCCAAACCTTCTCCGCTTGAAATCACCTCACCGGAAGAAGTTGCCCCCATTCCACTCCTTACTCGACATGACAACCCTTCCACCCAAAGATTGAGAGTGCCTTTTCCAGAGCGCTTATCCACCTCTGGGCAGACTTCTGCTGGCTCATCTGGAGCCAAAGATAAGACGGATGAGATTATGGAAACTTTCAAGCAAGTGCAGATTAACCTGCCTTTGCTTGAAGCTATCAGGCAGATTCCATCTTATTCCCGCTTCTTAAAGGACCTGTGCACGAAAAAGTGGCAATCTAGAAAATAGGTCCAATCAAAAGTTGTCCTGCCTGATTCTGTTAGCTCAATTGTTCAACATGGCACACCCCTGAAACTTAAGGACCCAGGAGCCCCATACATCTTAGTAGTTATTGGTGACTTACAAATTGATGAGGCTCTACTTGATCTGGGTGCGGGGGTGAACATCCTTCCGAGCTATGTGTATGAGCAACTTGGGGGAGGCAATCTGAAGCCTAGCCCTGTAATCCTTCAAGTTGCTAATCGATCACTTAAGACACCATGGGGAATTTTGGAAGATGTCCTCATAAGAGTGGAGGATTTCTTCTTTCCCGTTGACTTCTTAGTTTTGGACACTGACCCTACCAACAAGCCAACCAAACCCTTCATCATTTTAGGCCGGCCCTTCCTTGCAACTTCGCATGCTTCAATCAATTGCAATACTGGGGCATTAAAAATGGGCTTTGGGAACTGCAAAATCTGACTTAATGTGTTTGATGCTTACAAACAAGCCAGACTTGAGGATTATTCTCAAGTTGAGGTGATAGATGACCTGATTGAAGAGGCAACCCCTGCAATGTTATGTGATGACCCCCTACAGCATGTCATGCTTAATGAGCATTCCCATCTCTTGGAGGAATGTGAAGGGGATATACTAGAACTTGAGGAATTGCTAGGTGTTTCTGCTAAGTCTCTTCCCCCATCATTTCCGTCGAAGGTAGATCTGCTACCTGAGATGGGGACATCTATTATGAAACCCTCAACCATACAAGCTCCCGACCTTGAGTTGAAACCCCTCCTTGACACTCTCAAGTATGTTTTCCTAGGTGCCAATGATATGCTCCCCATTATCATTTTGGCTGTGCTATCTGAGGCACAGGAGGGAGCCTTGATTGATTGCTTGTCTAGGCACAAGGAAGCTATTGCTTGGAGCATTGCTGACATTAAGGGTATAGACTCTACACTCTGCATGCACCACATTTATACTGATGATTCCATCAAGCCATTTAGCGACATGCAGAGATGTCTGAACCCTAATATGAGGGAGGTGGTAAAAAAGGAAATCCTGAAGTGGTTGGATGTCGGGATTATATATCCCATTGCTGATAATAAATGGGTCAGTCCCATTCATGTGGTGCCAAAGAAGGCAAGCTTTACTGTGGAACTTAACGACCAAGGTGAACAAGTTGTCGCTAGACCCTCAACTGGATGGAGGGTCTATATTGATTACCGCAAGCTGAACACCGCTACCCAGAAGGATCACTTTCCTCTGCCTTTTATTGATCAAATTCTCAAAAAATTGGTAGGGAATAAGTACTATTACCTTCTTGATGGATATTCTAGGTACAATCAGGTGGCAGTCTTTCCTGATGACCAGGAAAAGACGACATTCACGAGTCCTTACAGTACTTTTGCATTCAGGTGTATGCCGTTTGGATTATGTAATGCCCTTGCAACTTTCCAGCAGTGTATGATGTCTATCTTTTTGGACATGATTGACGAGTGTGTTGAAGTGTTTATGGATGACATCTCCATTTATGGCTCATCTTTCGACCAGTGTCTCCTGCACTTGGAGATTGTGTTGAAGCGATGTAAGGAGACTGGTTTAGTCCTCAGCTGGGAGAAAAGTCACTTCATGGTACAGAAAGGAATTGTACTTGGGCATGTTGTATCCAAGCAAGGTTTGGAAGTAGATAAAGCCAAGATTGATTCTATTTTCAAACTCCCTTTGCCTACAAATGTCAAACAGATTAGATCCTTTCTGGGCCATGCCGACTTTTATAGGCACTTTATTAAAAATTTTAGTAAAATTTCTAGGCAACTTGTGACTTGTTGGCGAAGGAATCTTCCTTCAATTTTGATTCAAAGTGTGCCGAGGCCTTTCAAACTCTAAAGGAGGCCTTGATCTCTGCCCCTATTCTCCAAGCTCCTGATTGGACACTCCCATTTGAGCTAATGTGTGATACTTCGGATTATGTAGTGGGAGAAGTCCTTGGACAAAGGGTTGAGGGAAGACCTCATGTGCTGCATTATGCAAGCAAGACTTTAACCGAACCTCAGCAAAACTACACTGTCTCTGAAAAAGAATTACTTGCTGTAGTTTTTGCTTTGGAGAAGTTTAGGTCTTATCTGCTTGGGTCTAAGGTGGTTATTTTTACTGATCATACGGTAGTGAAACATCTCATTGCTAAGAAAGATTCTAAGCCACGTCTGATTAGGTGGATCCTACTTCAAGAATTTGACTTGGAAATACGTGAAAAGAAAGGAGTAGAAAATGTTGTGGCTGACCACCTGTCTCACCTTCCTCTAAATGACTCTTTCTGGAGACATTCGCGAGACATTTCCCGATGAAACTTTGATGGTGGTAACACCAACTTTACCTTGGTATGCAGACACTGTAAATTACTTGGTCATTAGACAAACTCCTGGCTCCTGGGACGAGCAGAAAAGAAAGTGATTCATTTCCCAAGCTAGATATTTTCATTGGGAAGAGCCAGAATTATTTAGAATTGGACAAGACCAAGTATTGTGACGTTGTGTACCTGAAGATGAACAACAAAGTGTGCTGAGTTTTTGCCATGAACTTCATTGTGGAGGACACTTTGGTGCTAAGAAAACTGCTTTTAAGGTTCTCTAGTCCAGTTTTTGGTGGCCTTCCTTATTTAAGGATTCTCAAAATTTTGTTAAGGCTTGTATTAGATGTCAACGGATTGGAACGATTGGGAAGAGGAATGTTGAACGTGTTTGCGAATCGCTACGCTTACGTGTTTTGTTTTGCAGAACCTGTCATTGTAGTTCGAAAGCGAAGAATTTGTGTTCAACAAATAAAATTTATACCAAAATGAAAATTCTGGGTCGAACACGGGAAGGCGGACGTTTGATTTAAAAACTACGCGTTTCTTTTTATTTGTCACAGAATAATTCAATTTAAAACTATCTAATTATTTACAATAAATAGAAGAGAGAGAGAGTAAGAGAGAAAGAGAATATTACACAGAGAAATCAAAATGAGATGTAGAATAAACAAGGAATTTTTCATTGAAGAGATTGCTCATTACAATTAGAAAGCATAAAACAATTACTCTAGAAAGTGATAAATTTACTCTAGAAAGCATTAAAAGAATGGAGGGAGAAATGTCCTCCTCGACGGTCGCTTGGAGGACGAGTAGATTAATCTAGAAAGCAGTAAATCTATACTAGAAAGCAGTAAAAAGAATAGGGAGAGAGAAATCCTCCTCGACGGTTGCTTGGAGGACGAGCTGGACGAGACGATGCTTGGACAAAGGAGAATGAAGCAGGATGAAGGAGGACGAAGCAGAAGAACGGGAATGAAGCAGCACGCCATCGTCGTCACGGGATCCACTTCTGAAGGGGAACGAAAATTGGACTTTATCTCGTGAGAAGCATCCCGGGTGTGGGACAAGCTTCTCTTGAGCTTTGGAGGGGTAGAGAGGAGAAAGAAGGGATGAGAATTTCGTATGGAGGGGGTCTCCTTTTATAGTTGCAAGGAGTGGGGCAAAATGGACATTACAACTTCAAAATAATAAAAAAGGGGTCTTTAGTGACGGATAAATCCGTCACTAAAGCCCCAACATGGGCATAGCTTCCACGCCCATGCGTGCCTCCTCGGCTGCCCGCTCATCAACATCCACGCACGTCCAGCGCTTTTCAGCCGTCCGATCGCAAGATCGGAAGGCTTAAGATGCGTCCGCGCTCGCTGCGTTGCGTGCCCCCCGCACGTCTGATTGCACGTCCAATCACGCGTCGACGCTATCGGGCCCGCGCGGCCGTCCGATCTCCATCTGACGCTCCACCCGCGCCCAATCGCCGCGCCTTCCAGCCCCCTCTCCACGGCTCGAACTCACTCCCGGCCCTCGCGATAGCGCGCTCGATCACTGCGCTATGGGGTGCGGATGGTCGAGCGGACGCTTTTAAAAGCGAGCGCCCACAGCCGTTGGATTAAGATCCAACGGCGGAGAGAGATCTGGCACAGGGCCTTCACAAGATGAAGAATTCGCTTGGGTGGCTGAGATGGCACCACGTGGCGCTATCTTCGCTGTCCATCTTCTGGAAGTTGTAGACGGTGCCACGGATGTCGGATTGACTCGATTTTTGTGTCGTTGGGCTGTGATCGTTGATCCGAATTCATTCGTGCGGTCGGAATTATCATATAAAGTGCTGATTTACACCATCCTGGCCCTTGATCTTCTAGGGTTCCCGGGTCACTATCTGATGCTACGGATGCCTGATTAGGGCTATCTTGGAGTCGTTAAACTCCAATCGTCGTCCTGATCACATCCATGCAGTTAGATCTTTGATCCGAGGCCCCGATAAAATGTTTGCCCTGTCCAAGTACGTAAAAGGAGACAATTAACCTCCATTTTATTTAAACTACTCTAAGTGCAAGATGATGCATGTTATGCAATATTTATATCATGAAATGCAATCCTACTCTTAAAAACATGCATAAATAGACATTTTAAGTAATGTAAATGTGTTTACATCATATCCCCATGCCTATCTTTTGCTAGTCCCTAGCAGAAACTATATGCTATTTATAAAAGAATTAGGTTAGATTATTTGGACTTGAGTTATTTTTCAAACATTAAGAAATTGTCTACTTAGGAACTGAACTTTCAAAGACACAACAGTGCCCGAGTATCAGCCAAAATGCAGACCACCTCAAGCCCTCACCTTATTAAAAGAAAATTTTCTTTTTTTCTTTTTCTCTTTTATAATTTTTTTGATTTTCAAATTTTTGGGTTTAAGAGTGGCTTTCTACGACCATTCAACTCACCCAAAATTTGATGAGAACCCTAAGCTTTAAGCATCTTATTGTGATTGTGATAGACTCATTGACCGGTAGTTAGAACAGACTTCGGATTTCTACTCCTCTAGGTGACCTCAAAAAGACTTCTGCCTAAAGGTGTATCTTTACAACTGGTAGCTTTCTCCCTACTTTTATTTTTTATGGGGTCAACACAAGGGTGAATCCAGTGTATATCTCCCCGATTTATTCTACTTCTCCGCTTCTTCCTAAGTGTTTTGGGAATTTTTAGTGCATTTTCTGAGCTAGGTTCTGGACAACCAGTCGATGAGCTGTTACCACCGACAACTTGCCAGCCATACTCGTGCGGCGAAGTGTGGCTTATTTCTTTTTGTTCTTTTCTATGTTTTTTTTTTTTAATAGGTGGCTTCCCTGGTCTAAGATTTACCTAAGGGCAGGAAAAAGAGAAAGGTCCAGTGACTGGGCTCTAGACAACCTACCTATGGGCTGTTACCCACGATAACTTGCCAGCCATATCACCCTAGAAGGTTCATTAGCTACCCAATTTCTGTTAGAATCGTCGAACAATGAGTCAGTGCAAAAAAAAGTGTGTAGATGCTTAAGACTCAAAATTCCCTCAAATCAGAGGGCAGGTTGATAAGTCGTGTACTTATCACCCAAACTTATTTACTCTAATTAAAATAAAATTCAAGTTGGCGAGAACTCAAAAAACAAATCCACATTTTAGTGGATACATGGGCTGATTAAGTTCAAAGACCTGAAGGGTCTTTGTATTCAGATCTTAATGTAGTTTTTCCTAAGATTGAAAATTTTCTTAAACCCAAATTCTCTTTCCTAATTTTGATTTTTTTTTAATCAAAATAAAACAAATCTAGAAGCTGACGAATAAATTCAGAGATAAATATCCACCCCCCCATGCCTATCTAATGCAATGTCCTCATTGTATTAAAAAGACATAAAACAGAGTGGAAAAGCGAAGAAAGCACCTGAATTGCGTGAATGTCAGGTCCGCTCCGAGATGAAAAATTAAAAAGAACTGTATATGTGTTGAGTTTAGTGCCTTCAGCTAGGCACACTATACAAAGAAAAGAAATGAAGAATCCACAAGTGCAGGTCAGAATTAGAAAAAATAGAAGAATTCTCTGACCTGTCAGCAGAGGTCCACAGATGTGGACCAGATTGTGGTGCAGACCCACACCCCATAATCAAGAATATCTTAGGTTCTGGATAAAAATTACCTAAAACCTAAAATCAGAATGCAAGCGAGGTTGGACCTGTGATTTATGAGGATGCAGCCCAAGACCAAGAAGTCAGGTTACAGAGAATTGAAGCTCAAAAGGATAATTGTTGAATGTGTGCTTGAGCTGAACATCCTCGAAACAAATGTCGAAAGGGTTTTGATTTGATGAATTCAGCTTAAAAGGAACCCTTCGACATAATCTTCCATTTCCTCCAAAATTAACTTCCCAAATCAAAACTTCCCAGCTCCTATCCTCCTCATTCAGCATATCAAATTCCAGGACCTCTTGTATATTCATCACCCCATCTGAAATCTCCAAGTCTAAATGATGTGGCAGAATCAAAATTGACTTGGGTCTAATTATCTCAGAATTAGAGTCATCAATAAGCTCAACAGGGTGTAACTGATAATCAGGGCATTGAATTGATTCCTCCAGAAAATGTGATTCTGGATCCGTAATGTGTGCCCTAATAAGATCAGTGTCCTCAGTTATTGGGCTATCAATTGATCTATCAGATTCCTCAGGCCCAATCGTCTCACAGAAATCATGTTCAGAAAACTCGCGTGAGACTTCGCAACTTGAATCTTCACCATCAGGATCCGTATTACTGTATGTCCCAAAATCATTTGTCACTTTCTGTTCCAAGGAGACATACATTTCCTCGTAACCTGACTTAGGGATCTCAGGTGAAGAAATCGGATCATCCTTCATTGGTTGTTTTAATTCAATCTGGTCAGCCTCGTAACACGTGTCCCCCCAACAGGTGCCTGAGCGGGTTCTGTCATTGGCTTTCCTGAAGAGGGTTCATCCTGGGAATTATTCCAAGATTGAATCAAAGCAACCACGAATCTCATCCTCAATTTCACTAATTTCCCAAGTAGAAACTCACCCGGGTTCTTATCCTTAACATCCTGGAGCCAATCCAACAAAGACTTATTTAAATCATCAATCATTTCAATCTCTCAATGTAAGGTATTGGCTGAACTTCTAAAGATTGAATGATATTCCTCAAGTTAGCCAGAACCTTATCTTGAACCTGATTAACCTGAACCAAATGAGTTGGTTCAGGGTTGGGCGGGTTTGACATCAATGTAGAGGAATTAACGAATTGAGATTCGTTACACCCTTCCTGATAATAGGTCATTTCAGATTGTTGAAAAGATGGTGATGACCTAAAGGTAGTGAAATCAGAGGATGGGTAAGGATCGGTGTATCCTTCTTGATTGTAGATCATATTAGGTTGTGCATGAAAGGAAGATGATCTATAATCGATGTAGCTCTGAGAAGGATAGAAATCAGAATCAAAGTGTTTATGGTTAGACCCTAAACACGGGGGTCCGGAATTGTATCTCCAATCCGAATTATCCCAACTAACTGATGGTTGATTACAATAAGAGTTGGGATAATCATCATGTTGAGGATAATTCATAACAGGAGGGAAAGAGCGGGAATGCGTGAAATATGTGGAAGGATTCATGAGATACAGGAGGAAGAAAGGTACCCTGCAATACAAACAATCAAACCTGTCCTTAAATAGGTTAGCCTACAGACCTATAGACTCCCAAAACCCATCTTGAGATAAAGGAATGATTTGATCTACTTCTGTCTGTTCAATCCAACTAGTTAGAAGGAGAGACTGGGGAGAAGGTTCTTCCTTCGGCTTGCGCCCCCGGTTCCTAGTGTACCCCGCAGCCGCGATCGTTTGACTCTACTCCCCTAGCTAGACATCAGATTGAACAGTAGAAACAGACTAATCGAAAATAATCTTATTCTGAGTTCTGAAGAGCAAATTCAATCCTTAAGGCCAACGTCTACTCTGTTTTATTTAGGGCTAAGTTTGAATGTGCTTTGGAATGTGATGGGCCCTTTACATGGGTTGTGCCCTTAATGATTGATTGATTTGTGTGTGCGTGCACAACCAGTAGTTTTCAAGCAAGATTATTTTTGATGTGGTGAATTTTAATGTTCAAATCTTGCTTAGTAGCTTTTAAGATTCAACTTTAGGTATTTTCAAACAGGTTTCATTGGCACACCAGGTTTTGCAAGCACGGGTGAAGATATTTTCCTTTAAAGCTTAAAAAGAATGTGGAGTGTCTGGTAAATCCCTAAGAGTTGAACCTAATTGGCAGCTACTTGATGAGTTGATTTTAATTGAAGTGGTGCGGCCCAAACAACCCAAACAACTGGCCACAAATGCACCACTAAGTTAGGCACACAAAGATGGTTAACCTAGAATGATTTCTACTCTTTTATGTGTTGCTTTATGTGTACCGGTTCCACAGATCAGAACTCGGTTGAGTAGAAACAAATCAATTCGGTTAAGTGCCTTTAAATGTGCGTGTACGTTGTGTGTTTGTTAAAAAATTGCCCCACAAAATTATCATTTTGTTAAATTTTTTTTTTTTATGAATGAGGGTGGAATGAATGTGAGTGGAAATCCAAACAACCAAACTATTCCTAGGATTTATGCAAACACCTAGGTTAATTGGAATTTGGATTCAATGTGGCGAATGAAATCTATGGAGGGGGAAAGAATGGGGGATAACTTACAAAACCTTCCACAGCACTTTACTCCAATCTACCGCTTTTGCTCGTCACAAAAGAGTACCTGCAATTACAATAAGAAAGGAGAAAAGTGAGGTAAATGATTTGTAAGTTACAAAACGCGAAGAGAAATCAAAGAGCGTCGCCTCCCCGACAATGGCGCCAAAATGTTGAAACAGTTTTTTCGAATCGCTACGCTTACGTGTTTGGTTTTGGAAAACCTATCATTGTAGTTCGAAAGAGAAGAATTCGTGTTCAACAAATAAAATTTAAACCGAAATGAAAATTCCAGGTCGAACACAGGGAGGTGGATGTTTGATTTAAAAACTGCACGTTACTTTTTATTTGTCACAGAATAATTCAATTTAAAACTATCTAATTATTTACAATAAATAGAAGAGAGAGAGAGTAAGAGAGAAAGGGAATATTACACAGAGAAATCAAAATGAGATGTAGAATAAACAAGGAATTTTTCATTGAAGGGATTGTTCATTACAACTAGAAAGCATAAAACAATTACTCTAGAAAGCGATAAATTTACTCTAGAAAGCATTAAAAGAATGGAGGGAGAAATGTCCTCCTCGATGGTCGCTTGGAGGACGAGTAGATTAATCTCGAAAGCAGTAAATCTACACTAGAAAGCAGTAAAAAGAATAGGGAGAGAGAAATCCTCCTCGACGGTTGCTTGGAGGATGAGCTGGATGGGATGACACCTGGATGAAGGAGAACGAAGCAGGATGAAGGAGGACGAAGCAGAAGAACGGGAACAAAGCAGCATGCTGTCGTCGTCGCGGGATCCACTTCCGAAGGGGAACGAAAATTGGACTTTATCTCGCGAGAAGCATCCCGGGTGTGGGACAAGCTTCTCTTGAGCTTTGGAGGGGTAGAGAGGAGAAAGAAGGGATGAGAATTTCATATGGAGGGGGTCTCCTTTTATAGTTGCAAAGAGTGGGGGCAAAATGGACATTACAACTTCAAAACAATAAATAAGGGGTCTTTGCTAAAGCCCCAACGTGGGCGTAGCATCCGCGCCCACGCGCGCCTCCTTGGCTGCCCACTCATCAATGTCCACGCACGTCCAGCGCTTTTCAGCCATTCGATCGCAAGATCGGACGGCTTAAGATGCGTCCGCGCCCGCTGCGTTGCGCGCCCCCCGCGCGTCTGATTGCGCGTTCGGTTGCGCGTCGACGTTATCGGGCGCGTACGGCCGTCCGATCTCCATCTGACGCTCCACCCGCACCCAATCGCCGCGCCTTCCAGCCCCCTCTCCACAGCTCGAACTCGTGCCCAGCGCTCGCGATAGAGCGCTCGACCACTGCGCTATGGGGCGCGGATGGTCGAGTGGACGCTTTTAAAAGTGAGCGCCCATAGCCGTTGGATTAAGATCCAACGGAGGAGAGCGATTGGGCGCGGGGCCTTCACAGGATGAAGCAGCCGCTTGGGCGGCTGAGATGGTGCCACGTGGCGCTATCTTGGCCGTCCATCTTCTGGAAGTTGTAGATGGTGCCACGGATGTCGGATTGACTCGATTTTTCTGTCATTGGGCTGCGATCGTCGATCCGAATTCATCCGTGCAGTCGGATTTATCATCTGAAGTGCAGATTTACACCATCCTGGCCCTTGATCTTCTAGGGTTCCCAGGTCACTATCTGATGCTACGGATGCCTGATTAGGGTGATCTTGGAGTCGTTGAACTCCAATCGTCACCCTAATCATATCCATATGGTTGGATCTTTGATCCGAGGCCCCAATAAAATGTTTGCCCTGTCCAAGCACATAAAAGGAGACAATTAACCTCCGTTTTATTCAAACTACTTTAAATGCAAGATGATGTATGTTATGCAATATTTATATCATGAAATGCAATCCTACGCTTAAGAACATGCATAAATAGACATTTTAAGTAATGTAAATGTGTTTACATCAAGGAATGAAATGCCTCGGCATCCCATTCAAGCTGTTGAAATTTTTGATGTGTGGGGAATTGACTTTATGGGCCCCTTCCCGTCGCCCCATGGTTATGAATATATCTTGGTGGCAGTTGATTATGTCTCTAAATGGATAGAGGCCATTCCTACGTGCACAAATGACCACTCCGTGGTTTTGAAATTTGTGAAGGCCAATATCATATCTCATTTCGGCTGCCCTAAGACTATTATAAGTGCTGAGGGACCTCATTTCCGAAACCACCACTTCAATCAGCTAATCAGGAGTCTGGGAGTGACTCACAAGGTCGCTACCCCTTACCATCCTCAGACAAGTGGCCAGGTTGAAGTGTCAACTAGGGAGATAAAAAATATTTTGGAAAAGACCGTTAGACCTGATCGGAAAGACTGGTCCCAAAAGCTCGATGATGCTTTGTGGGCTTATCGAACGGCCTATCAGACCCCTTTGGGTACTTCTCCCTTTCGGATTGTCTATGGGAAAGCATGCCATTTACCTGTTGAGTTGGAACATAAGGCACTTTGGGCTATTCGAAGTGTTAACATGGATTTAGAAAAGGCAGGTAAGGCACGACTTCTAGAATTAAGTGAGCTTGAGGAGCTGAGGAATGAAGGTTATAACACCTCTCAATCTTATAAAGAAAGAACTAAGGTCTTGCATGATAAGTTTATACTTTGAAAGACCTTTGAGCCCAACCAACAATTCTGGCTTTTCAATTCCAGACTTATGCTTTTTCCTGGGAAGTTAAAATCTTGTTAGGATGGGCCTTACATAATAACCAAAGTATTTCGCATGGAGCTGTGGAGATTAAAAATCCTTCCTCTTCAGCAACTCCCTTTATCATCAATGGTCAACTGTTAAAACCTTACATGACTTTGGGTGGCCATCTGGTTGACGAGGTCACTCTTGAGGAGCCTTAGCTCCTACCATTCTTCGTCTTAGGTAATATCTTCCTTTAGCTATTTTTGTTTTCAATGAGGATATTGTTTGAACCAGGCATGGGGTAGAGGAACTGAGGCATTTGGTTTATAGCATGCATACATTTTTATTTAAAAATAAAAAAAATAAAAAAAAGAAAAAAAAAGTTTTGAGCTTAACTGGCTATGTCCTGCATTCTTAAGCAAATCAGAACTCTAGGGTAGACTAAGTTAATTCTAGGGTCAAACTTTAGAAGCTAAATGAGCTACTAGCTTTAGACCTTTAGGGTCCTTTGTGGACTTTAAAACTTAAGTAGGAGTTAAGTTGCAGACCATTCCTCAAGAGGTTGAGGAAGGAAAGCTAGGGTTTGAGTTAAAAGGTGGGGTAGTACCTGGAGTCTTATTCTACCTTTTGGTTTACGGGTCCTTGTAACCTAAGCATCCAAATTTCACACACTTGGTCTGGTAATAAACTTAATTTCTTTCTTTCTTAAAAGAGATTTCGTTCTCTTAGTTTTGACTTAGGAGAGGCTTGAAAACACAATTTGATTGGAAGAGTTTCCGCCGCAGGAGAGGTGGAGTATAAACTCACCTTGAGGATGCGATGATAACATATTACGTCCTCGGTGCTTGTCTCTTAGGTATACATCCTACTGGGGGCATGTAAGCGCATTGTGTGGTTCAGGTGCATGGGCGGCCCTATCTCGAAGTGTCGATTGCCATAGGCCTGAACTCGCTTAAGAAATCCATGGGCGATACTATCTCAAAGTGCTGATTGCCAGGAGTTCTTGGGGTCGTTATGGGCGGTGCTATCTCGAAGCATCGAAAGCCAAGCACCCTTCGAGGTATGGTAATGGGGACAATGAATCCGACAGATCGTGTTGATAGCTGATCTGAGGTTAGACTTAGAAGAATCAAACAAAATATATATATATATATTATTCAAAAAAAAATCTTTTTTCGTTTAACTCAAATAACTCAAACCAATGCACATGCATGGATGCTTTAATCTCAGGGATCAATAAACCTTAGGGTAGAGTCAGAAATCAGGGAAACTTGTGCCTGCAACTCATCTTTAGCCGACCTAGTTTGTAACTTAGCAACTACTTGGGAACCTTAGGTCTAGAGTCTGAACTTAATATGTTTCTGAAGGACGACCGATTGGGTTGACTAGTCTACTTGGAGTTCTAGGTTTTTGCTTGGATTTGCTAGGGACTAGCAAAAACTAGGCATGGGGGCATTTGATTAGCCCATATTTGTGGGCTATTTAAGTATTTAAGTGCTAGACATTAAGTTAATTCTAACATTTATTTACCATAAATTATGATGTAATAGGTTAATTCATACTTCTAATTTAATTACATAATTCATGAATTGCATTCATATTTAAATGCATTTAGAATTAACTTAGAATTACATTCATTTAATTAGTTAACCAATTAGGTGGATTACATACATTAAGTTAACATAAATGTTGAGGGTTTGTATATAAATAACCATAATATTTTAACATTATTTTTTTTATTCTTCTTCTTGCAGCAACGGCTGCATTCCTTTGACTGCCGCTGCAATGCCACCAGCTACCGCACTAAAGCATACATTCATGGACTAGCGGAGAAAGTGGATCTGCTCCCGCCTCCATTCAAATTCATGCAGGCAGCTACAAAAAGAGGGAGAGACAGCCAAGCGCAGGAGGCCACCATCCCAACAATCCACACTGTGCAGAGAGTTCATCTCGTCCATTTCACCACCGCCGGCCTCAACCGCGGTGATGAGCCTCCACCACCGTGGGCGTGTGGCGTGACAGGCCACACCGCCATCTGGAGCTCGTCTACATCACTGTGTCTCACCAGAATCAACATCACCACCCTCGCCACCAGTACCAACAACATCCACCTCACGCCTCTTCATCTCTTCCAGCCTCCAGCACCATCCCCATCCTGCACACGCCTTCCTTGCAACCTCGGCACGCCGCACCATCTGCAGCAGCAACCAACTTCACAACCTGCACCAGCCCACTCACACCTCTTCATCATCTCTAGCTTGCAGCCACGCCCGCTCTTTCTGCGCCTCACCACCTCCACTTCACGCCTGCATCACACCACCCGTGCACACAGCAGCAGGACCGGCCACTCCTTCACACCCGCATCCCTCCAGCTACACAAGACCACCAACGCCTCAGCACGCCTCACCTTCAGTGCGCTCACCTCCCGTGCACCCACTCCAGCGCGCTCGCCTTGCAGCCTGCAGAGCGCACCTGCTATAGTGCCCACATCTAGCGCGCAACAGAACCCGTGCCTTCCTCCTGCAGAGCCCATGCCCGCTACTTGCAGTGCACCCGCCAGCAGCCTGCAGCAACGCCTTCTCTACCCGTTGTGTGCCTTCCTTGCAGCGTCCGCCAATAGCATCCGGCAGTAGCGGTGCGCTTGCAGTAGCACCATCCTCGGCGCACGCGCAGACCAGTGCGTGCGCTTCTGATTAGCCCATAGTTGTGGGCTATTTAAGTATTTAAGTGCCTACACATTAGGTTAATTCTAACATTTATTTAGTATAAATTAGGATGTAAATAGATTAATTCATAGTTTTAATCTAATTACATAATCCATACATTGCATTCATATCTTAAGTGCATTTAGAATTAGCTTAGAATAGCATTCTTCTAATTAGATAACCAATTAGGTATACTGTTTTTATTAACATAGAAGTTGAGGGTCTATACATAAATAACCCTAATATTTTAATAATATTTTCTTTATTCGTCTTCTTTCAGAACGGCTGGCTGCCGCTCCAACGCCCGGCTACTGCAGTGATGAAGCCATTCAAGGGGGAGCGGATGTGGTGGATCTGGTCGGCGGCTGATTTCAAAATTGTTCAAGACACTACAAAAGGAGCACGGAGTCAGCAGAGCTGAGGAGGCCTCCGCCACCGACCCACCACTGTGCAGAGAGAACCTCTCTCTTCCACTCCACACTGCCGGCCTCTACCGTGGCGGCGAGTCTCCACCACCGTGGGCGTGTGGTGTGATAGGCCACACCGCCATCCGGAGCTCGCCCGCATTACCGTGAGCACATCAGCGTGCATCTCCCTCGCCGTCGTCACCAACCACCACCGCCGAGCCACTGTGCAATCACCCTTTCAGTCACTTAAGACGTCCGGGAAATTTCCAGGACGTCTGAAGTCCACCCCCACTCCAGCAGCAATCTTCGTCCTCTCACTTCACTTCCACCACCCACGCCGCAGCAGCCCGCTCATCTCCAACCGCATGCAAGGCGTGCACAACCTCCAGCCCTCACGCCCGCTCACGCCACCTTCCCTGCGCCTGCAGCCTTCGCCATCTCCACGCGCAACCACCGGCTCACCCGTCTGAAGTCCACCCGCAGCACCTTCCCGCACCGACTGCACTGCGTGCCCCACCATCTGCAACAGCACCTGCAGAACCACCCCCCTACGCCCTCTCGCCAGCAGTCCCGCGCACGCCTCACTACACACGCCCTCTTCCCCGCGCCTGCAGACCTCTGCAGCTTCCACCGCACACGCCAGCGCCCTCAGCACACCCTCCGCGCGCCCACGCACAGCCATCTGCAAACCGCCAGCAACCGACCTCTGCAGCTTCCACCGCACACGCCAGCGCCCGCCTGCAGACCACCGCAGCCATGCCTCCGCGCGCCAGCGCCCTCCGCAGACCCTCCGCGCGCCCACGCACAACCGCCTGTAGCACCTCCGCCGGAGCTCGTCCGGCCACCTCCAGCCGCCGCGCGACTCGCCGTCACCACCGATTCGAAGCCCTTGATCCAAGGGACCTCCGCCGAGCTTCCCGCGCCCAGCCATCGGCTCCTCGTCGAGCAAGACAACGGGGAACAATTCCCCTGTTTTGCTACAGTAAAACGTTGATTAAAATTTACATTTTCTACCATTGCCAGATTTTATTCATATTCTATTCACTCTGCATTGCGGAAAATATCCTGTAGTTTCTCATAATTGCCATTTCAGCATTATTTCTTGCTTAAACCTTAATCTAAAGGCAATCTTGGCTTGGTTCTTGTCCAAATTGACTCCGAACAAACATTTTTAAGTGGCGCGAATTTTAATACGTTATTGTCTCCCTGTGGAAACGACCCGCTCCTCTGCGAGTGGTTATTTCTTGTTAAAAATTGATTAGTCGATTTTTCCACCACATTAAACTACAAACGACTTAAAAGCGAAAGATCGACCCGGTCAAATGGCGCCGTTGCCGGGGAGGCAACAGACGCAATAATTTCGCCTAATTTTATTTTGATTATTTGTCAATTGCGCAGAGATTTGACCATTCATTATTTTCTTTTCTGTGCGAGAAATTTTGTGTAAGAATCAGCCACTGTGAGAGGCGACCCTTGACGTCGCCAGACGAGAAGTGGACAAGCAATTTTGAAAGGAGGAGAAGGACGAGGACGCGACGGACACCTCTGTATTTAATCGCTAATTTAATTAGAATAGAATTAAGACTGAAGACTTAATTTTTCATTACAGTTAGTTTGAAACCCTTGTTCTGGGGCAAATTTTGAGGGGTTTGTTCCCCGATTTTGTTTTGGACCCGTGTTGGGTAATTTTTGGGAGCCTGTTCCCTTTTCTTTAGATTTAGGTTTATTTTTTTTATTTTATTTCTTTTATTTGCTTGTGCATAAGTAGTTCTAAAAAAAAATAGAAAAAGAAAAAAAAAAACGAGCTGCCTGCTAGAAGCTGCCTGCCCTAGGACGAACCATTTAGGTCTGTATGAGCAGCCTCTAGATTTGCTTTTCTGCATTGCGTGCATTTTTGCATCGAAGATCGCTGGAGGCAAGGTACGCATTCTCTTACTTTGCATCCTATTTTTGATCACGCATTGCATTTGGGATTTAATGCAAAGACCACCTAATCTGTACTGAATAAATCTAACAAGTGGTCACATATTTTCTTTAGAAAAAGGACTAATTAAAGGAAGGACATTTTAAAAACCAAGGATTTGATTTTCAAACTTGGCGTGCGATTCAAAGTTCAAAATCTTTGACGGTGTATGCACACTTATTTCACTTGCACCACGGCACGTTTCTAGACACTCCTTAGGTTTGGAAATACTAGGACAAGAGCCCTCCTTTCGTTGGATTCTGAAGTGTTCGGAACTGGAAATCAAAGGTTTTGTAAATCCAAAGAGGGGGATACCCTGTCACGGATTTTTGGGGGTAGTTGAGGAGCACCACGAAAGCACAGCTTCAAAGGAAGGCTTAGGCCTACTTGCATCCCTCGATCTTCCGTCTTTGGATTTACTTGACCATTTGAGATTTAGGGAAGAACACCTAAGCTCCAACTAGGTCTTTTTAGGCGAGCCGTAGGTCGACAATAGGCGCGTAAATTGATTAAACAAATTGTATTATCACCTGCAATCTGACTTAAAATCAAAAGCCTAAATTGTGAAAGACCTAAAAGGTCCTTTTTGAATTGTGTCTTGTTTGGGGAATTCTGATTGAAGTGTGAGTTAGAATGGACCACATTGATTTTCATCCTTTCACATCTTGCCCACACCCTCACCCCCACTCTGCATCCTTCGATCCCAGACGCCGAGATGGTCCATTCCTTGATGGACATAATGACAATCATTGGGATCCGTTTTACTCCTATTATAGGAGTATTGGCCTAGTTAAGCCCCAAATTAGTGAGCAGAACTCAGGAGCGGGATTTGCTTTGCCCAATATCTCACATACCAAAGAAATACCCAACCCACCCTCCCTGAAAACTTATAATGGTTGGACAAACACTCCTGGGTACTATAAATCTGAGCCTGACTTCTCTTATGATAGAAATGACCTCTCCTCTTTGAAGATGGAAATACAGAAAATGCAAAATGAAATGAGTGAATTGTTAGGAGAATCTTTGAGAGCAGGCCAACAAGAAAGAGATGAAATTAGCCACCCAATCTGCCCCATTGACGATGACGTACACCCCTCTACAATAGATGCATCTCCCGTGGGAAAGCTACACTTTAAGTTGAAGGGAAATTCTGGGGAGAATAGCTACTTTTCGAGGATCGATTTTGAAACCTCCCCATTAGATGACACTTCCTTGAGAGATCTACACTTTAGGTGGGAGGAAAATACACATGAAAGTAGCTATGCATTGGATGAAGAAAGGTGGCAACCCGAGGAAGATGATGATAAGGTTGAGTATCCACCTGAATTATATTGGAGTCAAAAGAAGGGAATGATGGTGCCATTGGAAGACCTCGACCCAGATGATAGTATTTTAGTGACATTTGATGAAGTGGGTCAAAGTCAAGTTGTTAATCCTACCCTCCCTTCTGATCACGATATGGAACTCAAACCCACCCTTAGGGAACCTAACCCTAAAGAAATTGACCTATCTGAGGAGTCTGATGTAACCAATGTAAATAATTTACCTCAGATAGAGCACCCTAGGGGATCTGCTGAGATATTAAATGATTCTAGACCTCGGGTACATGATGAATTGTGTGATGAGGAGGAAGACGAATTATATGAGGAACCTACATTCAAGATTTGGAGTGACACTAAGGGTGATTATGTCTTATTTGAAGAGTTAGCCCCTGAGGATGTCACAAATTTGACCAAATTAGGTTTCCTTGGCACACCCATTGATGATATTTCTCCTCATGATAAAATGATGGAAAATTTGGAAGCAATTTCTAAGATTTATGTGGATTCACATATAGACTCCGGGGAAGATTTGAGTAAAGAACAAAAACCCGGGGATGACATTAATAGGATAATCCCTAGATCTGTTGCTTCCAACCTGCCTTCATTCACTTCGAAGTCACCCTCTGATTCTCTTATATCTGAAAGCGAAATTGTGACTCCTGATGAAGAGCAGGAAGATCCACGTGATGGTGCAAGGAATGTTAGGGATGAAATTGAGGATTTAGAAAGAGTGTTTGGGATGGACACCAAGCTGATTAAACCCAACCTAGATCTTATGGCCATCCCACAACCTCGTAACTTGGACACCCTAGACGATCCTTGCCTTAGAGAATTGCTCATTTTTGTTCTGACTAGGGGGCTTAACAGACCAATATTTTCTGTAATGGAGTATCGGGTATGGATTGATGATTTCTTTAGTCAGTCCATTACCCTGGGGGTTTATCTCTATACCATTCCTTCCCCATTCTTTTTGGAGGATCCTTGTCATCCTACCCGTACCCCTTTGGAGGTTATTTTAACTGTTTATCCTTTAGAACCTCTTCTGGTGACCTGGGAAGATTTCATTCCCATTTTAGTTGGGCGAGCATTTGCTATCGGGATTCATCATCAGCTCGCCAACATCCTAGGTTACCTATTTTCTAGGCCAACTTTGCTTTGCTCATTTTTAGGGCCTATTTCTGCAATTCTTGAACCTGATTTGCAGGTTCTTCGGCTATTCAGCCCAGCCTTGACCCAGGTAATATCCTTCTATGCAATGAGGACATTGCAGATTTTAGGCATGGGGGGGTGTACTTGGGGATATACATAGCATAATTGCATACATTTGTACATAAAAAAAAAAAAAAAAGTTTTGAGCTTAACTGGCTAAGTCCTGCATTCTTAAGCAAATCAGAACTCTAGCGTAGACTAAATTAATTCTAGGGTCAAACTTTAGAAGCTAAATAAGCTACTAGCTTTAGACCTTTAGGGTCCTTTGTGGACTTAAAAACTTAAGTAGGAGTTAAGTTGCGGACCATTCTTCAAGAGGTTGAGGAAGGGAAGCTAGGGTTTGAGGTAAAAGGTGGGGTAGTACCTAGAGTCTTATTCTACCTTTTGGTTTACGGGTCCTTGTAACCCAAGCATCCAAATTTTTCACACTTGGTCTGGTAATTAACTTAATTTCTGAAAAGAGATTTGGTTCTCTTAGTTTTGACTTAAGAAAGGCTTGAAAACACATTTTGATTGGAAGAGTTCCTGCCGCAGGAGAGGTGGAGTATATACTCACCTTGAGGATGCGATGGTAACATATTATCTCCTCGGCGCTTGTCTCTTAGGATATCCATCCTACTGGGGGCATGTAAGCGCATTGCGCGGTTCAGGTACCATGGGCGGCCCTATCTCGAAGTGTCGATTGCCATAGGCCTGAATTCGCTTAAGAAATCCATGGGCGATACTATCTCGAAGTGTCGATTGCCAGGAGTTCTTGGGGTCGTTATGGGCGGTGCTATCTCGAAGCATCGAAAGCCAGGCACCCTTCGAGGTATGGTAATGGGGACAATGAATCCGACACAGACCGTGTTGATAGCTGATCTGAGGTTAGACTTAGAAGAATCAAACAAAAAAAAAAGTATATATATTAAAAAAAAAAAAAAATTCCTTTAACTCAAATAACTCGGACCAATGCAAAAGCACGGATGCCTTAATCTCAGGGATCAATAAATTTTAGGGTAAAGTCAGAAATCAGGGAAACTTGTGCTTGCAACTCGTCTTTAGCCGACCTAGTCTGTAACTTAGCAACTACTTAGGAACCTTGGGTTTAGAACTTGAACTTAATATGCTTCTGAAGGAAGACTAAGTGAGTTGACTAGTCTACTTAGAGTGCTAGGTTTCGCTTAATTTTGCTAGGGACTAGCAAAAACTAGGCATGGGGGTATTTGATTAGCCCATAGTTGTGGGCTATTTAAGTATTTAAGTGCCTACACATTAGGTTAATTCTAACATTTATTTAGTATAAATTAGGATGTAAATAGATTAATTCATAGTTTTAATCTAATTACATAATCCATACATTGCATTCATATCTTAAGTGCATTTAGAATTAGCTTAGAATAGCATTCTTCTAATTAGATAACCAATTAGGTATATTGTTTTTAATAACATAGAAGTTGAGGGTCTATACATAAATAACCCTAATATTTTAATAATATTTTCTTTATTCGTCTTCTTTCAGAACGGCTGGCTGCCGCTCCAACGCCCGGCTGCTGCAGTGATGAAGCCATTCAAGGGGGAGCGGATGTGGTGGATCTGGTCGGCGGCTGATTTCAAAATTGTTCAAGACACTACAAAAGGAGCACGGAGTCAGCAGAGCTGAGGAGGCCTCCGCCACCGACCCACCACTGTGCAGAGAGAACCTCTCTCTTCCACTCCACACTGCCGGCCTCTACCGTGGCGGCGAGTCTCCACCACCGTGGGCGTGTGGTGTGACAGGCCACACCGCCATCCGGAGCTCGCCCGCATTACCGTGAGCACATCAGCGTGCATCTCCCTCGCCGTCGTCACCAACCACCACCGCCGAGCCACTGTGCAATCACCCTTTCAGTCACTTAAGACGTCCGGGAAATTTCCCGGACGTCTGAAGTCCACCCCCACTCCAGCAGCAATCTCCGTCCTCTCACTTCACTTCCACCACCCACGCCGCAGCAGCCCGCTCATCTCCAACCCCATGCAAGGCGTGCACAACCTCCAGCCCTCACGCCCGCTCACGCCACCTTCCCTGCGCCTGCAGCCTTCGCCATCTCCACGCGCAACCACCGGCGCACCCGTCTGGAGTCCACCCGCAGCACCTTCCCGCACCGACTGCACTGCGCGCCCCACCATCTGCAACAGCACCTGCAGAACCACCCCCCTACGCCCTCTCGCCAGCAGTCCCGCGCACGCCTCACTACACACGCCCTCTTCCCCGCGCCTGCAGACCTCTGCAGCTTCCACCGCACACGCCAGCGCCCTCAGCACACCCTCCGCGCGCCCACGCACAGCCATCTGCAAACCGCCAGCAACCGACCTCTACAGCTTCCACTGCACACGCCAGCGCCCGCCTGCAGACCACCGCAGCCACGCCTCCGCGCGCCAGCGCCCTCCGCAGACCCTCCGCGCGCCCACGCACAACCGCCTGCAGCACCTCCACCGGAGCTCGTCCGGCCACCTCCGGCCGCCGCGCGACTCGCCGTCACCACCGATTCGAAGCCCTTGATCCAAGGGACCTCCGCCGAGCTTCCCGCGCCCAGCCATCGGCTCCTCGTCGCGCAAGACAACGGGGAACAATTCCCCTGTTTTGCTACAGTAAAACGTTGATTAAAATTTACATTTTCTGCCATTGCCAGATTTTATTCATATTCTATTCACTCTGCATTGCGGAAAATATCCTGTAGTTTCTCATAATTGCCATTTCAGCATTATTTCTTGCTTAAACCTTAATCTAAAGGCAATCTTGGCTTGGTTCTTGTCCAAATTGACTCCGAACAAACATTTTTAAGTGGCGCGAATTTTAATACGTTATTGTCTCCCTGTGGAAACGACCCGCTCCTCTGCGAGTGGTTATTTCTTGTTAAAAATTGATTAGTCGATTTTTCCACCACATTAAACTACAAACGACTTAAAAGCGAAAGATCGACACGATCAGCTTCCTTGCCAGAAACTCAGCCGCGCAACCCACCTTCATCGGAGCTCCGTCTGGCTAGCTCTCGGCCACCTCGCGACTCACCGCCACCACCGCTGTGAAGCCCTCGATCCAAAGAACTTCCTCCGAGCTTTAAGCCTCTGGCCATTCCTTCCTCTTCACCCATGGCCAAGGGGAAGAAATCCCCTATTTTGCTACAGTATATGACCCATTAATATTTACATTTTCTACCATTGTCATCTTTTACTAATATTTTATTAAATCTGCATTGCAAAAAATGTCCGTTAGTTGTTCAAAATTGCCATTTCAGCATGTTCTCTTGATACTATCTTAATATGAAGGCAGATTTGTCTCGGTTCTCGTCAAAATTAACTACGAACATACATTTTTAACCAGTGTGAATTTAAATACGTCATTCCCTCCCTGTGGATACGACCTGCTCCTAATTGGGTGGTTATTTTAATTATTGATTAGTCGATTTTTCCACCACATAGAACTACAAACAAAGCAACATTTTATGTAATAAACAACTGTAAAAGCGAAGAATCAACTCGTCACAAACCTTGACTCCCTTACATCATTATTCCTACATCAATCTAAGCCTTCTACTCCAGCTTTGCTGCAACACCCGTTATTCCTAATCTAGCTTCAGATCCTGCTCCAGATCCAACTCCTGATCAGCTTATTGCCTACAATTGACATAATACACTTAATCAGCACATTATAACATTATTTCATGCATAACTAAAGGAAAGCAGTGAAGATGCAGATAATGCTTATGCATGTATGAATAACCCTAACTTACGCTAAGTCCTAGCCTAATCTAGGTCAATTAAGACCTATGGTTGCTGCGCAATCAAGAATGGATACCATGCGAAGGCGAGTGCGTTGGTGGTGGTTATATGTGGTGAGGAGGTGTGTGGAGGGTTGATGGAGTTGGGGATGGTGTGCGAAGGAGGTCAAGTTCGATGGAGGTGTTGAGGGAGCAAATCCCTCAATTTCTTGAGAGGTTTTGGTGAGCGTGGAGTGGCAGAGGTTTTGGGAGTGCTGGCGGAGCAGTTGGTGGTCTGTTGAAGGCATGAGTGCTCGCTGGAGTGCGGCCGGAGCTGGGGAAGGTGATGGTAGGGTGGTCGTATGTGCATGCGAACCTAGAGTCTAAGGGTGCAGGAAGATGCAGGGATGTGAGAGGAAGAGAATAGGGGTAGATGTGGATGAAAAAGAAGCAGATATGGTGCCGGCTATGATTGGTTGGCACCGAAGATGAAGGAGGCTCGGAAGAGAGGAACGACGTCTAAAGGAATAGGAAGCCTCTCGCAGGTATGGTGAGGTGCGAACAACGGAGAGGAAGGACATGCTACCTATAGTACATGGTAGCAAGCGAAGAGGCAGGAGGATGGAGATCACTGGAGATCAGCTTAGAACAGACCAGAGGTAGAAGAAGATTTCTGCTCCAAAAACTCGTTAAGGAGCACAGCCTTGCAAGGGGGAAACTTTTAAAGGCCTTGGGGAAAGATCTAGGCAAGGAAAGAAGCTTGAAGAGCTTGAAGTTTTTAAGGAAGAAGATCCCTTAAATCATGGAGTTCACCTAAGCTCTACGGTCCAAATCAAGGTCCAAGATGTGATTTAGATGATTAGGGACTTCCTCAAGATCATCTCTTCTAATTTTGGAAGGATTTGGTCGAGAAATCAGGGAGAAATCCCATATTTAAGGTTGGTGGACTTGGGTTCACACTGTTAATACTGGCAAGGACCATTTTGAAGAAAATGATGAGAAGTTAGGGGGATAACTGTAAAGATTTCACAAGCTAGGAGCTTAGTGTGAAAAATAGAGTTTAAGTGGACTAAAATGCAAACTAGGTCAAGATGGACTCCGATTGGGCCCAATTTTTGGGCTTAACCTAATTTTGACTCAAGAAATCTAATGGTGAAGTCAGATTTTAGTTTTGACTAAGTTTGACTAGGTAATTTGCATAAAAACCCAATTTTGGGTAAACTTCTGTCTAGGACTTTATTCATGGTCAAAATAGGTTTATATGGTCAAACAAAGGGTACCAAACCTCATAGAATATTTTTCTATAATTTTAGGAGGTTTAGATGAATTTTATCCTATCCAAAACCTTATTAATTTAAGCAAGTCTGAAATTAGAGTTTTAGGTGTTGTTTTGGTTCTTGAAATGTGTGAAACTCCATTTCTGTCTGTATGGACCCACTTCTTAGTCTTTATTGCTCATTTGACCTTCAATTTACCCTTACAAACCCTATGGTTATTCTGTGTTCATGATATGCTGTTAAAATTACAAAATTAACCTTAGTTTCCTGTTCTCTTCTTAAAATAGAATGATGTGGAGTTGTAACCCTCATATGGTTATGTAGGAGCATTTATCTTTCAATCCTAACTAAAAGTTGCTAGTTACAGCCTTTGATGGTGTTCCTATTAGCTATACCTAAAGAATCATTTTACCAAAATTAATTTGGTGAATCCTCCACTTAAATGGTTAGACTAACTTAGAATTTATTCTCAATTGATTTGAGTTTGCAACAGCTTCTACAAGCATTTTTGGATCAATTGAGAAGCTCTCAAGTTTCCTGAGGTCTTTAGGATTCTTTTGAGATATCTATTGAGTTATTTCATGGACTAAGTTGATCTGTGGACCTTAGTCGTATTTGCTGTCGTTGCTCCAACATCTTCTATATCCCCAGCAGACATTAATCAATATCACACAACACCTAACAACTTCTAGTAACCTTCAATCAACTTCTCATCCTTAATAAATCAATTTCCCATCATTAGTTATAACTACATCAATGATCACTTTTGATCACCGTCATCTTTTTAAACTTTGGTAAGGGAGAAATTGCATGGTTTCCAACACCTCAGAGCAAGCTAATAGGTCTATGAGTTTTAGAGTAACCCACTAAGCTCATAACAATCTCATGTAGGGTTCTTCAACTTCCAGATTCTTCTAACAGAGGCGATAGACCTTAGGAACCCATTAGAGAGTTCAATTCTCTCATTTCCTTCTTCCAGGAGATCATATAGATCACATAGAGTCCATTTGCATTGTTAGTGTGATCTGACACTCTATTGAGTTTAAAGTCAACTTTCTACCTGATTAGGGTCAAGCCCAAGCTGCCTTGAATGCTATCTAGATCTAAAGATGAGTTTTAAGTCACGAAGATACTCTGTAATCCTTTTGGAGTAACTTAAATTTATTTAGAGGAATTTAGAAGCATTTAAGAGTTTTGTTATTCAAGTCTGTGTATCTTGGGTTCTAGTGAACTGTGAACAAGCCTTTAAAGATTGCAATCTAGTTGTTTATGTTCTCTCAAGTTCTAGAAGCACACTAATATCTTCTGAAGGCATTAGAGATCAGTGTATTAAAAGTTGTAGTGTTTAGAGTTACTCCTGTTGTCCTCTGTTATCACTTATTCATAAGGTGTTCTGTGGATCAGATCTAAGTTTAAAATTGTTTCCTTTGGTCTTGTGAGTAGTTTAAGCTTTTAGGAAGGCATTGAGTGGCTTGTTAGAACTATGAAAGAGTACTCTTTAGTTAGGAATGAAGGTCTGCAAGCATGCCTTGAAGCTTCAGCGTAGGTGAAGAAGCCTTGGTTCAGCGTTGGGTCATCAGCCTTGCTAAGTAGATGAATTGAATACTGAAGGATTCCATGAGAAGATTTGATCCTTGGATTAGCTTCTGAAGTTGTGGTGAAGCTACATTGAAGAAGTATTAGCCCTTCGTGAAGAGATTTGAAGCTATCATGGGTAGCTGCTATGATTCAACGTGTGCTGAAGGAAGGAGCTCCGCAGTTAGTCCCACATCAGAAAGCATTAAGTACGCAACTGCATATATTAAGAAATGTGTCTAATGTCTTATCTCCTAATTGGGGATGGGCTCCCTTAAAGGATGTATTATCCCTTACCCTCTGTGCATATCTGACTATTGCCTATGAGAGGCAGCTTGTAGGTGAATATGATCATGACATGTGTTCAATATCCTGGCTACTGAGCCAATATTTTTTGGAGGAAAGGGCAATTACGACTTGGCTATGAATGAGCTTAGGATGAGTTTAAACTTCAGCTTATCATGTACAAAGCATGTAGAGAAATTTTTAAAGAAAATGTTTTCTATGTTTTTTTTATGCAATAAGATCATGAATTTTTTATGTTTCTAATTTCTGTGTGTTTTTAAGAATTGATTGCCATGTTTTATGATAATTCTTTTGCAATTAATTCTATGTTCTTAACATATACTTAAGATATTAATTAACTAATTAAGCTAATCCATTAAGCTAAGCTATGTACTTATATGAATCTAGTAATTTAATATAATCTAAGCATTAATAACTTATAATGTAATTATTCCTAATATAAAAACTTAATAAGTTAATCAAAATATAATTAACCTAAGTGTAATTTATGATAAGTCACAACTACTTATAAGTTATACTTATAACCTATATATAGGAATTAGTTATATCATTAATTTAAGTAATTAATCTAAGCTTAATTTTGTAGTCTACATTATTAAGAAATGTTAATGGGCTATTGAGGAATTCTAGGTCATTTAGTTGTAGTAAAGCCTCAATCACTCGAAAACAAATAAATTTATAACTCAGAAATAAAAGAGTTCGAGGTCGAACACAGGGAGCAAATATGAAATTCACAACATTAATCTTTAATTAAAATCAATCATCATAATTAATTGATCACAAAGTAGATATGAAATGAATGAAATTGATTAGAATTAACATCAATTAATGTATCTCAGAAGATCATGAATCAAAAAGGAAAGAAAAACATTGGTGATTTGAATCACCATTAATCCTCTTTAATTAAACATGCATGCAATTAGTTCAATCAGAACTCAATTGTAAACTATAGTACTTAAATAATGCAACAGTAACATTCAAATAATGCCAGTGTTCACAACCAAATCAGACGTCGAGCATTTATCATCAGACAACTTAAGTGTTACATGCAGAGGCTCTTTCTTCAAAAAGCCTTTCTTCTTCTTTTCTTCTTTAGCTTCTCAAAGCTTCCATTCTTCTTTCGTCAGCTTCCCTTCTCAAAGAATCCCTTCTTAGCATAAGGGAACCAACCTCCTTCAGCAGCTAAGTGTCGCACAGGGCACAAGTCTCAGAGAGCAAAACCCTCTCCCGCTCCCTCACAAATCTTCCTCCTCTTCTCTCTCACAAACCCAGAGCATATTTGGATCCAAGTACGAGTAAACGGGTCTCGAACAGTGTCCAAGGTCACTCACATGCGTGGTGACCGAGGAGTGCTAGGTCAAGTAAGCAGGTGAAGGAGTATGAGGGACACGACTCCTCGTGACTGGGCGATAAGGCCAGTTCACAAAAGTAACTTATGTGCATGTGCATGCCTTTCACTCGACGATGTGGCACTAATGTGCTACTCCTTCACGCAAACCCACAGATGTGAACTCTGCTCAATTGCAACTACTGGAGTGCTTCATAGTTTCAATTGGCGCTACAGCTAAAGATGCATACATAGCCCCCACCTTCTGAAAGTGACACTAGGATCTAAACTTGCCAGAGGTCTGCAAGGAAGGGCTAGAGACGATGACGGTGATGGCGGTGGATGTCGATGACCTAAAACATAAAAGACGGCCTCACAGCCACATTAAAATACCTTAGGAGAATCTCCAAGTGATGGCGAATGTGGTGGTGGTGGTTTCGTGGCATGCTAGGGCATATGGTGGTCGGACAAAGTTGGGGACGGAGTGTGGCGATGGGTGTGTTCGGTGGGAAGTTGTAGGAGGTATTGGAGGAATTGAATGAGGGGTTTTGTGATGATGGATGAGGCAGAAGTTTTGGTGGTGGAGCAATGGCATTTGGTGGTGTATGACGTCGGGGAGGACTGATTGCACAGCAATCATAGGCTTTAATTCGCCTGAATTAAGGTAGAACCTAGCTTAACATGGGCATTCTGCATGCATACACATCGTACTTTACATCTTAGATGATTTATATGTTTCATACATAATAATGTGCTATTTGAGAGGTATTAATAATTGCAAGAAATCCAGGGCTGCAGATGACTGATCCAACCTTATGAATCTATTCGGAATAACAACGGGAGTCCAACGCTTTCAAAAGTGCATCAATCAGACTCCTGTAGCACCCTAAGGAGTCTGCAGAAGTAGGAGCCAAGGGGCCAAATGAAGAACATCCGAACCTCCAATGAAAAATCCAACTGCATGGATGGATCCAGATCAATCTTCGCAATCTAATGGCACAAAAATCATCTCAATCGAAGGCCTACATCATCAGATACAAGGAGAAGAAGATGGACGGCCACGATGGCTCGATGTGGCACCATCACTGCAACCCCTCACCATGCCCCAATCTGGAAAGGAGAACTGTAGGTCGTTGGATCGTCATCTAATGGCCGCGATGTAGCCACGCCACCCGCCTCCAGCCTCCTCATCATGCACAGGCAAGATCTTGACTGTTGGATTCCCATCCAACGGCCGAGGGTGACTACACTCTATTTGGAAAGCGCGACAATCCACACATGTAGCATAGTAAAGAGGATGCTTAACTGACAGCAGGCAATGCGAGATCGAAGCACGATTAGGGGACGAGCACCTGCAGTTTGAGTGGAAAATCTGCACAAATGGGATTGGATTTTGAAAAATCCATTGCCGTAGTATGATTTGCGAAGAAATCCATCAATAGATAAATTTATCGAAACTCGAAAGAATTCTAGGTCGAACACAGGGAGGCTACGTCGATCTAAAATTCACGATTATATTTTTTTGGTATTTTTGTTTTGAAAGTGAGATAATCACATTGAAATTGATATTAACACTAAGAGAGAGAGAGAACAATCACTTTGTAATTGATACTATTTTTACAACTAGAAAGCAGGAAATGATTATAGCTAGAAAATGAGAAATTCTATTCTAGAAAGCGATAAAGAAGGGAAAGAGATGTTATCCTCCTCGAAGGTTGCTTGGAGGACGAGTCGGATGGGGCAACGCTTGGAAGATGGAGGACGAAGATGGAAGAAGAATGAAGAAGGAAGAACTGGGGGCGAGGCAAGGCATCATCGTTGTCACCAGATCCACTTCTGAAATGAGGGGAGAGAAAATTTTGATTTTGACTGTAGAGGAGCATCCCGAGTTTGGGACAAGGTTCTTTAGAGCTTTGGAGAGGGGGAGAGGTCAAGGATGGGATGAAGAAAGTGTGGGGGTCGTAGGGCTATATATATTTGTATATTAGAGGGGGAAAAAAGGTCACTTGTCATCCAAACATTAATGTCAGGTCTTTAGTGACAGATTTATCAATCACTAAAGGCATGAACGTGGGCGACTTGCGCACCTCCTGCGAGTGCCTCTTCTTCTCTGCGTAAACGTTTTCCGCACGTTCTCGCGATTTTAGTCATTCGATCAAGAGTTCGGATGGCTTAAACGCCCTCGCACCTGTTCCTTGAACATGCATGATCGCACATTCAAAAGCATGTATGGTGCTTTCCTTCAGCCTTTTAGCGCATGACATGGATGGATTAGAACCGTCCACACGAGATCGGACGGTTCTGATTGAAATTGGATCCTCGCTCAAGAGAAGCGGTACTAGGAATCGATCTTGCATCCTAAGGCAAATGAAAGCCTTATCCACTACGCTGCGTGTGTGGATTGGCAAGGAGATCGCTCGTGCACCATGTAAATTGGGCCATTGGATCTCGATCCAACAGTCAAGAATGCATTCTCTTTGGCTTCAAATGATGAGGGCACCGGTCTAAGATCCAATCTCAGCCATTGGATCGATAATCCAACGGCTGAGAGGCGTTGATCAACACATGAAGAGGTGATCGCATGTCTTGAGCCAGATTGGATGGTTGAGATGGCACCACGTGGTGCCATCTTAGCCGTCCATCTTCTATGTATTGTAGATGGAGCCACAGATGTTGGATTGGACCAATTTTTGCATTGTTGGGCTACGATCATCGATCCAAACTCATCTGTGCAGTTGGATTTGTCATCTGAAGAATGAATTTACACCATCTTAGCCTTTGACCTATGATTTTCCTCAGGCAATATCTGATACTATGGAACTCCGATCGGGGCAATCTTGGATTCGTTGAACTCCGATTATCACCCTGATCAAATCCGTATGTTTAGATCTTCCATCTGAGGCCCTGATAAAATGTTGCCCTGTTACCTGACCATAAAAGGAGACAATTAACCTAAATTTTATATAATCTAACCTAAATGCAAGATGATACATGTTGTGCAATATTTATAATATATGATGCAACTCTACACCTAAGAACATGCAAAAATAGACGGTTTATGTGATATAAACATGTTTACATCACACCCCCATGCCTATCTTTTGCTAGTCCCTAGCAAAACTACATGCTATTTATAAGAGAATAGGTTAGATTTCTTGGGCAATAGTTATTTTTCAATGCTTATGAATTTTAACTTTAACCTAAACTACAGAGACACAATAGTGCCCGGGTGTCTGCCAAAATGCAAATCGCCTCAAGTCTTCACCTTATTCAAAAAGGATCTTTTTCTTCTTTTATTCTTTTCTAACTTTTTTGGTTTTTTGAGTTTAGGGTTTCGGAGTAGCTTTATACGGCCACTCAACCCACCCAAGACTCGAAGAGAACTCTATGTTCTAAGCATCTTTATGTGAAATGTGATAGACTCACTGATCGACGATTAGAACGAACTTCGGGTTTCTATGCCCTTTGGTGACCTTGAAAAGAAATTCTGCCTAAAGGTGCATCTATTCGATTGGTAGCTTTCTTCCTACTTTTATTTTTATGAGGTCAACACAAGCGCTAACCCAATTATATCTCCCTGGTTTATTCTACTTCTCTGCTTCTTCCTAAGTGTTTTGAAATTATACGTGCATTTCGTGAGCTGGATTCTGGACAACCTACCAATGGGCTGTTACCCACCATAACTTGCCAGCCATACTCGTGCGGTGAAGTGTGGCTTATTTCTTTTCCTTTTCTTTTCTCATTTTCTATTTTTTTCTTTTCTTTTTGGATTTTTTTTTTTAAGTAGGTGGCTTCCCTAATCTAAGATTTACCTAAAGGCAGCAGGAAAAGAATGATCGTGTGACTGGGCTCTGGACAACCTACTAATGGGCTGTTACCCACGATAACTTGCTAACCATACCACCCTAGAAGGTTCATTAGTTACCCAATTTCTGTAAAAACCGTTGAAAAGAGAATCAGTGCAAATAGTGTGTAGATGCTTTGATTGAAAATCCCCTCAAATCAGAGGGCAAGTTGATTAGTCGTATACTTATCACCCTAACTTATTTAACCAATTAAAATATGAATTTAGAAAGATGAGGACTCAAGAAACAAGTCCACATTTTAGTGGACACTAGGATAATTAAGTCCAAAGACCTAAAGAGTCTTAGTGTTCAAATCATACAGTTTTATTCTCTAAGATTGAAAACTTTCTAAAGCCCAAGTTTTCTTTCATAATTCAACTTTATTTTTTAATAAAAAGAAAAGTCTACAGAGCTGACGAAATAATTCAGAGATGAATATCCACCCCCTATGCCTATTTAATGCAATGTCCTCATTGTATTAAAAAGACATGAAATAGAGTGGAGTTGGGTAGAAAACACCTGAATTGTGTGAATAACAGGTCCGCTCTGAGATGAAAAGAAACTATATACGTGTTGAATTTAGTACCTTCAACTAGGCACACTATACAAAGAAGAAGAAATAAAGAATTCATAGGTGCAGGTCATAATCAGAATAAAAAGATTCACCTCAGGACCTGCCAACAGATGTCCACAAATGTGGACCAAATTGTGATGTTGACCATTACCCCATGGTCGAGTATATCTAAGGTTTTGGATAAAAATTATCTAAAACCTGATATCAGTATGCAAGCATGGTCGGGCCTGCGATTTGTGAGGTTGCAACCCAAGACCAAAAAGTCGAGTTACAGAGAAATCAATCTCAAAAGGATAATCAATGAATTTGTGCTTGTGTTGGACATCCTCTGAGTCATAAGGGTCCTAGTAGAAGTTTGGTGGTTTCAGACAAATAGGCACCCTTAGACTTGGTCTTTTACTTCCTCCGGAATTGGCTTCTCAAATCATCATTTCCCAATTCCTATCCTCCTCATTCAGACCTTAAAATTCTGGGACCTCCTGTATATTAATCACCCTATTAGAATTTTCCAAGTCTAAAAGATGTGATTGAATTAGAATGAACTTGGGTTTAGTGATTTCAAAATTAGAATTGTCAGTATGCTCAGTGGGGTGTGATTGAGGATCGAGGCTTTGAATTGAATCCTTCAGAAAGTAACGATCTGAATCTGCCATGTGAGCCCCAACAGGATCAAATTCCTCCGTTATTGGGCCATCATATGATTCATCAAATTCCTTAGGCCCAGTCGTCTCATAGAAATCATGTTCTGTAAACTCACGTAAGACTTTGCATAGTGATTCTTCACCTTCAGAATCAAAGAATTCTAATTTCTCATTAATGTATGTCTCTAAATCATCAATCACTTTTTTATCAGTGGAGACATACGTTTCATTGTACCCCAGCTCAGGGATCTCAGGTGAAGAAATCAGTTCATCCTTAATTAGTTGCTCTAGACCAATCTGGTCAATCCTGGTCTCGTAACACGTGTCCCCCCAATAAGTGCCTAAGTGGGTTTTGACATTGGTTCTCCTAAAGGGGGTTCATCTTGGGAATCATCCCAAGATTGAACTAAAGCAACCACAAATTTCATCCTCAATTTAGATAACTTCCCAAGTAAAAACTCACCTGGGCCTTTATCCTTAACATCCTAGAGCCAATCCAACAAATACTTGTTCAGATCATCAATCATTTCAATCAGGGGCTTCAATTCTTTAGTGGAAGGTGTTGGCTGAGCTTCTAAAGATTGTATACTATTCCTCAAGTTAGCCAACACCTTCTCTTGGACCTGGTTAACTTGAACCAAATGGTTTAATTCAAGGTTGGGTGGGTTTGGGTTCAGTGTAGGGGAATCAATGAATTGAGGATCTTGATTCCCTCTCTAATAATAGGTCATTTCAGGTTGTTCATAAGGTGGTAATGACCTAAAGGCAGTGTATTTTGGGCAGGGGTAAGGATCGGTGTATCCTTCTTGATTGTAGATCATATTAGGTTGTCCAAATGAGGCCAGTGATCTATAATCGATGTTGCTCGGAGAAGGATAGAAATTGTAATCATGGTGTCCAAGGTTAGACCCCAAACACGGAGGTCCGAAACTGTATCCCTAATCTGAATTATCCCAACTAGTAGATGGTTGATTACAACATGAGTCGGGATAATAATCATGTTGGGGATAAGATGTATTAGGAGGATTAGAATAGGAATGCGTGTAGAATGTGGAAGGATTCATGATAGATAAGAGGAAGAAAGGTGCCCTGCAATACAAACAATCAAACCTGTCCTTAAGTAGGCTAGCCTAAAGACCTACAGACTCCTAGAACCCATCTTGAGATTAATAAACAATTTGATCTACTTCTTTCCATTCAATCCAACCAATTAGAGGGAGGGACTGGAGAGAAGGTTCTTCCTTTGGCTTGTGCCACAGGTTCCTAGTGTACCCCCCAGTCACGATCATTTGATTCTGCTCCCCTAGCTAGACATTAGATTGAATGGTAGAAATAGACTAGTCGAAAATAATCTCGGTCTGGGCTCCGAAGAGCGAATCCAATCCTTAGGGCCAACGTCTACTTTGTTTTAATTAGGGTTAGGTTTAAATGTGCTTTGGAATGTGATGGGCCCTTTATCTGGGTTGTTCCCTTAATGATTGATTCATATGTGTGTGCGTGTACAACCAATGATTTTCAAGCAAGATTATATTTGGATGCGGTGAATTTTAGGATTTAAATCTTGCTTAGTAGCTTTTAGGATTCAACTTTAGGTGTATTCAATCAAGTTAAGTTGGCACACCATGTTTTGAAAGCACAAGTGAAGATGTTTTCCTTAAAGCTTGAAATAATGTGGAGTGCCTAGCAAATCCCTAAAAGTTGAACCTATGTGGCAGCTACTTGATGAGTTGATTTTAATTGAAGAGGTGCGACCTAAACAGCACAAGCAATTAGCCTGATGCACCACTTAGTTAGGCACACAAGTGGTTACCTAATCTAATTTCTACTCGATTATGTGTTTGGGTGTGTGTACCAGTTCCAAAGATCTGTTTACTGGTTGAGTTTGAAAATCAGAAGAGGTTGTGTACCTTTGTGAGATTTTTTTTAAATTTTTTTCTTTATTTGCAGAGGGTGAGGTGGGTGGAGGTGACAAACAAACAATCAAAAACTAACCTTAGAGTTTATAAGAACACCTAGGTCGATTTGTGTTTGTGTTTTTATGTGGTGGAATGAAAACTAGTAGGGGGAGGTAGGGGTAAACTTACAAACCCTTCAACAACACTTTACTCCAATCTACCACTTTTGCTCACCTCGTAAGAGTACCTGCAATAACAATAAGAAAGGAGAGAAGTGAGGTAAAAGATAAGGCGAGAAAATGTGAAAAATCAAAGAGCATTGCCTCCCCAGCAACGATGCCAAAATGTTTAAGAGGAAAATCTGCGCAAACAGGATTGGATTTTGAAAAACCCATCATCGTAGTATGATTTATGAAGAAATTCGTCAACAGATAAATTTATTGAAACTCAAAAGAATTCTGGGTCAAACATAGGGAGGCTACATCGATCTAAAATCCATGATTATATTTTTTTGGTATTTGTTTTGAAAGCAAGATAATCACAATGAAATTGATATTAACACTAAGAGAGAGAGAGAACAATCACTTTGTAACTAAATACTTTTTTACAACTAGAAATCAAGAAATGATTACAGCTAGAAAGTGGGAAATTCTACTCTAGAAAGCGATAAAAAAGGGAGAGAGATATTATCCTTCTTGATGGTTGCTTGGAGGACTAGCCGGACGGGGTGATGCCTGGAAGACAGAGGATGAAGACGAAAGAAGAAGAATGAAGTAGGAAGAACCGAGGGTGAGGTAGGGCATCGTCGTCATCACGGGGTCCACTTCCAGAACGGGGGAGAGAAAATTTTGATTTTGACCATAGAGGAGCATCTCGGGTTTGGGACAAGGTTCTTTAGAGCTTTGGAGAGGGAGAGAGGTGAAGGAAGGGATGAAGAAAGTGTGGGGGTCATAGGGATATATATAGGTGTAGATTAGAGGGGCAAAAAGGTCATTTGTCATCAAAACATTAATGTCAGGTCTTTCGTGATGGATTTATCCACCACAAAGGCCTGAACGTGGGCGACGTGCGCACCTCCCACGCACGCCTCCTCTTCTTCCTTGCACAAACGGCTCATGCACGTTCTCACGATTTAGCCGTCCAATTAAGAGATCAGACGGCTTAAACGCCATCGCGCCCGTGCCTTCAGCACATATGATCATGCATTCAAAAGTGCGTGTGGCACTTTCCTTTAGCCTTTGAGCACATGACTTGGACGGATCATAGCCATCTACACGAGATCGGATGGCTCTGATTGAAATTGGATCCATGCTCAAGAAAAGTAGCGTTGGGATTCAATTTTGTGTCCTAAGGCAAACGAATGCCTTATCCACTGCGCTGCGTGCGTGGAATGGCGAGGAGACCACTCATGCACCACATGCTTTGGATCGTTGGATCTCAATCCAATAGTCAGGAATGCATTCTTTTCAGCTTCAAATGGTGAGGGCACTGGTCTGAGATCCAATCTCAGCCATTGGATCAATGATCCAATGGCTGAGAGGAGTTGATCAACACATGAAGAGGTGATGCGCGTGTCTTGGGCCGGATTGGATGGTTGAGATGGTGCCACGTGGTGCCATCTTGGCCGTCCATTTTCTATGTATTGTAGATGGTGCCACAGATGTCAAATTGGACAAATTTTTGCACCAATGGGCTACGATCGTCTATCTGAACCCATCTGTGCAGTCAGATTTGTCATCTGAAAAATGGATTTACATAATCTTGGCCTTTGACCTATGATTTTCCTCGAACAATATTTGATACTACAGAAGTCCGATCGGGGCAATTTTGGAGGCATTGAACTCCAATTGTCGCCCTGATCAGACTCATACGGTTGGATCTTCCATTCGAGGCCCTGATAAAACCTGACCATAAAAGGAGACAATTAACCTAAATTTTATACAATCTAACCTAAATGCAAGATGATGCATGTTTTGTAATATTTATAATGTATGATGCAACTCTACGCCTAAGAACGTGCAAAAATCGATGGTTTATGTGATATAAACATGTTTACAACACCCGCAGATGAAATTCCACCGTCGTATCTTCATCGGGCGTATATGTGGCGAATGCGTGGCAGGCGCGAAAGCGCTGGATGCAGATGCGCGCCTTAGACTCAGCGGCAGCTATGTGTGCTTTTTAAGTCGTCTGAATGAGAGATCAGATGGCTGAGATGCTTAAGGAGTTAAAGTGCTAATCAAAGGGCAGCGTAGGCTTGAATCTAAACCTTTCAATCTTATGATCAGACAGTCGACGATCGAGCGGGTTTTGAAGTCGAACAGCAAAGCGAGAAATGAAGCAGTAAGCATGCGGGCAAGTTGAGCTGTCAAATCTTGATCCAAGGGCACACAGGCTACCACGTGGCAGCACCAGATTAAATCGAGGATAAAAGAAGGATTTAGAAGGCTTAATCAGGGCTGTTGATCTCCCGATCAATGAATCTAATTAATCTGAAGCCTTTACATGGATTTAAGGGCCCAAATACCCTAAATGCTCTTCACTAAAGCTATAAAAAGAGGGCTAAGGGCCCCCTTTTGAAAGGCATTCTTTAGAATTTCTTCTTCTTCCTCCTTCTACACCTTCTCTCTCTTCTTCTTCTTCTCATCTTCTCTGCATCTGTCTCTGCACCTCCGTCTAAAGCATCTGTTGGGCCACCCCAACGGATTGTTGTTGCCCTTCCCAACCTCTCCAAAAGGCCACCATAAACCACCTGTGGTGCCCTCATTCTATTACAATAAGTAGATGTTAACATACATGTTTTTAATCTATTGCATCAAATACAATCTCTTTGTGATGCAGATATTGTGATTGATTATTTCCATTATTTAGTAATCATATTGAGAACAAACGTATGAAATCAAAAGTGCTTTCTGCCTCCTTGTGATCGACCGGGACTCACCAGTTCCGTTACTTATTTGCTCGAGACGTATTTCGCGCTATAATACAACATGCTCATCTTTTACACAATCTATGCCACAAGCAAGGACACGTCAGAGGTATGTCGAATGTGGGGAAGACAGAGAGGGAGCGGCGTGAACGATGGTTGAAATGAGATTTTATGGAGGGGGAAAGATAGTAGAGGGGAAGACAAAGGAAGAGAGCTACTGGTAATGGTTGAAAGGATAGGAGGTCATCGGCTATGATTAGCTAGCGTCGTGGAAGAGAACATCATTGATGGTGGAACGGCGACGAAAAAGGGAGTCGGAGAGCTTCTCGCCGGTATTGCAAGGAGCGGGTGAAGGAGGGGAGGTGTCTCCCTCTACCTATGGTATGTGGCAGAGGGCAAGGATATCGAGGAAGAGAGCTCATCGGAGCTGGTCAAAGGAGGAAGAAGGGAGGAGTTTTTTGGTGAAGAAATGCAGCCAAACCAAGTTAAGGAAGAGCGGTTGTGCACGTCAGCTCTTTATTGAGCTTCAAAGAGAGCTCTAGAATAATAACGAGCTCTAATTAGCTCCTTAGGATTCAAGAAGGCACCCATTGATTTTGTGCATTTGCATACATGAATCAGAGGGATTTAGGAGTTTTGAACAATCCCAATGGATTCACCTTGGTGTGAACATCAATCCCACGAATTTTTGTGGGATTTGAGGGAGATTTGAGTAGGATTAGCTTAGGTCAAAGGTTGCCTGGAGGTTGGTTGACCTCCAATGGTGGTAGGGACCTGCATACGAAGAAGACAACAAACCTAAGGGAGTTTTTGTAAGGATTTTTGAAAGCTAGGGGCATGTTGAGAGAAAGAGTTAGATTAGACCAAAATGCAAACTAGGTCAAGATGATCTCTGATTGCGTCCACATTTTGGTACAAACCTAATTTGGACCCAAGAAATCTGATGGTGAAGTCGGATTTCAGTTTTGACCAAGTTTGACTAGGCAATTTGCATAGAAAAACAAATTAGGGCAACTTTCCGTTTGAGACTGTTTTAGGTCAAATGGGTTCCAATGGTCAAATCAACGGTACCAAATCTCATGAAATATTTTTATATGAATTTTAGAAGGTTTAGATTGATTTTATCCTAACCAGAACCTCTGTTATCAAAGCTAGTTTGAAATTAGGGTTTGGGATTGCTGTTAATTCTTAAAATGCGTGAAAACCTATTTCTGTCTGTACGGACTCTCTTATTAGTCATTAATACTCATTAGACCTTAGATTAACCCCTGGGGAACCCTTTGATTACTCTGCATTCATGATATGCTGTTAAAACTGTACATTTAACCCTGATTTAGTGCACTCTTCTCAGAAAGGATATGTAGTGAATTACGACTCTCTGGTGTTTATGTAGGAGCATTTATCTTTCGATTATGACTAATTAAAGCTAATCATGGCTCATGATGATGTTATCATCATACCCCCATGCCTAACTTTTGCTAGTCCCTTAGCAAAATCTTTTAGAAAGAACTAGAGTTCTAGACCATGCATTGAAGTTCAAATGCCTGATTCTTATTAATCTTTAGAAATCAGGTTAGAATGCTAATAGTAGGCCTTGAGGTACTCAAGTATCAACCAAGATCCAAACCTGACTAGCTTCATCCTGAGTCTGTCGCAAAGGTTTCTAAGGCCTGCAAAAACTACCCAGAGGTTAGTTGAACCTAGCAGTTAAAGCACCTGTGCATAGATGTAACATGTCCAAGTTCAATTTCCAAGTGCATTTTTGTAAGAGAGAGGTAGAAGGATTTTCATTTGGAGAGTTTTCTCTATTTTTCTTCTTAAATTTCCCTAGATCCAACTTCAAATTGGCCTAAAACATTTTTTGTATTGGATTTCTTGTCCCCACCATTAATCCTCGAAGGGTCCCTAGCATTCAATGCTTCCGGCTAGCACCACCAATGGCAACCCCCAGAACTCTTGGCTTTCGACACTTTGGGATAGTGCCGTCCATGGAATTCTGTAGCTAAATTCAAGTTCTGGCAATTGACATTTCAGGATAATCCCACCCATGGCACCTGAATCAGCACAAGATGCTTACATGCCCCTGGTAGAATATTTAGATATCTTAGGAGACAAGCACCGAGGAGATGATATGTTATTATGCAACTTCGAGGAGAATTTCACACCTCTCTACACCGGGAACTCGCCCAATCAACTGGTGTTGTTGAGCCACTCCTAAGCTAGATCTTCAAGATGGCTTTTCAGTATAGAACACTTTTGGCAGATTTTTTTGTCTTTATTAAGTGCATTGAACCAGACTAAGTGTGTGACTTGAGTGCTTAGGTTACCAAGTCCCGCAAACCAAAGAGCAGGCAATGGGGCCGAATAATCCCTAAGCCTTAGACCAATATATCAGCCTCACACTTTCCTCAAACTCTTGAGGATTAATCTAGATCTTAATAGATACGTGAATGTTTAAGCCCTAAAATAAGCCCAAGAGGCCTAAGATCAGCACTCATACTAATCTCATTGTCTCTTTGTCTTCAGGACTTACTTTTTTCTTCTTTTTGATTAGGTCTAGAACTTAAGTAATCTCCATAATCAAGTGCTAATGACTATCAATTTTTCTTGCTTTTGCTCAATTTTGATATTTGAATTTTCTTCTCTTTTCTTCCTTAAGAAAGATTTGCAATTTAAGTTCACAAAATTCCTCCCCTCTCCATTTGTTTTTCTTTTTCAACTTTTTTTTATTTGTTTTCTCATTTTTGAATATATAGTTTTGTGTGGACCCTTCAAACAATTGAATTTCCATATGTTTGCACTTTAACACACCCCATGCCTAAGTTTTGCAATGTCCTCATTGTAAACTAGTAGGGTATCAAATCAGTTTGGTTCAATGATTAGAATAGGATCAAGGGTGGGTGAATGGGCTGGGATGACTGTTGTAGATGATTTCAAGCTTTGATACGAGTACCGAAGGTGGAGTTGGCTATTCTAAAATTGAACTCAAAAGTGCAATAAGAGTGTAGCTCAAAAGATGATTAGAAGGGTCTCGGGTTTTTGAAATGATGGGTTGCCTCCCGTTAGTGCTAAATTTAATGCTTCAGTCAAGTAGAAGGTGGTCAAGGAGAAGGGGTGCTCAAATTTGAAGAGTTTTGTTGACTAAGCACCTTGATCAATAGCCTAGTTGATCCAACCAGGTGCTTGTTCAGATAGACAAGCTAATGATGCAGCTAAACCCAATTAGTCTGGTGGGTTGATGAATGTGAATCAAAAGATATGGAGCTCACGAGATATTTTGAAGCTCAAAGAGATATGGAAATGAGAATCCGAGGTTTGGCTGAGTCGGCACAGCCTGGTTAGAGTAGGGGTCCTCAAAAGAGAATGGATCTATAGAGGATGTAGGAACCCTACTAGTGAGATCAGAGAAGGATAAGAAGTGATTGTCGGTCTGATCAACGTCTGAAACCCAATCAAAAGATGGAGGAGAATCATATACAATGGGATCAATGAGGGGTGAATCAAAGTAGAAGTTGATTCCGGTGGAAGGTTGGGGTTGGGAATGGGTTTTGGAAAACTGTATATGTGGATCAGAAGGTGTGGCTTCTTTGAGGTCCAAATCATTGGCCTCAGCATCAGAATCAAAGAATGGGTCATGGATGCTGAGGTCATAAATTGGTTTATAATCGTCAGGAAACAACATTTCTCTGAAATCATCGGATAATTTGCAAAGATTAGTGTCTGAACCTGATTCCAGGTTGGGATTTCGACCATAGAATGGATCAAGATGTGTAGAATCAACAACCTAACTTGAACCTAACCTAATTTCATATTTCAAGCTTAAAAATGTGCCCTTATTAGGTATAGACTCAGCTTCTTGGCTCCTTGGGTAAACCAATTCGAATCCCAACGATTCCAACTCCTTGATTTATGTAACATAAATCAGTTTGACTTCTGAAAAATCAATTTGTATATCTGAGGAGGTTGGAGAGGTGTAATCATCAAACATAGGCCTATGATCATAGTCTAGATCCAAAATCTGATTTTCATCACATTGGGCCTATTGATCATCCCAAATAGGTTTGAATCTAGATTCTCGGTCAAAGGTAGGTATTGGGTCACTAGAATCTAGATTAGGTTCTATTGGGATGTTAGAATTATTCTCGAGAACTATTCTAATAGGATAAGGCTCGGGAGTTACATTCTCGAGAAGTTCTGATTCAGGCTTACCATTATAGGTGTCTGGGGAATCTAGGCTTGATGGACTAGCTTCAAGGTTTTCTAAGGCTGGTTCAAAATCAGGAACACCTGCAATTGGATCTTTCCAACCCTCATCAAGATCAAGCATGTCAATTATTATGAAGTTTGAATCTAAATTCATTTGGGTTGGGGGTCCACAACAACCTCTATTCTCAAACCTGGGGTTTGGGAGATCATTTTGATCCTCAATGTTGTTCCAAGGTGTCTCATCAATCTCTAAATGTTGATACGGGTAATTTTGATTAATGGCTTGGTGTAACATATTTAGCATACACCCACATTTCTCCATGAGACCCTGGTGTTTCTCCCAAAGTTGTGGATTTGACAGACATTGTATGTATCCAATATTGTGTAGTCTCCACAATTCATTGTATTCTGATAAAAGCTCATTCTGGGTTGAACCATGTATCATTTGTGTAAATATCATTCTAGCAAGGTTCATAACGATGGTTGTTGTTTCTGCCACATTATCTTGAATGTGCCTAGATGGATTGAGGTTCTGTAATATTCATCATGATATCTAGAAGCAGCCTCGATCATCTTCTCTTTTAAGGTCATTTGGGATTTCGCTTTCCTACAAATTTTTCCTAACTTGTCAGGTTACATTTTCAAATCAGGTGGTGGATCAAGATGTAGAATCAAATTCAGGTTCAGATTGAAGTGATTGGATCAGGTCAGAAATCCCCAAGAAGATCAATTCTAATGAGGGCCTTATGTTAAATAACCTAAAGACCTTTCCTACGTATGTACTCTAAAGAATAGATGAGGGATTGGATATGAATTGGACCCAATCAAAGCACCCAAAGATTTTTGGATGAATAAGGTTGTTTCGAGGTGGATGATACCTCTGAATCAAATATCCACACACCCAAGAAGTACCTGGGTAGCCAGGAAGGGAGTGCCTTACAAAAACTCCTACATGGTAGAGCGTCCCCATGGCTTACAGGGTTTCCCCCACCCAACCTTCCTTATCACTGCGGTTCCAAGTAGATCGGAATGTGTGATTTGAGACCTTAAGTTTACTAATTTTATTCCTAATTTTTACCTTGGATTTCACTTGATTAGAAGTTAATTTAAGTTGTGACCTAATTTGGAGGTTGATTGGCCCACAAGGAAGACCAACTTCACCTGACCTACTGTCACGACCTGGTCATCGAGAGTCGTTTAAGACGTCTGGGAACTGGCCCAGACGTCTGGAAGCCTTCCCAGAGGTCTGGTATTAAATTTTTTCGGCGTACGGGTTCACGTCTGCGCGTGTGCGCACGCAGACTAAACCCGCTGCTTTCATTCTTCTTTTTCTCTCCCTCCCTACAGACGACGCAGCCTTCCTCTCTCTCTCTCTCCCTGCGCTGCCTACAAATACGTTTCCCCTCTCCCTCACCCTCACTCCACCACCTTCTTCTTCTCCTTCTCCCTGCCAGCGAGAGCGCAAGCGAGCGAGAGCAGCAGCAGCGGCTACTGTGAGCATGCAGGAATGAGGGGTTGTTGCGAGAGGAAGTAGAAGCTTGACCGTGAGGGTACGGGCTTGCCGGGGCAGCTAGAGCCGGCCAGCGGGAGAGCAACGAGCATGGGGTGTTGCGGAGGAGCTGCTGCAGCTCTTTCAGCAGGCGAACGCGGCACGGCACGGCCGTGCACTGCGGGCGGAGAGAGAGAAGGGTCCTGATTCTGGGAAAATTTCCCAGAATCAGATGTCTGGACTTACGTCCAGATGACGTAGAAGACATCTGGAGAAAGGTCCAGACGTCTGACAGGTATAATATTTTCTTACCTTCTTTTTACGCGTGTACGGCCATGCAGTCGTCCGCCGTGTTCTTCTGCACCTTTATGTGATGAGAGCGGGTGTGTGTGTGCAGGAATCGTTCGGGAGGGTACTAGGGCTTGCCATCCCACACCGATCAGACATCTGGGCATAGTACCAGACGTCCGGGGTGACAATCGGACGTCTGGAAACTAAGTCCAGATGATCCAGCGAGCTTCTGGACGTCTGAAGGACTGCGTAGACCAAGGTATGGCATGATCGACCTTTTAAGACGTTTGGAAGAAGTTCCAGATGTCTGATTTTGGGCAGACTCGTTGTTTTTGACCCGTTTAAGGTCCGTTCGGAGTCTATTTTCCGTGTTTCAAGTTTCGTTCTTTGCATATTTATTTCCTCTACCTGTTTACAGCAATTGTATGCTGTTCTGAGTAACCCCTTGTGTTGATCCTTGTGTTAGGACCCCGTTCCGTTGCGGCTCTGGGGGTTGCAGAGGCGCGTGGGATTTCCGATCACGCCCCCAATACTCCCGATCTTCCGGGTAGAGTGGCCTTTTCAATTACTTATCAAAAGTTATGCAACTGCAAAATAATTAATAGAGTCTAGGGCATTGCATGAACCCTAGGGCTGAAAAATTAGATTGAATGATAGGTCCTAGGGTATTGCATGAATCCTAGGACTGGAAAACTAGATTGAATAATAGATCCTAGGGCACGGCATGAATCCTAGGACTGGAAAAACTAGTTGAATATATAAACATTGCAGTCTTGGAAAGGTAGAAGGAAACGATAACTGCCTGTAAATTGGTTAACAGCTGCCTGTTTATGAATGAATAATTACAGTTGAGAACATGGGTTATATGGAATAAAGTTGGAACGGTGAAACCTAAATTGGCTGAGTTAAAAGAGCATGAACCCTAAGGGGAATTAGGAGTAGAACTCCTGGAAAGTGAATGGAATAGAATTGGGGAAGTGAGCTTGCCCTTGAGTACGGGGTACCAAGGAGAACAACTGTCCCCCTATTTAGTGCAGAGCGGACCTAGCCGCCCCAGGGACCCGGGGTTAGGTCTGGCCACTTTGTACCGACTTTTGGCCCTCGTGTACACAGTACCGAGGAGAGCTACTAGTGTAGGGAGAGCACTAGCTACCCCACGGGCCCCGGGGTTCTGCTAGCCTTCCTACTCCGACTTGTTAGGCCCACTGGGCAAACTAGGGTAGTCAGGAAAGGGTGTGCGGACTGTGGAGGGGCAAGACCCCTGTTTGGTTACTGTGGAGGGGCTGGACCCCTGTTACTGAGAGGGCTCTACCCTATAGTGGTTCCGTGCTGTACTTTGGGCACACCCGTTAGCGGAAACGATTGACCACGTGCCAGTGCGGGGTAGCTACCCATGCGTTTATCACGCGTGCCGTAGTCACTGTTACGTCTGTCAGCGACCTTGGGGTGGTTGACTGAGGGTAGGACCACCACGGGGGACTCTCCCGGACAGGAGAGCACCACGTGTTACTTCTACTTTTCGGAAAAGACTGCAATCAAGGTCTTTCCCACGAGGAACATTCAAGATCAAGAGAAGGATCTAAGAAATAAATCAATAGTGAATAAATGGAAAAATATAAAGAAAGAAAGTAAAAATATAACAGCTACTGTCCACTCTACTGCTTCTTCTAGCTTTTAGTTGCTACTCTACTCAGCATTTCACTGACGTGTCACCCTTGTTACTTTTGAGGACCAGGTGTTGAGCAGCCAGAGTCGGCGGCTGCAGAGGGTGCTGGGCCTAGTAGAACCCAGTAGTGTTACTAGTAGTACCCACTGTACTCTTCTTTCCATTGTAGTGAGTAGTTTTTGTTACCCCCTATACTCTCTTTATTGTAAGCTTCATGTTTATGTATATGTTTATTTCTCTACTGTTGTGGTGGTGTATACTGTATTATTCTTTCTTTTCTCTACTGCTGTATTTATTGCTGCTAGTTATATACATGTTGAATGTGGTTTATTTTACTGCTCTTTTGGTTACTTTCTCGTTGGATGACTGGGTCTTGGGATCAGTCGAGTCGATCCGATTCTCGTGTCTCGTAGGGATTCAGGAATTGGGTCATTACAGGATGGTATCAGAGGGGAACCCGACTCCCGCCCTCAGTGGGTCCCTGCTGTTGGCTGAGCGGGGGTCCGGTGCTAGCAACTGGCCCCTGTCGAGGGCCCCCAAAGGCCACTGATGGCCCTGTGAAACGTGACGGCTCTCCTGTGGACGCCACATGTCTCCTCTCTCGCCGGCCCTATGAAAAGTCTGGCTGGTAGAGCCTCTTCCGCCCGCTGTCAGTATCTTGCGCGGACGGGTTGGTCTCCTCGTAGGTCATAGCTGCCTCTACCACCCTCGGGAACGTAGGCAGCTTCAGGGGTTTGACATTCCCCCAAATCGCAGGCCGGAGCGCCTCGGTCAACCTCTAAAGGCACTCCTCCTTAGTGGCTACAGCTGTCGCTACGAAGCGGGATAGCTCTAGAAAACGTGTGCGGTATGCGCTCACAGTCATCATCCCCTGGCGGAGAGTGTGGAACTCCCACCTCCTCTGGTCCTGCCACATCTGGGGAAAGTACTGCTCGCAGAAGAGGGTGAAGAACTGGTCCTAGGTCGGCTCATCCCTCTCCTGTCCCCTGACTGCCCTCCACCACCGGTGTGCCGCACTCTCTAGCTGGTACGTGGCAAAGGCCACGTGGCACTCCACCAGGGGGCGAAGGGTGTCGAAAACCTTCTCGATCTGCTCGAGCCAGTCCTCCGCCTCAGTCGGGTCCTCATCCCCCTTGAAGGAGGGGGGCTTCAGCTTTCGGAACCGCTCGAAGAGCTCGAAGTGACGCTGTAGTGGGGATGTTTATGCACCTCCAGGTAAAGAAGCCTCGTGCATAGAAGTGTCAGAGGAAGGTGGGGGCGGTGGCGGCCCATCCCCTCCCCCGCGTTCAGCATCACGTCCGTCGTGCGGTCCCACAGAGGACTCCCCCTCCGCAGCCCCAGGGAGAGGCACCCAGGGTGGTGGGTGGAGCTCCTCTCGCACTATGTCCCGTATCAGCTGGGCGAGATCCTGGGCCTGAATGCCCGGGAGCAGTGGCTGGTCCACTGAGATGTTGATCGCAACATGCCCACCTCGCTGACCTCGTCCTCTGTCGCGCCCGTGGCCCGCCTCGCTAGTCCCGTGTTGAGGCATCTCCTTCAAGGAGATGCGAAAACAGAACGGAAACACGTCAATATGGAATGATATCTATCGAAGAATCTAAGAGCTTATGTCAAAAGAAACGTTCTGGTGGCTACTCTAGTTACAGACACGTGAATTGGTTATTTTCCAGTCAGTTGGTTCACTTCTCTGGACAATCTTGCTCTGATACCATCTTGTAATGACCCGATTCCCGAATCCCTACGAGACATGAGAATCGGACCGACTCGACTGATCCCAAGACCCAGTCGTCCAACAAGAAAGTAACCAAAAGAGCAGTAAAATAAACCACATTCAACATGTATATAACTAGCAGTAACAGAATACAGCAAGTGCGAGTTCTGGTTGAGGGAGATGACCTTCTTAGGTCATGTGATCTCTAGAGATGGCTTGCAATGGACCCAGCCAAGGTCGAGGTAGTGCCCAGGTGGGATAAACCGCGTACGGTTACTGAGATTCGCAGTTTCCTGGGACTGGTAGGCTACTACAGATGGTTTATCAGGGGCTTTTCACAAATTGCACGTCCTATGACACAGTTGACCTAGAAGGCCGTGCCCTTCACTTGGACCGACAACTGTGAGGCGTGTTTTCAGGAGCTGAAGGAGAGGCTGACTTCGGCTCCCGTGCTCACCATCCCCGACAGTAGTGGCAGGTTCGTTGTGTACACGGATGCCTCCTTGCAGGGGTTAGGGGGTGTGCTCATGCAGAGGGGTCACGTTGTCGCTTACGCTTCGTGGCAACTGAAGCCCCATGAGCATAGCTACCCTACCCACGTCCTGGAGCTGGCAGCTGTTGTCTTCGCGCTGAAGACCTGGAGGCACTACTTGTATGGTGAGACTTTCGAGATTTTCACAGATCACAAGAGCCTCAGATACCTATTTGATCAGAAGGAGCTCAACATGAGACAGAGATGTTGGTTGGAGCTCCTGAAGGACTATGACTGCAACATTTCCTACCACCCGAGAGAGGCCAACGTGGTGGCTGATGCCTTGAGCCGGAAGGTGCCCGCACACTTGGCCAGTTTACAGGTGTAGAGTTGGAGCCTTTTGGAGGAGATGGGCAGTTGGCGACCCCTAGAGTTACGGGGGCACTGTGGGGCAGTGACTGTGACACGACAGACGAGGCCAGAGCTGATAGATTGCATCATCACAGGATAGATGGCTGACCCGTACTTGCAGTCCTTGCGCGACAGAGTACTGTCAGGAGACCCGGGGGACTTTTCTTTCACAGACCAGGTGCAGCGCCTGAGGGGACGTTTGTGCGTTCCTAGAGACGAGGAGCTATTGAGCACACGGTTCCAGATTCACCATACATCCTCGAAACACGAAGATGTACCATGACTTGAGATGCGAGTTTTGGTGGAGGGGGATGAAGCGGGATGTGGGTGAATTCGTGCAGCAGTGTTTAGTGTGCCAGCAGGTGAAAGCTGAGCATCAGAGGCCTGCAGGGATGCTACATCCACTTCCAGTGCCAGAGTGGAAGTGGGAGAGCATCCCCATGGACTTGGTGGTGGGCTTACCTGTTACCCAGCAAGGACATGATGCAGTCTGGGTAATCATTGATAGATTGACGAAGACAGTGCATTTCTTGCCGATCTGAGTCACTGATCCAACGGGCTTCTGGACATCCGAAGGACTGCGTAGACAAAGGTATGGCATAATCAACCTTTTAAGATGTCTGGAAGAAGTTCCAGATGTCTGATTTTGGGCAGACTCGTCGTTTTTGACCTGTTTAGGGTCCGTTCGGAGTCCGTTTTCCGTGTTTCAAGTTTCGTTCTTTCCAGATTTATTTCCTCTACCTGTTTACAGTAATTGTATGCTGTTATGAGTAACCCCTTGTGTTGATCCTTGTGTTAGGTCCCCGTTTAGTTGCGACTCTAGGGGTTGCGAAGGTGCGCGGGATTTTCGATCACGCCCCCAATACTCCCGATCTTGCGGGTAGAGTGGCCTTTTCAATTACATATCAAAATTTATGCAATTGTGAAATAATTAATAGAGTCTAGGGCATTGCATGAACCCTAGGGCTGAAAAATTAGATTGAATGATAGATCCTATGGTATTGCATGAATCCTAGGACTGGAAAACTAGATTGAATGATAGATCCTAGGGCACGGCATGAATCCTAGGACTGGAAAAACTAGTTGAATATATAAACATTGCAGTCTTGGAAAGGTAGAAAGGAAACGATAACTGCCTGTAAATTGGTTAACAGCTGCCTGTTTATGAATGAATAATTACGGTTGAGAACATGGGTTATATGGATATAAAGTTGGAATGGTGAAACCTAAATTGGCTGAGTTAAAAGAGCAAGAACCCTACGGGGAATTAGGAGTAGAACTCCTGGAAAGTGAATGGAATAGAATTGGGGAAGTGAGCTGGCCCTTGAGTACAGGGTACCAAGGAGAGCAACTGTCCCCCTGTTTAGTGCAGAGCAGAGCTAGCCGCCCCAGGGACCCGGGGTTAGGTCTGGTCACTTTGTACTGACTTTTGTCCCTCGTGTACACAGTACCGAGGAGAGCTACTAGTGTAGGGAGAGCACTAGCTACCCCATGGGCCCCAGGGTTCTACTAGCCTTCCTACACCAACTTGTTAGGCCCACTGGGCAAACCAGGGTAGTCAGGAGAGGGTGCGCGGACTGTGGAGGGGCAAGACCCCTGTTTGGTTACTGTGGAGGGGCTGGACCCCTGTTACTGAGAGGGCTCTACCCTATAGTGGTTCCGTGCTGTGCTTTGGGTGCACCCGTTAACGGAAATGACTGATCGCGTGCCAGTGCGGGGTAGCTACCCGTGCATTTATTGCGTGTGCCATAGTCACCGTTACGTCTGTCAGTGACCTTGGGGTGGTTGACTGAGGGTAGGACCACCACGGGGGACTCTCCCGGCCAAGAGAGCACCACGTGTTAGTTATACTTTTCAGAAAAGACTGCAATCAAGATCGTTCCCACGAGGAACATTCAAGATCAAGAGAAGGATCTAAGAAATAAATCAATAGTGAATAAATGGAAAAATATAAAGAAAGAAAGTAAAAATATTACAGCTACTGTCCACTATACTGCTTCTTCTAGCTTTTAGTTGCGACTCTACTCAGCGTTTCGCTGACGTGTCACCCTTGTTACTTTTCAGGACCAGGTGTTGGGCAGCCAGAGTCGACGGCTACAGAGGGCGCTTGGCCTAGTAGAGCCTAGTAGTGTTACTAGTAGTACCCACTGTACTTTTCTTTCCATTGTAGTGAGTAGTTTCTGCTACCCCCTGTACTCTCTTTATTGTAAGCTTCATGTTTATGTATATGTTTATTTCTCTACTGTTGTGGTGGTGTATACTGTAGTATTTCTTTTCTCTATTGCGGTATTTTGTTACTGCTAGTTATATACATGTTGAATGTCATTTATTTTACTGCGCTTTTGGTTACTTTCTCATTGGACGACTGGGTCTTGGGATCAGTCGAGTCGGTCCGATTCTCGGTCTCGTAGGGATTCGGGAATTGGGTTGTTACACCTACCCTAAAAGATGAAGAATGAAATCTGGGATAAGACCTAAAGATCACCCTGAATTGACTCTTAGGTTACTAGGTCTAAAGTTTTAAGGTTTAAGTGAATTTATAGCCTGATTTTAGGGTTCTTCTAATTAGATCTTTTCAAGGAAGGGTTTGGGTAGCACACAAATGCAGGAGGGTCAATTTCCTTTAATTCAGGCAAGTGTGAACTAACACTTCAAAACCCTAGAGTAGAAACCCTAATTGGCTTTATTTCAAGTCCAATTTGATCTCAAAATGTACACCTTGGACTCAAACAAGAAGGTGAGTAGTCCAAGATGTTTAAAATTAAGCGTAAATCTCTGGTAGGTACAGGCAATTTAGGTAGGGATCTCTAAATAGAATCGTGTCAATTTCAATCAGATATTAATTTTGAATTTGCAAATAGGGAAACTTCCCTTTAAATGATGTTTGCTAGAAAAGTAAGGCTGACGACTCCTAATTAATTGTTTCTTTTTTTTTCTCTTCCAATGATTAAGAGATTGATTAGGGAAGGAGTTTACCTACCCCTAGAGTGGTTGATTTACGTGGAAGATCTCTCCGTAATATACCTCGCAAAATTACAAATAAAGTAGATAGGGCAAGTTAGTGCTCAGATAAATTAATAAAGATAAGACTAATGTGTCAATTGCGTGTTGTCGCCGCAACGATGCCAAAATGCTAACAGGCTATCGAGGAGTTTTAAGTCATTTTGTTGTAGCAAAGCCTCAATCACTCGAAAATAAATAAATTTATAACTCAGAATCAAAAGAGTCCGAGGTTGAATACAAGGAGCAAATATTGAATTCACAACATTAATCTTTAATTAAAATCAATGAGCACAATTAATTGATCACAAATTAGATATGCAATGAATGAAATTGATTAGAATTAACATCAATCAATGTATCGCAGATGATCATGAATCAAAAAGAAAAGAAAAACAATGGTGATTTGAATCACCATTAATCCTCTTTAATTAAACATGCATGCAATTACTTCAATCAAAATTCAATTGTAAACTATAGTACTTTAATAATGCAACATAACATTCAAATAATGCTAATGTTCATAACCAAATCAGACGTCGCGCATTTATCATCAGACGGATTAAGTGTTACATGCAGAGGCTCTTTCTTCAGAAAGCCTTTCTTCTTTTCTTCTTCAGCTTCTCAAAGCTTCCCTTCCTCTTCTTTTCTTCAGCTTTTCTTCTCAAAGCTTTTCCTTCTCAACACATGGGAACCAACCTCCTTAAATGGCTGGTTCCCTTCTCAGCACTTGAATGATGGGTTTTGCATATGGATGAGGTGGAGGTTTTGGAGGTGGAGAGGTGGCATTTGGTAGTGTATGACGTCAAGGAGGACACACTGGAGGTACGCTGGACGTGAGGAAGATGGAGAGGGACTGGTGTGAACGATGGTCGAAATGAGATTTTAAGGAGGGGGAAAGATAGTAGAAGGGAAGAGGAAGGAAGAGAGCCTACTGGTAACAATGGAAAGGATAGGAGGGTGCCAACTGTGATTGGCCAGCGCCATGGAAGAGAACGTCTCTAGTAGTGGAATGGTGAGGAAAGAGGGAGTCGGAGAGCTTCTCGCCGGTACTGCAAGGAGCGGATGAAGGAGGGGAGGTTTTTCCCTCTACCTATGGTACGTGGCAGAGGGCGAGGATATCAGGGAAGAGAACACTCCGAAGCTGGTAGGAGGAGGCCGGAGGGAGGAGTATTTTGGTGAAGAAATGCGGCCAAACCAAGCTAAGGAAGAGCGGTTGTGCATGCCAGTTATTTATAGAGCTTTAGGGAGAGCTATAGAACAAGGAGCAATGATTAGCTCCTTAGGATTCAAGAAGGCACCCATTGATTTCGTGTGTTCGCATGCACCAATCAGGGGCATTTAGGAGTTTTGAACAATCCCAATAGATTCTCCTAGGTGTGAACATCAATCCCACGAATTTTGGTGGGATTTGATGGAGATTTGAGTAGGATTAGCTTAGGTAAAAGGTCACCTGGAGGTTGGTTGACCTCCAATGGCGGTAGGGACCTGTGTACGAAGAAGAGAACAAACGTAAGGGACTTTTTGTAAGGATTTTTGAAAGCTAGGGGCATGTTGAGAGAAAAAGAGTCAGATTGGACCAAAATGCAAACTAGGTCAAGATGATCTCTAATTAGGCCCAAATTTTGCTAAAAACCTAATTTAGATCCAAGGAATCTAATGGTGAAGTTGAATTTCAGTTTTGACCAAGTTTGACTGGATAATTTGTGTAGAAACCCAAATTAGGGCAACTTTCCATCTGAGACTCTATTCTAGGTCAAAATGGGTTCCAATGGTCAAATCAAGGGTACAAAACCTCATGGAATATTTTTCTATGAATTTTATAAGGTTAGATGTATTTTATCCTAACCATAACCTCTGTTATTGAAGGGGATCTGAAATTAGGATTTTGGTTTGCTATTAATTCTCAAAATGTGTGAAAACCCATTTCTGACTATACAGACCCTCTTATTAGTCATTAATGCTCATTAAACCCTAGATTAACCCTTGGGGAACCCCGTGATTACTCTGCATTCATGATATGCTGTTAAAACTGTAGATTTAACCATGATTTAATGAACTCTTCTCAGAAAGGATACGTAGTGAATTACGACTCTCTGGTGATTATGTAGGAGCATTTATCTCTTGATTATGACTAATTAAATCTAGTTACAGTTCATGATGATGTTATAATCAAGTAAATTATACTATATTAAGTACTTCTAACTTAACTAATGTTAATAGGAATTAATAAATTAAGAATCTCATTAACTTAGATGTATATTATACGTTATATTTCTTAACTTAAGATAAGTATATAATCTATGTATATATTATGAGCTATTAAGTTAACCTAAAGTACTAATTGTTGAATATCTAGTGATAGTAAATATAACTAACATAATTAACATAATCAAGATAATTTGAAATAATTGGTTAATTAAATTATAATAAGCTTCTCAACAAAAGACCTGGACTCAAAACTAGTATAAATTTATAAAATATGTTAGTTGTCTTGCACACTATACTACAATATAAAATCCTAATTACAATGCAAGATAACTGAAACATCAATTATCTCCAAGTGGGATATACTCACAAAGACTATCCTCTCTATGGCTACAACTAGCTCTAGAACCAGATTGTGTGGACTAGAATAGGACCCTCTTAGGGTTTCTATCCAAAGGTGGAACCAAACCAAGTTCAAAGACCTCCTCCCTAGCATAAATTAGAAGAAAAACAAGGGATAAGAGGGAAAGCAGATAAAAGAACACACACCCACAAAATACAAGCAAAAAAACTAGCCTTAAAATCTCTGCCCTAATAGACCTAATCTCACCACCCTAAAGCACAATTGGGTCAAACCAACCCTTGAATTATTTGGCTGGCCAAAAGGCTAAGACCCCTTAAGACACCTTGCACAGCGAGAAATCACTAGAGGTCAACGTAGTTGTTGCACTGACCATTCTTGTCACCAGTTGGTCCAAGTAGACAAGGCCCTAATTTAAACCCAATCTAACCTTAAGTTACCAAGAAATCAATTAGTCCTACCCAAAGCACATCTACTCTGTTTTAAAGGCTATGATTGAAGTGCTTTTCGAATGTGATGAGTGTTAAGGGGGATGTTTCCCTTAATTACCAATTTAGAAGTGTATGTGCCCAATCACAAGATTCATAAACAAGACTTTCTAATAAATAGCTTTTATGATTAACCCTTATCTAACGAATTTTAAGGTTTGATCCTTAATAGATTCAAACAAGTTCAAGTAGCCACACAATGTTTTGAAAGAATGTATGTAGATAGGTGATAAGTGAGCATAATTAAATGTTAACATGCCTAGTTTTGTTAGTTTTGGGTGCTAGTTGCATTAGATTTATGTCAGTATGTACATAATTATTTATTTGCATACTAGGAGTAAAATTGTAATTTTGACTCTATTTTGTGCTAATTTGAGGTCTTGCTATGTGTAGGAATTCTTTACTTGGGCACATGAGGAGAAGAAGTTGGAATCCAGATCATTAATGCTTAAATTGAGAGGAGAAGAATCAATTTTGGCAATAAAAACCCGAGCCCTAAACCTAGTCAGAACCTACCTATTTTATCCTCACCCAAAACCCTAATCCTAATGCCTAATCTTAACCCTAAACCAACTCCATTTAGATCCCTATGCACTTGCCTTAAACCTAGCCTTCATCCTAAACCTAGTCCTAAAAACCTAGCTCACAATCTAGTTACACTAGCTAAATCCTAATCCTAATCATATTTTCTAAAAGCCTCTACCTTATCCACGTATGCCACATAATTTTTCTACAATAAGTTGCTAAATATATTCTTTGGAATTAATTAATAAAATGAGGCAATCAATTTAATTAGGTTTTAATCACATCTCATGAATTTAGCAAATTAAAATCCAAATCCCAATCTTAATCCTAAAATTCGATAGCCTGACACACCTTCAGTATTTTAGCTATACCATTTATAATTTTAATCCAAATTGAATGATTCAAGTTGCATTTGCAAGCTGATTGCAAGGGCTACAACTTTCCTTTTGTGTGTAACCTCAAATTCAAAACATATAGAGGTAAAAAATTGAAGACAATTAGAGCTTTCTACTTTCCTATTTAGATAAACCCAATCCTAAACCTAATTTCCAAGTCCTAAACCTATACCTTGGCCACCAAGACACCTATGGATGTACCCCTTTCCCCTTGTACCTATATAAACACCACATTGTCTCCATTAGTTGCGTACAACACTCCTCCTTTCTCCTTCCTCCTCTTTACATCTTCTTCTACCTTCTTAGCCTCTTCCTCCTCCATAGCTTCTTCCTAGCTGCACCTCCTTTTTCTTATTCCAAGGTCCTCCACCTTCTTCCACCTTCCAACAACCTCCTTAAGTCCCTTATATTATTAGATAATCCTTTAGCTACTTAGGTTCTCGCTTGCCTCCACCTTCTACTTTAAGTTCTCCTTCTCTAAGTTCTACTTCAACTTCTACTTTGATTACTTCTTTGCCTTCCCTCTGGTCTTCTCCAAGTATCCTTATACTTCCTAATGGTCATGGTAGCTTCTTCTTCACCATTGTTGGAAGCCTCCGTGTTCATCTCAAGATTCATGGCTACCTCTTCTCTACTCTCTCTCTTTCTCTTCTACTTCTCCTTTTTCTACTTCTTCCTTCTTCTTGGTTATAGTTGTGATCTCTTTGATTTGTAGCAATATATTTACATTTATGTTTTCATCTTGCTCTACTCTATTTTCTTGCTAATTAGTTGTTTAATTGCTTTCTCATCTCAAAAATCCAAAAACATAGATGTGCATGTTGTGTTTTCCACAACCACAATTTCCTCATTTTTGCAGATTCCAAATCTCACTTTTCAAAATTCACACTGACTATTTCACACTTTTAATTAGGAAGCGACACAGCCAAAAGCCTCCCTGAGATGACACAAACTCCCATATATTATGTTTCCAATCAATTACAAGTTCATAAAATTAATTTTAAGCAAGCACGTAACTTTTAGCTACAATGACATGATTTAACCTTAAGTAGGTTTTACACATCAAAATGTTTCCTTTAAAGCTCAAGAATGTGTGTGCCTAACCAACCTTAGAAATCAAATCCTAGCATAGGTAGTGTCTATCTTGTTGAATCAAATTCCAAATACATGGTTGGTGTGGCCAAAGCAATGAAATCAATGGCTTTTGAGCACCACTCAATAAGGTAGACAACAATTACTTTTTCCATAATTTTTAGGCCTTAAAAAATAATTTTCCCCAATTTTTTAGTGCATTGGGGTCTCAAAGGTAGAATAGACCCTCAGTTAGTATCTTTCGTTAAATAGATAATGTTGGTGCCCAAAAAATTCCCAAATTTTTTTTAGAGTTTGAAATTTTTATCAGGAATCATATACAAGTAATTTTAGTCAATTTTGATAAGTAGAAAATTAATTGAAAATGAAAAGGTGTGTGAAATTAGAGTCAGGATAAGGGTCTATTCCATGAAGTTTTACAAATTATCTACTTCGAGTTAGGGCACGAAATTCTTAAAGGTTGTTTCCAATTTCAAAACAAACATCTGAGAGATTTTATGTTTTTTGGTGCTAAGGAACTCACAGAATTAATTTTTGAATAATGGATATGCAATTAGTCCAAAAATTAGAAAGTGATTATAAGGGTATATCTTGCCTAACAAACCACTAGAGGAAAAGATTTATTTTTTCAAAGGATAATGCAAGTAGGAAATCTTACTTAGGGTTCAAGCAAAACCTAATTGGATATAAGTTTTTTTGTTTCTAAAGAACGCCTAATCCTATGATGCAAAAACTAACCTGGATTTCTATTCGCACTTTGTTCCTGTTCTGCAACTTAATCCCATGCTTCCACATAAATTCCTACAGACAAAACAAGAGAGAAAAATAGGATAGAAATCAGAATGCAACTACAAAACAAGAGCAAAAAAATAGATCTGTTGCCTCCCCAGCAACGATGCTAAAAATTGACACTATAAAATTGCAAAACATATAAATGTTTGTTGTGGCACAATTTTACGAGATTAATATAATAACTGGAACTCTGATGAATCCCAGGTCAAACACAGGGAGGCAAGGATCATATCTAACCTAGTGTGGAACCCGAACTAAATGTGACTAACTATTTTCATTTTTGTATAAAGAAAAGTAGGTGTGAAGATGGAAAACCAATCACGAGAAATAATTAGAAGGGGGTGAGAAGTATCGATTGCAAATAACATGACGGAAAATAAAATTTTACTACTAATGAAATGTTTAAGTATTACAACTAAGAAGAAGAGTGATTGTAATTCAAATAACTACAGCTAGAATTGGAATTGAAATACTAGAAAGAAACAACTAGAAGTACTGGAAATCTACTAGAACTAAATAAAGAAATTGTAGAGAATGCGGAGGTGGCAACGGAGGCATAATCAAAGTAGTGATGGAAGTAGAGTTAGAGTGGAGAGAGAGTTGAGAGACGAGAGATACGATAGACAACAAAAAAACTGATGTATAGTGATTGGAGGACTACAATAACATCTTAAATATGTCACTGTTGGTCTACAATGAAACATCACTAGTTTACTTTTTTTTGCATTTTTCTTTTTCTTTTTTTTTGTCCCCTCCTCCTCCCACTCTTGAGTTTTCATTTGCCTCCTAAACCTAAAACCCATATACTATCCCTCCTCTCCAATCCCATGCCGCCGCCCGACACACCCAACACATGAGGACCTCTGACGCACATCAACCCCAACCCTCTCCCCAACCACACACACACACATCGACTTCATGAGCCCTACTGATCAATCTCTTTCCTCCCTGACCTCTTTCATCACCACTCCTCAACTTTGGAGAAGTCAACTTCCACATTGTTTGAGCATACATCGATGCCCCCCCAACTCCTACTCCAACAGAGTAATACATCGATTTTTCCCTTGATCGAGTCAACTCATTCTAATTGTTGCCTTAACAATCTCTGCCTCAAAGTCGCTACCATTGATCGAGCACCGCATTCTCGTCTACTTACATCAGTTAAAGATATCACTTTATCTGTTCTTGCTCTTGTCGATGATGATCAAAGATGGAGAGATCTATTTTGGGGTTTTGGATCGACCTTGCACTCAGATCTGATCTCTTATGCAAAGTTTCCATTTTAAGGTTTTTGAAATTGGCACTCAAATTGATCCTTCTCTTTCATGATTGTTCCATTGATCTCTCCAACTTCATCGATCTCTCAAATTGACTCAGGTTTTTGACCTTTCATTCTTCCATCTATCAAATTCAACTCAATCAAATCTCTCCCACTCTACTCAATCTCCCTTACTTGATTTCTCTTTGGTAATCTCTCTCACTGTTCCTTCGATCAGGTGTATGGTCGATCAGATCTTTCATTTCTGCCATGTGACTCTTGATGTTTGTATACAAGACTTCCATTTAAGCATTTTGAAATTCACTAACCACGAGGGCCTCTTGCGGGTTGTTTTGTCCTAGCACTCAATCTAGAGAAATGGGTAGAATTCAAGCTTAAAGAAACTTCAAGGGTTGGCCACAACTCTAAACTATTTAGGTTGGAGTCCTTTTTTGTTGCTTGTAATAGACCTTATTCTTATTTATGTGCAGTTGATGCCTATCATGTTGTCATATCTTTCTCTTTTGCAGAAGTTCTAATGTTAGATGTTGTAGTTATCATTTCAAGAATTTGTGAAGCTTGGATTTGCATGCACAGATACCTTAGAAAACTAAATCTATATCCATTGGTTCAGGGGCTCTTATCTGTTCACAAATGGAATAATGCTCCATTCCTTACTTTTGGGGAATTAAATATGAGGACTCTTTTTTGAAGAGGAAATATGAGGACCCTTTAATCCCTTCATTTTACAAAATCAATTTTGTAATCGGGTGAATAAGCAAGGGAGTAACTAGTCATATCCCCCTTTGCCTTATATTTGACAATAATTTGGTTGATACATTTTAGTGGGGTCTAGTTTGATTGCGTGTAGAGTCTGTAGTTTATACTATAAAAATGGCTTGACCCTTATTGCTTATAGTCTATTGCAGATCTTTCAAGAAAAGAGGAGAAAAGTAGTATCTAGTAGTACATGTGGGTTTGGATTCTAGCCCCCAGAAAGCCTTTTTACTTGATAACAACTTAGTTTAGTTCCTTACCACTAATTGAGGCATCCCGCAATTCAAATAACTTTGAGCATATCCACCTAGAGTTGGCTTAGACATTTTACTATAATCACGCATCTCTTCCTATTGAGTAAAGTTAGGCAAGGAGCTAGATTCGAGCTTCTGCATCAATTTTATGTTAGAAACTATAGTCATAGCTCCTACTTAATATGTAGATTATACAAACATTAATACTGCTTCACTGTGGTTTTTTTGAGAGTTCCATTTTTCTCATTTTCTCTTCTTTTCCAATTTCCTCTTCCCAATCTGATCCCTTCCATCTTTAGCACCTCTCATTTTAGTGATCAAAACCTATCTTCCTTCAGAATAGTAGGCCTGTAACTTCAAGTAAAAATCCCTTGATCCCATGATAACGTCAAGTTGAAACATTTGTTGCAAGCTTGCTGTTGGAGGTAGTCGGCCTTTTCAATTGATACAATCAGCACAAACATGAAAACTTTGCAATATATTCACAAATTTTGAAATTCTTGGTAGGATTTGACTACAATTCACCAAATTTTCAGGTGTTTTATTAATAAGTTTATAGTTCCATCCCCAGCTTTTACACCATACTTCCAGAATGGTCATGCCATGTTAATTTCTAAAATCTAATTCAAAATAGTTACACTAAAGGATGAATTGTAGAATGCTTGAGTCGAGACAATAAAAAAGAATTATAAATGTCAAGCATTCATGAGTATAGGCTATTTACTTGATTTACAAAGCTCTCAAGGCTGTCCAACTTCCCCATCGCCGTAGCCATTTGTCCCATGTAGTTAGTGACCCTAGAGGAACCAAGTGGGTCCAATGCGAAGGCTTTCGCAAGAGTTTGCTGAAGCCTGTCCAATGCTTGAGAATGGCATCTTCAAGTTGCTGTGATGATTGCTGGAGGTTACATATGTCCTCAAATTGTTGCTCCATAAGTAGATGAAGCTGTGGAATGATAACCTACAAAAGAATAAATCTTTGACATTTTAGTAGTCTAATTCAAAATATTTGTTGTCATTTCAGTATAGTTGCATGGCTTAACAACATATCCAGAAATTTTTGAACTAAAATATCTAAAATTCCTCAAAAAAGAATCTTTCTTAACCCTTTTTATAAACATTAAGAGTAAAGAACAAATTTGAGGGAGCAATCATGATCTAAGAGGGGAAAGCCCAATCTTTGGTACCACCCACACAGACTTCTCTTTTGATGCATACCATGTTACATGGCAAAACTCATCATTTCAGCAAAGCATCTAGTAAAAGAGCTAATGGAAGCTCCTTTCTTTGAGTTTTTTTTGTTTATGGCCCTCCCATTAAAAAGTTGAGAGCTTAAAGGTGCTTCTTGACTGTTACGACTCGGTTCCCGAATCCCTACAGGACACGAGAATCAGACCGACTCGACTGATCCCAAGAACCAGTCATCCAATGAGAAAGTAACCAAAAAGCAGTAAAATAAACCACATTCACCAAACAAGCAACTAAAAGTAACAAAAGTACAGTAGTAAAGAAGTAAACTACTACAGTACACACCACCACAATAGTATAGAATTTAAAATAGGTACAGGAATATGAAGTTTACAATAAAAGAGTACAAAGGTGTAACAAAATACTCACTACTACAGAAAATGGGTACAACAAAAGTACAACTACTGGGCTCTACTAGGCCCAGCACCCTCCGCAGCCGTAGGCTCTAGCTACTCAACACCTGGACCTGAAAAAGGTGGTAAGTATGACATGTCAGCAAAACGCTGAGTAGAGTGGCAACCAGCTAACTAAGAAAACAGTAAAGGTGGACAGGTAGCTGTTGTTTCAATTTCTTTCTTTATTTAACTAATTATCCCTTCTTTCATCACTTGGTTTATTTATCAGATCTTTTTCTTGATCTCGAATGTTCCTCGTGGGAACGATCTTGATTGCAGTCTTTTCCAAAGAGTAGAAGTATCACGTGGTGCTCTCCTGGACGGGAGAGTCCCCTGTGGTGGTCCTACACTCAGTCAACCACCCCAAGGTCGCTGACAGGCGTAACAGTGACTACAGCATGCATGATAAACGCACGGGTTGCCACTCCGCACTGGCACGCGGTCAGTCGTTTCCGTTAACGGGTGCGCCCAAAGCACATCATGAAACCAATATAGGGCAGAGCCCTCTCAGTAACAGAAGTCCAGCCCCTCCACAGTAACCAAACAGGGGTCTCGCCCCTCCACAGTCCGCGCACCCTTGCCTGACTACCCTAGTTTACCCAGTGGGCCTAACAAGTCAGTGTAGGATGACCAGCTGAACCCCAGGTCCCGTGGGGTGGCTAGCTCCCTCCCTACACTAGTAGCTCTCCCCAGTACTGTGTACGCGAGGGCCAAAAGTTGGTACAAAGTGGCCAGACCTAACCCCGGGTCTCAACCCTAGGGCGGCTAGCTCCGCTCTGCACTAAGAGGTAATATGTGCTCCCCTTGGTACCACGTACCTAAGAAACAACAGCACAGTTTCCCATTCACTTTTCCAGTTCCATTCTATTTATTTCCAGGAGCTCTACTCCTAATTCCCCGTAGGGTTCATGCTCATGTTCCTCAGGCCAAGCCATACTAGCTTTCATCATTTAGATTTATTCGCATATAGCATGTGCTTCCAACATTCAATCTTTCTTTTCCAATTCATATACAAGCAACTCGTATTTAATTTCAAACAACAGAAATTACATGTAGTAGTTACTAACAACAGTACTCTACATTTCACAGGCAACTGTTATCCAAGTACAGGCAATTATTATTCCATCTACTCATTCCAAGACTGCATTTCAGGCATTTAATACAATCATTCCAGTGTTTCTAGTCCTAGGATTCTTGCCATACCCTAGGATCTATCACTCAATCTAGTTTTTCTGGTCCTAGGATTCATGCCATACACTAGGATCTATCATTTATTCCAGACATGCATTTATGTTTGTAATTAACTAAGGGAAGCCACTCTACCCGTAAAACCGGGAGTAATGGGGGCGTGATCGGTAGGTCCACGTGCCTCCGCAACCCCCAAATCCACAATAGAATGAGGTCCTAACACAAGGATCATTCACAAGAAACCACTCAGAATATGATAAAAAGCATTCCAACAAGTAGAGGAACTTATACGACGAAGAACAGAATCTTAAACGCGGAAATCGGACCTCAAATAGACCCTAAGTGGGTCAAAAATGACAACTCTGACTCAAATCAGACGTCTGGAACATCTTCCAGACGTCTTAAAAAGGGGGCCAGATCATACCTTACTCAGCACTATTCCTCAGACGTCCAGAGATCCTGCTGAACCATCTGGACCCAGTTCCAGATGTCCGACTATCCCTCTGGACATCTGGAGATGCTCTCCGCCGTCTGGTGCCTCGCCCAGATGTCTGAACCGCATGGGAGGGCTTGTCCCGCGCCTTCCCGAAGTGAAACCTGCACGCGTACGTAGAATCTCTCAACACGGCATGCAACAGACGTCCGTAAAGGGAAGCATAGGAGGCAAAACGTACCTCTCAGTTGTCTGGAGCTTCCCCCAGACGTCGTCAACGTCGTCTGGATGTAGGTCCAGACGTTTGATTCTGGGAAAAATCCTAGAATCAGGACCTCCTTCGTCTTCTTCCTGCTGCGCGTGACCTCGCCGCGCAGCCGCTCATCTGCCGCTTTAGCGGCAGTAGTGTCGAGGGAACCTCCCCGACACACACTCCGCCTCGCGCATGCCGACCGGCCTCGAGCTGCTTTGGCGAGCTCTCTCTCTCTCTCACGGCTCGCGCGCTTCCTTCTCTTCCCTTCTCGCTACTCCTCTCCTCTCTGCCGCTACACTCGACTACAGTTGCTACCCTCGCTCTCGCTCCCGTGCTGGAGGAAAGGGGAGACGGACGGATGTGGGGTGGCGAACGAGGGAGAGGGGAGGGGATATATGTAGGCACGGGGGCTGCTCTGCAAGTCGGCGAGGGAAGAAGAAAGAGAAGAAGGCGGCTGGGGCTCAGTCTACGCACGGCACACGTGCAGACTCGCGGTCATACGCATGCCAAAATTGATTTCCAGATGTCTGGGGAGGTGTCCAGACGTCTGACCGGACGTCTGGCCCAAGTCCCAGACATCTTAAAAGTGCTTAATGGCACGGGTCTTAACAACATAACAAACTCAAAGGAAGTTTCTTCCCCGAAACTTGAGCTAGCTAGGGTACGGGAAAAGAACCACATACGCATAACAAACTCAAAGAGGACCGAAACCAGTCCGAAAAGATGTACCCTCAAAGAGCTACAGGTACCGCTCCCACATCGCCACCTTAGGCTCCCAGGTAGCCTCCTCATACCGCTGGCTCCTCCACAAGACCTTCACCAGGGGTACCTGCTTCCGTCTCAGACTCCGGACGGCTCTATCGAGTATCTGCACTGGCCTCTTTGGGTAGGTCAGGTCGTCACCCACCTCGACGCTCTCGTGTCTCAGAACGTGACTAGGATCGGCGACGTACTTCCTGAGGTTAGACACGTGGAACACGTTGTGCACACCAGAAAGCTGGGGAGGAAGGGCAAGCCTATAAGCAGCAGGTCCAACCCACTCCAGGACCTCAAAGGGTCCCATGAACCTCGACGCGAGCTTCCCTCTCACCCCAAACCGCTGCAGGCCCTTCATGGGTGAAACACGAAGGAAGATGTGATCCCCAACCTCAAACTGCACCTCTCTGCGTTTCCAATCTGTGTAGCTCTTCTGTTTGCTCCTGATAGTGCGAAGTCGCCTATGAATCTGCTCGATCACCTCCTGACTCTGCCGGATCAGCCTGGGGCCAACCTCCCACTTGGTCCCCACCTCAACCCAACTCAGGGGTGCCGTACACCTCCATCCGTACAAAGCCTCGTAGGGTGCCGTACACCTCCGTCCGTACAGAGCCTCGTAGGGTGCCATACCAATGCTCGAGTGATAGTTGTTATTATATGCAAACTCCGCCAGGGGCAAGTGCTCCTCCCAAGAGCCCCTCTAGTCCAGTACACGAGCACGCAAAAGGTCCTCAAGTGTCTGTATCATGCGCTCAGACTGTCCGTCCGTCTAGGGGTGGTATGCCGTACTGAACCACAACTGTGTCCCTAATGCCTACTGAAACTCAGCCCAAAACTAGGACGTAAAACGGGTATCCCAGTCGAATACGATCTCCCGCAGAACATCGTGTAGACGTACCACGTCGCGGATATACCTCCCTGCCAACTATGTTGGTCCCAAAGTGACTCAGATCGGCAAGAAGCGTGCCGTCTTCGTCAGTCAGTCAACGATCACCCAGACTACGTCGTGTCCTCACTGTGTAATGGTCAAGCCCACCACCAAGTCCATGGTGATGCTCTCCCACTTCCACTCTGGCACTGGAAGTGCCTACAACAGCCCTACAGGCCTCCGATGCTCGGCCTTCACCTGTTGGCACACTAAACACTGTTGTACGAATTCACCTACATCCCGCTTCATTCCCCTCCACCAAAAGTCGCATCTCAAATCATGGTACATCTTTGTATTTTCGGGATGTATGGTAAACCTGGAACCGTGTGCCTCAGTTAGGAGCTCTCTCAACAGCTCCTCGTCCCTAGGAACGCACAAACGTCCCCTCATGCACAGCACCTCATCTGTAAAGGAGAAGTCCCCAGGGTCTCCTGACAGCACTCTGTCACGCAACGACTGCAAGTACGGGTCAGCCATCTGTCATGTGATGATGCGGTCTATCAGCTCTGGCCTCGTCTATCGTGTCACGGTCACTGCCCCACAGTGCCCCAGTAACTCTAGGGGTCACCAACTGCCCATCTCCTCCATGAGGCTCCAACTCTGCACCTGCAAACTAGCCAAGTGGGTGGGCGCCTTCCGGCTCAAGGCGTCAGCCACCACGTTGGCCTTCCCCGGGTGGTAGGAAATGCTGCAGTCATAGTCCTTCAGGAGCTCTAACCAACGTCTCTGTCTCATGTTGAGCTCCTTCTGATCAAACAAGTATCTAAGGCTCTTATGATCTGTGAAAATCTATGATCAGCACGAAGACAACAGCTGCCAACTCTAGGTCATGGGTAGAGTAGCTATGCTCATGGGACTTCAATTGCCGTGAAGCGTAAGCGACAACGTAACCCCTTTGCATGAGCACACCCCTTAATCCCTGCAAAGAGGCATCCGTGTACACAATGAACCTGCCACTACTGTCTGGGATGGTGAGCACGGGAGCCGAAGTCAGCCTCTCCTTCAGCTCCTGAAAACATGCCTCACAAGCGTCTGTCCAAGAAAAGGGCACGTCCTTCTGCGTCAGCTGTGTCATAGGACGTGCAATCTGTGAGAAGCCCCTGATAAACCACCTGTAGTAGCCTGCCAGTCCCAAGAAACTGCGGATCTCAGTAATTGTACGCGGTCCCTCCCACCTGAGCACTACCTCAACCTTGGTTGGGTCCACAGCCAAGCCATCCCCGGAGATCACATGGCCCAAAAAGGTCACCTCCCTCAACCAAAACTCGCACTTGCTGTATTTGGCGTATAGCCTACGTCATCTGAGTGTGTCCAAAACCATCCACAAGTGTTGTCCATGCTACGCCTGATCTCGAGAGTAGACGAGCACATCATCAATAAATACCACAATGAACTAGTCCAGTTACGGTCTGAACACCCGGTTCATCAAATCCCTGAAGGCAGCAGGGGTGTTGGTCAGCCCAAACGGCATGACCAAAAACTCGTAGTGTCCATACCAGGTGCGGAAAGCTGTCTTGGAGACATCTACCTCCCTGATCCTCAACTGGTGGTACCCAGACCTCAAGTCTATCTTGGAGAATACCGTTGCACCACGCAATTGGTCAAACAAGTCGTCAATCCTCGGCAGCGGATACCTGTTCTTGATGGTAACCCTATTCAGCTATCTGTAGTCCACACAAAGGCATAGGATACCATCCTTCTTCTTTACGAACAATATCGGGGCCCCCCACGGAGATGCACTGGGCCTCACAAAGCCCTTCTCCAGAAGGTCTTGCAACTGAGACTTGAGCTCCCGCAGTTCAAGTGGTGCCATCCTGTACGGTGCTGCAGAAATGGGGCAGGTCCCTGGTACCAATGAGATCTCAAACTCGATCTCACGCTCAGGCGGTAGTCCTGGCAACTCATCTGGGAACACGTCGGGTTACTCTCTGACCACCGAGATACTCTAAAGGTCTTCCACAAGGCTGGGCTCCGCCACCACACAAGCCAGGAAGCCCTCACACCCCTAGCCCAAGAGCCTCGCCGCCTGAAGTGCAGAAATGCACCTGAAGCCTCCATCCACTGGCTGCCCATGAAACTCGAAAGAAGGCAACTCTGGTATGGAGAAGACGATCTTCCTCTCAAAGTAGTCCATCAAGGCGTGGTAAGCGGACAACCAGTCCATTCCCAGAATCACTCCAAAGTCCTCCATCTGTATCACAATCAGGTCAGCAGGAAGGCTGTGTCCCCCAACACTTACCTCACAACCTGCGTAAACCTCCTCAGCTACAAACAGCTGACCACCTGGACCTTTGATCACAAACGGATCCTCTAACAACACACAGCCCTGCCCCAAACTAATAGCAAAACTGGCAATGACAAACGAGTGCGTGGTGCCGGAATCAAAAAGCGTGTAAACAAGTCTGCCGGAAACTGTAACCATACCTACCACCACTGATCCTGAAGCTTTGGCATCCCTGTGTGTCAGGGCGTTGATACGCCCCTCAACTCTAGGTGCAGATGAAGCAGCCACACTCTGCGTCGGATGAGTAACCGCTAGCTAGTACCCAACCCGCGACTGCTGTCCTCCTCCTCGCGCCTGGAAATCACAGCCTCCAGCTCATCCTCCAATGCTCGACGCGGGGAGCATTTGCTGACCTCCAGCCCTAGATGGACAGTCCCTCCTGATGTGGCCCGGCTGGCCACACTGGTAGCAAAGGGGGACTCGACTCCCGCCCTCAGTGGGTCCCTGCTGACGGCTGGGTGGGGGTCCGGTGCTAGCAGCTGGCCCCTGTCGGGGTCTCCCAAAGGCCACTGACGGCCCCGCAAAGTGTGACAGCTCTCCTACGGGCACCACGTGCCTCCTCTCTCGTCGACCCTGTGAGAAGTCTGGCTGGTAGGGCCTCTTCCGCCCACTGTCAGTGTCATGTGTGGACGGGTTGGTCTCTTCATACGTCATAGCTGCCTCCACCACCCTCGAGAACGTAGGCAGCATCAGCGGTTTGACATACCCCAGAATAGTAGGTCAGAGCCCCTCGGTGAACCTCCAAAGGTGCTCCTCCTCGGTAGCCACGGCTATCGCTGCAAAACGAGACAACTCCAGGAAACACGTGCGGTATGCACTCGCGGTCATCGTCCCCTGGTGGAGAGTGTGGAACTCCCGCCTCCTCTGGTCCTACCACATCTGAGGGAAATACTACTCGGAGAAGAGGGTGACAAACTGGCCCCAAGTCGGCTCGTCCCTCTCCTGATCCCTGACCGCCCTCCACCACCTGTGTGCCGTGCTCTCCAGCTGGTACGTGGCAAAGGCCACACGGCACTCCACAGGGGGGCGAAGGGTGTCAAACACCTTCTCGATCTACTCGAGCCAGTCCTCCGCCTCGATCGGGTCCTCATCCCCCTTGAAGGAGGGGGGCTTCAGCTTTCGGAACTGTCCGAAAAGCTCGTAGTGGCGCTGAAGGGGAGACACTAGTACGCCTCCTGATAAGGAGGCCCCGTGCTCTGATGTGCCGAAAGAAGGTGGGGGCGGTGGAGGGACACCCCCTCTCCCACATCCAGCACCGTGTCTGTCTCACGGTCCCACAGAAGACTCCCCCTCCGTAGCCCCAGGGAGAGGCACTCGTGGCGGCGGGTGAAGCTCCTCTCGTACGATCTCCCATATTAGCTGGGCGAGGTCCTAGGCTTGAATGCCCAGAAGTAGTGGCTGGTCCACTGAGGCATCAGGCTCAATGTTCCCACTCCTCCGACCTTGTCCTCGGCCGCATCCGCAGCCTGCCTCGCTACCTCCTCGTTGAGGCATCTCCTGCAAGGAGGCACGAACACAGAATAGAAAAGACGTCAATTCCAATCGTTATTCAATGAAAGAATCCTAGAGCAAATGTCAAGAGATACGTTGTGGTGGTTACTCTAATTACAAGCACATGAATTGGTTATTTTCCAACTAGTCGATTCACTTCTCGGGACGACCTTGCTATGATACCATCTTGTTATGACCAGGTTCCCAAATCCCTACAGGACACGAGAATCGGACCGACTCGATTGATCCCAAGACCCAATCGTCCAATGAGAAAGTAACCAAAAAGCAGTAAAATAAACCACATTCACCATACAAGCAACTAAAAGTAACAAAAGTACACAGTAAAGAAGTAAACTACTACAGTACACATCACCACAACAGTATAGAATTTAAAATAGGTACGGGAATATGAAGTTTACAATAAAAGAGTACAAAGGTGTAACAAAATACTCACTACTACAGAAAATGGGTACAACAAAAGTACAACTACTGGGCCCTACTAGGCACAGCAACCCCCGTAGCCGTAGGCTCTGGCTGCTCAACACCTGGACCTGAAAAAGGTGGTAAGTACAATATGTCAGCGAAACGTAGAGTAGAGTGCAACCAGCTAACTAAGAAAATAGTAAAGGTGGACAGGTAGCTGTTGTTTCAATTTCTTTCTTTATTTAACTAATTATCCCTTCTTTCATCACTTGGTTTATTGATTAGATCTTTTTCTTGATCTCGAATGTTGATCGTGGGAACGATCTTGGTTGCAGTCTTTTCCGAAGAGTAGAAGTAGCACATGGTGCTCTCCTGGTCAGGAGAGTCCCCCGTGGGGGTCCTACACTCAGTCAACCACCCCAAGGTCACTGACAGGCGTAACGGTGACTACGGCACGCGCAATAAATGCACGGGTAGCTACCCTGCACTGGCACGTGGTCAGTTGTTTCCGTTAACGGGTGCACCCAAAGCATAGCACGAAACCAGTATAGGGCAGAGCCCTCTTAGTAACAGGGGTCTAGCCCCTCCACAGTAACCAAACAGGGGTCTCGCCCCTCCACAGTCCGCGCACCCTCGCTTGACTACCTTGGTTTTCCCAGTGGGCCTAACAAGTCAGTGTAGGATGGCTAGTTGAACCCCGGGCCCCGTGGGGTGGCTAGCTCCCTCCCTACACTAGTAGCTCTCCCCGGTACTGTGTACGCGAGGGCCAAAAGTCATTACAAAGTGGCCAAACCTAACCCTGGGTCTCAACCCTAAGGCGGCTAGCTCCGCTCTACACTAAGAGGTAATATGTGCTCCCCTTGGTACCACATACCCAAGAGACAACACACTTTCCCATTCACTTTTCCAGTTCCATTCTATTTATTTCTAGGAGCTTTACTCCTAAATCCCCATAGGGTTCATGCTCATGTTCCTCAGGCCAAGCCATACTAGGTTTCATCATTCAGATTTATTCTCATATAGCATGTGCTTCCAACATTCAATCTTTCTTTTCCAATACATATGCAAGCAGCTCGCATTTAATTTCAAACAACAGAAATTACGTGCAGCAGTTACTAACAATAGTACTCTACATTTCACAGGCAGCTGTTATCCAACTACAGGCAATTATTATTCCATCTACTCATTCCAAGACTGCATTTCAGGCATTTAATACAATCGTTCCAGTGTTTCTAGTCCTAGGATTCATGCCATACCCTAGGATCTATCATTCAATCTACTATTTCTGGTCCTAGGATTCATGCCATACCCTAGGATCTATCATTTATTCCAGACATGCATTTGTGTTTGTAATTAACTAAGGGAAGCCACTCTCCTGCAAAGCCAAGAGTAATGGGGGCGTGATCGGCAAGTCCACATGCCTTCGCAACACCCAAATCAGCAACAAAACGAGCTCCTAACGCAAGGATCAACCATAAGAAACCACTCAGAATTTGATAAAAAGCATTCCAACAAGTAGAGGAACTTATACGAAGAAGAACGAAATCTTAAACGCGGAAATTGGACCTCGAATGGACTCCTAAATGGGTCAAAAATGACAACTCTGACTCGAATCAGATGTCTGGAACATCTTCCAGACGTCTTAAAAAGGGGGCCAGATCATACCTTACTCTGCGTTGTTCCTCAGACGTCCAGAGATCCTGCTGAACCGTCTGGACCCAATTCCAGATGTTCGACTATCCCTCTGGACGTCTGGAGATGCTCTCCGCCGTCTAGTGCCTCGCCCAGTTGTCTGAACCGCATGGGTGGGCGTGTCCCGCACCTTCCCGAAGCGAAACCTGCACGCGTACGTAGAATCTCTCAACATGGCACGTAACAGACGTCTGTAAAAGGAAGCATAGGAGGCAAAAGGTACCTCTCAATCATCCGGAGCTTCCTCCAGACGTCATCCACATCATCTGGATGTAGGTCCAGATGTCTGATTCTGGGAAAAATCCCAGAATCAGGACCTCCTTCGTCTTCTTCCTACTGCGCGCAACCTCGTCGCGCAGCCGCTCGTCCGCTGCTCTAGCTGCAGCAGCGTCGGGGGAACCTCCCCGACACACACTTCACCTCAAGCACGCCGACTGGCCTCAAGCTGCTCTGGTGAGCTCTCTCTCTCTCTCATGGCTTGCGCACTCCCTTCTCTTCCCTCCTCGCTGCTCCTCTCCTCTCTGCGGCTGCACTCAGCTGCAGCTGTTGCCCTCGCTCTCGCTCTCACGCTAGAGGAAAGGGGAGATGGATGGATGTTGGGTGGCGAACGAGGGAGAGGGGAGGGGATATATGTAGGCATGGGGGGGCAACTCTGCAAGTCGGCAAGGGAAGAAGAAAGAGAAGAAGGCGGCTGGGGCTCAGTCTGTGTGTGGCACACGCGCAGACTCGTGGTCGCACGCACACAAAAATTGATTTCCAGACGTCTGGGGAGGTGTCCAGACGTCTGGCCTTAATCCCAGACGTCTTAAAAGCGATTGATGGCACGGGTGTTAACATTTACCTATTACTCAAGGGGGTGCAAGTGACTACCACCTAGATTTTTGTCAAGGGCAGCATTCATCGCAATCCAATAATTACATTTAAACACACTTGGTTGCTTCCTAGTAAAAGAATATTGGACTAGCTTATAGATTTGTAAGAATCAAATGGTAGAAGACTGCTCGATCTTGACCTAAATAAGATTGTGGTATTCTGTGCTCAAGCTGAGCATCTAGGATGAGTAAAAAATGCACCCATGTAGATCGCATATAACATTTCAGTGGGTAAAATAGTGTCATCCAACATCCACCACCTACAACTAGAAACAGCTAAGGAGACCATCTGCACTATTCTGTGTCTATCTTCCACTATATTGCATTGTAGCAAACATCAATCATGAAGCATCCACCAAATAAGTCCAAATGAGTTAAATGAGTGATGACAAGCACATGTAAGTAACAAAAAAATAAGAAAATTGTGGAAGAGATACAGGACAAATAGAAACAAGCCTAATATCTCATATGCTCTTAGTGGCCAAAAGATACCCAAATAAAAAATCTTTATATACCAAGTGCTTCATTAATAATAAGGTGTGGGATTCTGAGTAAGTTTTGTTTGAGTCCTGACAGAAAGGCTACTCTATTTGAAAAAATCTCAAAATTTTTTTGCTTTGTCAACAAGAGGGTTTAGATTTGAGATTGAGTCTTTCTTTTCATTGTTTCAGACTACCAGACCTAAACACAACATTTAAATTGCTGAAATTCAGTAAAAAGATATCTGGGGGCATATTTTGAAGCATATAATAGGGCTTTAAGTCACTTAAAAAATATAATGGAGAGTTTCCTACAATAATACAACAAGGAGTACATATGACTATAATGCTAAAACATGAAGAAACATTTAGAGAACATTGGGATGTTGAGCTGACACTAGCTCTAGGTATCACCTGGAGAAGGAAAGAAGATGGCTCAATTGGTTTGGAATTGGGCATGAGCTTCTCATTGTCCTCCAACAACAACTTGAATCTCCACGGATGGGGGCCCTTTCAGATTCTAGACATGGACCTAAATGCTCAACAAATGCTAGAGATATTTCCAACCTCAACAAATGCTTGTTACTTCCGCGACATAGGATTACTAGCTTGTGGCTTTTCCCCAATAGCAAACACTCCTAGCTTGCTCCATGAACAAAATGAGGTTTGTATCCGCAACATAGTCCAAATTCTGATGTAGGTGCTGAGCTATAAAGGTACTGAGATATCTTCACCTTGGTTTTACTAACTGGCCTAATATTTCCTACCTTTCCCATTTCCTGAGATTAGAGATCCAACTTGTTTTCCTTCTAGTTTTATTGGTTTGCATTAAATTGATCCAATTGGTAGTGAGGTTCATTAGAACAACAATCATCTTCTTTTCCCTTAGCATTGTAAAGTTGGCATGCATATACATGATGTTAGTTTTGTTCATTTATTAGATTTGGATAGGCCTGGCCTTGCTTAGATAGTTGTTTACATAAATCTTGCTAAGGTGAATCCTAAAAAAAAATGAATAGCATTGGCACTTCTTAGCCGATGTGGCTGCACAAAAGTGGGGTTCTCTTTTGACAGGAATAAACATCTACAAAAAGTGTGTATTGGGAGCTCTTTTTCTTATGAGGACTTGGCATCTAACTCTTAGAGGTTTTATCTCTACTTTTTAAGCCAGGTTGAATAATTAATTCTTTTAGATGATCACTGTGCTTGGTTAATCATCCTTTTACTCATAAAAAATGTTAGTGTGGAAGATGAGTTCTATCAATAAAGTTGTTTTGTTTTTCCATTGAGAAGTCCAGCTTGTTGACATTATCCTAGATTTGCTTCATTCGTATGATCTTATTATTGTTAATTTTTTTGGCAGGTAGCATTTGAGATAAAGATTGAAGTGAAATTTAAAAATGACTTTTTAGCCAAACTGGTATGTACTGCAACTCAAAGCCTAAAATAAATTGGCCTACAGTGGTTTTGACCTTTGAAGTTTCATATGCTAAGGTTGAATTAGGGAAACACATTCTAGGAAAAACCACCCTTGCTGGAATGCTTTATATGGTTGTCTAAGCAGTTCCAATCCTTGGATAAATATAGTTCTGCATGTGGTCTCTCATTATGCTTGGATGCTAACTTTTTTGTTGCATATTCTAAGGGCAGATTTGCTGATTCTTTCTGGTTAAGAATTGAATATCTGTTGGCTTTTAACATTGTATTCGCAGACCAATGGGCATTTGGTTAACTTAGAGATGTATTTAAGATTAGCAACTAATTTTAAGAATACTTATCTGAGATTTCAATTTTATATCTTTTCAAAAAACATTTCAATTTTATATGGAGCTTATGGGTATTTACAATTATCAAGAATGAAATGTCAAGAATAATGGGTTCTAACCAAATCTTTTACCATGACTTTCATAAATGATTTTCTTGTCTTGAATTATCTACTTCGATTGCTAGCTTTAGGAACCAAATTCCACAATCATACAAAATGTTTAAGATGGGCAATACAAAAAGCATGACATTTATATGACGCTTGTATGTAAACTTTGTAATGGAGATTGTAAATGTAGAGTTGGGTACACCTACACTAGTTGGGAAATGCTAGTACTTTGTATAAAATGTATGAAGGCAGAAGTGATTTCCACTATCTTACCTATATAGCAAAAATATTTTATTGAAAAGGATGCTTTAAACTATTGTGATGTATGTGTGAGTTTGCTTGTGGATTGAATGAATACTAGAGGGGAGGAGTGAAAAGTATCACTTCTTGAAACAATAAAAGATAGATATAAATTCACAACAAAAGTCAAGCATAATTTACACCTGGATTTAGAGTGGAAACCCAAATCGGGTGAAAACCACTACCTAAGCCTCTTAGCTTAGGTTTTTTCCAACTAGTCATGGTTAGTCAATCCACTATAGTACCACTCGAACGAGGGTAGCACAACCTCAACCACTTCTCTTTTTATCCTGAAGAGAAGAACAACACAGATCTTTCCAACACCTTGGAATCCGTTAATAAAAAACAACAAAGTTGAATAGCAACAAAAATATCTATGGAACCTCAATAAAAGATCAAACCAGGATTTTGGCAGAGGTTCGAAATGACGTGCTTTTGAAAGATGTGAACAATGAAGTGTAGAACGCTTGAAAGAAGTATGGGAAGCTCTGATTTTTTAGTGTATTTCTATTAAAAATTATATTTTGAAAGAGCTGCGTACGCCTCTATTTATACTAAAAAGTTGGCCTGAAAAGGAAGTGATATTGGTCGATCAATTAAGATGTATTGGTCTATCAAAAAGCTATTTGGTCGATCAAGTAAGTTATTTGATCGATCGCAGGTTGGTCAATTAATTAGCTCGGTTGGTCGATCAATAGGATTTTAATCAACTTCCTCAAAAGGATTTGTTTGATCGATTAACAAAATTGGTTGGTTAATCAGTTGGTTTTGGTCAATCAAGAAGGAAGATTGGTCAATCAATAACCCTAAAAGTTGGTTTTCAAAGAAGCATGAAAAACTGTTTGATTATTTTATATTTAAAGTTCCTTACAATGATATCCTAGACTAAAATACAAATGAAAATGACACACATCAGCAACCATCTAAACTTGATTCAAAAGAGAAGCTTTAATCCGAGATGGTCCTGAAATATTAGTGTAGCAATAAACATAATTTTGGTTCATCGAAACAGAGGTACTTATAGTATGTAGTTGTATTGATAGATAACATAATCCCATAGTTAATGGAGCAAGGGATCCAATGCAACAATTTATATTTTCTAACACAATAGTAAGTGCAGACTCACTTGTGCTATTTCTTGTGGTTGTTTCCATACCCTAATCTAATTCCTTTCAATGATTCATGTATTTCTATCACATTTACAAAGTGCTAATTACAAAGATTGCTCATGGACAACTGTGGAAAAAGATTTTAGTATTGGTGAAGGGATCTATAACATGGATGGTGAAATCATTTCTGAAATACAAGTTTTGAAATTTTAAAATATTACATCAACTTGTAGCTTAACTGTTAAAAAAAAAATTACATCTACATGTAGTTTAGTCATTATTAATAGATTTAATAGAGCATGGAACACTAAATAGCACCAATGAAGACCTTGGCTTGTGTATTAATTTCTCATAAGCAACTCTGTGTCACACATTACACATATTTGGATGAGGCCCATAGCATTGGTGAAATTGGGAAATCCTGTAGAGATGTTTGGGAACTGTTTAAATGGATATATTGTAGCATTAAAGGTCTTTTTGTTAAACTTTCGACATCCTTTGTTGCATCTCTTTAAATTGTTGGCTAAAAGCTTCCAATGCAATGGCCATCCTAGTCTCTCACCTAACTAAATGAGAAAATCTCTCAGTATCTGAAATATTTACCATACACATTTATGCGACATCTATGTCCCCTCTTACTGTCCACAAGTAATGGATAACAACAATATGTCCCCTCTTATCCATTAGTAATGGATAGTTAGACTTTTTTTGCAATATGTTATCTATAATTAGAATTGCGTGCAAGAATAACTCTACACGAGTATGGTATTCTCGAAGATGTTTAAGGATTTCACATAATTCCCAATAAAAAGCATGAAATAGCATGTTGGATAGTGAACAAATTATTTCAAATCTCTTCATTATTAATCAAAGTAACCATTATGGTTAAATTAAATACTAATGGTAATATTTCATGAGTTGTGCTAATTGATCAACTCTAAGACTTCTGATTGTTCTTTAATGAAACAAGAATATGCAGGACGTATTTTGTCTATTTGGTTAGCACTTGAAATGATTTAATTCATGAAACAAAACTTATTGATCTCTTCCTTGCTTCCAGGTTTAGTGCATTCTTCTTATTGACAAGGCTTCCTTCATAATGCAGTGGCCATCATATGCTGAGCACTTGGTGAATAGTATGTTGGGAAGGGAGTATACATGGTTATCTTAGTCCTTATTTACTATCTTGGTCCTTCCTATGGTACAATCTGATGCTTCGCAGAATTCCTCAAGTGAGAGTAGACATGACTGTCCATGTCGACGCGAATGATGGTTGGGTCAAAGATAAGGTCTGTGTTCCTTGTCTACACCAATTTTCTTTTAGGAGTTTGTTCCATCTTTGAAGGTGAAGTTAATTTTTCCCATTTGCCAGGGCTATTTTGCTACAATGTTAATATGCCGAGTTCTAGGTTGCAGCAGTTTATTTGCATGGAACAACATGTTGACAATTGAGGATTACTATGTTATCTTGTTTCCAGTGTATGTTGAAAAGTTTTGAATATTGATTCTTGTAATATAAGTTATGGAATCATTTTAGTGAATTACATATAAGGATTGACAAGGACCCTGCATGCAGGATTATCATCTAATAAGAACACTAACACTTGTCTATCAACCATTTGCTTTTCTTGTGGTTGCTTTTCTTGCACATCACAAAGCGAAACTATATACAAGGCTGCGGAATATGAATGGATATGGTCTTTATTTTTAGTTTAGAAATAAGCCCATTGAACTAATTAGTCATTGCTCCGTATTGTAGTCATTCTTTGAAGGCCTTGCTGCTTCTAGAGTTGTTACTTCTACATTGACGTTTATTACAAAGGCAGCTTTTGAGAGTGAGGAAGGTGGCCATTGTAAAGGAGCACATATGTTCTCTAATTAGAATTTTTATTGACGTGTTTGGGAAATGTCTATTTTGGTACATTATAGATTCCAATTGACATGTCTTTTGAATTGACCTTCAAATATGTTGTGATTATGCAAAGGAAAAATATTGCTTCAAAATCCTTTAATTGCCAATTTTACTTGTTATCCAAATATGCAAATATGTCTTGAGTATGCAAATGTGGTATTTTGAGTCTTGCATACCTTTTCTTTCTTTAGAACTTTCCTACAACCTCTCATAATCATACTACTTTGGATTTTCATTCTATCATTTTCCTATGCAAGTCATCTTTTCATTCTTACATATACATTATTATAGATCTTAATGTCTGGAAAATAAACTATGCAACATTTTAATATCCACCAACATGCCATGCATATATCCAAACCAAATCCAAGGATAGTGTACATTAAAGGCCCATTTAGTAGGCTGGAAAGGGAAAAAGAACAGGAAACAAGTAATTTATATAAGAAGAAACCATCCCAAATATAACATCTCTTTTTCATTAAGGAACTTTCATAACAGTTCTCTTTAAGAGAAAAAAATAGGCAAAATTTATCTCAAGTCTTACTAAAAAATTCAAGTGTGAAGAAAATGCAAGTGAAAATAATTATGCAATCCTCTTACTGAATTCAGTTACAAGGTTAATGTGTTGTTTCCTCCCAAATCACAAAGCTAAAGAGTTTGAGTGAGGGCATGGACCCTAAGACCTTGTACTATTTCTTCACTTGAGAGGATCAATATGAAGACTAGACTTGTTTGTTACTTAAAGAAACTTAGCTTCGTGCCATCACAAATTATATAAACTCATGGCCTTCTTGGAGTAATGATTCTTATCCTTCATTTTATCCTATACAGCAGAGCAAATTTGTTGGAAGGGCAACAAACTTAAAGTATATGCAGACTTTGCTATCATCCTATTGCAATGCAGCCTCTATACTACCAATGAAAGAAAAAGTTAAATGATGTATGTTAGCAAATCGTGATTTCTAAATTCAAAAATAGATAAGATAGAAACCTTAAATCTTTTATTGTTGAATAAATTATCTGATGATGTGTTGAAGAAAGGTAAAGAGTGGACTTCATCTAGAATGCCTAAGATAAAATTACGATCTGGTTGGGTATTTTTAAGGAGTAACCCCTTCATTTTGACATTGAAAAAGATACTATTATCCTGTGGTGTCTCCATTGATGGGTATTTTGGATAAAATTATTTATATGCCTATATTAAGTATCCTATACATATACAATATATTGAATAAATAAGTTAACAAATCCTTCAAACTAAACATGACCCAAAACCAACCAAGTTTCAAAATTCCAACTCATACCTATTTTGAAAATAAATGGGGTGGTCAAATTGAGTTCCTGTCAGGCCATGGGAAATGGACATTACTAATAGGCAAATAGGTGCAAGCACCACCCATTGGTATTCAATACCAGACTCTGCCTTTATGCATTTCCATCACCCTTCCCTCCATATATGTAAATCCTAGAATTAATTGTCCCAATTAACTATTTTATTGGCAATAGCCAATAGCACAGCTATTCATACTAAAGACCCATCTGCATGTGCATCCAACAATCTTGGCTAACTGTCATCCAACAATCTTCAAGATAGTGCCATCTAGATGTATTTCATAGTTGTAACATCAACACCAATGTGAAATTCAATCCAAATGTGGGACAATGTTGCCTCACAGTTAGGGACATCTGGACAGAGATAGATGCAATCATCAGAGAGGGGAAACCCACGAGACTTCCTTTTTTCATGTGTGTGAAAAGGTAAGAGGGCAGTCACATTTGGAAGCCTACCTACCAATTCAAAATGCAGAGTTATAGAATGTATAGTGATTAAAGCCACTAGAGAGATTTCAGTGTCTATTTAATAGAGTAAGCTCATCTTTCTTTTATCTTGCAGACATGTAGCATAGATCAAGTACTAGACTCAGTATCTCTTATGCTAATTGCTTCCCACATAAAATTTTGAGAAAGTTCTAGATTTCTCCATTTATTACATATTTTAAATCTAAAGCCCCAAGCATGTTGTAATTAGCTACCCTTATCCTCGTTTAGAGAGTTGCCATCAAGGCCTTAGGAGCACCAACCAACTCCGACACCATTGGCATTGACAGTAGCTCCATGAAAAGAAATAGGAGAAATATTGAGGGCTCAATTTGGTCATGAAAAGGAAACATACATCAGAGTAATTTATATTGTTATGCTTTCAGGTTTGTAAATTACAAACATGAACATAAGTGTAAAGTGCATGTGGATTTATATGCACATCTACTGCTGCCAGACTCGCTAAAAGAAGCTATTAGAATGTTAGTGGGTGTTAGATAAATCATAATGAGGACAAGCCTCAAGAGAATGGTGTGGAATCCTTGTAGCATGCAGCATCCACCCTTGATTGATCTTTGCAAGGCTTTTCCTAAATAAATCAATCCATTGGAGATCCTAATTTGCAAATGAGTAGATCCCTAAATGGGGATCTTGATGCATTCTAAATTAGAAGTCATAGGAACATTTGGAACATGAAACAGAGAAGGCTATAGAACCCATCCAGGAAGGAATCTTTCTTAATTTTTTTTACATCTTTCTAAAATACCTCAAAAAAATGGAACAAAAAAGGAGGGCATGGCTTTTTCCTTTTCTTTTCCCCTTTCAAGCAAAGTCAAAAGTACAATAATGTATCTCAATATATGGGGCCAAAGGTCCTTCATAAAAAGAGCAATTCACATGGGTACAACACCAGAGAAACCAAGAAAGCCCTCACATCATGCCCTAGAGAGTTTAAATATTCCAGACTGCAGTCCACTCAGGCCAAAGAAATAAGAGAATAGCATAAGGAGATGACCCATTAGAAGATTGGATTTGGGTTCTTAAATCCCTATCTTCTATTTACCTTTCCCTTAGAGAGATTAAGAGAAATGCTTGGTGAAGGAGGAATGTTGCAGATTTAGGAAAGCTTGAAGTAGTTTGGATGCATCTGGGGCAAGGATCATTGAGAAAGATGAAGATCTCCAATTGCATATCTTGAGGTCTTTTCTTTGGAGTCTTTAAAAACTTCTTGAGCATCTTTCTTTCCATTAAATTATGGCTTCGTTAGGCTATGTTAGATACACAAATTAATGGATTATAAAACAAACAAATATGGGTAAGCCTATTTAACAAATAAAAATCTATACAAAGAATACTTAAACCAAGGCATAATGGGTTCTCACTTGTTTATGTAACAATTAAAATATCTATGCAAAAATTAATTACTTATGACATAAAGGGTCCCTAATAGATAGAAATATATACGAAGGGTACTTGGCACAAAGGGGCCTTATTTGCCAAGAGTTTCCAGGATTCTCATGTTTGTTAAATGGATCATGAATGAAAAAGTATAATTAAAGAGTTTCCTTTGTGATCAATTTACACTCATAAAGGAAGAACATTAGAGGTATTCCATGGATCCAAGGGCAGATCAAGAAGTTGGAGTCTGACACAAAGGTAAGTGCACCTTTATTTATTTCTACCTCTCTTGTAGTGAATTTCTCCTCTTAGTACCAAACACCAACATGTGTTGTAAATTGGTAGAATTTATGACATTTTTCCTTGTATCACAATAATCACAAATTTAGGGACTAAAAAGCTTTATTGGATATTTAGTTGAGAAAATATAATTCCTTTTTCAAAGTATTACTAATTTACCGATATAAAAATTAATTTTCTTACCTTAATAATTTATGGAATGCATGGGTATTCTTGGGATTTAAGGCGTAACATTTTCTTATGAATTGAAAAAAAAGATTTGACTATCTTTTAATTTTGAAGTTGTTTCCACCTTTTAAATTAATTACTTTCCCTAAATGAATGCAAGAACTTTGGAGTGGCTAGTCAACCTTTTATCAAACAGAAATGTCTTTAGATGTGGGTATTTTGTTCAGGATATCTTATATGAAACTCAAACGTCTATTTTTAATTTAGTTAATCATAGGGTTTAGTTTAAAAGTGAGTATTGGCCATGGACAAGATAGTGATTGTTCTTTTTCTTCGTTTTGCTCTAAGTCCTTGTATCACACATATGAATGGAGGCAAAATGTCCTTGTATCTGGCCCCACTAGAATGTTGGGAAAGAACTTTATTTTGCTTTTGGTGTTGGATTCTTTTAGATTTGTAGGATTAAAAGAATGAAAGTGCCTTTTAGTATAACCGACAATATTATAATTCTCTCTCTTTCTTTCTCTAATGTAATGTAATATACATGAAAATATCAGGTATTTTTAAATGATCACTTTTTAAACAGGGATCCAAAGAAAAAGATCAAAGTCCATATTGTTTTTGTACGGGCATATCACTACTTATTCGTGTACATGTAAGTGAGAACTAAGTAATTCATATTTAATAAGGTGCTTCTTTTGTTTTCATATTCTTGTTCTTTGGAATTGACTTTTTTTCCCTATGTATATGGATTATAGGCTTTTGGGGTGTATTTGTTATAGTGCTGCTTTTTAGATTATAGTTATTTTTTATGGTTAAGTAGTCTAAGTCTAGAAACTTGCAAATGCTCAACTATTTCATATATTAATTACTAAGAAGATGGATTCTTGGTACATGTAAAGGTTAGGAAATATGATAATGTTTACCTTAGGGTATGGAGGTGATAATTCAAATGTAAAGTAGGTAATTCTAGAAGATGATATAATGTAATTTTTTTTATAAAGTTTAAGTGTTATTTCTGACACAAATGATGTAGTTCCAGAAGATAATCATAAAGTAATTTTCTTTATAATACTTTGTAGGTGCTCTCACATAAAGCTAGCCTTTCAAGCTGCTTTTCTAGATAGTGCTTAATTGAGAACCAGCAATCAAGCCAAAATAATAATGATTACTTATCTTCTTGTGTCAGTTGTAGTTGATTGTGGGGTGTATCCACCATATTACTTCTTGATATGTATGCATAGGTCCCTTTTCAGGTATAGAACTTTGGGAAAAATACAGTAAAATAAGGGAAACTCTACCAAATTTTTAGCAGATTTTAACCCCCTAATTAAATAAGTAGTCCCTACTTGTACCTTTATAATGGATTATTATAACCCTAACTAACCTAGAAACTAGATCCCTTACAATGTCGCACCCACTAATCTACTCCTAAACCGTCAGAGGGTTAGAGCGAGTGTGACACTTCCAATGGAGTATTATGTTCATAATGTTGAGTCATACCTAATTTCGATTGTGACTTTTAGGATCAAGTGTTTTTATACTAGATTTCAACGAGTGTAGATACATTAGTTGCTTCCTTTTTGGTAGTGGTTCTCCAAATCATCTTGTTGGTTATACTTTCTTTTAATAAACTACAACAAGTAGTTGGCCATGTGTTTTTCTAGTATGAATTTTTTCCATGAAGTTAGCATTAGCTTCCATTGCAATGATATGAAGTTATTTTCTTTCTGCAAACGTAAATTTGATTTTATGCTTTTCTAGATGATTATTGAGCATGCAAATACTTCGTAAATGATATGTGGTAGAAAGAACTCTTTTTTAGTATATAAGTATAAAAATAGATGAGTCGCTAAATTTGGTTTATGTATATAACAAGATTTTACATATACCTATAAATTTGGTCTATTGATATACATTATGCAAAAACCAATGATATAAATTTGGTTTATGAATATAAATCTAGATGGTCTATGATTTTGGTCTATGTATATACCAATGTTTGTTTCGTACTTGACTTCTATTTTATTTGGTAATTATCTTTTTCTTTATCCTTTTTCGTAGTACTTTTAATAATGATAATTTTGATTTTTTTCTTAGGAAATGCAAGGATTAGTGACATTCATGGAAGCTAGGGATTTGAAGATTGTTTCAAGTGAAGAATTATTTTTTCATATTTTGTTGGATACATCATTTTAGACAATATTTTGTATTTGAAAAACTTTTGTATAGATAGTGCTCATGAAACTTATGTACTTCAAGTTAAAGGAAATATTTGTTGATGATTAAAATTCTTTTTCTTTGTTATTAACGCTTTATGTTTCTAAAATGTCTTATTTGGATTGAATGATTTGTAACTTTAATTGTTTGTTTGCATACTTAGTTGATCTCATAAGAGGAGGAAGTTCCATTTATGCATGATATATAATAAAGAATTAAATATTAAATTCAGGGACATCTCAATAATGATGTACTAGAGATATATTTTTTTTATATTCACTAAAGACTTACATTGATGGTAGTATTAACGGATATAAGCATTAATGAATGTATTACGAAGGGGGATAACTTGTTTATCTATAGTGATGGTTTTACCAACGATTTTTCTGTTGGTAAAGACTTCTACATTACATTTGCAAAGTCTTTCGTTAGCATTATAGGTCTATACCGATAATCATAGGTGTCACTATTAGCATGATCAAAGGCTCTTGGAAACACGACTGTCGCTATAGCTTCATGTACAATACTGATAGTTTTAATCGTCAGTATACCCTATAGCGATGCCTCCTAAGAGAATAGCTCAAATGATCGTTGGAATATCTCTTTGGACCTACTGCAACGGTAATTTTGACCTATATCGATGGTTATTGATCGTCAATGTAGGTGCAGATTATCATTGAGAGATTATGTGGGAAAGTTAATTTCCGATCAAGGTGAAAGAGTTGAGAAAGAAGATGAGGCCGTGTATGTTGAGAGGAATTAAGGGGGAGGAGAGAGGCTGTAGGTGGCTTAGGAGATGAGAGCTCAAATCAAAAATTAATGGGGAGGAGAGAGTTGGAAAAGTGTGGAGGGATTAAATAACTAGAGGAAATTAGAGATAAGGAGAGAACGAGAGAGAGAGTTTGGTGGAGGCCAAAGAGTTCACGTGGAGGAAAAATAATGGAGACAACAATCTGCACTTACACTGACGGTCAATAACCATCGGTATAGGTCAAAATTACCGTCGCTGTAGATCGAAAGAGCTATTCCGATGGTCATTTGAGTTGTTCTCTTAGGAGGTGTCGCTGTAGGGTATACTGACGGTTAAAACCATCGATGTTGTACCTGAAGCTACGATGGTCGTGTTTCCAAGATCCTTTGATCATGCCAACAATGACTCTTATGACTATCGATATAGAGCTATAGTGCTAACAAAAGCCTTTCTAAATGTAATGCAGAAGTCTTTACCAACAAAAAAATCGTTGGTAAAATCATCACTATAGATAAACAAGTTATCCCCTGTCGTAATACATACATTAACGCTTATATCCGTTAATGCTACCGTCAATGTAAGTCTTTGATGAATATAAATGAAAATATATCCTTAATGCATCATCATTGAGATGTCCCTGAATTTAATATTTAATTTTTTATTATATATCAAACATACATGGAACTTCCTACTCTTTTGAGATCAACTAAGCATGCAAACAAACAATTAAAGTTACAAATCATTCAATCCAAATAAGACATATTTTAGAAACATCAAACATTAATAAAAAAGAAAAAGGATTTTAATCATAAACAAATATTTCCTTTAACTTGAAGTGTATAAGTTTCATGAGCACTATCGACACAAAATTTTTTCAAACACAAACTATTGTCTAAAATGATATATACAACAAAATATGAAAAAATAATTCTTCACTTGAGGCAATCCTCAAATCCCCAACTTCTATGAATGTCACTAATCCTCGCATTTCTTAAGAAAAAAATCAAAATTATCATGATTAAAAGTATTCAGAAAAAGGATAAAAAAAAAGATAATTACCAAATAAAATAGAAGTCAAGTAAGAAACAAACATTGGTATATACATAGACCAAAATCATAGACCATCTAGATTTATATTCATAAACCAAATTTATATCATTGGTATGCGCATAATATATATGAGATGTTATCATATACATCTCATATAATTTATATCTATGTATATCATGTTTCTTGCATGCTAATACCATTCATATAATTTTTCTTTGGGGTTTTCATCCTAATCCACCTTCCTAAACAACACACTAGGGCAAAGCATTTTTCTGAGAGGAACATGTGCATCTTGTCATAAAGTTTGAACAAGGCTTGATTTTCAACCAAGAAGGCTCATTTTGAGTTGTCAATAAAACTAGGAATGCAGCTCCAGGAACTTTAATTATTTAACCTACCTTATAAGTTTCCATTTAGTTTAGGTACTAATGCACCAGCTACCAGTATCATAATGTGGCAACATAAGATGACAAAAAGGCAATCACCACACCAGAGAGGATAATCTATTTCTATTTTCAGAGAGGCACAACCATCCAGAGGCCTTAGGAGAACTAACAGAACATGTCCATATTCCAAGATGCCACGGCTATTTTGAGAATGCAGTGCATAAAACCACTACTTTAAGGAAAGTCTCCATGCTCTTCCCACCAGTAGCTACCTTTTATTCTTTCAAATGCACAAACACACAAACATTGCTACTGACCTTTTGTCAGATTCCCTTTCCAATTAAACATATGAAAGTTAAGAACACTTCCGTTCATGATGCCCCCCATTTCGATAGATTATCCCATTAATAACATGTATTTTTTTATATTAGACTATAGTAATTCATTTTAGCAATAAGTTTTACCATATGGTCACATCTACAGTAAATCGCAAGCAAAAAAAAGGTAGCAACAAAATCCACATTAGTAAACTAGCCTACCATTTTTAAAAGATCTGACATATTTCTGAAGTTCTATTTGAGATGGTCATCCATATGCCATCTAATCATGAGTTTCATGAGATCACTAAATCACAAAGAACATGCCTTCCAACAAAATGACGAAGAGTAGAGTTGGTATTTGGATTTTAGTAGGTAGCAAATAGTTTCACTAAACCATAAACCACACTTATTGAAAAAAAGAACCAACCATGATGGTTTTGTCCAATGAGAAAGGCAACAAACATTGATCCCAATGACATAATTATTTATGTGTAACGTTGTGCTACTTTTGTGTTGTAATAGACATTGTAAGGTTCTGATGTCCCAAACCTAAGATTTATATACCCATGCATCTAGTATTTTACACCACGCAAGATCCATATGCCCATTCACAATTTATCCCCTAACTTCAATCATGCAAATATGTGGTGACAACAGGAAATTGTTATATTAATGATTATGCCATTTCAAAAAGTTTGCATTGGACTACCCTTAGCATGTCCATTCATTCAAACATAAACCTAGCAAGGTGACAACATAAACTAGATTCAAAATTCACTACAAGAGATGTAGAAATAAATCAAGGTGCACTTACCTTGGTGTCAGATTGACTCCAACTTCTTGATCTACCCTTGGATCGATGGAGTACCTCTAAAGTTCTTCCTTTGTGGCTGTAAATTGAAGATACAAAGTATTAGGTAATAAAGAATGTTTCAACACCACATTTTTTTGCATGTGTAGTGTAATAAAAGAACATATCTTTGACTTATAATAATCAACAAAGAAGATAGAGATAAAAATCACCATAGATTGCCTAATTGCTCTTTACCTCTCAGGAGTCATTATAAAGAAGTGTCCTTAGAAAAAAAATAAACATTTGATACATGACAACTTCCTAAGCTCTCCCAGAGTTTGAATGATTAATGTTTAAAATCCTCACAAATCGATCACTTATGTTCAAAAAAAGCTTACCAAGCTACAACAATTTAAAAAATATCCAAACCAGGGATGCATTCATATGCCTATCAATGACCACACCAATCTCATACAGTTCCTTACAAACCTATAGAACATTCTCCTCCAGTAGTTTATCAAAAAAATAAAAACAAAAACAAAAATAAAACAAACTTAATAATCATAGAGGTCAACCAAACCTTCAGTAGCAAATCAAAAATAGAATTAAAGAAGGACCTAAAAAGAACTTGCCATTAAGATAGAATAGAAAGAGAGATGGGTAGATAAGTTCTATGTATGTATCTACTCAAATTAATTCTTAACCATCAAAGATCATTTCTCATATGACATCAACATCAAGAAGCAAATCAAAATAAATATCCATCCAATACTGCCAAACTACTTCACACAAAATAATGTCAACAATAAAATTCCAAAATAAATTTCACTTCAATCTTTATCTCGAGCCCTACCTGCCAAAAAAAATAATAATAATAAGACTAGCTTGATATACGGTCAAAGCAAATGTAGAATAATGTCAACAAGTTGGGCTTCTTAAGGGAAAAATAAAACAACTTTCTTGATAGAACTCATCTTTCACACTAGCATTTTGTAAGGGTAAAAGGATGATTAACCAAGTTCAGTGAACATCCAAAAGGATTAATTAATCAACTAGCCTTTAAAAATAGAGATAAAACCTCTAAGAGTTAGACACCAAGTCCCCATAAGAAAAAGAGCTCACAGTACACATTTTTTGTAGATGTCTATTCTCCTCTAAAGAGAACCCCATTTTTGTGCAGCCACGTTGGCTAAGAAGTGCTATCATCCACCACACAACTTTTGTCTGTTGGTATAGTTGCTACTTGTTACGGCTTACTCGACTTCAGTCATTCATGTACACTTTCAACATATCAACACAAAAATGCTCATTAGCCAGTGGAAATCATTAGCCAGATCTGGGGAAAAAGTTCTGTGTTATCCAGTTATCTTACTAGTTTTTGGCTTTTCTATTTAGTAGAAATCATTAGCCCATGGTGTAACCCTACCTTGTTTAGCTCATTTCCTTTGAGGTTCTTAAACCTCCCATAGAATAGCAAATGCTCACTGCCAGTCATTGTGTCCCATAGCATACTATATGAAAATGGCAAATTAGGAGTTGAATAAATGAGACTAACAAATTAGAAAGCATAAGCAAGGTTTCAATATAAAATAAGCAATGAAATTACTTTCCAAACAAAAGCAATGGAGTTGTCCTTCAAAATTGGAAGTTGAATGGATAATTTTGAATATATTCCATGTGAGTGTACTTAAAGCTAGAAAAAGGAAAAAAGGGTGGGCTTCACAAATCAGGAGTTTTTCTTTCCATGGAAGCTTCTCCAACTTGTTTGAGTGGAGCCACATTTTTTCAGATATAATAATCTTATATAAATAAAATCTTGTTGCATACCTTAGAAAAAATCATTGCTACATTTTTTTCTTTTAAAGTTTAACATAGTATTTCTTGTCTCATTAGTTAAAAATGAGTATAAGAAAACTCTAGTACTAGGGAATTTTAACATCTACAACTATTATGAATATAGGATGTTATCATTTTCCCAATAATATAGTATTTGAGAAAACCTTTTTAATTTGATCTGTGTGATGAAACTTTTTTTATCTGGGTTATGTATGCTTTAGAATTAGATAGATATTATAAGTTGTCGGCAAGCACTTACCTTAGTGGTACAAGCTCTTTGGTGGTCACCAAAAAGTTGAGGGATCAATCCCAGTGTGGGCATCATATATCTATCCTTGTCAAGAAAAGAAACAAAGATATCAGAAATTGATGTTATTGTTTATGAACTTGAATTTGGCAATTTTGTGAATATGATATTTGATTTCCATTTTGACTCAAGATTTGCAGATCAATAAAAATTATCATGGGAACTTCTTATATGGTGCTTGACATGAAAATTATTTAGATAAAGTAAATTTAGATTTCTCCCATGGTTGCCATTATACCTAAGAAAATTTCAATGGACAGGAGGTTGGGAGTCATTATTTCAAACAAGTCTTGAAATTTTCTCAAGGAGATCAATTTTGAAAGATTCCTACTTATCTACAAATAAAATAGCATTTAAAAGAATTTAAAGGAATTGAAGCTAATATGATGCCCATTATGGATTAATCTGGATTATTCCTTTTTGATAGTTTCATTGGTTTTGCATTTTTAGCTAATAGGAGCTTCAAGCACTTTTCTTTTTTGGGAGCTTCAAACACTTACTCGTGTTGTGGGAAGACTCCCATATTAGTGTAAACTTTATCCATGTCAGTTCTGATATTTACTCGAACAAAAGCAGTACCAGAGGAGATAGAATGGAAGATCAGTGAATGCCGCAAAATCATCTCCGTCTCATATGTTTCTAACAGTTTGAGCATGTGTATAGAAGGTCAATTAATGATCTAGATTAAAGGTGTTAGAAGTTAGTGATGAATCTTGCATGGGAGATTACACATTAGCCATTAGGTAAAGAAAATGTTGTAAGGAAACTATTTAAACGTAACCATGAATGAATGCGTATTAAAAACAAGTTAACACATAACTAAAATAGATCTAAATGGAAGCAAAAAAAAAATCGATTAAAGGGCCTAATGGATAGTGAAAAATTAATTTATATATGGGAATCGAGAGGCATATTTGAAATACGTACCTCTGCTAGAGACATCTTGGGATCTATTCATGAACTGAGAAAACTGCTAGAGCTGTACATTGAGGGACAAGGGGGTAAAACCACTTTGGAAGAGAGTTGTATTCTACCTTTTGATTATGGAACCTGCAGTTGCAAAGTTAACACCATGGGAGAAATTAGTGCCAATGGAGTTGAGATAGGCACTGAGATAAGGTAGTCTAAAGCTCTCTGATGAACTTGATACATGGAATTTACAACCCAAAAAATAAAAAATAAAAATTCACCATCAATATCACGCAATTCATTACAATGTCTGCACATTAAAAGATTTAATTAATTATTGTCCTCTAAGGTTCTATACAGAAGTGATACAAAAGTAGCTAGAATATTCATATAGTCCCAGCCACAATGCCTGTAAAGAGAACCAAGCATCGAAAATGTTATCATGTAACATGGGTAAAATGCTCTATTGAGAAGCCTACTTTTGAGCAAAGTATGCTACAATTTTCTTATCAGCAAATATTAGCAGTAACTTTGAGCAGAATGTAGGAACCAAGTATTAAGTGCACTCAATCGAGTTAGATGGCAAAAGCTATCCAATGGAAGCGAACTACATGGCTACAATTCAAGCAAGATGTGTTTGATTAACTGGGGGGATAAGTAAGTTAGCTGACATGTCATGCCTAAGTTGAACAATAAGATGAATTGTGTGTATTATGGGGATGTTTTCGAAGTAATTATCATTAATGGTCAGAGCTGCCCATACAAAGAAACTTGTCCAAGGTCATTAATTCATACGGGACAATGCACCGATTATCTTATTCTTCTGTAGTTGATAACCTTCATGTTTGCATGTGATTGTGTCATGTTTCCATGTGAGTCATTTGTATCATGGGTGTTGCCTATTTCTTTGTTTATTGTCTCTTTGTTTTGGGTTGAGATTTTAATTCAGTATGCTCCCTTTTTATTTTGTAGTACTAGAATTTGCAGGCATGTAAAGGAATTTGCTCTATCTATATTTTATTTTCGACATTTCTTTTAGCAAAAATCTATCATTCTACATCTCCTTGTATCAGGAACACATCTTCTAAGCTTAATTAGGCCTTTGAATAAGGGTTCTCTATATTTGTTTAAGCCTCATACTTCATTCCAACATGGGTCTCAAAACTTTTTCATTATTCTCCATCACAGGACCCTAATTTTGAAATACGTGATGCAGATGTTGGGTATGGGCATGCTCCTGATAAGTGCATTAAGGGTCGCCTAATCAGCATGATAGGCTCTATTTCTTCTCCCCCTGCTTTAGCTGCAGAACCCAAGGCTCGTGACCCCAACCCTTCAGTTGCAACCTCAAGTTCGATCTACATTACTGCCAAGATGATTCACATAAATGGCATGAGAATGGATGGAAGTCGGCAGCCTTGGTCATCGGGTCCCAAGAGCGAAGGTGTCGGCTTCCTCCTTTCCTACAACTCAACAAGGGCCGATATTTGCAGCAACTCACCAGGTTCCACGCTAGTAGGGAAGATGCATTGCAGCTCGATATCAATCATCGTTCGCAATGGATACTGCCTTTCCTTCCTTTCTGTACTATTCCTCGTAGTGTTCTTCAAGATGGGGGTTATATATTTATGCCAGGAAAATCATCTGGAGAACAAAAGAAACATTGCAAAACACACAAAAAAGGAGTGTCAAAATAGATAAAAATGCAAAAGGCACATGAATAGGTAGTCTTCTGCTCAAGGTCAATGGAAAAATAGTCTTCTGGAAGGCTTCAAGGAAAATCTTTTTCTAGTCAAAATCACTTTGAATCTCCACCGTAACATTAGTTGGGAAGATGGAGGCATTCATAATAGCAAAAACACACCTTTGGTTGTTGCCACGACCATGCAGCAACAAGGGTTCTTCTTTCTAGTAGCAAGGGTAACTTTGAATATTGCCACATTGAATATTTCCACCATATATAGCAATGACTACATACAACTTCCTTCCCTAAGATGAAAAATAAAGTATTCAAACTATAGTAATATACCAAATATCAAAACTAGGGACGCAAAAAAAAAGAGAGTTAACATCAATGCCTAAGACATGTACTAGGGGAAGAGCGTGGAGAGGATCATAGGTAGGAGTCTGATCTCTTTATAACTTCACAATCTTTGAAGAAAAGCCCAACATATTGACATCTATATATATAACATGTAAAGGAAGATATTGTAAACATCTACATAGAACAAAATACAAGAATAAGTTTTGAATGTAAAGCTAAGCCCAAGACCTTGTTAAAAGAAATGCACTTGATGGAACAACTTGAGTGATGAGTTTACTAATTTCCTATTAGATTGATCCAATTTTTCTTATGATTTTTAAAATCTCAATTTGACCCAATCCATCAGAACTAAATATTTGGTTCAATCTGATCTACAAGTCTGAAATGGAATTGAATCAGAAATTCATTGCCAAACTTTAGTGCTGGCTTGGGCATTTCGACAAACAGGTGGTGCACATTATTTTTTAAGGCACACCCAAAACAACACCACAAACATCAACGATGATTACAAGGTAAGCCATGGGAGACTCACCAATTACTGTCGAGCACTTCCTGAGCCGAGTGAAATCCTCCTCGTGGTTGCAAGTGACTCCATCTCTTTACAAAAGAAAACAAAACAAAATAAAGAGATGATTAGATCATCATCATAACCACAAGAGGAGACCCATAAAGATTGCCATAAATTGATCTTTAACCCTAACCGTTGCTAGCAATCCCCAACCCTGACCAAAACTAATCCTCAACCTAATCCCTACCAAGTATAGATTAAGCATAGATTTTAGCATAGTAATAGAGTAGTAGAAAGAAATCTAGAGCATAGATATTAACTCAGATTTAATGTATCACAAATGCTAACCCTAAAACGAGCAATAAACCTATGGAGATTGAGCTTAAATCTAATTGTAAGAAGTAGAAAGAGAGATCTAATCTCAAGAACAATTGAAAGGATTAAGTGAGATGATTGATAGAGATGCGATAAGAGAGAATGAGAGAGGCGATGAGAGCTTTAACTTGATTAACATCGATGAACCTGGAGAGTTCGGTAAATGATCTTTATAGAGAGATCGGGGAGGACACTTGGAGCACCTACGAGGCACCCACCCCCTTCTCCAACCCAACGAACTTGTTCCTCGAGGGTGGTAAGAGCACCGCGCCTCCCTACATCTCGAGCACTAGCCTTGATAGCTCCCTACTCATAGCCTCAACCCCTCATCATCCCTATGAACACCCATTGATACACCTCCTTGGGGATAAGGGAGAAGGCAGTGTTGGTGTCGACGATAGTGCCATCGACATTGAGTATGGAGGGGGGTTCATGTGATCACAGCTACAGGAAAAGAGATTGTTGTATTTGTATGTGTGCGTGGGTGGTGCGGGTGTTGGGTAATGTGTCAAAAATGTCTTGGACAAAAAAGGAATTTCTGTAATCGCTCATTGTTGACAAAGTATGGCATAATAGGATTACTGATGGTTAAAGGGAATTATAACAACATTTAATTAATGTCATTATAGTTTTGCTGTTGGTGTAGGTAATTTTGTTTCTAGTGAGAGGGAGAGATCAGGAAAGGGTCGGTGGAGATTGGGTTAAATAACAGAGAGCTCTTCCTAAAATAATTGCTGACTATGGTTAACAAATAATTAAGGCAAGGGATAAGTTACATAGGTATTGGGTTTGTTTTTTTTTTTTTTGGCTGCATATGGTTACGTGGGTGAAGTAATATGGGTGTTGGTGGGAGTAGATAGATTGGTTTCATGAATGACATGGGATAGGGTGCATTGCATGGGTTTCGGGTGTGGGAGGTCACGTAGGGGATAGGTGTTTGGTGCATGGGATTGGGTTACATGAGCTTGGGTGTACGTGGGAATTTCGCTGGGTGAGGCTATGGGATAGGTAGGTTACGGTGGAATGGGGTTTGGGAAACAACGTAAGTGTTGTGCATGCGATTTACATAAAGAGTGCTGGTGTATTTGCATAGGATTTTCGAGGGCTGTGCGTGCGATTGTGTTGAGTTGGGGATTTGTTTGCATGGGAGAAATGTTGACGTATATTTGCTGCATGCATGGAGTAAGGGATAAGGAACGTGAATGTGGAATATGAAAATGACATAAATGGTGGAGTTAACATTGCGTTGAGTTTAGGTGGTTTGTAGTGTGGAAAATTAGGATCCTAAATAAGTCAACTCTGAAGGCTAATTGGGTTAGGGTTTAGAAATAGCTTCAGCCTCTTTTGCATCACTGAGCATAGTCTGATTTCTCATTACTGTAGAGTTCCAATTAATTCCATACCTAGCACTTTCAAACATGTTAGCAATACTCAACATAACACCATATAGAAGTAGTAGTAAAAATTATAATTTAACCCCTAAAAATGCAATATTTACAAAATGATGTCAAATGACTAATCTGACATAATCTAATGCAATAAAACTTGATTTACTCTTAAACTAATAATAGTTAATTATAAATTATGTAAATAAATATAGATATATCAACCAACATCCAGCACATGATTATGTTTCGACCCCACCAGCTTTAGAGTTAAAGCCCCTACCCAAAACATTGAAATATGTTTCCTTGGAAGAAAATGAAACTTACTCAGTAATTGTGAATGCGCAATTATCCCAAAAATAGGAACTGAAACTAATCAATGTGCTGAAAGATCATAGGGTTGCAATAGGTGGAGTATTTCTAACATTAAATGAATTCGACCAAACTATTGTATGCATCATATTTACATCAAAGAAGGGGCCAAACCTTCCTACTAGGCTTAATGCAAACTAAACCCTAACATGTGGGAAGTTGTTAAAAAGGAAATTATTAAAATGCCAGAAGTGAGTATGATCAATCAGTTCATCTCCGATAGCCATTGGGTGAGTCCTATCCAAATCGTACCCAAAAAGTCTAGCCTCACTATGATAGTCAATGAGCATGGAGGTACGTTCCATCCCCACCCACACTACCACAGCATAGCGGGTGTACATCGATTATAGAAAGTTGAATGCCACAACCAAAATAGATCATTTCCCTCTTCCCTTTATCGACCAAATTCTTCAGCGATCAGTAAGGAAGAAACATTTATGTTTCTTGGATGGATTGTCAGGTTATAACCAAGTTGTAATAAGGCCTGATGATCTGGAAAAGACTACGTTCACCTGCCCGTATGGCACTTTCACCTTTTGTTGGTTGCCATTTGGCCTTTGCAATGCACCAACCACTTTCTAGAGGTGCATTATGGACATCTTCTCTAAGATGGTAGGTGACTTTTAGAGGTATTCATGGATGACTTCTCCATTTTTCGAGAGGATTTTGACCGGTGCTTATCAAACTTGGCAAAAATTCTGAGGAGGTGTATTGATGTAAATTTAGTACTATCATGGGAAAAGAGTCATTTCATGATAGAAGAAGGAATAGTACTAGGTCATGTGGTCTCCTTAAGAGGAATAGAAGTCGACCATGCTAAAATTGAGCTAATTCCTAAATTACCATCCCTAGTTCGATCAAACAAATTCGATCTTTTTTGGGACATGTTAGCTTTTATAAGAGGTTTAACAAAGAATTTTCCAAAATTTCACGATCACTGACCAACTCCTGTCAAATGATGTGCCATTCAACATGACCCCAAACTGTCTTTGTGCATACGCTACTTTACGTGATGCCATTACCACTGCTTCGATTCTCCAACCTCCCGACTAGTTATTGGATTTTGAGATAATGTACAACATGTCCGAACAGGTCATCAACGCAATTCTTTGCCAACATCAAGACAAGACACCATATATGAAATATTACGCCAGTAAGGTGTTAAATGAGGACCAGCATAATTACATGACCACTGAGAAAGTGCTACTAGCAATCATTTACAGCTTGTAGAAATTTCATTCATATCTTCTTGGATCCCATATCATTATCTAGACAGACCGTGCATCTCTCTGGCATCTTATGTCCATAAAGGACACAAAACCAAGGTTAATCCACTAGATTTTGTTGTTACAAGCATTTGACCTAGAAATCAAAGATAAAGTTGGAGCAAAAAATGTCATTGCTGACCATTTTTAAGACTAAACCCAGCCCATATGCCACCTACCCAATTGTTTCGTGATACCTTTCCAAATGAAACCCAGATGACTTTGTCCACTAAGGATGTTCCTTGGTATTCTGGCATCGCCACTTATTTAGGTTTTGGACATATTCCATCAGGGTGGCCAAAGAACCAAAAGGATAGATTTTTGGCTAAAGTAAAGGATTATTTTTGGGATGATCCTCTTCTTTTTCACCTGAGTGTTGATCAGATCATCTGTAGGTTTGTTCCAGACTCTAAATTTGCAAGTGTGTTTCCCTTTTGTCATGATCAAGCGTGTGGACATCTTTCAACAAGAAAACTCTAGCAAAAGTGCTTGTGGATTTTACTAGCCCTCCCATTTCAAGGATGCACATTGTTTTGATCACTCTTGTATCCACTACCAAATGTTGGGATCAATGACCCCTAGGGACATGATGCCCTTCAACCAATTCTTGCAATAGAGATCCTTGACGTATGGGGAATCAATTTCATGGGGCCCTTTCCATTATTCCAGAGTTTCGAGTACATTCTTGTCGCTGTTGAATATGTATCAAAATGGAGAAGAAGCAACCATTAGGCTGTCATGGAGTTTATTAAAGGAAGCATCTTTTTACGATTTGGAGTGACAAGAGCCTTAATCAGCGATGGTGAAAGCCACTTTACTCATGCCCACTTTTGCCCCCTCTTGAGAAAATACGAGGTAAACCATCGAATTGCCACCCGGTATCATCCACAAACAAATGGACAAACCAAGGTCTCAAATAGACAAATTAAGAATAACCTTCAAAAGACAATGAGACCCAACAACAAAGATTGGTCTGATCATTTACTCGACACTCTCTGGGCATATAGAACTGCTTATAGGGCTCCCATCCAGATGTCACCGTACAGACTTGTCTACAAGAAAGCTTGCCACCTTCCTACGGTGTTGGAGCACTGCGCCTACTGGGCAATGAGGTAGTGTAACATGGACCTCGACGAAGGAGGTCAAAACAAGAAACTCCAACTCACTGAATAAGATGAAATTTGTAAGGAGGCTGATGTAAACACATTAATTGAGGGTAAAATGCCTATTCATGCATGTTCCTAGGCTTAGATTTGCATTTCATGTTATAAATATTGCATAGCATACATCATTCTGCATTTAGAGTAATTGTATATAATTTAGGTTAATTGCACCCTTTTTGTGGTTAGCAGAGAATGATATTTATTTCGGAGCCTCGGATTGACGATCCGACCAAACGGATCTAATCAAGATGACGATCGGAATCCAACTCCTCTGAGATCACCTCGATCAGAGTCCCATAGCACCATATGCAGTTCGAGGAAGATCAACGGCCAAGGGACTAGGAGACAATTTCGAGCTTCGAATGACAAATCCGACCGCGTGAATGGATTCAGGTCATAGATCGTAGCCTAACGGCATGAAAATCGACTCAATCCGACCTCTATAGCAGCCCCTACAACAAAAAGAAGATGGACGGCCCAGATTGCGCCACGTGGAGCAGCCCAGGCCGCCCAGCACACGCACACGCCACCGCATGTGCACTTCCGCGTGAGTACATGCGCGCACAGGGCGACGCCAGTGCGTGAGCAGTGTGCACAGCAATGCATAAGCTGGACCTACAGCGACGCATGAGTTGGACTTACAGCGACACTTACATCCGTCAATAATTCCTCGCACACCAGCAAAGCTAGCTATGGGTGTAAGCGGGCATGTGCAGGCATGAGCTACCTACAATGATGCTTCCAATGACAACTTGGATGTCAGTAATGGTCCCATACCTATTTTTGCCTCTTCTCCTCCACTATAAAAGGACCTATACCCCCTCTGATGTAAACACATTTATTAAGGGTAAAATGCCTATTCATGCATGTTCCTAAGCTTAGATTTGCATTTCATGTTATAAATATTGCATAGCATGCATCATTCTGCATTTAGAGTAGTTGTATATAATTTGGGTTAATTGCATCCTTTTTGTGGTAAGGAGAGAAGGATATTTATTTCGGAGCCTCGGATTGATGATCCAACCATACGGATCTGATCAAGACGACGATCAGAGTCCAACGCCTCTGAAATCGCCTCAATTGGAGTCCCATAGCACCATATGCTGTCCGAGGAAGATCAACAGCCAAGGGACAAGGAGACATAACTTGGAGCTTAAAATGACAAATCCAACCACGCGGATGGATTCGAGTCGACAACTGCAACCTAACGACATCAAAATCGCCTCAATCCAACCTCTATAGCAGCCCCTACAACAAGAAGAAGATGGATGGCCCAGACTGCACCACGTGGCGTAGTCCCGGCCGCCCAGCACACGCACACGCCACCGCACGCATGCAGTAGCGCAGGTGCACGCGCGCGTGCAGGCGAGCATGCACACAGCGTAGCACCAGCGTGGGGGCACGCATGCATGTGGGGCAAGGTGGGGGAGCAGCGCTAGCTATGCGTGAGCTGGACCTACAGCGATGCATGAGCTGGACTTACAGCGACGTTTACAGCCATCGCTAATTCTTTGCGCACCAGCAAAGCCAACTTTGGGCGTAAGTGGGCATGAGCAGGCATGAGCTGCCTATAGCGACGCTTCCAACAACAATCCGAATGTCACTAAAAGTCCCATACCTATTTTTCCCTCTTCTCCTCCACTATAAAAGGACCTACACCCCCTCCCTTTCAAGCCATCTCTATCTACTCTACTCCCACCTACTTCCAAGCCCTAGCAAGCCTACCAACACACCATTAAAGCTTGTTCTCAAGGTCCCAAGGCTCCTATTAGTGTAGCAAACCTCTGCCCCACCAAATATTCCTCCAACTTCCCATCCCTCTTCGTAGGTCGCCTTGGAGCCGTCCTCCCACCTCCATTCCGGTAGCAAATCACCTCTATCTTCTCACCTCCATTCCAGTGCCACGCCAAAGATTTCCTCGACCCGACGTCCTCCTGCATCTCACTTCCATTGTCCCGCTCCTCACCTCTTTCGTCCGAGCTTCCGCCAGGCATCGTCATCTCGCCGAACAGCAAATTCGGGAGATTTCCTCTCACCCCCTCTCTTTTTATGCTTTCATAGTTTATTGTAATTGACATTGGAAGTAATATATATCATATTTGTTCCACATCTCTATCTTGTGATTTGTTTGCTTGTTTTCTTCTTACAAAAATACAAAAAAATAACAAAACCCTAAAGTACCAAAAAGAAACAAAACGAAGTGTGGTTTTCACTTAAAGTAAACGTCGCCTCCCTGTGTTCGACCCAGGACTCCCTTGGAGTTTCAGTATAAATTTTATCTGATCGACGTGTTTCACAATTATGGTGATGGGTTACTCATAACCCTGATTTCTAACACGCGAAACACGCCCGACCATTTTGGCGCTGTTGCCGGGGAGGCAACAGAATTTACTTTATTGTTTATTGCATTTCTTTGCATTTACATAGCACTACCTACTTATCTTTGACCTACTATCTTGCAGGTACTCTAGCATGGAGATCCAAGTGCAGTAGATCAGAGTAAAGTGCAGATAGAGTACTCTATAAGTGTCCCCCACATTCCCCCCCACTAGTTCATTTCACCACACTCATAATCAAGACTCAATCTACTTAGGTGTTTGCATAAACCCTAGGATAGACTTTGTTTGTCTTGTTTGCCACCTTCATCCACCTCACCCCCGCATATAAAACAAATACAAAAAAAAAAATACTTTCTGTGGGATAGATCAATATACACACTCTATACACCTACATTTGAGGCACAAAATCAGACTTGATTTTCATCTACTTAACCGGGCTTCCAACCTGTGGACCCAGTACATGAATTCAGCACATAAAAGAGTAGAAACCATATTAGGTTAACCACCTTTTTGTGTGCCTTAATCGGTGGTGCATTTGAGCCAATTGATTGAATTGTTTAGGCCGTACCACCTAAACTAAAAGTGGTTCATTTTCTAGCTGCCCCATAGGATTCAATAATTAGGTCAAGCCAGGCACTGCATATTTTTCTTGATTTCTAAAGGAAAATACTTGAACAGATGCTTTCAACAACAAATTTGGTTTGACTCACGAAACTTGGTTGAAAACACCTAATATTTGAATCCTAAAAGCTATTAAGCAAGATCCGAACCCTAAAACTCACCTCATCATTAATAATGTTGCTTGCAAACCTCTTAGTTGTGCACATTCACACGTTCTCAGACAAATCATTAAAGGCACAACCCATCTAAAGGGGCCATCACATTCCTGAAGCACCATTGTCCCAAGCCTAATTAAAATTGATTAGATGTTGGCCCTAAGGACTGGTTCGCTCGTCTGGATCCAGATTGAGATTGTTCACGATTAACCTACTTATACTAGCCAATCTGATGTCTAGCTAGGGGAGTAGCATCAAACGCCCGTGGCTAACGGGTGCACTAGGAATCGGAGGCTCAAGCCAAAGGAAGAACCTTCTCCCCAGTCCCTCCTTCTAACTGGTTGGATTGCTTGGACATAAGTAGAGTAAATTATCCATCATCTTAGGACGAATTCTGAGAGTTTGTAGACCTTTAAGCTACCTAACCTAAGGACAGGATTGTATTTTTATATTGCAGGGCTCCTTTCTCTTCTGATTTCCCTCCTTACTTCACCATGTACCCTTCCACATCCTACACACATTTCACAGCCTATCCTCCTACCACCACTTACCCCCAAGATGATTACTATCCCAACTTAACTTGTAATTATCCATCCACTAGCCAAGATGACCTCGATTGGGGATATGAATCCGGACCTCAGTGTCCAGGGCCTAACCTTGGACAACAAAACTATGTTACTATCCTTCCGAAAGCTACAACCATTATAGATCTCCATCCTTTGATGATCAACCTAACCAGATCTACAACCATGAAGGATATGCTGATTATAACACTTACCTTCCCCAGAATTATGCTGAATTTAGTTCACCACCAACCTTTAAACAACCTGAAACAACCTACTATCAAGGAGGGACCCGAGAACCTCGACATCTTGACTCCCTTAGATTTAACCTGAACCCACCCAATCCTGAATCGAACCAGTCGGTTCAGGTGAACCAGATCCAGGATAGGGTGTTGGCTAATTTAACGAACACTATGCAATCTTTAGAAGCTCAACCAACACCATGCACTGAAGCACTAAAGCCTATGATCAAAATGATTGATGAACATAAAGTTCTCTATTGGATTTGCTCCAAAGTGTTAGGGATAGGGACCTGGGTGAGTTTCTTCTTGGGAAATTGTCGAGGTTAAGGATGAAATTTATGGTTGCACTAGTGAAATCTTGGGATGATTCTCAAGATGAACCCCCTTCAGGTGAGCCAATGTCTTAACCCGCTCAGGCGCCAGTCGGGGGGGATACATTTTCTGAGACTAGGGATGACCAGGTTGGGCTAGAACAACCATTTGAGGATGAACCGATTGATTCACCCGAGATCCCTGAGCCAGGGAGCGAGGAAAAATGTCTCCACAGACCATGAAAGGACATATGATTTTGAGACAGATAAATGAGGATCATGGATTCTTTAACTCTGAGGGTGAAGAATCTTTTCGTGAAGTCTCACTTGAACTTAAGGAAGAGGATTTTAGTGAGACAAATGGGTTTGAGGAATCTGACGAACCAGTTGATAGCCCAATTATTGAAGATTGGATTTGGTTGGGGCTAACTTAGAGGATTCGAATCCTCATTTACTAGAAGATTCAATCAATAGTCCCATTCCTCAACCACATCCCAAAGGGATTGATTTTGATTTGGAAATCATTGTACCCAAGTCAATCTTTAGTCAACCACGATTTCTGGACTTGAAAGAATCTTATGGGGTGAATGATATGCTAGAGGTCCCAAAACCTGGGCACTTGATGTTGGAGGATAGGAATGTTGAAATGAAAATTTGGGAGGTTAATTTTGAGGGAAAAACAAGTTTGGATATAAGGGTACCTATTGAACTAAAACCACCTATCTTCTATGCGGACCCTTATGATATCTTTCATGTGCAACCCAAGCTCAAAATAACTGATTATTTTTCTAAGCTTGATGTTAAGTGGAGAACCGCACCTATTGAACCATCTTTACCTGTTGTCCGACACTTTGGTCTTGGGTTGCACACCACCAAACTGCAGGCCTAACCCTACAAACACAACAACCTTCGGTTCTGGGTGATTTTCATCCAGAACTTGAGAACCACTCGACCCCGGGGCATGGGTCTGCACCATAATCTGGTCCATGTCTGTGGACATCTTTTGCTGGCGGGTTTCAGGATCAATATTTTTATTTTGATTCTGACCCGCACTTGTGAATTCTCAATTTCTTCTTTGTATGTATGTTATGCCTAGCGGAAGGCTTTAAACTTAGAGTGTGTGTATACACTCTTCTCCCTGTGGAGCTGACTGGATTTTCACGACACTCAGGTGATATTCTATTTACTCCGCCCTTTTCATGTCTTTATTTTTACAATGAGGACATTGCATCATTTAGGTATGGGGGGTGGATAATCGATTCCTGAAATCATTATGTTAACTCTGTATAATTTCTTTTAGTTTCTTATAAAATTTTAAAAAAAAATTAAAACTTTGAAAAAAGATAAAAAAAGAAGGAAATTAGGAAAAGAGAACTTAGGCATTTGGAAGTTATTAACTTTAGGGAATGATACGAGAGGACCAAACCACTTGGACCCTTCACATCTTCGGGCTTAATTAGCCCAGGTGTCCACTCGAATGTGAACTTAGTCTCGAGTCCTCGCCAATTAAAATTCATGTTAATTTGGCTAATAAATTGAGATGATAAGCATGCGACTTATCAACCTGCCCTCTGATTTGGGGGGACTTTAAGCGTAAGCATCTACACACTATTCACACTGACTCACTTTCCTGTGGTTTTTACGGAAATTGGGTAGTTAATGGACCGACTTGGCTGGTATGGCTGGCAAGTTGTCGATGGTAACATCTCATCGGCCGGTTGTCCAGAGCCCAGCCACAAGACCATTTTCATTGTACTGCCTTTAGGTAAATCTTAGATCAAGGAAGCCACCTATATAGAAAACAAGAAAAAAAGAAACACTTAAAAAAAAAAGAAAGAAAAAGGAGAAAATAAAAAAAAGAAATAAAACCACACTTCACCACACGAGTATGGCTGGCAAGTTGTCGGTGGTAACAGCTCATCAGCCGGTTGACCAGAACCCAACTCACAAAAAAAATGCACAATAATTCTCAAAACACTTAGGGAAGAAGCGGGGAAGTAGAATAAATCGGGGAGATATACACTAGGTTCGCTCTTGTGTTGACCCCATAAATAAAAGTAGGGAGAAAGCTACCGATCATAAAGATAAACCTTTAGTCAAGGTCACCTAGAGTCGTAGAAACCTGAAGTCTGCCTTAACGGCCGTTTTGTGAGTCTATCAGTTTTTCACAAAGATGCTTAGTACTTAGAGTCCCTTTCGAGTCTTGGGCAGGTCGAATAGCAGTAAAAGGTAATCCCGGAACTCCCAAACTGTAAAAAGTACAAAAAATTAGAAAAGAAGAAAAATAATAAAAAAAATGTATCTTCCCTTTTCAAATAAGGCGAGGACTTTGGCAGTCTACATTCTAGCAGGCACCCAGGTACTATTGAGTTTTCGTAGTTTAGGACCTTAGTTGAAATTTTCTATTGTTAATAAATGACTTAGGCTTAAGCGATATAATCATAATTCTGCTTTTATACATAGCATATAGTATAATTTTGCTAGGGACTAGCAAAAGATAGGCATGGGGGTATGACGTAAACACATTTATTGAGGGTAAAATGCCTATTCATGCATGTTCCTAGGCTTAGATTGGCATTTCATGTTATAAATATTCCATAGCATGCATCATTCTGCATTTAAAGCAGTATATAATTTAGGTTAATTGCATCCTTTTTGTGATTAGGAGAGAAAGATATTTATTTCGAAGCCTCGGATTGACGATCCAACCATATGGATCTGATCAAGACGATGATTGGAGTCCAACGCCTCTGAAATCGCCTCGATCGAAGTCCCTTAGCACCATATGCAGTCTAAGGAAGATCAACGACCAAGGGACTAGGAGACATAATTTGGAGCTTCAAATGACAAATCTAACTGCGCAGATGGATTCGAGTCGACGATCACAGCCTAACGGCGTGAAAATTGACTCAATCTGACCTCTGTAGTAGCCCCTACAACAAGAAGATGGACAACCTAGACTGCGCCATGTGGCGTAGTCAGGTCGCCCAGCGCACGCACGTGCCACCACACGCGCACAGCAGCACGGATGCACGTGCGCACGTGCAAACGCACATGCACACAACACAGCACAGCATGGAGCCAGCGCGTGGGCACGTGTGCGTGCAGGGCAAGGCGGGGGAGCAGCTCCATCTATGCGTGAGCAGGACCTACAGCGGCGCATGAGCTGGATCTACAGTGACGTTTACAGCCACTGCTAATTCTTCGTGCGCCAGCAAAGCCAACTTTGGGTGTGAGCGGGCACGAGCTGCCTACAACGATGCTTCTAGGGATGGCCTGGATGTCACTAATGGTCCCATACCTATTTTTGCCTCTTCTCCTTCACTATAAAAGGACCTACACCCCCTCCCTTCCAAGCCATCTCTACCTACTCTACTCCCACCTAGTCCCAAGCTCTAACAAGCCAACCAATGCTCCTAAGGCTCCTATTAGTGTAGCAAACCTCTGCCCTACCAAATATTCCTCCAACTTCCCATCCCCCTTCATAGGTAGCCTTGGAGCTGTCCTCCCACCTCCATTCTGGTAGCAGATCACCTCCGCCTTCTCCCCTCCATTTCGAAGCCACACTGAAGCTTTCCTCGACCCAACATCCTCCTGCATCTCACCTCCATCATCCCACTCCTCGCCTCCTTCATCCGAGCTTCCGCCAAGCACCGTCGTCTCGTCGAACAGCCGATTTGGGAGATTTCCTCTCACCCCCTTCTCTTCTTATGCTTTCATAGTGCAATGTAATTGACATTGGAAGTAATATATATCAAATTTGTTCCACATCTCTATCTTTTGCTTCGTTTGCTTGTTTCTTCTTACAAAAATACAAAAAAATAACAAAACCCTGAAATATCAAAAAGAAACAAAATGAAGCGCGGTTTTCACTTAAAGTAAATGTCACTTCCCTGTGTTCGACCTGGAACTCCATTGGAGTTTCAGTATGAATTTTATCTGAATGGCGTGTTTTGCAACTATGGCGATGGGTTACTCGTAACCCCAATTTCTAACATGCGAAACACGCCCGACCACCCTCCCTTCCAAGTCATCTCTACCTATTCTACTCCCACCTACTCCCAAGCTCTAGTAAGCCTACCAACGCTCCATTAGAGCTTGTTCTCAAGCTCCTAAGGCACCTATTAGTGTAGTGAACCTCTGCCCCACCAAATACTCCTCCAACTTCCCATCCCGCTGCATAGGTCGCCTTAGAGCCATCCTCCCACCTCCATTCTAGTAGCAAATCATCTGTCTTCTCACCTCCATTCCGGAGCCACGTCGAAGCTTTCCTTAACTTGACATCCTCTTGCATCTCACCTCCGTCATCTCGCTCCTCACCTCCTTCGTCCAAGCTTCCGCCAGGCACCGTCGTCTCCCCAAACAGTCGATTCAGGAGATTTCTTCTTACCTCCCTCTCATTTTATGCTTTCATAGTTTATTGTAATAGAAATTAATGCAATACATCACATTTGATTCCATCTCTATCTTGTGATTGCTTGTCTTTTATTTCAAAAACTCAAAAAAATAATAAAATCCTAAAACTTCAAAAAGAAACAAATCGAAGCATAGTTTTCACTAAAAGTAAACATCACCTCCCTGTGTTCAACCTGGGACTCCCTTGGAGCTTTGGTATAAATTTTATCTCATTGACATTTTTTGCAACTACGACGACTGGTTACTCGTAACCCTGATTTCTAACACACGAAACTCACCCGACCAGAGGGCTAGGAGGATGGTAAAATATATAGAGTTTGAATGAAGGCCTTTCATGCTGAGAACATCCAAAGGAAACAATTTGAGTTAGATCAACAACTATGGTTATTTGATGCCAGGCTCAAACTATTTGCTGTCCAAATTGAGGATCCTAAGTCTGGGCATGTATTCACTATAAATGGCTAATGCCTTAAGCTATTTCCCACCTAGGAACCCCCAACACCGACTGAAGCAATTTATTTCATTAACGGTTATTTTCTTGAGTTTCACCTAGCTGGAGGCATAAAACATAGTACCTTTTTGTAATTAACGATTTTTCATTTTCTTATCTAGGTACTGGGTTTGCTGTAAATTTAAATAAGAAACAATTCTAGGCGATATCTACCTTTACTTCTCTGTTTATTCCATGCATGAGGACATGGAAGAAATTAGGCTTGGGGGGGTGGGTAGTACATTTGTTGATTACATTAGACCAATATTTAGAATTTTGAATTTTTGGAAAAAGAAAAAACTTTTTGAAAAAAAAGAAAATTTAAAAATGTTGAGAAAAATGAAAAAATGTTGTTCTACATTGTCAAGAAAACATCTTTCTGAAAAAAAATGAAATATATATATATAAAAATACAAAAACGAAACGACAGAAATAAAATTGAGTCAAGAAAGGAGTACTTAGGTATGCAGAAATCACCAACTCTAGGAAGAAGTACAATTAGGGTCCTTTCACTTAATTAATTCAAGTATTCACTAAGATATGGACCTGTTCTCTCGAGTCCTTTCCCGTTAAAACATTTCTTATAAGGTTAAATAATCAGGGGTGATAAGTATGTGACTTATCTTCTTGCCCTCTAGCTTGAAAGTCCTAGAAGTCTAAGCATCTTCACACTTATGCACTAGCTCATCTTGTGGACAACCATTTTTGGAAATTAAGTTGACAATTAGCCAACTAGGGTGGTTTGGCTAGACATTACATTAGGAGAGCCTCCCTAGTTATAGGGTACCAGAGCACAACCATTAGACCTACCTTCTTTTGACCACTAACTTTGGGTACATCTTAAGATGAGGGAAGCCACTTGCTTAAAAATTTTTAAGAGGAAAAGAGAAACGCAAAAAAGAAAAAAGGAAAAAAAAGGACAATAACCACACCTTCACTGCACAAGTATGGCTAACATGTTAGTGGAAGAGCCTCCCCATTGCCTATTGTCCAGACCCCAACACACAAAAATGCACACAAAAAAATCCCTAATTAAGGTGACATTAGGGAATTGGAAATAACCTAGGGAGATATACATTGGATTCACCCTTGTGTTGACTCCAATTAGAAAAAATTGTAAGGAGAAAGATATATACTAGTCAAATAGGATACACCCTTAGGCAGCATTGTTCTTCATTTGAGGTCACCTAGAGCTTAATGGAAACCTAAGATCCAACATTAATGGGGTAGTCAGCTCTCCTCGGTACACATGTACTCAAGGGCCAACTCATCCCCCTATCAGAACTCAACAAAGCTTGTCTTGGCCCCACATTCTCATATTCATTTCATTATCAATCACAAGGTTTCATTTCACACTTAAGATCGCCTCTATTTTGCCTTAGTGTACAAGGAAGACCCCTAATTGATTTCTAACAAAAGCGATGTCATTAATCCCGGTAATTCACATGTTGCCAATAGCTAGCTCTCCCTTAGCATTTAGCTCCATCCCTAATTTGGTTAATAATGAGTTCATGCATTTGTAGCTCCTGACACAAGCAAGCGATATTTCTAATTACCCTAGGATTCAAGCAATTCCCTTAGTTCGCTACTAAGTTCACATATATGTGTGTGTGTATACAAACTTGATCTAGATTAATATGAGAGGTTGTTCATTAAGAGTACAAGCATCGCCCAAATAGACTACACTATGTGTTCTTTATTTCCAAATAAAATATATATATATATGTATGCAAGAGTTCCATTCCTTTCACCATAAAATGTAAAAGGGAGGGTCTCTAATCTAGAGACCCCACCTCACACTGGTTCATAGGTACAGACTAGGGGATTTTACGCTAGGAAAATTAAAGAGTAGGAGGGTTAACCACTCTACCTCAACCCTCCAAGGAGCAAACAAGGCATGGGTGGTTTGCCCATGGCTTCGGTTGGTGTCAAACTATCCTCGAGGGGTGTACCTAGGCCAAACCAAGGGTCAAACCGGGCAATAGATTTTGATCAAATTTTTAGTGGATTAAGGATGTGCTAAAAGAGTCAACAACAATGCCAAAAGGTAGGGAATCTCGCAAGCTTTCCAACGATACCTTGTTTGCAAGAATCCGACATCGCTTCAACCTCGAACTAGCCAAAATACGACTTCTAGTTCATGCGAAGCGACCCTAGAATGGTTCAATCCAACTGGTCTGGTTGAATCGGCTGCAGGGCCCTCTTACTTGCACCACATGGCGCACGGTAATTGGCGCGCGCATGTAGGCATGAATGGGCCCCCTATTGCTCGATCTCACGCTTATACTCCTCGAGATCTATGCGCATGCAATCTCCTTGCACCCCTTCCTCATGTGGCATGCGAGTCGAGGTTGAGGCAAGCTCCTCCCCATGCGGTGTGTACATGTGCGAGAGATGAAGAGAGGTACGGTCCCTATCTTACCCTCTCTTCTCTCTTTCTTTCTCTATCTGTCTATCTCTCTCTCTCTCATGCAACAGCAGCCGAGGGGGAAAAGAATGCACTGCCCTAGGAGGGCACTCTATGCAAGGTTGAGAGGGTACGGTATGCTTTTCTCGAGGCATCTCAGTGGGTTTTAAAAGGAGGTTTTAGGGTTGGGGTGGTGGAAAAAATAAGGGTTTAGTCAAAATAAAAAAGAAATGCATGGACTCCCTCAGCTAACAATAATAGGGTGTGGGATTTACTCTAAGTACCTTAACATGGAAAAGAAAATCTGATTGACCCCATAGGTGTTCTTTCTACATGCAAAAAATGTGGAAGGTTCCTCTAAGGTTTTGAAACATAAACATAGGGCTTTAGAGTGGTTGTATTAATTGTGTAGAATTTATTGAAAAAGCCCTATGGTTTTTGGAAAAATAAAACCCTTGAGGTCAGACCAAAAAATCAAGAAAGGGTCATTTCAATCCCATTCTGAACTTATTTAATGGTGATGTGTAAACCGATGCTCTCTATTTTGATGATTTCTTGATAGTGATGAATAATGCTTCTAATGCTCCAGTTTGGTTCTTGAGTGGCTAGCACCATTTCTACTCCACTTCTCTGCCATTTTCAGAAATTCTGTGATTGCCATCAGTTCAACTTCTTTCAGCAAGCTTGCTTCTATTCTTTTTACTTTCTTCGAACGACCAGTGATCTAGTAGTAGGAATGTTATTGCTATTGCCTTTCCCTTGATATTAAGGGCTCAGAACAATAGTTTGCACCTACACTGACGGTCAAAAACCATTAGTATAGGTTCAAAACACCGTCACTGTAGATCTTGGAACCTATTTCGACGATCATATTTGGTGTCTTCTTAAAATGCATCACTATAGGATATACCAATAGTAAAAGCCGTCGATGTTGTATCATAGGGTATAGCTATGGTCAATTTAACAAGGACCTAGCCTTTTGATTATTGTAGAAATAGCAACACTTTTATGTGTCAGTCGAAGTAATAATATCTGTCACTATAAGACATTCTCAACATGCATATCCACCCATAGTTGTTTGATATAGCGACGAATGAATTTGTCGATGGAGTCAGTTCATGGTTTTTCTCAAATTTACACCAACATAAGTATTTGTCGCTATATCCGTTGACGTAGATATAAACATTTCATGGAAAAGAAGTATAATATATTATATTCTATTTTGTTTGATTTCCTGGAATAAACTAATAAGATGCATTTGTTGGGTGATGGCGAGAGAGAGTGGCAACGGGCGACGGGAGAAGAAGGTGAGGATGCGGCTAAGGTTGGGGATGAAGGTGATTGGAAGACATGGAGATCGAGAAATTGGAGAAGGCAGGAGAGGAGATGGTAGTCGTATGAGGATAGGGCAACCAGATTTGTTTCAAGAGAGAGGTGGAGGAGGATGAATGGAGAGGTTCTGTGCTATAGGTGCAGACGAAGAGGGCATATGGCTGCGGTGAGTAGAAATCCCCTTGTTTGCTTGGCATGCGGGGGAGACGATTGCAAACTTGATTCGTACACAAGGGTGAAGCTGCAACGCATGAAGATGAACCCTCCGAGCCCAAAACAGGAGGATCTGAAGGAGCCCTGGCTGCCCCCGCTGCCGACACTAGTTGGCCACACGATCGATGTGGAGATCCCATTCACAGAGGATATTTGTTCTGCATAGATGGTGCTGAGGGGTGCTCTGATAGGCTAAGTTATGACTGGCAATCCTTCTGTTGAAAGGTTCCATCAACTAGTGAGTTCCCTATCCCTTGTTTCCTCGGGATAGAAGGTTGTGTGCTATCCCAGACCCATTTTCTTGTTTTCAGTCTGGGGATGATAGATGTGGAAAGGCTACGCTTTCGCTCGAGTACCTTTGAGAACATCAGTGTGCTATGGAGGCTGGTCTCTCCCTTTGATGGGGCAATTCCTGATCGGCCCCCTAAGAGATTGGGTACCAGGAGGGTGACCCTTGTGATCAAAGGATTGCCTCTGCATTTGAGATCTAGAGGGGTGGTCTCCAAGATGATTGCTGGCTTTGCATCTAGTAGTGATGATACTAAGATTACAATTGGGGAAGGTGATGCCCATCTGCTATAATTCGAGGGTCAGGTTTTTAGAAGTGGATCACTGCCAAATAAAATCATCCTCAGGTTTGGGGGCTCTTCGTGGCTTATTCACCTATCAGTGGTAGGGCAGGAATTTATATTACCAGAATTGGGTCAAAATAAGACATCTGTTGATAGGTATGGATAGGTACAATAGGATGAACTGGAGGGTCGTAATCCCTCAGAAGATGCGCCTGAGCCAAAGAAGAGGAAAGACTGCTACAAGGATGTCTTAGAGTAGGATCAGATGACTATGGCTGATGACACTGTCATTGGGAGTACTAATCAAACACTTGTGGACCCTGGCAAATCCACCACTTGTAAGGACGTGAAGTCGGGGGAGGAAATAGAAAATAGCAGTGGAAGAAATGCCCTTAGAGATGTGAATCAAATGCCTTTCCATACACCTGATGATCTGAAATTTGGGAAAGGGACCAGCCAAAAGAGGGGGGTTGGGCATTCTCCTTACATGCTTAGGAGGCGAAGGAAGGAAAACTTGAGTCCCATAGAAGATGAAACTGTTGCAAAGTCCATCATGGTTGAATACATGGAGAATTTGGCTCAAGGGGATCAACCTTGCAAGGGATGAGAGTCTTAACATGGAATGTGCATGGGTTGCGCAATAAAGTGAGAAGGACGTCTCTTATCAGATATCTTGTGGAGTGGGAGATTGATTGTGCTCTTATTCAAGAGACACATTTGGAGGACAAAAATGGCCCTATCTGGGACTTTCTGAGACAATCTGGGAGGGCAGATTGTGTGGGGATGGCTACAAATGGCAGATCTGGTGGGATGGCAATATGGTGGAAAAAATCCAGCCTTAAAGTGACTGAAATCCACCGTGACAGATATGTGCTTACTTGTAGATGTCAAAACCTTCAAGGTGATCTAGATTAGTTCATGATCGCACGAGTTTCGTGAGTTTGAGATCGGGGTTACAAGTAACCCATCGTCTAGTTGCAAAACTCGTGGTCAAATAAAATTTATATCGAAACTCCAAGGGAGTCCCAGGTCGAACATGGGGAGGCAAACGTTTGGTTTTATGAAATCTGTGCCTCAGTTTTATTTCTTTTTGGTCATTTTTATCATTTCTAATTTTTTGGATTTTTTTAACAAGCAAGAGATTAGGTCGACGAAAACTTTATCTACTTGCAAAAATATGAGAGAGAGGGAGAGAGAGAGAGAAAAACGATCATCTATTTATGAACAGATGTTTGTTACAACTAGGAAAGCAGGAAAACTACACTATGAAAGCGTAGAAAGATAGAAAGAGGTGAGAGAAATCCCCCACGATGGTTGCTCGGAGGACGACTCGCTCTGACGTCACCTGGAGGAAGGTGGTGAGGAGCGGGACGAAGGAGGATAGAGGATGCGGTAGGATAGCTTTGTGACGAGGATCTTCTTCCCGAAGGGCGGTGAGAGGACAGCCACGGGATGCTCCACGAATGAGGATGAGGGGAGGGAAAACTATTTGATTTTCTACTCTAAAGGAGCATCCCGAGCTTCGGACAAGCTCTCTCTAGAGCCTTAGAGGTGATGAGAGGAAGATAGGAAGAGATGATTTGGAATGGTGGTGGGTAGGTTCTTCTATATTAAAGGAGGAAGAACAAATTCGCATCTGGGTCATTACTGATGTCCATAAATGTCGCTGCAGCTATCGCTGAAGATCTACCCATCAAATCCTCTTACTGGAGAGCGTAGACCATTAGTGACAGCTGCAAGCGTCACTAAAGGCATGCGTGCTGAAGATCTGCACCGTTGGCACACACTCCGCTACCACATGCATCACGCGTTGCGCTGGCGCACGCTTCACGTGCCCATGCTACCCGCATCATGCACGCGCACGCTGGCATGCGCTGCGCTATTATGGCGCTCAGCTGTGCTGTGCGCAATGTGCTGCACGCGACTGCGGTTGTGCGCATGCGCTGTGACCATGAGCAGTACACTATTCGTGGCTGTGGCTGTACGCGGTAAGCTACGCACAACTGCGGCTGTGCATGTGAGCTGCTACTAGCAAGCATTGGGCAGCCTGGACGGTGCCATGTGGCATCATTTGGGTCATCCATTCTTCTTTCTTTTATAGAGGGTGCCACAGTGCTAAGATCGAGATGATTCTTACGCTATTGGACTGCGATCGTCACTTCGGATCCATCCTTACGGTCGGATTTTCCATCCGAAACTCTCATGGATGTCACATTTTCCCCTGGCTATTGATCTTCCTCCGACTTTGTCTGATGCTACAGTTCTCCGATCTAGATGATTTCATAGGCGTTAGACTTCGATCATCGTCCTAATCAAATCCGTACGATCCGATCATCCATCTGAGGCCCTGAAATAATCTTCTTCTCTCCTGACCATAAAATGGACCTAATTAACCTAAAATATAAACTACTCTAAATGCAAAATGATGCATGCTATGCAATATTTATAACATGAAATGCAAATCTAAGCCTAGGAACATGCATGAATAGGCGTTTCAACCTAAATAGGTGTGTCTATATCATACCCCCATACCTATCTTTTGCTAGTCCCTAGCAAAATTAAACTACATGTTTTGTAAAAAATAAAAATTAGGATTAGATCGCTTTGGCCTAAGTCGTTTATTAACAATAGAAAATTTCAACTAAGGTCCTAAACAACGAAATCTCAATAGTACCCAGGTGCCTTCCAGAATGCAGACCGCCCAAGTCCTCGCCTTATTTGAAAAGGGAAGATACATTTTTTTATTTTTCTTCTTTTCTAATTTTTTTTGTACTTTTGGAGTTTAAGAGTTCCGGATAACTTTTTACGGCTACCTGACCCGCCCAAAACTCAAAAAGGACTCTAACTGCTAAACATCTTGTGGAAATAGTGAAAGACTCACTAGGCAGTCGTTAAAACAGACTTAGAATTTCTACAACCCTAGGTGACCATGCCTAGAGGTTTATCTTTTCGAACGGTAGCTTTCTCCCTACTTTTATTTATGGGGTCAACACAAGGGTGAACCCAATGTATATCTCCCCGATTTATTCTACTTCCCTGCTTCTTCCCTAAGTGTTTTGGGAATTATTGTGCATTTTTTTGTGAGTTGGGTTCTGGACAATTGGCTAATGGGTTGTTACCCACGGTAACTTGCCAGCCATACTCGTGCGATGAAGTGTGATTTTATTTTATTTTTTTCTCCTTTTTTTATTTTTTTCTTTTCTCTTTTTTTTTTAAGTAGGTGACTTTCCTAATCTAAGATTTACCTAAAGGCAGTACAATAAAAATGGTCTTGTGACTGGGCTCTGGACAACTGGCCGATGAGCTGTTACGATCGAAACTTGCTAGCCATACCAACCTAGATAGTTCATTAGCTACCCAATTTCAAAAGAAACCGTCGAAAAGTGAGTCAGTGCAAAAGAATGTGTGTAAATGCTTAGGCTTAAAGTCATCTCAAATCAGAGGGCGGGTTGATAAGTCGTATACCTATCACCCTAATTTATTTGCCAAATTAAAATAAATTCTAATTAGTGAGGACTCAAGACTAAGTCTACATTCGAGTGGACACCCGGGTTAATTAAGCCTGAAGACCAAAAGAGTCTAAGTGTTTAGGTCCTCTCGTATCATTTCCTAAAGTTACTAACTTCCAAATGCCTAAGTTTTCTTCTCCTAATTCTTCTTTTCTTTTTATCTTTTCAAATTTTTTTATCTTTTTTTTAATAAACTAAAAGAAATTCTACGGAGTTAACAAAATGATTTCATGATTAAGTATCCACCTCCCCATGCCTAAATGATGCAATGTCCTCATTATAAAAATAAAAACATGAAAAAGGTGGAGTAAACAGAATATCACCTGAACATCATGAAGAATCTCTTCAGCTCCGCAGAGAACGTGAAATATAAACACGTGCCAAATTTAATGCCTTCAACTAGGCATAAAATACATACAAGGAAGAAATTGAGAATTCACAAGTGCGAGTCAGAATCAAAATAATAATATTGATTCTCAGACCTGCCAATAGAAGATGTCCATAGATGTGGACCAGATTATGATGCAAACCCATGCCCCAGGGTCAAGTGGTTCTCAGGTTCTGGATGAAAATCACCCAGAACCGAAGGTTTTTGTGTTTGCGGGGCTGGCCCTGCAGCTTAATGGTGTGCAACCCAAGACCAAAGTGTCCGACAATAGGTAAAGATGGTTCAATAGGTGCGGTTGTCCACTTAACATCTAGCTCAGAAAAATAATTAGTTATTTCGAGCTTGGGTTGCACGTGAAAGATATCGTAAGGGTCTTGGTAGAAAGTAGGTGATTTCAGGTCAATAGGTACCCTTAGATCCAAAATCAAACTTGTCTCAGAATAAGCCTCTGAAATTTTTATTGCAATAATTCTATCCTCCAACATCAAGAACTCAGGCTCCAGGACACCTAGCATATCATTCACCTCATATTATTCTCCTAAGTCTAGAAATCGTGACTGAATCAAGATTAACTTGGGCACAATGATCTCAGAAGTCAGCTTTTCGAGGTGCAGATGAGGAATGGGGTCACTGATTGAATCTTCAAGTAAATGAGGATTCGAATCCTCCACGTTAGCCCCAACCGAATCAAAATCTTCAATGACTGGGCTATCAAATGGTTCATCATGCTCCTCGAGCCCATTTGTCTTACTAAAATCATCTTCCTTAAGCTTAAGTGAGACTTCACCAAAAGATTCTTCACACTAAGAGTCAAAGAATCCATGATCCTCATTTATATATGTCTCAAAATCATATGTCATTTCATGATCCGTGGAGACATATTTTTCGTCATTCCTTGGCTCTGGGATCTTGGGTGAGAAACTCGATTCATCCTCAAAGGGTTTCTCTAGCCCAACCTGGTTGTCTCCAATCTCAGAATATGTATCCCCCCCGACAGGCGCTTGAGCGGGTTCAGACATTGGCTCTCCTGAAGGGGGTTCATCTTGAGAATCATCCCAAGATTTCACTAGGGCAACCACAAATTTCATCCTCAACCTTGACAATTTCCCAAGAAGAAACTCACCCAGGTCCCTATCCCTAACACTTTGGAGCAAATCCAATAAAGAACTATTAAGTTCATCAATCATTTTGATCATAGGCTCCAGTGCTTCAGTGCATGGTGTTGGTTGAGCTTCTAAAGATTGTATAGTGTTCCTCAAATTAGCCAACACCCTATCCTGGATCTGGTTCACCTGAACCGACTGTTTCGATTTAGGTTTGGATGGGTTTGGGTTAAATCTAGGGGAGTCAAGATGTCGAGGTTCTCGGGTTCCTCCCTGATAGTAGGTCATCTCAGGTTATTCAAAGAATGGTGGTGACCTATATTCAACATAATTCTGGGGAGGGTAAGTGTTATAATCAGCATATCCTTCATGGTTGCAATCTGGTTAGGTTATCATCAAAGGGTGGAGATCTATAATCATTGTAGCTCTAGGAAAGATAGTAATCATAGTCTTGTTGTCTAGGGTTAGACCCTGGACACTGAGGTCCTGATTCGTATCCCCAATCAAAGTTATCCCAGCTAGTGGATGGGTAATTACAAGTCAAGTCGGAATAGTAATCATCTTGGGGATAACTGGTGGTAGTAGAATAGGATTGGAAATGTGTAAAAGATGTGGAAGGGTACATGGTGAAGTAAGCAGAGAAATCAGAAGCGAAAGAAGCCCTGTAGTACAAGCAATCAACCCTGTCCTTATGTGTGTTAGCCTAAAGACCTATAGACTCCCAAGACCCATCTTGAGATTATAAATGATTTGGTCTACTTTTATCCGGTCAATCTAACCAGTTAGAAGGAGGGACTGGGGAGAAGGTTCTTCCTTTGGCTTGCACCTCCGGTTCCTAGTGTACCCCCCAGCCACGGTCGTTTGACGCTACTCCCCTAGCTTGACATCAGATGGAACAACAGAAGTAGATTAATCGAAAAAAAATCTCAATTTGAGCCTCGAAGAGCGAATCAATCCTTAAGGCCAATGTCAACTCAGTTTTAGTTAGGCTTGGGATGATCGGGCTCTTGGAATGTGATGGGCCCTTTAGATGGGTTGTGCCCTTAATGATCAGTTAAAATGTGTGTGCATGCACAACCAGGGCTTTCAAACAAGGTTATTTGATGATGTGTCTTTTAGGATTTAACCTTGTTTAATAGCTTTTAGGGGTTAATTCTTAGGTTGGTTCAATCAAGGTTTAGTAGAACACTCCAAGTTTTGAAAGCACGGGTGATGATATGTCCTTTAAAAATCAAAAATAATGTGGAGTGCTTGGTTCAACCCTAAGAATCAACCCTAAGTTGAAAGCTACTTTATGGATCAGTTTTAGATTGAGTGGTGCGGCCCAAACAGTTCAAGCAATTGGCCTATTGCACCACTTGATTAAGGCACACAAAAAGTCTTAACCTAATCAGATTTCTACTCACTTATGTGTGTGTCGAGTTAAGTTGTACCAGATCCAAAGGTTAGATCTCGGTTAAGTGGTAGAATCAAAGTGGAGTGATGTTCCTTAAGTGGAGGGTTGTGAGTGTTAACGTGTGTATTTTTTAGAAAATCCCACAAGAGGAGTTTTTTTTTATTTTTTTATATATGCGGGGGTGAGATGAGTGGAGGTGGCAAACAAACAGCCAAATCTATTTGAGGGTTTATAAAAAGCACCTAAGTTGATTTGGGTTTGAGTTATTAGTGTGGTGAAATGAACTAGTGGGTGGGGAAGTGGGGGGGAACTTACAGAACCTTCATCCGCACTTTTCTCTGATCTAACCGCTTTGGCCCACCTCGAAAGAGTACCTGCAATCACAATAAGATCAGAGAAAAAGTGAGATAAAAGTTAGGTAAGGCAAAAAAAAATGCGAGAAAAACCAAAGAGCGTTACCTCCCCGACAACTACGCCAAAATGATCGCACGTGTTTCGCGAGTTTGATATCAGGGTTACAAGTAACCCGTCGTCATAGTTGCAAAACTCGTGGTCAAATAAAATTTATACCGAAACTCCAAGGGAGTCCCGGGTGGAACACGAGGAGGCAAACGTTTGTTTTATGAAATTCGCACTTCAGTTTTATTTCTTTTTGGTCGTTTTTATCTTTTATAATTTTTTGGATTTTTTTAACAAGCAAGAGATTAGGTCGATGAAAACTTTATCTACTTGCAAAAATATAAGAGAGAGAGGGAGAGAGAGACAAACATCTATTCATGAACAACTATTTGTTACAACTATGAAAGCAGGAAAACTACACTACAAAAGCGTAAAAAGATAGAGGTGAGAGAAATCCCCCTCGACGATTGCTCGGAGGAAGACTCGCTCTAACATCGCCTGGAGGAAGGCGGTGAGGAATGGAACGAAGGAGGACGGAGCCTGAGGACGGAGGATGGGGCAAGACAGCGTTGCGGTGAGGATCTTCTTCTCGAAGGGCGGTGAGAGGATGGCCACGGGATGCTCCACGAATGAGGATGAGGGGAGGGAAAACTATTTGATTTTCTACTCTAAAGGAGCATCCCAGGCTTGGGACAAGCTCTCTCTAGAGCCTTGGATGTAGTGAGAGGAAGAAAGGAAGAGATGATTTGGAATGGTGGTGGGTAGGTCCTTTTATAGTGGAGGAAGAACAAATTCGCATATGGGTCATTACTGACATCCATAAACATCACTGCAGCTGCCACTGAAGATCTACCCTTCAAATCCTCTTGCTAGCATGTGCAAACCATTAGTAACAGCTGCAAGCGTCACTAAAGGCATGCGTTGCTGAAGTTCCGCTCCGCTGGCACATGCTCCACTGGCACGTGCATCACGTGCTGTGCACTTCATGAGCCCATGCTCCCCGCGCCGTGCACGCGTGCGCACTAGCATGCACTATGCTGCTGCTACATGCAACTGCGCTACGCGCAGCTACGACTGTGCACGTGCACTGTGGCTATGCGTGGCTGTGGCTGTGCGTGTGCGCTGCATGCGGCTGCGGCTGCTGTTGTGCGCGTGCATTGCTACTGGCCGATGTTGGGCAGCCTAGATGGCACCATCTGGGTCGTCCATTCTTCTTTCTTTTGTAGAGGGTGCCACGGTGCTCAGATCGGGATGATTCCCCCGCTGTTGGACTACAATCATCGCTTCGGATCCATCCGTACGATTTTATTTTCCATCTGAAACCCGTATGGATGTTGCATTGCCCCTAGTTGTTGATCTTCCTCAGACTTCGTATGATGCTACGGTTCTCCGATCTAGATGATTTCAAAGGCATTAGACTCCGATCGTCATCCTAATCAGATCTATATGGTCCGATCATCCATCCGAGACCCTAAAATAATTCCTCTCTCCTGACCATAAAAAGGACCTAATTAACCTAAAATATAAACAATTACTCTAAATGCAAAATGATGCATGCTATGAAATATTTACAACATGAAATGCAAATCTAAGTCGAGGAACATGCATGAATAGGCATTTTAACCTAAATAGGTGCATCTATATCAGTTCATCTCATGTGTATATGGACCTTGTGCAGCAGCTGGTCGGGTGGAGCTGTGGGAGGACCTGTCAATAGTGAACCAGAAAGTCCAAGAGGTGCCATGACTTGTTGGTGGTGACTTCAATTGTTCCTTATCAAGTGGGGACAGACCTGGTGGCAGTACTGATGGTGCAATGGTTGGGTTTCAACTGACTGTGCAGAGCTTGGGCATCACTGAATACCCTATCAGTGGGGTTGAATTCACCTGGAGAAATGGCAATGGGCTTGTATCAAGGTTGGACAGGTTCTTTGGCAACCCTAGCCTCTTGGAGAGGTTCCATTTATCTTCTACTATGAGTCTTGATAGGCCATTCTCTGATCACACACCAATTGTGTGGGATTGTGGGGTGAGTGCGGATGTTGGTTCATATTTTAAGCTCAAAAAGTCTTAGTTTAGAGAAGAGGGGCTTGCAAACATGCTGTCCAGTTGGTGGCAAAATAAGATTGTAATAGGCTTGGCTACACAGTAGCTTGCACTAAAGCTGGCAAATATGCATACAATGTTGAAGGAATATGGGTAAACAGTGGTGGCTATCAGAGAGCAGAAGAGAGCTGAGGCACTGGCTGAGGTCCAAAGGCTCGACTTGAAGGAATGCAGGGTGGTTCTAAGTGCCCAGGAGCAGGAGCAAAGGAAATGTTTGCAGTAGGTCATTGGGGAGGAGGACTTAAAGAAATAGATGGATTGGCGGGAGAGGTCTAGACAACTGTGGCTCAAGGAAGGTGATGCCAACACAAAATTCCTTCATCGTGCTACCAGCGCTAGAAGAAGATTCAATCTCATCTCCTCTATTAAAGTGGGTGAGAGAACCATTACCTCCTCTCTTGAGATAAGATTTGAAGCTGGCTGTTACTTTAAAGAAGCACCAAGGCTGCGCCAAGAGGCTCCTGGAGGATGGCTTCAACTGCTTTCCTGTGTGATAACAGTGAACAAGCCGCTATGTTGGTTGCCCCTTTTACTAAACATGAAACAGTGGAAGCTATCAAAGGTTTGAATAATGAGGGAGCTCCAGGACCAGATGGGGTACAAGTCTTCTTCTACAAGGAAATGTGGAATGTTCTTAAGAAGGATGTGATGGAAGTTATACATGAGTTTGAAAAGGGCAACTTTGGATTTGAAAGACTGAACAAGTCTTATTTGTTCTTGTTACCAAAGAAATCAGGTGCGGAGCAATTTTCAGATTACAGGGCTATTGCTTTGTTGAACTCCATTATCTTATCATCAGTAAGATTCTAGCTAACAGAATCCGTGATGTACTGCAAGATTTGATTATGCCTGTCCAATCTGCATTCTTACCTGGGAGGTCAATGTAGGAATCATTCATCATGGCTCAAGAAGTGGTGATGGGATGGCATAGGTGAAAATCCAAGGCCTTCCTATTGAAGGTAGATTTCTCCAGAGCTTATGACTCAATTTCTTGGCCGTATCTATGGGAAATTCTTAAAAGGAGAAAATCCCCCCTGGATACAATGGGTGAAATGGTGCATCATGACTGCCTCCTACTCCTCTTTGATAAATGGGAAGCCATGTCGATCCTGGATCCAGCCTCAG